>OX422213.1:22969642-24261142 GCA_949130495.1 Sambucus nigra | reverse complement strand
TTTGTGACATTTTTAGATGAAGCAGCAACAACTTCACCTTATGCTCAACGTGGGAATTTTCTTCACGATCAAGAGATTGATATTGGATGGTCTGTACAATCGAGAAATAAGAGACACACCATGTATCATAAGTGGACTATGAATGAATTTATTATTTTGCTTCTTGGTTCTCATTTTTAAAGATTAGTTCGCCTAATTAAATACCGGGTGGCCAGACCCATACCAAATTAAAACAGAATATACAGTTAGCTCATTCTTTGCATCACTGTCGAAAACATTTACAACTCACTCAATACCCAATTAAGCAGGTGTTAAAAACTTTCCAAATTTTAATTCAACAAAATCCATTTTTAGTTTACAAATAACACAACACATATTATTCTACAACATTGATAACAGAACAAATAACTTAAAAGAATTTAAATGCTATTGGAATAAACATTCCCAAATAATAATCCAATCAGTAATTCCAACAATAGTAAATGTATTAAAAAGACACGACTACAAGAGTATATGACTCAGATAGAAAAGAGATAATTGAGTTCCTTTGGGCGACATGCCCTAACTAAGAGAACACTGTGAATCAAAAGAAGATAGGCGTCTAAGCAATACTCCATAGCTCCATAGCTCGTCATAATCCGCTAAGGTTAGCGTCCCTGTTGCTGGACACCTGGTATAGAAGGTACAATAGAAAAGAAAATATGCAAGGAAACGGGTCAGAGCCTGATGTAAAAATGATTTTGAAAATAGCAAGTATTTAACAAATGCAATAAAGCATTTATTATGTACATGTTAGCATCCAGACTCTCACTTGCTATTCTCACCTCTCAACTAGAGTGCACACTTAACGTTTCCTATTAACCTCCTAGTTAATGGTTTATCCTCACTAGTTTCCATATTATGATTTCCATCCCATATCATAACCCCTATGTCCCATATCATACGTCATATAGTTATTCATATGCGTTTCTCATGCATCGTTTCTCATTAATACGAATTAAGCTTTGTAATAAATATTCATTAACTTATTTCAATTCTTTTCTCAATTCACTATTATCTACAATTATCACATAGTAGATTGATCAAACCACAATATATACATTCATTTAATTCATTATATATATACATATATACTACGGCACCCTTAGACACAGCTGTGGTGCATGCATTACTCTGCTATCATGTCCCAATATCGTTGGTCGCCGAATAGGGGACAAAAGGTTCGGTAAGGATTTCTCGAACCACTAACATCAACAAACAAATTGGAGGCGAACATAGTTCTCGTATCCATGGGTCACGCACATACCTACGTACCCACAGTCAACGGACTTATCAACTCCCCGATAAGTCTTTCATAGACCTATGTTCTTGAGCGACAAATCAAAGATCCTGTTGATGCAAAAAACTGGACCGAATCCCATTTTTATGATCACAGATAAATAGATAAAAGCAATCCAATCAAGCACATGAGAGACAAAGATTTTTAAAGTGGTTCGGCTATAAGGAAAAGCCTACGTCCACTGTTATTTTATTCCCAGGGGTTTACAATAGCACAATGTGGTGTAGAGAGAGAAAAAGGTATGGATCTTGTATATGGTGTCTCTCGGTTCTTGGATCTCTTGGATCTCTCCCCATAGTTGCCCCTTTTGGCTAAGGGAATACATGTATTTATAGTGATGGGAGATAAAGAGATTCATTGTATGTAGACATTTATACATTATGTCTACATTCAACGAATCTAATTGCTTGGTATGCTATGTGTTGTCATCTACAATATAAATGTAAATTAATGATCATTAAATGCGTAGTTATCCTTGCCATTTTAGTGGCGTCAACAGATCCCATGGATTTATCAGGATATGACTGCGCTCACGCGTAACCTCCCGTCGATAGCAAGTAAGCTAGGTATGTCATACACACAAATCATCAATCAATCATATAGGCATTATCATACCTATAATATCAACAAGGTACTCACATTACCCTAAGATAGTTCCCATACGTAGCATTATATCTCTCAAATCCTATGTATTAAATTATTATGACTTTACTTCTTTAATTCAATTATCCCCGAGCCTCACTCATTACTCAAGGTTTGAATAGGTTTTCCTCAATAGTATATTCAGTAAGAAATCACTAATATCCTACTGGTCTATATCATCATATCTCCCGAATTACTACGAATTAAACTCTCCCTTTAATTAGGGTTAAAACCGATAGTTTCAAATCTCTTATAAACACATCTTCTATCACTTAGAATTAAACCCTCTTATAAACTTAAGGCTACCCAGGTGTTACATTCAATCACCACTACTGGACCTATCCTTGATCCTTATGCATACCAATTATAATCCAACAAATGAATCTAGCAACCGAAATACCTTTCAATATAATTATCGTAATTCTAATCAATTAAATCCCAATCAAATTAATTCGAATCTTATCTAGGGCCTACTGATCTTTTCTAAGTCCCATAATATCCAATTTATAATCACCAAAGATCTACAAAAGGTTTGGGATAAGAACCAACATTAAAAAGAAACAACTTTAACAATTCTGGGGAGGTCGATCGATCGAAGGCAGGGGGTCGATCGATCGATCGCCCAGATAATAGCCCAGTTTTTCTGTATTTCTTCTACTACGGGTTTAACCATTTTTTATCAATCAAACCTTCATATTAACAACCCAAATGACTTATAAACCTTACTACATGATATATCAACATATATAAATGATTTCTACTGCTCTAAACATCCTAGAATCATCAAGAGATTGAATTAAAAACATGTTTATATCCTCTTTTTCCAGAAAATTATCAACATAATATCTTCAAGAACACATCAATGGTTTTCAGAATTTCTTCAACAGATTTATGATTATTTCGTAGATCACTAACTACCTACAACATGAGTTTGATTCCTATATAAGTTCATATTTCCAGAAATCCATTACAACTCCATCTTTATCTTCCAAACATGAAAAATCATCTCTTTTTATAACTATTCTAACATGGATAATATACAAACTTAGATTGAAAATATCAAACACTTGCCTCTAATGAAGGTCTGGTACTTTGTGGTGGTGTATCACAGGTGGTTATCCCTTCTCCAGTCAACCTCCGGTGGTGGTTGGTAGTGGTGACCTTTGGTCTTTGTTCTTCTCCTTCCCAAGTAAGCTTTTCTCTTCCCAAGCAACCTTTCACTCTCTCTAAGAAGATGACTTCTCAATGTTATGTAGAAGAGATGAATGAACCCACATTCAATTAATCTCCAAATACTTATAATAGGACAAAATCCGAAATCACTATTCATCCCCCTTGTAAAAATGACTAAAATGCCCTTTTGGATTGTCTATTCATTTCCAAATGACCCGAGACCCAAATTCAACATTCAAATAGACTTTTCTGACTATTTCAAACCTTCCGGACGCAACGACGCAGTCGAAATGACTATAAGGTCGATAGAAAATAAACTTTCCTTTTAATTTAACAAATTAGTCCTGACACGTCCCATATCGCGTCCGACTAAAAATTTAAATTACTGAATTAACAACTCACAGCAATATCAATAGCATCACATTCATATATAACCTAAATATATTTAAGTAATATTTAGAATCATCCATTTTAATATCCATAATTCGGATAAAACTCAAATGAATTAATTAATAATAAAATTCAATTAATCCATTAATTTAAAATATAACCCATTTTTAAAAGTCATTAAAATTACAGGGTGTTAATGTAAAAAATTAGATCTTCTAATAATTCAATCACAGATAAATAAATGAGACAAAAGATTTTTAAAGTGGTTCAGCCTTATAAGAATGGCCTACGTCCACTGTTTTGGTATTGCTGCTTGTATGGGAATTCTCAATTACAAATTATCTCAAGAAATTCCGGTCTGGATTCGGTCCCTTTACAATGAGGATTGTACAATGTATTTATAGCCCTAGGGCTGTCATGTGAAAGGGTGATACATTAAATGATGTACATATGAAAGGGTAATACATTTAATGCCCTCTTTGCGTGTGTGTCTGAATGATAAGCATTTAATGAACCAGTTGAACTGTTGGTTATCCAGTTATTAATGTGTTGTTCGAGGTGCAGCTCGGACCGCCTGAGTTGCTCGGACCGCCTAAGCTTCTCGGTGCTCAAGAGTTCCTCGGAGAGGCATTGTTCCTCGGAGCAGGTGAGTTCCTAGGAGAGGCAGTGTTCCTCGGGGAACTAGTCTTCCTCGTTGTAGTCTTGTTCCTCGGAGCGCGTGGGTTCCTCGGAAGTGTTTGTTGTGCCATGTAGATAGCCACTTGTCTTCATATTATTTGTCCATGTCAGCGGATTAAATTTGGTATCAACAGAAGCCCCCAATGTTTCATAGTTCGAAATTTGAGGAGTATGGAACATTCTTTCTCGGAATATGGTAGCTTTAAATAGTCTTCCTGATTTTTAGGAGCGTTTCCCTTGTATTTATTTCTCCTTCCCAATTCGCAGAATCATGCTTTTTTGGACTTTTCTGCGTGCTTCGATTCCTGTGTTACTTTTCGTCTTTTTAGCCTCTGTTGTCCGCTTTGATTCCCGCGCCTATTTTTCATCTTTTTAGCCGCCGGTAACGTAATCATCCTTTTTTATAATCATTACTTCACCATTTCCCAAGGCAAGGTATTTAAACTTCACAGATGCTCCCATCGTCTTCTACCTTTTCAAATTTTCATCTTCGAGTTTTACGTCGTCTCTTCCTACTCTCTTGTGCGTTCATCTTTTCCGTCGTTCGTTGTCAACAACTCTACTCTTTTCCTGTAAGATCTTCTTCTTTCTTATTCATTTCTTTTATTCATCATCATCATGGTTTAGTCTATTGAGTCTCTTGACAAACTTCGATCTGATTTTTCCATTCCTCCCTGGGTTGTCTTGGAAGAGCTTTCGGAGCCTTCTGATTATTTTAATTTGGCTGAGGGACATTGGTTCCCCAGTCTCTTTATCGCTGAGTGTGGATTTTCTTTTCCACCCAATTCCTTGTGTCTGGAATTCTGTCAGTATTTCGATGTTGTTCCTGCACGAATAGCCCCCAACACATGGAGAATAGTTAATGGGGTGCATAGATTAAATCAAGTGCATGGAACTTGTATAGGAATCCCAGAAATCATGTACTGCTATAGATGGGCAGTCAATGAAAATATTTATTATTTAAAAACTAGATTTTTAAACAGAGCCTTAGTAGTTATTCTCCCTGATGCCAATAGGGATTATTTTGAACATGGGGTTGTCATAAAAAATTGGCAACACCCTCCATTGACTGGAGATGGAGTTTACCAGGGTCCCAGATGCCCTCCTTATGGAAATGGGATAGGTTATTTTTATTTTATTTTATTTATTTTGAAATCATGTTTCTTTTGTGTTTGATAAAATGTACCACTGATAACAATGTTTATCTATTTGCAGTTGATAACAAAAGAAAGTGCCCAAAAGAAGCAGATGTCAACATAAGGCATTTAAAACTTATCTGGAGTCTGCATCAAAGTGTTGCCGACGAACACATTAGATCAGCTTCGTATTTGCTTCAGTACAAGAGCTACACCACCTCCTTCACTGCTCGTCCTGTGATCAGTGAAGCAGAGCCGGTACCAGCCTCTGCAAGTTCATCGCCTGAATCCCACATTCCTTTGAGCGAAAGGATGAAGAAGAGAAGACCTCCCACCTTGTTTGAGAAGACTTCCTCCGGTTCTGGTGAGGCGAAGAGGAGTATGATTGATGTCCCAAGGGAGGGGACAAAGAAAACTGCTGCAGCTCCTCCAGCTGCTCCTGCAAAAATTACCGAGAAGCCCGCAGTGGCTCCGAGCAGGTCTGCTGCTCCTGGAGAGGTGATTGTGATATCACCGACCAAGGATTCTTCCTTGGTTGTACCTGTTACCCCGAGGAGGCTGAAGAATAGCTCATCGGTCAATTTGGTTCATACCATCATTCAGCCCCCAGCTGTTGGGACTGAAATTCCCACTTTTGTTCCCCCGAGCTCTGACATGAGCTCGGTAAAGTCCTTAACCATTCCCGAGGTCCAAGGTACTGAAGATAACCTTACTCGGGACATGGTTACTTCTTTGGCTGCTCGTCACCTTGCTTCAGTAAGTCTCTTTACTTTAAACTTTTCATAGTTTCCTTCGTCATTTCTTGTTTCTAACTTGCTTTCTTTTACTGTTCACAGTTGACGAGCTGCTTTAACATAATCCTGAAAAAGGATGAAGCCATTAAAGCCTCATGCTCCTCGTCCAGTGTGAAGGGAGCTATGGAAGAGGCTATCAAATCTTTGGAAGACTCCTGCCAGAAGTATGCCACTGATAAGGCTATCTGGGAGAAAAAACTTTCCTCCTCCGAGCAAGAAAAAGCTCGAGTTGCTGATGCCTCCAAGGAGTTGGAGAAGAAAAAGAATGCCTTGGAGAAGGCAAATAAAGAGCTTGAGGAAAATCTCAAAGCCGCTGGAGAGCTGGAAAATAAACTCAAAATTGCTGAGGAGAGGTTGGACCAGCTCCAGGAAGTAACTCGGCAGAAGGAGGAAGCTGAACAAAAACTGAAAGCTGCTGATGCTTTGCTGTCCGAGAAGCTTGCCTTGGAGAAGGACAAAAGGAAAGTTGCTGTGAAGAAGTCCTTCAGCTCTGGCTAGGACAAGGGGTGGGATAAGGGGTGTGCTGCCATGGTCTCTCAAGTGGACTATGGCAGTCTAAAGTATTTTAGGGATGGATGGGTTGCTGCCCTTCAGGAAATGAAGGTCGACGAGTCATCCGATCTCTTCCAGAGACACATCCCTGGTCCCCCTCATACTCCAAAAGAATTAGAAGAGGACGAAGCTACCTCTGAGGAGTCTTCAATGGTAATGGGAGATCATGCCCTAACCAACCAGCCTGCTGCCGAGCAAGTCGTTTCTTCTTCCGAGCAACAGCTGGTGCTTTCCGAACAACCCATAGTTCCCTCCGAGCAACCTGCTTCATCCTCCCAACCTTCCGAGAAGGTTTTGGTAGATAAGGAAAAGGTGTAATGTTGTTCGGTTTACCTTTATATTTTTCTTTTTTGTCAAATGTAATCCAGAACTTGTAACTCTGACTTATGATCTAATAAAATTTGAACTTTTCTTTGCATACTGTTGTCTATCTTTCATTCATACTCTGCTTATTCTTCTTATTGATGATTGCTCTTCTTTCTCTGCTAGTTTCTGGCTAGGATGGATCTGTTATCTTCTCATGGTACTGTGCTGCTGAGGCAATGCAATGAGTACTTTAAGGCTGGTCACACAGACTTGAGTGCTGCACAAGTTGCCGACATCCTTGGTCAGGATGATTCAAAACAGGCAGTGGAGGCATATCAGTACCTGAAGTGTCTGCTTGATCGGGCTGTAGCTAATAACGTTGCCTATTATGAAATGATCGAGGATCTTCAAAGCACCCTCGAAGACCTTCAGCTTCAATACAAGGAATCCACTGCTTTGTTGCATAAGGGGTATGAGAAGTACCAGCAGATTATTGCCGAGAAGGGCTACGAGAAGCTATTTGCTGGGTACGATATCAGGGAGCGAACCCTAAAGGGCGAGGTTGAGGAATGCAGACAGATTGCCGAGCTGCTGGAAAAGGAAAATAATAACTTACAGAAAGAGCTATCACAGTTGAAGTCTGCAGCCTCTTCTTCAACATCCCTAATCCCAGTGACTGATGAGGGATTTTCATTCTTAGAGGTTGAGAATGACAAATTAAGGGACGAATTGGATACCTTGAGGAGGTCGGGCCCTTTCACGTCTCCTCGGGGACGAGGAAGAGCTCCTCGGGGACGAGCAAGAGCAGCTCGAGTTCTTGTCGAGGAACATAGGACAACGTCTGCCTTAGAGAACCAGGCCTTCCAACTAATGGCGAAGGACCAGGCGTTATCTGATATGTCAAAGAAAATTAGGGACTTGGAAAAGCATCTCTCTGCGCAGAAGTCAGTCTTGGAGAATAAGGAGCTTTTCATCAAGAATCTCCACGAGCAGCTAGAGAAGTTAACATATCAATTCCACAAACATCCCAGGGAGTTCTGGATGGCTGGATACAACGAAGCACTATTCCACTTGGACGATCGTATCCAGAATGCCAACAACGAGGGCTACAAGCAAGGCTAGCTGAATGCCTTAGGTGTGTTGAAGCTCGAATAAGGACACTATCTATGGGACTACCATGATCCCGGGTTGCTTGACCTGCCTGTGCCACTGTACAACCTGGAGATGGAGTGGATCCCTGCTCGGGCCATTCCACGAAGCTTAATTTCAAAATACCTCGGTGACTATAATTTACATTCTCAAATTGAGGTATCTCATCCCGAGCGTCTTCTAGATCGACCTTCTGTGATGAACGTCAGGATGCTGAAGGATTTGAACTTCATCAATTCTCCTCAGTCTTTAAATGATCCGCCTGCTGGCGAGGAACCTGTATCGAAAGCTGAGGGGAAAAGACCAATAGAATAGGAATTTTAATGTAACAGTTAGTATACATATCAATGTAATTTTCATTTTATTATAAATGTAACTTATTTCGAATTTAATGAAAGACTTTCATTATTGCTTGCAAATCTTAATTGCTATTGTCTTGTAAATATCAAACACTTTACATTTATGCATATCAAGATAATGATATTGTGTTGTTCATCGACCAACTTAATAATAAAAAAGTTACAAGTGTCAGTAATGTTGCTCGATCACTTAATAATAAAGTAACGAGTATAAAAATGTTTAAAATTTTTCCAACCAACCAAGGTTGTTAAATTGTGCTCGTCGACCAATTCTAGTTAGTGAGAGTTTATCCCCGACTAACCATACTTGGTAAATTTTTGTCTTTTTCATAAAATGTGTCCGACCAACCAAGGTCAATAAATTCTCCTCGTCGACCAACTACAGTCAGTGGGTTTTTATCCCCGACCAACCATACTTGGTACAGTTTGGAATATTTTCTCCTCGTCGACCAACTATGTTGGTACAGTTTGGAATATTTTCTCCTCGTCGACCAACTACGTTGGTACAGTTTGGAATATTTTCTCCTCGTCGACCAACTATGTTGGTACAGTTTTGGAGAATAAGGAGCTTTTCATCAAGAATCTCCACGAGCTGCTAGAGAAGCTAACATATAAATTCCACAAACAGCCCAGGGAGTTCTGGATGGCTGGATACAACGAAGCACGATTCCACTTGGACGATCGTATCCAGAATGCCAACAACGAGGGCTACAAGCAAGGTTGGATGAATGCCTTAGGTGTGTTGAAGCTCGAACAAGGACACTATCTATGGGACTACCATGATACCGGGTTGCTTGACCTGCCTGTGCCACCGTACAACCTGGAGATGGAGTGGATCCCTGCTCGGGCCATTCCAAGAAGCTTAATTTCAAAATACCTCGATGACTATAATTTACATTCTCAAATTGAGGTATCTCGTCCCGAGCGTCTTCTAGATCGACCTTCTGTGATGAACGTCAGGATGCTGAAGGATTTGAACTTCATCAATTCTCCTCAGTCTTTAAATGATCCGCCTGCTGGCGAGGAACCTGTATCGAAAGCTGAGGGGAAAAGACCAATAGAATAGGAATTTTAATGTAACAGTTAGTATACATATCAATGTAATTTTCATTTTATTATCAATGTAACTTATTTCGAATTTAATGAAAGACTTTCATTATTGCTTGCAAATCTTAATTGCTATTGTCTTGTAAATATCAAACACTTTACATTTATGCATATCAAGATAATGATATTGTGTTGTTCATCGACCAACTTAGTAATAAAAAAGTTACAAGTATCAGTAATGTTGCTCGATCACTTAATAATAAAGTAATGAGTATAAAAATGTTTAAAATTTTTCCAACCAACCAAGGTTGTTAAATTGTGCTCGTCGACCAATTATAGTTAGTGAGAGTTTATCCCCGACTAACCATATTTGGTAAATTTTTGTCTTTTTCATAAAATGTGTCCGACCAACCAAGGTCAATAAATTCTCCTCGTCGACCAACTACAGTTAGTGGGTTTTTATCCCCGACCAACCATACTTGGTACAGTTTGGAATATTTTCTCCTCGTCGACCAACTATGTTGGTACAGTTTGGAATATTTTCTCCTCGTCGACCAACTACGTTGGTACAGTTTGGAATATTTTCTCCTCGTCGACCAACTATGTTGGTACAATTTGGAATATTTTGTCCTCGTCGACCAACTATGTTGGTACAGTTTGGAATATTTTCTCCTCGTCGACCAACTATGTTGGTACAGTTTGGAATATTTTCTCCTCATCGACCAACTACGTTGGTACAGTTTGGAATATTTTCTCCTCGTCGACCAACTATATTGGTACAGTTTGGAATATTTTCTCCTCGTCGACCAACTACAGTTAGTGGGTTTTTATCCCCGACCAACCATACTTGGTACAGTTTGGAATATTTCTCCTCGTCGACCAACTACAGTTAGTGGGTTTTTATCCCCGACCAACCATACTTGGTACAGTTTGGAATATTTTATTGAGTAGTCTGCCGAGCTTTGCCGAGTAGTGCATAGCACTAGTATTCCCCGAAAAATTTTCAATAAACAGAGAGACTTGCAGAATATTTTCATTTTATTTATACTGATGGAACTGTGTTACATCACTGATAATACTTGCGCAGGTGCTCTGCATTCCAGGCATTTTTAAACTCCTCGCCTTCTAAAGTTGTTATTCGATAAGTTCCTGGTCGAACAACTTCTGTAACTCGGTATGGTCCATGCCAGTTTGCCTCCAGTTTGTTCTGCTTTTGAATTACTTTCTTCAGCACATAGTCTCCTTCTTTCAGGTCGCATTTCTTCACCCTCTTGTTGTAAAACAAAGTTGTTCGCTGCTGGTAAGCAGCATTTCTAATGGCTGCTTCTTCTCTAACTTCCTCGAGCATGTTTAAATCCAGCCTTCTCATTAAATAGCTGACAGGGGAATTGAAATTTAGCACCCTGTGTGTTGGGAGACCCAACTCGGTAGGTATGACAGCTTCACTTCCAAACGCCAGCATGTATGGTGATTCTCCAGTTGCTACTCGGGGAGTAGTTCGGTAAGCCCAAAGTACTGATTGTAGCTCGTTGATCCAGTTGGCTTTTGCATCATCCAATCTTTTCTTCAAACCGTTCAGCAGCGTTATGTTTGTCACTTCAGTTTATCCATTGCTTTGAGGATGGCCTGGTGCTGAATGGACCTTCAAAATGTTTGACTGATGACAATAGGCGGCAAACTCCTCGTTGTCAAATTGTGTTCCATGGTCTGTGATGAAGGCATGAGGGAGACCATATCGACAAATGATGTTCTTCCAAACAAATTGGTACACCTTCTCGTACGTCATGTCAATGAGTGGCTCAGCTTTTACCCACTTAGTAAAATAATCCACTGCGACGACGAGGTACTTGAACCTTCCTCGGGTCGTTGGCAGTGGTCCAACCAAATCAATTCCCCACATGGAAAATGGCCAAGGGGAAGTTATGGGTGTCAACAATGCTTGTGGAGTTCTTCGGATGGAGGAGAAACACTGGCACTTGTCACACTTCTTGGCATAGGCTATACAATCAGCCCTCATCGTCGGCCAGTAGTATCCTTGCGTCATCACCCTTTGTAAAAGCGTCCGACCTGCTACATGTGCTCCACAGGACCCTTCATGGATCTCTTCAATTAATTCTTTCACCTCGGAAGGGTGTACACATCTCTGCAAACCTGCCATAATTCCTCGTCTATATAAAACCCCATTAGTTAATACATACCGAGCAGCTTTAAACTTCAATTTCTTGGCTGCGAGCTTGTCAATTGACAATTCTCCCTCCTCGATATACGCCCTGATGGGATCCATCTAAGATAGTCCTAAATCAAGGGTGATAAAGTTCATCGTCAGATCTTCATCTATACTCCGACCAGCTAACACTTCTTCTTAGCTTTATCACCTTCCACCTTGGTTTCTTTGGCGTCCATATTCTTCTTCGTAGACATAGCCTCCTCGGCGTTCATAATCTTGGACGGTTTTCCCATCAGGTCTGACATGGTTCGAGGTGGATCTTTGGCCAAAGTGTAGTACAACTTGTTCGGCAGTAGTCCACTCATCAAAGCAGTAATTGTTGTCTTCTCCTCATAATCAATGACTTCGAGTTTCTCGTTATTAAAACGAGTTATATAATCTATGATACTCTCTCCAGCTTTTTGTCTAACACTTAACAAATGTGCTACTCGTTTAACTGGCTTTGCTTCAAAGCAGAAATTCCCAATGAATAACTCGACCAGTTGAAGAAAGGTTGAAATCTTACCCCGAGGAAGATTATTATACCATATCTGAGCAGATCCGGTAAGAGTTCCCGAGAATGTCCTGCATCTCATCTCGTCTGGGACAGCATAGATGTTGGCAGCGGCTTGATATTGTTCTATATGAAAAATAGGATCAGTCTTCCATCATACTTGGGAGTTACAACAGGTGCTTTGAACTTTGATGGTGTTGGAAAATCAATAATATCCTGGAAAAAAGGTGTTCCTCGAACAAAGGTTCGTTGTAGAGGATTTTTAGCCTTAGCCATTTCCCCTAATCTATCCTCCAGCCTCTGAATAGATCCTTTCCATGCATCATTTCCTTCCTCGGACCTATTGGTTCGAGCAATTGATCGCGTTGAAGTGGCTTCCTGGGATTTATCTCGATGAGCAACTGGTCGGTCATAGGATCCATCTTGACGAGCAGCTGGTCGTGACTGGGCAGATCCTTCCCTTAAATCTGATGGTCATTGAAAGCTCATCGACGCTGCATTAAGAGGACTTTTGTTCCTTCTAGGGCCTAATCGATCGAAAGGAGAAACCCTACTTAACCTTTCCAATGCACTGGTCCTTTCTGGGGAGAGAGTGACACGTTGTTCAGTATCCGTGGCTCGCACTGACGAAGTTCGTCCAGGTTGATAAGAGAAATCTTCAGATTCATCATTTCGATTAGTACGCCTAGTACGCGAAGAAGGCGCACGGGTATTTCTTTGAACGCTACGTGGTCCGGAATGGGCTGATGCACCGCCATGGAGGGTTTGGATGAGTTGTCGCATGGTTTCTTGGATGACGGTTTGGCCCTGAGCGAGATTTGCCATTATTCCAGTCAGATCTGGAATAATTGGTGGAGCAGATGGATTTGGAGGGGTTCCAGCGTTTCGATTGCTGGATTCAGGAATATCAGCCATTGGTAATGGACTGGTTTTGATGAGAAAACGATATTACCAGTCGTTTCCCACAGACGGCGTTAATCTGTTGATGTAAAAAATTAGATCACTCTAATAATTCAATCACAGATAAATAAATGAGACAAAAGATTTTTAAAGTGGTTCAACCTTATAAGAATGGCCTACGTCCACTGTTTTGGTATTGCTGTTTGTATGGGAATTCTCGATTACAAATTATCTCAAGAAATTCTGGTCTGGATTCGGTCCCTTTACAATGAGGATTGTACAATGTATTTATAGCCCTGGAGCTGTCATGTGAAAGGGTGATACATTAAATGATGTACATATGAAAGGGTAATACATTTAATTCCCTCTTTGCGTGTGCGTCTGAATGATAAGCATTTAATGAACCAGTTGAACTGTTGGTTATCCAGTTATTAATGCGTTGTTCGAGGTGCAGCTCGGACCGCCTGAGTTGCTCGGACCGCCTAAGCTTCTCGGTGCTCAAGAGTTCCTCGGAGAGGCATTGTTCCTCGGAGCAGGTGAGTTCCTCGGAGAGGCAGTGTTCCTCGGGGAACTAGTCTTCCTCGTTGTAGTCTTGTTCCTCGGAGCGCGTGGGTTCCTCGGAAGTGTTTGTTGTGCCATGTAGATAGCCACGTGTCTTCATATTATTTATCCATGTCAGCGGATTAAATTTGGTATCAACACGGGGTATTACAACTTTTTTATTGTTGCTAATCTCATTTATGTACAATGGCTTACTAACATTTTTATTTTCTGTATTAATTTCTCTATCTATCTCAAAATAACGGCATAACACTGTACTTTCTATAGCAACGATAATTTCAGGTATACAATTCACTTCAACAATGAGTATTCAAACTGAAAAAGTTCGTTCCAAGACAAGAAAACATAAAATAGCTATCTTACCATGATCATCCACTTTGCCAGGTGAAATCCAACAGAAGCCAAGGCACTATTTCGGTGACGTATTCCAGCATCCAAGATGGTTTCCAATTCGGAGAGACGTGACAAAACCTACAACTAGGGAGTTCGAATCTAAACCAAGATTTGTAGTAGGACACTTGGAATGACTACAATCAATAACCATAAACTATTATATATAGTAGACCAGTTGCGAGGTTGCCAAAAAGACATCATTTTGAAACATAATGAGCTCTCTTATATTTCACTGACCGAGGAAGCTGAATCCTTGAAGAAATACCTCAACAAGGCCTCTAATATTCCTTTGCATCAATGTTCCCATTTCACGGCTGCCATTGAGTCCAACATTGCCTCCTCATAAACTCTCCCACGTAGCTGCCTCCCACGTGTAATTTTCTTTTGGATTCTACAATATTCATTAAATACTTCCATGCTTATCAATTAGTTCCTCTAACTTTACTTTCATGGTGTCTCATTCACTACACAACAAGAAGTTGAGTTGAAGGTGATTTTAATAGGTATTTGTAGTTCATTAGTTGAACCTTGATACTTCCTGATTTCAAATGTACATAGGTCTGCTTCCTAATTTCAAATGACTTCATTCCTAATTTCAAATGATTTCAAAACTGATTATATCAGTTACTTCCTTCCTTACAATATCAGTTACTTCATTCCTTCAAAACTGATTTCAACTTTTTGAGTTTTGTTTCAAAATGGAAGCCCTCGGTACAATAATTTTTGGACAATCAAATTTTAACACTTGATTATTAAATCTATGATAGGAGAGCATGTTTCAATCAATGATTTTGGCTTGCAAAATTGATTGATCTCTTACAACAGATATTGGACAATCAAGTGGATCTCATTACAACAGATTTTAGACAAAAAAATAAAGGCCTAGGTAATAATCTCAATTTTAAAGGTGGCTGGAGAGACTTAAGTCAGGATATTCTGAATACTTTTAGAATCAAAATTAGGCTGCCTGCTTCAAGAAGATTATCTTCTTTTCGTTGGGAGCCTCCAAAAAAAGGGAGATTAAAGATTAATTGTGCAGATATTGAAGGTCCACACTCATGTTTTCAAGCAGGTATCATAATCAAAGATCATATGGGATACTTTGTTTGGGCATCTACCTACTGGTTGCCTCATGGTTCAATTCAGTAAGTTCAAGTCCAAGGAATCAATAAGGGAATTATTTATTGTGCTCAGGAAAATTACATCCAATTTGATATTGAGAGTTTTCTGTCATAGAAACCCGTCACATATAGGACTATTGCTCACATATAATATTGTATATGTATAGGATCTTTATTTGGTTGATATGTAATATGAATTGTGATTGTCAGGTTGTGTTTGACCATGACACATTTAGTATGGATGATAAAATGGGGGATGTTGATTTCAATAGAAAAATGTATGTAGAGGCCTTACACTTGTAACTGGATTACAAGAGTACAATCGGTAGAATACAACTTATAGCATTCATAGCATTTGGCAGGGAAACGTTTTATCTATTGCCGATAGAATACAACTTATAAAAGATGTTATTTTGCATATCCTACTTTAAAATTTCTATATTTATAATGTCCTAATGGACTATTTTAGGTAGACTTCACACTTGGATGAGATCCTTTATGAGGTCTGATAACTATCCATATGAGCTGCATACGTAACTATTTTTCTTATGAAATTTTAATCTTTTTTCATGTTGGAGTGACAAATGCATGTAGGATGCAAGTTGTCCAATTTTTGGGAACATTTCAATCGTTTCATTGGCGCCGAGATGACCTATACATATGTATGATACTTCATTTGTTAAAAATTTAGAGGGCTTTTGCAGGTGAAAGCGTTGAAAAGAGAAAAATGTACTGGGCTTCTTTTTGAAGATTTTTTACTC
The DNA here is from genome assembly GCA_949130495.1 of Sambucus nigra. NCBI lineage: Eukaryota > Viridiplantae > Streptophyta > Magnoliopsida > Dipsacales > Adoxaceae > Sambucus > Sambucus nigra. The sequence continues at coordinate 24,245,121 of OX422213.1, read as the reverse complement.
CAAGACATCTTAGAGATCCCTCTTTTGTAGGTACTCATCTTAGTTCTATTGGTTTATTTCTTTTTTATTCGTTTATTTTTTTCAAATTACATTGTTGCTTCGTAAAAATTTAACCAGGGGGTAAAATGCCGCAATGCATTTTTAATTATTGAAGACAAAACCATCTTAGCGATTTTTTTAGTTATGCTTCCCTATAAATTATTCTAACCCATCTATAATGTTTTCATTGTTGGGGAAGAATTTGTTTATAACGTCTTTAAAATAATGAAGGTGTCTTTTAATGAAGACAACAATGCATCAGTTTCATCCATTTGGATATGGAGAAATTGCAAGTTTATTTTGCTGTATAATTTTAGATTTTCTTTTATTATATATAATACTATTTTGATTGTTCTTTATTGCAGTTTCCAAGACAGAATACGAAAGGCTTTTGAGATCTGATTTGATATGAACTTTGCTCCATGTTTTTTAGAGGTAATCTGTACAGATATGAAGTCGGACAACTTTTATTATTCTCACTCAGTAGTTTAATGATATTCTAGAGTTTGATCGAGTTCTAATTGAGGGACTACTGTGATTTTGTAATGGTTAGTTCCAGTTACTAATGATTGTTGGATTGTTGTACTTGGGATTGCTCGGTTTGGATTACCATTCGGGTCTATTTTTGCTAATTTCTCATATTCACATTAGTTTTGTATTTATTAGGTCAGGCATGTCCTACTGCCCTTATTTTCGATAATTTTTCATATTCGTATTCGCAGTCTTACAAACTAGATTAGGATTCTAAAAAACAATTTGGGTGTAATTTTGATTTGGATTCTAAAACTCTTGACTTATGTATTAATGTGTTTCTAAAGTATGTTATGTTATTGCACTACAGTTGTATGACTCTTTCTTTAATTTCTTTCTATTTTTGTTGGCTTCATAACTAACATTGTGTGATGGTAGTTTTAATTATTAATAATTAAAACTACAGGGAAATCTATAAAGCTCTGTTATACACAAATCAAATAAGGTAATATGTGATAGTTCTCTGTTTTTTAGGAGTTGGGAACCCAAATTTGTTTATCTATACAGGTAAAATGATTCCAAGAAAGTGAAGATGCTGAAAGTGGTAGTGCTTAACAAAGCAAGATAACCACATTCATTACCTTACTTTCTTTTACCTTTTTTTGTTCATTTTTAACTCTATATTAGTTAACCATAACTTCATTTACACCACATTCAATACAACCAAATGAGATGAATTTGTATGGTTTATCTTACAAACTATTTCATGTGTTTTGATTATTCCTTTTTATTAATTGTTCTTTAATCATACTCTATATTTGTTACTTTTGGTTAAAAGAAATTGACATATTCTCATTTCTCTATTTTTGTAGTCCGAAACCGTGACAAAGTGGTGCAACTATGTTCCATGGTAGTATATGATGTTCCATGTTTATGCGGTATTCTCTTCGCCTAATGTTCCGTGGTAGTATATGATTTTAACTCCATATATTGGAGGAAAATGAGATACTCTAACTAGAGACCAAGAAAAAGGGAGTGCACGCTGAGGGTGTTAATCAACTAGAGGCAGCAAAGATTGCAGAAATAGAGGCTTTAGTGAAGCTCAGTTATGTAATGGATGAGGGAGAGAAGACTAACAAGAGGGTGACACGGGTAGTTGAGCAGTTGGAGGGGATTAAGTGGAAATTCAGAGATGGAGGCTGAGCTGAGATGGCTGAAGATGCATTCCAACCAGTGGAGGAAGGCGGTAGATGCCACTGCTATTGCTATTTCGAGTGGAATAATGGATAGTTTGTGGAGAGGACTACATCTTTGGACAACAACTGTAGTTCCATGGTGGGAAAGATTAGTTTGCCTTATTCTGTTGACGTGGATGATTATTTCTTGAAGAAGATAAATGGGAACTTTCTCAAGAGTGTATTCAAAGTCCGTAATGGACTATTAGTATTATTGTTGTTGCATTATTTTTTTATTTCATAAACAACGTGGATAGTCCTATAAACAAAGAAAATGTTGTCCAAATTTTGTAAATTGTTTACACTTATTTGTGTTGTGACAAACTTTTTGACTTAAATTTTACACGATTCAAAAGTTTTATGACTTGACCACACGATTCATACTTGGGAGAATGGGATCGGATCGGATCGGTTCCAGTTTCATCCTAATTCTTGGTTTGGTTCCATATATGACCGATTTGGTTCGGTTTATAGTTTTTTTTTAACCGAAACCGAACAAACCCAACCAAATATGCCCGGTTTGGTTCGGTTTATAGTTTTTTTCAGTTTCGATGCCCAACTCTAGTGTATGTATATATATATATAGGGTGAGGTTCAAAAGTGAACCAAAAGAATGAACTTTTTAATGAACCTACAAAGACATTAAAAATTTATTTTTAATTTCTTGTTATAATTGGTCCGCGTCAGCGGCAATGAATAATTTTTCAATCCCTCCGCTGGCGCGGACCAATTACAACAAGAAAGTATGGATCAATTTTTAATATCTTAGTAGGTTCATTAAAAAGTTCATTCTTTTGGTTCACTTTTGAACCTCTACCTATATATATATATATATATATATAGGTCCTCTCCTGTAAGGACTCCTTATGCTGTAGACCCCAGTACATACCATTTTTTAAAATAGTAAAAAAATGAATTTTTTCATGAAAATTCATAGATATGATCTCCACGGTGAGAAGATCATCTCAAATTTTTTTCATCAAAAAATTCAATAAAAAAACCGTTGAGATGACGATATGTAAAAAAATGGTATAAATATGCATTTTCGACCGTTTAATTGTTAGCGATCATCTCACCCACTTATTGATTGAATTTTTTTATGAAACTTTATGGATATGATCTCTATAGTGAGAAGATCATATCCATGAAGTTTCATAAAAAAATTCAATCAATAAAGTGGATGGCGCCGACCCAATATTTTAACGGTTGAAAATGCATATTTATATCATTTTTTTACATATCACCTCATCTCAACGGTTTTTTTATTGAATTTTTTGACGAAAAAAATTGGGGGTGATCTTCTCACCGTGGAGATCATATCCATAAAGTTTCATCCAAAATTTCATTTTTTTACTATTTTAAAAAAATGGTATGTACCGGGCTCTGCACCATAAGGAGTCCTTATAGGAGACTTTCTGTGTATATATATATATATATATATATATAGAGAGAGAGAGAGAGAGAGAGGAGTGCTCACCTACATCATGCACTATATCATGCATTATATTTTGGCCTAATTTTTTGCATATGGGTTGATTAGAAGGTTAATTTCAAGGGAAAAATATAAAATTTGAAAAAAAAAAATTTAAGGCCTGTAATTAAGCGTGATGCATGAATGATGTATAAAGCATGATGTAAGTGAGTCTTCTCCTATATATATATATATATATATATATATATATATATATATTGAATCAGGTGCAAATCTATCTCGTCCCTCATACAGACCTCCTCATTTTTTTAAGGGCAAAATTAATGAGTTTTTTAAATAAATTTTGTGAAAATGATCTCCTATTTGAGATGATCTCCATGACTAAATTTCATTAAAAAAAATGAATTGGATCAAATGATCATAAAAAGTTTCAAAGAAAATTCACATATGTCAACTTTGCATGTTACCGAAGTTTCAAAACAAAACTCATTCATGTACAACACTGTTTATTAATCAAAGATAGTATTAGGGGATTACATTTTACCTGAAAATAAGAAAATGAAAACACCAAAACGGTTCACCAACATCGGCAGGTGGTTGTCTACACCGGAAGCAAGCAATGTTTATTAATCAATGTTGCCTAAATTTCTTAAAACATTTTTTAATGACTATAAAATAATTGACAAATCAGTCATAAATTATTTATTAATTGGAAAATCAGTCATAAATTATTTATTAACTTAATAAATAATTTATGACTGATTTGTCAATTATTTTATAGTCATTAAAAAATGAGAGAGACTCTTACATTATGCTTCATACATCACCTCTAGTTATAAGTCCAAAAAAAATTCAATTTTTAATTTTACCCATGAAGTTAACTATCCAATGAACGCATATTCAAAAAATTAGGTCAAAATACAATTTCTAACTATTTTTTAAAAATTCAAAAAAAAATTGTTGAAAATACCTCATTTATAATGGTGTGAGTGAGCAGAATTTTGTGACTTTTTTTAAAAATAGCTAGAAAATGTGTTGATTGAAAGGGTGATTTCAATAGAAAAATAAAAAATTTAGAAAAAGAGGGTTTTTTAGCACCTAGAACGAGGTGTGATGTATGGTATAATGTATAGAGTGTGATGTAAGAAAATTTATCTCTCTCTCAGAGAGAGAGACGTTCAGAAGTGAACATAAAATATGAGCATTTTAATTAATCTTAACAAAAAAATACCTAATACTCAATCAATTTTAATTGTTGAGGAATTTTTTAATTATGCAGAAAATATGAATAGGTGATTGGATTTGAGGCGTAATAAACTATTATTCTTAAGGTGTTATTTGCCCCCACTCGTACAGAGTTTGCTAACGGGTCTAGGCAAATTACCTCCAAGATACAACAAATCCACGGGTTTATTCAAGTAGCAAACTTGAAGAATAACCCAGAACACTCTATGAAATTGGTAAGAAGAAATAATAGAGAGAAAGAGAATTTTCGAAAATTAATTATGACAGGATTTTGCCTTCTATATATAGCCTCTTGTGGTGTCTGTTCATGAACAGACACCACATCCAAAAGTCATTTAATCACCGTCCTTGGATATATAACTATATTTTGAACGTTCCAGATTTGAACTAAAAAGGTGCGACTGTACGGATTATTACTTAACAAAGTGGCGCCAAAATTCGACGGTTCAGATCCACTCGCGCCATAATTATGTGTCATTTATTATGGATTTAATCTGGACTGTTTGATCTTTTGACGTTGTCAAAAATCAAAGGCTCCTACTGCTCCTCGCGACGATGCGTAGTGCAAAGTGCCCCCCTAAATGCTCAATCGCACTTTCGCACACGCGCGCGCGTGAGCGTGTGCGGATGGTGCAAAGCACCATCCTTGGACCTAAGGTGTACACTAGTAGCATACACTTCAATGCACACAAGTAATCTCTTATAACACAAGAACATTTATTAACCCACTAACTTTTTCACACTTTTCCAACGTGGGACTTTAGTTTTCTCACTTCCCTTTGTCTTTTCTTATTCCAACTAATTAATGATTTTAACCTTTCATTTTCTCTAACCATTAATACCCATTAATATTAAAATCATCCAACATTAATTATATATTGTAATTAGTTCGCGTCAGCGACAACGAATATACGTGTGACATTCATGTGAGCGTATTGAAAAATATGTGTATTATACTCGTGTTTGCTGCCGTTGACACAAACCAATAATAATATTGGATTAAATATAATGTTAAGGTGGTTGTTATTGTTAGTTGTATTATCTATTCGGTGCCAAAAGTAAGGGCAGGCGATGATAACAATTCAAGCCGGTGTTTGACTTTCGTTTGTTGAGTACAAAAGTACGTTTCTGCCCCTTATACTCTTATTATAATTCTAACCAAATATAATGAACATTGATTGTGAACGTTTCCAGTTTTTTTATTCAAAATAGGTTATATCTAGCTATTTTTCTTAGATTATGAAAGAGTTTTTTCACATCTTTTTTTTACAGAATAGGGATTTTAAATAACATTTCAATTTTTTTAAAATAGCGATTTTATAAATTATTTTTTCCCCATCATTTTTTAAAAAACGATTTGAAAAACTGTTTTGTAAAAAGAAAAAAAATGTTTCATTATTAAAAAATGGACTTTATATTTTGTAAAAAAAATAGCCGGATATAATTTATTTTAAAAAACATGTTTTGTAAAAAAGTATAAAAAAAATTAAATTTTTTCATTTAAAAAATGGATGTTTTTTTAATATAAAGAATACATGTTATTTATAACACTTTATACAAAATGATTTTATTAAACAAAGTTTTATAAGAACTTTATATTAAATTTATTAAAAAAAATAGTTGGACTCTATTTATAACACTTTTTACAAAAAGTTTTACAAAAAAACTATTCTGTAAAAAAAAATTTAAAAAAAAATCGTTATTTAAACAGAACAAAAAAAAATTGGATTTTATTTTTTAAAATAAAACAAATAGCTGGATATAAATTGTTTTAAAAAAAGCTGTTTTTAAAAAAAAAATTAAATGTTTGCATTATTTAGAAAAATTGTTTAGTTATTTTTTTTAAATAAAACAAATAGCTGGGTATTACTTATTTTAGATAAAATTGTTTTATGAAAAAGTTGTTTCATTAAAACTTTATTTAATAAATTGTTTTTTGAAAATGTAGTTTGTTAAAAAAAAGTTACAAACAGGTATTTTTATTTCAAAAAAACGTCCAGTTTTTTTTTTTACAAATGAAATAGTCTTTTTTTACTTTTTTACAAAGCCTATTTTTTTAAATAAGTAATATCCAGCTAGCTGTTTTATTTTTAAAAAAATAACATCCAGTTTTTTATTTTTAAAAAATAGTTTTAAAAATAAAGTGTAAAAATGTTATAAACTTTCTTTCGTAAAATTGTTTTGTATATAAATAACATGTATTTTTTATGTTAAGATTTCATCCATTTTTTTTTAAATAACGAAACAGTATTTTTCTTAAAACTTTTTTACCAAATAACTTTTTTACAATAACTTATATCCAGCTATTTTTCTTTACAAAAATAACGTCCATTTTTTTTTTAAATAACGAAATAGTTGTTTTTTTTGTTTTTTTTACTTTTTTACAAAACAGTTGATAAAATCATTTTATAAAAAATACAATTTGTTACAAAAATACGGTTTTTATCAAATTGAATAGTAATAATAGTTTAGAGGGCAAAAGAGTCATTTCATTTCCTTGAAATTGGTGTCCAACGTGCCTTTAACTGTTATTGTTATAAATGGCCCTTCAAGATTAATAAAAAAATCAACGGCACTCAACCAAGAATTAGAAAGAACAAAACGTACCCCAAACTTCAAATAACCCTTAAAGATTACTTGAGAAAAGTTAAGAAAATTTAATAAGTTTTAACATAGGTTCAATATGTGTTAGTTTGAGACAAACTACTGGTAAATGATTTAATGATAAAAATTTGAGGGGCCATTTTAATCTTAAAATAATAGAGTTAAATAGCTCGTGCATGTTGGAATATAAATAAAATTCATCAACATATTAAGTTATTGAGATTACCTAATAAAGGAATTTTAGAAACTGTGTACCTGAATCCATAATGATGATTGAGACTGAATCCATAGTGGTGATTGAGACTTGGGGTTTGGACGTCTTCCACCGACTAATCCCTCTCTCTCTATGAGTTATCTCTCATTGATGGGAATAAGGAGAGTGTTTGAGTGCATTAGCCTTGGGGACCAGAACCCTTCATTATATAGACATCTAATTAGAACCCCATAAATTCTAATTAGGTGACTCATGAGTAACCAATAGGTGACTCTTGAGTAACCCGACTCTTGAGTAACCAGTAGGTGACTTTTGGGTAACAACACATTTCGAATTTCATACTTACTGTTGATGTCTTTTGAGCTTACCTAATTAGATCACTTCATTTGCCCATTTAAAAATTGAAGCTCAAATATAATTACTATTTTGATATGTGAGCCCACATTAAATTATTTGGAATATATAAAATATTCCAACTGATATGCCCTGAATGTACCCCTCGGCTCAGAGACATCAACCTCGGCCATGAAGGTGGCCGATGTTAGAGGGACCTTGAATTCATCATTAACAGACTCGTCCTAGGCAAGGTCAGCCACGGTCGACGTTGCTAGCTACCTCGGCAAGTGAGGTCGCCATGTTCCAGGGGCGGTTATCCACCTGATCTTCCAAGAATTGCAACCTCGGCTCGGAAGATGAAGAGGTTTTCATCCCATCATCAACGACGATCTCGGCTAGGGGTCGGCCGACGTTACTATTTCGCCACCACTACCTCGGCCCAGGCTGACGTTATAGCACAGCAAGCCTTACCTCGGCTCTCCCTTTGAGTCAAGGTCACCACCTCGTCCTATCCCAGGCCGAGGTTGTGACCAATCGCAGTTGGCCGAGCTCTTATGTGCACATGTGGGGTTGGGAACACGTGTACGCAATCAGTTATAACCGAATCGTTCCCCTCACGCGAGGGGATATTGAGGTCATCATTATCTACAAGAGATCAGCCAGGTGTCATTCTCATATTGGTTCAAGCCTCATGCACATACTCATTGCATGCTTGGGGTGTACACTACACCCCCAGGCACTATATAGAGAGGTCATCCTCTACCTTGAAAAGGATCCCGAAATTAGCAACCCTAGCTGAAACTCTGTCTAAATACATAGTAGAGAGAGAAAGCTTGAGAGTTTTGTATCTATGGCCATTAGAGCCCTCATACAGTGATATTAATCACACACTTGCACAATGGACGTAGGCCTGATTGGCTGAACCACTTATATTTCGGTGTGAATCCTCTTCTCCTCACCTCCCTTTATTATATCTGTATGTACCCTTATACTGCCATTGTTAACATTGAATTTAGCTCACAAACACCTTGAAGGGTGGTGCTGTTTCCAGCATCATCATTTTGGCGCCATCTGTGGGAACGAGGAGCAACCTCTTCCTCATCCATTGCTTGACCTCACCGGAGACTCTGGTGGTGAACCAGGCCTTCCCCCTTGCGCGGAGCCGTTTCACCATTGAAAGAGGTCATGTAAGGTATTAAGCTCATTTACAACACCAGTTCTTTTGTGCTAACACATGGCACCGGAATTACCACCACCTCTTCCGCCTCCTAGTGCGGGTGGACCTAGCTCCATCCAGGCACTGCCCCAATCTGAAATGGCTGAGGTGGCGGCAGCCTTGAGGTCTTTGGCTGCAATGCAACAAGCAATGCAGGAGCAATTTGCACAGCTCAGCCAAAATATGATGAGGCCACTTGGAGTCTCACCGGAAATGATCACTTTGGCGGCTGTTCAGCCTCATCCTGATGCCAGGGGACCACCCCAGGCACCGCGAAAAGACCAACCTACCCCACAGCGGAGGAGGGACGTTGTTGACCCTAGGTGCTTGCGCCTGGGAGGCAATGAAACCCTTGCCCAGTGGACCGGTATGATGATTTAGAGGTGGAAGACGTCCCAGAAGACTGTTGGGAGCAGTATGAGGTTTCGAACAACACAGTTCGCCCCATCCAACGGAGCCAAGGTTGTGGAGGCAGAAGAGATGGAGATGCCCAACAACGAGGATCAGCTTTTGATCGATTGAGCAGAGGGTCGATCTTTGAAAGGCTACGCCCAGTAAATGACCTAAGACAGAGGTTATCAAGTCGAGAAGTGCATCTAGCTCGCAAAGGGAAGAGGGGCAATGTCGGCCTCATCAAGGCCGACCCAATGCAGGAAGAGGTAGAGACCAGGAAGAGGTCAACAACAGACGTTGTGCTGCGGCTTGGGAACCCTTTGTCCACCCCTTTGGAGGTGGATGGTGACAACCTCGGCCAGGTCGACATTGCAAGACCATGGAACGACTCTATTCAACGTCTTGAGAACAAGATAGGAGACCTCATCAAAAGTAGGGACCCACTGCAAAGAGGTTTCTCAGAAGGCTCTCCGTTCGTGGCTAAGATAGTAAGCTTCCCTACCCCAGCTAAGTTCAAGCCACCTACAGTGACTCCCAAGTGTGATGGTAGCACCAACCCAGTACATCACATTGAGATGTACCAGTCAGTAGCGGACATCTATGTAACAACCCGAGGTCTTAGAGACAACAATTAATTTATTTTGGGAGAAATAAATATTAGTTTATTCAGAGAAAAATCGAATTGGCAATTAAGGTCAAAATTTGGAGTCGTTAGAAAGAGTGTCGAATGTCGATTCTGAGGGTACCATAGTGTCCGAAAGGGTCGAGAAAGTCGAAATGACTGTACTTGGGGTCTATTTAGGTTCCGAAATAATTTAGGACCATTTGACTCGAATTAAAGATACCGAGTCATTTAAAGTGTGTATTATCATTTAAAGATGTGTACATTGGGAGACAAGGCTTAAAAAGCCTACGGGAGATATTTCTCCCAAGAAAGAGAGAGAAATAGAAAGAAAGAAAGAAAGAAAGAAAGAGAGAAGAAGAAAGAAGAAGAAAAGGAAGGAGAAAAGAGAGAGAGAAAGTGGAGATTTCCGGCCAATGCACGATCTCAAGGCGGATTCAGACCCTACGAACCCGAGGCAAGTGATTAAACTTGCTAAATAATTGTTGTGTACCAATTATTGCATGATTTGTGGATTGAATTTTGGGTTTTAGGTTTAAATTGTTAAAACCTAACTTTTGGGAAAAACCTTAGATTTGTAGTGTATAAAATGGATTTAAGGTTAGAAATTAGTTTATATGTATTCTAGAATGAATATTAATGTTATATATGTGATGGGGTTGGATGAAAATGGTTGGAAGATGATATAAAAGATTTTTGGGTAATTTGGGTTAAGAAGAAAACAACCCATTTCGTAGCTTGCTGCACTTGCCGAATCGATTCGCCCCTACCGAATCGATTCGGTCTGTTGCAGATTCCCCAAGTCTTTAGGGCCAAATAGATATGCCCCTTTGCGAATCGATTCAGTATGTAGCAGACTCCCAGGTCCTTTGGACCGAATCGATTCGTTTTTGGGGCCGAATCGATTCGGAAACAGGGGATTTTGGAGATATTTTTTTTCTAGGATGAATTTCATCCCGTTTCGTTTAAGGTTATCGATTGGGAATTTCTATGGGAGTTAATTGGAGTATGTTTTGGAGACTTTTAGAGAGTTTCCTTATAAGAAATGATTGGAGTCATATTGACTAAATTCGAGGAATACCGATTAGATATTTTGGGTTATTCTAGGTGGGGAAGCCCACCTTGATTTGGAGATTCTACATGGGGGAAATAAATTCAATTCATATGAAAGAATGTGAATAATTTAGAGATACCGGGTCTTAGGATCCAATCCCAAATGGGATAATTTCAAAGGTTCATAAAATGATTTGAACCTTATTATGGATGGAGAATTAAAAATGCTAAATGAGGGGCATTAGGGTAAAGAATATCCTTAACTTAAAAGAATTGAGAGACAATTCATAATAGAAGCGACATGTGAGCTTCAAGAGAGAAGTAGTATAGCGTATACTAAGTGGGGAAGATGTGTGAGAATTAGCGATTAGTATATCTTGAGAGAAGTATACTAAACAATGATGTTAATCAAATTGCGCCAAAGAGCGTATAATGAAAATGAAAATGATTGTTGCAGGTATACCTTATATAATGGTATATCTTTATTATGTGGGATGTATGTATACCTTATATGATGGTGTATATACATGTTAAGCATACCCCCTCCTTGCTATCATTGGGAAGTTTCGTGCGTAGAGGGTGAGCATCCTGGCAAATAAAGCAGGGTGTGGATATTCCCCAGGTCATAGTCATCCTTTGTGGTCAGCAAATGACATTTATGATATACATTTATTTATTTTGGGGGTGAGAGGTCGTGGGTATGTGTCGATCTCACTTACCGGTTAGGAACTATGATCACTTCCCGGACGTTGTGTGCGTGAGTAGATCACGAGGTGGGTGTCGTTGAACCCCACCAGGTGGCCCCAGTTTGTTACGTATATGGGGCAACTGGAAGATGATATCATGTGAGCCTGCGTCCTTCGAGTTATAGCTCGGTTGGATGGTTATTATTGCTTGTGTTTGTACTTGGGTATCAAGGGCATAATGGACCTCAACGACCTACATTGCCAGGATTAGTGTATCGGGGGGGTTCCTTGTTTGGATTTCGCCTCGGCGAGACGTCCCACGCACGAACCGCAGTGTAATGTTAGAACTTGGGGATAATTTTAGTCCTTAATGCTCATAATTATCTATATATATATCACCTATCCCGACGATCGACAGTGCCAGGAGTAGTGTAACGAGGGGGTTCCTTGTTTGGATTTCGCTTCGGCGAGACGTCCCACGCATGAAACGCCGTGTACTGTTGAGAATTGGGAATATTAATTAATTAAAATTGGATAATAATCATTTGGGTTACATGCATCTTGCATTGAGGGCATAATAAGCCCCGAGGATCGATACGGTCAGGAGTAGTGTAACGGGGGGGTTCCTTGTTTGGATTTCGCTTCGGCGAGACGTCCCACGCACGAAACGCAGCGTCGTGTTGAGAATCGGGAGGAGTTTAGTCCTTAACTCTTGATGCTAATAACTCATATAATAATTATATATATGGTTTCATGCCTTATAAGGGCATCACTAGAATATAAAATTCTAGTAAATGAGATTGTTGATGTATTGTGATGATGTGGACATGATTGGATCATGTAACTTTATATGTTCAACAAATGAACATTATAAAGATAATTATAACTATTACATTAAAGTTAATGTATATAACTTATAAATTATGGAAACAAATGTATTGGGAGATAGGTTAGATGATTTCACTTAAATACTTCTTTTGGGTTTAAGTTAGGATCCTCTTACCTAAATAGAATCGGACATCCATTTGGAGATCACGTGCATACATTTAGTGCGCGCTTTAGATGAGAGGTGAGTTGAATTATTATGGAGAGTTAGATTCCAACTAAATCATGTAATAATGCATTTATAATTATTATGAATTTTAATACACTTGCTATAAAATGTTTTTCAAACTCGGGCTCTGACCCGTTTATATTTTCTTCCTTCATGTATATATATTGTATTACTTCAGGTGTTCCTCCGCAAGGACGCCTTTGATGTTATCCATCCAGGGTATTTGTGGAGCTGTGGCAGTAGCGGACTATTGCGGCACTTTGCTTTAGTCGATTCCTATCTTTGTATATTTAGATTAGGATTCAGTTGTATTGAGTTAGTATTCAAGTGTTGTAGATTAACACTTTCATATTTCATTTATGAGATTATTGTACTGTCTGTTACCCGACAGCATATTCGGGTACTTTATTGTTGAGATTTTATTTGTACATTGTTTTGTACTCCTTTATTTTATTGGAGTTTGCACTTATCACTCATCATAGTTAGATGTTTATTGTTGGTTGAGTTGCATTATTGGTTTTGTTGTTGTTGTTAAATAAAAAGTTTAAAATTTTTGACAATTCGCTTTTAATGATTATGGGTAGTTTTCCTTATATTATAGTGTTGTATGTTGATGTTGAGACTGTACCATCTGAGATACCTGATTTATGTAGTATAGGGCTGGCCACCCGTTATTATTTAGAGCGGGTTGTCACAATCTACTCAATACCGGATGAGATGAAGTGCAGAGCCTTCTCCGGAACCTTAACGGGAGCTGCGTACATATGGTTTACATCTCTTTCGAAGAATTCAATTGAGAACTTCAAGGGCTTGGCTGAACGGTTCATTCACAACTTATGCTTTGGAGTAAGACCTCAAAAGAAGGCCACCCATCTGTTATACATCAAGCAAGGCAAGCACGAGAGCCTAAGAAACTACATCGCCAGGTTCAACAAAGAAAAACTTGAGGTTCAAGATTACGAAGAGAACATTGCTATGACAGCCCTCATAGGAGGTCTTCAGAAGGGGAAGTTGTTGTGAAAACTCACGGAAGACCCTATAAGGTCCATGGCGGAGCTATTGGCAACTGCGGGGAAGGTCATGAATGCTGAAGAGGCGATGGCCTCTAAGTACGAAGACGAGAATGGTGGTAGCAGTGGGAAATTCCAAAGTAAGAAGGATGGGAAGAAGAGGGCAGTTGATGACAAGTTCGAGCGTTACACCCCTCTTACGGTAAGCTGCGAACACATCCTCAATGAGATCAAAAATGATCGGTCCCTAAGATGGCCAGAGAAGTTGAAGGCTCCTCCACATAAGAGGAACCAGAACTTATGGTGTGAGTTCCACCAGGACCATGGCCATATAACAGACAAGTGCTTCGCCTTGAAGGATGACATCGAGAAGATGTTAAAGTCAGGAAAATTGAGGCAATATGTGGATGGCAAAGCTCCCAAAAAGGGAAGAGATAACCCAAAAAAGAAGAGGAATGACAGATGTCGTGATAATACCCCGGCCAGAAGAGATGGTGACTCGGACGAAAATGACGAGGATGATCCAGACCTCCCTCCAAAACATGACAACACCCCAGTGAAGAGGGTTGGTATGATCTCCTTCGGCATCAGCACAATATGCGGGGGACTTGCGGGGGGTGGTTCTGAGGTTGCTGATAGAAAAGCTCATGTGGCAGAGGACAAATCAGTGACCAAACTTGAAGTTGTAAACCTAACGTCTTTCGAGACTACCCAGAAGAGAAAGAAGGTAGACATGGACGCTCTCATAGTTGGTTTCTCCAGACTAGACTTCAAAGGCATCCTAGCTCCACATGATGACCCTTTAGTGATCACGACAAGAGTTCATGGATGTGAGGTGCAGAGAATCCTTGTAGACGGAGGAAGTTCGGCATATGTGATGTTTTGGACCTATTTCAAAAGCCTAGGTCTCAACAGGGCTAGGCTGGTACCCTATCATCATCCGTTAATGGGGTTCAGTGGTGAAAAGGTCCATCCACTTAGCATGTATGAGATGGACGTACGAATGGGTGATAAGTGGCCTAAGAGGTTAACTCGGAAGATCAACTTTTTCGTCATGGACGAAAATGTCTTCTCGGCCTATAACCTCATCATAGGAAGAGTGTCCCTTAAGGAGTTTGAAGCCGTGACGTCGACGGTCCACTAGATGCTAAAATTCTCAACCCCCTGTGGGGTAGGGGAAGTGCAGGGTGACCAGACCATAGCACGGGAATGTTACTTCAACTCGGCTGAAGAGAGAGAGGCCCAAAAGAGAGATACTACCACTTATAACATCGATACACTTGACCCTAGAGATAAAACAAAGTTGAAGAAAGGAGAGGCTGCGGAAGAGGTAGAATCAATCGTCCTCAATAAGGACGAATTAGAAAAAACCATCCAGGTCGGCAAATCCTTAAAAGAGGAGATCAAAGAGGAGCTGATAAACTTCCTGAGGAAGAGGCAGAGTGTCTTCGCTTGGAGTCACGCAGACATGACTGGAATTAGCCCCGAGATCATGTGCCATAAACTAAACGTATCTAAGGATGCAAGGCCAATTAAGCAAAGACGAAGAGTCTATTCTAGGGAGAAGTACGACGTCATCCAGGAAGAGGTCAGAAAGTTGGAAGAGGCTGAATTCATCAGGGAAGTGATATATCCGGAATGGATATCAAACGCAGTCATTGTTCCCAAAGCCAATGGAAAGTAGAGAATGTGTGTGGATTTTACTGACCTGAACTAGTCTTGCCCGAAAGACAGTTACCCCTTACCCCGGATCGATCAGATGGTAGATGCAACTGCAGGACATGAACTCATGAGCTTCATGGATGCGTATTCAGGATATAACCAAATCTTCATGGATGCCGAAGACTCAAAGAAGACAGCCTTCATTACTGACAAAGGGACGTATTGCTACAAGGTGATTCCCTTCGGATTGAAAAATGCAGGGGTGACATATCAACGTCTTGTGAATAAGATGTTCGAAGACCAAATAGGCAATAATATGGAGGTGTATATCGATGATATGTTGACGAAGAGCTTAAAGGCCTGCACCCATGTGGCAGACCTGGAAAAGACCTTCAATATCATGGACCTGTACAAGATGAAACTCAACCCGGCAAAGTGTGTCTTTGGTGTAGGAGCTGGGAAGTTTCTTGGATTCATCGTCAATCAAAGAGGAATAGAGGCGAACCCGAAGAAAATCAAGGCTTTGCTTGACATGAAGACACCTCGGAGTATCAAGGACGTTCAAAGACTCACCGGAAGAGTAGCTGTGCTCAACAGATTCGTTTCCAGGGCGATCGGCAAGTGTCTTCTGTTCTTCAAGGTGATCAAAAAGGCCTTCGAGTGGGACAAAGAGTGTGATAAGGATTTTGATCAACTCAAGTCATACCTTGGATCTCCCCCACTCTTATCTCGGCCCATAGCAGGGGAGAAGTTATATATCTATCTAGCAGTCTCCGAATTCGCTATAAGTGCGGCCATTGTACGGGAAGACGTTGGGATTCAGAGACCCGTATACTTCAACAGTAAGGCCCTTCAAGGATCTGAGCAGAATTACCCTCGCATGGAAAAGTTAGCCTACGCCCTGATACATGCTTCTAGGAAGATGAAACCCTACTTTCAGGCCCATTCTAGGATCATTCTCACCGACTCCCTGTTAAGACAGGTCCTCCATAAACCTGAGAAGTCGGGTAGACTGATGACCTGGGCTATTGAATTAGGAGAATATGACCTTATCTATCAGCCTAGGATGGCCATCAAAGGGCAGGCACTAGCAGATTTTGTCGCAGGGTTTACATGGGAAGACGTCGAGGGTGAGAATAGCACAGAGGCCACAGAAGTGTCAAGCAGCAACGTCTTTCGACACTCGAAAGAGGTTATGCCCAAGATAGTCAGAGATGGGATAGCTGAGAATGAGGAAAATCGGTACCTCTTTAGGCGGGGAATTATGTTAGAAGAGGGTTTCTCATCAAATAAAGACATATGGAACCTCTTCGTCGATGGGTCCTCTTGCGAAAGTGGGAGCGGTGCGGGCCTGATACTTTCAAGCCCGGATGGTACCAACATCGAATATGCCCTAAGGTTCAACTTCAAGGCGTCCAACAATGAGTCAGAATACGAGGCCATGATAGCAAACCTCTCATTGGCAAGGACCATAGGTATAACACGACTCTTCCTTCACAGTGACTCAAGGTTGGTTATTAATCAACTATTGGGGGTTTATGACGCCAAGGATGAAAGGATGGCCAAATACTTGAAGAGGGTGAGGACGATACTCGAAGGCTTCGAAGAGGTAAAGTTAAAGAGAGTACCTCGGTAAAATAACAGCCACGCAGATGCCTTAGCAAGATTGGCTTCAGCAACAAAGACAGATATCCGTAAGACAGTCCCCGTCGAGATCTTGCCCAGAGCAACCATTGAAGAAGAAGAGGTTAGTAACCCTTGCCTCAATCTGAATCTAGGGGACTCCTGGATGGATCCCCTCATCAGGTATATCAGAGAAGGGGTGCTATCGGAGTCAAAGTTGGAGAGAAGGAAATTGAGATACAGAGCTGCCAAGTTCTCAATAGTAGGAGATGTCCTGTATAAGGAAGGGATTCTTATTACCTCTGTTAAGATGCGTCCACCCAAATGAAGTTCCCCACGTCCTACAGGATGTACATGAGGGTTCTTGCTCTAGCCACATAGGGGGGAGACCTTTGGCGAAGAGGATTGTCACGCAAGGATATTGGTGGTCGACCCTGGCCAAAGATGCTGCAGCTTATGTAAAGAGATGCGACAAATGTCAGAGATTTTCCATAATCCCCCATCAACCTCATAAGCCTATGATGTCTGTCAGTTCTGTGAATGGGGGATTGACTTAGTAGGTACCCTACCAAGGGATGCAAATAATTACAGATTTCTGATAGTTGCCATTAATTA
This sequence comes from Sambucus nigra, assembly GCA_949130495.1. Taxonomy (NCBI): domain Eukaryota; kingdom Viridiplantae; phylum Streptophyta; class Magnoliopsida; order Dipsacales; family Adoxaceae; genus Sambucus; species Sambucus nigra. The sequence continues at coordinate 24,227,611 of OX422213.1, read as the reverse complement.
CTTTTCCAAGTGGGTAGAGGCAGAGCCGATGATCACGATTACAGTGCAAAAGACCTTCCAATTTATTTAGAGGAACATCATATGCAGACATTGCCTCCCAAACACCCTCATTTCGGACAACAGAACACAGTTCAAGAACTCTTCCCTGGAAAAATACTACGAAAGAGTTGGGATAAAGCAATTTTTCTCTTCTCCCGGCCGACCTCAAGCAAACGGTCAGACCGAAGTCACAAACAGAACAATCCTTGACGGGATCAAGAAAAGGTTGGAAAAGGCTAAAGGAAGGTGGACTGAAGAGGTTTATACTGTTCTTTGGGCCTATAGGACAACGACTAGGACACCTACGGAGGAGACCCCGTTTATGTTATCGCATGGCTCAGAGGCCGTCATACCAACAGAGGTTGAACTCCCTACTCATAGGGTGCAGACCTATGACCCTGAGAAGAATGGGGAGGAGAGAATACTCGACCTAGACTTGATCGAGGAGAGAAGGGAAGACGCAGAAATCAGGCAAGCAGCTTACCAACAAAGAACAACAATGTTCTATAATCAAAGGGCAAAATCAGGACCCATAGCTGTAGGGAACCTAGTGCTGAAGAAGACGTTACAAAAGGCAAACAAGCTTCACCCAAATTGGCATGTCCCTTACAAAGTAATTGAGGAGGTTATTCCAGGAACCTACAGGCTAGAGAACCTTGAAGGGGAACCTTTTTCCAATCCTTGGAATGCTGATCATCTAAAAAAGTATTACATATGATGTTACAAGAGCTTTCATATAAATGTATCATCTTATGAAGAGATTATTAATGAGAAGATCAAAAATTCCTATGTCAGTTCTTGATTCATTATGCTTGATTGGAAAAATTATTTATAGGGATAACATCTTAGTGATGACCTCAGACCTTATAACATCATGATTTGGTGACAAGGTCTGAGGTCAGAAATCACACTCGGATGACCTCAGACCCTTAACATCATTAATTTGGTGAAATTTATTCATGGGGATAACATCTTAGTGATGACCTCGGACCTTACAACATCATGATTTGGTGATAAGGTCTGAGGTCAGAAATCACACTCGGATGACCTCAGACCCTTAACATCATTAATTTGGTGAAATTTATTCATGGGGATAACATCTTAGTGATGACCTCAAACCTTACAACATCATGATTTGGTGACAAGGTCTGAGGTTAGACATCACACTCGGATGACCTCAGACCCTTAATATCATTAATTTGGTGAAATTTATTCATGGGGATAACAGATTAGTGATGACCTCAGACCTTATAACATCGTGATTTGGCGATAAGGTATGAGGTCAGACATCACACTTGGATGACCTCGGACCCTTAACATCATGATTTGGTGATAAGGTCTGAGGTCAGACATCACACTCGGATGACCTTAGACCCTTAACATCATTAATTTAGTGAAATTATTTATGAGGGTAACATCTTAAATGATGACCTCAGACCTTATAACATCATGATTTGGTGACAAGGTCTGAGGTCAGACATCATACTTGGATGACCTCAAACCCTTAACATCATTGATCTCAGACCTTATAACATCATGATTTGGTGACAAGGTCTGAGGTCAGACATCACACTCGGATGACCTCAGACCCTTAACATCATTAATTTGATGAAATTATTGCATGGAAAAGAAAATCATCCAACAAACAATTCAGCAAGAGAAGAATTAAGAGCCCTCCTCAGAGGTTGACAGATTAAGTAATAAATTGAAAAAATATAAAGTAATATTGTTCATCAGAGGTTACAGTTGAAATACATAGTGAAAAAGTACAAAAGTTTCACAAAAATGGCCTAAGGAATTTCAGGGACAGTGCTAGCATCCTCAGCCTGATTCACTTGGCCGACGTTAGTCAACTCGGCCCCATCATCTCTGGGGTTGGCTCCCCCAGTCTCTTTAACATCCGCTGGTGAAGTCTCTGCAGGGGTAGCGTCTTCCTCTTCAACCTCTTGTAGGTCTTGAGCAAATTGAGGGTTAGCAAAGCCCAGATCGATGAAGTCAGAGGCTTTCAAGCTCCCTGACTCCTGCTCCTTAGCAGCCGCCCATTTACTAGTAGCCTTAATACCTATTTCGAGGTTCTCAAAGCCGAAGCTGATGAATATATCGAAGAATTTGTAATCAGCCATAATCCCCCTAGAAGCATCCTCAAGGGCTACTTTCACTGCAGTATCAACTTTTTGCTGGAGAACGTCGTCCTTGGCCTTCAGAGCAAGGGTGTGGTCCTTTTTAAGCTTGGATATCTCTTTCTCCAACTCCTTAACCTTCTTATCAAACCCCTCAAAGGCAGACTTCAGACAGTCTACCTCTGCATTCAGAGAGCTTTGCACCTTCTCGACCTCTTGGCCTTTCTGGATGAGGGGCAACTTCTTCAGAGTCCAGTTGGCAAAGTGATGCATAGTAACGAGGCCCTGCAAATCATGAGGTCGTATATATAAGTTGAAATTCAAAACAGAGGTTACACTTCGAAGCTAAACTGAAATCCTAAAGTCATACCTGAATAGACCTATGAAGGCCAAATTCAACCAGCAGAGGGGTGCCCATGGATCGACAAAAGCGTTTGTCAACATCGGTCATAGCAGAACCGATGGCATCCAATGCCTACAAACTGTGGCCTATGATGCTATCATTAATTTTCAGTTGCTCTAAATGAGCAACCAGTGCATCCTAATAATAAATAGGGATGGCATGATCCCCACCTTTTTTCTTCTGCCTCTGATCCTCAGGGGTAGGGTCAGCAACTTTTCTCTTCTTGGTGGCCTCAGCCCTAGAGGTTGAGAGAGGGGGAGGAGGAGCATTCATACCTGATTTTTTAACGAGCTTTGTTAAACTTGGTGCTGCCATCTCCCACAACTCGTCAGATATTCCCTTTGGACTCTCTGCAAGATGGAAAGGTCTGAGTTAGAGAGTCAGATATACATAAATACAGAGGTATAACTTATTGAAATAGAAAGCACTTACGAAGCTCTGTCAGAGGGCTTCCCCCAAGACCGGTCTCAGAGAGATAGTAGGGGGTCATCAGGTGTTCAAATTTTATAAGAAAACCATGCTCTCCCTGATCCTGAAGGTCTTTGACCTTTTAAAGATTGTTTAGGCTTAGCCCGGGGTCGGCCCTAGCAGCCATTGTTACCTTTCCCCATCTTAGGGGTATCCTCGGCTCTAATAAGGAAGAGGTGGCACTCAGACCATATTCCCATGGCCCTGAAATGAAAAAGTAACGTGGCTTCCAGTTATGGTTTGAGGTTTGGGTAATTCGAAGCATCTTTTTGTTTGACTTTCAAGCTAAGAAATGATAATAGCTCGGATGGTTTCTGGCAGATGAAGGGACATAGCACCCCGTGAAGACCTAGATTGGAAGGTCTGAGTAATGGACAGCCTTCCACAAGACAATGGCTCCAATTATCACCCTCCAAGCATTGGGTGACAACTGGGAAGGAGCCAAGTTAATGTAGGATAGTATGGCCCTGATGATGGGATGGATGGGAAGATAAAATCCCAACTTGAACATCTGCTCATATAGGCAGATCTCGCCACCTCGGCCGTCATATGCCCTCTCCTCCCTCAGAGGTCTCCTGAGTTTTATAGAGGGACTTATGGAATAAAGATGGTTGAATGCCAGAAGGTCAACCTCACTGACTATACTCTCAATCTCGGCCGCTTCAGAGGTGTCAACATCACTCTCAGCACCGTCATCGTCATCTGTCTCAATGTCGACTGGAGCAGACGACGGGGCACCACTTGGGAACCTCTGAGCGAACTCAGCTCCTATAATAGCTGACAGGGGAATGGCTTCAAGAATCGGAGGAACAGCCACACTTGGTCCAACAATTTTAACCTCTGAGGAAGAGGTTGATGTGCTCTAACTTTTGTGAGACGAGGCCCGACTTGAAACCTCTTCTTGATCAAGGACCTGATCTTGTTTATTTGAGAAGTCCATGGCCTCTCGGAAGGAGTCCACAGACATAGGGTCTGAGGTGGATGACTCAGACTCGGACATTGGATAGGGTTCAGCTGGGACCTCTGCTTGGTTAACTGGTTCTGCTGGTTCCGGGTATATGACCTTCAGAGGTGGTGAAAATAGAGGTCTGAGGGGGAATTCCTCTGCCCTACGAGCTTCTTCTTGCGCTCTTTCTATTTGCCTAATTTTCTCTAAGGTCTTCTCTCTAAGTGAGGGGGATTCCTCTAAGAGTTGTTACAGGGGTCTGAGCATATGAGGTAGACTTTACACTTACAACTCTCCTAAGTAACAAACAGGATTGGTAAAAGGGATTAAAGATCAAACTATCAGGCTTTGAGTATAAACTACCAAGAACAATAAGAACAGTGTCGCCGAAAAACTGATACTCTCACCGAAAAACTCTTAAAGCTCACCAGAAAACGCAAGAGCAAGAATAAAGGCAGAAAAATAAAGAAGAAGGGATGACGAGGGGTACCTGAAGAAAGGTGAAGAGAAGCAAGGAAGGAATCCCAGTAAATGAACACCCAAACGCACTTCAAATCAGAGTTCTTCTAGAGAGAGAGAGTTGCAGAAATGACCGAGTTCGGAGAAGGAGAGAAATGAAGAAGAAAGATAAGAAAATAGGGTTTAAACCCTTAAGTATGAGTTCACGCTTCCCAAGGCCCATCATTGCCTTGGGAGCCTAAAAGACTACAATGATTACAATTGTCAGACACGCAAGCCACTTCCGCAATTGACAAGTGTCAAGAAAGGACATGGGTACAATGCAAAGGGAACTCGGAGTTGTATACCCCTTAGTCACCTACTCCTACATGTGACTAAGGGCTAGGGTGATTGATATGCCCTGAATGTACCCCCTCGACTCATGACATCAACCTCGGCCATGAAGGTGGCCGATGTTAGAGGAACCTTGAATTCATCATTAACAGACTCGTCCTAGGAAAGGTCGACCATGGCCGACGTTGCTAGCTACCTCGGCAGGTGAGGTTGCCATGATCCAGAGGCAGTTATCCACCTGATCTTCCAACAATTGCAACCTCGGCTCGGAAGATGAAGAGGTTTTCATCCCATCATCAATGACGATCTCGGCTAGGGGTCGACCGACGTTACTATTTTTCCACCACTACCTCGGCCCAGGCTGACGTTATAGCACAGCAAGCCTTACCTCGGCTCTCCCTTTGAGTTAAGGTCACCACCTCGTCCTATCCCAGGCCGAGGTTGTGACCAATCGCAGGTGGTCGAGCTCTTATGTGCACATGTGTGGTTGGGAACATGTGTACGCAATCAGTTATAATCGAATCATTCCCCTCACGTGAGGGAATATTGAGGTCATCATTATCTATAGGAGATCAGCCAGGTGTCATTCTCATATTGATTCGAGCCTCATGCACATACTCATTGCATGCTTGGGGGGTACACTACACCCCTCAGGCACTATATATAGAGGTCATCCTCTACCTTGAAAAGGATCCCGAAATTAGCAACCCTAGCTAAAACTCTGTCTAAATACACAGTAGAGAGAGAAAGCTTGAGAGTTTTGTATCTATGGCCATTAGAGCCCTCATACAGTGATATTAATCACACACTTGAACAGTGGACGTAGGCCTGATTGGCTGAACCACTTATATTCCGGTGTGAATCCTCTTCTCCTCACCTCACTCTATTATATATGTATGTACCCGTATGCTTCCATTGTTAACATTGAATTGAGCTCACAAACACCTTGAAGGGAGGTGTTGTTTCCAGCATCATGACCAACAATCTCCCACTTGGGCTACATAATAATTCCGAATGTAATTATATTCAATAACCTTATGTGCGCACCAAATTTCTTTCTATTCTTAAGACATCTCCCGAATTAATCTCGTACATATCATATACCAGTATAAGACCAAAGCGACCTTTGTTACATATATGAGGTAACTCGATCCATCAATGATCATCACACCAAATATATTCAACGACATAGATCAAGTATGGATGTGTGGCTGGAAATTACATGCAATGTGATCTCAAACATGCCTATTTCCAATTAGTCCTAACTTTATTCTGTAGTGAGATCAAACCTTATGTTATACCACAATTAAAAGACAATACATTCAGAGTGAACAACAAGATAAAAATACCATCAACTTTATTCTACAAAAAACTGAAACATACATAAAGTATCTGGGTAGTGTCAAATGAAGGAACATTAAACTGAATACAAACTCCCACTAAAACTGAATATACTTAAACTAAACAACACCCATATGAGCAGTGTACTCATGAAAGACCTCGGGTGGTAAGCCTTAGTAAGCGAATCCGCGAGCACGGAGTTTGTTCTTATATGTTCAATAGACACTATGTTACTCTGAACTCTTTCCTTAACAACAAGAAACTTAATGTATATGTTCTTAGACTTCAATAATCTTCTATTGTTATTCGAATATAGAACTGCTGAATTATTGTTACAATATATATGTAGTGGTCTTTCAATGCTATCCAAAATATGCAGCCCAATGATAAAATTTTGCAGCTATATCACATGATTTGTTGCCTCATAACAGGCTATGAACTATGTTGCCAGAGTGGAAAGTGCAATGAGTGACTGCTTAGCACTCCTCCAGAAAATAACACCTTCAGAAAATATGTATACATAACCAGAAGTGGATATGTTAGTGTCTTGTCAACCCATAAGATCAACATCAGAATACCCAATGATCTCCAAATTATCTGACTTCTGATGAGTATGTAATATTTTGTTCTATATAAATACCTCATAACCCATTTGGCTGCTTTCTAGTGATCCATTTAGGGTTATTCAAATATCTGCCTAACATACCTATTTATGTCAACAAATTCCAAATGCGTACATACTTGAGCATGCAAAAGACTCCTTATAGCTAAAGCGTAAGGAACCTTTTCATTTCTTTACTTTCAGTCTCATTCTTGGGGCATTGACAGAGACTAAACTTATCTCCCATGGCAATAGGAGTATCTATGTGTGTATGATCAGCGAGTACCTCCTCGATATAACTATTTTGTGATAACCCAAAGACACCCCGAGAATTATCTCGGTGTATCTTAATTCCTAATACAAAAAAGGCATCCCCAAGATCTTTCGTTTTCAAATTCTTAGTTAGAAATCTCTTAGGTTCGTGCAATAAGCCTATATTGCTGCTAGACATAGAGCACAAGGAAGATAATTTTACTCCCACTGAATTTATGATATACACAGTCATATACTTCATTAACCTCAAAATCATATGAGATAATGACTTGATAATCATATGAGATAATGACATGATAAAACTTGTGATATCATTTACGGGAAGCTTGTTTGAGACCATATATGGATTTCTTGAGTTTGCAGACCATAGACATTGGATCAACATGGTCAAAGTTTTCGGGTTGCACCATATACATGGTTTCCTCAATGTTACCATTAAGAAAATCCATCTTAACATCCATATGATGATGCAGCTCTAAATCAAAATGATCTATAACTGCTCATGAGGTTGTTAAGTTTGCTCTTCTAGAATAATTCTTATATTTTGAGTAAGGAAGCCCTCATTGTTGTCTCCTTCAACACTATCAGCAGGCTGAACAATGTTTGGGAGAGGAATTTATTCCTCTTCAAAGATAACATTCTTATTCTTAACTATATATTCCACCTCAAACTCAACATCCTCAAGAAATCGCGCATTTTTCATCTTGAAAAAAAGGACTTAATTGACGGAAGGCTTATAAGGCCTTGCCTCAGCTGGACACCCCCAAATGTGAGAAGTTTTCAGCCTATCCATAGTTCATATAGCTACCATTATATAAAGTACTCTATTTAGAATATATACTGCAGTCTTAAGTGCCTCTCCCTAGAGTAAATCTGAAAAAAAGAATGACGAATCCTACTTCTTACCATGTCCTTAAACTTTCTATTTCGTCTTTAGGAATTTGGTAAAAGATTCTAGACGTTGTTCACCTTATCTATCATATCTTCCATAGTATGCACCACCACAGTCAGATTTGACAACTTTAATCTTCTTGCCTAATTGATTTTCAACTTTGGCTTTGAAGGTCTTAACACGTCCAGAGCTTGAGACTTCTCATGAATTAAATATAAGTACCCATAAGGAGAATAGTTGTCTATAAAAGTGATAAAATACTGTTGGACATTCCATGAAGCCGTAGGGAATGGACCGCAAATGCCAAAATGTATCAATTCTAAGACATCATAACTCCTTTTGGCACTTAATTTCCTTATGTTTGTTTGTTTCCCCTTTATACACTCGATACAAACATCAAAGTCTGTGAAATTCAAGGGTTCAAGTATACTGTCTGTAACAAGTCTTTCAATTTTCCTTTGGGAGATCTGAACCAAACGCTTGTGTTACAAAGTAACGAAATTCATATCAGTTAATCTAAATTTTTGCAAGGTTTCATTAAATGAAGCATTGGTATTTAATAAATATAATTAATCAATTAAAGAACCAGTCGAAACCAAAGTAGAATGTAGAGAGAGAGTAACTTTATTATTTCCAAGTGAACAAGAATAACTGTATTTGTCCAAAACAAAAATGGAAACCAAGTTCTGACTAAAAAACGGTACTACATAAGTCATTATTAATTCAATAAAATGACCAGTTTCAAAAGATAAAAAAAAGGTCCCCCAATTGCTTCAATTCCAATTATTTTGCCATCGCCCAGATAGATGAATCTTTCAGCATCATTTGGCGATCGACTCCACAGGAAACCATGCATAGATATACTTACATGAGTAGTAGCACCCGAATCTACCCGCCATGGCTAGGTACAAAAGCCAAATTAACTTCAGAACAAACCAAAATGAGAAGTGTACCTTTCGTTACACGCCATGTGGCGTAATATGTCCACTTTTCTGGAAAAGAAACAAGCAAATTTTGAATCCTGAACTTGTTTATTTTGTTGAACTTTAGGTTTGGGTTGTGATGTTACAACTGTAGTGCCGTTATCATTAGTCCTTGTCCTCTTTATGTTCCGTAAGGTAGATGCAATATGAGCAATTTCAGTTGTCTTTTCTTGCTTCAACCTTTCCTCTTCTTGCACACAGTGTGAAATGAGCTCATTAAGAGTACATTTATCCTTTTGAGTATCATAACTCACTATAAACTGTCCATAGTGTGCAGGAAGAGATATCAATAACAGATACACGATCAACTTACCATACAATTCTAATTTTAGTACTTTAAGTTTTGAAGCGATGTTAGACATCTCCATAATGTACTCCCGTAAGTTTTCTTTACCTTTATACTTTATTTGGAAAAGGTTAGCTAAAAGCGTACTTATTTTATCCTTTTTTTCGTTCTTTGCAAAACATAATTCAATATCTTGAAGGAAACTTTTGACGGTTACCTCATTGAACATACTGCCCCTGAAATCTTTTAGGACATTGCGCTTTAGCATTATTAGACTTAAGCGATTAGACCGATCTCACTTCTCAAAGTTCGTTTTACCTCATAAGAACTTTTATCCTTAAGAGGAGCGGGTTATTCCTTCGTCATCGCATAGGATAAATTTACGCAACTGAGAACTAACAGAATGTCCTCTTTCCAGTTCTTAAAGTTTGTGTCGTTAAGCACATGAAGTGAGGTTATGTTAGCAGTAATATTAACAGAATAAGCAGTAATTTAATCCAAAAGAACAAAGAAATTACAAAAGCTCCAAATTAAAATTTATGTCATGGCATATTATAATAAAATAAACTGATAAATGCAGGACATAAATTTTATATATAACTGTAATAGTGGAATGGTGGGCCCATCAATGAGAGACCTAGCACAACATTAACATTTAGTCTTTGGACATAAATATTAACTTATAATTGGTAGTCTCAGTCCAGAAAAAAATGTTGATAATAAATCCGATCAACTAACCCTCCTTTGGGCTGATTAATTGTATATTATAGAATTTGGTCAAACAACTAACCTTTCTTTGGGCCGATTAATTGTCCACATAAAAAATATAGAATTATCACATATTTAATTCTGCATGTATATTTATTATTCAGCCAAATAATAATCTTCCTTTCTGTCGATTATTACCCGCATGAATAATAAATATATCATCATTTTCATATCTCAAAATAAATTATTCTATGCAATAGAGGTTACTTTGGCAACGTATTACTTTAATTAATTCATTTCAAGATATAATACAATTTTGGTATTTTATTTTTATATTATTTTTAAGAAAACACCCCGAATGGGAATCAAATATTATTAAAAATCTGAAACAAATGATTTTTAATTAAATATGCAAATATTTAATACACCTAATTTTATACTTGCCTTAGTTCCCCCCAAAAAATATTCATTTGGAAATGATTCTCACAAAAAAAAAACTAATTTGGAAAGAATTCCCACAAACATTGAGTTAGAATTAATTCCCCCCAAAAAAACTGAATTGAGTGCTCATTTATTTTTCCAAAATGGAAATTTTTGAGTTATCACTATAGTTGCATAAACGATCACTCTCAATTCGCGGAATCGCAAAATCAATTTTTAAGCGAGAGTTATTAGCATTGACATTAGTACCAAAAATGGCAAAAATGGCAAACATGCGTTTTTAGGGGTCTAAATGATGTCAAATAGCCAAGATAGGGTGGTGCCCATTATTTATAATGGGTTTTGTTTATTTCGACATTTCTAGGTGACCACCAAAATTTCATAAAATTCTGAATAAGAAAACGAAATATGTCATTGAAAACGTCCTTCAAAATTCTAAATCAAGATTTCAACAATTCTCATATTAATCTTGAAAAAAAACTGAATTAATCCATCCAAATCCATTATGAATTAAACCCTTTTGAGGAAAATCAAAAATCACCTTGGATTAACAATCCTTAATCAATTTGGGACTGTGATTATGAAAATTATCACAAATCATACATAAATTTTACTTAGAATCCTAAAAGTCATATGGTTTCTAACTAGATCATATTTATGATAAATCAAATAAAATGACTTCTAAATTACAATCACAGTACCAATCCCAATAATCTAATATGAAGAGGCTCTGATACCACATGTTAGAATATAAATAAAATTCATCAACATATTAAATTATTGAGATTACCTAATAAAGGAATTTTAGAAATTGTGTACCTGAATCCATAGTGATTGTTGATGTAAAAAACTAGATTGCTCTAATTATTCAATCACAGATAAATAAATAAGACAAAGATTTTTAAAGTGGTTCGGCTAGGAATAAAGCCTACGTCCACTGTTATGTTATTGCTGAGTGTTTGAAGAATTCTTGATTACAAGTTCTCTCAAGAAATTCCCGTCCCTTTGAATGGGGTTGATACAAGGTATTTATAGCCTTGAGGCTGTACATGAAAGGTTCGATACATTAAATGATATACATGTGAAAGGGTAATACATTTAATGCAGCGTGCGCGTCAAGAATATAAGCATTCAATGAATATTTGAACTGTTGATTATCTGGCAATTAATGATACGACCGAGGTGCAGCTCGGACCGCCATAGTTGCTCGTTGATCAGGAGTTCCTCGGAGCACTAGAGTACCTCGGAGCGCTAGAGTTCCTCGGTGCGCTAGAGTTCCTCGGTGTATCCTCGTTGCTCGGAAAGAATCATGGTTGGTCGGGAAATGAACTTCCTCGCTGCTATTGTGCCACGTAGATTGACACGTGTCTTCGTATTATTCGTCCACATCAGCATATTAATTTTGGTATCAACAGAAGCCCCCAATGTTTCATATTTCGAACTTTGAGGAGTATGGAACATTCTCTCTCGGTATATGGCAATATTAAATGACTTTCCTGGGTTTCAGGAACATTGTGTTCAAATTTCCTTCTCATTTCGCAGCTTCCGCCTTTTTTTTGAATTTTTTATAAGCGCTTCGATCTCCGTGCAGTTTTTGTCCTTTTAGCCGCCGGAAGTTCAGTAGTTTCTTTTTGGTAATCATTTCTTTCGCCGCTTCCCAATGCAAAGTATTTAAACTTCTTAGGTAACCATACCGTCTTCTACGTTTTCCAATTTTCTGCCTTCAAGCTTTCTATTCTCTTCTTCTCTCTTGTGCGTTCATCTTTTCCTTCGTTAGTTGTCAGCAGACCTCCTTCCTTCCTGTAAGATTTTCTTCCTTCTTCTTTTATTCATCATGGTTTACATTATTGAATCTCTTGAAAAGTTCCGCTCTGACTTTTCCATCCCATCTTGGGTAATCTTGGAGGAACTTTCTGAACCTCAAAATTATTTTCGTCTGGCTGAGGGACATTGGTTCCCCAGTCTTTTTATTGCTGAATGTGATTTTTCCTTTCCACCAAATCCATTGTGTCTTGAGTTTTGTCAATATTTTGATCTTGTCCCTGCAAAAATAGCCCCCAATTCATGGAGAATAATTAATGGGGTGCACAAATTAAATCTAACTCATGGGACTCGTATTGGGATCCTTGAGATTATGTACTGCTATAAGTGGGCCACTCTAGATAATATTTATTACTTAAAAACTAGGTTTCTGAATAGGGCTCTTGTAGTTAACCTCCCTGACTCAAATAGAGATTATTTTGAACATGGGTTGGTTATAAAAAATTGGCAATATGCCCCTTTAACTGGAGATGAAGTATACAACGGTCACAGATGCCCCCCATATGGCAATGGGATAGGTTTATTTTTTATTTTATTTTACTTATGAAATTATGCTTTCATCATGTTTGACAAAATGTATGATTGATATCTCGTTATGTATTTATTTACAGTTGATAGCAAAAGAAGAACTCCAAAAGAATCAGAGGTTAATATCAAGCATCTGAAACTTATCTGGGGTTTGCACAAGAACATTGCAGACGAACACATCAGGTCTGCCTCATATCTGCTACAGTATAAGAGTTACACAACCTCTTATACTGCTCGCCCTGTTGAACCAGCTTCAACTCCAGAAGGTTCATCTTCAGATTCTCATCTTCCTTTAAGTCAAAGGATGGGTAAGAAAAGAGCTCCTACTGCTCTCTTTGATGATGTTACTTCTGTTGCTGGGGCCAAGAAAAGCAAAACTGATGCCCCAGAGGGGACTAAAAAAGTGGATGCCGGGTCTTCTAAAGCTACCGAGAAGCCCCCCATGGTTCCGAGCAAGAAAAATGCTCCTGTAGATGTAATTACAATCTCTCCGACCAAGACTTCTTTGGTTGAAGGTTCTGAACTCCCGTTGAGGAGATTGAGGAAATCATCCTTGGTTACTCCGGCTGAAACTGCCTCCTCTCTACCTGCTGGTGGTACTGATGTTCCAAACATCATTCTTCCAAGTTCTGCAATGAGCTCGGTCTCACCCGAGGTCCATGGTATTGATGAAAGAATTCCTAGGGATATGCTGACATCCTTAGCTGCTCGTCACCTTGCTTCAGTAAATTTCTCATACTTCTGGTTTTTCTTTCTTTCTCTGAAAGCTTGCCTTTTGTATTGACTTTGCTATTTTTCTTATCTTTCAGCTGGTGAACTGTTTCAATAATATTGTGAAGAAGGATGAAGCTATTAAAACTTCAAGCTCCTCGTCAGGTGTAGAGGATGCTCTGTTGGGTTTGACCCAGTCTTTAAAGGAATCTCGTCAACAGTATGTTGACGAAAAAGCTGTTTGGGAGAAAAAGTTAGCTGTGGCTGAAGCTGAGAAGGTGAAAATGGCCGAAACCTCCAAGAATTTGGAGGATAAAGTAAAAGGTTTAGAGGTTAAACATCAGGAATATGATGGCCAGCTGAAAAAGACAAAGGAAGAGTTATCTACCCTGCGAGATATCAAGGTCAAAAAAGAAGAATTGGATGTGAAGCTCTCCTCGGAGAAATTAAGAAGAAAAGCCGCGGTCAAAAAATCCTTCAGCGCTGGCTGGGAGAAGGGATGGGATAAGGGGATTGCTGCTATGACATCCCAAGTCCAATATGGGAAGTTGAAATACTTCCACGATGGTTGGGTAGCTGCACTGCAAGAATTGAAGGTCAAAGACGATTCTGAGTTATTCCAACAACACCTCCCTGGTCCTCCTCCAGCAATTGTGGAAGAAGAAGAAGATGAGCCTGTCTCAGATGAATCTTCTATGGCTATGGGTGACCCAGTCTCTTCTTCTCAACCCTCTGTCATCGAGGACATTTCTTCTATGCCTCCTCCTACCGAGAAGATTCCTGCTGATCAAACCGTTGTTACCACCGAGCAACCGAGCTCCTCGTCCCAGCCTCCCGAGAAAGTCTTGGGGGACAAGGAAAAGGTGTGAAGTTGTTCGGTATCATTTCTATATTTCATTACTTGTAATCGAACAATATAACCTTTTGATGATCTAATAAAATACATCTTCATTCCTCTTCTTTATTGATACTCTATCTGCTTTTATTTATTAACTCCTGCTTCCTCTTCTTTATTAGTTTTTGGCCAGAATGGAATTGATATTTGCTCCTGATACTGAGTTGATGCAACAATGCAATGGATATTATAAAGCTGGTCATACAGACCTAAGTGTATCAGAGATTGTCGACATCCTTGGTCACGATGCCTCAGAACAAGCAGTTGAGGTTTACCGGTACCTGAAGGATTTACTTGATAGATCTGTGGCCAATAATGTGGCATACTACGAATTGATCGAGGAACTTCATGGTTCCATAGAGGATCTTCAAAATCAACACAATGCATCAATGCTTCGTTGCACAAGGATTATGAAAATAGATACCAGCAGCTCTCTTCTGAAACAAGCCATAAGAAGATCATTGCTGGATATGATATTAGGGAAAGGACCCTAAAAGGTGAAGTTGAAGCTTGTAGGCAGATTGCCGAGATCCTGGAACAAGAAAATAATAATTTACAGAAAAAGTTGGCTCAATATGAATCTGCAGCGTCATCTTCCACTGCTCTAGTGCCCGTTACTGATGAGGGTTTTTCTTTCTTAGAGGTCGAAAATGCCAAATTAAGGCAAGAACTGGATGATTTAAGAAGATCTGCTGTTTCTGGGACTGCTCGTGGACGAGGAAGAGGTTCTCGGGGGCGAGGAAGAGCTGCTCAAAATGTTGCCGAGGAGCAAAGTTCTCCAGTCGCTTCTCGGAGCCGATCAAGAGTTCTTAGTCGCAATGTTGAAGAGGCTCGTACCCAATCTACTTTGGAAACTCAAGCATTCCAATTAAACGTCAAAGATCAGGCTCTATCAGAAATGTCCAAGAAAAATCTATCCCTGGAAGATCAACTTACTGCAACGAAGTCTGCTCTACATACTAAGGATCTTTTTGCCAAGAACCTTCTCGAACAATTGGATAGATTAACCTTTCAATTTCATAAGCAGCCCAGGGAATTCTGGATGGCAGGATATAATGAAGCTCTTGTTCATTTGGATGCTCGTATTGAACATGCCAATAATGAAGGTTATAAGCAGGGATCGTTGAACGCCCTGGGTGTATTAAAATTGGAGCGAGGGCATTTTTTATGGGATTATCATGCTCCGGGGTTACTAGATTTGCCTGTGCCACCTTTCAAATTGGACATGGCCTGGATCCCAGCTCGTTCCATTCCTCGTAGCCTCATTTCAAATTACCTCGGTAATTATAGCCTTCACTCCCAAATCGAAGTATCTCGTCCAGAGCATCTAATGGATACACCTTCAATAATGAATGTCAGAATGCTGAAGGACTTGAACTTTATTCATTCTCCTCTTTGCTTGGAAGATCCTCCTGCTGGCGAAGAGCCTGTCTCAAAAGCAAAGGGCAAGAAACCAATAGAATAGGAATCTTAATGTAATAGTCAGCACATACATGTAATATGTAACTTATTTTGAATTTTTAATGAAAGACTTCATTTTTGTTTGTAAATCTGTATTGGTATTATATTGTGTTTATCAAACACTTTGCACTTATGCATATGTATCTGTTAAAAAGATAACAATAATATTGTTCATTGAGCAACTTAATAAAAAGTTACAAGAACCAACCATGATGGATGAATAATGTTTGTCGACCAACTACAGTTGATGGGTCTTTATCCCCGACCAGCCATACTTGGTTCAATTTCAAATATTTTCATAAAATGTGTCCGACCAACCAAGGCCAATAATTTATCCTCGTCGACCAACTACAGTTAGTGGGTTTTTATTCCCAACCAGCTATACTTGGTATATTTTGGAATATTTTGTTCTTCAAAGAACTTTTTGTAATAATCTTACCTCCCGACCAACATAAGTTGTAATTTGAGAGTATATTTGTATCTTACCAACACCGTAATTGATCATGCTAGTGTACACCTCCTAACCAAAGGAGTAGTAGTAGTAGTAGTGGTTCTTTCGAACTTTTTGGCTCGTTGAGCTGTCCACTAGATATCTTACAAACCGTAGTTGGTCACACTAGTGTCGCCTCCTAACCAAAGGAGTAGTTTTTTTGGCTCATACGAGCTTTTTGGCTCTTTCGAGCTGTCCACTAGATATCTTACCAACCGTAGTTGGTCACACTAGTGTCGCCTCCTAACCAAAGGAGTATTTTTTTGGCTCATACGAGCTGTCCACTAGATATCTTACCAACCGTAGTTGGTCACACTAGTGTCGCCTCCTAACCAAAGGAGTATTTAAATTGTTCTCGCCCTTTTATCAACCGGAATTGATCGTGGGTCTGAACTATAGTCTTCTTCTTATTATCAAGCAGCGTAGTGTACAACACTAGTATTCCCGAAAAACTTTCAACGGAAAGAAAATGGTGAAACATCCTCGTTTTATTCATAATGAAGGAAATGCTTTACATTTTACATTACTGATAATACTTGCGCAGGTGTTCAGCATTCCATGCATTCTTAAATTCTTCTCCCTCTAGAGTTGCTATTCTGTAAGTTCCTGGACGAACAACCTCTGTAACTCGGTAAGGTCCATGCCAGTTTGCTTCCAACTTATTTTGCTTCTGAATGACTCTCTTTAGCACATAATCCCCTTCTTTTAAATCACATTTCTTCACCCTTTTGTTGTAGAACAGAGCTGTACGTTGTTGGTAAGCAGCATTCCTAATGGCTGCCTCTTCTCTAACCTCCTCGAGCATATCCAAATCCAGTCTTCTCATCAAATCGCTGACTGGGGAATTAAAATTCAGTACTCTATGCATTGGGAGACCCAACTCGGCAGGTATCACAGCCTCACTTCCAAATGCTAGCATATATGGTGATTCTCCAGTTGCTGCTCGGGGAGTTGTTCGGTAAGCCCATAGTACTGATTGGAGCTCATTGATCCAATTTTCTTTAGCTTCACTTAACCTCTTCTTCAAACCATTTAGTAATGTTCTGTTCGTCACCTCAGTCTGTCCATTGCTTTGGGGATGGCCTGGTGCTGAATGATACTTCAAAATGTTCGACTGATGACAATAGGCAGCAAATTCTTCATTATCGAATTGTGTTCCATGGTCTGTGATGAAAGCATGGGGGAGACCATATCGACAAATGATGTTCTTCCAAATGAACTGATATACCTTCTCGTACGTCATATCAATTAGTGGTTCAGCTTCCACCCACTTAGTAAAATAATCCACTGCCACGACGAGATACTTGAACCTTCCTCGGGTCGTCGGCAATGGTCCAACCAGATCAACCCCCCACATGGCAAATGGCCAAGGTGAAGTTATGGGTGTCAACAATGCTTGTGGAGTTCTTCGGATGGAGGAAAAACGTTGGCACTTGTCACACTTCTTGGCATAGGATATACAATCAGCCCTCATCGTCGGCCAATAATATCCCTGTGTCATTACCCTTTGCAAAAGTGTCCGACCTGCTACATGAGCTCCACAAGATCCTTCATGGATTTCTTCAACCAATTCTTTGACTTCTGATGGATGCACACATCTCTGCAAACCTGCCATAATTCCTCGTCTATACAAAACACCATTAGTTAACACATACCGAGCAACTTTATACTTCAATTTCTTTGCAGTTAGCTTGTCCTATGGTAATTCTCCTTCTTCAATGTATGCCCTGATAGGATCCATCCAAGATGGTCCTAAATCAAGGGTTATTATATTCACCATCAGGTCTTCTTCTATGCTCCGACTTTCTAATACTTCAATTGGTATCGTTCTTCGCAGTTCGGTGCGCGTAGCTAACGCTAATCGGGCCAATGCGTCTGCTCTAGCATTCTCCATCCTCGGTATTCTCACCAATTGAATAGCATCAAATTCTGCCAATAACTCCATCACCTTCGCATGGTACTTCACCATTAATTCTCCCTTAACTGCATATACTCCCATCATTTGATTCACAATTAATTGAGAATCACTGAAAGCAATTACTTGTCGTGCTTCCATAACTTTCGCCAAATGAAAACCTGCTATCATGGCCTCATACTCAGCTTCATTATTGGAAGCCTTGAATTGGAATCGCAAGGCATACTCCATGTCAACATCATCAGGGGTGTTTAAAACAATCTCTGCTCCACAACCAGCTGTGCAAGATGATCCATCTACATATAATCTCCATGTAGGTAACTCGTCTTCAAATTTCTTATCTGTTAGAGTTCCTCGGTAAAATATCATCTGTTTTCTTTCATCATCCCCGGGTATCCTTCGTTCCTCGTCGGTCATCTGTTCGCGCCCTTTTACCAACCGGAGTTGGTCTGGGTTTGAATATGATGATTTTTCTACATCCACAAGTCCTTTTACCAACCTTGATTGGTCTGGATCTGTGTCTGTTGATCCTGTATCGTCCACAGGTAGGTCAGCAAGTACCTTTTGTTCCTCGGGGGTATCAGGGTATGTGAATTCTGCTATAAAATCTACTACAGCTTGCCCCTTTAATGATGATCTGGGTTCGTACACAATATCATATTCACCGAGTTCTATTGCCCAATACATCAATCTTCCTGATTTTTCTGGCTTGTGAAGGGCTTGTCTTAATGGCATGTCAGTATATACAATGATTGTATGGGCCTGGAAGTATGGCCTCATTCTTCTACTTGCTTCAATTAATGCCAGTGCCAATTTTTCTAGCTTTGGGTACCTGATTTCTGCACCTCGGAAAGCCTTACTTGTGTAATAAATTGGCTTCTGGACTCCATTCTCCAATCTGATCATCGCCGAGCTGACTGCATTCTCTGATACTGCCAGATACAAGTACAACTTTTCTCCTGTTATTGGCCTAGATAGCAATGGTGGGGCTCCCAAATGCTTCTTCAAATCTTGAAAGGCCTTCTCACATTCATCAGTCCACTCAAAACTTTTTCGCAGTGTTTTGAAGAATGGGAGGCATTTATCAGTTGCTCGGGATACAAATCTGTTGAGCGCTGCAACTCGTCCGGTAAGACTCTGTACTTCTTTCCTCGTCGTTGGGGATCGCAGCCCTCAAAGAGCTTTGATCTTTTCTGGATTTGCCTCAATACCTCGTTGATTTACGATGTATCCGAGGAACATTCCTTCTCGTACTCCAAAGGTACACTTCGTCGGGTTGAGCTTCATTTGGTATTTATCCAGTTGATTAAAGGTCTGGCCTAAGTCAACTAGATGATCAGTAGCTCTCTTGCTTTTGGTGAGCATGTAGTCGACATAGACTTCCATATTGCAACTGATTTGTTCGGCAAAAACCTTGTTCATCAGCCGTTGATATGTTGCACCTGCATTTTTTAAACCAAAAGGCATAACATTATAACAATAAGTTCCCCTTGGGGTAATAAAAGAAGTACTTTCCCTGTCTTCAGGCTTCATTTTGATCTGATTGTAGCCAGAATATGCATCCATAAAGCTGAATAGCTCATGTCCCGAGGTAACATCCACTAGTTGATCAATTCTGGGCAATGGAAAATGATCTTTTGGGCATGCCTTGTTAAGATCAGTGAAATCAACACACATTCTCCATTTGTTGTTCTTCTTCTTTACCATCACCACATTTGCCAACCAATCTGGATATTTCACATCTTCAATGAATTGGGCTTTCTGGAGTTTCTCGACCTCCTCTTGTATGGCCTGGTTCTTCTCTGGACTAAACACTCTTCTTCTCTGCTTCACAGGCTTGATCTCCTTATTCACATTGAGTTCATGACATAAGAAGTTTGGATCTATTCCTGGCATGTCTTCATGACTCCAAGCAAAAGTATTTTTCCTGTTTCTCAAGAAAGTTATCAACTCCTGTTTTATTGAAACATCCAACGACGATCCTATCTGGGTTACTCGTTCAGGATGCTCGTCGTCCAGAATAACATTTTATGTAGATTCCACCACCTGCCCTTTTACGAGTTGAGATTCATCCCTAGGTTCAAGAGTTTCAATTTCTGTACCTTCCTCCACTTGGTAAGTAGTAGTCTTTTTCCTTGACTCTTCAAGTTCCTCTTGCTCGGCAGACGAATAATAGCATTCCCGAGCTACTTTTTGATCACCTTTCATAATTCCGACTCCAAAATTCGTTGGGAATTTCAAACACTGATGTACTGTAGATGGAACTGCCTCGAACTTCTTCAATCCAACTCTTCCCATGATGATGTTGTAGGCTGACTGCACATTCTTATCCATCACAAAGAAGCGTATTCTTTTTGTTCGACAAGCAGGCCAAGTTCCAATGAGTATATCCAACTTGATCGTCCCAAGTGGAAAAACTTTCTCACCAGCAAAACCCAGAAGGGGTCTATGATAAGGTTCCAATTGAGATAATTTCAAATTCAAGCTATCAAAGCATGAGTAATACATGATGTCTGCCGAACTACCGTTGTCTACTAACACCCTTGAAATGACCACATCCTTCATCCTCATTTTGATCACCAAAGGATCATCATGAGGGTAAAGAACACCTGCCAGGTCATTTTTTGAAAAACCAATCACTAACTTCTCTTTGTTTACCTTCCTCGGACGATCATCCTCGGCCAGATTTATTCGCTGAATATATGAACAAGCTTGAGCCTCTCCGAGGTAAGCTTTTCTTTCTGCAGTAAGGTCTCCTCCTCCTGCATCTCCTCCTGTAATAACATTACAATCAAATGACCCAAAACGTATGGAAAATACCTCTCGTTCAGGTTGCCTTGGCTTCTTGGGAAGATCGGGGTCATCATCTGGATCATCTTCATGGTCCCTCTTCTTTTTCTCCTCGGCACGACGAGGAGATCTAGATCTTTCTCTAGTTCTATCATCATTCTTCCTATCACCCCTGCGGTCTACATATTTTGACAATTTTCCTCTTCGGATGAGCGTTTCAATCTCGTTCTGAAGGGCTATGCAATTTTTGGTCATATGGCCATGATCTTTGTGAAACTCGCAATATTTGGCCTTATTCCTCAGATCGGGATTTGTCCTCAATTTCTCTGGCCACTTGATTTCCTCGCTATTCTTGATTTCTTCCAAAACATGATTAATACCCATTTTCAATGGAGTATAATTATCGTACTTCTTTAGGACTTCCCACGTCGTCCTATTATTTCTGGAATGCTTGTCACCACCATTACCTTTCTGGTCTTTCTTCTTAGACTTTTCGACCTCCACCTTGGTTTCTTTATCCATATTCTTCTTTGCAGCCATAGCCTCCTCGGCATTCATGATTTTGGCCGCTTTTGCCATCAACTCCGACATAGTTTTAGGTGGGTCTTTGGCCAAAGTGTAGTATAACTTGTTAGGCAACAAACCACTCATCAAAGCAGTGATCGTTGTCTTTTCTTCGTAATCTATGACTTCCAACTTCTCGTTATTAAAACGAGTTATGTAATCTCTAGTACTTTCACCTGATTTTTGTTTAACACTTAGCAAGTGTGCTACGCGCTTTACCGGCTTTGCCCCAAAACAAAAATTGCCAATGAACAACTCGTCTAATTGAATAAAAGTTGAAATCTTACCCCGAGGAAGATTATTATACCATATCTGTGTAGATCCGGTAAGAGTTCCCGAGAATGCTCTACACCTCATTTCGTCGGGGACGGCATAAATATCGGCAGCAGCTTGGTGATATACCCATATTTACCCCCTGACTGCCGGGATCAAGGCAACCCCTTCAGACGACCCTCCGAGGGGCCGACCCCTCATTTGGCTCCATATGACCCCTCCTGGACTCGGCCTTCAGCAGGACCCGGACGACCCTCCGAGGGGCCGACCCTTCAACAGGACCCGGACGACCCTCCGAGGGGCCGACCCTTCAACAGGCCCCAGACGACCCTCCTAGGGGACGACCCTTCAGCAGGCCCCGGACGACCCTCCGAGGGGCCGACCCTTCAGCAGGCCCCGGACGACCCTTCGAGGGGCCGACAGTACGAGGCTTAAATTGGACCATACTCACTGCCAGGGGGAACTTTGCCCTCGGCCTCATATCATAGGCCGAGGGTGACATCATCTTAGCGCGTGGTTTGGGAGACGCGTGGAACAGTGCGCGTGAGGCTCATATGACACGTGGCAGACCGTTATAACCAAATCACACCCTCACGTGAGGGAATATTATGCCATCATTTGGCATCTACAGGTGTCAACAGGGAATTGGTTAGATCATCATTCACATGCACCATGCTTACTTGGGGGGTACACTACACCCCCCAAGACATATATATACTTGTCACCTACAATGCTACAGAGATCGATCCATGAACAGTAGCCCTAGCTAAAACTCTGCTTGTACACACACAGTAGAGAGAGAGTGAGAGGGTTATGTGCATTGTATCCAAGGCCATTAGTGCCCATACTTAGTGGATCACACACTCACAGTGGATGTAGGCCAAATTGGCTGAACCACTATACACCATTGTATAATTTCCTCTTATATTCATCCCCTTCTATACACTTACATACTTATATACTTGCATCTCTATGGCTGCCATAACTACTACTGTTTGAGCTCACTATCACTTACCTGGTGGTGCTAAATCCCAGCATCATCAGTTTGGCACCGTCTGTGGGAACGAGAAGACATCTCTTCCTTTGTACAGCTTGACCTCACTGGGCACTCTGGTGGTGAACCAACACTCCCCCTAAGAGGAGGTGTTTCACCATTGAAAGAGACCCACTAAGGTTCCCAAGCTAACCAGTATTTTCTTCAGTTCAGCTCTTCATAGCTCAAGCACATGGCACCTGAGATGCCACCACCACCTCTTCCCCCGCCGGATGAGGGGGAAAGACCCAGTTCCAGTCAGCCGCCGCCTCAGTCTGAGATGGCTGATGTGGCAGCAGCCCTAAAGTCTCTGGCAGCCAGCCAGCGGATGATGCAGGAGCAGTTCACAGCGCTGAGTCAGAACATACTGAGACCACCAGGAGTCTCACCTGAGATGATTACTCCGGCAGCAGCTCCAGGACAGCATGAAGCCAGGGGACCACCCCAGGCACCACATAAAGACCTGCCACCCCCTCAGCGGCGTAGGGACGTTGCTGACCCCCGGCGTTTACGCCTGGGGAGGCAAGGAAACCCTTGCCCCGAGGACAGGTATGATGATCTGGAGGAAGAAGAGGCTCCAGTAGAATGCTGGGAGCCATATGAGGTCTCCAACAACACAGTACGACCCCTCCAGGACAGTAGAGGAAAGTGCGGGAGACCAAACCCTGATGATCGCCCAAGAGGCTCTGCTTTTGACCGCCTGAGCAGGGGGTCGGCCTTCGAGAGGCTGGGCCCAGTGAATGACCTGTGAGACAAGTTGTCCAAGTCAAGAAGCGCAGCGAGATCTAGGAAAGAAGCAGAAGGCCGACCCCAAAGACGGGATGACGGCCAAAGGGAAGTAAATAGCCGACACAGGCCTGCCGTAGCCGAGCCCTCCATCCACCTCCGAGAAGCAGCAGGGGATAACATCGGCCAGGCCGACCCTGTGAGGCCCTGGAATGACTCAATCCAGTGGTTAGAGGATAAGATTGGCGACATACTGAAGAGCCGGGACCCTCTTCAGAGGGGATACACCATAGGCTCACCCTTTGTGGCAAAGATAGTCAACTTCCCCACGCCATCAAAGTTCAGGCCTCCTGTGGTCACCCCAAGATACGATGGGAGCACCAACCCTGTCCACCACGTGGAGATGTATCAGTCCGCGGCAGACATATACTCTATCTCAGATGAGATGAGATGTCGTGCCTTCTCTGGAACCTTGACAGGGGCTGCGCATGTCTGGTACACATCTCTTCCAAAAAATTCTATTGGAAACTTTAAGCAGTTGGCGGACTTGTTCATCCATAATTTCTGCTTTGGGGTGAGGCCACAAAAGAAGACCACACACCTGCTCTATGTTAAGCAGGGAAAGAATGAGACTCTGAGAGACTACATAGCCAGATTCAAT
Organism: Sambucus nigra; assembly: GCA_949130495.1. Lineage (NCBI taxonomy): Eukaryota > Viridiplantae > Streptophyta > Magnoliopsida > Dipsacales > Adoxaceae > Sambucus > Sambucus nigra. The sequence goes on along the minus strand of OX422213.1, from coordinate 24,203,450 downwards.
AAAGAGAAGCTGGAGGTGGAAGACTATGAGGAGAGCATAGCTATGACAGCCCTGATTGGAGGGCTCCAAAAGGGGAAGCTATTATGGAAGCTTGCCGAAGACCCTCCGAGGACGATGGCCGAGTTGTTGTCAACAGCAGGAAAGGTGATGAACGCCGAGGAGGCGATGGCTGCAAAATATGAGGACGAAAGAGGAGGTGCAAGTGGGAGTAAATACCCCAAGAAGAACAAAGAGGGGAAGAAGAGAACCATGGATGATAAGTTCGCGGGGTACACCCCTCTGACGGTCAGCTGTGAACAGATCCTGAATGAGATTAAGAGTGACCGGCCCCTGAAGTGGCCTGAGAAGTTGAGGGCAGCCCCCGGCAAGAGGAATAAGAACCTATGGTGTGAATTTCACCAAGACCACGGCCACGTAACAGACAAATGCTTTGCTCTGAAAGATGAGATTGAGAAGATGCTGAAGCAAGGGAAGCTCAGAAAGTACGTCGACAAAGCCGACTTCAAGAGGGGACGAGGGGACGACCCCAGAAAGAAGCGAGTCGATGCCTGCAGAGAAGGTCCTCAAAAAAGAGGGGACGACCCCTCTGATGATGAGGACGACCCTGACCTCCCGCCGAGAGACGACCAAGGCCCTGTCAAGAGGCTCAATATGATCTCGCTCGGGGTGGGAATGATCTCCGGGGGACTTGCAGGAGGAGGGTCTGAGGTCGCCGACAGGAAGGCCCATGTCGCTGAGGCTAAGGCAGTGATGAAGACGGTGCACTCAACCTCCGTAGAGGTCAAGTCAGAAAAAAGGAAGAAGGTTGATATGGACACTTTGATTGTGGGATTTTCAAGAATGGACTTCAAGGGCCTATTGGCCCCGCATGATGACCCTCTCGTCATCACCACCAGGGTGCACGGGTGCGAAGTGCCGAGGATCCTGGTGGATGGGGGCTCATCCGCAGATGTGATGTTTTGGCCATGCTTCAAGGCCTTGGGCCTCAGTCGTGCCAGACTTGTCCCATACCATCATCCATTGATTGGGTTCAGTGGGGAGAAGGTTCACCCTCTAGGAATATATGAGGCTGATGTCAGGATGGGGGACGAGTGGCCGAGATGGCTCACCAAGAGGGTCAGTTTCTTTGTGCTGGATGAGCATGTGTTTTCGGCATACAACATCATACTGGGACGTGTGGCCCTCAAGGGGTTTGAAGCTGTGCCGTCCACGGTCCACCAGATGGTTAAGTTCCCTACCCCTTATGGGGTGGGGGAAGTTCAGGGAGACCAGACGACAGCGAGAGAGTGCTACTACAACTCCGCTGAAGAAAGGGAGGCACACAAGAGGGCTACAGCCACTTACAACATTGATACCCTAGACCCCAGGGACGAGACGAAGCTCAAAAAAGGAGAGGCCGCTGAGGAGGTAGAACCCATCATCCTCGATGAGGATGACCCGGGAAAAACCGTCCAAGTTAGCAAATATCTGAAGCCCAGTATCAAGGAAGACCTCATCAAACTGTTGAGGAGAAGGCGAAGCGTCTTCGCATGGAGTCATGTAGATATGCCAGGGATCGACCCTGAAATCATGTGCCACAAACTCAATGTGGTAGAGGGAGTGAAGCCGGTAAAGCAGAAGAGGAGGATTTACTCTAGAGAAAAGTATGAGGTCATCAGGGATGAGGTTAAAAAATTAGAAGACGCTGAATTTATCAGAGAGGTCATCTACCCTGAGTGGCTGTCCAATGCAGTCATCGTCCCAAAGGCCAACGGCAAGTGGAGAATGTGCGTGGACTTCACAGACCTCAACAAGCATTGTCCCAAAGACAGCTTCCCTCTCCCCCGCATCGACCAGATGGTAGACGCTACCGCAGGCCATGAGCTCATGAGTTTCATGGATGCCTACTCAGGGTATAACCAGATTTTCATGAACCCTGAGGACTCAGAGAGGACCGCCTTCATCACTGACAAGGGGACATACTGTTACAGGGTCATGCCCTTTGGCCTAAAAAATGCGGGGGCAACGTACCAGCGCCTCGTAAACAAAATGTTCGAAGACCAAATTGGGAAGTCTATGGAGGTTTACGTAGATGACATGCTGACTAAGAGTCTGAAGGCAGAGGATCATGTGGCAGACCTGGAAAGGACCTTTAATACAATGGACAAATACAAAATGAAGCTTAATCCGACCAAGTGTGTCTTCGGGGTCGGAGCGGGGAAGTTCTTGGGGTTCATTGTCAATCAAAGAGGCATCGAGGCCAATCCTGAAAAGATAAAGGCCCTTATTGAGATGAAGACCCCCAAGTCCATTAAAGACGTTCAGAGGCTCACAGGGAGAGTGGCTGCCTTGAACAGATTTGTGTCAAGGGCTACAGACAGGTGTCTACCATTCTTCAAGATCCTCAGGAAAGCCTTTGAATGGAGCGAAGAGTGTGATGAGGCTTTCAAGCAGCTAAAATCATACTTAGGGTCTCCCTTGCTGCTGTCACGACCCGTGCAGGGTGAACGACTGTACGTGTACCTTGCTGTCTCAGAATCCGCTATCAGTGCAGCAATCGTAAGAGACGAAGATGGGATACAGAAGCCTGTATATTTCAACAGCAAGGCACTCCAGGGGGCAGAGCAGAGATACCCGAGGATGGAGAAGTTGGCCTATGCCTTGATCCATGCCTCAAGGAAGATGAAACCATACTTCCAGTCCCATACTATGGTCATCCTTACTGACTCTCCTCTTAGGCAGGTCCTACACAAGCCTGAAAAATCAGGAAGGCTAATGACCTGGGCTATAGAGTTGGGGGAATTTGACATTGTGTATCAGCCTAAGACAGCCATTAAGGGGCAAGCCTTGGCAGACTTCGTGGCTGAGTTCACATGGGAAGAAGATGAGGCCGAGGGTGAGACCCTCGGGAAGGCAGATACAGAAGACAGACCCGCAGACACACCCGCAGAAATGGCTGAGACGAGCACCGCTAGAAGGAAAGTGACTGAAAACGAAGAGGGAAGATACATCTTTAGACAGGGGTCCCTCTCTGAGGGAAATTTTTCTGAAGGAAAGACTCCGTGGAGCCTCTTCGTTGACGGGTCCTCCTGTGATAGCGGAAGTGGTGCTGGACTGATACTATCAGCACCCGATGGCACAGACGTCGAGTACGCCCTGAGGTTCAATTTCAAAGCCTCCAACAATGAGGCTGAGTATGAGGCCTTGATAGCTGGCCTCTCCTTGGCCAAATCCCTTAGTGTCAGCCAAATTTTGGTTCACAGTGATTCAAGGCTGGTGGTGAATCAGATACTAGGAGCCTATGAGGCCAAAGACGAGAGGATGGCTAGGTATCTTGATAAGGTGAGGTCATTGCTGAAAAACTTCAAAGAAGTGAAATTCAAGAGGATACCTAGGCTCGACAATGGCCGTGCTGACGCCCTTGCAAGGTTGGCCTCAGCTACTAGGACAGACATAAGTAGGACAGTCCCGGTAGAAATCTTGCTTCGACCAACTATCGAAGACGACGAGGGAACACTTGGCATTTGCATGAATGTTTCTCAAGAACCTTCATGGATGGACCCTCTGATCAGATACATTAAAGGGGGAGAGATGCCAGAAGCGAGCCAAGAGAGGAAGAAGCTGAGGTACAGGGCTGCAAAGTTCGCTGTCATCGGAGACACGCTGTATAAAAAGGGGTTTCTGTTCCCCTTACTTAGGTGTGTGCATCCCTCAGAGGTCCCTTCCATTTTGCAAGACGTGCATGAAGGGTCGTGTTCAAGCCATATTGGGGGTAGATCCTTGGCAAAGAGGGTGATCACCCAAGGCTACTGGTGGCCGACCTTAGGAAAAGATGCTGCCGCATATGTTAAAAAGTGTGATAAATGCCAAAGATTTGCTACCATCCCTCACCAACCTCATCAGCCCCTCACCTCCATTACATCCCCATGGCCGTTTGCAGTGTGGGGGATTGACCTGGTAGGACCCTTACCGAGGGCAGTCAATAACTATCGGTTCCTCATCGTAGCAATTGACTACTTTTCAAAGTGGGTAGAGGCCGAACCGATGGTCACGATTATAGAGCAGAAGACCTTCCATTTCATCTGGAAGAATGTGATATGCAGATATGGTCTACCCAATACCCTCATCTCGGATAACGGGACCCAGTTCAAGAATGCCTCTCTGCAGAAGTACTGTGAGAGGGTAAGTATCAAACAATTTTTCTCCACCCCAGGCCGACCTCAGGCCAATGGGCAAACCGAAGTTACGAATAGGACAATCCTAGATGGGATTAAGAAGAGGCTTGAGGAGGCAAAAGGAAGATGGGTCGAGGAGTTATATGCAGTGTTGTGGGCGTACAGGACGACAGTAAGGACCTCCACTGGGGAGACCCCATTCATGTTAGCTTATGGATCAGAAGCAGTCATCCCCACCGAAGTTGAGTTTCCTACTCATAGGGTCCAAATGTACGACCCCCAGGGAAATACGGAAGAGAGGAGACTTGACCTGGACTTGATTGAGGAAAGAAGGGAGGATGCTGAGATAAGGCAAGCTTCCTACCAGCAGAGGACCGCAAAGTTTTACAACCAAAGGGTGAAACAGAGGCCTATCGCAGTGGGAGACTTGGTTCTTAAAAAGACTTGGCAGAAACCCAACAAGCTCCATCCTAATTGGCATGGCCCATATAGGGTCATCGATGAAGTTGTCCCAGGGACCTACAGTCTAGAAAACTTAGAGGGGGAACCCTTTTCAAACCCCTGGAATGCAGATCATTTGAAGAAATACTATCAGTAGTGTTGTAAGGTCTTGAAAGGCCATAACTGTAATTAGGGTTGCTCCAACAGAACACTTGGAAAATTAATGAGAAATATCAGTGTTTCCTTCATCCTATTGTCAGTCCTAGCATGCATGGGAAGTTGAACCCTCGGCTATAATGGGGACCAGTGGAGGGGACGACCCCTCCACTCTCCTCAAAAAAGACGAGGGAAGACTAAATTAAAATCCATTAATTTGGTTAGTTGAACCCTCGGCTATAATGGGGACCAGTGGAGGGGACGACCCCTCCACTCTCCTCAAAAAAGACGAGGGAAGACTAAATTAAAATCCATTAATTTGGTTAGTTGAACCCTCGGCTATAATGGGGACCAGTGGAGGGGACGACCCCTCCACTCTCCTCAAAAAAGACGAGGGAAGACTAAATTAAAACCCATTAATTTGGTTAGTTGAACCCTCGGCTATAATGGGGACCAGTGGAGGGGACGACCCCTCCACTCTCCTCAAAAAAGACGAGGGAAGACTAAATTAAAATCCATTAATTTGGTTAGTTGAACCCTCGGCTATAATGGGGACCAGTGGAGGGGACGACCCCTCCACTCTCCTCAAAAAAGACGAGGGAAGACTAAATTAAAATCCATTAATTTGGTTAGTTGAACCCTCGGCTATAATGGGGACCAGTGGAGGGGACGACCCCTCCACTCTCCTCAAAAAAGACGAGGGAAGACTAAATTAAAATCCATTAATTTGGTTAGTTGAACCCTCGGCTATAATGGGGACCAGTGGAGGGGACGACCCCTCCACTCTCCTCAAAAAAGACGAGGGAAGACTAAATTAAAACCCATTAATTTGGTTAGTTGAACCCTCGGCTATAATGGGGACCAGTGGAGGGGACGACCCCTCCACTCTCCTCAAAAAAGACGAGGGAAGACTAAATTAAAATCCATTAATTTGGTTAGTTGAACCCTCGGCTATAATGGGGACCAGTGGAGGGGACGACCCCTCCACTCTCCTCAAAAAAGACGAGGGAAGACTAAATTAAAATCCATTAATTTGGTTAGTTGAACCCTCGGCTATAATGGGGACCAGTGGAGGGGACGACCCCTCCACTCTCCTCAAAAAAGACGAGGGAAGACTAAATTAAAATCCATTAATTTGGTTAGTTGAACCCTCGGCTATAATGGGGACCAGTGGAGGGGACGACCCCATTTACCCTCAAAATGACGAGGGAGGAGTTGGTAATATTGTTAATTTCTAAGCATCACAAAGTAAAGACAGGAATAGAAGACAGTGATTATATTACAAATAAGGGAAATGTTTGATCAACAAAAATACAAAAAAAAATAAAAATGTTACAAGAAGAGGGTGTGGGCTACAGACAGCCACCCTATTGAGCACACTCAGAGGGCACATCGATTACAGGGGTCTCATCTACGACCACTAGAGGCTGATCCTCAGATCTGCCGGTACCCTCAACGTGGACTTGGGATTCAACCTGTGCCAAGGCCTCAGCAATTAAGGGGTCATCTAGCTGGATGGCTTCAAGGGAGGGGCGGATAGTCGTCACTGCATCAGCAAATTTTAGGACGACCCACCGACAGGCCGTCCTAATCCCCCTCTCAAGATACTCAAGGCCGAAGCCTTGAAACTCGTCTGAAACCTTATAGGCCTCAACAGTATCGGCCCCGGCCTTCCTTACTGCACCCTCAAGCTCAGTCTTGAAGTGAGCCCCCAGGTTATTCAAGGCCGCATCCTTGTCTTTAATAAGGTCGTCCTTAGCCTTCAGGTCTGCCTCATGCTGTGTCTGTAGCTCATTCAAGACCCTGGTATGCTCAACCCTCATACCCTCCAGCTCAGCCCTTGTAGTACCCAGCTCAGCCTTTGCAGTATCCAGTTCAGTCTGTAGAAGAGCCTCGTGCTGAATGGCCCTGTCAGCCTCTTGAAATTTCAGCTGATTCTCGGCCATCCATTTTGTAGCCGACGCCCAAGCACAAATAGACTGCACAAGAACAAGCAAACATTAAGAGGCCGAGGGAACAGATTGACAAAAAATTAACTGAGGAAGTACGGTAGAAACAAATACCTGGGCCATGGTATGCAGACCGTAATCATACACCTTGGCAGGAGGCATCTTCGACAAAAAGTCGTAGTCAGAGGCCGAAGGAGCAGAAAACATGGAGACCTTGGCCGCCCTTAAGTTGGCTATGAGGGAAGAAGGGTCAGACTTCAAGGATGCTAAATTTTGAGACCAAAATGCCCCCATGCTGGAGGCAGACCCCTCAGACACTTCTGCCCTCGCCCTCGTCCGTGCATCAGGACGAGAGCCCTCAGTAGCTTCAGGCTGCTTCCTTTTCCGACTATCCACGGTCGGCTCTACCGGCCTCGGCCCCTCGGACGTTGACTTCCTCTGGGCTTGCTGAGGCTCCTTCCCTTTCTTTTTGCCAAGACCGGACAACAAGCTGGGGGCAGTCATCTCCCACAATTGGTCAGAAATGTTCGCAGGACGACCTGAAAAGAAGGAAATACGTCAGAAAGATACAGAGGCAAAGAGGGAACACTTAGAAGGAATCATAATGCGAAAATGGAAAAACAGTCACATAATTCTGTCAGAGGGCCGACCCTCAGGCCAGCTTCTCTGAGGTGATGAGGGGTCATTAGATCTTCAAATTTTGGAAGTCCACCCTCTTTCCCCTGGTCCCTCAGATAGTCAACAATTACCCTCTCTTCCTGACTTAATCCAGGGTCAGACCGTGCCCTCATGGAAGGTTTGGACCATACCTGGGAAACCCTCGGACTATCTTCAAGAGGATCAACCCCAGAGGGGAACTCCTAGTCCCCAGAGATGAAGAAATACCTCTTCTTCCAGTCATGATTTGAGGTCTGGGCTACATGAAGGATCTTCTTGTCAGACTTCCTGGCCCCTAAGTGATAGTAACCAGGCTGCTTGGACGATGAGGTAATGTTATAACAACCTATGAATAAGTCTGCTGAGGGCTCATCTGTGAAGACACTCTTCCAAAGAGATATATAGCCAAGAATTGCCCTCCAAGAGTTGGGGGGGAGCTGAGAGGGGGAAACCCCAAGGGCAGACAGGATCTCAACAATGGTAGGATGCAAAGGGAACCTAACACCTACCCTAAGCATCTGCTCGTAAACAACAACCTCCCCCTCGTCTCCCTGATAAACTCGCTCATCGGGGTTGGGAACCCTCATAGTCACAGAGGACTTTATGCCGAACTGATGCCTCCACAGCAAGAGGTCACGATCCTTCACAGTGGAAACATAAGCAGAGGCGTGAGAAGTGTCAATGGGATCATCATCAGAGTCTTCAGCATAACCCTCAGCCTCCTGTCTCTCGTCCTCTTCACCTCTTGGGGGCGAACCGTGAAAAGTCATTTGAAATGCATGGGGGGATAGGGCCGTCACAGGGACAGCCTCAGAGGGTCCCACACCCTCGGCCTGATGGTCCTGGGCGTACTCAGACGACCCTCTCCTTCCAGAGGGACCAGCACCTGCAGGTGAAGACGCACGCTCGTCCATACCACCCTCAAACGTCTGACTGTCGGATGGACGATAGGACGACCCTTGTGGCTCAGAGGGCAGAATTTTCTTCAAGGGGAGGGGAAAGATGGGTCGTACCCAAATGGGGTCGTCCCGTCGTCTCCTCTCCTCCTCTTCCTCTATGCGCCTGATCTCTATGAAGAACTTCTCCCTCAAGGATGGAAACTCGTCTGCTAAATCGTAAAGCCTCCTAAGCATTAAGGGGGAGACCTAACACTTGAGATGATTTTACTGATCTAACCACAAACAAACTCCAATTGACCAACCTATGACTTTTGGATCTAAAACTGGGAATATGAAAGGTTTGCTCAAGAACACTCAAGAACAGTCGAAGTCGCTCGCCGGAAAAGATGCCAGAAAAATGCGAGAAAAACCAGAAAAATGCTAAAAGGGGTTCGACCCCAACACACAAAGGAAATGGAAGAGCTAGAGGAGAGTTCAGGCAAAGAAGAGTACCTGGAAACAAGAGCAACGGCTGAGTGAAGAGCGATGGAGAAATCAGCGAAGAAACGGCTATGGAGTTAGCTGGAATTGTAGAGAGAGAAAGTAAGGGCGCGAAGATGAAGAAGAAGCTAGAAGGGGAAAAGGATTTGAAAATCCTTTTAATATCTTTGCTAATTAAGGGGGCTCACTTCCCAAAGCAAAACACAGCCCACGAGGAGGATATCATTAGGGCACAAAGCCCCAAGCATAGTACAGCCGCCTTACCTAGGGAACTGGAGATGACAGTGGGCAACCGCCCAAGTGTCACCTCATCTTGACAGGCATCCCTCATCTCACTGACCATACATCCGCCTCAAAAGTAACACTATCCCTCAGCCATCTCAACAACATCAATGGCTAAGGGCTGGGGGGTGATTGATATACCCATATTTACCCCCTGACTGCCGGGATCAAGGAAACCCCTTCAGACGACCCTCCGAGGGGCCGACCCCTCATTTGGCTCCATATGACCCCTCCTGGACTCGGCCTTCAGCAGGACCCGGACGACCCTCCGAGGGGCCGACCCTTCAACAGGACCCGGACGACCCTCCGAGGGGCCGACCCTTCAACAGGCCCCAGACGACCCTCCTAGGGGACGACCCTTCAGCAGGCCCCGGACGACCCTCCGAGGGGCCGACCCTTCAGCAGGCCCCGGACGACCCTTCGAGGGGCCGACAGTACGAGGCTTAAATTGGACCATACTCACTGCCAGGGGGAACTTTGCCCTCGGCCTCATATCATAGGCCGAGGGTGACATCATCTTAGCGCGTGGTTTGGGAGACGCGTGGAACAGTGCGCGTGAGGCTCATATGACACGTGGCAGACCGTTATAACCAAATCACACCCTCACGTGAGGGAATATTATGCCATCATTTGGCATCTACAGGTGTCAACAGGGAATTGGTTAGATCATCATTCACATGCACCATGCTTACTTGGGGGGTACACTACACCCCCCAAGACATATATATACTTGTCACCTACAACCCTACAGAGATCGATCCATGAACAGTAGCCCTAGCTAAAACTCTGCTTGTACACACACAGTAGAGAGAGAGTGAGAGGGTTATGTGCATTGTATCCAAGGCCATTAGTGCCCATACTTAGTGGATCACACACTCACAGTGGATGTAGGCCAAATTGGCTGAACCACTATACACCATTGTATAATTTCCTCTTATACTCATCCCCTTCTATACACTTACATACTTATATACTTGCATCTCTATGGCTGCCATAACTACTACTGTTTGAGCTCACTATCACTTACCTGGTGGTGCTAAATCCTAGCATCATCACTTGGTATTGTTCTATATGAAGTACAGGATCTGTCTTTCCATCGTACTTGGGGGTCACCACAGGTGCTTTGAATTTCGATGGTGTAGGAAAATCCACAATGGCTTGTACAAAAGGTGTCCCTTGAACAAAAGTTCTCTGTAGGGGGTTTGTTGCCTTAGCCATTTCTCCCAGTCTATCTTCCAACCGCTGAATGGAACCTTTCCATGCTTCATTTCCTTCTTCGGGCCGCTTTGTCCGAGCAATTGATTGCTCTGACATAGCTTCCTGAGATTTATCTCGACGAGTAGCTGGTCGTGATTGTGCTGATCCTTCTCTCAAACCTGATGGTGGCCGCAAACTTCTCGATGGAGCTCTAGGTGGACTCATATTCCTCCTTGGTCCTAATCGACTGAAAGGAGACACCCTGCTTAATCTTTCTAAAGCGCTAGTTATCTCCGGAGAGAGAGTGATACGTTGATCTGTATCCGTGGCCCGTATTGATGAAGTTCGCCCAGGTCGATAAGAAGAATCACTAGATTCCTCATTGTGATATGACCCAGTACGTCTGGATCGTGATTGCCCACGATCACTCCGTTGTCCTGAATAGGTAGGTGCACCGCCTTGAAGAGTTTGAATGAGTTGCCTCATAGATTCTTGCATGGCGGTTTGTCCTTGAGCCAGATTTGTCATAATTCCAGCCAGATCTGGAGTTGCGGATGGATTTGGAAGATTTCCAGCATTTCCAGCATTTTGATTACTGGATTCTGGATTATCTGCCATTGATAACAAATGATTTTTGCGAAAAACTATAGTAACAGTCGCTTCCCACAGACGGCGCCAATCTGTTGATGTAAAAAACTAGATTGCTCTAATTATTCAATCACAGATAAATAAATAAGACAAAGATTTTTAAAGTGGTTCGGCTAGGAATAAAGCCTACGTCCACTGTTATGTTATTGCTGAGTGTTTGCAGAATTCTTGATTACAAGTTCTCTCAAGAAATTCCCATCCCTTTGAATGGGGTTGATACAAGGTATTTATAGCCTTGAGGCTGTACATGAAAGGTTCGATACATTAAATGATATACATGTGAAAGGGTAATACATTTAATGCAGCGTGCGCGTCAAGAATATAAGCATTCAATGAATATTTGAACTGTTGATTATCTGGCAATTAATGATACGACCGAGGTGCAGCTCGGACCGCCATAGTTTCTCGTTGATCAGGAGTTCCTCGGAGCACTAGAGTACCTCGGAGCGCTAGAGTTCCTCGGTGCGCTAGAGTTCCTCGGTGTATCCTCTTTACTCGGAAAGAATCATGGTTGGTCGGGAAATGAACTTCCTCACTGTTATTGTGCCACGTAGATTGACACGTGTCTTCGTATTATTCGTCCACATCAGCATATTAATTTTGGTATCAACAGTGATGATTGAGACTGAATCCATAGTGATGATTGAGATTTGGGGGTTGAAGATCTTCCACAGACTAATCCCTCTTTCTCTATGAGTTTTCTCTCATTGATGGGGATGAGGAGGAGAGTGTTTGAGTGCACTAGCCTTGGGGATCAGAACCCTTCATTATATAGACATCTAATTAGAACCCCATAAATTCTAAATAGGTGACTCCTGTGTAACCAATATATAACTCTTGAGTAACCCGACTCTTGAGTAACCAGTAGGTGATTTTTGAGTAACCACACATTTTGAATTCCATACTTACTGTTGATATCTTTTGAGCTTACCTAATTAGATCACTTCATTTGTTCATTTAAAAATTGAAGCTCAAATATAATTACTATTTTAATATGTGAACCCACATTAAATTATTTGGAATATATAAAATATTCCAACAGTGCCTTGCATGATGCACATTACTATCTTTGTTAATTTTGGATGACACCAAATGCAATCATATAAAATGTAATAGAGGTTTCTTATGAGCAAAGTGTTAACCAGTAATTGAGTTGAAGGAAATTTATTATTAGGGAGTTTCCCAATTCAATCTTTGTAGTTTACTAACATCTTTTTGTCACCAAGTTTCCTCATTCCTTAATGAATACATTTTATGTCAACGTGTATACATAAATTTAACACGTTTACATTGCTATAATTCATGCACACATTATAAAATTTTCATATAAATTACAAAAACTTAAGTATGCATTACAAAATTCATGTTTTTTATATATACATAAAAAATTTCACATATTAATAAGGTATTCCTTAAACTTAGCACGAAAATTTTAGGGCTTGTGCTAACGATCTAAGCATGAGTGATTGGGTTGGGTTAAAAAATATAGATAAAAGGAAAAAAAAGGGGTCAAGTTTGGGCTTTTCCTATCTAGCATAACCTCAACTACAACCCACCCCATATGTTTCTACCATAAAGTATATTTTTTCTATTATTACCTTAATTCTTATAAAAATAAATAAATATTTTATGTTCTTGCAATCATTAGTTAAAAAATTCACATTATTATTTTTTACTACAATGAAATATAGCCGAAGTTGTAGTTTTTGTCCCATATTTTGCTTTTGTGAACTTTGTAAATTTTGTGAAAATATGAATAAGTTTACTTTCTATTGTTTAAAGGCTTTGGTTTGTTCCTTTTTAATATATTTTTATCATTTTATTAAAATAATCATAATACTTGAGCTTTTTTTTATAGACATAATACTTGACCCTTAAGAAATAGTTTTAAAAAGATGGATGGGTTTGGTTGGACCCGAGCCTATTTATTTTTCTAAGCGTCGGGCTTGGGTTAAACAATATCAGTCTATGGTCAGAATAGGTATGAGAGGTAAGAGAACAAACCCCTTATATCAAAAGCCCTGTTGATATGGTCATACATTCAACAATCAGGAGATATAGTACCATGTGTCCGTGTTCAACACAAATAAGAGCACGACACATACCAAGTTTTCCACTATGCACATAAGAATCTTAAATTTGCGTATGTACGTATCCTTATTTGTGTTGAGCGCACGGAGACAATTAGACGTAAATAAACACCCTCTAAGACAAGAAGGTAATTAAATGTAACTCCTCGACCCGGATTTGGGCTACCGTTGGGTCAATCTGCACCCGAGTAAAGGTGTTAGGAGAGACGGGAAAAGTTCAATTTTATTATTTAGGAAAATCCTTCAATTTGCACCATTTTATAAGGAATAGAAGGTAATTAACAAGTTTTAATTTAAAAAAGGTTGTCACTCTAAGTAATTTAATTAATTAACAAGATTTATTTAGAAAAATTCCATTAAATTCAACAATTCCATACAACTCTTGTATTAATATAATAAATGGCGTAGGGCCCGAATAAAAAAGTTGTTCAAAGTGCCATAAATTTAAATGTTTACAAACACGATTCTCAAAATGTCATGCACTATACCAAAACTGCCCACTTGTCAAGATCTAAAATCGTGAAAAGTCAAACTTGTGAAGGTCTAAGACCGTGACAAGTTTAAGGGTGACAAAGACATTTATCACGGACTCCATGACAAGTTTGTGAATTTGTCATGGACTTTGACCGTGACAAGTCCATGACTAAAAAAAACTTGTCACGATCAAAGTCCATGACAAGCCTGTGACAAATAAAAACTTGTCACGGACCATGACTGTGACAAGTTTCCTTTGCCACGGACTTGTCACGATCAAAGTTCGTGACAAATCTGGGCAAATTTTAAAAAAAAACTTTTGGGCAGTATGGCTACTGCCAATGCCCAGTAGTATATTTGTATTTGTTATAGCAAAATTTTGACATCTCCAAACAACAAATATATCAAGAAACATTCAATAAGCAATAAGCAATACAAATAAATACAAATATTAATAACCAAAACCAAACCAACATGTAAATATCCATAGCTAAATCAAAAAAATACAAATAATATCCAATATCCAATATCCAAATAAAATAAATACAAATAATGTCATGGAGTAGTGTCTACAGTAACTTGGAGGAGGAAGGAAGGCCAGACAATATATGAATTGAGACACTCATCAATTCGCCGAACGCCGCATTGTTCTTCCAACCACAAAGGTGCATTCTCCCTTCCGATCACAATATGCGTGACGCAAACCTTTGCCTCAAATTTTTGCATGGCACGTCCATGAACCAACATAAACGGGTGGGTATCCGGGTCCCTCAACCCCCTCTCGCTATCGGCGTGTCACTAAATATGTCTATTAAAAACACGTTCGGCTAACCGATCATTGACATAAGACATTCGACGGGGGTCAAGATAGGAAATGGATCATATAAGGGCGACGAGTCCATACATATCGGCGAGTCTCTGCGTATCAGCGATGGAGCAGTGGTGTCCTCATCTACCTTCTTCCCCTTTCCCTTGCCCTTGCCCTTGCCATTGCCCTTATCGGAGGTGCCCTTATCGGAGTGGACCCCTGGTGACACTTCAGGAAGGCGTATATATCTAGGACTGTCGCCTCCAACTTAACTATCTTGTATACCACATCTTCACAAATGTAGTTTAACTATTTTTTACTCAAACACCTTACCATTCCTACACTTAACACACGAACATGGGAACTTTTCATCATTACGACATCTCTTTACATATTTTATAAATTCATTAGCACATCTGCGAAACACATCCCCTAGTTTATTTATCTCATCCATCCACTCTTGTATATAGGATATCCCATCACAACCACTACAAACAATCACCTATTATGGGTAAGAAGCGTATATTCGTGGATATGTATAAATAAAAGTGAACATTTAGTTCCCATTAAATAATTTACCACAAGATTGACATTTCATATTTCGGTGTTATATTATAAAAACAATATAATTCCTATTTCCTCCATCTCCTCTAAGGGTGAGTGGTCCTATCCCATTTAAGACCGCATAGTTATGTAATATACTTAACAGCTCATGAACATTGTTCCAATTTGAGGAAAATTTGGCAACATATCCCCGTAGTTCTTCAAGTACACGACATAGATTCGTAAGTGTAAGTATTATTTTAATTTATCAATTGAAATAACACTTAACATCGCATCATCTAGTATGTACCAAGAGAATATTAAGATACGGAAACAAAACTTTCCCCAAAAGTAACAATTATAAGCCACTAAAAATATTATTATACAGAAACAATGACATCCCAAACTGTTCAAACGGGACAATTCGAGAGATCTCATTACAGGGGTAATAACTCTCGAACGAGTCTAAGGGTTATTTCATACGTATGCATAAGAACTAGAAGGCTAGTATCTAATTCATTTTATGTAATTTAAAGTAGTTACAAATGTTACGGAACTGTTATGTCATACATTCACATGAGAACACATGCATGCATGCACCACCACCACCACCACCACCCCCCACACACAAAAAAGTGTTATATAACAAGTTGACTTAATATAAATTTACACATGCATGCCTGGATTATAGTAACGAGAACCGCAATAGATAGCCAATGGCTAACTATTGCGGTTCCCGTTATTATCTTTTACCCTCGTTAATTATTATATAACACTTGCTTTACGGGCTACATACATGCATGTATTCTCATGTGGATGCATGATTACTTATTTAGATTCGGTTTAATCACAACCCTAAATGTTACAAATGACTAGGGCCAACCAACTTAATGGACATCTGAGTGTTCAAATCCACCAGTCAACAATAATTCAAGAATCCCAAACAACAATGCAAATAATAATGCGATATATTAGAAATTCCTAGGGCCAACCAACTCAATGGCCATCGAAATTTTCAAATCCACCAGTCAACAACAATTCAAGAATGCCAAATAATTCAACAATCACTATGTATGTGTGTGGGTATACATATATATATATATATATATATATATATAGAGAGAGAGAGAGAGAGAGAGAGAGAAATGTACTGAAATGTGTGTGTAGAGAGAGAGAGAGAGAGAGAGATGGTTGTTGCTGCTGCAATTAAAGAGAGAAACCAAATTTCAATTACATTAGCCAAAACACACACAATTTCAATAGCAATCTCAATTTCATAAAAAAATTCGATAACCCCCCCCCCCCCCCCCACACACACACACACACACGCGCACACTGACCCCAAAACACACACACAATTACATTACTAATTTTAATTTTATAAAAAAAATCAATACCACACACACACACACAACCTAACCCGCACACACACACACACACAAAGGAAATAGATAGAGAGAGAGAGAGAGAGAGAGAGAAACGTACATGTTGAGATGAGAGAGAGAGAATCGCAGCAGTTGAGGAGAGAGAAAGAGAGAAATAAACGAGGGAAAGAAAACTGAAGCAGCTAGGGCATTTAATTTTTAATGTTTTCACGGTCTTTGGCTGGACAATTGTTATCACGGACTTATCACAGTCAAAGACCGTGAAAAAAAATGGGTCAAAGACCGTGACAAGGGTGGTCGGGTCAAGGGTGTCATTTTAGCCTTTTTGGTGTAGTGATGGTAGAGTTCAAATAACGATTCGTACCCTCTGGGTCCTTATTAACGTCCTTGCCAAAGGCCCTAACAGAGGTACCTGGGGGTGGGGGATTTTAACATAAAAAGTAGGGATGAGAAAAGTGCTCAGCAGGTTGGGACATATTAAACAATACATTTTTATACAAAAATACTATACATATAATTTTTATTTTAGCAATTCTGAAAATGTAATCATTTTATGAGCATAAATGCAACTACCGTGCAATGCAACCCTAACTATGCACTTATACCCACACTTAACCAATTTACGTAGACTTTCCACATAATTAGAGACCGTTTAACCATTTTTATTAACTAGTATCCATTTTTACTATTCTCATTATATTGTCATTCTTACATTTTCTAAGCACAACCCTATTAATTTACATTGTCGTCATTATGTTATTAACGTCATTTTTTCTCAGAATTTATCAAATAATCGCATGCTTTAACGGGCTCCACACTATCCGCAACGCCACCATATACTATGGCCAGTGATTTTGGGTCTTTCACCCTAGGGCTTCGGGACGTTTTCAATTCTTTTTCGGTTGCATCCGAGTTCATATTAATGTGTTTTAACATTTTATCAAATGTTCACATTATTTCACCGTTCTTATCATTCTTACATTTCACATTTACATTTCATATCGTTTTCATGTCACTCACAAAAATGACCAATAAGGTCAAATGAGAAAGTCCGAACACGATGACCTTTTATTTTACCAAAATTATCATTTTGCTACTCATTTTGTCAATACTTTTTGAAAAATACATTTATATCATTATAACATCATAAGTTGTCATTTTATGTTCAAAACAACATGCTTAATCATTTTATTTCAAGAAAGTCCCATTTTCTTCATATTTTTTAACTACAAATACATTTAATATTTTGAAGGTCATTTTTATGAAAATATCCATATAAGCCTTATAATCACATATTGTCTTAAACATCATTTTTTCTCATTTGATCAACAATTTACAATATATTTAGGGCTGAAATTATCAACTTTCTTATTTCACTTTGAAACTCATTTTAATCTTCATTTGTCATTTTTAAATATCGTGTACTAACATATTACAAGATTTTACACATGTGAGGATGGATTTCAACCTAGAAATCCCATAAAAATGAGTCTAAACATGATATTAACACAAAATCATATTTTATATGCATATTCATCATATTTCAAGACTTAAAATGATGATTATTGTTCAAATCCTTTCAGTTTAGTTTTCCTTAAAACTTTTATTTTTCATAAATATACTACAAAATAATTTTTGTAAGACTATCTACATTCTAGCATGCATCCTAACATATAGGTTAGGTTTAAACTTGAAAATATAGTGAGGAAAGCCCTACCTTGGATTTGAACTTGAAAATTTTTGTTATTTGGGATTGAATGATGTTATTGTCTCATGGTTGCAATTTAGGCATATGAGAGTGAGAAAAGTAAAGAAAAGAAAAAGTGAAAAAGAGAAGAAAAGAGAAGTGTAAAGCAAAAGAAAACAAAAGAGAAAAATGAGAAAAAGAAGAAAAGAAAAGAAAGAGAAAGAGAAATTTGTATATGTTGTGTATAGTGTTCAATAAGCTTTGTTTACTCTCCCCATTATTATATTCAATGCCTTTTGTAAAACTTGCTTTCCATTTTTTATATTGCCCGCATTTTTCCCATTATCCCAAGTTCTCATCTCCGAACACTTTGAATCCTTACACATATCCTTCGTTTTGTCCCCCAGCCTAACCTACATTACAACCTTATACAAGTCCTATGTGATCTTAGGGTGCATTTAATTTAAAAGTTGAAATAGTTTTGATAATCTGTGAAAATGCATTTTGCCTCCTTTAATGAGCGGTATCTTTCATTGAGATTATAATTTTTAATTTACTATATAGCATTCTTCATTTGTGATATGTGTGCGGCCTAGTTTCCATTTACATTTACTCTTTATGCCCGCATGTTCCGTGTGTTAACTCTCTGTTTCGAGTGAATTCACTTGATGAGTGTAATGCCCGTGAGGATTGAATATATATTTTCTTTATGTTTATCCGATTTATATAAGTTTTTGCCAAATCATACTTTTCATGTGCTCACTCCCCTACCACATTTTAAAGCTTCAATTCGATGAGGTGCATTCTATAATGTTAATAATACGGACTTCTATGTGAATTCATTCACTTTGCTAATAATGTGTATGAAATTGTGTTCGTATTGTGGGGCTTGTGACATGTTGATTGGGCATATTTTGAGGAAACTATATGATGTTTGTGGGTTTCATCCCTGGAAACCCTCACGAGACGACACTCGTCCACTAGGGTAACCTAGGGGTTTAACGGCTTATTGCATATGCTAAATGCAATCATGCTCCTTGCAAAAGTAGCATTTATATTTCGATGCATATATACGTCTTGTACTGCCTTCTGTGGACTGGTTTTGTTTATTTCATCACTAGGGACTAGCAATGTCTAAGTTAGGGGGTGTGATTCGTATCGAATATTGCATATTTCTGCCCTATATCTTTATGTATTCTAGCACTTTTACGATCCTAAATGCCTATATTTATGCTCATTAACCAGACAACCTCCTATTTGGATATATACATGCTTTGTAGGGGTTAATTGTGCTTTTGTAGGTATTGGAACACTAAAAGTGAGGTTCCGTTGCAATTCGGAGAAGTTCCGTCGCCGGATGCTATTTCAAGGGCATTTTAGTTAATTCACATTTCATCTCCATCTCATGATAATTCCACGGATTCATAATTCATTGAGTTAGCATCGCGTGACCGCAAACAGCGCGTCGTTTGGAGTCCGAATGGTTGAGTTATGGCCATTTTCGTTTGCACACATTTCCCTCCTCTTCATAGACCAAGAAGGCCAAGAAACAGAGTACCGATCGACCGGCCTTGGGACCCCGGTCGACCACAGTTTGAGTTTTTTCCTTGCAAAGGAGACAGAAGGTTTAGACCTGCTCGATCGATCGATTGACGATTTGGGTCGATCGATTGACCCTGCCAGATATTTGGCAATTTGTTCCTTTTATTTTCTTTTTCCTTTATTTCTTTTGTAACTTACTATATAAACCAATTTTGGTTTTTATTTTCATTATCTTACATTTTACATTAGTTTTTGAGTTTGTAACTTGGGATCTTCCCTCTCCTTATTTTCTCTTAGATAATTGTCCATTGTTATGTATGTAAGTTACTATTCCTTTGTCTTCCTTAGTTTAATTGTTGCACTTAGCTTTAATTTCCTTGCTTTCCATTTTCTTCCATGCCTAGATAATTTTAGAGTAATTTAATTAGTTGTTGCTTAATTAATTAGTTGTTTTAATTTATTCTTTTAATTATGTGTAGGGCTAATTTAATCTAGGTTGTGTCGAATTGAACTCACCTAGGGTTGACGTGTTGCTTTGCTTTGGTGATGGAGTTTACGGATTTATTTCGAGTGTGTTGTCCTAGTTATTATGCCTAGGAGATTTGACAGGGTATATCATGCATGCTCCGTTCTTACGACCTTACGTGCGTAATTTCCGGGGTATTTGTTGACGCCAAAATCATATTAAACTTTTATGCGAATTAAGGGGTGTGACAACTCTTGATTTAATTAACTGTCGAACCGAGACTCAATCTTAATAACTCATCGACCCATGTAACCATTTTATACTAATTAACTCGGGTGAGATATATTCGACGCAACCTATAGTTTGTATTCGCTCTATTAATCTAGTTTAAATACACTCGCCTAGATTAATCTTTCCTTTTGTTATCTTTTCTTTTTTAGGTAGAAAATCATCTTTTACGCTTTTATTCTAGAAGTATTAAACCAAATTATATTCTAGCAACTTGTCTTTGTGGATTCGATACCTGGACTAGCTACTATACTCCCTTAAAAGAGTGTAGTCATAGTTTAGGTTTTTGTATAGAGTTGGTGAGCCGAATATAACAAACAATCGGCGTCGGTGACGCGACACCGCTGTAAAACCCTGTCTATCACCTCCCCTTCTGGATGAACCGCTAACTGCCAGTTATCGTCATAACCTTCAATAGCACATGGTCACCCACCTCAAACTATAGAGGTATCCACCGATAATCAGTGTAATTCTGTTGTCGACTCTGAGTTGTCATGAGTATCTATCGAATTCTCTGAATGTAACGGCAAATTTCCAATTGAGTCAATTTGTTTGTAATTGGCATAATTCTGGAAAAAAAACTATTTGAATCATAGGTTAGTCATCGAGTTGTGATCCCACTAAGCCTCTGACGTGCTGTGTTGAAGATGTTGCTAAAAATATTTGAAGATGACATCGTGCCATGTTTAGTGCCTATTTTATCTTCACACTCTTGGATTTATCATTGATCTCTCAGGTATGGATGCTAATGAATTTTAAGATATAGGATTTTGTTTAAGGATGTATGTTTAACTCAAATTGTTTTGGGACTTTGAAAAAATATTTTTGGAAACGTATTTTTTAAATGTTTTTTGAGTTGTCCTTCCTTTTATTTGATTTTAAAAATCGAGGATGTTTTAAACTTAAAATTATTTTTGTTTCGCCAGTATGAGAATTTTGTTCTAATGAATGGACTTTATCGTTTGAAGTCTCGTTAGAAGCTTTCATTAAACGAGCATCAATCGAGGGCGTACTATTTTATCTCGTGAAATACTCGTTAGATATTGGTTCAAATGAGATAGCATTCTCGTTCGAATGAGGCAAGTTTTTCGTTCAAACGAGATGCCACCTCGAAATTCATGTGTTCATTTTTAAGGATGCCTTTCACTCACAAATCAGTAAGAACTTTTGTTGAAAAATGTTTATGCACCTGTTTACAAAAGTTCCCACCTATTTCACACATCCTTACTTTTCTAGATTAAAATCTCACTATTCTAAAGTTATAGTGATCTTGATTTTGGTAACGAAATTTGTTCATCCTATTTGAACAAACCGTTTTCGTACGGTGGACTCTGTGTGTGCTGATTCCGAAGAAGGAACAGTGTCGGCATAGCATTTCTAAAAATTTTAACTGGACATTTAATAAAATATCATTATTCGTGTGCGAATGTCACTATCAAAGCTAAAGATTATCTTTTAAAATGTGTTGAACTAAATTTATCGTTTATTTCCATATATACTTATTCATATATGGTAATTGACTCCCATCACTCTATATTGTTCCTATGAGTTAAAAAAAATCTCGATATTTAATGATGGCTGTCGCTGCACTCCACCTTACATAATTTCCTTTGGATCTTCTCCTCTCATCGGCCCATCACACTTCCTCTCTTCTCCAAATCCTTACTAGCGTCTCTTCAAAATAGTTCCTTTCGACTTTCCCCTGCCGAGTACACCGGGTGAGTCTAAATTTGTACTACTATTATCTACGATAGAGCTTGGGGACGCTACTTATCTCGAGTGATTATCCTATCGTCGTCTGCCTGAATAATAATCAGGGTGACTTCTATCACGATCACCATTTTTGAAATACTCTATGGCTTCTGCTGAGCCCCTCCTCTTGCAAATGTTCTAACGGTCCTTGATGGTCGTACTATATTATTCGGTGTACAAAACCCAACCAAACTCGTATATGAATCACATCGGCTATACTTAATAGCAGGAGAACATAAGTCGCATACGTAGAGGAATACAACAAGCCTATAATAAGTCTCTATATCAAAGAACACTAAGCATAAACGTGACAAGTGGCATAGATCATAAGGACACTAGAACCTGGTGCTCTGATACCATCTGTGACATCCCGCCTATTCTAATCTTGGGTGATCAGTCCATTAATAAATTAAACAGGAATCATTAATGGTTTCGTTCTCAGCATCACTGTCGAAATTCAATTAATTTACTAATACCCTAATGGCCTGATGTCAAAATTTTAATTCTTATTATTAACATGCAAGTAAATATTTCATGTTCACCATTCCAAATAACAACATAATAAGTACTAGAACATCAGAATAAATAATAGTGAATGGAATAAAAACTCCATACTGAAATCCAAATACAATCATCCATAAATAAACCAAATCCGATACTGGAAATAAAATGGAAGTACATTGTCTCTATAATAATCACCAACTAGGAATGGGAAACATGCCCGACTGAGATATATAAAAGGATAAATAGGAATTGATAAATGTGGAGGCATCTACTACCAAGATCCTGCAACTTTCACAGCAGCTGTAGCACGTCAAATGAAGGAACTCCTAAGCCTGGCGTCCCTGTAGTTGGGCACCTAAAATGTTTTTACAAAAATAGATTTAAAACGGGTGAGAGCCGAAGTAAAACAGTTTAAAAATATTTTAGCAAGTATTTAAAAAGCATTGAAGAGTACATATTAGATACATGGTAGCGTCACGTGCTCTCACTTGAGATCCTCACCTCTCAACTATTGTAGACACCTAACGTACTCTTCTAAACCCACCTAGTTATGCTACCCCGCCTAACTAGTTTGACTTAAGCCTTTTTCCCTCTATTAATTCACTGTGCCCGCCCATATTCCCCATCCAATGTGTTACTACATTTCTAATCCCTTTTATTTATTAAGAGTCACCAATTAATTATTAAGTTCACAAATGTTGAGATCAATTTAGATATCACTATCTATAGTGTCTACTAAGATACCCATAGTAGAATAAATCACTTGTGTATACATATATATAATAATGATCTTGTACGGACTAGTCCGTATTTTAAGAATGCGGACCGGACATATGTTACCTAACGGTGCGCCTAGAAATTATCGCCTAAATTATAGGCACACTCTCTCTCTTTTATAGGTTCACCGTCAGGTGACACATGTCTAGTCTGCACTCTTAAAATGCGGACTAGTCCGCACAAGAATAGGACTATATATATATATATATATATCACTCTTATAATATATACGTATACGGCATCCCTAGGTGGAAACCTGCGATGCGGGCATACTCTACTATCAAGTCGTGGTACACACTACACCATATTAGGCGAATGGTCACGGCCAAAGACCCTGACCAAGACTATGGGACGAGGCCAAGGGCCATGAACATTTTGATCGTGACCATTTTTCGTGAGTCACGGCCCAAATCCCTGACGAAACGACGAGTCACGAACCTTGGGGGTCACGACAGATGGTCGCAGACTGGGGACGTGACCTATACATTCATCTGGTCACGGCCAATGGTCGTGACCCATCAACTAATATATGAGAATGATCACGCATGGGGTCACGATTAATGTCTGTGACCCATCCTTCGTTATATGAAAATGGTCACAACAGTGGTCACGGCTCAAGGCCATGACCCACGCTTTGTCCTCACCAAAATAGTCACGGCCCTAAGTCGTGACCCTATTTATGCGTGATAATAAATAGAAATGATCACGGCTTATATCTGTGACCAATTTTAAATATATTTAAAAAATTGGGTTGAATTTCCTCTATTTTTTGAACATTTTAAAACCTGCGTGATGTAAACCCCGTACATCCATAATGATAAACAATTAATTATAAAATTCCGCATAGTCATGGGACCCCCAATTTGAGAGCACAATGATATTATCAAATTATCATGGTGCTCTCAGACCGGGGGTCCCATGACCACACGATCGGTTCCTATGAGTTACATTGGTCTCGTGCGAGGTGTTGGCGCCGCTCCCGGGGCCGTTTGGGGGGAGTTTCGGGGTTCTCCCTTTAACACCATATTTTCGAGCCTAAGTATAGATATTCTTAAAATTGGGTCGTGCTCTCGGACCGGGAGTACTATGACCAAGTTGGTTCCTACAAGTTACATTGGTCCCGTGCGAGGTGTTGGCATAGCTCACGGGGTCATTTGGGGGGTGTTTCTGGGTTTCACCCTCTAACGACATGTTTTCGAGCCTAAGTGTACATATTCTGGAAATTGGGTCCTGCTCTAGGATCGGGGGTCCCGTGACCATTCAATTGGTCCCTACAAGTTACATTGGCCACATGTGAAGTGTTAGCATCGCTCAAGGGGCCATTTGGGGGGTGCTTCGGGATTTCTCCCTTTAACGGCATAATTTCGAGCCTAAGTATTGATATTCTGAAAATTGGATCGTGCTCTCAAAATGGGGGTCCCGTGACTATACGGTCAGTTCTTACGAGTTACATTAGTCCCGTGTGAGGTGTGGGCTCCGCTCACAGGGCCGTTTGGGGGTGTTTCGGGGTTTCACCCTCTAACGGCATGTTTTCGAGCCTAAGTGTACTGTTCTAAAAATTGGCTCTCGGATGGGGGATCCCGTGACCACATGGTCGATTCCTATGAATTACATTGGTCCCGTGAGAGGTGTTGGTGCCTCTCACGGGGTTGTTTGGGGGGTGTTTCGGGGTTTCACCCTCTAACGGCATGTTTTCGAGCCTAATTATAGATATTCTAAAACTTGTGCCGTGATCTCAGATCGGGGATCCCACGACCACGCGGTCAGTTCCTACGATTTAAATTGGTCCCATGCGAGGTGTTGACATCGCTCACGAGGCTATTTAGGGGGTGTTTTGGGGTTTCTTCCTCTAACGGCATGTGTTTTGAGCCTAAGTGTAGATATTCTGAAAATTGGGACGTGCTCTCAAATCGGGGTTCTCGTGACCATGCGGTCAGTTCCTACGAGTTACACTGGTACCGTGTGAGGTGTTGGCACAGCTCACGGGGACATTTGTGGTGTTTCGGGGTTTCGTCCTCTAACGACATATTTTCGGGCCTAAGTGTAGATGTTATGAAAATTGGTTCGTGCTCTTGGATCGGGGGTCCCGTGACCACGCGGTCAGTTTTAAAAGTTACATTAGTCCCATGCGAGATGTTGGCACCGTTCACGGGGCCGTTTGGGGGGTGTTTCGGGGTTTCTCCCTCTAACGGCATGTTTTCAGCCTAAGTGTAGATATTTTAGAAATTGGGTCGTGCTCTCGAACCGGTGGTCCCGTGACCATGCGATCAGTTCCTATGAGTTACCTTGGTCCCGTGCGAGGTGTTAGCACTGCTCACGGGGCCGTTTGAGGGGTGTTTTCATGATTTCTCCCTCTAACGACATGTTTTCGAACCTAAGTGTAGATATATTAAAAATTGGGTCATTCTCTCGGACCGGGGGTCCCGTGACCATGTGGTCAGTTCCTACAAATTATATTGGTCCCTTGTGAGGTGTTGGTGCCGCTCACAGGGCCGTTTGGGGGGGATGTTTTGAGGTTTTCCCCTCTAACGGCATGTTTTCGAGCCCAAGTGTAGATATTCTAAAAATTGGGTCGTGCTCTCAGACTGGGGGGTCCATGACCACGCGTTCGATTCTTATGAGTTACATTGGTCCTGTGTGAGGTGTTGGCGCCGCTCACAGGGCCGTTTGGAGGTGTTTCAGGGTTTTGCCCTCTAATGGCATGTTTTCGATCCTAAGTGTAGATATTTCTGAAAATTCAGTCGACTCTAGGATTGGGGATCCTGTGACCATAAGGTCAGATCCTACGAGTTGCATTGGTCCCGTGCGAGGTGTTGGCACTGCTCATGGGGCCGTTTGTGGGGTGTTTTGGGATTTCGCCCTCTAACGGCATGTTTTCGAGCCTAAGTGTAGATATATTAAAAATTGGATCGTTCTCCCCATGACCACGTGGTCGGTTCCTACGAATTATATTGGTCCCTTGCAAGGTGTTGGTGCCTCTCATGGGGCTGTTTGGGGGAGGGGCGAGGTTTTGCCCTCTAATGGCATGTTTTCGAGCCTAGGTGTAGATATTCTGAAAATTGGATCGTGCTCTCGGACCGGGGGTCCTATGACCACGCGATCGGCTTCTATGAGTTACATCGGTCCCGTGCGAGGTGTTGGCGCCGCTCACAAGGCCGTTTGGGGGTGTTTCGGGGTTTCTCCCTCTAATGGCATGTTTTCGAGCCTAAGTGTAGATATTCTAAAAATTGGGCCGACTCTCGGATCGGGGGTCCTGTGAACATACGATCGATTCCTACGAGTTACATTGATCCCGTGCGAGGTGTGGGCACTGCTCACGGGGCCGTTTATGATATGTTTCGGGGTTTCTCCCTCTAACGGCACGTTTTTTAGCCTAAGTGTATATATTCTAAAAATTAGGTCGTGCTCTCGGATCGGGGGTCCCATGACCACGCGGTCGGTTCCTATGAGTTACCGTTGGTTTCTTTGAAGTTTTGTCTAGACAATCTTTGAACCAATGCCCTGGATTTTTACAACTATAGAAAGTGTTACCATAACTGATTTTAGATGGTGGAGTTCGATTTTTGTTGGGGAGAAGTAAGGCTTGTTATTCAACTATATTTTCATTCCACGCTTTCCTACTCAAATGCCATATTATTGGTGGAAATTTCCATTGTAAAGCGAAGACTTAATATGAGAGAGAAATCAAAGGTCGATTGTTCGTGGGAGTTCGATTTTTTTAGGAGGGTGAGGGGAAGTAATATGACCATTGTGTGAAGGAAATCAAAGGGCGGGTCACAAAAATTTTCGCGACATGGGTCGTACCGTTCTCTGCTTCAATTACAAGTTATGTCAGTTGCTGAATTATATTATTACGAAATTATAAGCTATGTCAGTTGCGGTATTATATTTTCGCATGGTCACGGTAACCCTGGTTTGAGAATATGAAAATCAGTTGAAAATATCTAGACTTGAGCTTAAAAACATATCTTTAGGGGGCGAAAAAACAAAACACCCCCCAAACGGCCCCGTGAGAGGCGGCAACACCTCACACGGCACCAACAGCCAAAAACTAACAACAAGCCAAAAAAACAAAAATTATCCCATACTCTTTCCAACATACTATCCAACAATAAGCCAATAATCAATAATTATCCCACAAACAAACCAAACAAAACCAAAAATCATCCCTTACTCCTTATAACATACTATCCAACAACAAGCCAACAACCAATAATTATCCAACGGCCAAACCAAACAAAACCAATAATTAGTCGTACTCCTTCTAACATACTATCCAACAACAAGCCAAAACCAATAATTTTCTCGTACTCCTTCTATTATCTAAAATTTTTTAAAGATAATGCATATCAATTATATAACTACTTCAATTAAAGTAAAGAGTACCTGATTCCTATTATCCAATAAGGCCATTAAATAGAGTCTTTTGAATGTGTGGTTAGACTAAATTGATCCTGGATCCCCCAACGTATTCTTTTACATGTACATTTATGATTAATTTCTTTAATACAATCTTAATAAAATTAAGCTAATTTAACTTCATTTTATGAACACTGCATCAATGAAACTAATTACCAAATGTATATGTAGAGGAACAAGTGGAAATTAAATTGGGTCAATTTGATCCAATCACAAACTCAGATGACTCTATTCTCAAAGCAAGCGTCTTGTGAAAGTAACTAAACATTCGACTGAACAAAACATATTATCAAAAGTTAACTTACATAAATCATACTAAGCTTTCCTAAAAGTAACTAAACATTCATATACACGCGTTCACAGAAATACACACACATACACACACATGTAAATTAGGGTTTAAATCATAAATACAAAAAATTGGGTTTACTTTGAGATTAGGAGAGAGATTTGGGCTGAAATTATATATGTAAAAGTAACTGAACATTCATACATCAAAGTAAAGCGCTAATACAATGTCAATATCATAATAGGATACAAATAAGATTGACAAGGATACAATGTCAACATCAAAGTAAAACTAGGGTCGTTCGGATACCCCCTAGCTTTACGCTTCAGGTTTACAAACTGGGGGTGTTTGCCTACGTACATATTCCCCGCAGTTCAAGTCGTCTCCTTCTTCTAGATCTTCTAACTAGAAAGTCAAGTAGGTGGTGTTCTGTGCTCATGACCGATAGGAAAAAAGTTAGACTTGTCGTTACTAAAAGGGTGACTAGTCGATAGAAATATATGATGACCCGTGTAACTCATCTTACTACTATGTTTTAGCTAACAGGCTTCAGTTTTCTCCCCACATATAGGACATCCATAATAACCATGAACATTACAACCGAACAAGGTCCCATAAGCTCGAAGGTTGTTGATCGCCCACATCACTATTTTTTAAAGTGTGAACTCTTCACCCTTATGAGACTCAAACATTGTCACGCCTTTATCCCACAACTCTTTAAGTTTTTATATTAATGGTGCTAAGGATATATCACTGGGAGCCTTCGGCCCGGGAATCAACAATGAGCTTGTACTTAAATTATCGAAAGAGTTAAACCCATCGATTGAGATTGCAAGACGAATCTTGCACGGTTCTTTTGCAAATTCATGGTGTTGTGCATTTGAAATTTTCCATATGGGTGTATCAACTGGATGACGCATCAAATTCCCACCTACCTCGCATTGAGCGTGCCATGTCATGTCCTTCGCTACCCATGGTACATCAAAAACCATTTTAACCGTGGCCCAAGTGGAAAATACTTCAAAACCTTTTGTGGGACTTGCCAGCACTTGCACTTTTTTGTAGCTTTGTCCTTTCCATTTTCACAAACCACATATCTAGGCTCGCTGCATACAGGACATTCATCCTTCTCTTCGTGCTCGTTGCGGTACAATATGCAATCATACTTGCATGCATGAATATATTTGTATTTCAAACCCAACCCCTTCAAGATCTTATTCATGGTAGGATAATTGTCTAGCAACGCGTTCTCTTTTGGGAGAATATTTTTAACCCACTTAAGAATTTTGATTTTATTGTTCCCAGACAAAACAAATTGACTCTTCAAATTATGAAAACCAATCATTGCATATAATACCGAGTGATCTTCATCGCAATATTTATACAATGATCTAGCCGCATCGGCTTTCAACCGTATGTATTCCCGATTTCCTGTAAGTTCAACATCAAATTTTTCCTTTAGTTGGCCATAATGAGCATTATCTGTATCCATAGATTGGGGGTTTTGACAATTGTGGGGTCCGTAAGCATTATTAATTAAGTCGGTCAATTGACGATGTGTTGGTGAATCATGTACCACTTCCACTCATAGGGGTTTCGTTACGCGGTCATGTACCAATAATTCTTTCGGAACATAAGGTATATTTTTTTTACCATGGTATGTCCATATTTTATAGTCTTGACAGATTCCCCACTTTATAAATTGCAACTCAACGTATTCCAATGACTAATATTTTTCGTTCATACAACGGGTGCACGAACACGGAATCTTGTCACTTTTAAGATTTTAAAAGCATATTTACCAAATTCCTGAACGCCATTTACACGATTATTTGAAATTCGGTTAGTCTCTCTCATTCACTCTTTGTATAGTGGAGAATCCATGTAATAATCTTCAAATTTTCGTCCTGTGGGAATAAGTAAAAAAATATTATTACAACTGAAATAAAAACAATATTCTTACAACTGAAGCAATAAAAATATATTGTTAAAACTAAAACAAAACAAATATTCTTAAACTGAAACAAAACCAATCTTCTTACAACTGAAACAAAAAAATATTATTACAACTGAAACAAAAGAAAATATTATTTGGTTTTTTCCTACAAATAAATTGGCCAAGCAATAAAAGAGCCTTTATGACTCCTCACTTCCATCCCTTCCCCTCCGTCAACGAGTACAAGTACATCTTCGCAGCCGTTGTATATTTCATTGGCCATTATTTAACCCTCGCCCGTCTCCAATGCTCAGTTATGTACTCAAGTTCCGACAACCCTGGAGATGAGTGTACACACCCCAACAAACCTCTTATTCCTCAAGTCTTAGAAATAGTACTATTTTCCATAGTCACCGAGAGTTGTTGATGATAATTCAAGTCCCGTGATAGGCTGGCACGATGAATGGGAATGTTGGATAAGGCGACATTTGAGAGGGAATGTTATATGAGGCAAAATTTGGGATGGAAATGTTGGATGAGGCGGTATTTGGGAAGGAAAACTTGAAGTGGGAGGATAAGGAAAACCTTGAGGAGGAAGGTAAGGGTAAGGGTAACCTTGAGGAGGCAGCATTAGGATCCCATAATTTTGGAAAAGGGACTAAAGTTGGCCAATTTGATTCGTTAACATTCCCAGGTTAATTTTGATATCCTAGACCTCAGTCTTGAACGATCTCTCCTCATTGGACGAGAAACTATCCTTGATCAAAGAAAACTCGTCCACGAGAGGTGCGGTCTCGTGAAATTTTGTTTTTGGCATATGTGAGCCAACACCTCTTGTCCTCCCCCTTTTGTCCTTTCCAAAGGTCTGGGTTAGGGTATCATTTTCAAGGTCAAAGCCATCATTAGGGATCGAACCTAACTGACTGTTGATGGACTCTATTGATTCTAGCATCTCAGCCAAGTGCGGGGGGAATTTATTATCTTTGCCCCATTGAAAAAGAACAAATAAGTTGGATGGATTTGGTTTTTTACCCGCATCTGACCATCCTTTGTCCTACTCGCCCATTCATTCTTCAAATCCTCATATGATTTGGATCCCAACCTGTGGATATCATTTTTTGTTCCTTATTTTTTTTTCTCCCTTTGGACCAACTTTTTCTCCGCCGCCTCATTCTCTAAAAACTTATTCCACTACTCCACTAGAATTTCAACATTGGTAGGCACTCTCTCTTTCAAAGACAAAATATTGGAGCTCACTGCCTCCTACGGGAAATATTATTTCCGAAGGTTTCTCCTGTATGTCCTCAATGATTCAGCAACCCGAGATAGAACCTTATTCTTGGAACGATCAAGAAATGAGAAATACTTGCAAAGTTGATCGTATATGTCATCTTTAATGGCTTGATCAACCAGGTTCCAATTGTTTGTTCCTCCAACTCCCACGTTCATTTTTCCAAATTCCAATCACCGAGATTTATAGTTCATCACGTCATTCCTATCACCCGTCGGGTTATTCCCTAGAAGGGAGAACCAAATGGGCTTCTTTTGGATTGAGTGGGAGGCGTCGACTGCGTTAGATAGGGGTGGTGGAGCAATAAGAGTACTGGATGAGGGCATAGAAGTAGCTGCAGTTGGACTTAGTGAGGAGGGAACCATTGGTGGAGTTGTGTATTTCTCACCAATTGGTGTTGAGAATTATGGTTATGCACGAGATGGTGAACCTGGTTGTGGTGTCCCATCGGCACTTGGTTCCCTTGGGTTGTTTCCTCTCGACATTATCTAAAAAAAATGAAAAACCATAAGTCACAAAAAAATTACAATAAGAAATTATAATTAATCAATCAAGATTATGACTATATATATATATATAGATAGATAGATAGATATCTTTTCAAAGTAAGACTTTAGAATATGTTCAATGTGTCTGATCTCCATCCATTCGGTATTAGTTTTTAAGAACCTATGAATTTTTACACGTGGCCAACTAGGAGGAACGGTATCTATGATTAATGTGTAGATATATGTGACATGAACTCGAAATCCCATCATTTTCAACTTGTTGGAAAGATTCAATTTTACGTGTATATGGCGAGAGACATTACAATCTATTTCAATGCTCTGTGTACGCAGTTGTATCCATAACGGGTAGATTTTTTTTCTCCTTATCCAACAACGTAATCATGTTCAGGGCTACGTCAAGATTATGTGTGTGAAATATATTTTGTATAACGTCATCTCAATTTTCTGGTAGGGAAAATAGAATACGATCGAACAGATAATCTTGATGGAGATTAACTCCATGATTTACAGGGTAGTTAAATTGTTCGATCTTTTTATTTACATACCTATAAGTAGGAGTACCCGCTATATGACACTCACAAAAAAAAGAGTTACGTATGCAGTCCAATTGCAACCTCTCCAACTCTTGTTGCCAGTAATTATCATCGTGCCTCATTTTTCCTGAGAAAAATATACGAGGGCGTGAATATGAGTCCTACGGTTAAGATATAAGGGTATATTAGTTTGATTAAGGTTTTGATAATGGAAAAGATTTTGAGTATATTAGTTTGATTAGGGTGCGGAACCTAAAATACTCAATTAATTTCAAACTCTAAATAAATACCAAGCCCTAAATGATAATACCCTTAAATAATGCATTTCATTTTAATCCATAAGTAACCACATTCAGTCAATACTAATAATACTCAATTAATTTTAGACTCTAAATAAATTTCAAGCCCTAAATGATAATACCCTTAAATTTCGCAATTTATTTTAATCCCTAAGTAACCACATTAAGTGAATACTAATAATGACAATACCCTCAAATAATGCGATTAATTTCAAACTCTACACACACATACACACATATTCACACATATACACATACATACACACACATATACAGATGTACACGCATATACACGGATATACACACGTATACACATACATACACAAACACACACATACACATAAATACACACACATATACATTAGGGTTTAACACAAAAATAAAAAGAATAGGGTTTAACTTTGAGATTAAGAGAGAGATTAGGCCGAAATTAGGGATTAATAATGCAAATCGTTGAAAGAGAGATAGATTGACGCGGGAAGAAATGAAATGAAGGTGGGGGGTTATTATAAGGACCCTGGTCATGGTCTAGAGCCGTGACCCATTGTCATGACCCTTAAATTTTTTCCACATCAACATGTTGGCAACCATGTGTTCACGGCCCCCAGCCGTGACCCATCCGCGTGAAAAAATTGAGATGGCAACGGCTAAAAGTCGTGACCTATTAGGTGTGCATTTTGGACTTGGTCACGGCCCTTGTTCGCGACCCTACCGTGAACAAACTTGGAGGAAACTTTGGCACGAATTTGGAGCCATGATGGTCATGACCTAGTCACGGCCTAAGGCCATGACCCATTCTGGTCAAGGATTTGTCCCGTGCTCACTTCCAAGAGCATCCATGGCCACACTGGGTCATGGATATGGTCACAACAAATTTAATGTGATCACGGATTGGGGTCATGACCAGCTGATCAGGGCTATGGGTCGTGACCCTTTAGGGGTGACCATTCGCAGAATTTGGTGTAGTGACATCAGGTACTAAGTAAAGGACATTGGGTTCGGAATCACTCTCGAACCATACATTCAAAATTTCACATAAAGTTGAAGCCGAACATAGTTCTAAGCCTTTGGGCTACGCACCCAAATGGTCGGTCACACCCTTATTCCCACAAACAGTGCTCAATCCCTAAGTTCTATGTTCTGAGGTACAAGTCAAAATCCTCCCAACGGGATCATCAGGATAAGACTGTCCACGACGCGAAACCTCCCGTGATAGAAAGTATCCTAGGTATGTTCACACATGCAAATTCACACAATAGGTATTCACACATCTTATATATATATATATATATATATATATATATATATATAACATCAGCAAAGGTGTATACGCAACCTATATTATATGTCTCGTACGTAGTATATATAGCTCCTGAATATCCTACGTATTATCGATTTGTCATTTAACTCATTATTGTTTATTCCTGAGTATCCCCCACTACTCAAAGTGTGCCAATTATCATTTCAGTTATTTTAGTAGGTATTTCGCTCAATCTCTACTGGTCTAAGTCATAATTTTGCTCACCGTCCGTAATTCGTTATCATTCTCTCGAGTTCATTACATTATTACTTTTATCGATTAGTCTTAGCCTCAACTCCTCCTCGTGTAATATTGTCCTACTGAATCCCAGATATTTCTAATTATACTTTAATGATATCCCAAAGTTTTCCCGATCATCATTTACAAGTTTAAGGCTAAAATAGGCAAAATTGGCAAATCTGGGTAAACTTAATCGATTCGCCCTGTGGCCAAATCGAATCGCCTTGCCGAATCGATCCTCCCTTGGGAAGAATTGATTCAAATAGCAGCAGTTCGTCTTCTTCGTTGGGTTTATGCATTTTTCAACCTTTTTAATTC
This sequence comes from Sambucus nigra, assembly GCA_949130495.1. Taxonomy (NCBI): domain Eukaryota; kingdom Viridiplantae; phylum Streptophyta; class Magnoliopsida; order Dipsacales; family Adoxaceae; genus Sambucus; species Sambucus nigra. The sequence continues at coordinate 24,169,137 of OX422213.1, read as the reverse complement.
TCCAAAACTCCATTACAGAGTCCCAAACTCCCAACCAAATATACCAAACATCATATTAACATATATAAATGATTTCTAACGTAATTGAATCATCAAATCTTTAAGGAAACCATTTAAACCGAATTTATTCAACATTAAACTCCCAAAACCCCTAGATAATCATTTTTATTCAAGAACCTTAACAAGAACTCATATTTATTCACATGTTTATCATATTAATTCATCACATTCGTTCTACATGCATAAATGGATTAAAACTATCATGATTCCTACCCCAGAACATGAATTAAACCTTCCAAATTAAAGTCAATATCCATAATATCAAGAGATTAATCATCCTACACTAACATGGATGGTATATATGCTCAAAACGGTGCTCAATCCCTAAGTTCTATGTTCTGAGGTACAAGTCAAAATCCCCCCAACGGGATCATCAGGATAAGACTGTCCACGACGCGAAACCTCCCGTGATAGAAAGTATCCTAGGTATGTTCACACATGCAAATTCACACAATAGGTATTCACACATCTTATATATATATATAACATCAGCAAAGGTGTATACGCAACCTATATTATATGTCTCGTACGTAGTATATATAGCTCCTGAATATCCTACGTATTATCGATTTGTCATTTAACTCATTATTGTTTATTCCTGAGTATCCCCCACTAGTGCCAATTATCATTTCAGTTATTTTAGTAGGTAGTTCACTCAATCTCTACTGGTCTAAGTCATAATTTTGCTCACCGTCCGTAATTCGTTATCATTCTCTCGAGTTCATTACATTATTACTTTTGTCGATTAGTCTTAGCCTCAATTCCTCCTCGTGTAATATTGTCCTACTGAATCCCAGATATTTCTAATTATACTTTAATGATATCCCAAAGTTTTCCCGATCATCATTTACAAGTTTAAGGCAAAAATAGGCAAAATTGGCAAATCTGGGTAAACTGAATTGATTCGCCCTGTGGCCAAATCGATTTGCCTTGCCGAATCGATCCTCCCTTGGGAAGAATTGATTCAAATAGCAGCAGTTCCTCTTCTTCGTTGGGTTTATGCATTTTTCATCCTTTTTAATTCTCCAAAACTCCATTACAGAGTCCCAAACTCCAAACCAAATATACCAAACATCATACCAACATATATAAATGATTTCTAACGTAATTGAATCATCAAATCTTTAAGGAAACCATTTAAACCGAATTTATTCAACATTAAACTCCCAAAACCCCTAGATAATTATTTTTATTCAAGAACCTTAACAAGAACTCAGATTTATTAACATGTTTATCATATTAATTCATCACATTCGTTTTACATGCATAAATGGATTAAACCTATCATGATTCCTACCCAAGAACATGAATTAAACCTTCCAAATTAAAGTCAATATCCATAATTTCAAGAGATTAATCATCCTACACTAACATGGATGGTATATATGCTCAAAACGTAGCAAGATAAATACTTGCCTCAAAAATAAGCGGGGGAACGACTAGGCCTACCGTACAACGCCTCAAATGGTGTCATGTCAATCATAAATTGGTAGGAGTTATTATACGCAAACTCCACTAGTTGAAGATACTGCTCCCAACCTCGCCTAAACTCATGAATACACATCGTGATCAATTCGCCCTAATCACTTCACTCTGAAATACTCCTTTATTTCCATTACCGTTTCCTCTTGGAGACTACGAAACTAGTTGCCCTTCTTTCAAGAATATTCTAATGCTATTGGGCCGATATTCTAACAGATATACCACTCACTATCCTAGGAAAGGTCCCCTCCTCCCTAGGTGCCAACTTCCTTCTTTTAAACTATATACTCATTTTGGGGGAGATATCTGCAATCATACCCGACTATTTGCGCCATACATTTACATTTATAGTTGGTTATGACGTAACTCTCGTCATGTTATTCCTCTGCTCAGAGTAGTTCCTGATTATCCTCAAAAAATTTAAATGTACATTCCTTGTAATTTTCAACACTATAATCACCCCTTTTCGTCTACTCTTCGGTTTCTGGTGACGCACCTTTCTCAAAATGCAACTGCATTCTCTTTATCTCATTTTAGTTTTGCCTCTAATTTACCCATGCATCTACGTTTATTTCAGACATTTCCACGTCTTTTCCCGGTGAAAGACACTGCAAATCTCAACTAACTAGGGCACCCATACACCCTATGTCCCTTGCATTCCTATATAAATCAACCGAACGTAATATACTGGTTTTAAATTAAGCCTTGTATACTAGGCACGACTATACAATAAGGGTACACTCAACCACCCTACTAATCGCAACTTAATCATTCTCACATCAACATCATATGGATCTACTAGACTTAAATTGTATTATAACTATCATTTCTTAGTTATAACTACACATACGTATAAAAACTAAGGTACTAAACATGTGTCCTAAAGGCCAAACATTTCCCAACTTCCAACATTTTCCATATTTCATGCGTGGGATGTCTCACAAAGAGAAATCCAAACAAGTAACCCTCCCCTCGATAAACTACTAACTAACATTATCGGTCGGTGAGATCCGTTAGGCCCTCAGCACACAACCTACACTCCCAATTTTCCATCTTTCGACATAAAAATTATACTTGTCTACTCTCATGTCACTAAAGATGACCTAAACACGGCGCTCTCACCATCACAAGTCTTCAGCTCTATATAAATAACGAGCTATATCTCTCCGCTCGATAAAGAACATATCGCACCTTGAATCACATCAGTAAAAAGACCCTATGCATCGGGATCAAATATAACTAGATAACATACTCACAAAAGTCTATGATACAATACAATTTACATACGTATATAGGCCCAACCCTCTTTCAAGTGATGCCTCGTAAAAACAATATAGCTCACCCTCGAATGGCAAGCACGATAGTCTTATCACTCAATCTACTACCGCTCAAACCCTCGGTATCCAGTCATTACACAAGGTAATGATAATATGGTCTACTCTCATAACCCTCAAAAGGAGAAAAAAATGCTATGTAATATAAAAACCCTCTTGGTGTCCACACCCACTCCTCCTCGCAGGCGCCACCAAAAGTCCTTCTACCTAACGGTAGATACATTCATAATAAGGTTGATGCTTCAAAAGCACCCACTAAACCCGACTCACACTCGAATAGTAGTGTTACATGTCATATTGTGACACACCCATGTCAACCAAAAATCTCATAAGGATAAAACAAAAATCTATTTCCAGTTGTCACTTACCTCGCCTGGTCAACGGGTCCCTGAGCATAACCCTCGTGCTGGAACTAACCCATGATCTGTTACAATGGTTGCATATCCAGGATCCCATCCTGTAGTTGGCCCCTGACACGTTTTGGGTCAATCGTTATTTTTGTGGTCTATCTCTCCACAATAGTAACGATTGTTAGAGGAACTATCCTACCTCTGGACCTAATCCTGCGAGCCTCCCTTGCCCTTCCCTTGACCCTAGTGGCTCTGAGGAACAGTATGCTATTGCTGCTGAGAACCCTGCTGGTCCTACCTGGACCACCATTTCTAGGGTTGGTAACCTCTGGGACTAAATCTCTTAGCCTGATTCTCCTGCCGAAAATCTTACTCCTGCTGCTTTTGTGCCCCACTGGCATCGTTACCATCTACCTACACAATCTGACTTGTCTCACGTACTCGTTGTCGATAAGTTCAATACAGATGGCCCTACTTTCCACATATGGGACAGCTTTCTCTGCCATACCCTATCTCTGGCCCCACTGGCCATTCCACCTGGTGGTCTTGGCCCCAATTTCTACCCCGTTGTCCCTTTGGCTCCACTAGCCCTATGGAACTTAATGTTGGCCTTGAAGTCCATAATTGAATCCACCATCGCTTGGTAGGACTTCCATTGGTCTCAGTAATTTAAATGGGTCCCCTACTGGGTGCACACTCCTGTGATGCTTCACTAACACCGTTTTACTCCAGTCTTGCTCTTTGGCTAGATTCTCTAACACTCTTAGCTCCTTTCTCATGGAAGAGTTGCTATAGACTTGTGAGCATACGACTTTGACGACATCGGCACTAGTCATCCTAGCTGAATTTCCCATCCATGCTTGCGTATTCTACCCACGAGTCCATTAACAACATACGGACCCTTTTATATTCTCCATAACCCCTTCGTCGGGTACGAATTCACTAAACCAGTCAACTTCTCTCTCACAATTGATCTCTATCAATCCCACATGTGATAAGTTTTGAAATTTCATTCGCATCTCTGTTTGAACAGTAGATGGATGGTCTTACAGTCAAATCGCACCCAAATTTCTTATTTATTTCCATATATACTTCTTCATACGTGGTAATTGACTCCCATCACTCTATGTTGTTCCTATGAGCTAAACATTTCGCTCAAAATTCAATCCAGGGTGTCTTTGCACTCCGCCCTACATAATTTCCTTTGAACCGTATCCTCCCATTATCCCATCACACTTCCTCTCTTCTCCAAATCCTTACTGGCATCTCTTCAAAATAGTTCCTTCCGACTCTCCCCTGTCGACTACACTGGGTGAATCTAAATTTGCATTATTGTTATCTACGACCATGCTTGGGGATGCTACTACTCTCGAGTGATTATCCTATCATCGTCTGCCTAAACAATAATCATGGTGACTTCTATCATGATCACCATTTTCGAAATACTCTATGGCTTCTACTGAGCCCCTCCTCTTGCAGTCCTTCTAACGGTCCTTAATGGTCGTCCTATATTATTCGGTGTACAAAACCCAACCGAACTCGTATATGAATCATATTGACTATAATTAATAGGAGGAGAATGTAAGTCGCATACGTAGAGGAATACAACAATCCTATATTAAGTCTTTATATCAAAGAACGCTAAGCTAAACGTGAAAAGCCTCACATATCCTAAGGACACTAGAACTTGATGCTCTGATACTAGCTGTGACACCTTGCCTATTCTAATCCTGGTTGATCAGTCCATTATTAAATTAAACAGGAATAACTAATGGTTTCATTCTCAGCATCACTTTCAAAATCCAATTAATTTACAAATACCCTAATGTCAAAATTTTAATTCTTGTTATTAACATGCAAGTAAATATTTCACATTCACCATTCCAAATAACAACATAATAAATACTAGAACATCTGAATAAATAATTGTGACTGGAATAAACACTCCATACTGAAATCCAAATACAATCATCCATAAATAAATCAAATTCGATACTAGAAATAAAATGGAAGTACAATGTCTCTATAATAATCACCAACTAGGAATGGCTGATATGCCTGACTGTAATAGATAAAAGGATAAATAGGAATTGATAAATGTGGAGGCATCTACTACCAAGATCCTGCAACTTCAACAGCAGCTGCAGCACGTCAAATGAAGGAACTCCTAAGCCTGGCGTCCCTGTGGTTGGGCACCTAAAATGTTTTTAAAAAATGGATTTGAAACGGGTCAGAGCCGAAGTAAAACAGTTTAAAAAACATTTTCGCAAGTATTTATAAATCATTGAAGAGTACAAATTAGATACATGTTAGCTTCACATACTCTCACTTGATATCCTCACATTTTAACTAGTGTGCACGCCTAACGTACTCTTCTAAACCCACCTAGTTACGCTACCCCGCCTAACTAGTCTGACTGCCTCTTCCCCTCTATTGATTCATTGTGCCCACCCGTATTGCACATCCAATGCGTTACTAAATTTACAATCCCTTTTATTTATTAAGAGTCACCAATTAATTATTAAGTCCACACATTCTGAGATCAATTTAGATATCACTATCTATAGTATCTACTAAGACACCTGTAGCAGAATAAATCACTCGTATATATATATATATATATATATATATCACTCTTAAAATATATACGTATACGGCATCCCTTGGTGGAGACCAGCGATGCGGGCATACTCTGTTATCATGTCTTGGTACATCACGTATTAAGTAAAGGACATCGGGTTCGGGATCACTCTCGAACCATACATTCAAAAATGCACATAAAGTTGGAGGCGAATATAGTTCTAATCCCTTGGGCTACGCACACACCTAACGCACCTAAATGACCGGTCACACTCTTATTCCCACAAGCAGTGCTTAATCCCTAAGTTTTATGTTCTGAGGTACAAGTCAAAATCCCCCCAATGGGCTCATCGGGATAAGACTGTCCATGACGCGGAACCTCCCGTGATAGCAAGTAGCCTAGGTATGTTCACACATGCAAATTCACACAATAGGTATTCACACATCATATATATATGTATATAGCATTATCATAGGTGTACACGTAACCTATATTATATGTCTCGTACATAGTATATATAACTCCCAAATATCCTACGTATTATCAATTTGTCATTGAACTCATTATCATCTATTCCCGAGTATCCCCCATTACTCGAAGTGTGCCAATTATCATTTCGGTTATTTCAGTCAGTAGTTCACTCAATCTCTACTGGTCTAAATCATAATTTTTCTCACCTTCCGTAATCCATTCTCATTCTCCCGAGTTCATTACATTATTACTTTTGTCGATTAGTCTTAGCCTCAATTCCTCCTCGTGTGACTAAGTCTCAATCCTAATATTGGCCTGCTGGAATCCCAAATATTTCTAATTATATTTTAATGATATCCCAAAGTTTTCCCGGTCATCATTTACAAGTTCAAGGTTAAAATAGGAAAAATTAATAAATCTGGGCAAACCGAATCGATTCGTTGTGGCCGAATAATTTCGCCCTGCTGAATCGATTCTCCCTTGGGCCGAATCGATTCGAACAGCAGGAGTTCACCTTCTTCGTTGGGTTTATGCATTTTTCACCATTTTTAATTCTTCAAAACTCGATTACATAGTCCCAAACTCCCAACTAAATATACCAAACATCATACCAACATACATAAACAATTTCTAACGTAATTGAATCAACAAATTATCAAGGAAACCATTTAAACTGAATTAATTCAACATTAAACTCCCAAAAATCCTAGATAATCATTTTTATTCAAGAACCTTAACAAGAACTCAGATTTATTCACATGTTTATCGTACTAATTCATCATATCCATTCTACATGCATAAAGGGATTAAACCTATCATGATTCCTACCCAAGAACATAAATTAAACCTTCTGAATTAAAGCCAATATCCATAATTTCATGAGATTAATCATCCTACACTAACATGGATGGTGTATATGCTCAAAAAGTATCAAGATAAATACTTGCCTCAATTAGTAGGTCTGAATCTCTGTAAAGAAATGGTATGGTTGGCTTCTTTTCCTCCCGATCTAAGCTTCGGCGGTGGCTGTGGTGCAAAACAGTGTGGGAAAGCCTATGAAACTCTTCTCCTTCCTCCTCCTTTGGCCTCTCTGTGATTTGGTATCTTCTAACCCTAAATATTTCACCCTCCCAAATGATATAGACTTATAAATTCCGTAGGTCCTTATACTTCAAAAATTCAAGAGACCAAAATACCCTCCTAGGGTGCCGGTTTGGCCTAAAAATGTCTCGGGATCCAAACTAAACCCCCGAGTACACTTTTTTAACTATTTCGACCCTTTAGGACACATTGGTTCACTCGAAATGACCATTTGAATTATATAAAACAAGATTACCTTTTATTTCTCAAAATTAAGTCCCGACACGACTGACACGCGCGTCCCGACTAAATTTATCGTAACTTTCGTATTTCTCACTCACGCCAATCACAATATTTTTTTATCAATTTTACTCATTCACTTAGTAATATTCAATATAAATAAATATTAACCCTTGTCTCACTAATTAATATTTATTTTAATCCGGATTAATTTTTCATTTTAATTTAATTAATCCCAATATAAAAATCATTAAAATTACGGGGTGTTACAACTACTTAGGGGCCTTCTCACTGAACTTTATTGGTCATTTCCTTAATCATGTCCGAGTTCGTGAGATGCTTCTCACCCACTTCTACCCAATAGATTGGAGAGCGGCTCGGCCTCCCATAAAGAGCTTTATAGGGAGTTATACCAATGCTGGTCTAATAATTGTTGTTGTAGGAAAACTCCGCTAAATATAGATTCTCCGCACAACTACCCTAGAAATCAAGAGCACAATCTCTCACATATTTTCTAGAATCTTAAAGGTTCGTTCTGACTGCCCATCTGTCTCGAGATGGTAAGTTGTACCCATGTTCAAATCGGTACCCAATTCCTGCTGAATCTTCCTTCAGAACTAAGATACAAATAGAGGATCCCTGTCTGAGACTATCGATAGAGGGATGCCATGAATATGGACTATCTCTTGGATATATATAACCTTGCCAACTTAGTCACGCTGTCCCTGACCTTAATCGGCAAAAAGTGCACGGACTTCGTAAGCCAATCCACTTAATTTAGACTGCATCATGACCACGTTTAGACCATGTTAAGGCTATAAGAAAGTACATCGTAATGTGATTCCACTTCCATTCTGCTACTGGTAGTGGTTACAACAGCCCTGTCGACTTCCTGTGCTTTGCCTTCACCTATTGGAACGTATAGCCCTTCGATACATACAATGTCACATTTCTCTTCATACCGAACCACCAGAAATATCTGTATAGGTCCTTATGCATCTTAGTGGCACTGGGATGTATGATAAAGAATGAGTGGTGGGCCTCCGCCATCACCTTATCCTTAAGTTCATCGATAATCGGATCAATCAACCTTCCTTTATGCCACACACCCCCATCCTTATCCATAGTCACTATACCAAATCTGCCGGATTGTCACAGTCATTGACCTTGACAAGTTGGACTTGTCAAGGTCAATGATGGTGACAATTCTATGGGTGATAACGTTTGTTGTCATGGACTTATCACGGTCAATGACCATGACAAGTTCATTACACTTGTTACGGTCATATCACGGTCTTTGACCTTGATAATATTTTTCACGGTTAAAGACCATGATAAACTCGTAACATTTTATAAAAAATTATCACGGTCATTGATCGTGGCAAGTCCGTGACAATTATCCTTTGTCACGGACTTGTCATGGTCAATGACCGTGATAATTCTGGACAGAATTGAAAAAAATCTGCTGGGCAGTATGGCCACTGCCACTGCTCAGCAATATATATGTACCTATTATAGCAACGTTGTACCAGTTCAAACATCATATATCCAAATAAAATAGAGATAATGCAAATATACATTCAAAACAATATGCATCACGATATAATCTAAATATAATTCAAATGTAACAACTTAAAACAATTCAATTCAAATAATGTCACTACATGTCTGGGGTAGGTCTGAGGAGGTGAATAGGCCACTTGATATACGAATTAATACACCCAGCAATGTGCATCGTGCCGCACTGTTCGTGCAATCACAATGGGGAGTTCTCCTTCCCGGGTATCACATGAGTGACGAGAACCATCGCCTCGATGTCTTGAAGCAAACATCCATGAACTGGCATACTCTAGATGGTATTTGGGTCCCCCTCCCTATCCGTTGGCCATAAAATATGTCCTGTATAAACACGCTCGTCCAACCAAGTGTCGACATCGATCGGTCGAAGGGAGCCAAATAGGGGACTGGATCATCAGAGTCCGCACATATCGATGATAAAGCAGCGCGGTCCACATCCTCGTCCTCCTGCATTTCCTCCTCCACCGCCACCTTCTCCTTCCCTTTTCCCGTACGGTTTTCGCCCAATGAACGCTTCATGAATGAGAACATATCTTGGATCTTCGTCTCCAAACGGGACATCTTCGCGTCATGCGAGTCCACCATTTGAGCCAATCCAGTGTCGCTCGTCTCCAATTCGATGATCCTAGATTTGGCCACACGCGAGCTTACCCCCCTTGTCCTCCCCTTGCGATCAGCACCAAGCACTTGGCTGAGTGCATCTGTGGACAAAGATGCCTTGTAGACATCGGACCGCGACTCATGCACTTCCTTAAGCTTTGCCTGAAACGACAAAATGCACATGATTAGTTAAATAAGTAAATAAAAAAATTATAACGTAATTAACAAAAAGTAAACTTTCGAATTACTTACAATCGTGATCGCGATGCTCGGGGACACCTCCTTATCCTTCCCCTTCTTCGTTCGAATAGCCACATAAGTATCGAGCCTATGTGGCCTACCCCCAGGGCCATTCCCCGTCCCCTGAAATAAAATAATGCAAAATTAATATCCGCCCCACAAAGTAAAATAATGGAGAATAATATATTTTAGTAATTATAGAAAAATTAAATCTTACCATCATCCTATGCTCCACCTCGGCGTAAGATGTCCGGCCGGAGTAGTGCACGTCCATCTTTTTAGCCCGATTTTTCCTCCCCGATTGGCGAGATGCCAATTGTCGCTCCCCGATCTCATTGTCAATGAACTTTTACCATTGTGCCAATGATATCGGCTCCTTCGGCGGGACGGAGTCACGCATTCAAATAACGGACTCTCGGGTCTTACCAAAGTACCGGGTCCGCATATTTTTCTTCCATGTCTTGTGTTTCTCCCTCAATTTATCCAAGACGGAATCGCGTAATTTTGGATCCAGACAGAATTGTCCTTGTCCAACAAATACAATGTTAGTTGCCAATAAATATAAATATATATATTAAATCAAAATTGAAATATTCATATAAATATAAATAGAAATACATTACCTATAGTGCCACCCAAATAACTAACTTGAGCTCATTTGTCACCTCCCTCCAACTAGTGTACCCCGTGCCGATGATCGTCTTTACCATCTCGAGGGATCTCTCTAATAGCCCCGTCTTCTTCTCGATGGCCATCCCCAATTTACCATATTTGGGGAGCCTAGGGGTCTAGGAGCCCTCGTCGCCTCCGCTACCATCGAGCCCAGATGACATCATCGTAATCAGCATCATCATCCTCGCCTTAATACCTGAAGGAGACATTTTTTGTAAAAAAATGTTGTTATTAGTACAAATCAAAATGAATTAGAAGAAGACATGCAAATATGTACAACACCTTAATTCTGAATTCCAAAATAACAGCATCTAACTCATAAAATGTACAATTACTAAAAATACGAAACATCCCCAATCCCACCCCTACTGCCCACACACACGTACACTACACAAGAGTGAAAATGATAAAGTGCAAATAAATTAAAATCATTAAAAATGGATTGATAAAGTACAAATTGGAATATTTATTACAAATTAAAAAATTATTTCAAATTCGGGTTATCATTAAAAATGGATTGATATTCGGTAGGAGCAGCCAAGTCATCCACATTACTATTTAGATGCTTTGGCGCATGTAGGATAGTTGACCACGACTCGTTGTTGATATAATCCGAGTAAAACACTTGGTTGACCTTTTGAAATGCACAAACAAACGGCTCATCGCTCACGTGGTCGTTGCTCTTCAACTTGGACAAGTCAACCATGATTAAATTGGTGCCAGGATCAACTTTACAAGCATTTTTATCCTCAACTCTTACCCAGTCACAGTAAAATACAACCTCTTTGAAGCTTATATAATCCAATTCAAATATATTTCGAATTACACCATAGTAAGTCATTTCAGCTTCAAAGAGGTTTTTATCTTTTTCGCTCGCTCGAAAGAAAGTAAGAGCCTTATATGAAATGCCTGAGTTCTATACATTTGTACTTTTCCCGTACACTTTTGCGCCAAATACGTAACCGTTCAATCGATACTTTTTATACTCTTGTGCCATGAACAAGGGTCCAGTGGCTAGACGAGCAAGTCTTGATGTTGCATCACCCATCTTTAACAGCTGAGAATATAGATAAATTAATTACATTAGTTGTAAAGTTACCTCCATTTCCTCTATAGGGTGAGTGGTCCTATGCCATTCAAGACCACATATTTTTGTAATATACTTGACAGCTCATGCACATTGTTACGATTTGATAAAAATTCGGCAGCATATCCCCGTAGTTCTCCAAGTAAACGACGTATATTGGCAAGTGTGAGTGTTATTTCAGTTGATCTATTGAAATAACAGTCACACTTGTCAATCTAGTATGTACCCAGAGAACATTAGGATACGAATGCAGAACTTCCTCCAAAATTAACAACTTTAAGCCACTAAGAATATTATTATACAAAAATTATGCAGTTGATTAAGTGTGAAAAGTAGCGCGTGTAAAGACGCTAGTGGTTGTTTTCGTTTCGCCACCACAATACAAAAACCTAAGTTACTACTACACTTGCAGGGCAAGTCTAGCGGTAAGTCGGGTATCGAGAATCCACTGGGATGAGTTGCTAGAATTTATATGATTTAATACTCCCAAATAAAAGTGTAAAAGATGATTACAAACTAAAAGAAAAGATGCATAAAGGAAAATGATTAACTAGGCGATGTATTGAAACTAGATTATGAAAGCGAGTAAAACTATAGGTTGCGTCGAATATCCCTCACCCGAGTTAATTTGTATAAAATGGTTACATGGGTCGACGAGTTATTACAAGTGCGTCTCTTTTCGACAGTTAATTAAATCAAGGGTTGTTACGCCCTAAATCATCATAAAAGCCTAATAAGATTTTGGCGTCAACAAATATCCCAGAAATTACGCGCGAAAGGTCGTAAGCACGGGACATACATGATATGCCCCGTCAAATCTCCTAGGCATAAAAACTAGGACAACACACCCGAAATAGACCCGTAACACCATCACCAAAGCGAAGAAACGCGTCAACTCAAGTGAGTTCAATTCAAACACAACCTAATTTAAATTACCTAGAAAGCATCGTAAAAACGCGATAAATGGAAAGCGGGAAATAAAAGGGATAAAACTATACTACAAAGCAAGTAAATCAAAGCATGTAAATAAAGCATGTAAACCTAAACTAGAAAGCTTGTAAATTAACTAGAAAGCAAGAAATGAAGAAATACAAACTATATTAATGGAGAGGATGATGAATAGTCAACATTCAAGCCCAAAAGTGTGTCAATCCAAGAGGAAATGAAGAAGAACCAAGCAAATCACCCAAACCCTAAGCTAAACTAACCTAAAATCGTGTATCTACTTCTATATGTTCTTATTACAACAAAAAACCTTTATATAGTAAGTTGGAATAAAAGAAAAGAAGAAAGAAAACAAATGCAAAATATCTAGTGAAAAACAGGGGATCGATCGATCGACCCCTTTGGTCGATCATCGATCAAGGCCAAAAATCGACAATTTAGAATGGTCGATCGATCGACCAGAATCGTCGATCGATCGATCAAGTGGGGCAGAATGCAGCAGCAGCACACTGCATCTTTTCTTCTCTTTTCCTTCTCCTCTTTTGCTTTCCTTGTTTTTCCTTCGCTGAAATCGCCGTAACTTCTTCGTTATGAATCGGAATCGCGCACCGTTCGTGGCTACGCGAAGCTAGCGAGAAGGGCTACAACTTTCGTGAGATGTTGGGCCAAGTACTTAAGCTATGAAAAGACTAAAATGCCCTTGAACATTCGATTGCGTACAAAACTTCACCGGAATGCATCCGAACTCCATACTTAGTACCTAAATACCTACAAAAGCCCAATTATACCTCATATAGCATGTTAACAATATAAACCGAGGTTGTATGGTTAACGGGCATAAATATAGATATTAAGGCACCCGAGCGGTCTAAAATGCGTAGGTTCGAGAGATGAAATACGCAATATTTACGTATTATCAGCAGTCCTAAATTGTCCAAATGGGACAATTCGAGAGCTCTCAAACGGGTCTAGGGCTATTGAATGCGTACGCTTAAGAACTAGAAGGCTAATATCTATGCGCACTATATGTAATTTCAAGTATGTTTCATTTAATTATCATACTATATATATATATTGTTCGTGATACAAAGTAATTTTTAAAAAAAAGTTGAAAAATCCCACCCCCATATGGACAATAATCCAGTGGTCATGCCACTTTTAAAATTAACCAACTGAACATCGATCCACTACAATCCAAACGCAATGGCAACAACAAGTTTGTATCCCGTACTCCTTCTAATTTATCTACTCAATTAATTATTTTCACCAATTAAACTAACAATTAAAGTATACAACTATTAATTTACATTGAGAGGCAATCCTACTTTCATATGAAAGGGGAACTAATTATTAATTTACTAAAAAAATTAACAACCAATCAATATTTAATTCTTTTACAAGGGGCACTACAATATAAGGGGCCATATCTAATAAACCAATAAAAATTTAATTAAAAAACACACACACGCACATATACACACACACAGCCCACCCACCACCACCCCTGCCCCCCCCCCAGCCCTGCCCCCTCCCCCCCCCCCCCCCCCCCCAACTGCCACTGCCCACCACACATGCGCACACACACACATATACATTGTTCGTGATACAAAGTAATTTTAAGAAAAAAGTTGAAAAATTCCACCCCCGTATGGACAATAATCCAGTGGTCATGCCACTTTTAAAATTAACCACCAAACATCGATCCACTACAATCCAACCGCAATAGCAACAACAAATGTATATCCCGTACTCCTTCTAATTCATCTACTCAATTAATTATTTTCATCAATTAAACTAACAATTAAAGTATACAACTATTAATTTACTAATTTATAATAAGGGGCAATCCTACTTGCATATGAAAGGAGCACTAATTATTAATTTACTAAAAAGATTAACAACCAATCAATATTTAATCAATCAATTCTTTTACAAGGGGCACTACAATATGAGGGGAAATATCTAATAAACCAATAAAAATTTAATTAAAAAAAATATACATGCACATATACACACACACAACCCCCCACCCCCTGCCCCCTGCCCCCTGCCCCACCCTCTGCCCCCCACTGCCACTGCCCACCACACACGTACACACACACATATATACACACACGCGCACATATACACACACGCACACAGTGCCCCCTACCTCAGCCCTGCCCCCTCCCCCCCACACACGCATATATACACAACACACACACACACACACGCGTACATTTACACACACATATACATAAATGGAAGAGAAATAGAGAGAGAAAACATACCAAAATCGTAGAGAGAGTGTAGTCGCTTAGAGAGAGAGAAATGGAGGGAATAGAAATCGGTGGGAAAAAAAGAAAAGGGAAGGATTTTTTACTGACAAAATTGTCACGGACATTGACCATGACAACATTATAGTATTATCACGGTCATTGACTGTGACAAGACTTTGTCGCGGTCTTATCACGGTCAATGACCGTGACAATGCTGGTCGGTTGAAGGGTGTCAATTTGACCATTTTGGTGTAGTGGGTGAGAGTGTCGAACACCTCATCGCTTTGGATTTGTAAACTCGAGATCGCATAATTGAGCTTCTAACACCTTCTGCTGAATGAGCGGTCCAGCTACCACTCCCCAGAGATATGCCATTTAGTAACCTTGCTGGGCATGCAAGTCAAACTTCTCTAATTCAACTAACATCTTCGCTCGGTAACACTTCATTGCTGCTAAGGTGAGTCCAGACTTTCAACTAAGATCATCTGTTATCACATTTTCCTTGCGAGAATGATAGTCCAAGGAGAAGTCGTAGCCTTCCATCAACTTAATCCATCTCCTCTGATGAAGATTTAGATCGCGCTGAGTGAATATGTACCGCAAGCGCTTATGATCCGTATACACCTCAAACCGTTCACTGTACAAGTAGTATCTCCAGATATTTAGCGCAAACACCGTCGTGACTAACTCCAAGTCATGGGTGGGGTAGTTCCTCGCATGCACCTTTAACTGACATAATGCATAAGTGACCACCTGACCATTCTACATTAATACTGAGCTAAGCCCTGATCCGGAAGCATCACAGTACACAATATAATGCTTGCCTCATTTTAAAAGGATAAGAATGCGCGTTGAAATTAACCTAGCCTTAAATTCCAAGAAAGTTGACTCGTAATCCTCTCACCTCTCGAAGGACATCCTTTTGCATTATAAGGGTGAGAGGCAACGTAATCCTCGAGAAATCTTGCATAAATCTCCTGTTTGTAGTAACCGGCCAAACGCAGAAAATTGCACACCTCTGTAATCGTCTTTGGATTTTCCCAGCTCAGAACGGCCTCGACCTTGTATAGATCAATGGAAATGCCCTCACTGGAAACTACATGTCTAAGGAATTTGACCTCGTTCATCCAAAACTCGCACTTGCCAGATTTGATGATTATCCTTGAGCACTTGCTGTGTCGTGCGAAGGTGCTCCTCATGGTCCACATCCAAAGCCAAGTAGACCAAAATATCATCCACAAAGACCGCCATAAAATGGTCTAAATACGGACGATAGATACGGTTCATCAAATCCATGAATAATGTCGGGGAATTCGTCAACCCGAAGGGCATCACAAAGAACTTATAATGCCCATACCGTATCCATAAATTTGTCTTAAGAATGTCCTCCTCTCTGACACGCAACTGATGGTACTCGGACCGGAGGTCAATCTTAAAAAATATTCTCAAACCACGCAATTGATCGGATAAATCATCGATATGGGGCATCGGGTACTTATTCTTTATAGTCACCCTAGTTAGTTGCCTATAATCAATACAAAGCCGCAGAGAATTAACCTTCTTCTTGGAAAAGAGTAATGGAGATCCTAAAGGGGATACACTGGTACAAATGAAACCCTTGTTAGTTAACTCTTCCAACTAAACTCTCAACTCTTGTAATTCCGTCGAAGCTATCCTATGAGGTGGTATAGAGATAGGCAAAATTCCATAATGCACCTTTACAGCAAAGTCCACCTCCCTGTGTGGGAGTAAACTAGGAAAAGATCATCGGGGCACACATCGGTAAACTCCATCACCACTCGATAATCTAACAACATGCGATCAGGCTCCTCCTGAGCCACCATACTACTCAACCAATCGAAATAATGTTTCTGCTCTCGTACGATAGAAAACTTGTAAGGATAACCCACATCCTTCTCGCTACTGAAATGATGGGGAGATCCCTCTAGGAGGGACACAAAGACACTATGCCGATGGCAATCGATGGTAGCGTCAAACATGACAGCCAATCCATACCAAGGATCACCTCAAACTCATCCATATCCATGAGAACCAACTCATACTACAGAACAAATCTCCATCCATAACCACGTAACTGCGACAAACCCTATCGAGAACTATATCGCCGCTGACCGAAAGTCCTATGAAGATAGGCGGATAAAATTGATCCACATCTAAACATAAGTTGAATGTTAAAGAACTCGATATAAAATAATGTGATGTGCCTGAATCAAACAATGCCTTTACCCAAGTGTTGAACAATAGAATCATACCTGCCATAGCCGATGGATCACTGAAAGGAGTTACAAACTGGGACATGGCATAAGCACGTCCGGGGTTGGACCTACTACTATAACTACTGGGCACCTGACCTTGCCCACGACTACTTTGACCCTGACTGGGACATGAACCGTCCACATTGTACCTCGTTGGCTAATGCTAACCGAATGGAAACTACTGTGGCTGGGTGGGGCCCATGTAACTGGAACTATGATTAGGTACAAAGTTAATCATTTACTTGTTGCCCTGTTGATTCCTAAAAGACTGCGGGGGCACTCTCTCTTGAGATGGCTTGGAAGCCCACACGCATAACACATTCGCTCGTTAGGGTCTATAGGATGCTGGTCTCTAGTATAATGAGAAGACGATGAACCAACAACTATAGCGGCTTTGATCTTAGTAAAGAAACCCATGGCACCGCTCCTGAATTTTTGGGTGATACTGTCCTGAGACCAACTTATCTCTCGCTTCTTCTCCCATATAGACCTACCGTCTTTTGTCTTAAGCTCAATCCTGATGGCTTTGTTAATTTTCTCCCTAAAGTTCGGTTGATATAAACTAGCTATAATCCGTCGGATATTAAGGTTAAGACCCTTGACAAAAAGCCTTATCTTCTCAGCTTTATCCTTCTGCACTACATCCACATACTTGGACAAGCTCTCAAACGTGACTTGATACTCATTGACAGACATCTTTCCCTCGATCAAATAAAGGAACTCATCCTTCTTAGCATTTTTTAATGCCTGATGAAAGTACTTCCCCATAAATGCAACCCTGAAAGGTCGCTATCTTGACCTTATGCCCAACTAACATGTCAAGGATGTCCATAACCCTATTGATCTCATCTCTCCTTTCTTCTACAGCATCGGGGTTAGCTGAATCGTTAAAGGTCAGTGGGTTCAGCCTCCTGAACTCCTTCAAGATAGAGGTTGAAGTGGTGTTTTCAACCGTCCCACTGCGGTTGGCTCTCTGCTGCTGAGAGAGGGAATCAACAAGCTGACACACGGCCTATTCCACGTGCCTGAGCTTCTTGTTCTCAGATCCACTAGCACCACCATGACGTGAAGTCATCTACATAAGAGAGAATATTTCAATATAGCAACGATAACGAAAACAAAAGCAGAAACTATAACATAACGCATAAGGAAATATACTAAGAAAGCGTGAAACACTCCGTCACACACGAGGATCCTAATGCTCGGATACCATTTGTAAGGCCCTGAGCCGTATATGGGCTACCGTTTGGTCAACCCGCACCCAAGTCAAGGTGTTGGGGGGATGGGGAAAGTCCAATTATATTATTTCGAAAAAGCCTTTAATTTTCACCTTTTTATACGGAATAGAATGTAATTAACAGGTTTTAATTTTAAAAAAGTTGCCACTTTAAGTAATTTAATTAATTAGTAATATTTATTTAGGAAAATTCCATTAAATCCAACAATGCTAATAATTAGGAAATAAACCATACAACTCTTTTAGAAATACAACAAATGGCCCAGGGCCCGAGTAAAAAGTTGTTCAAAGTGCTATAAATTTAAATGTCCATGATCGAGGGCAAAAAGCGCGGCGCGTGTCAGACGTCGGTCGTTGTTTTCGTTTCGCCTACTCAATACAAACAAACCTAAATTACGACTACACTTGTGGGGCAAGTCTACCGGTAAGTCGGGTATCGAAACTATCCACTGGGACAAGTTGTTAGAATTTAAGTGATTTAATATTCCGAAATAAAAGTGTAAAAGGTGATTACAAACTAAAAGGGTAAAAGATGCATAAAAGGGAAATGTTAATTCTAGGCAAGTGTATTGAAACTAGATTAACAAAGCGGTAAAGCTATAGGTTGCATCGAATATCCCTCACCTGGGTTAGTTTGTATAAAATGGTTACATGGGTCGACGAGTTATTACAAATGCGTTTCCTTTCGACAGTTAATTAAATCAAGGGTTGTTTAAATCCGCATAAAAGCCTAATAAGATTTTGGCGTCAACAAATACCCCGAAAATTATGCACGAAAGGTCATAAGCACGAGACATACATGATATGCCCCGTCAAATCTCCTAGGCGTAATAACTAGGACAACACACCCGAAACAAACCCGTAAACACTATCACCAAAGCCAAGCAACGCGTTAACCCGAATGAGTTCCATTCAAACACAACCTAATTTAAATTAGCTAGATAGCATCGTAAAAACGCGATAAATGACGGCGTGTAAATAAACGCGGTAAATATACACTAGAAAGCAATGAAAGAAAGCATGTAAACTAATTAACAAAGCTTGTAAACCTAGTTATCAAAGCAAGAAAGAATGAAATACAAGTATATTAAATGGTAGGGAAGATGAATAGTGCACACTTATAAACCCAAATGGGTGTCAAACCAAGAGAGGAAGAAGAATGACCTCTCCACCTCCAAACCCTAACCTAAACTATCTACCCTCTAATAAAATCTAACTATATCTGAAAATAGAAACAAAATTCCTTTATATAGTAACTTACAAAAGAAATAAAAGAAAAGGAAAATAAAAAGAAAGAAGAGCAAAATATGTGGCAATCGCGGTCGACCGCGTCCAGGGGACCGGTCGACCGGTACTTCAAGCATAAGCCCACTATCTCCTTCCCACGGCAAAATATGATACCGCGGTCGACCGGTCCCAGGGACGCAGTCGACCGGTACTCTGTTTTTCAGCCAAGCTTGGTCCATGATGAGGGGGAAAAGTCCAATAACGGAAACGGGCATAGCTTCTTCGTCCGAACTCCAAACGACGCACCGTTTGCGGCCACGCGATGATAACTCAACGAACTAAGCATCCGTGAAATTTCCATGAGCTGGATAAGAAATGTGGCTTGACTAAAATGCCCTTGAAGTAGCGTCTGGCGACAAAACTTCTCCGAAATGCAATGGATCCTCACTTTTAGCGTTCCAATACCTACAAAAGCACAATTAACTCGTGCAAAACATGTATATATCCAAATCTAAGGTTGTCTAGTTAATGAGCATAAATATAGGCATTAAGGACCGTAAAAGCGCTAGAATGTATAAAGATAACGGGCAGAAATATGCAATATTTGATACGAATCAGTCCACAAATATGATTCTCAAAATGTCATGGTAGAGCTCTAACGACGATTCATACCCTTTGGGACCTTACCAACGTCATTTCCAACATCCCTACCGGAGGTACCTCAGGGTGGGGGGGTTTAAACATAAAAAGTAGGGGGGACAAAGTGCTCAGCAGGGTGGAAAATACTAAGCAATATATTTTTGGACAAAAATACTATACATATAACATTTATTTTAGCAATTCTAAAAATGTTATCATTTTATGAGCATAAATGCAACTACCATGCAATGCAACCCGAGCTATGTACTCATACCCACACTCAATCAATTTACGCGAACTTTTCACATAATTAGAGACCGTTTAAACATTTTTATTCACTAGTCTCCATTTTTACTATTCCCGTTAGCTTGTCATTCTTATATTTTCTAAGCACAACCCTATTCATTTACATTTCCATCATTCCATTATCAACGTTATCTTTTTCTCGAAATTTACCAAATAACCGCATACTTTAACGGGCTCCATACAACTGGCGACGCCATTAGATGCTCTGGCCAGTGATTTTGGGTCTTTCACCCTAAGGCTTCGGGCCCTTTTTAATTCTTTCCCAATTACATATGAGTTCATATTAATGTATTTTAACATTTTATCAAATGCCTTCATTATTTCCCCGTTCTTATTATTCTTACGTTTCACGCTGTTTTCATACCACTTTATTTATTTCATCCGTCTTTCTCAAAAATGACCGATAAGGTCAAATGAAGAAGTTCAACCACTAGGACCCTCTATTTTACCAAAATTACCAATTTTTACTCATTTTATCAATACTTTGTGAAAAACATTATAACATCATAAGTTATCATTTTATGTTCAAAGCAACAAGCTTCATCATTTAATTTCAATAAAGTCTCCTTTTCTTCATATTCCTTAACAAGAAATACATTTTATATTTTGAGTTTACAAAAAATTTCCTTTAACCCTTATAATCACATGTTGTCTTAAACATCATTTTTCCTCATTTGATCAACACTTTACAACATATTTAGGGCTGAAATTATCAACTTTCTTATTTCACTATTAAACTCATTTTAATCTTCATTTATCATGTTTAAATATCCTCTACTAATATACTACAAGGTTTTACACATATGAGTATGGATTCAAACCTAATAATCCCATAAAAATGATTCTAAATATGATATTAACATAAAATCATATTTTATATGCGTATTCATCATATTTCAAGACTTAAATTGATGCTTATTCTTCAAATCCTTTCAATTTTAGTTTTCCTTAAAACTTGCATTTTTCATAAACATACTGGAAAATATTTTTTGTAAGACTATCTACATTTTAGCATGCATCTTAACATATAGCTTAGGTTTAAACTTGAAAATATAATGAGAATCCTAACTTGGATTTGAAGAGGAGAAACTAAGAAGGATAACTTTAAAGCTCCTAAAATTCCAAGAAATACACCAAGAAGCTCCTAGCAACTCTAAAGCTCCAAGAATGCTCCAAATCCTCTTGAAAGCTCCAATAACAATTCTCTAACCCAACTTCTTCCTTGAATAAGGCTTGAAATGGATGTTACAAGCTTGGAAATGGGTTAAATATTGCTAAGAATGAGGGTATAAAGCTTAGGGATGGTAGAAGAGGGCTAAAAATGGAGGGAGAAGACTTGGAAGTGTAAAGGGAGAGTGTAAAAATCTGATGAAAATAGAGAGAAGTGAGTTCTCTCCATCGTCTCACCTCTAATTATACCCAAGAGACCTTAGCATTTTACCCTTTGGTCTGCCAAAACATTAACCCACGTTTGATCTGCTCCATTGGGAGCTTGACAACTCAACTCATCCAAGGGTCCACATAGTGATAGAACAAAAATTCTGTAGATTTTTTGAATTTCTGTAGTATCATTCGAACGAAACTAGACCTCGTTCGAACGGGGGTTCTAACAAGGCTTGAAATGTGAACAGGTATTTCTTGTTCGAAGGTCGTTTGAAGATTCGTTCCAACGATAGCCCTTTCTCATTTGAACGACTTGGCTTTTTTTCGAACGATCCCAAAACTTTTCTTATATAAATTTCAAGCCATTTAATTGCGTAAAGGCTACAAGATTAATAAAAAATAGACAACCATCCATTATATTAAATCCATGGCCAATAGGCATGCAATTTACAGAAAAGGAAATACAAGCTCGAGCACGGTCATCACATTAGGTATCTTGTACTTGTTTTATTAATTATATTTACTAGATTTTTTATATTATTTACACTTTTAACTTTTAGATTTTAGCTTATTAAAATTATGCTTGGTACTCCTTCTCTAAAATATTATTATATATGCATTCGTCGCAAATTAACAGTCATGCTTTCTTTTTTAGTCCATCTCAATTCAAAAGTTACATTTCTAAAAATAGTGTAAAACACATGATAGAATAATGACCAGAGTGTGTGTCATTCAGTCAACGGTATTCATTATTTTTACAAGGACAATTTTGAAAAGTAATTTTTTTCTTAAAATGTAGTTTCAAACCATGGCTATTAATTTGGGACAAAGGGAGGGGGTTTAGTAGCTTTAATTTTTTTAGAGATTTTATCATTTACACTTTACCTTAATTCTAATTACCCCCCCCCCCCCCCCCCCAAAAAAAAATATTGCTAAATAACTCTAGTCGGATTCATATCGAATCTAAAAGTCAAAATTAGGCTTTCGGGAAAAGATTAAATATTTGGAACAAAATTTTCAAAATAAATGTGATTCTTAGATTACCATCGTGCTACATGTTACTAAATTGTCACAATAAAATAGGTTTGAAGAACCCAACAATCCATTGCATCTCACCTTAACCTATGAAGACAATACAAAAAATGGTTACATCACTATGATAACGTAACTTTCTTGTAAGGAAAAAAATTAGTTATACACAAAAATCATATATATGGGTCAGAGGAAAGTCCACCAAACAAGAGTACATTCGGAAGTACAATTGTAAGGCCCCGTAATTTTTCTAAAATAAATAATAAAATAATATTTTTGAAATAAATAAATATTTATGGAAATTGGACCTAATTAAATATTTTAATAAATTGCACAGTCGAATTTATTATTTGGTTATATTTGTGTATGATTGATTTTTATGTGCATGGTTATAGCATTTACATGTAATGTGGAAAAATACATAATTAATGTGCGGCACAACTTAAAAGTACCCATTTTTTACATAAATAATTTGGGACATATTTCGGGGCACATATGGGCTCGTTTAAATGATTTAGAACTTTAAAAATAGTCTCGGGTCAATAGTATATAGGTTGGGGGAGTTTTGGGCTAGTTGGATTATGGATTCGGGTCCATTTGGGGGTCCAAAAGTTGAGTTTTAAGCCCAACTCAGGATTAGCCATTAATTAGTGTTTAAGTGAGGGTAAACCACTCCCCCACTATCATTCCAGAAAATCTAAAAATAACATTAAACGGGAGAGGAAAGGAAAAGGACCAAAAGAGAGAAAAAGGGCAAGGAAAAATTAAGGGGATTTTGAGAGACTTTCCTCCACAAATCTTTAAGGCAAGAATTCTCTTGCTTAATTTATTTTTGATATATTTCTTGATGCATCATAATTGCCCCTTAAATTTTTTGGATTTAGGTCTGATAAAATTAATTTGACGATGATCAATGCATGTAGAGGACTGGATTTAATGTAGAAATTGTCCCAGAAATTTAAGTATCGAAACCCTGAAATTTAAGGTAGATTACTTAGGGTTTTTATAGTTAAATTGGGGATCTTCTGATAAATTAATGTAGAGGACATCACTCTTAATATATATGGACTGAAATTATGATATAAACCCCATGATAGAAGCTCCATAATATGAACTTAATTAGGATCGAAAGTTGGAGAATTTTCGATCCTTAAATTCCTTTACAGATACTATTTTTGGGGCTTAGTGTATTATTTATGGGTTTGAATTTTTGGGTTTGAACCAAATGATTCTGAGTTTAAAATTTCTGGGTTAAGCTGCTTTGGACCTGGAAATTTTGGTAAGCTTGTTGGATCTGGGAAAAACATAATTGAGAAAGTGGCGTGGGGAAGAAGACGAAGGGTCGTTCGAATGAGATGGGCCCTTGTTCAAGCGCCGTGTTATGTCGTGAGAACGACCCCACGTCTCTTTCGAGCTACGTGATGGGGTTCTTGCCTCTTCGTTCCATTTATGCTTGGGCCTGGGATTGGTTTGGCTTACTGAAATTGGTTTGGTTTGCTGAATAAGAATAAAAGAGGGAAATTTTAACAGTAAGAATATGCCACATTTAATTGGGAAAATTATATGGCTAAATAATTATTTCATGGAACGAAATTAATAATTTATTAGATGGTAAATTATTAATAAATGAAAATGTTGCGAATTTTAGTTGGGCTTTTTATGGTTATTATGGAGTAATTATCTATACATATTATATGAGATAATAATATGTATTATTATGTATTTATGTGGACATACCAATATTCGTGGACTGTCCTATCGGCTTGGGGGTTCGTGCGTTCGTACAGGGTACCACACGTCGGCACAGGTGGGCTTGATGTTGTGTAGGTCATATAAATACTACGTGGAGGCGCCATCTATGAGAGGTAGGTGTTGACGCTGACCCAGCTTGTGTCACTGCTAGGTATGGGCCGCGAAGTATCCTGAGTAGGGACCACCCCCAATTTATGTGTGTTTTGTGATGTTCGCTTAGGATAAGAGTTTCCTCCGAAATTGCCGATAGAGTATGAATTAGACACAAACGGTAGATGCCTTTGTGTGTCAAATATATGAAAGGACATATATGAATAATTACCCGAACTTGAATGGAATAAATTTAATTGTTTAATAATGTGGACAATAATTATATTTTGATCCTATAATGCATAATAGATGTTTATGCCTTATATGTGAAACTTATAAGACCGGGATAGATGGGTGATGGAAATTAAATGTAGTTGTTACACTTAAATATTTAATTATTGATATACCTATTTTATAAATTTGACACAATGTCATAATCATTACTTGGGACGTAATGGGTATGCGAATAATATCATTCTTAGATGAGGGGTGAGCTGTTAAATGCATGTGAGTTACGAAAGGGGAATATTCATTTTGCATCAACTGTATTATTACATCATAAATTAATTAAGTTAATTCTTGCACACCTCGGGCTCTAACCCAAATTTAAATGCCCCCCGTGGTGCTCCTAAACATGGATAGCTAGATTGTACTATAGCAGTCTTGCAGTCTCACTTTCTCTTTAGTTTTCAGATCAGTCGATTCTAGCATAGGTGATTTTCCAGCCGTATTTATTTATTTATTTGGAATATTTGTAAGGGCATAAGCCCGAAACTTCTTTACTTTATGTTGGTTGAGACTTATGTTATATTTTTGGATTTATTATTTAATTTGTGGTGGTTTGGATCTATTTAATTATTATGGATTGATTCTTAACATTTCAAATGCGGTATTTTTAGAAATATAATTATTTATATTTACATTTGTGCTAAGGATGGTATTAATTGACAAACAAGTCTTATATTCGGCATATCAGGCCTGGCCAGCATTTAAGTGAGAAGATAGGGGTTGTTACAGTTGGTATCAGAGCACGGTTCTAGTATCCTTAGGATCTGTGTTGCGCTCATTACGTTTTGCATTGTGTTCTTTAATATGTAGAGCCTATACTTAGGTTTCATTGTATTCTTACGTTGATACTAATTCAAATCTTGTTTACTTTCAAATGGAAAACAGACAGAGGGGCAGACCAAGGCGAGTAGTTTCACCGGTTGACAAGGAGGAGGCTCACCCAGAGCCACCACAGATGCCACCGGCCCCACAGTTGATTACCCATGCTGAGATAGCCACCATCGTGTCTCAAGCGGTCTCTACGGCTATGGAAACCATGCTTCAACATTTTCCACTGCCTCAGGCACCTCAGCATCCACCACAACCACAGCAGGTGGCTATACCAGCACAGGCACCAGGTTACATGTGGGACAGTGCGAGGGAGGCCTTTGTTAAGGGCCAGCCTCCGGAGTTCGCAGGCGGTTCTGATATATTGGTGGCGAGTAGGTGGAAGAAGGATATTGAGAGACACTTACGAATGGTTGAGTACACACCGGTTCAGAAGCAGATGCTTCCTTCGTTCAGATTAGTGGGGGGCGCCCTTCAGTGGTGGGAGGCAGTTATGACTATTGCTGAGAGGGACAGACTCACTATTGATCAGTTTTGGGATAGATTTGAGGGGAAAGCAATCTGAGATGAGGGCTAGGTTCACAGAGCGGAAGCAGGAGGGGCATACTGTCGCCGAGTGCGAGGAGGAGTTCACCGCCCTCTCATACTTCGCCAGGGAGGATGTTCGTACTGAGCAGATGAGGATGGATAAGTTTATTGCACGATTTGCATGGCACATAAGGAAGGATCTTCTGGGAAATCCAGCATTCAGGAAGTATAATCAGTTGGTTAATACTGCACTTCTCCATTGCCAGGATCACAGGGCATTTCAGAAAAATAAGGGAGAGAAACGTCACGAGGAGAGTCGTCTAGCCAGCAGGGCAAGGTGAGTGGGGGAAGTGGATTAGGGGCCCACCAGCACAGGAGCACCCCATTCACTGGTCAGAATAAGAAGTTTGGGGGTACAGATGACCGACAGAGGCAGGGCCAGGGACAGCAGGGCCGACGGTTTGAGCAGGGTCCATTTAGAAATTGTTATTCATGTGGTGAGCGGGGGTACAATTCGAAGAATTCTCCTCAAGGAGACCAGACAGCCCAGGGGCAGGGAGGTTATAGAGGACAGCAGGCACCACAGGGACAGCTCCCACCAATTTTGGCTCAGGGAGTCGCTGTACTAGCCGCTCCATCACCCGTCACCCCACCTCAGGGGAAATAACCATTGTAGTATGGGCGGGTCTATCATGTTGCAGCAGCAGACCGGCCAGCACCGCCACCGACAATTGAGGGTATGTTTCCTATTTTTGGCCATATTGGTCGCATTCTTTTCGATACGGGTGCATCTTATTCTTTTATTAGCACGGGGTTTGCACGGGAGATGGGTATGGTAGATTTTGCATCAAATATTATTTTACATATAGACTCACCAGTGGGTAGAGGGGCACCCATACGATCATTATTCAGATAGGTCAACTCCCCTTTGTAGTTGATTTATTATTACTTGACATGCACGAGTACGACGTCATTTTGTGGATGGACTAGCTAGCTACGTATAGCGCATGTGTGGATTTCTAGGGGAGGTCCATCGTCTTCGCCATTCTGGGGCAGGATATGTACCTAGTTGCGATGCCTCGCCCCGGGGGTGGGTCGAGCACGCATTTGTATTACATCGAGGAGGATACTTCTTCCGAGGTTGTGGTGATGCTAGATTTCATCCCAGTGGTGAGTGAGTTTGCTGATGTTTTTGGGGAGATTCCGAGGTTACCACCTAGTTGGGAGATCATCTTCGTGATTGACTTGTTTTCGGGCACGAGACCCACTCCGTATAGGATGGCTCCGTTGGAGATGAGGGAGCTACGGGACAAAATTGAGAAGTTGTTAGGGAAGGGGTTTATTAGGAGGAGTACTTCGCCCTGGGGTGCTCCAGTATTATTTGTCAAGAAGAGGGACGGATCTCTACGGCTTTGTGTCAACTACCGAGAGTTGAACAAAGTCACTATTCGAAATAAATACCCACTGCCACATATAGATGATTTATTTGACTAGCTGAGGGGTGCTGCGTATTTTTCGAAAATTGATTTGAGGTCAGGGTACCAACAGTTGAGAGTCCGGGAGCAGGACATCTCGAAGATAACCTTTCTTACTAGATATGGATCGAATGAGTTTTGGGTGATACCATTTGGGATATTCACTGCACCGGCACTATTTACGGGCTTGATTGTAACACCCCATATTTTTATATTAATAAATAATTATGGGATTAATTATTATTGTTGGATTAATTAAATTAAAAATGTGAGAAATTAATTATTAATTAATCTGGATTAAGCATAAATATTAAATAGCGCGACAAGGGTTAATACTTATTGTTGAGAATTGTGGAATATTACTAAATGAATACGGAATACGGAATTATGAAATTTTATAAATTGTCAAGAGTGGAAAAATACGACAGTTTGGTACATTAAGTCAGGACGCGCATGCGAGTCGTGACGGGGCTAATTTAATGGATTAAAGAGGTCAACTATTTTTAAGTAACTCGTATGGTAATTTTGAGTGTGCCATTGAGTCCGGAAAAGTCGAGATAGTCAGAAAAATCTACCCGGGTATTTTATTTGGACTCCGGGATGTTTTTAGGCGTAACCGGCACCCGTATGGGTATTTTTGTCCTTTGAATTTTTGGGGAGATATTATGGACGAAAATTAAAGAAAATAAAAAAGGGTAAACGTGGGGGAAAAGGTGTCTGTCAGTTCCAAACCCACGAGAGAGATAGGGAGAGAGCCACAGAGAAAGGACGAGAGAGCCATAGGTGTTCTTGGTGCATAACTCAAGAACTCACACCAAAAACCTCACCAAAGCGTAGATAGTGAGACGAGGAGTGACGATACGCAAATATTGCGTATTTCATCCTCCAAAACTACGCATTTTAGCCCCCTCGAGTATCTTATTCCCTATATTTATACTCGTTAACCAGACAACCTCGGATTTCTACGTTAACATGTTTTGCAGGGGTTAATTGAGCTTTTACAGGTATTTGGATGCTAAGCGTGAAGTTCGGACGCATTCCGCTCGATTTTCGTACGCGATCGCACGTTCAAGGGCATTTTGGTCATTTCACATATTGGGCACCTGGCCCAACATCTACCCAGAAGTTGTAGCTCTCCTGGCAAGCTTCGCATGGCCGCCAACGGTGCGCGATTCCGAGTCCGTATGAAGAAGTTACGGGAGTTTCAGCGAACGGGAAATTCATACATGCCAAAACAACAATGCAGTGGATGATACCTGCTTGATCGATCGATCGACCAAAGGGGTCGATCGACCGATCCTTCTCGACAGTGGGAAATTTGTTCATCATCGATCGATCGACGGTTTGGGTCGATCGATCTATCCCCTGTTTTCAGGAGATATTTTGCCTTTTATTTTATTTTCTCTTTTCTTTTCTATTTCTTTTCCCAGTTACTATATAAAGCTTTTTTGTTGTAAATATCAGATATGAATGATTTTAGATAGTTTTAGAAGATAGTTTAGCTTAGGGTTTGGGTTTTTAGTTAGTTCTTCTTCATTTCTCTTTGGATTGACACCCTTTTTGGTATGTAAGTTGACTATTCATTACCATCTCCATTAATTTAACTTGTATTTCATTCTTTCTTGCTTTGATAATTAGGTTTGCAAGCTTTGTTAATTAGTTTACTTGCTTTCTTTAATCGCTTTCTAGTGTAGATTTATCGCGTTTATTTACCGTTTTCCATTTATCGCGTTTTTAACATGCTTTCTAGGTAATTTAGTCTAGGTTGTGTTTGAATGGAACTCACTCGGGTTAACGTGTTGCGTTGCTTGGTGATAGTGTTTACGGGTTTATTTCGGGTGCGTTGTCTTAGTTATTACGCCTAGGAGATTTGACAGGGCATATCATATATGTCCCGTGCTTACGACCTTTCGCGCTTAATTTTTGGGATATTCGTTGACGCCAAAATCTTATTAGGCTTTTATGCGAATTTAGGGGCGTGACAACCCTTGATTTAATTAACTGTCAAAACGAGACACATTTGTAATAACTCGTCGACCCATGTAATTATTTTATACAAATTAACCCGGGTGAGGGATATTCGACGCAACCTATAGTTTTACTCGCTTTGTTAGTCTAATGTTAATACCCTTGCCTAGATTAACATTTCCCTTTCATGCATCTTTTACTTTTTAGTTTGTAATCATGTTTTACCCTTTTATTTCGGAGAACTAAATCTCATAAATTCTAGCATCTCGTCCCTGTGGATTTTCGATACCCGACTTACCGTTGTGCTTGCCTCGCAAGTGTAGTCGTAATTTAGGTTTGTTTGTATTAAGTTGGCGAAACGAAAACAACGACCGGCGTCTGACACGCGCCGCACTTTTCGCTCTCGGTCAAAATGGCACCGTTGCCGTAGATGAGTTTGTTTTAGACTTTATTTGATTTAGTATTTCATAGTATTTTCTTTCTATTTGTATTATTTTCTAATATTTTTGCAGGACTTCCACATTTGAGCACTTAGAAACGCTCGAATTTCTCGCGCGCACTTACTTTTTGGAATTCGCCACTTCGAACCATTTTGGGGGTAAGCATGTCTTATTCCGATTCTTTCGGTAATCATTGTTATAATTCTCAAAATTCTCGCAAGCCTATGACTTTCGGTGAATACTTAGAATCCCAAAGTGTAACAAATTCAAATATGACTTTGGGGGAGTATAACGAAAGTCAAAACTTGGGTTATTGGAATTTTGATGATGATGACAATGATTTTGGGCCTTTACCTCCTTATAATAGGAATTTTGAAACGAATTCGAATACTTTTCAAAATTCCTATAATAATGAGTTTTCGTTTAAGTCCGATGGTAATTTTCAAAGTTTCCATTTTCATGCATCCGCACCTCGACCCGTGACATTCGGTGAGGGCTTGCGTATGTATGAGAATGAGAAAATTAAAACTCGTTATCGGGAAGAAAATCGTTCGTGAGAACATGAATTGGATTTATTATTTGAGTTCGAAGACGATTTTGCTTCCGAGACTTTCGAAGTCGAGGAATGTTTGGAACCAAATGAGGTACTTGTGCCTACTTTGGAACAAATCATTCTAGACTTTGCCCATTGCGTAATAGCTATTGAAAGCGAGGATGAAAATGACGTAATATCTATTTGCAATGAAATGATTTCTTCTTTGGCTCCCAAAGAAGAACATTTCATTGAAAATGATATTATTTCATTCGAAACTCAATCTTCATGCGATGATGATTCATCTCATGAGTTTGAATTTCTTTCATCCCCATTTTCACTCTCTATTATCACACCTGATAAGCACCCAAAACTGTACAATTTATACTCCAAATAGACGTACTTTAGTTGCTAATTCTCGACAATATGGGTCTTATGTGCTTAAATGTTTATTTTGTAGGCCTAATGCACGTTGCGGTGTTCAAACGCGTATTTCAAGGTAATTGTGTTGAATATGGAGTTAATTTCCCAATCCCATAACCTTAGCCTCCCATAACCTAGTCCAAACTGTCACCCAAGCCCTGTGTGTGTTGGTTTGTTTCCTTTTTATTTTATTTTGTTATTTTTTAGATTTTTAGTTTTGAGTCATTTTTATTTTTAGGATTTATTTTTTATTTATTTAGGATTTTTAGGTTTTATTTACTATTTTTATATTTTATTTTTCATATTTTATAATTTTATTTTATTTTGATTTTATTAAGTTTTTAGTCTTAGTTTTTATTTTATCTTTATTTTTATTAGATTTTAGTTTCGTCTTATTTTATTAGGATTAGTTTTAGGAGTTCATTTTATTATATTTTATATTTTTTTTAGGACTTTAGTTTTCATTTAATTTTATGTTTTTATTTCTTTTATTTGAGTTTTTTTTTTAGCTTAGGATTTTATTTTTTAGTTTTATTATTTTTAATTTGTTAGATTTTATTTTATTTTATTTTTAGTTTTTAGTTTTATTAATTTTTGTCGAGTCTTTGTTATTTTAAGGGCTCACAAATTAAACACACACACCCTAAAACCTACACACTACCAAACACACCATAAGTCACACCTAACCTCCTACACCACACATACACAATCAAACCCACATCTTCTTCCCCATCTTCCACTTTCTCTCTCCTAAAACACCATAACCACCCAACAAACCTCCATTAAAACCACTTCATCTTCCTAACCTCCATCACAGCTATCAACCAAAATCAACCTCTCACCACACTCTCTCTCTCCTCATCCACTCACATACCCGCCGCCGGAGCCCGCCTGACCCGCCGTCGGCCCCGTCGACCTCTCCTCCCTCTGGCGTCGGACCCTCAACCATAAACAACCACCTGCCCCATCTCTCTCTCTCCATTACCTGACCCCTCTGCCACGAGCTCCGGTGCAAAAAACGACGGACAACCCCACCATCGCGACCCCTCTCTCACCTTTCGGCGTTCCCCGCCTCCTACCCGACTTCAACCCATGCCATCCAAACTCAAAACCCATTTCCCCATCTCTAAACCAAGTCACGATTTGTTTCCACCTGCCATTTCCCAAACCAACAAAACCAAGACCAAAATTACCCATGTGCCTAATTAAACTTTTTACCCCTTTTACCCAAATACCCCCCACTAACCTTTATCCCCTTTTTCCCAAACTACCCCCATGTGCACAAAAATCAGATTTTTCCCTCCACCATTTATCCTCACACCTCACCATTCTCATGCACACTCAAGCCAATTCTCAAAAATATCCCCATACTCCATGTGCCTACTATAAATGAAGATGAAGACCCATTTTCAAAAGGGATCTCAAAATTAGTTTTTACATTTTGTGTGATAAATTTCTCTACACCCCTCTTTAGAGAGTATTTGCATTTTTAGCAAATATCTCAATAAAGAGGTGTGTAGTGAAATTTATCTCTAGGATGAATTTCACCCCACCCATCTATAATGAATCTTGGTTAGCCATTAATTCATTATAGATTGATGTAGTTAAATGTATCCCTTATGTGAGGTAAATTCTAACCAATTCCTTTATGTTGAGATTTTGCATTTTTAGCAATTATCTCAATATAAAGTAATGATCTAGAATTTATTTCTTTGGGTGAATTCTAATGTACAATTTTATAATTTTAGGATTTGCATTTTTAGCAAATCTCTTTTATTATTTAATTGTCCGTTATGAATTCATCCACTATCTTTTTTTTTTTAGTTTGTAATTTTTAGTTTAAATTCAATAAATACATGAGTGAGGGATTATGATTGAGTGATTTTTGATGTATAATTGAGAGATTGTTGATGTAATTGAAGATTTCATTCCAATTCAAGGCTTAAATGGGTTTGATCTATTCCTCTCTTTTACTTTTATTTTAATCATCTCATGCTTTCAATTGTTTATCTTATATTTTTGGATGATGATTATTGAGGGCTAATCTCTCATTCATGGGATGAAATTTTGAAGCACTCATGAATCCAATTTAGTTAGTTTACTTTTTAGCACAATTTTATTCACCTCATTTTTTATTAGCTTTTACATGTTAGTAGTACTTTAAAAATTAGTATACAGTTAGTTAATTAATATTCCCTTAAAAAATTCATAAAAAAATAGAAAAAGTAAAAATAGAAAAATATAATAAAATCCAAATGAATCTATATATATGTCCTCTCCAATTTTGTCTTTCACCCTTAGATTTGGATTGACTCACTTACTTACCCTCTACACTAGTTTTGTTATAATTTTGTAGGTTCAAGGGAATTTTGATAGAGAAAAGTTGCACAACGACACAAATCTACAGTAGAGGCAATTTTTCTTTTCATCAACACCGTCTCAAGTACCCGATGATTCGGTTTCAAACTTTAATGTTTTAAATATTTTCCCCGATGAGGAGTACTTGCTCGAGTCGCCTTTCATGATTGTATCTTTGCCTTTGTGTGCGCCACCACCCATTCCAATTTCAAAATCTTTGGGAGGTTATTCAGCTTTTCTCGGTCCCCACATGTTTTTGTCACTCATTCAATCCAAACCCCCCATCGTCCCTCCAAAAATTTTAATTGGCGATGGTTCCTTTCTTCCGCCTTACACATGTCTTCCGTTGTTAAAATGGAATTCATATTTTTCAGGGGGCATGCTTGTATGTGAGGGTACACCGGTTATCCTCCAAAGTCAAACTGTTTTCACGGTGGACCCTCAGCTATTTAGACTTCTAGTGTATAGTTAGTGTGAAGCCTAAATAGTAGGTTGTATATAGTTAGCTTTTTATTCTTTCTTTCTTTTTAATTTAGTCTAGTGTAATTAGTTAACTTTTTGTTATTTGTTTTTGCTATGCTCGGTACTAACTTGTTTTGTAGATTCTTTGGGCTTGTTCTTATGGGGATCGCTCCCCTTTTGGGTAATATCGCTATTTTCCTCTCTTTAACTTGGTTCTTAATTCACATTGAGGACAATGTCAAGTTTTAAGTTAGGGGGTGTGGGATATTCTATCCATTTCTTTATTTAGTCTATGTTTTTGCTCACAGGTTAGTTACTTAGTATGATTTTCTTAGAAAAATTAAAATTTTCAAAAAGATTTTCTTTCTTTTTTCTCCTTTGTTGGGCATTTTGCCTTTGTTTCCGATGATAAATTTCAATAATTGCCCGATCCAATAGACAACCCAATGATGCATGTTCTCGATTTTAGAAGGTATTAGACTTTAGTCTCGATTATTGATATTATGAATAACTTCATGAATTAAACTTTAATCCCATGACCACATGCACCTTTCTTGTTCTATTGATTTGGTTTAAGATTTTTATAACTCGGTAATCTTTGTTGCATTGTATATACTTACACCGAGTAAGCTTTGTACCTTTCGTCGTTTGTGAGTGTATACACTATTCTTTTCTCATTGAAAACGTTGAATTCGTTAGTAATCTCTCTATTCTTTCATTTGATCGTTCATACTTGAAATGTGTTACTTGATCATGATTTTCATATATTGTTTTGATTCGAGAATTGCGTAAACTTTTGGAAATGATCATAGGCCCTCTTTGTTATATCACCCATATTAGCCTTGACCTCACCCTTATATGTTTACCCTCGTTAACCCCTTTGAGCATAATTAGCCTTTTGTTTCATAACCCCAATCCCATAACCAACTCTACATTGGAGTTTTAGCCCATATATACACTTTCCATACCATTGTTTGGATGTTACTTGGGATTGAATGATGTTGTTGTGAGGTCGGTTGCAATTTAGGCATATGAGAGTTTGAAAAGTAAAGAAAAGAGAAGTGAAAAAAATGATGAAAAAGAGAAAGCAAAAAGAAAAAGAAAACAAAAGAAAACATGAGAAAAAGAAGAAAAGAAAGAGAAAGAGAAAGTTGTAAATGTTGTGTATATGGTTCGAATAAGCTTTGATTACTATCCTCAATGATATATATAATGCCTTTTTGGAACGTGTTTTCCAATTTTGTTATTGCCCGCATTTCCCCATTATCCCGAGTTTTCATTCCGAACACTTTATATCCGTACATACATTTCTTCTTTTCATACCCTAGCCTAGCCTACATTACAACCCTATAAAGTCCTATGTGATCTTAGGTTGATGTAATTTAAAAGTCATACTAGTTTTTATAATCTGTGAAAATACATTTCGCCTCTTTTAATGAGCGGTATCTTTCATTTAGATTACAAGTTTTTCAGTTTTTATATAGCGTTCTTCATTTGTGACATGTGTGCGGCCTAGTTTCCATTTACATTTACTCTTTAGCCCTCATGTTCCGTGTGTTACCTCCCTGTTTCGAGTGAATTCAGTTGATGAGTGTAATGCCCGTGAGGATTGAATGTATGCTTGCCTTTATGTTTATCCCGTTTATATAAGTTTTTGCCAAATCACACTTCGCATGTGCTCGCTCCCCTCCCACATTTTAAGGTTTCAATTCTATGAGGCGCATTCTATAATGTTAATGATTCGGACTTTTGTTTGAATTCGTTCTCTTTGCTAATAATGCGTATGAAATCCCTTTCGCTATTGTTGGGCTTGTCTCATGTTGGGTTGGGCATATTTTGAGGAAACCAATTGATGTTTGTAGGTATCATCACTGAAAACCCTCACGAGACGACACTCCTCCACTAGGGCGACCTAAGGATTTAACGGCTTATTGCATACGCTAAATGCAATCGAATCACCCGCGAAAGTGGCCTTTTGCTTTTATACCATACTTTTGTACTTATCCTGTTTTTGGTTTGCTTGTAGTTCTTATTGCATCCTATTTCATTGCTAGGGACGGCAATGTGTAAGTTAGGGGGTGTGATGATACGCAAATATTGCGTATTTCATCCTCCAAACCTACGCATTTTAGCCCCCTCGGGTATCTTATTCCCTATATTTATGCTCGTTAACCAGAAAACCTCGGATCTCTACGTTAACATGTTTTGCATGGGTTAATTGAGCTTTTATAGGTATTTGGACGCTAAGTGTGAAGTTCGGACCCATTCCGCTCAATTTTCGTACGCGATCGCATGTTCAATAGCATTTTGGTCATTTCACATATTGGGCACCTGGCCCAACATCTACCCAGAAGTTGTAGCTCTCCTCGCAAGCTTCGCGTGGCCGCGAACGGTGCGCGATTCCGAGTCCGTATGAAGAAGTTACGGGAGTTTCAGCGAACGGGAAATTCATACATGCCAAAACAACAATGCAGTGGATGATACCTGCTTGATCGATCGATCGACCAAAGGGGCCGATCGATCGATCCTTCTCGACAGTGGGAAATTTGTTCATCATCGATTGATCGACGGTTTGGGTCGATCGATCTATCCCCTGTTTTCAGGAGATATTTTGCCTTTTATTTTCTTTTCTCTTTTCTTTTCTATTTCTTTTCCCACTTACTATATAAAGCTTTTTTGTTGTAAATATCATATATGAACGATTTTAGATAGTTTTAGAAGATAGTTTAGCTTAGGGTTTGGGTTTTGGTTAGTTCTTCTTCATTTCTCTTTGGATTGACACCCTTTTTGGTATGTAAGTTGACTATTCATTACCATCTCCATTAATTTAACTTGTATTTCATTCTTTTGTTGCTTTGATAATTAGGTTTACAAGCTTTGTTAATTAGCTTACTTGCTTTCTTTAATCGCTTTCTAGTGTAGATTTATCGCGTTTATTTACCGCTTTCCATTTATCGCGTTTTTAACATGCTTTCTAGGTAATTTAGTCTAGGTTGTGTTTGAATGGAACTCACTCGGGTTAACGTGTTGCTTTGCTTGGTGAGAGTGTTTACGGGTCTATTTCGGGTGCGTTGTCCCAGTTATTACGCCCAGAAGATTTGATGGGGCATATCATGTATGTCCCGTGCTTACGACCTTTCGCGCGTAATTTCTGGGATATTTGTTGACGCCAAAATCTTATTAGGCTTTTATGCGAATTTAAGGGCGTGACAACCCTTGATTTAATTAACTGTCAAAACGAGACGCATTTGTAATAACTCGTCGACCCATGCAACCATTTTATACAAATTAACCCGGGTGAGGGATATTCGACACAACCTATAGTTTTACTCGCTTTGTTAGTCTAGTTTCAATACCCTTGCCTAGATTAATATTTACCTTTCATGCATTTTTTACTTTTTAGTTTGTAATCATATTTTTCCCTTTTACTTCGGAGTACTAAATCTCATAAATTCTAGCATCTCGTCCCTGTGGATTTTTTATACCCGACTTACCGTTGTGCTTGCCTCGCAAGTGTAGTCGTAATTTAGGTTTGTTTGTATTAAGTTGGCGAAACGAAAACAACGACCGGCGTCTGACATGGGCCGCACTTTTTGCACTCAATCCATACCAATTTCGACACCGGATCAGAACATCATTCAGAGTCAAGTGTTTATTACTTGCTTTCTTTTAGCACCATTTATGTTCATGTTAGTGTAGGATGGTAGAAAACTTGTTTATACATAATTTTGAGGAAATTAGGGAAGATGAATTCTTAATCTGATATGAAAGTATGTATAGATTGATTTATCAATTTATGTAGAGCAAAACCCATGATGTTTTATGTTTAATTGATGAACTACTCTATAAATTTCATGGTCTTGGGTTGGAGATTTATGAAATAGGGTTTTGATTAGTTAAATTGGGGATTTTGGATTTTATGGATGAACTAAGTTTATTTAATGCTTTTAAGTTAGGGGAAATCATTTATACATTTAGAACATCAATTAGGATTGTTGTTTTGGCGTTTTGTTTGAAAATTTTAGAGGTTTTAGGACTGAAATTCTGAGGTAGACGAAGCAGTAACAGGAAAATGTAACAGGCCTGGGAAAACTAAAGAAACTCTCAATCTCATTCGAACGAGATTGAGTCTGGTTCGAACGAGATAGGGTCTCGTGCGATGTCGTTAGAACGACATCAGGTTTGGTTCAAACGACAGTTCCAAATCTGGAAAATTCCCAGTTCAATCCAACTTCAGTTATGCGATTATTTTGAGTGTGGGA
Organism: Sambucus nigra; assembly: GCA_949130495.1. Taxonomy (NCBI): domain Eukaryota; kingdom Viridiplantae; phylum Streptophyta; class Magnoliopsida; order Dipsacales; family Adoxaceae; genus Sambucus; species Sambucus nigra. Next base: position 24,130,653 of record OX422213.1, on the reverse strand, counting down.
GAACTGCCAATCGAGGATTTGTAGTCCAGTGCAGGATTAATTGGGAAATATTCCTAGGATAACACTTTAATATTTGGATAGGTGAAATAACCTTGGGAATTTTGAGAGAGTGTATAGCATACCTACGTTGCTTGCTATCGGGAGGAGGTTTTCGCGCAGTGGACAGTCTTATCATGGGTGACCCAATGAGGGGATTTTGTACTTGTACCCAGAGTATCTGAACTTGGTTACGTGCTATTTGAGATGTAGGATAGTTTCGACGGCTGAATGGGAGCGTAGGTATGTGCATGACCCATTTAGCTGGGGAGTATACTCGTCTCTAATATGTTTTTTTTTTGAATTTATGGTTCGTGAGATATTGAACCAGTTGTCCTTTATGCAGTGATTGATGCACCGGGACATGATAGCAGAGTATGCATTGCATTGCGCCAAGTGGTCTTAACCTATGGGTGCAAGATTTATATGTACTTGTGGTTAAATTCTACTATGTGAAATTGGTAGATATGGTAATATTGATAAATAAATAAAATCTGGTGAGTAAAAGATTAACTATTAAAACAGTGGGTACGAAAGTGGTATTGGGGATAAATGATTTTAATAACGTATTGTATGGGCGATACGGGTTACTCTTTTAAAATATAATTAGAAGTTTAAGTCTATGACCTAGTTGGAAACATTATGGGTAATTAGGTTAGAAGGACGTACGTTAGGCGTGCACAATAATGGAGAGGTGAGAATCTCATGTGAGAGTTCGAAACTAACATGCACATAATAATTGCATTATTGCAGTTTTAAATACTTACTAAAACAAATATTTTTACAACTCGGGCTCTGACTCGTTTCCTGCTATTCTTCTCTTTTGCTATATATATATATATATATATATTATATATCAGGTGCCCAGCCACAGGGTTACCAGACTTAGACGCGTGGATCATTTAGCGAGCTGTTACGGTTGTGGGAGTTGCAGGTCCTTGCATTAGATGCCTCTATCAGTTCTTTTTATTTCTTTTCATACATTTCTCTTAGGGCATGTTTCTCCCATCCTCGGTCGCTTTATTAGATATTGTACTCGTTTACTTTAGTAGTTTATTTTTGTTACACTTGCGAATTTTATGGTTTGTTGGTTTTGGACTTGGAACTGGAATGTTTTATCCAGTCTAATTTATTTCAGTATTCGATTCATGTCCAGTACTTATTATATTCTTGTGGAATGTGAGTAGCTTATATCTTAAATAATGGAAATTTATTATTGGATTAATTGGGTATAATTAAATAAAAAATGTTTTGACACTTAGCTTAATTATCTATTAGGTGATTAATAATATTAAATATTTTCGACAGTGATGCTAAGAATGAACCCACCGAACATTCTGTTTTAATTTTCATAAAGGACCGATCACCCGGTATTTAATTTGGCGGTGTGTCACAGGTGGTATCAGAGCATCAGGTTTTAGAGTCCTTTAGGATCTGTATGGCTTATTATGCTTCCAGCTTAGCGTCCTTTGATATAGAGCCCTACTATTAGGATTGTTGCATTTAAAAAAAAAATCACGTCTTCAGTTATGTTAAGATTTATTAAATTTTGGACTAATAAATTCCTTCTCATTTCAGATGCCTCCAAGACGAGCCCCTAGGGATAGAAATGCTCAGCCAGAGTAGCCAGCAGCTCAAGCTCAGAGAATGATGAACGCAGCTGAAGTTACCGCCATAGTTTCTCAGGCGGTAAATGCAGCTTTAGTGGTGGTGCAGCAGTCCCTACCCCAGGTACAGGCTGTGGTGCCAGTTTCGGTTCAGTTTCCCACTATATAGGAGAGAGTTGGGGATGCTTTTCAAAGGGCACATCCCCTAGAGTTCTCGGACAGTTCTGATATTGTCATCGCGAGCCAATGGAAGAAAGACATCCAGAGGCATCTTCGCATGTACGACTGAACAGACATTCAGACACAGTTACTGGATTCCTACAAGCTAGTAGGGGTCGCCTTACAGTGGTGGGAGTCCACTACCACCTTGGAGGAGAGGGATAATATGACGATTCAGAGATTTTGGGTGCGATTTGACCGCAAATACTTTTCTTCCGCCGTGCAGATTGAGATGAGGCAGAAACTATTGAATCTCAACCAGGAAAGTATGATTGTCGCGGAGTATGAGGAGGAGTTCACGAGACTGATTACTATTGTGCCAGATGAGGCACCTACCGAAGAGAAGAAGATTCGGATGTTCATGGATGGTTTGACCTGGAGGATTCGCAAGTACCTCTTAGGTAATCTGTCGTTGGGTTTTATACTGATGTACTCAACGCCGCCCTATTGCATTGCCAAGACCACCGCTTCCACCAGCAGGGAAGCAAATGAGCCGGAGAGTCCAACCAGCAGGGTCAGACAGAAGATAGTAGTGTCAGTGGGGAACCAGCAGCTCAGGAGCAGATCCGTCAGGGTGAGCAGAGTTCCCATCAGGGGGACCCTGCTAAGCGATTCCGATCTGGTGACTCTAAGCAGGGATATGGAGGCTATAAATAGGGTCAATCTAGTCAGCAGGGCCAGCAGCGATATCAGCAGGGCCAGTGGAGGGTGGTAACGGCCATCAGGATCGAGGACAGCAGGGGCAGGGGGAGGTAACTTTAGTGGCAGGTATTTTTCTTGTGGCAAAACTGGCCATAGGAAACAGGATTTCCCCAACAAGGTCAAGTTTCCCCAGCAGCAGGGTGCCTAGTAGGAGCCTCAAAGACCCATTCTTCCCATCACCCTACCAGCAGTAGCACCAGTCCCAGCTTTTCCTGCACCCCCAATTCAGCAGGGACATTACAGTATGGACGTGTTTATAACGTCCACCAGACAGGAGCACCGTAGGCACCACCCGCCAATGAGGGTATGTTTTCTATTCATGGTACTATGGGACGCATTTTATTTGACATTAGGGCGTCACACTGCTTCATAACCACTAGTTTTTCACGGGCCACAGGGTTATTAGATATGGCAGAGAGTACAGTGACATGTGTAGACTCATCGCTAGGTAATTGGTCGTTGATTTTCTTTATACGTCGGGGAGTAGGTATAGAGATTGGGAGTTTGATTTTTCCTGCAGATATGCTAGTCTTAGATATGCACGAGCGTAACGCCATTATTGGCATGGATTGGCTTATTGCTTATAGAGCCATGATAGACTGTTTTAGTAGAACCATTATTTTTGCTATTTCGAGCCAGGAGATGTTTCTGGTGGCAATGCCTCGTCCTGAGGGAGGATCGTCCACCCATTTATATTATATAGAGGAGGATACCTCTAAGGAGATAGTGATTCCTATTGATTCAATTCCTGTAGTTCGCGAGTTTTTCGACGTGTTTCGGGATATACCGGGACTACCGCCTAGCCAAGAGATAGATTTCGTAATAGATTTGATGTCGGGCACTCGGTCGATAGCCCGCGCACCGTGTCATATGGCTCCAGCTGAGATGAGGGAGTTACGGGATCCGATTGAGTAACTGTTGGGACAGGGCTTCATTCGTCGGAGTACCTCACCTTAGGGTGCTCCCGTACTGTTTGTAAATAAGAGAGATGGGTCATTGAGGTTGTGTGTGGACTACCGCGAGTTAAACAAAGTCACGATACGGAATAAGTATTGGTTGCCCCAAATCGATGATTTGTTCGACCAGTTGAGAGGAGTTGCCTTCTTCTCAAAGATAGATTTGAGATCGGGATATCATCAGCTACGAATTAGGTAGCAGGATGTGTCGAAGACTGATTTCTTGATGAGGTATGGGTCCTACGAGTTTCGGGTCATGCCGTTTGGGCTGACAAATGCTCCAACCCTATTCATAGACTTAATGAATCGGGTGTTCAGAGAGTTCTTAGATCAGTTTGTCATTGTCTTCATAGATGACATCCTGATTTATTCCCAAACTGAGGAGGAGCATGCTGAGCATTTGAGGTGGGTTCTTTAGACTCTACGAGAGCATCAGCTGTATGCCAAGTATGAAAAGTGCAGATTCTAGTTACGAGAAGTGCAGTTTTGGGGGCACGTTGTGTCAAAGATGGGGATATCAGTGGACCCGGGCAAGGTGTCGACGGTGAGGGAGTGGGGACAGCCTACGACACCGACGGAGGTGCGGAGCTTCTTGGGATTAAACGGGTATTACAGGCGGTTCATCCGAGGGTTCTCGAAGATTGCGGGCCCGTTGACAAATTTGACTCGCAAAAGGGTGAAATTCATTTGGGATGATGCTTGTCAGTTGGATTTCGATGAGCTCAAGGATAAGTTGACTTCAGCGTCGGTTCTTGCCTTACCCAGACCAAGAGTGGAGTACCTGGTATATACTGACGCTTCTCTACAGGGACTTGGACTTGGTGGAGTACTTCAGCAGGAGGAACAGGCTATTGCTTATGCTTCCTGCAAGCTAAAACCTCACGAGAGGAATTACCCCACCCACGACTTGGAGCTAGTAGCAGTCATGTTTGCCCTACGGATTTGGAGACACTACTTGTTAGGGGAGAAATTTTTCCTATTCACAGGCCACAAGTCACTGCAATACTTGTTTACTCAGCGGGAGTTACATGCATCAGCGCAGGTGGATGGAGTTTGTGAAAGATTACAAGTTCGAGATACAGTACCACTCGGGGAAGGCTAATGTAGTTGCTTATGCGTTGGGTCGTAGGCCAGTAGGTGAGGTGGTGGAAGGGTGGAAGGCGAAGTGGAAAGAGTTGGGACATCAGGATGCAGTGGCCGCCCGATCCTTTATGTCCATCGTGACAGTCACACCAAAGATTGTTACGAGGGTGATCCGGGCCCAAGCCGATGATACGTTTTTCCAAGACCAGATTGTACAACATCTAGCTGAGGGCGTAGAGTCCTACTCAATGAGTTCAGATGGGGGTTTACGATTTAATGGGAAACTAGTGGTCCCGGAAGGGGAGGACTTACGTCATGCAGTGATGGCAGAGTCACATGCATCTCAATATACGGTACATCCCGGAGGGGATAAGATGTACCAGGATATGAGGCGACAGTACTAGTGGAGTGGGATGAAGAAGGACATTGCGGAGTTCGTGCCCAAGTGTGCCACCTGTCAGCTGGTGAAGGTGGACCATCAAAGACCACCAGGGTTACTTCAGCCGCTAGAGGTCCCTATGTGCAAATGGGAGTGCATTTCCATGGATTTCATCACTGGGTTGCCTACCTCACAGAGGGGTTACGATTCTATATGGGTAGTGGTGGATCGATTGGCCAAGGTAACTCATTTTCTGTCGGTGCAGACAGACTACACTACGGGGCAGTATGCCAAATTATTTATTATCGAGATTGTGAGGTTGCATGGGGTGCCCCTGAATATCGTGTCCGACAGAGACGAGATTTTTGTGTCACGCTTCTGGGAGAGATTTCAAGAGGCTATGGGTACCGAGTTGCAGTTGAGTACAGCTTATCATCCGCAGACAGATGGACAGACTGAGCGTTCTAATCAGATGTTGGAGGATATGTTACGCATGTGTGTACTTGATTTTGGAGGGGGTTGGGAGTCGTACCTTCCACTGGTGGAGTTCGCTTATAATAACTCCTATCAGTTTACGATCGGCATATCCCCATTTGAGGCATTGTACGGCATACCTTGTCGTTCTCCTACTTGTTGGCTAGAGGTGGGGGACGACAAGCTACTTGAGCCAGAGGTGATCCAGGAGACGTCAGCCAGGATTGAGTTAATCAGGAGTCGCATACGGGTAGCCCAGGACAGGCAGAAAAGCTACGTCGATGCAAAGTGGTTTTTCAGGGAGTTTAGTGTGGGGGACCAAGTACTACTGCGAGTGTCTCATATGAAAGGAGTGATGAGGTTCGGGAAGAAGGGAAAATTAGCACCCAGATACGTAGGACCATTTCCCATTATTGAGAGGATCGGACCGGTGACTTATAGACTTGGTTTCCAGAGCACTTGCACCGTATTCATGATATGTTCCACATCTCATCATTGAAGCGGTATCTTCGGGATGAGTTGGCCCCCCACACCTATATTGCGATTGAGGAGATTGACTTGCAGCCCGATAGATCTTATGAAGAGAGACTTGTCGCTATCCTAGACCGTAGCGAGAGAAAATTGAGGTCAAAGGTAGTTCCACTTGTGCAGGTTTAGTGGGAGCATCATAATGTAGAGGAGTCTACTTGGGATCGAGAGGAGGATATGCACGAGAAATGTGCAGACTTATTCTTACCAGGTATACTTTACTTTTCGAATTTCAGGATGAAATTCCGTTATTGGGGGGAAGTATGTAACACCTCGTATTTTTATATTATTAAATAATTATGGGATTAATTATTATTGTTGGATTAATTAAATTAAAAACGTGAGAAATTAATTATTAATTAATTAAGATTAAGAATAAATATTAACTAGCGTGACAAGGGTTAAGACTTATTGTTGAGAATTATGGAATATTACTGTGTGAATACGTAATACGGAATTATGAAATTTTATAAATGTCAAGAGATGGAAAATACGACAGTTTGGTACATTAAGTCAGGACGCGCGTGTGAGTCGTGTCGGGACTAATTTAATGGATTAAAGAAGTAAATTATTTTTAAGTAACTCGTATGATAATTTCGAGTGCGCCATGGAGTCCGGAAGAGTCGAGGTAGTCAGAAAACTCTACCCGGGTATTTTATTTGGACTCCGGATCAAAACATCATTTAGAGACAAGTGTTTATTACTTGCTTTCTTTTAGCAGCATTTATGTTCATGTTAGTGTAGGATGGTAGAAAACCTATTTATAAATAATTTTGAGTAAATTAGGAAAGATGAATTCTTAATCTGATATGAAAGTATGAATAGATTGATTTATCCATTTATGTAGAGAAAAAACCATGATGTTTTATGTTTAATTGATGAACTACTCTGTAAATTTCATGTTATTGAGTTGGAGATTTATGAAATAGGATTTTGATTAGTTAAATTTGGGATTTTAGATTTTATCGATGAACTATGTTGATTTAATGCTTCTAAGTTAGGGGAAATCATTTATACATGTAAGAACATCAATTAAGATTGCTGTTTGGGTGTTTGGGTTGAAAATTTTAGAGGTTTTAGGACTGAAATTCTGAGGTAGACGAAGCAATAACAGGAAAACGTAACAGGCCTGGGCAAACTAGAGAAACGCTCAATCTCATTCAAACGAGATTGAGTCTGGTTTGAACGAGACAGGGTCTCGCGCGATGTCGTTCGAACGACATCAAGTTTGTTTCGAACCACAATTCCAAATATGGAAAATTCCCAATTCAATCCAACTTTAGTTACGCGATTATTTTGAGTGAGGGAGAACTGCCAGTTGAGGATTTATAGTCCAGTGTAGGATTAATTGGGAATTATTCCTAGGATAACACTTTAATATTTGGATATGTGAAATAACCTTGGGAATTTCGAGAGAGTGAATAATCGAGTTAATTATATAATAAGTAGTAATGAGAAGAATACTACGTATGGAAAAATACATGTAAGGGTTGGGTGACTACCTTGAATTTTAATAGGATGCGGGAATGCCTATTATATGAATATTATTATTGTGTGTATAGCATACCTACATTGCTTGCTATCGGGAGGAGGTTTTCGCGCAGTGGACAGTCTTATCCTGGTGACACAATGGGGAGATTTTTACCTGTACCCAGAGTATATGAACTTGGTTATGTGTTATCTGAGATGTAGGATAGTTTCGACGGCTGAATGGGAGCATAGGTATGTGCATAACCCATTTGGCTGCGTGTATACTCGCCTCCAATATTTGTGTTTTGAATCTATGGTTTGTGAGAGATTGAACCAGTTGTCCTTTATCCAGTGATTGATGCACCGGGACATGATAGCAGAGTATGTATTGCGCTAAGTGGTCTTAACCTAAGGGTGCAAGATTTATATATATATATGTACTTGTGGTTAAATTCTACTATGTGAAATTGGTAGATATGGTAATATTGATAAATAAATAAAATTTGGTGAGTAAAAGACTAACTATTACAACAGTGGGTACGGAATGTGGTTTTGGGGATAAATGATTTTAATAGCGTATTGTATGGGCGATACGGGTTACTCTTTTAAAATATAATTAGAAGTTTAAGTCTATGACCTAGTTGGGAACATTATGGGTAATTAGGTTAGAATGGGCGTACGTTAGGCGTGCACAATAGTGGAGAGGTGAGAATCTCATGTTAGAGTTCGAAACTAACATGCAAATAATAATTGCATTATTGCAGTTTTAAATACTTTCTAAAACAATTTTTTTTACAACTCGGGCTCTGACCCATTTCTTGCTACTCTTCTCTTTTTCTATATATATTATTTATCAGGTGCCCAGCCACAGGGTTACCAGATTTAGATCCGTGGATCATTTAGCGAGTTGTAGCGGTTGTGGGAGTTGCAGATCCTTGCATTAGACGCCTTTATCAGTTCTTTATGTTCCTTTTCAGACATTTCTCTTAGGGCATGTTTCGCCCATCCTCAGTCTTTTTATTAGAGATTGTACTCAGTTTACTTTAGTAGTTTATTTCTGTTACACTTGCGAATTTTATGGTTTGTTGGTTTTAGTTTTGGAACTGGAATGTTTTATCCCGTCAGATTTATTTCAGTATTCGATTCATGTCCAGTATTTACTATATTCTTGTGGAATATGAGTAGCTTATATCTTAAAGAATGAAAATTTATTAATGGATTAATTGGGTATAATTAAATAAATAAAAAATGTTTTGACGCTTAGCTTAATTATTTATTAGGGGATTAATAATATTCAATTGTTTCGACAGTGATGCTAAGAATGAACCCACCGAACATTCTGTTTTAATTTTAATAAAGGACCGATCACCCGGTATTTAATTAGGCGGGGTGTCACATTGATGAACAGAGTGTTCAAGGATTATTTGGATCGGATTGTTATGGTGTTTATAGACGATATCTTGATTTATTCTCGTACTGCGTAGGAGTACGCAGAGCATCTACGAGTGGTCTTAAAGACGCATCGGGATCATCTGTTGTATGCAAAATTTGAGAAATGCGGGTTTTGGTTAAGAGAGGTCCAGTTCTTGGGATACATTGTGTCCGAGCGAGGGATATCCATGGACCCAGGGAAAGTTTCTATCGTGATGAGTGGGGATAGCCCACTACACCCACCGAGGTGAGTAGCTTCTTGGGACTGGTCGAGTACTACCGTCGATTCATCTAGGGCTTCTCCAAGATAGTCGGGCCCTTAGCGAATTTAACATGGAAAGGGGTACCATTTGTTTGGGATGAGATGTACCAGCGGGCATTTGAGAAGCTGAAGACTAGATTGGCAACAGCACTGGTTTTGGCGTTGCCTCGGGCAGGAGTTGATTACAATGTATATACAGATGCGTCCCTAAGGGGACTTGGGGGGGTTTGACGCAGGAGGAGAGGCCGATAATTTATGCTTCCCAAAATCCTAAGCCTCACGAGGGACATTACCCTATCCACGACTTGGAGTTAGAAGTCGTGGTTTTTTCCTTCCGAGTGTGGAGACACTATCTCCTGGGGGAGAAATTTTAGCTTTTCACAAACCACAAAAGCCTGTAGTATTTGTTCACATAGCGGGAGCTGAACATCTGACAGATGAGGTGGCTAGAGTTTGCGAAATATTATCGGTTCGACATTCAGTACCACTCGAGGAAGGCGAATGTCGGGGAGGATGCGTCGAGCTCCAAGCCGTTTCTAGAGTTTCCGACAGTGTGGAAGGCGAAGTGGAAGTCACTTCGTGGGGACGATGACTTAAGCAACACATTTATGCCAGTTCTCACCATCACCCTCGAAATAATTATTTGGGTGGTGAAGGCACAGACGGGAGATCAGCTTTTCCAGGAGCGGGTGAGACAATTGTTAGTCAAGGGGGTGGAGAACTTTTCTATTGGGTCGGATGGTGCTTTGAGATTCCAGGGGAGATTGGTTGTTCCGAATGATGAGGAGCTGAGGTGAGCCGTTATGTCAGAGGCTCACAGTTCACTTTTTACGGTACATCCCGGAGGGGATAAGATGTACCACGACATGCGTCGTCGGTACAGGTGGGCAGGGATGAAAAGGGATATATCTGAGTTTGTATTCAGGTGTGCTACGTGTCAGCTGGTGAAGGTATATCACAACTTCTTGCAGGTGCTTTACAGCCTTTGGAGATCCCGGGGTGGAAATGGTAAAGCATCTCCATGGACTTCATCATTGGGCTACCTACTTCGCAGAGAGGGCATGATTAGATATGGGTGATTGTCGACAGATTGACAAAGGTGGCTCATTTCTTACCGGTCCGGACAAATTACAGCTCCGAGCAGCACACCAAACTCTTCCTTGCAGAGATTATTAAGTTGCATGGGGTACCGCTCAACATAGTGTCAGACAGGGACAGGACGTTTGTGTCCCACTTTTAGAGTAGCTGTCAGTAGGCCTTGGGGGCAGAGTTGAGATTGAGCATGTCATACCATCCTCAGACTGACGGGAAGATGAAGATGGTGAACCTGATGCTGGAGGACATGTTGTGGATGGGCATATTCGAATTTAAAGGAAGGTGGGAGTAGTATTTGCCTTTGGTGGAGTTTTCCTACAACCACAGTTACCAGTTCATGATAGAGATGGCACCGTTTGAGTCACTCTACGGGAGACCTTATCCTTCACCCTCATATTGGTTGGAGGTGGGGGAGAACAAGTTGCTTGGGCCAGATTTCATGCAGGATACCTCAGAGAAGGTAAAGATCATTCAAGCCAGGATACGGATTGCCCAGGATAAACAAATAAGTTATGTGGATGCGGGTCGGAGACACTTAGACTTCTATGTTGGAAACCAGGTGTTGATTAAAGTGTCTCCCATGAAAGGGGTGACGATATTTGGTAATTAAGGGAAGTTGACTCCTCGATACATGGGACCATTCCCTATTCTAGAGAGGATTGGGCCCTTAGCATATCGGTTGGGATTACCGGATCACTTGCAGCGGATGCACGGCGTTTTCCACATATCTTCACTGCAGAGGTTCCTTAGGAATGAGGTAGCGTACCAACACATTGATATCAACGAGATTAAGCTCCATCCAGATGCTACTTACGAGGAGAGACTGTTAGCCATTCTGGACAGACGGGAGCACCGACTTCAATCCGAGTTAGTTCCTTTAGTTCGGGTGCAGTGGGGACACCATCGGGAGGACGAGTAGACTTGGGAGAGGGAGGACGGCATGCGCACAAAGTATCCCGAACTCTTTTAGCTAGATACAGACTTTTCTTGATTCCGAGGATAGAATCCCGTTAGTAATGGGAAGAATGTAATACCTCGTAATTTTTTTTGAACAAATAATAAAATAATATATTTGGAATAAATAAATGTGTGAAAATTGGAATTAATTAAATATTTTAATTTAATAAATTGCACAGTCGAAATATGTTATTTGGTTATATTTGTTTATGATTGATTTTTATGTGCATGGATATAGCATTTACATATAATGTAGAAAAATACATAATTAATGTGCGACATAACTTAAAAATACCCATTTTTTACATAAATAATTTGGGACATATTTTAGGGCACATATGGGCTCGCTTAGATGATTTAGACCTTTAAAAATAGTCTCAGATCAATAGTATATAGGTTGGGGGACTTTTAGGCTAGTTGGATTATGGATTTGGATCCATTTGGGGTCCAAAAGTCAGGATTTAAGCCCAACTCGGGATTAGTAATTAATTAGTGTTTAAGTGGGGGTAAACCACTCCCCAACTATCATTTCAGAAAACCTAAAAACAACAGTTAACGAGAGAGGACAGGAGAAGGACCAAAAGAGAGGAAAAGAGCAAGGAACTAAGGAAAAATCAAGGGGATTTCGAGGGACTTTCCTTCCCAAATCTTTAAGGCAAGAATTATCTTGCTTAATTTATGTTTTAAATATACTTCTTGATGCACCTCTCAAATTTCTGGGATTTAGGTCTGATAAAATTAATTTGATGATGATCAATGAATGTATAGGACTAAATTTAATGTAGAAATTTTCCCAAAAATTTAGGTATCAAAACCTTGAAATTTAGGGTAGATTCCTTAGTGTTTTGATAATTAAATTGGGGATAATCTGACAAATTAATGTAGAGGACATTACTATTAATATATGTGGACTTGAATTATGATATAAACCCCATGATAGAAGCCCCATAATATAAACTTAATTAGGACTGAAAGTTGGAGAAGTTTCAATCCTTAAATTCCTTTAGAGATACTGGTTTTGGGGTTTAGTATATTATTGATAAGTTAGAATTTTTGGGTTTGAACCAAATAATTTTGAGTTTAAAATTTATGGGTTGAGCTGCTTTGGATCTGGGAATTTTGGTACGCTTGTTGGATCTGGAAAAAATAGAATTGAGAAAGTGGTGTGGGGAAGAAGACGAATGGTCGTTCGAACGAGGTGGGCCCTCGTTCGAGCGACGTGTTATGTCAAACGAACGACCCCACATCTCGTTCGAGCGACGTGTTATGTTGCACGAACGACCCCACATCTCGTTCAAGCAACGTGATCGGGTTCTTGCCACTTCGTTCCTTTTATGCTTGGGCCTGGGATTGTTTTGGCTTACTGAAATTGGTTTGGTTTACTGAATAGGAATAAAAAAGGGAAATTTTAACAGTAAGAATATGCCACATTTAATTAGAAAAATTATATGGCTAAATAATTATTTTATGGAACGGAATTAATAATTTATTAGATGGTAAATTATTAATAAATGAAATGGTGTGGACTTTAGTTGGGATTTTTATGGTAATTATGGAGTAATTACCTATACATATTATATGATATAATAATATGTATTACTGTGTATTTGTGTGGGCATACCAATATTCGTGGACTGTCCTATCAGCTCGGAGGTTCATGCATTCGGACTGGGTACCACGCGTCGGCACAGGTGGGCTTGATGTTGTGTAGGTTATATAGGTACTACGTGGAGGCGCCCTCTACGAGAGGTAGGTGTTGACGCTGACCCAGCTTGTGTCGCTGCTAGGTATGGGCCGTGAACAAGTATCCTACGTAGGGACCGCCCCCAATTTATGTGTGTTTTGTGATGTTCGCTTAGGATAAGAGTTTCCTCTGGACTTGCAGATAGAGTACGAATTAGACACCAACGGTAGATGCCTTTGTGCGTCAAATATATGAGAGGACATATATGAATAATTTTCCGGACTTGAATGGAATAAATTTAATTGTCTATGAATGTGGACAATAATTAGATTTTGATCTTATAATGCATAATAGATGTTTATGCCTTATATATGAAACTTATGAGACTGGGATAGATGGGTTTTGACAATTAAATGTAGTTGTTACACTTAAATATTTAATCATCAATATATCTATTTTATAAATTTGACACGATGTCATCATCATTACTTGGGACGTGATGGGGATGCGAATAATATCACACTTAGATGAGTGGCGAGGTGTTAAACGCATGTGTATGGCGAAAGGGGAATATTTATTTTGCATCGACTGTAATATTGCATCATAAATTAATTAATTTAATTCTTGCACACCTCGATCTCTGACTCAAATTTAAATATCCCCCCCCCCCCCCCTCCAGGTGCTCCTAGACAGGAATAGTTGTATAGTGCTATAGCAGTCTTGCAGTTTCACTTGCTCTTCAGTTTTCAGATCAGTCAACTCTAGCATAGGTGCTTTTCCTTTCGTATTGATTTATTTATTTAGAACATTTGTAAGGGCATAAGCCTGAGACTTCTTTACTTTATATTGGTTGAGACTTCTCTTATATTGGTTGTATTTATTATTTAATTTGGTTCGGATCTATTTAATTATTATGGATTTATTCTTAACATTTCGAATGCGATCTTTTTAGAAAAATAATTATTTATATTTACATTTGTGCTAAGGATGGTATTAATTGACAAACAAGACCTATCTTCAGCATATCATGTCTGGCCAGCCTTTACGTGAGAAAATACGGGTTGTTACAACAATGTATTCCAAACACTCAAAAATCAAAAAGTGTATATAATAGAGAGGTCATTCATAAGTCTTGACTTTCTTCAAAACATCAACCAACAAAAAGGGTTTTTCTAAGCACAATCTTCGGAGTCATTCCATAAAAGAGCCCTTTTATAATCAGTTTACAGACTTCTACCACCCCTCCCCACTATATATATATATATATATATATGTGTGTGTGTGTGTGTGTGTGTGTGTCCTGGTGGCAACAGACCAATTAACTAAGTAATATTTATTTCCCTTCCCACTTCCCTTACCCACCAAAGAAGTTCCTTATTACTTTTTCTAAAATACTAGAATTTGGAATGTTGAAAATGGACATGAAATAAAATGTCAATACTACTTGAGACTTGAAACTTCTCAGTCAATCATTGCTCCCATACCCTCTCTACTAACCTATTCAAAATTTCTCCAACCAATGTAGTATGGGGGGGAAGAAAGAGAAGGATGGGAGGGGGAGGGGGGCACGAGTCCCCCAAACTCAACCCTCCAAGTGATCCAAACTTACCCTTGAGTTTACAATAAACAAAATATGAGAAATTCGAAGAGGCTAAGCATCCTATCATCCCGATTCAAACTAAAGGCAGAACTCACACCTCAAATACCTCTAATAGAGAGATGATGAATTTGATTCCCCCACTCCTTAGGGGAGGGCTAACCCGTTAGGTAGCCCAGCAAATGAACTATAAGATATACCTAATCTCAGCCAATTTTAAATGCAAGGCATGCACTTGAATCATTATTTTCTTATGAGTATTGTTGGAATTGATAACTTTGTAATTTCACCACGTTTTGTACGGACTAAAAAGGAAAACACAACCATTAACTTGGGATGGAGGAAGTGTGTATATATATATATATATATATATATATTGAAGCACGATTTTTTTTTAAAACGCCTCCCACAAGCACCCGCACTGGATTTTGGCACTCGTGGCTTGCTTTGCCAAATCGTCACACCCCCGGTCCATATAAAAATAAAAAATAAAATAAAACAAAAAGAGCAACGACTTGGAGGGAAGTGTGGAATTTATCTTCAACATTTTTTTCATAAAGAAGCTGGAGAGGAAAGACAAATTAAGTAATAATACTTCCACATTCCTAACCGTGCCATATATTTATTGAGATCTCTTTCTTAAATAAACGTGTAATGGTAATATGAACTTGAAAGCTCCTTCTCATTTCTTTTCTTCTTCAACTCGTGCACAAAAGAAAAGATATTCAATTTATCTTCCCTTTTACACCCTAATTACAAGGTACGCCTTGGCAGATCATTTTTCATTCATTTTCAATATATCTTCTCCACTACATAATCTCCCATTCCTTTATAGCCCACTTCTTCATCTTATTTTGCCAAAACATGTATTTTTGTGGATGTTTTCTCAATTTTATCTTCTTATCTTCCTTTAATTCAGATTCTGGGGCCATTAATCACATGACAACTCTCAAGGCTTGTTTTTTTCCTACTCTACGTGTTCTGGTAGAAATAAAACTTGGGTGGTAGATGGATCATTATCCTATGTTTGAGGAACCAATTAAATTGAAAGTTCTTCAATTATATCGCTTTCCTTTGTTCATCGTGTTCCTAATTTTTCTACTAAATACTTTCTGTAACCATATTACAAACTCATTTGTCAAACATGGCTTTCTTTACCAAACTATGTGTGTTCACACTCTAGAATAGAATGGTGTGGTTGAATGAAAAACTAACCCCTTTTGGAAGGGGCTCATTACTTGTTATGTGTGAATGTTCCCAAATTCTTTTGGGGAAGATGTCATCCTTATTATCGTAATCTGACAAATCGGTTGTCATCGATTGTTCTTCAATTATAGTCCTTAATTAAATTTCTTATAGTGCTTAATCCATGTGCTTCCAATCCTCCCAAAATATTGGTTATGTTTGCTTCTTTCATGATTCCAATCCTAGAGAAATCCCAATGCCTTATGGTGCATTTTTACTGGCTACTATACCTTTTTTTTATATCGCCAACAAAACAATTTCATTGAAGTAAACAATCTAAAGTATAAAGGAGTGTACTACCCCGTATTGTTATGCACCGTATTTTAATGCATATTTATTTTTATGAAATTTTGGGAAATGGGATTAATTAAGTTAAAGGGAGAAAATATATTTTATAATTAATCCGATTTAATGGAAATAATTACTAGCGTGACGAGAGTTAGTAGTTATCGATAATAATTATGTTGAAATCATGTTGAGTAATAACTATGTTGAACATTACGTAGTGAGTAACGTAATAGATGGTTTCGAAAATAATAATAGGGTCGGGGACGAGATACACGGCAATTAAAATATAATTATTCGGGACGCGCGCATGAGCCGTGTCACTATCATATATTTGGGGGTTAAAAGGTAAAATATTTTTATATAACTCGAACGACCATTTTGAGTGCGTCAGTGTGTCTTTAAGGGTCGAAATAGTCAGAAAACGCTACTCGGGTGTTTTATTTGGAGTCCGGGACATTTTAGCACAAAACGATACCCCGGAGGGGTATTTAGGTCTTTTGATATTTTTGAGAATTTAAATGGACGAAAATTAGTAATTAAAATAAAGGTTGTATATGGGTTAGAGGTGACTGTCAGTTTCAACCTACGTGAAAGAGAGGGAGAGAGAGAGAACCAAAGAGGAAGAAGAACTCCATTGGAGAACTAAGCCAAGAACTCAAGGTTATCCACCAAAAATTACACAAAAGTGTAGATCGCGACGAGAGGATCAACTACATACCCATTTTAGTCCGAGAATCATAAATCCGTTCCAAGGCAAGTGTTTATCTTGCTCCTCTTTTAGCATATATTATTCCTGTTGATTTAGAATAAATGATATGAAATTTTTGTAATGAAAACTAAGGTTTAAATAGACTGATTTGTAAAGAAACCCCATGAATTGGAGATAGGTTGGCATGTAGAAGAATTTCCCTTCTTAAAACTGTTAATGTTGGTAATTAAATGTTGAAATCACGAAATTTATTGGGGGTTTTGAAGGATTTGAAATTTCTGGGTTCATATAAAAAAGATTTATAAGAAATTGAGTAATTTGTTGGATACCCTTGATTCCATAAAGATTTAACCTCCAATTTGTGTTAGGAAGTGTCCTATGGTAATCTAGAATAGTTTAGAAACAATTACATTAAGATTGGGTTGAGTTTGGAATGAGATTGAAGAATGAAAATTGGAGAAAAAATGAGTTTGGGGAAGAACAGGGCCAGTTCGGACATCTCGTTCGAAGACCTGCCCAGGTCGTTCGAACGACCTCATTCGAACGAGCCTTCTAACGAGATTTCCAACGACCCTTTTAACGAGTTGCTGAGTTTGTTCGAAGTGGGAACTTCCAGAATGTGTTTTTAGGGTCTGTTTGAGTTAAAGATCATCCTAGGTTTATCCAAGTGAGTGTATTAACCTACGTGAGTAACGGGTGACTTAAAATCCAAAGTTTTAGGGAATTAAAGGTGTAATAGTACTCGAGGTATTGAACTTGTATAGAAACCTAGGAGAGAATGCAAGTCCTAGAGAGGTTATATATATATATGGATATCGTGGAGAGTAATGGCGTTAATATACTTTCTTATTATAGTAATGGGGTTACGTGAATACCTATTAAGTTGTATAAGTTGTGTGCATGCTTATTACTTGGAATATTATGTGTATGACATACCTAGCTACTGAATATCGAAAGGGGGTTAACGCGTTGTGGACGACCATATCTTGTGTGCCTTCGGGGGATTTTGAGTCGTACCACTAGAGCATGGAACCTAGGAACGGTCTATCTCTGAGAATGATAGTGATGACAGTCGTATGGGTGTGTAGGTATGTGCGTAGCCCATCGGCTTGGGACTATGTTCGCCTCCCATATGTGTATATGATTTATTGGTTCTTGAGAGATTGAACCCGTTGTCCTTTATGCGTGAGCGTTGCAATGGGACTAGATAGCCGAGCATGCCTAGCACCAGGGGTCTCTTAACCATGGGTGCAGTATTGATAGATATGCATTAGTATGTATACATAGTGAGATTTTTATACGTATACTGAGTTCGTATTCTGTGTTTTATGTGAGCTACTTTATTAAAGGGTATACTTATTGGACCACAAGTTGAGAATTAAGAATACTATGGGAATAAATTAAGTATCTTTAAACCTATTCCTAAATAATATAGATATATTGTCTTCGGGTTGTTTAAATATTATATTCGGCATAGTGGTTATACTACGTATAGTTAGGCAAAGTATCGTGACTAGTATGGGTAGCTAGGCTTGCTAGGTGTGCACATTAGATGAGACGTGAGTTACCCAAGTGAGTACGCTAAGTTAGCTTGAATAATATTTGTGCTATTTAATCAACTTAAGCACTTGCTATTTAAACTGTTTTCTACTCGGGCTCTGACCCGTTTTTCTGCAAATCTCGTTTCTTGTTTTATTATTTTAGGTGCTCAGTCACAGGGGCACCAGACTTAGGAGACTCCATTCATTTGCCGAGTTGTAGCTGATGTGGAAGTTACAGGATATTGCTAGTAGACGCTTCTGAGTCTATTTCTCGTTATTTATCAGTCATTTATTTCAGTTGGACACGTAGTCCCTCCTATTTTACATTCAGAGATTTAGAGTTGTTTTATTCTATTATTAGACTTTGCTTTAATGTTATTGGATTATTGTTTGGGATTTTGACTGGATGTGTTTACTCCAGTTCTTTATTTAATTCAATTAGTTCTTTCCTTATTACTATTGTGATGTATAGTGATGATTAAACATTGTTCTTTTATTGATGATGGTTAATAATAAGAGAAAATTTTGACACCAATCTTTTTAAATATTAGATGGTTAGTTTTTATTAAATTAAAATTTAAGTTTTCGACAGTGATGCATTATCTGAACCAACTTGATATTCTAAAATTAATTAATTAAGGATTGATCACACGGTAATTAATTAGGAGGGGTGTCACAGGTGGTATCAGAGCATCAGGTTCTAGTTTCCTTAGGATCTGTACGACTTATTATGTTTCCGCGTAGCGTCCTTTGATATAGAGCCCTATATTTTAGGATTGTTGTACTCTTCTTGCATTTTACGTTCTTCAGCTACTTTGAGATAATAACGGTATACTTAGAAAACTTTTATATCCTTTCAAATGCCTCCTCAACGTGCACAGAGAGTTCCCAGGGATGCCCAGCCCGAACCTGAGCCTGCACCAGCTCAGAGTGTGATGAATGCCACGAAAGTTGCCGCCATTGTAGCGCAGGCGGTAAATGCGGCATTGGTAGTTGTGCAGCAAGCGCCACCTCGGGCATCGGTGGTGGCTCCAGTTCAGTCCCACGCCTTCCCGTCTACTTGGGAACGTGTTAGGGATGCCTTCCAGAAGGCGCATCCTCCGGAGTTTACAAGGAGCTCCGATGTGGTGGTGGCGAGCCAATGGAAGAAGGATATCCAGAGGCATTTGAGGATGCATGAGTGCACAGAGGTGCAGAGTCAGATACTGGCCACGTTCAAGTTAGTGGGAGCAGCACTGCAGTGGTGGGAGTCTATTACCACTGCTGAGGAGAGAGACACACTCACGATTCGAGACTTTTGGGTGCGGTTCGACCGCGAGTATTTTCCCTCGACCGTCCAGACAGAGATGAGACGAAAGTTGGTGAACTTGAAGCAAGAGGGAAAGATCGTGGTGGAATATGAGGCAGAGTTTATCATCCTTCTAAACATTGTACCAGATGAGATCCCGACTGAGGAGAAGAAGATTCAGCTTTTATGGATGGGTTGACATGGAGGATCCGCCAGCATTTGATAAGCAATCTTTCTTTAGCTACCTATTCGAACATGGTTAATGCAGCACTACTCCACTGCCGGGACCATCGTTTTCATCTTATAGAGGTTAAGCGAGTAGGAGAGTCCAGCCAGCAGGGCAGGACCGGAGGGAATGGTGCCAGTGGGGCACAGGCAATGACACGGTGATCGGGGTTCCCAGTAGGGGGATCCTAAGAGGTTCAGGTCAGGAGGTTTTAAACATGGGTAGGGAGGCTTCAGACATGGCCAGCCGGGTCAACACGGCCATCAGGGCCAGCAGCAGGTTCAGCATGGCCAAGGGAGGGGTGGAAACCGCCATCAGGGTCGGGGACAGCAGGGACAGAGGGGAGGACCCTTCCCAGGGAGACGTTTCAATTGTGGTAACACTGGCCACAAGCGTCAGGAAGAGGCCGGCAGCAACAGGGTACTCGCTAGGAGCCCCAGAAATCATTATTTCCCGCAGCTCTCCCAGCACCCCCACAAATGCCAGCACTGCCACCCATTCTAGCCGTCCCAATTCAGCAGGGGCAGCTTCAGTACGGACGAGTCTACAATCTTCACCAGGCTGCAGTCCCGCAGGACCCACCCGCGATTGAGGGTATGTTTTCTATCCAGGGGACTTTGGGGCGCATTTTATTTGACACGGGGGCCACACACTGTTTTATTGCCATGGAGTTTGCACGTACTACGGGATTATTAGAGACAACAGAGAGTACGATTACTTGTGTGAATTCACCATTGAGTAGAGGCTCCGTTATTTCTTTTATTTGTCGGGGAGTGGGTATAAAGATTGGGAGGTTTATATTACTCGCTGACATGCTCGTATTGGAAATGTCCGAGTATGACGCGATTGTAGGTATGGATTGGCTTCTCAAGTATAGGGCCATGATTGATTGTTTTAGTAGGAATATAGTTTTTGCCATACCCGGTCAGGATATGTTCCTGGTGGCGATGCCTCGCTCTGAGGGAGGGTCGTCCACACATCTATACTATATAGAGGAGGAGACCTCTAGGGAGGTGGTGGTACCGCTTGACTCGATTCTTGTTGTTCGAGAGTTTGCCGATGTGTTTCAGGAGATTCTAGGATTACCACCGAGTAGGGAGATAGACTTCGTCATCGATTCAGCGTCGGGCACTCGGTCAATAGCCCGCGCACCTTACCGTATGGCTCCAACAGAGATGAGGGAGTTACGTGACCAAATTGAGCGGTTGTTGGGGCAGGGGTTTATCCATAGGAGTACTTCGCCATGGGGTGCTCCTGTACTGTTCGTTAAGAAGAGGGATGGATCGTTGAGGTTATATGTCAATTACCGAGAGCTGAATAAAGTCACGATACAGAACAAATATTCGTTGCCTCGAATCGATGACTTATTCAACCAATTGAGAGGAGATGCCTTCTTCTCGAAGATTGACTTGAGATTGGGATAGCATCAGTTGCGTATCAGGGAGCAGGATGTGTCGAAGACTGCCTTAATGATAAGATATGGTTCCTATGAGTTCAGGGTTATGCCTTTCGGGCTAACCAACGCCCCAACCGTATTTATGGACTTGGTGAACAGGGTGTTCAGAGAGTTCCTTGACCAGTTCATCATCGTCTTCATAGATGATATTCTGGTTTACTCGTAGATCGAGGAAGAGCATGCCAAGCACTTGAGACAGGTTTTGCAGACGTTGCGTCAGCATGAGTTGTACGCAAAATACGAGAAATGTGGGTTTTGGCTGAAGGAGGTCCAGTTTTTGGGACATATCATCTCTGACAGATGGATATCCGTGGATTCGGGGAAGGTGTCAGCGGTGAGGGAACGGGGACAGCCAACGACACCGACCGAGATACGCAGTTTCTTGGGACTAGCCGGATACTACAAGAGGTTCATTCGAGGATTTTCGAACATAGTGGGTCCGTTGACACATTTGACTCGCAAAGGGGTGTTGTTTATCTGGAGCGATGCCTGTCAGTTGGCCTTTGATGAGTTGAAAGATAAGTTAACCTCAGCACCAGTGTTAGCATTGCCCAGGCCGGGAGTGGAGTATCTAGTCTACACTGATGCGTCCTTATTAGGACTTGGGGGTGTACTTCAGCAGGAGGATCAGGCCATAGCTTATGCCTCCCATAAGCTTAAGCCTCACGAGAGGAATTACCCCACCCACGACTTAGAGTTGGTGGCGATCGTGTTTGCACTTCGAATTTGGAGACATTACCTCCTGGGGGAGAAATTTCGATTGTTCACATATCACAAGTCATTACAGTACCTCTTCACACAGAAGGAGTTGAATATGCATTAGCACCGGTGGCTTGAGTTTGTGAAGGATTATCATTTTGATATCTAATACCACCCGGGGAAGGCTAACGTGGTAGCAGACGCATTGAGCCAAAGGCCGGTGGGGGAGATGGTCGAGGTATGGAAAGCGAAATGGAAGGAGTTAGGACACCAGGATGCGGTGACTCGATCGTTCATGTCTGTGATAACAGTTAAGCCTCAAATTATTACGAGAGTAGTACAGGCTCAGGCAGTTGATCTTTTCTGCCAGAGTCAGATAGTGCAGCCTCTAGCAGAGGGGGTCGAGTCTTATACCGTGGGTTCAGATGGGGGTCTACGTTTCAATGGAAGGTTAGTTGTTCCTGAGGGAGAAGACTTGCGACACGAGGTGATGACAGAGTCCCACGGTTCACGATTTGTGGTACATCCCGATGGGGATAAAATGTACCAGGACATGCGGAGACAGTACTAGTGGACCGGGATAAAGAAGGATATTGTCGAGTTCGTCTCGAAATGTGCCACTTGTCAGCTAGTAAAAGTGGACCATCAGAGACCAACGAGACTTCTACATCCATTATAGGTTCCTATCTGGAAATGGGAGAGCATTTCCATGGACTTCATCACGGGATTACCTACATCACAAAGGGGTCATGATTCAGTATGGGTGATAGTGGATCGGCTGACCAAGGCAGCCCACTTTCTACCAGTCCGGACGGATCACACCTCGGGTCAGTATACCCAGATATTCATAGCAGAGATAGTGAGACTTCACGGGGTGCCTCTCAATATCATGTCTGACAGAGATAAGGTATTTGTGTCTCGGTTTTGGGAGAGTTTCCAGGAGGCAGTGGGTACGGAGTTGCGACTGAGTACAGCCTATCATCCGCAGACGGATAGACAGACCGAGCGGACCAATCAGATGTTAGAGGACATGTTGCGTATGTGCATCATTGATTTTGGCAGAGGCTGGGAGCAGTACCTTCAACTGGTGGAGTTTTCCTATAACAACTCCTACCAGTTTACTATCGGTATGGCTCCATTCGAGGCACTATACGGCAGACATTGTCGTTCCCCAGCATGTTAGTTAGAGGTGGGGGACAACAAATTACTTGGCCCGGAGGTGATTCAGGATACTTCGGCGAGGATAGAGTTGATACGGAACCGAATTCGGGTTGCTCAGGATCGACAGAAGAGCTACGCCGATGCCAAGCGATATTTCTGGGAGTTCAACATTAGGGACCAGGTGTTACTTCGGGTGTCTCCTATGAAAGGAGTTATACGTTTTGGGAAGAAGGGAAAGTTGGCGCCTAGATATGTAGGGCCATTCCTTATTATCGAGAGGATTGGGTCAGTTGCTTATAGACTTGGGTTACCGGAGAACTTGCATAGAGTCCATGGCGTGTTCCATATCTCTTCGCTGAGGAGATTTCATCGGGATAATTTGGCCCACACTCACATTGCATTGGAGGAGATCGGCTTACAGCCTGATAGCTCCTACGAGGAGGGGTCGGTTGCTATCCTAGACCGTAGCGAGAGGAAGTTTAGGTCAAAGATAGTACTATTAGTCCATGTTCAGTGGCAGCACCATAATATTGAGGAATCTACCTGGAATAGCGAGAAAGACATGCGTGAACGTTATCCAGAGTTATTCTTGCCAGGTATACTTTCATTTTCGAATTTCGGGACGAAATTCTGTTATTAGGGGGAAGTATGTAATACCCCGTGTTTTTATGCATCGTATTTTTATGCATATTTATTTTTATAGAGAATTAAGATAAAGGTCGTGTTCCTTCTCATATTTGGATTTTTAGGACAATGCTTTTCAAGTTTATAAATCTAGTCCCTGTGGTACAATAACATTTATTTGTGTGGTCCCTTTAGAGTTAGGAGTTCATTTTTTTTGTCCGCGCCAACGGCACTATTTTCCACCATTTCTCACAGTGTTTTTATACACAGGGACTAAATTTATAAAATTATTTGGAGTGTCCTATTTTTATACACTTTGAGGATTAGGAGGACCTTTCCCCAAAACCCCTTTGTTTTTATGAAATTTTGGAAATTGGGATTAATTCATTTAAAGGGTGAAAATGTAATTTATAATTAATCCGATTTAATGGTAATAATTACTAGCGTGACGAGAGTTAGTAGTTATCGAAAATAATCATGTTGAGTAATAACTACGTTGAACATTACGTAGTGAGTAACGTAATAAATGGTTTCGAAAATAATAATAGGGTCGGGGACGAGATACACTGCAGTTAAAATATAATTATTCGGGACGCGCGCATGAGTCGCGTCACTATCATATATTTGGGGGTAGGGGTGTGCAAAAAAACCGACCAAACCAACAAACCGACAAAATCGAGCCGAACCGAAAATTTTCGGGCCGAATTTTTTTGAGGTTCGGTTCGGTTCGGTTTAATCAGGTATAAAACCGACAGGGTCGGTTCGGTTTTCGGTTTTGGCATAAAAAAACCGATTTTGAACCGAACCGAACCGATTTAATTTTTATACTTTTTAATTTTATATTTTATATTATATTTATATTAGTCTTGACATATTATAATATATTTTTTAATTTTATATTTATATTAGGTATTAAAAAAATATATTTTTTATTAAAATAAAGGAAAAAACCGAACCGGCCCTGTCAAAAACCGACCCGATTCGGTTCGGTTCGGTTTTTCAGCATTTTCGGTTCGGTTCGGTTCGGTTCTAATCCTCCAAAAACCGACATGGTCGGTTCGGCCCAAAAAACCCGGTCAAAACCGAACCGACCGACCCGTGAACACCCCTATTTGGGGGTTAAAAAGGTAAAATATTTTTATATAACTCGAACGACTATTTTGAGTGCGCCAGTGTATCCGAAATGATCGAAATAGTCAGAATATACTACTCGGGTGTTTTATTTGGAGTCCGGGATATTTTAGCCCAAAACGACACCCCGGAGAGGTATATAGGTCTTTTGATATTTTTGAGAATTTAAATGGACGAAAATTAGGAATTAAAATAAAGGTTGTACGTGGGTTAGAGGTGACTGTCAGTTTCAACCTACGTGAAAGAGAGGGAGAGAGAGAGAACCAAAGAGGAAGAAGAACTCCATTGGAGAACTAAGCCAAGAACTCAAGGTTACCCACCAAAAATTACACAAAAGTGTAGATCGCGATGAGAGGATCAACTCCATACCCATTTTAGTTCGAGAATCAGAAATCCATTCCAAGGCAAGTGTTTATCTTGCTCCTCTTTTAGCATATATTATTCTTGTTGATTTAAATTAAATGATATGAAATTTTTGTAATGAAAACTAAGGTTTAAATAGACTGATTTGTAAAGAAACCCCATGAATTGGAGATAGGTTGGCATGTAGAAGAATTTTCCTTCTTAAAACTGTTAATGTTGGTAATTAAATGTTGAAATCACGAAATTTATTGGGGGGTTTTGAAGGATTTGAAATTTATGGGTTCATATCAAAGAGATTTATATGAAATTGAGTAATTTGTTGGATACCCTTGATTCCATAAAGATTAAACCTCTAATTTGTGTTAGGAAGTGTCCTATGGTAATCTAGAATAGTTGAGAAACAATTACATTAAGATTGGATTGAGTTTGGAATGAGATTGAAGAATGAAAATTGGAGAAAAAATGAGTTTGGGGAAGAATAGGGCCAGTTCGGACATCTCGTTCGAAGACCTGCCTAGGTAGTTCGAACAACCTCGTTCGAACGAGCCTTCTAACGAGATTTTCAACGACCCTTCTAACGAGTTTCTGAGTTCGTTCAAAGTGGGAACTTTATTCGAACGACCTCGTTCGAAAGAGAATCCTGGAACTTCTAAAGAGGTTCCAGAATGGGTTTTTAGGGACCGTTTGAGTTAAAGGTGTAATGATACTCGAAGGTATTGAACTTGTATAGAAACCAAGGAGAGAATGTAAGTCCTAAAGAGGTTATATATATATATGGATACCGTGGCGAGTAATGGCGTTAATATTACTTGCGTATTATAGTAATGGGGTTACGTGAATACCTATTAAGTTGTATAGGTTGTGTGTATGCTTATTACTTGGAATATTATGTGTATGACATACCTAGCTACTGGCTATCGAAGGGGGTTTAACGCATTGTGGACGACCATATCTTGTGTGCCTTCTGGGGATTTTGAGTCGTACCACTAGAGCATGGAACCTAGGAACGGGCTATCTGTGAGAATGACGGTGATGACGGTCGTATGGGTGTGTAGGTATGTGCGTAGCCCATCGGCTTGAGACTATATTCGCCTCCAATATGTGTATATGATTTATTGGTTCTTGAGAGATTGAACATGTTGTCCTTTATGCGTGAGCGTTGCAAGTGGACTAGATATCCGAGTATGCCTAGCATCAGGGGTTTCTTAACCATGGGTGCAGTATTGATAGATATGTATTAGTATGTATACATAGTGAGAATTTTATACGTATACTGAGTTCATATTTTGTGTTTTATATGGGCTACTTTATTAAAGGGTATACTTATTGGACCACCAGTTGAGAATTAAGAATACTATGGGAATGAGTTAAGTATCTTTAAACCTATTCCTAAATAATAAACATATATTGTCTTCGGGTTATTTAAATATTACATCTGGCATAGTGGTTATGCTACGTATAATCAGGCAGAGTATCGTGACTAGTATGGGTAGGTAGGCTCGCTAGGTGTGTACATTAGATGAGAGGTGAGCATCCCAAGTGAGTACTCTAAGTTAACTTGAATAATATTTGTGCTAATTAATCAACTTAAGCACTTGCTGTTTAAACTGTTTTCTACTCGGGCTCTGACCCATTTTTCTGCAAATCTCTTTTCTTGTTTTATTATTTTAGGTGCTCAGCCACAAGGGCACCAGACTTAGGAGATTCCATTCATTTGCCGAGCCGTAGCTGATGTGGAAGTTATAGGATATCGCTAGAAGTCTATTTCTCTTATCTATTAGTCATTTATTTAAGTTGGACATATAATCTCTCATATTTTACATTCAGAGATTTAGAGTTATTTTATTCTATTATTAGACTTTGCTTTAATGTTATTGGATTATTGTTTGGGATTTTGACTGGATGTGTTTACTCCAGTTCTTTATTTAATTCAATTAGTTCTTTCCTTATTACAATTGTGATGTATAGTGATGATTAAACATTTTCCTTTTATTGATGGTGGTTAATAATAAGATAAAATTTTGACACCAACCTTTTTAAATATTAGGTGGTTAGTTTTTATTAAATTAAAATTTGAGTTTTCGATAGTGATGCATTATCTGAACCAACTTGATATTCTGAAATTAGTTAATTAAGGACTGATCACCTGGTAATTAATTAGGAGGGGTGTCACAAGGAGATGAACCAATAGTTCATTAAAACAAATAAGACAAAACAATGGAAATACTATCCAAGGCGGTCCTTGATACACCAAAACAGTGAAACTCAACAGCCCCAACAAGCATACACCACATAAACCAAACTAAATTGCTCCAACAACAACCAAAATTACAAAATAGCAGCAGCCAAGTTTTCTAAAAGGGCGGAGAGCCGTGAAAAAAGGCTTTCGACGACAAAGTCCAAATGGCTGCTATAGAATGACTTCTCCCCTTGTCAAGGGAGACCTGCTTATAGTGAGGGGAGAGGACATGGAAGAGACCACTAAAAGACGAGGGAGATTGAACCTTTAATGCCAACTCAAGACACTGATGCTCGTACTTAAAAGCACGTAAACAGGAGTACTTTTAGCTATTCCCCAAGTTAAAAGAAAGAACAAGCTACCAATTTGTTCCCAAGTCATTCAAACTCTCAAACTCCAGTTCTTGAATCCTCCATGGGTGGTGATGATAATGATTCCCCAACCCATGTCCCATTTTTATACAAATGATTATAATTTAAAGGAAGTTTAAAAATAAATAATTAAAAAAAAAACTTGTTCCCAACATCCCATCTTTATCTCCATCCTATTATGACTTCGTTTCAGTGTTGGAAAGAAGCTCTTGTTTTTCTCAAGTGGAGGGAGGCTATGACAGAAGAAAGGTTAGTTTTGCTTAAGGATAATACATAAGAATTAGTCTTTCTTCCTTCAGGGGTTGGTTGTAAATGGGTATTCACTGTGAAAACTATTAAAGTATATACATCATCATCATTATACCTCACACCACAACTACCTCCACTATCACCACCTCACCCTACCACTATCTCCATCACTCCTCAATTTACTCCCTTTTGTTCAATCTATTTCCGCTATATATAAGTTTATCATGTAATGTAAACAGACACTTGATATATTAATACAATCATATTTCTCTCTTTCTATTCTAATATGGTATCAGAGCAGGTATCCTAGGCCTCACTGTCTTTCGCTTTCGCCTGGGAGTGACGTTTTGTCACTCGCCAGACCACCCAAAACAACCACTGTTCAACCCTCAAAATCAGCTCGCTAAACCTCTTGTGAAAACCCAACAGCATGCTTCCTGGTGGAAACCAAATCCTCTTTCTCTCTCCTCATTTTTAGGCCACTTCCTGGACCTATCTCCAGCGGTGACCTTTCGCACGTAGGTGGAGTAATATTTTCTTTTCCAGTGAATTTGTTTTATTTTTGGCGTCTCTCTTCTAGCGGAAAAACATATCCTCTCACCTCACAACCCCATCTCTCTTCAACTATACCTTTCCCTCTACAACAAGCATTGTTCATCACCGAAAGTACTGGTATCAACTCATCGAACCACTCATCAACCACCACGTCACCACTAGTATCAACTCCACTAAAATTCGGCATCACCAATAGCCCCATCACCCAATCTAACCAAAACCCATTTGTTTTCTCACCAATCAAACAAAACCTATTTGTTTTCTCACCAATCAAACAAAACCTATAAGGTACCCAAAGCTCTAAATCCTCTCTTACTACCCAAAATCTATAATTCCATCTCCTAATTCTCTCCCCATTTCTGCCTTTTTTTTATACATTTAATATACCCACTCCTTTGTTATCAAAATAGCCGAAGAGGCATTTTCTACCCCCATTTTGCCTTCTGTAGATGTGCTTTATTCTCTCCCCATTCTTCCCACCATTTTTGCGATATGGCAATTATAATTACTAAACTTATTCCACCAGAATCGCTAACCTTCTTTCTCCTTTTCATTTGGCATCTTTTACGATTCCTTTCCTCTTTTTCTTCTTCTTCTTCTCTCTCTCTCTCTCTCTCTCTCTCTCTAGATTTGAACTGACAAATTGTGTTATTGCCAACAATTACAATTCTTTATTGTCAAACTTGCATATATCATTCCATTCATTTTCGCATAATTTTATGATCACTTACTAGGGTAAGTGGGCTTTCGATGCTGCCTATCGTCATCGAGGTGCACCAATATTTTTAAGGAGGGTAAAGAAGCAAAGTTCTGCTCCATTTTGATGCCTCGTGACTTTAATAAATGGAGGTGAGAAGTTGCTTTGACGAGTTTGAGGTTTCTATGCAAATGGATATTTCTGTCGCAAAGATAATATTTGGAGTGTTAGCTTTGTATTACATGAGAGTACACTATTATAGCTCATATTCTTTTCTAAATAAATGTTTTTTACTTATAAGTTGTTGATCTATACAGTCATGAAATTTTAAATCCTCCTGAAGTAATGGTATTCATATAATTATCCTTAAAATACATTCTTATCAATTACAATATAAAATTCCTTACAAATATCACAAGCATGATTCTTATTCTATATCAATACGCGGGTATTATCAAGATGCATTGGCGGAGATTTAAGAGGTTTTGTAAAATATCTCTAACACGCATAAATTTCCACTAGCTCAGACGTGGGTCGCTCGTGCAAGCTACATTTTTATTCAGTATTTATTGTTTGGCCATTCTTAGTGATATGTGTGGATATTTATTTTTTTGTATAGGCTCGATGAATGTTTCCTTTGGAATTCATATATCAAATTGTATGTTTCAATATCTAGTTTAACATGGGGCCGATGGGAGTTTTGAAAGATAAACACGTGCAAAAAGGTTTACGAACCTACTAAATTGATATCAAGAAACCTTTGCTCATGTTGTGAAGATGAACTGCTTACGAGCTCAAACTTTCATGTGCTGCGTGAAACTAGGGTGGAGCGTGTGAAGAATGCATTTATGTTCGCAGATTTGGAGAAAGCAATGTATATGGAAATCCCTAGAGGTTTCTCACTTGGGCAACCGGAGGAGTTCAGGTTAAGAAAAAAAAATTATGGATTAAAGCAATCTCCTCAAGCCTGGTTTGACAGGTTTCTTAAGGCGATGTTGACTGTCCCTCTTGCATATATGGATGGCATAGTAGTCACAAGAAATAAGTTGAAGAAATCAACAACCGTAAGACTCACTTATTTAAGAATTTTGAATCAAAGACTTGTGTCCATTGACGAACTTTCTTGGGACAGAAGTTGTCGGATCAAACCACAGCATCTCTCTTTCAAAGAAATTATGTGTTTGACCTACTTGCGATATTGTTGATAACTTGCGAGGAGACTGATATCAACCAATGCCTGAGTGGCGGCATTGGTGATATTGTTGATAACTTACGAGGAGACCGATATCACAGTCATCCAATATTTGTGTACGTCATTGGTGTTATTAGTTAATACAAGCATCACTCTCAAACATCCCATGCTTCATCACTCGCGAGCATCTCATCTTGAGGTGGTATATCATCTCCACGACATCTTAATTCAACTCCCTAAAAAAGTTATTTCCAAAAGTGACCACGTGAGGCTAGAGGTCTTCACAGATGTTAACTGGGTTGGCCATCATTTGGCGTAGCAAGAAGCAAGTAGAAATAAATCTAGTGTTCAATACAGAGTAATGGGTCATGAAGTGCATGAGCTCATGTGGCTAGGTGTACTCCTATATGATATAGGAGTCCGCAAGGTAGGTCCTATAAGATTATTTTGTTACAATATAGCCATCAACATTGCTCAAAATTCGGTTCAACGCGATTGAACCAAGCATATTAAGACAGATCAAAAATTTATTAAAGAAGTGAATCAAGGGATCAATTAGCCAACATCTTCACCGTAGGGCTTGGTGAAAAAAGTTTTTCGCTCATCATTTGCAAGTTGGCCATGAGGGATAACCATGAACCAATGACTGTTGTTAAATTGTGGTAGTCCTCATTTTCACTTATCTCATGTAGTTTAATTTCTCTTTAAAAGAATTTATGTAACTTTGTATCTCATATATGTTGTATATATAGTCTTCGTGTTCAAAGGTTTAGACCTCTACACACCACTTACAACATTCAATATCTACTTCTCTCCATCTCTTACTTTCTCCTTCACCCATATAATTCCATAGTTTCTAACTTGCACGTATGCTTTTAACACTCCCCTGAATAGAGCCTTACTTGCATGTGAGCAGCAAACCAAGGTGAATACATATGTACAAGCAGAAAAGAGTGCAGACTGTACTAGCGTAATTAGGACCAAAAACAAACACCCCCTAGCAGTTTGGCTTTGTTTGAATACCAAGGCAAATCGAAATCATGGCAATAATTTAAAAAGCGAGGAAGATTACAATACCTTCTTTATCAGCCTTCTACTTTTCAACATTCCTCGACCATTTTTATTTTTATTATTTTTTTGGTGTGCTGAACCCAAATACTTTTGTATAGATGTTTCCTACATGCCTAACCTGCTTTCAACATTTGGGCACTTATAGGAGATCTCCAATGCTAAAACATAAAGATTTATTAGGTCCGAGATCTACATGTTTTACCAGCACCTAAAACTCTTACCTGATCCATGTAACAAAGTTTGATTTTATTCCCCAAAGACCTACAGAACAATACTTTGACAAGCCTAATTTTTCCCTTGCCTCTTGGCCTCCTATTTAACTTTCGAGTAACATAGATGAATGCTGTCCAGAAACTTCACCACTAAGCTTCCTCAAATCTCGGCAACCAAACACTTCCTTGATCAAGCCATTTCATATCCTTCAACCCCCACTCCTCACCTTACACACACACCACCACCACCACCACCCAAAAAAAAAAAAATGCAGAGAGCAAGCCTATCTTCTAAATACATAAATGAATAAAGAGTAATAAGCTCTAGTCAAATAAACCTTGAGATCTACACTTTTGTACACCCAGGAATTCCACATGATATACTGTTCTTACCTCTATGTAACATTTGCCAAGATAACATAAATCTGAGTTTGTAGCTAATAAGCACAAAGCAAACAGGACTATGAGACAAAAGAGGGTGGAGTCCTGATATCAACCAAATAATGAAAATTCTAAAAAATGTGTGTGAGCGTGTGTGAGAGATAGAGATGGAATTTAGGTACCTCCAATATGCACAAAACATTGTATGCTGAGTCACAAGTCTAATTGTCCCATCAATAGCATGACTATACAAGTCGCATATCCCATCAAAAGCTTTACTATAATGGCTACGTGTTTAATCCCATATTTACTCATTGGTTTATCCTATTCACATCCTGAAAACATGCAAAGTATACCTTGTTTTGGCTACAGATAAAAGATATATCTTCACATATAATCTAGAACCTCAAAGACTTTAATCCTCCTCCATTATTTCAGTCCTCTCCGCAGTTACCTCTGGAGCAGCTCTTCTTTTTGTTTGGATTTGGCGAACATATTCTTCAATTATGAGAGGAAACTTGGGAGCGGGCTTACTCGTACTCATGTAATTGCCATAATGACCTGCCTGCTTCAGGGCCCTTGCCACATAATTTTCAGCCTTTTGCATATGAAGGGTACAGAGAGATGGAATGGCAGCGGAAAGTATTGGTGTCCCACAAAGTATAGGTCCCGTCTGCGAACTGGAAAGCAAGCACTCGTGTCAATCAAAACTATATTATTATCTCAGCTGAAAATATATCTCAAGATTATTGTCAACAAATAATAGTCATCCAAAAATATGATATTTAGACAATTACAATAGAATATTCACTGGGCATGAGAGTTAATTGTGCAATATTGGTAGTTGGTACTAAGTAACTATAACAGTAACACCTCAAATACCCTTACCATCCCGGATGAAGAGCATTACTTCCTTTTCGAGATGTCCCAAATTAATGTTCACTTTAAAACCAATGTACAAATAGCATGATATCAAGTCATTCATGTCTTGGCCATTAATTACATTATCGTCCATGTTTTTCTTTGAAAGAAAGTTCACTTTCAAAGATGACTGAAAAATAACTAATAAAAATACTTACCTTTATATCTGATAAAACAATAAGTTCGTTAATAGGTATGTCCAACAAATTAAGAAATCAGCACCCTGACAACAGAAACTGTTAACCAGACATCATGGCTAGATTCTAGAAATAGAAATAACTATCAACCTGGTAGGCAATACATGCACACACAAACAGAACAAAGAACAACTTCGTTCGACACAAGTCATCATAACTCCATGATGTAAGGGAAACTACTAACCAACATATTCCTTAAGGAGTGTCATCATCTCACTTTCCTAATCATGACATGCAAAAATATAGGTGAAGGTTTTTTTTAAGATTAGATAGAGAGGCAGAGGAATTAGAGACGCTGATGTATAGTCAAAAAATCTTAATTTAACATGTAAAAAGATATTTATTGGTTCACGACACTTGGGATCACAATTCTTTATCATACGGACAAAATAGGTATGTATCAATATTGGCATTGCAATCCAAGATGCATCAGCCATAGGGGAACGTGTATCGTTCGATACATTGTGTATCAAGAGATACACGTGTATCGAACCGTAGATTTGATTGTCACAAATAATGACAGATGATTTTGCCTTCACAAATAAAGACAGATGGAGTCATTTGTGCCAAAGACTTTTAAACACACCTTTTGTAATCAAGGGGAAAAGCCCTAATACAAGACTACATATACGCAGAATTGATTAATACCAAAAGCGCGCAATAACCAAAACCGGTAACTTTTATTAATTATCGGTGAAGAACAAATAAAGCACTGTATCTGCTATAGGTATCATCTAGAGGAGACCTTGGCTAACAAGAAATCTATTACATATAGGAAACAAAAGATAATTGCTATTTATATAATAGCATATGATGGATAGCTACTACTCAAAATATATCCCAAAATTGCTCTTTAATTATTCATTCCCCATATTTCTGAATTGAGAGAAAAAAAGGCCCTGAATAAAATAAAATAAAATAAGCAGTTTACTACTTTAGAAGTCCCATTTTGTAAGATTGAAGGATTCAGGTTTATTGTATAATAGGTCTGACGTGGGTATTAGAGAACGGAAAATCAATATATTAGTTGTAAGACAGAATTTCTGACAACCATTCATTGGAACTTAACCAGCTCCAATACATGAGGATTTGCAATGTACACAGTCAGTGTCAAGGATTTAATTTTGGCTTTTTCTTTTATTTACTGATTTATTTATATTAAATAACAATATCCCTTCAGTTAGGCTAGCTTTGTGTATATGAATAATATAGCCTCCTTTTGGAATGACTACTTATGCTCTATGAATAAGAATGAGGATGAATGAGAGGAATTCTTTTTTTACTTGGTGGTGCTGTTCGTCATCGTCATCTTCACTTCTGAGTGACATAATTGGAGTGTTGTATGAGTCACAGGTGAGGCTCGAAGGAACCACCGTTGGACCACCTCTCCAAACCTGGACCAAGACCCCACTGCCAGTGATCAAGTAGGCACATCGAAAGCACCGAGACTCGTTACGTCACATACAACAGCCCCATGTGTGGTTCTCGTCCATCGTCATCCCTTGCTAATTGTTGGCCCTCACCAGCACTGCTGTCGCCCTCCGCCAACCATTGACAAGCATTCCCTAACCATCACGAGCACCACCGTCCCTTGATGGAGCCTCGACGATAAGCCCCTTAACACTTCCCAACATCAATGGTACACCAGATCCGGACCAAAGACCTTGTCGGCATCAGGTGACCCTCACCGACGTTCGGTAAAGCTCACCGATGTCTCCCCTAGGTAGAGTCCTCCAGCTGTCAAAAAAACTCCAAACCCTTATCCTCTTCAGTTCTGTAGAGTCTTTCGAGGCCTCTAGGGCTCCAATCAACAATGCGGGCAACGAGACAAGAGTTCTAGACATGGATCTGTCATAAAACCAATGCATCCAACCATTGTTCCAAATTGAGGTTGACCCAAGACCAATCAAAACGGTCTGCAATTCCCCATTATTTTCTTTCTTACAACCCAGGACACTTAAACTAACCAAAGTCCAGCAATTACAATCTCAAACCCCTGGATCTGCAGCACAATTACAAAAGCCGCTTCCCCCCCAAAATTACATCTCAACCCAAACTTCCCTGAACTTCCAACTCATCCTGATGTATCACTAACTTCTGATACAAAAAACTTGAAAATGGAGAATGCATGTTATTTGGGTGCACAAAGGGAAGGACGTCTAGATATTGCAAATATTTATCCTAGGGTGCACCACCTCTATAGCCCCTGTCACCGCGTTCAACTACTATTGCTCCCCAGTTCCGTTCTGCCGTATGGTAGCCCTGCTTCGTCGGTGGAGGGGGAACCTTCGCAGACACTAACTAACCTTGTGATTTCTTTTCAATTTCTGAGGAAGGATATATTACTCGGACCAAGTTTGAAGGTGGAGATTTTTAATTTTTTACTATGGATTTTTTACTCCATCTTTGTAGAGGAGGATATTCAATTCAGTATTGGAGATTTCTTATATGTTTCTGCTGAGATTGAATGGGTGACTTGCAGGAAGTACGAGAATTCAGAGCCCTTAGCGTTGGTGACCTCTCTAGGAACGATGAGGATATATATGTAGTTTTTCGTCTCGAGGTTCTTCTGAGATGGCCTCTTCGGGATTATTTGGGTATGACCAGGCATGCCAATGGTGACCCATTATGAGATCCTTTTGACTCCCATAATGAGACTAGTGGTCACCATTTGGCATTGGAGCTTCTTAGTTTGGATACTACATTGGATGTCTGGTTTCCCTACTGTGGGGCTTGTGTGTTTTTTCTCTTGTGCTAGTAAATTCAGGGGACAAGTTGGTGTTCTCCGCCAGTGACTTGGGTCTCCTCTTTATTAGTATGGAAGCCGGAAAGTTTTGTTGACAGATTCCCTATGTATGTTATACAAATATTACACAATTTTATGTTATACAAATATTACGCAAATGTTATACAAATATTACACAATTTTATGTTATACAAATATTACACAAATGTTATACAAATGTTATAAAAATATTACACAATTTTTTTAAATGTAATTTTTTTTGTTGTGTTTTAAAGAAAATGTTACACAATGTTACAAAACATCTTTTACAAAAAATGTTACAAAAAATCTTTTAACTCTATTTTTTTTACAATGTTACAAAAAATCTTGAACATGACATTTTTTAACTAAATTTTTTTAATGTTATTTTGTAGAATGGCTCCAAAATTAGATATTGGATGGGAACATTGAACTGCTATTGGTGGAGATGAGAGAAAGGTTGCTTGCAATTATTGTGGTTTGTAGTGGTGGTGTTACAAGACTAAAAGAACACTTGGCAAGTGTACAAGGGAATGTCGAACCTTGTCGTCATGTACCTCGGGAGATAGCAACTAATATTAAAAAAATTCTTACAGATGGTATGAAGCAACGGGCCCTTGAGAAGAGGAAGAAGGAAAAACAAGTAGAGAATTTGTGAGAGCAAACAAAATACTATGATGAAGATGATGTCAGTGAAGATAGTGATGACGATAATGAAGATGATATCACCCGTTTAGAATTAGCACAGTTGAAAGTTGCTATGAAAGAAAGTCGAAGAATGGCACGAGAACAACATAGACATTCAGTTTCCGGGGCAAGACCATCCACATTTGGGCTTAAGCGACCGCACGTATCACGATTGTGGTCATTGAAACAAGGGTTTGAATTGCCTGCTCGAGGAATTGACCCTTCCATGTTTAGGTTGAGGAAGTCTACTCAGAAAACTGTGAAATCCATGTTCTCTAAAGATGGAGTGAAGAATGTAGGGAAGGCCATTAGCAAGTCCTTTCATTTTAATGCCATCCCATTTCATGTTGCTGATAGTGGACTTGCCTATCAACATATGATTGATACGATTGCTACGGCGGGTCCAAGGATTAAAGGCCCTAGTGGTTATCAGATTGGAGGTGTTTACTTGGATGAGGAGGTAGAAGAGGTGGATGCATACATAGCAACTCTAAAGGAGATATGGCCCGAGTATGGTTGTACAATCATGTGTGACGGGTGGAGTTCAAGGACGAAGAAGCCTATCATAAACTTCATGGTATACTATGATCGTAATATGATATTTCATACTTCTGTTGACACAACTAACAAAATCAAGTCGACAGATTATATTTTTTCCCTTATGGATAAAGTTGTGGAGGAAATTGGTGAGGCTCACGTCGTACATATTGTCACTGATAACGAGCCAAATTTTAAGGGGGCTGGCGCATTATTGATGATGAATAGAAGACACTTATTTTGGTCACCTTGTGCAGCACACTGTCTTGACTTGATGCTCGAGGAAATTGGAAATATGAAGTCAATCAAGTCGGTATTGAATGATGTCAAATCAATTACCTCGTTCATATGTAACAGTCAAAAAGTTGTGAATTTAATGAAGGAGTATACCAGAGATAGGGAGTTGCTAAGACCAGGCATAACGAGATTTGCTACCGAGTTTATTGCCCTTGAGAGTCTCATTTGCTATCAGTCTGAGTTGCAGCGAATGTGTACCACGAGTGAATGGCGTGAATTCAACCGTGAGAGGACCCGAAGGAGTGCGGCCACTAAAGTGTCGGATTTAATTCTGGCAGATCGATTCTGGCAACGGGCTGTCGAAGTTGCCAAGATTATGGAGCCTTTAATATTGATTTTGAAGATAGTAGATCAAGATAAAAACCCCACACTCTCTATCATTTACGAAGGGGTGGATAAATCAAAACTAGCAATCCAGGCGAGTGTTAAAAACTGGAAGAAGTATTGGCAAGTGATCGATGGAAGATGGGAGAGATAATTGCACCTTCACTTGCATGCCGCGAGATATTTCTTAAATCCGGTGTTGCAATATTCATCCAATTTTTCAAACCATCCCGAAATAAGAGCCGGACTAAAAGAGGTCATCAAAAGGCTAAAGCCAGACGTACAAAAACAGGCCTTGGCAATAAATGAGGTATCACATTTGTTTCCATCGAGTTATATTTATTTCATATATGTATTGTTTCTAAATTGATTTGTTTGCCTTTTAGGTTAAACTCTTTACGGATAGGAGAGGGGAGTTTGGCTCAGATCTTACCAAGCAAGCAGTTAAATCTTCTCTTCCAGCTGAGTGGTGGAAAAATTACGGTGAGGATGCACCCAATCTTAGGCGCATTGCTATCAAAGTACTGAGTCAAACATGCTCATCTTTGGGGTGTGAGAGAAATTGGAGCACATGGTCTCTCATCCATACAAAACTTCGCAACCGATTGGCAATAAAAAAATTGCTTAAATTAGTGTATGTGCATTACAATTCGCAACTTAAAGTTAGGAATTTGATGTACATGCGAGAGACCGAAGATTTTTACAATCCGATAGACTTGAATTTAATATTTGAGGAGGATGACATCTTGGATGAGTGGACCCGAGAGAATGATGAAGGGGTCTTACTAGTCGATGATTTAGACTGGTTGGATGAAGGTATTCAATAAAGCGAAGGGGAAGGACGACGAGGGGGTCACAATCAACCGGCACCGGTCAGTGTTCTTTCCAGTTCTGATGATGATCATGGTGGTGATGATAGTTGGCAAGATATTCCTGGTACTTATGGTAATGATGACGATGACGACGATGATGATGATGATCAAGGTGGTGGCAGAGGAGATGTTAGTAGGGGAACAACGAGTGGTAGCCGACAAAGGAGTAGAGTTGGTGGTAGCCACAAAAGGGATGGTTCTTACAATACTGGTACACAGCATGATGGTGGTATGACATGGGCACAAGGAGATGAAAATTACAATGCCACGTAAGACAGAGATCATGGTTATCGCCCGGGAATCAGTGAACGAAGGCATTTAGACAATTTGACGAGATTCCCTAGTAGTGACGAGTATTCAAGCGGATATGATCAGCAACGTCTTGATGATCAACTACGGGCAATGGGTTTAATGACAGATCATGCAAACCGCAGTGGAAGACATAGTATCTCTGGGAATGGGAGTGGCACAGATAATTATGGTCAGGCACAACTTCCAAGATCTACTAATACTAATCCAGTTGGTTACTATGATCTTTATAGAGACCATTATGGATCTACTAGTAGCGGCACAACAGGTGGTGATTATTATGGATATAATCAAGGGTCGCAATATGGTGGGTCTTCAACTGATAGTTCTAGGTATAGAGGTTTTGGATATTATCATCACGGTAGTCAACCGGGAGATCGTCAACCACAATTTTCAAATTATGGATCATCTAGCCAGTCATCACAGCCATCTGAGCAGCAATATGGTTCATATTTCTTTCATTACCCAACTGAAAGAAATTATCCCTATCCAAATTCGTATGATCGATACCGCAACTAGATAAGGAGATGAAAATGATGAAACATTGTAATCATTCCTATGTATCTTCCATACAAATTTTTTATCTAAGTTTATGTGGCATTAGATTGTTTTTCAATATTATTATTGGTTTACTATGCAATATTGAATCTGACAACTCTGCCGCGCTTCAGTATAACCAATTCTACAATGCAGTGCATATTGAATGTACATCGTTGGTCCACTTTGTTAATCTTATTTTTTTTAAATTTTCTATTTTTTTTCCGGAATTTTTTGCGCTCTCTAAATAGCGTATCGCCCGATACCGCGACCGAGTTGAAAATCGGGTGTCCGATACCGAGACTTTGAACCATGACTCAGACAATATCGGCGAGATCTCGGTCGTCTTGGACAATATCGGACAACTCATTATACTTGTCGTTAATTATAAAAGTCATTAAATTTGTATTATTTCTATTAAATTTGTAATGTTAATTAAGGTTGAATTAAAACCTTACCATTTGAGTCATAACGTATTTATATATATATTTAAAAACGTATTAAATATGCATTGTTGTATTTAAAACACTTTTGTTTACTTAAAATATGTATCATTAGTAACTTAATATGTAGTAAAATGTATATGTATTAAAATATATCATTATTCTCTTAACTTAAAATGTACCTCTATTTACTCAAAATATTTTCAAAAATGTATTATGGAAATATATTAATTTAGTATAAATATTTACTTAATTCATAAGTAATATATTATTGCATTAAAGAAAATGATAAAACAATATATTTAACTTCTATTTACTTTTCTTTTCTATAAAGTTTTGTGTCTACTCAGATCATCTTGCTTAGTTGTTATTAAACTATTATTGGATATTGCAATTAATAAATGCGACACGCGTCAGCATAAGCAATTACACAATTCTATGCATATTAAATGATGGTTTGTAGTTACTAATTAATCAATAATATTATTCTTATTTTTCTGAAATTTTATATATTTTTTTTATAAAAAATGGGCTCTCTAAATTGCATATCACCCGATACGGAGACCAATACCGAGTTGAAAATTGGGGATCCAAGTCATAGACCAATACCACAACTTTGAACCATGATAACAGTGACATCCGGAACCACATACTATGTTATATTGGATTTTAAGACCGCATCCTTAAGTGGGCATATGACTAAAGGCCTTAAAAAAT
Source organism: Sambucus nigra (assembly GCA_949130495.1). Lineage (NCBI taxonomy): Eukaryota > Viridiplantae > Streptophyta > Magnoliopsida > Dipsacales > Adoxaceae > Sambucus > Sambucus nigra. Next base: position 24,089,870 of record OX422213.1, on the reverse strand, counting down.
TCGTATGTTTGAAAACATAACAATTTGCGGGAATTCGAAGTATGAGAAAGTACAAGAATGGAAAGATACAATAGGATGTTTCACCATCCTTGCTTAGGTTTTATAGGCTAATTTACACAACCAATACTCAAAATTCTCAATTATCAACTCTATTGAAATTCAAAGAAATAACAGCAGTATTTTTAACAATAGACAGTCAATTTCAAGCTTCAAGATCAATTTCCAAACACACAAATTCTCCTCTAGGTTCACAATAATTCATTATAAGAATCGCGAAAGAAAAAAATAGAAAAAAAAAATATATGGTAGGATGTTTCATCCTTGAAATGATTTTAGAGGCCAATTCACACAATTAATACTCAAATTTCACAGTTATCGATTCTATTAAAATTCAAAGAAATTACATCAATAGACAATAGCCATTATGACTTTTTCAGAGAAAATCATATCCAAAGGGTTTGTAGCTGTGAGTCTCCTTGTTAGTCCCTATCACTTAAAGATCAAATTCAAACTTCAAGATCAATTTATCACGCCCAAAGTTACACAACCAATACTCAAAATTCACAATTACCGACTCTACTGAAATTCAAAGATATTACATCTGTATTTTTAACAATAGACGATTGTCAATAAGACCTTTTCAGGGAAAATCAGACCCTTGTCAGTCCCTATCACTTGAAGATCAATTTCAAAATACAAGGATCGTATTAAAACTTAAAGGTAATTATAATATCACTATGTTCCGTTACATTCGATATGTTGTGTGATAATATAACTGTTACAACAACATTATCATAATATCACAATCTGACATTGTAAAGTAGTGAACTGCATCCTATAAAACATCATGTTTAAGTGCTAGGGAGTAACATCGAAATTCTCAAAATTCGAGATCAATTTCCACCAACTACCATTTCATTTGCTTCCACTTAGCCAAGAAGTCCAAAAATTGTATAAAAGAAGCACATATTGAAAGAAACAAAAGAAATCAACAAAGAAACAAAAAAAAAATGGGCACCCATCAATTACGGATAGTTTGAGATTGGATCATCAACCACACAGACCCTCAAACAAAAAAGTAGAAATCAAAGTTATTCAATTATTAAATAATTCAAATTTATTACACAGATAACAATCAGAAAATCAAAATGCAAAAAGAAAAGATAAAAAGAAAATTGATTTCAAACCAATGCTCAACTCGATATCAACTCTATTGATATTCAAATAAATTAGAGAAGTGTTTTAACGATCGACGATTGCCGTTAAAACTTTTTCATAAAAAATCAAATAAAAAGGATCAATTTCAAACCTAAAGATCGTCGTAATATCAGTTTGTTTCATTGTTATAATCGTGAAGTTGTGTGATAATATAACCCTTATAACAGCATTCGTAATATGACAATCTCACATTGTTAAGTAGTGGGACTAACATTGAAATTGAAATCCTCAAAATTCAAGATCAATTTCCACCAACTACAATTTTAATTGCTTCCACTTTAGTCAAGAAGTCCAAAGATGGAATAAAAGAAGCAAAAATTAAAAGAAAGAAACACAAGTAACTAACACAAAACCAAAAAAATTATAAATAGACATTCATCAATGAGATTGTATCATCAACCACACAGACCCTCAAATAAAAGAGTGCAAATCAAAGAAAATCAATTATTCGAATTTATACAAATAACAATCAAAAAATCAAATTGAAAAAAAAAATCCATTTCAAACCAACACCAATACTTAAAATTCTCAAAATGAAGTCTATTGAAATTCAAAGAATATACAGCAGTATTTTAACTATGGACGGCTGCCGTTAGGACATTTTCATAGAAAATCATACCTGCCACATAAAGATCAAGTTGAAACTGATCATATTAATATCACATTGCTATATTTGATAAGTTGTGTGATAACATAGCTGTTAAAACAGCTTTTTTTAATATGACGATCTCTCATTGTTAAGTAGTGAACTGCATACTATAAAACATAATGTTTGAGTGCTAGGGACTTGCATCCAAAATCATCAAAATTCAATATCGATTTCAATTCTCATCTAAATTTACATAAATTCAAATGCAAAAATCACTAAAAGAATGAGAGCCAAATCTCTTAATGGCGGTATTTGCAAGGTATATAAATTTCGAACTTCGAGATCAATTCCAATCAGATAAAATAATTTTTATAGTGAGTAATCTACAGTCTCTCATCATGTAATCTAACTATAAAAATGGGATGATATGACTGTTTATAATAATTATATTCAAAATATGGCTCCTTTACATTGTAATAACACTTTGTTTCATTGTTATATTCGATGATAAATTGTGCTATAATATATATAACTGTTATAACAGAATTACCGTAGTATGACAATCTCCAATTATTTACAGAACCACCCATCCTATAAAACACAATGCTAAAGTGCTAGGGACTAACATCCAAATTCCTCAAAGTTCAAGATCAATTTCAATATCAATTTTGAACTTGTGTGATAATAGAACGGTTATAACCGCATTTTCGTGATATGGCAATCTCTTTCACAATGTTAAGTAGTGAACTGCATCATAAAACATCACATCATGTTTAAGTGCAAGTGTTTTAACTAATATCCAAATTCCTCAAAATTCAAGATCAATCTCAAATTCTCATCTATATTAACATATATTCAAATTCTCGAAATTCAAAATACACAACCAATACTCAAAATCTCGATTATCAACTCAGTTGACATTGAAAGAAATTACAGCTTTTTTAACAATAAATGATAATCATTAGGAAAATCAGATAAACGAGACGTTAACTGTTTGTTAGTCCCTAGGCACTTAAAGATTAATTTCAAACTTCAAGATCAATTTCAAACAAATTAAAGATCATATTAGAATTTCATGATCAATTTCAAGCTATCATGCTGAAATTCTCATCTAGGTTCACAAAAACTCAATTCAAGAATCATGAAAGAACAAAACCCAAGCCTCAAATTCTCGATTATAAATTCTATTGAATTCAAAACAAATCACCGCATTATCTTTAACAATTGCATTAGGACTATTTCAAATAAAATAAGATAGAAGAGGCTTTAGATGTTAGTCCCTAACACTTAAAGATCAATTTCAAACTTACTACTTTAATGTTAGTCCCTAGCACTTTGTCCCATATTTTGTTACAACAACTTTCTATTTTTAAGGCTCTATCACATAAAGATCAATTCAAACTTAAAGATCAATATCAATTTCGTATCCAAATTCACATTATAAATCCAAATTCCAGAGACGCTAAAAGAGCAAAAAGCCAAACCTCTTGCAAGGTTTATAAAGCACATGCTAAGGATCATTCAATATGTCATGTTAAGTGGAAGTGTTTTAACTAATATCCTAAGTCCTCAAAATTCAAGATCAAAATCAAATTCTCATCTAAATTCACATAATATATTCAAATTCAAGAGATGCTAAAAGAACAAAAAGGCAAAACCTCTTAATGATATAATTGCAAGGTTTATAAACCACTAAGTGCAAGTGTTTTAACTAACATCCTAAATCCTCAAAATTCAATATCAAATTCAAATTCTCATCCAAGACTTAGTGACCACATCCTATAAAACATACGTTTCAATTGTTAGGACTAAAATCAAAAAACCTCAAATTCTCAAGAGAATCTAAAAGAACAAGAAGCCAAACCTCTTACTGATGTAATTGCAATGTTTATAGTGCATCTGGTTAGGAGGATCATTCAATATATCATGTTTAAGTGAAAGTGTTTTCATAGAATCCACGTTATAAATCCAAATTCAAGAATCTCTAAAAGAACCAAAAAAAACTCTTAATAATGTAATTGCGAGGCTTATAAATCTCTTGCTTCAGTTCATAGAATATATCATGTTTACATGCATTTGTTTTAACTAACGTCCTAAATCTACAAAATTCAAGATTAAATTGAAATTCTCATCTAAATTCACATAATAAAATAATAAATTCAAAAATTCAAGAGACGCTAAAAGAACAAAAAAAAATTAAACAGGCTTTCACTGTTTGTTAGTCCAAATTCTCATCTAGGTTAACAAAAATTCAAATTCAAGAATATCAACTCTATTGAAATTCAAACAGACAGATTAAGGCAGCATGTTTTAATAAATAAAAAAAATCCAAAATAAATTCAAACAGAAATTCAATAGACGATTGCCACTGGGACTATTTCAAATAAAATAAGATAAAAGAAACCTTAGATGTTGGTCCCTACAACTTGGTCCAAATCTGTAACAACAACTCACTATTTTTAAGTCTCTAGCACTTAAAGATCAAATTTAAATTCTCATCCAAATCCACATTATAAATCCAAATTCAAGGATCGCTAAAATAACAAAAAGTCAAACCTCTTAATGTTGTAATTGCAAGGCTTATAAACCACTTGCTTAGGCTCATTCATTATATATCATGTTGGAGTTCAAGTGTTTTAACTAACATCCAAAATCCTCAAAATTCAAGATCAAATTCAAAATTCACCTTATAAATCCAAATTCAAGAGACGCTAAAAGAACAAAAAAGGCAAACTCTTAATGATGAACTTGCAAGGCTTGTAAAGCACTTGCTTAGGATCATTCAATATACCATATTTGTGATAAAATTCATTTATTTGAACTAACATCCTAAATCCAAATCCTCGTCCAAATTCAAATTCTCATCCAAATTCACATTATAAATCAAAATTCAAGAGATGCTAAAATAACATCCTAAATCCATAAAATTCAAGATCAAGTTCAAATTCTCGTCAAAATTCAAATAATATATCCAACCAAATACAAGAGATGCTAAAATAATGTTATAAATCCAAATTCAAAAGTATTTTAGCACTTAAAGATCAAATTCAAAATCTCATCCAAATTTCACAAAGTAAATCCAAATTCAAGAGGCACTAAAATAATGTCATAAATTCAAATGCAAGAGTATTTTAGCAATTAAAGATCTAATTCAAATCTCACATGCATTACACATAATAAACCAAATTTAAGAGACACTAAAATAAATAAAATAAAATAAAAAGGTCAAACCTCAAATTCTCAAGAATAGCAAAAAAATAACAAAAAGCCAAATCTCTAAATAATGCACTTGCAAGGCTTCTAGAGCACTTGCTTAGTATCATTCAAAATATGCGGATGACAAAACTTAGGATAATTGTTAAGTAACAGCCTTTTCGTAATATGACAAAAGTTAGTCGGGATACTTGAAATTGTTATATTCGATAAGTTATAACAGCCTTTTCGTAATATGACAATCTGGCATTGTTAATAAAAACATGATGTTCAAGTGTTAGGGACTAAAATCGAAATTCCTCAACTTCTCAAGAGAGGTTAAAAGAACAAAAAAGCCAAACCTCTTAATTGAGCACTTAAAGATCAAGATAACTAATATATTCCATAAGTTATTACAGCCTTTTCGTAATTGTCAATCGCAGTCTATAAAGCATGATGTTTAAGTTCTAGGGACAAAAATTGTCAAATCCTCAAATTCTAAAGAAACGCTAAAAAATAATAAAAAAGGCAAACCTCTTAATTGCGTAATTGCAAGGTTAATAGAGCACTTAAAGTTCAAGATGATTGTTATTACAGCCTTTTCGTAAGATGACAATCCTATAAAACATGATATTTACGCTAGGGACAAAAATTATCAAATCCTTAAATTCTCAAGAAACGCTAAAATAACAAAAAGGCAAACCTCTTAATGATGAACTCGCAGGGCTTATAAAGTATTTGCTTAGAATCATTCAAAACACCATGTATTTTAACAAAAAAATCAAGATCAAATTCTTATGGTGATATCAAAATGACGATTTGATCACGTTCTATAAAACATGATATTTAATTATTTGGGACAAAAATCAAAAATCCTTAAATTTTCAATAATCGCTAACAAAATAACAAAAAGGCAAACCTCTTAATGACTGATTTAAACTAACATCCTTAATCCAAATCTCATCCAAATTCGCATTATAAATAAATAACATAATAAATCCTCAAAATCCAAGATCAAATCCAAATTCTCATCTAAATTCACATAATAAATCCAAATTCAAGAAACGTAAAAAACAAACCTTTTACTTGCGTAATCATTCAATTTCAATATATCATGTTTAAGTGCAAGGTGTTAAAAAGCACTCACTTAAGATCATTCAACCTATCACGTTTAAATGCAAGAGTTTTATCTACATTCCTAAATCCTCAAAATTCATGATATTTAAGTAGTAGGGACAAAAATCGAAAATTCTCAAGAATCGCTAACAAAAGAACAAAAAGGCAAACCTCTTAATGACTGATTTAAACTAACATCCTAAATCCAAATCTCATCCAAATTCACATTATAAATCAAAATTCAAGAGATGCTAAAATAACATAATAAATCCTCAAAATCCAAAATCAAATTCAAATTCAAATTTTCATCTAAATTCACATAATAAAAAACAAACCTCTTAGTGGTGTAATCATTCATTATATCATGTTTAAGCACAAGTATTTTAACTAACATCCTAAATCTTCAAAATTCAGATTCACACAATAAATCCAAATTCAAGAATGGCAGTCTATGAAACATGATGTTCAAGTGCTAGGGCAAAAAATTGTCAAATCCTCAAATCCTCAAGAAACGCTAAAAAGGAACAAAGAGGCTAACCTCTTGATAATAAACAAAAATCCTCAAATTCTCAAGAGAGTCTAAAAGAATAATAAGGCAAACCTCTTAATTGCATAATTGCAAGGTTAATAGAGCACATAAGGTCAAGATGATTGTTATTGGAAACAGTATAAAACATGATGTTTAAGTGCTAGCAATAAAAATTGTCAAATCCTCAAATTCTCAAGAAACGCTATAAAGGAACAAAGAGGCTAACCTCTTGATAATGAACAAAAATCCTCAAATTCTCAAGAGAGGCTAAAAGAACAAAAAGGCAAACCTCTTAATTGCGTAATTGCAAGGTTAATAGATCACTCAAAGGTCAAGATGATTGTTATTGGAAATCGTATAGAACGTGAAGTTTAAGTGCTAGGAACAAAATTTGTCAAATCCTCCAATTCTCAAGAAACACTAAAAAGGAACAAAGAGGCTCACCTCTTGATAATGAACAAAAATCCTCAAATTCTCAAGAGAGGCTGAAAGAACAAAAAGGGAAACCTCGTAATTGCATAATTGCAAGGTTAATAGAGCACTTGAAGGTCAAGATTACTATTATAGGAAATCGTGTAGAACATGATGATTAAGTCCTAGGGATAAAAATTGTCAAATTCTCAAGAAACGCTAAAAAGGAACAAAGAGGCTAACCTCTTGATAATGAACAAAAATCCTCAAATTCTCAAGAGAGGCTAAAAGAACAAAAAGTCAAACATCTTAATTGCGTGATTGCAAGGCTAATAGAGCACTTAAAAGGTCAAGATGATTGTTATTGGAAATCATATAAAACATGATGTTTAAGTGCTAGGGGTAAAAATTGTCAAATCCTCAAATTCTCAAGAAACGCGAAAACAGAACAAAGAGGCTAACCTCTTGATAATGAACAAAAATCCTCAAATTCTCAAGAGAGGCTAAAAGAACATAAAGACAAACCTCTTAATTGCGTAGTTGCAAGGTTAGTAGATCACTTAAAGGTCAAGATGGTTGTTATTGGAAATCGTATAGAACGTGAAGTTCAAGTGCTAGGAACAAAAACTGTCAAATCCTCAAATTCTTAAGAAACACTAAAAAGGAACAAAGAGGCTCACCTCTTGATAATGAACAAAAATCCTCAAATTCTCAAGAGAGGCTGAGAGAACAAAAAGGCAAACCTCTTAATTGCGTAATTGCAAGGTTAATAGAGCACTTAAAGGTCAAGATTACTGTTATTGGAAATCGTGTAGAACGTGATGATTAAGTCCTAGGGATAAAAATTGTCAAATTCTCAAGAAACGCTAAAAAGGAAAAAGAGGCTAACCTCTTGATAATGAACAAAAATCCTCAAATTCTCAAGAGAGGCTAAATGAACAAAAAGTCAAACATCTTAACTGCGTAATTGCAAGGCTAATAGAGCACTTAAAAGGTCAAGATGATTGTTATTGGAAATCATATAAAACATGATGTTTAAGTGCTAGGGGTAAAAACTGTCAAATCCTCAAATTCTCAAGAAACGCGAAAACAGTACAAAGAGGCTAACCTCTTGATAATGAACAAAAATCCTCAAATTCTCAAGAGAGGCTAAAAGAACATAAAGGCAAACCTCTTAATTGCGTAATATCAAGGTTAATAGATCAATTAAAGGTCAAGATGATTGTTATTGAAAATCGTATAAAACGTGAAGTTTAAGTGCTAGGAACAAAAATTGTCAAATCCTCAAATTCTCAAGAAACGCTAAAAAGGAACAAAGAGGCTCACCTCTTGATAATGAACAAAAATCCTCAAATTCTCAAAAGAGGCGGAGAGAACAAAAAGGCGAACCTCTTAATTGCGTAATTGCAAGGTTAATAGAGCACTTAAAGGTCAAGATGATTGTTATTGGAAATCGTACAGAACGTGAAGTTTAAGTGTTAGGAACAAAAATTGTCAAATCCTCAAATTCTCAAGAAACGCTAAAAAGGAATAAAGAGGCTCACCTCTTGATCATGAACAAAAATCCTCAAATTCTCAAGAGAGGCTGAGAGAACAAAAAGGAAAACCTCTTAATGGCATAGTTGCAAGGTTAATAGAGCACTTAAAGGTCAAGATTACTGTGTTGTAAATCGTGTAGAACGTGATGTTTAAGTCCTAGGGATAAAAATTGTCAAATCCTCAAATTCTCAAGCAACGCTAAAAAGGAACAAAGAGGCTAACCTCTTGATAATGAACAAAAATCCTCAAATTCTCCATACCTCTTAATACAACACTTACAGATCAAGATAATTGATACACACCATAAGTTATTACAGCCTTTTCGTAATTGTCAATCACAATCTATAAAAAAATGATGTTTACGTGCTAAAGACAAAAATTGGCAAATCCTCAAATTCTCAAGAGAGGCTAAAAGAAAAAACGCAAACCTCTTAATTGCGTAATTGCAAGGCTAATAAAACACTTAAAGGTCATGATGATTCTTATTGGAAATCATGTAAAACATGTTGTTTAAGTGCTAGGGTCAAAAGGCTAAAAGAACAAAAGGTCAAACCTCTTAATTGCGTAATTGCAAGGTTAATAGAGCAGGTCAAGATGATTGTTATTGGAAATCTTATAAAACATGATGTTTAAGTGCTAGGGACAAAAATTGTCAAATCCTCAAATTCTCAATAGAGGCTAAAAGAACAAAAGGTCAAACCTCTTGATAATGAACAAAAATCCTCAAATTCTCAAGAGAGGTTAAAAGAACAAAAAAGCCAAACCTCATAATAGAACACTTAAAGATCAAGACAATTAGTACATTCTATAAGTTATTACAGCCATTTCGTAATTGTCAATCACAGTCTATAAAAAATGATGTTGCAAAAATTGTCAAATCCTCAAATTCTCAAGAGAGCCTAAAAGAACAAAAGGTCAAACCTCTTAATTGCGCAGATCAAGATGATTGTTACTGGAAATCTTATAAAACATGATGTTTAAGTCCTAGGAGCAAAAAAATGTCAAATCCTCAAATTCTCAAGAAACGCTAAAAAGGAAGAAAGAGGCTAACCACTTGATAATGAACTTGCAAGGCTTATAGAGCACTTGTTTATCATCGTTCAAAATATGCTTAAAACAAAACTTCGTCAGCGGCATCGCCTTCGCTTTACAGCCCCGCGCTTCACACAATGGCCCCTCGTCCTCGTCTTCATCATCATCATCATCTTCATAGGGACTCCTACCATACAACCTCACGTACTCTCTGTATTTGACTCTAATCTCCTTCAATAGATCCCAATAATGGTCCTTGTAAACCTTCGTCAGTCTTTTAAGCAAATTTGATCGCCGTTTCAGAAACTCTCGATGAGTTAGGTACTCGGATTTGGCCAGGACCTCGTCTTCGTTGGGTTTCGGTGAAGAAGGACCGCTCATGGTTGATGAATTCATGAAAAATGAAATGAAGGCTGTTTATGTGATGGATTGTTTTAGGGCTTTATATTGTGTGATGGATTGAGAGGAGTGTGGTTGGAGGGAAAAAAAATGGAACTTCTTTGAATTTCATTGGTTGAGCTCAACGGTATTTCACTCATGAATAATTCTAGTGCCACTTTGGAACGCATTCATTTGTCGCATTCGTATGGATTCGTGTAAACTTTAGTAGTGTGGTACGATACGTCATTATGTCTATCAAATTGTTTAAGTGATTTATGCCGTCACCGATTCTACTCAGTAGGCAATATTATTTACATGTCATGTGTTTTGCAGTTTTTAATAGGAGAAATTCTAAACGTACCGTCTCTTGTACTGCCTAGAAACCAAAAAAGTCCAGCTGGACAGTATTATCTCTTTTGTTGGACCCATGTGTGTGCACACAAAAAAAAAAGCGAAATACTTTCACGTCCCAAAAGTAATTACTCCAATAAACAATTTTCACTCGGTAGGCTTCCATTCAAAACCAATTACTCCATTAAACAAAGTTCAGTACACAAAAAATATTACAGTATTCAACATTCATCAACTTCAACCCATGTAATTAAATACAAAAATAGTAATATCTAAATCTCGTATAATAAACTAACACAAGATATTACACGTGATAATCAATTCTCCTTTGGCTTCCAAAATGGGTTAAAATTATTTGGATCATTGTTTAGCGGATTTGCACCACTGAAAAATGGATGATAATAACCCTGCACAATATAAAAACAAACAAAAGAGCTGCTACTAAATAAATAATTAATCTTCAAATAAAATAAAATAAAAATAATTACCTGAAACTAAGAATGAGAATGATAGTTTTGAATGTTTGGAACATAAGATTCACTTTCGGAGGCTTGTGAAACATCAAATGGAGAATATATAGCTCGTGACCTTTGAGGTGTATTTTTATCTAACTACACGTTAAAAAAAAATTAAAAATAATGTCAAATAAAAAATAAAAGGACTTACCTTTGTCTTTTTTGCTTTGTTTTGAATATATTTCTATGTCTTGCTTTGTTGCCTCTTATAAGGTGGTCGGCCTTTACTACGAGTGGCCAATGGAGAATGAACAAGAGCACATCCTGGTGAATTAACATTAGTAACCCCCCACTTGGAGTTGTTTCACTACTTATACAAGTATCTTCATTATTCTTTAAAGCTTTGAATAATTTTTCACTCCAATCCATCACCATTTTGGTCTTATCTTCATTGTCCGTTGCTAAATCTACGATCTTAGAAAATATATTATACATCCTATCGTTCCGTTCATTCTCGAGATTCATAGCCCAATCAGAGTAAATAATTTTAACCTTTGTGTAACACCTCTTCACATCCTTTCTCCATCGCCTCAAAATATATTTTTCCGGAATAGTCTGAATCTTTTTGTCAATCAAGACTGTAAGACAATGTCTATAAATAATACTGTGAAACTCAAATAAGCGGCAATTACACTTAATATCACAATTGGTGACGTCGAACGAAACTACAAAATTGGTATCTCGCTCAATCGCTCCAGCCAAATCTTCTCACACTCTGTACACCTCAACGTTACCATCGTTACTAACCAAATACGAACGATAATAAATCTTCCCCGTTAATTCATCTTGAATCTCCTTAAATTTTTTTGTTGTGTAACATGTCTGAAATTGTTTCTCCACGTGATATTTTGTAATACATGGAATCACACCCTTGAAAGAATCATAATCTGCTTCACTCTCGTTGGTAACCTTACTACGCAAGGCATTCTCGTATTGTTCAGCAAATTATTTTAAGCTAGTCTTATAATTGACATAGCCGTCAAATAATGCATTCACACTCTCATTTCTTTGAGTGGTTGACATTCCGGCCCAAAATGTATCTTTCACAAAAGCGGGAGACCAACGAAATCTCTCATAATATAGCCCACTCAACCACTCATTCTTTTCAAGGATAAATTTTCTAATTAACCTACTCCACCTCTCTTCAAATTCTATGGCATTTAGAGAATCATAAACTATAGATCGAATACCACTCTTTATTGAATCATAGTGCTCATACCCCCTTAACTTTTCAGGTAATTTTTTCATAATGTTCCACAAGCACCACCTATGACGCGTATTAGGGAATACAATTTCAATAGCATTTTTCATGGCTCTATCTTGGCCAGTGATAATTGCATTGGGATCTTTATCATTCATGCACGTAAGTCAAGTCCTAAAAAGCCAAGTAAATGTATGAGTGTCCTCATTTGATATCAAACCACACCCTAATAATATTGAATGCCCATGATGATTCACCCCTACAAAAGGATCAAATGGCATGTCGTACTTGTTCGTTAAGTACGTCGTGTCAAAAGTAATAGCATCACCATACTCTTCATACGCAGCCCTACTCCTTGCATCCGCCAAAAATAAAATTTCCAACCTACCCTCATCATCCCAATCCATCAAATAAAAAAATTTAGCATTATTTGCTTGCATTTTAAATAATTTTGGACAGCTAAAGCATCGCCATCCCCAAGTCTCAACTTTATAGCTTTATCAATGTAGTTATAACAATCTTTTAATAGGAATGGCACATTCTCATTACCACCGGCTTCAACTACACACGCATTAAAACTTTTATTTGGTCTTATACCAACCCTATCATTCATCTCTAGCTTTCTTTTAGTAACTGAACTTATTTTTCGATTAGTCTTATAAAGTTGAGATTTTCCTAGGCTTAACTCATGAATTGATGAAATCTTCACTTTTCTGTTTGTGTCTACGACCGCCCTAACCATAGCCTTGCAATTAACCTTTTGAATTGGTTGCATTTTGAAAATATTTTTGGCTTGGCTTAAAGGTTTGCCCTCTCGACCACATGCAATGGACACATATCATATTGCACCATCAATCCCTTTTTTTGATGTCCTCTTCTTCACGAGAAATCCTTTGTCATTACCATATTTTTTGTAATACTGAAATAAATCATCAACACTATCAAATTCCATTCCCAATTGAGGGTCATTTATTTTCTCTACAATACATTCTTCATTTTCATTACAACCATCACCATCTCCTATATCCTCTATTTCATCTTCAACCAAGCCAATATTCAAATTAATATCAAGAGATTTTTCTGAAATTTTTGATTCCATCATAATTAAATAGATAAAAAGGCAATAAAAATTAATATGTTAACATAAAATATAATCTCTAACTTTTAACATAAAATATAATCTCTAATTACATTATCATGAAGTAATATATAATTAATAGAGAATACATACCTTTAGAGAAGTTTGATCCCATAAAAGAACTTGAGTTGGAAGTTTAAAGTAGAGAGAGAAAGAGTAAAGTAGCTGGTAAAGAAAGAGTAAAGTAGCAGTAAAGTTTTTGGGTTCTTCTTTGCTTTTGGGACATGAAAGTATCTCATTTTTTTTTGTGCATACACGTGGGGCCAACAAAAGAGATAATGTTGTCCAGCTGGACTTTTTTGGTTTCTAGGCGGTACAAGAGGCGGTACTTTTAGAATTTCTATTTTAATAGTAAGTAGAAACTTCCTTGTGACCATTTGTCCCTCGTCAAAAAACTACACATGAGCTTCTATCTATCCCGGGTTGTTTCTTATTTCAGTGGTAAGAGGTGGCTCGTTTAAGCGAAAGCTCTCGAGTTCGAGTCGTCCATGAATATCATACTTTAAGCGAGGCATGTGTTAGGAGACTCTAGTATAGCGTCCCCCTTGTTTAGTTCGTATGGATTAATTCAAAGGCATCGGTCGTGTGAAGGTTCAGGGTTATCAAGAAAAAAAGTATTGTATGGAGGAACTCTAGATCTGCTATTTTTGTGTTCTAAATGTGTGGTTTTAGGTCACGTGTTACCATGGCCCGTTTAGAAATTACTTTTATATGTTTTTCACATTTAAAGGGGTTTCTACTATTTGTTTTTGTTATTATTGGTTAAGAGCACAGTTTTTATTAGTACTTAAAATGGATAAAATTACGTCCAAACTCTTGTGATAGTATAAATAAAAAAAACAAGTCATCTATGTAGCATATGGGGATATTTTTGTACGAAAATATATTTACGTGCCAAGCACGTGACTAATTTTTACCGTGAACCTAACACCCTTTAGATGTGAGGTAATTTGACCATTTTTAAAAAGGGATCTTAAGTGTTTAGTCCATTTACCCCTAAAAATTGAGGGTTCCTAGTTGTTAGGGTTAATTGCGACGAATTGATAGTTAAGAACGTGAGTATGTCGGATATTTTAATTGAGGGGCGACCCGTAAATCCGAGATAGTTGAAAGGGGATAGGTTCAATTTTCCCTTATTAATATTAAGCGCATACTAATATAGTACCCTAGTACAAATAGCCCGCCCTTCTGAAATTTTGATTTCATTTATTGAGTCAATAATTATGCTTTTAATTAGCTTTTTTCTTCTTGTTCTTCTTGTACACACATGTTTTCTGTTTTCAAACTGTGGTTTTGTCACATTAAATAGTCATGATAAAGTTAGCATATCATATCCTTATTGCAATATATGTTATTAGGGATTTACCTGTGTTGGATTCAAAAGGCACCAAATATCTCTAATCCCACGTTGTTTTTAATGAATTAAATAAATTATTAATGATTTAAGTAATTTAAAAAGCATTCGAATTTAATTATGAGAGATCTAAATTAATTATGTGTCAGAATATTAAAAGGAGTCAATGTGATGAGTTTATAAAGTTAATAGAAGGAAAATTATAATTATAATATTAATATTAATTAGTTTAATTGTTAAAGTTTTGGGTGGATATGGTAATTTCATTAAGTCATTTTATTAAAGTGATCATGAGGAATGTTTTTGAGAAGGCATGGATTTTTTTTGTATTCGGTCATGAGGAAGGTTTGTGAGTAGGGATGGGTTTTGTATTTTAGCATTTTTTTTATTATATTGGACCGTGAGGAACGTTTGTGAGTAGACATGGGTTTTGTATTTTAACCCTTGGTTAAGATTTTCGCATAAAGCTGTAGGTTTCCTTTTGGGGGGGCTACGGCGCGCTTGAAGGATTTTAAGGGAAGAGAGGGATTTGTAGGTTTGGCGGAGCTAAATAATTGGAAGGATTTGGCACAAAAAAATGCGGCGGTGGGTTTAAAGGGGAAAGGGATCGGCGGGTGCCTTAATTGGGCAAACTTAATTGATGATAATTGTCATAAAACCGAAGGTCATTCTCTCTTTTTCCCAATCATTCCCTCGTCAACAAAACATTCCATCCTTCCTTTATTTTTCTCATAACCAATCCACTATTATCTAACCACATTATGCGTTATTCTCCAACCTTTCACCCAGGCGTAAATCAAATTATAAAATCAAACCCTAGCTTTTATTCTTTAATTAAATATTTAAAAAGAGGGTTTCAAAGATTTTACAAAAAATGAATTTAAGAGGCTTTTGACTTTTTCGAAGAGGATCCTCGAAGGTTTTCTACGTCAACAATAAATATAATTTTGGAACACACTTTGAGGTAAGTTGTTTTTTACTCCTCTCCTTTTATATATGTATTTTGCTAAAATCTACCTAGACCTGATTGTAGTGTTAAAATCAATTAGGAACCCTTAGGAAATTTTATATTCCCAACTTCTTCTTGTAATTAGTTGAATTCTAATATCCTCGTATGGAATTAAATGTCGAGCCCTAATAAATTACAAAATTTGAATAATGGCCCAGAGCATGAAAATGGTATTTTGGGGGTTGGACCGCATTTGTAAAAATTGATTATTTGATATTTAAAAAGGAAAATATGGACTTAATTTAGAATTTATAAATTCTAAAATTTACACGTGTTTATTAGGGTCGTACCTTATACTTTAAATGCAGTACTCTTAATGGTTATGCCCAAAATTGATGGAACTTGATATAAGGACCTTATTCATGATATAAGAACTTATGTGAACACATTTTAGGTGACTTTGGACAGTTCATGAATAAATGGGACCCTTATGATGCAATACATCCTTGTAAGGTTAATTGCATGTTATTCTTTATGTTAGAATATGTTACGAGCCTTTGCTCAAGACATTATTGTTGTTGATGTCAAATTTATTATGTACACGATAGAAGGAGTACGAGATATTTTTTTTGTTGGTTGTTGAATGGTGGCGTCGGACTAGTTGGGTTAATTATGAATTTTGGACTTGTAGATATTTAGTTCCTTACCTTACTCTCTTGTAATAAACCATTACTTAAATTTGTCTTAACGATCATCGATGATCCACCTTGGTTATTTGATAAGTGCTATATTGGGACAAAAATGTAGCAATGTCCCGCTTCATTATGGACCCCTAATATTTGTAGGTGGAAAATCCTACTAAAATTTAATTCAAAGCAAATAAAGCAAACTAGTAAAGAAAAATCACACAACACACAACACAAGATATAAGTGGTTCGACAATGTGCCTACGTCCACGAGGTGCTTCAAGCTTTTTTTGTTGATAAAGTCTTAATAACATAGATTGCATGACCTTTTTCCCAAATGTGAGAGTTACATCTATAGAGAACGAAAAAAGAGTGAGTCGTGTAGGACTCTATGGCCTTGGGATACACTTGTGATTTGGTCAACTTGATCTAAGCCCAAGATTTTCGCTGATCGGATCCTCTTTTGTTCTTGTCTTTAAGATATGATCGTATATCAGGGTTGTCGGACAAATATCAACTCTTCCGATTAGGTTAGATAACTCCCTCACAATTTCTGAATGGGGTAGAGAGATTTAATTGTCGGTCGAATTTAATAGTGGTCAGTAGTGATGTTTGATCACCTGTTATAAATGAGATCGAAGAGTATCAACACTTATAATTTTGAGATGAGAATTAACTGTATTCTTCTCGTTGAATCTGGATGGTACGCTTATAATTTGCCCCAATTTTTTAGGGGTACGCCGGTAATTTGGCACTAAGGAGGCTAAAAGACAAGGACTTGCGTGTCAGTCATCACATCGGGTCTCGTTTCAAATGATGAAATGTCTTGAAAGTAGAATTAAATGGGTTAATGACCTTCTCTACTGCCATTTTGAGGTAGACTTCTCACTTCTCACTTATTCAAAATGTTCACGAGTTCATTCATCTTATTCACCAACTTTAAGTTGTAATACCTCGTAATTTTAGGGTCGAAATTAATTTAATGATTGGAATAAATTGATCAAGTTAGTAATTATGTTGGAATTTAATTGGACTAAAAGAGTTTGACTACAAATTAATTCGGTGGAAATTCAGGAAATTTATATCTTTAATTATTTTTAGCCGAGTCGATTGACCAATAGGGCCCGAATCGATTCTTCCCGAGGCAACAAGTGCAGGTTGGACTGTTTTGAGGTGTTTGTTTTGCAATCGGACTCTTTTGTTTTGATCTATTAAAAACACGAAACTCCTGAATTTTCCTATACTTTTTCCCTCAACCAAAAAGAGTAGCTCTCAAGTTTCTCATCTCCTTTGTTTAAAAATCTAAACATCCATTAAAACAAAGCTTCAATAAAATTTTGACGGCTCAAAACAACTTTTCTCAAAATCAATCAAGAACATAACTTTATTATTTTCGTGAGACGAACACTGTCGTATATTAAGATTTTTTTTAGAGACTTATTTTCATGCAAGAATATTATCATTGTTCTCCTTAACTATTGTTTGATTTAAATGTTGCCCAAACCTTAATTACATTTGCTTTCTTAAAATAATTAGCAATTGAAAATAAAATTTAAGACTTTAAATACAACATGCTTAGTTAGTGTCGTCGTATTTTTTTGGATTATTCGGGCAAATCGTGTGTTAAAAATTAAAATATGTAATTCAAATATTGGTACTGACTCGTAAATATATGATCTTTATATGTATGTTGTAGAATAAATTTATTAGTAGTAAAACATCATTACTATGTATATTTGAATTGAATTATATGTTGAATTGATAAAAAATCACTCGTAGTTAAATTATGGAATTTAAAATCTTATGTAGCTATTTCGTAGAAATTATTTGTTACACGATTAAATAAATAATGGATTTGAGTTTTATGATTAATTTGACGATTCTGACATTAAATTCAAAATACAAGTTATGTAGAGATTGTTCGTGTTAATAGTTTGACACCCTTGTTTAGTACGTTGCGTGCTAGGTAGGCCTATAAATGGATCGGATTTTATCCGAATCAGAATTCGATCCATTTAAGCGGATATGGATCGTGCCTAAAATCCGATTATCCGATTATCCGATTACTCGTTCATTAAATGGAGCGGAAATGGATTCATATACTCCGTTCCGTTAATAATCCGATCCGATTAATATTTTTAATATATATATATATATTTGTGTGTGTGTGTGTGTGTGTGTGTGTGTGATTTTATCCGAATCAGAATCCGATCCATTTAAGCGGATATGGATCATGTCTAAAATCCGATTACCCAATTACTCGTTCATTAAATGGAGCGGAAATGGATTCATATACTCCGTTCCGTTAATAATCCGATCCGATTAATATATGTATGTATATATATATATATATATATATATATTGTATTTAATGATATTTTAAATATATATTATAATAGTTCTTTATTTCATTATCTATTTTTTTGGAACATTTGTAAAATAAATTTATGAATTAAGAGTTGAAAATTAAAATGTTGCAAATCAAGTGTTTAAAAGTATATTGGAATGGATAATCGGATCGGATCCGAATCCGTTGAACATAAGCGAATATGGATTTGGATTTTCTTGATTAGATAAATGGATCGGATCCGAATACGTTTAACATAGACGGATATGGATTTGGATTCGCCTCATCCGGTCCGAATACAATCCATTTACGGGCCTAGTTATAGGTATGGGACTAGTAGGTAAACTTTATTGTTATTTGCACTTTTTATGTATGGAATTGGTGAGTGTACGCTTGTACAGTTGAGTATTTACCTAGGTGGGACTAGGTAGTATGTCATCACGTTATCTTTTAGCTTAGGTGCTAGACTAGGTGGTTACTTTTGTTTATGTATTTCCTCAAAGGTGATTGACTAGGTGATACTTATGGTTTAGTGATCTTTAGGTATATGAATAGGGGTAATTTTAATTGGGATGCCCAGATCATGGGTGGGACTAATTGGAAATAATGAAAACTTGCTTAAGAAAATAGAATCAACGCATAGGAAAATAAATGGGTATTAAAATGGATTTGCGTCAGAGTATATTTATGGCTAACGAAATTAGTCTGACTGACTGTAGTGACGTATTACGTGTGGAACATCATGAGTATGTGAAGGTCTAGTGAACTTAGGATGCCTGGCTATAGTGATGGGAGTGGGTATGATGTGTTGATGATTTAAGTTCGTTGGGGTATGTGTAGGACCAATAGAAAGGTTGACTGGCTAAAGTGGTATTGCACATATAATATAATTAAATAATTAGAAATTAATTTAAGATTGAGGATTATGATTTAATGAAGTGTTGAGAAATTAGATTCGTATGGATAGTCAGTATCTTAGGCTACACACAAAAAAAAAATCAAATTTTAACAAATTTATCTTGATTTAATTTAGCGTGTATACAAAATTGAGTCCAAATTAAATATGCCAAGCCACATAAACAAACCAACCCAAACAAAAGAAGATTAAGGAAAAATCCCTTTCGGACAAAACCTATATTATTGCAGTGTTAAACAGCTTGACAGACACAAGACGACATACAGACTACTTAGAGCTTCACTAAGTATAAAGTAAAGTTCTTCAAATATTTAACAGACACCGCACAATCCACAAAAAGCAGCTCTTGCCTAGGTATCCACCGATCAACCTCGGGAATATCTAATTTCTTTCTTCTTTAGCAATATAAACTCGACTCAAAAAATCGCCAATAGATAAAATCTCTACAAGGGTTCTTCAATTTGGAATATGTTGTTTTTTATTTGGTAAAGCGATTCTTAAAAATCCAAGGGGGTTGGATGAAAAAATAATAGATTTTTATCATAAAAAGAACTCTAAAAAGGCTCGGGGAAAAGTCTAATCATGTATCTCTATTTATAGGGAAAGTTGTTGCAGAAAGATAGGTATTAGCGAAAGATAAAAAAACTCGCATACACGTTCGAATGACGTACACATATCATTAGATTACGTTTCTAACAAACTTCAAACGACATTCAAGATCTTGTCAAAAGGCGTTGCTTCAGGTCTCGTTCGAACGTGGAAAATTCGTTCTAACGGCATACCGAATCTCGTTCAAACGATACCCAACAAAACTTCAAACGACATTATAGAATTGACCAAAAAGCGAGAATCCATATTTCGTTCGAACGAATTAGCCTCGTTCTGACGATATTACATAACTCATTCGAACGACCTATCAAACTCGTTCTAATGAATTAGTGAGTTTAAAAAAAAAACTTTTAAAATCATTTTAAACATTTTGAAAACTTTTAATGCAAACTCTGATTTTAAAATATCCTTTGGATAATTATAGACTTTACCAAATCTCTTCATAACTCTTCTGAATCTTGTTGTGACAAACGATCTTTAATCTTTCAAATATCATTAACTTCTTGTCTTCGAATACATGGAAGTAGTCATGAAAGTGCAGTGGGGTGTAACGGGATAAGCCAAATAAAAACTAAATTGAGCAATTATAAAACTTCCTCTCATAAATCTTCTTTTCTAGCTATTCTGGTACAAAACACAAACCGAAGCCAAATTAACCCGTAAGACTAATACAACTAATGCCCTCATAAATTGAGAAATGGAAATGCATAAATGTTTGAGTCTTCAACAAAAAAGTCTTCATCTTGTGATCATCACCGAGGCGGAAAATACCTACACACATAAGACAAACGAAATAACGTGATGCGTACGAGTTTAAAAATAAATAAACTCCCCCTCAATTTGTTCTCCCCCTTTTTGTTCGCAGTAGAAAAAGGGTTGAAAACTAATCTTGAAATGTTAGCATCAAGTAAATCCAAAAGAAATAATCATTACAAATATAAGCAATAAAGCACATGCGATGAAATTTTCAAGAAGAATACCAATTATTTTTTATATTTGTTTTAATTTTTTAAAGTAAAAAAATATAAAGGTACAAATACAACACACCATGGGATAACACTAAAATATTTGAATCATGAAAGCAGGATATAATTGTGTGAATATTTTTCGTACGCATATCAACATAAACATTCATAACACAGGTGCGCGAAGTCATGAGATTCTTTTAAAGAAAGAACTCAATTTCAACTTTAGGTGTAAAATGTTGAACTGGAACGAAATTGACTCGACCTATGCTATATGCCATAAATTTAAATGATTCTCAAATCAATAATGTCAAATTATTTAATGTTTTTCAAGAGAGCCTGTTGTGCAAACCCATTGATAATTTACTTTATAACACCCCCCAAATCTCACATATATAAAAAATCACTCTCAAATATTTTGAAGATATCATAATACTCATATGTAGAGAAGCATCAATGAAATAAAATTGGCCTTGGCACTTCTATTTTTCTATGTCGTTAATCTTTTAGGCTCTTTTATCAAATAGTTGCTTTTAATGCAAAGAGAATTTTGCGCTTTCATATCTCTTTTCCACTGCTTAACATTTGATAAAATTTTCGGGGAATAAATTCGGGCAATGGTTCTTACAAGAACAACTAATATCTTTTTACATTTGGTTCATTATTATGCAGAATGAAGATGAGAAAACCATATTCGATACATGATAAGCAAGTTCAACATTCAAAAAGTCCGTGCACTTGTGCAATAACGGTGTCAAATAGTCTAGCATATAAAAAGTAATCATCAATGATCAATAAAATTTTATCCACACATTATTAAGCACACTAATGACACAAAGTCATGTCTTAAAGCACTAAGAAAAAGTCACGTGAATGGATGGAATGTAGGGGTAATCCGAACAAATATCTCAAATATTTTTCCATATATGGTGAAAATGAAAATACAAAAATCTTTGTCTTTTTCTAAAATTTTATCAAAATAAAATATTTTTCAAAATTTCAAACTTTTTCTTAAAAACCAAAAATATTTTTGTCATTTTTCAAAATATATTAAAAATAAGAACTTATGAATACAATAGTAATACAATCTAGTAATAAGGATAAAGATATGAACATGATAATCACCTTAGAAACAAGTCTCGACCTCAATCATTAGGCCTGGAGGAGTTCTCAAAAGGAGAAGACATCATATGAAATTCCTCCTCAAACATTGTGAAGTATTGACTAAATACTCTACTTTCTCTCAAAAACTCTCAAAATCTTTATACATGTGTGTGGGAGTATGTGGGGCAATGTGTGTGGGAGTGCGTGCGGGAACACGTGTGTGAGAATCAACATGTCTAACATAAAGCATCTCCAAAATCGATTTCCTAACCCAAATAGATGAATATTAGACGTGTTAGGTTTTGGGAAACATGGGGATACTTGACTTCAACTTCCTAGGGTTTCTTCTAAGATCATAGCAAAAACACCTAAGGTTACCTTTCCTACCGCAGTGTGCGCACGTGTAGATGCGACGAGAAATGGGACCTTTGGGTTGAGCTTTTCTAACACCCTAGGATGTGGTTGACCTTTAAAACAAACAACAGTCTTGGATTTCACAATGGAAGCATTAGAATCATAAAGCCTAGTACTATCACTACCAACACTGCTTGAGTCTCGCAAATCATCTTTTGACCTCAAAATCTTAGACTTAAGCACATAATTAGATTATTCAAGCGTTAGGAGCTCATTCTTTAAATTTTCAATCATTTCAAGATGGTTATCTCGCTCCCCTTAATACAAGCTAACTTATCCCTAAGAGTATCCGCACGTGCCCTTAAATCTTTTATCAATTGCCATTATCCTCACTGGCACGTACACAAACCCTATAAAATTTGTAGTCCTCTAATTCTTTCTCTAGAAATCGAACTTTATCCCCATTCTCTTTCTTAAACACTTTTAAGGATTTAAAATCATGGATCGTGTCCACGGGATTCTCACGAAGAACATCTCCTTGAGTTTGAATATTTTGTAAAAAGTCAATTTCAACTTTGAAATGAAAAAAATTATTTTTTAAGAACTTTAATTCTATTTTCAAACTTCAAATTCAAAAGACCTAATGCTTCATCGTGGTTATGAAGCTTATTGTACTCATCTCTAATATTAAAGTCATCTTCATCGCTCAACGCATCGACAACTTATAATAATGATGACTCATCGAGATAACAACTAATAAACAAACAAACAAATAAACAAATATGAGAGAGATAGAGGGAAAAACAGACCAAATAAACCTAAACATCACAAACTAAGGATCTACTTGATACCTCAGTATAACACGTTAGACAAAAAAATAGCCAATTGTACAAATTATCCAAATAATTTAAGTGTTAAAGGATCACACAAAACTTATTGTAATCGGATCTGATACTAATTAAGGAAATTGGTATCCCAAAAAAATTAGTAAAAATCAAGATCACGCGATATTTGAGTGCAACGCGCTCTGATACCAATTCGAGAAAGCGTATTCGTATGGATAGTCAGTATCTTAGTCTACACACGTAAGTTCAAATTTTAACAAATTTTATCTTGATTTAATTTGGTGTGCAATCAAAATTGAGTCCAAATTAAATATGCCAAACGACATAAATAAACCAACTCAAAGAGAATAATATTAAAAAAAAATCCCATTCGGGCAAAATCTATATTTCAGCATTGTTAAAAAGTTTTACAGATACTAGACGATTTACAGACTACTTAGAACTCCACTAAGTATAAAGCGCAGTTCTTCAAATCTTTAACAGATACGTCATAGTTCAGCACCGTCCACATCCAGGAGCTCTTGCCTCAGTATCCATCGATCAACCTCAAGAATCTTCAATTCCTTTCTTCTTCAATAATAAAGCCTCGACTCCACAAATCAGCAGTAGAGATAATCACTACGAGGGTTTTTGAACTTGGAATATGTTCTTATTGATTTGGTAAAGTGATTCTTAAATATCCAAGGTTTTTTTTATGAAAAAATAATAGAGTTTAATCATAAAAATAACTTTAAAAGGGCTTGGGGGACAGTCTAATCCCATAACTATATCTATAGGGAAAGTTGTTGCAAATAGATAGGTATTAGAGATTTTGATAAATCTGTATAAAAAATAAAAAGTTGCATACTCGTTCAATCGACTTAATGCCTCGTTGGAACGACGTACCCTATCTCGTTCGGTCGCATTTCTATCTAAACTTCGAACGACATTCCATAGCTTGCCAAAAGATGTCGCTTCAGATCTCATTCAAACGTGGAAAAATCATTCTAACGACATACGTAACCTCGTTCGAACGACATCCAATGAAACTTCGAAGGACATTTCAGAACTGAACCCAAAGCAACGTTCTAGATTTATTTTGAATGAACGAATCTCGTCCTAACAATACTATATAACTCGTTCGAATGACCTATCAAACTCATTCTAACGAGTTAGTGAGTTTTCAAAAAAACTTTTAAAATCATTTTAAACATTTTGAAAACTTTTAAAGCAAACTCTGATTTTAAAATATCCCCGGGATAATTAAAGACTTTACCACACCTCCTCGTAACTCTTCTGAATGTTATTGTGATGAAAGATCTTCAATCTTCCAAATATCATCAACTTCGTGTCTTCGAATATGTGGAAGTAGTCATAAAGGTGCAGTGGGGTTTAACAAAATAAGGCAAATAAAAACTAAATTGAGCAATTGTAAAATTTCTATTATTAATTTTGAAATAAACATAGTTGGACTTAGGTAGTGGGTTGTCTTAGTTAGTATTATTTTACTTTACCCGCGTCTTATTATATTGATTCTTAATTTAAACTAATCTATTGCGATGTTTATCTCTTATGATGCTTATGACTGAATTCATGGATCCTATTTTAAAATAGTAGTTAGCATTCTTACGGATGGATGTAATCCATCAATAATATTGACTAACATTTTAGGTTAGGTTACTGGTGAAATGATAAGATCAACTATGCCACATGGCTTGAGCCACACGGCGGAACACGTGCCTAGTTATGCAAGAGAGACATAAAAAGTAATCGGCCTAATGAGATCTTGATAGAATAAATTCTCCAAGATCATTTCAATTATTGATAAGTATGAAGAAACCCACGAACGTGGGAAACTAAGTCTATAAATAGGGGAGATCTGGCCCACATTAGGGATTGATTGTAACTAGCATGCGATAGCCTGGATTCTTAGCTAGCAACACTAGCACTCCGATTATTGCCACCCCTTTCCTAATATAAATTCTTTATCCTTTACCCCCTGGAAGTAGGCCAACCTCACGGCCAAACCACGTACATAGCTATATTTTTTTTTTTTGCATTCTTAATAGTTTTGGGGCAGTTATACAATTTTATTATTTATTATGGGAAGAATCTCCTACAATTTGGGGGCGTATGTGGGATACTCGAAGATCTCACCACTATTGAAGTCAAAAAAGCCCAAACTTCAGTACGAGTGCATATCAGTCTCACCCTGCTCACACAAGGAGTCGCATGCAATCTGAAATACGCGTCACATGAAAGGAACAAACTCATGTGTGATTCCTACCTACCCAACAACTTTTAAGGTCCAGAAGATGTTTACATGGCAGATCTAGACCTAGTCGACGGTACTGTACGACACCGATCGACCGAGCGAAACCCTTTTTTCCATAATCTATAAAGAAAAGTTGAACATCCGTGATCAGGTGATCGTTTATCTAAGGAGACAACTATCCCAACAATTCGAGGCCAATACCTCAAATTCACATACTCGACGTTATCACACGAAGGGACCTAACTCCCACAGAATTAAGTCAATATGGCTTCTCATTCAAGAAGTCACCGTATAATCCCTCATTATCGCCAATGTGATCGCTCACCTGGGAGAAATTCATCAACCATAGGTATCACCAACCCCGTCCTATAGAGTTGGCCTAGAGAAGCTGGCCAGCTCGCTTTGGACCGCAGTCGAATTAGGAAAAGACAAACAAATTGAGAGGACTCATCCATAGGGAATTAGAGGAAGCATGAACCCAAACCTTGACAGTACCCCCAAGGACTTAGCGAAGATAGATCTGGGTCATACTGCAGCCTCACTATTCATCGAATTGATAAAATTATTCTAGACTCCAAAGAAGTTCTCCATGCTAAAATTCACAACATACGAAGGAAAGACATAACCAAATCATCACATTAAGCATTACCGGCAGACCATGTCCATTTAGAGCCATCACGATGCTTTGGTATGCAAGGTATTCGTATCAACCCTAGGAGAGATCGACTTGAGGAGGGTTAAAACCTTATCCCCCGAGTTGATGTCCACCTTTAGGGATCTTAGAGATCGATTACCAGATCTTTCTAAAGAAAAAAAAATGATAAGCTCTCGGGAAGTACCCTCAGAGGTACTGGTAGCTACACAACAAAATTAACGATTGTAACGAGCAACTGGTGATCACCTCCTTTAAATTTGGTCTGGAGCAATCAGATGATCTTTACCAGTCGCTGACAAATAAGTCAGCCTCTTCAATGGACGATATTATGTACCGTATTAAAAAATATGCTAAAGTAAAATATGAGCTCTGTAGTCCAGCCTCCCTAGCTGACCAAAGCAATAGCTAGCTAAAGAAAGCCTCCAAAGGGGAAAATCATCCACCATCGCCCACGAAAGGATCCAGGAATGAAGTTTTTAAAAGTCGCTCCAAATCTCAGGTCAGCGAGAGTAGGTACAAGGCATTAGAAACAGTCTTCAAGGAGCCCATTTTTAAACTCATTCATTAGGTGAAGGACAACCCTTTCTTTAAGAGGCCTCCTAAGATGGTTGACGACCTAAGTGCTCGGGATGCCAGTCTTAGGTACATCTATTACCAGGACCTCGAGAACCTCATGAAGGACTACAAAATGCTTAAAAAGCACCTTACATAACTTGCACAAGTGGGATATATCAAGGAATACATCAACCCAACAAAATTAAAGGCAGTAAAGAAGATTACCGCAGTACAAAAAGCGGAGGAATATCTCCCACTAGCAAGATTAGTCGTTGTTATCCACAGTTACACCGACCCAACTCAGCATATCGACAAGACACTAAGGGAAAAGGTAAGATTAACAACCATCATTCAATAAGCATTTTAGGTAGACCCAGCCAAACTGATCCTAGTCAAGAGGGAGATAAAAGACCTGGATATCGATCATACTATTATGTTCATCAATGATAATCTAGTTGGCAGAAATTTACCCTATAAAGATGCCTTAGTGCCCATCCTACGAATTGTAAACTTTGACATGAGGAGAGTACTGATAGACCAAGGAAGCTCCTCTGAAATCATGTACCTGATAGTGCTATATAAGCTTAGCTACCGTGTCAAGGATTTGAATACTAATGTTGGTCCATTAATTGGCTTTAAAGGGGTGTAGAGTCACACTTAGGAAAAATCAAATTGCGAGTCAAGATCGGCCCTACTAATAAGGAGGTTGAATTCCACGTAATCCGACCAGAGTCGCCCTATATTACCATACTGGGCAGAGGATGGCTATATGATATGATGGTCATTACATCATCGCTTCATTAGAAACTCAAATTTGTGACAAGAAAATCGGTGATAAATATCAAAGGAGATCAACAGTAACCCGAAGCTATTTTATTTTAGCTATCAAGATAAATTATGCTTAGTCTAAGAACAGTCAATGCAAAGATAACTTAGAGGATGATCAGTCCAAGTAGGAACGAAAGGGAGTTCAACTAGGGGTCAAAGAAGCTCGAATAGCCCCTACCGAATGCGTGTGAGAGTAACTTATTTTGTTCCTTTGGATACGTGACATCCAGAAAAGATTTTTCTCATCGGATCGGATCTTACCAGAGATGAAGTCCCATAACTTGCTTGTTTCCTTAGAGCATACACAGACATTTTCTCTTGGCAACCTTATGATCTCTCACGGATAGACCTAAAGATCATCTGCCACCAATTGCATGTGAAACCGAGCACCAAGCTAGTCAAATAGGAACCCAAGAAGTTGACTCTAGAAAAGGTTAGGGCACTAAAAGCTAAAGTTAAGAACCTACTCCGGACTGGCTTCATCAGAGAATTCTAATTCATATAGTGGGTCTTGGACACCATCATTGTCAAGAAGAAAAGTGTGACACCCCGCCTTATTAAGTATCGAGTGATCAGTCCTTTATAAAATTTAAAACAGAATATCCAATTGGTTCAGTCTTAGCATCACTTGCCGAAAAATATTTTATTAATTACTAACCATCTAGTAGTTAAAAAGTTCGGTGCCAAATTTTATCTTTAAAATTAACATACAACTAAATAAATAGCTAACTAAACATTCACCATCCAATAAACAATCTCATAAATAGAAAGTGTCATAAAGAAGTAACTGCGTCTGGAATAAATATTTCCAGTCTAAATCCTAAATACAATAGTGTGAAATGAAATGAAACCCAACAACTGAAATATAAATAAATGTCTGATATCTCTATCTCTGGATACATCTTAATAATGATGAGAAACATGCCCGACTGGAGTAAATAACTCGAAAATAATCAAAGATAGGTGTGGAGGCGTCTAGTACCGAGATCCCGTAACTTTCACAACAGCTACAACACATCAACTGATAAGAACTCATATTCTTGGCGTCCATGTGGCTGGGCACCTAAAAAGTTTTTACAACAACAAAATAGATTTGGAAGAAAACGGGTCAGAGACCGAGTTGATATTATTTTAAAAACAACAAGTGTTTAAAATGCATTAAACAATATTATATACATGTTAGTTCCACGTGCCCTCACTTGAGATTCTCACCTCTCAACTAATGTGCACGCCTAACGTAAGCTCCTAACTCATCCTTATTACGCTATCTCTCCTATCTAATTTAAATCGAGTCTCTTACTATAATGCCTAAGTCATTATGCCCACCCGTATTACTCGAATAATACAACTTGCATTTTCAATATTAATTAGATCGAATTTGAGTATCTCATTACTCATTCAAGTTTCCACATTCTTGATTAATTTAAGATGTCGCAATCTTTCTCATATACTAAGAAACACAGTAGAATAATCACAAGTGTAAATACATAAATCATTATCATATATATCTACTAATATGGCTCCCCAAAAGGCTAAACCTGCGGTGCGTACATACTCTGATACCAAATCCCGGTACATCACATATATAAGGATTATGAATTTCGAATCACTCTCGAATTGTATCTATACAAATCACACATATTAGAGGCGAACATAGTTCCCACCTCTATGGGATACACACATACCTATGCATCCACACGACCGCAAACTTATCAACTCATCGATAAGTCTTTCCCAGACCTATGATCTGAGGCACCAATTTAAGATACCCCCGAAGGCTCATCAAGCTAAGACTGCACCATTTCTAAGACTTCCCGTGATAGAAAGTATGGTAGGTATGTCATACACACAATCAATCATACATTAGGTATTCACATAACCTTGTACATAAATCCTTATCTTTAATATAGGTGTACACACATCCTATAACATATGTTTTATACGTAGTATATCTATCTCACAAATATCCTACGTGTTAATGTAAAATATTATTGCTCTCGTCATACGCTCCCGAGTAATTCTCGCCACTCGAAGTGTCTCCTTTATTTCCTAACATAAAATCAGTAAGTAACTCACTTATATCCTACTGGTCTAAGACATCATATCCTTGTATTTACGGGGTTTAAATTAGTCTCCGATTTAAATATTTCTCTTGATTAAACCTAATTAAGGTTAGCCCTTAATTCGTTATCCTGGAACTAAACATAAATTACAATTTAAGTCTACTGGTATTCCCAAATACTCTTCCATATGTTTAAAATTAAAATCCACGATTAAATCCCGAATATCTCCCAAAGAAAATTAAACAAAAGGGAAAGGAAAAAAATTATGGGCAGCCGAATCGATTCGGCCTGGTCCGAGTCGATTCGCTCGTACATGTATTAAAAATCTGCATATGTGTTCGTACGAGTTTCTCCCATTTTCAACCTTAAATCCTCAATTTAATCGTCCCAAACTCCCAATCAATTGTACTAAATGTTATACTAACATAATTACATGATTTCTAACGTATAAAAATCATAAAATCATCACGGGGCATCAATTTCTTCAATTAATTCATGAATATTTCTTAAGAACCCTAGTTCCTCATATCGTGTTCAAGAACACCATAATTCTCAGATTTAATTTTTGATTTCTAACACTTAGGTTATAATTTCATTTTTTCAATGATTCCAGAAATTCATCTACAAGTGAAACTTACTCATAATCATAATTAAATTCTCTAAATTTATGAAATATCAATTATTCATGGTTATTTCTTTCAATCTAAACTGTCATGGACGTTGATACCAATATTTACCCACCTACGTGGACCAATTAGAAATAGACATGTGTCATCCACTGTGGCAATAATCCTAGTCCGCAAGGAGAAATCGCCGACATAGGCCTGGAATGCCGACCAATATTCTAAATGCTGATCAATAGCAGGAAGACCGACCAACATGGTTAAACAAAGCGTCAACAGTAATATACATTATGAATAATATGTACTGATATAAATGCCTAATTTATAAAGGCATTCCATCCTTTTACATTATGACTCTTGATCCCCTAGAGGTCTATATTTACATTGTAATCCCTTTAGCAAATGAGATCGGAATATAATCTAACAGGCAATACAAGACAGTGGACGCAAACTTTTCCTTTCGGCCGAACCACTTTAAAAACGTACTTGTCTCTTTTATTTACTCATTTATTCGTGATTAAATTATTAGATCTATTTTAGTTTTTTGCATCAACAGATTGGTGTCGTCTATGGGAACGTGTTTCTAAACATGTTCACTCATACATTTATCAAACATGACTGATATCCCTGAGTCAAGTACCAGGAATGATGGCACCCCGCCTGTTCCTTCTGCTCCACCAACTCTAATGATTTGATTGGAATCTTGGCTAATCTTGCCAAATGACAAGAGGCTATACAAGATACCATGAGGCAGTTAGTGTAAACCCTACAAGCCAGGCCACCTTCCTTATCTGCTCGTGGAAATATGCTATCACCGCCTCCATGAAGAGTAGACATACCCAATCCAGGACTACTAGAGATACTTCTTATCGCCTATGAGTAAGCTTTTCATTCAGAACATCGGAGCCCTATGACAAATAATCTTTTACTCCTGAAATATTGAGTGCCTTAGAAAGGATAAGTCTAGCATCTCCCTTTGATCGTTTGGGGCCTAGTGGGAATATAAATGTTCCCAAGGCATTATCGAGAAATACTCGATGACTAACTGATCAGCGTGAAGGCTCAGCCCAATCTAGATCAGATGCCCGACGAACTGCTGGTACCGAGCAATATTCACCGGAGGGGAGTTCAGCACAAATAGTTGGTCAGAATAAAAAAGATGTAACACACAGATCTGATGCTGGTAATAATGCACGGATGGTATCTATCCAATGATTAGAAGATAGATTGGGATAAATGGCTAAGGTCAATAACCCTTTACATAGAAGCTTTGTGAAGAGATCTCCTTTCGTACAAGCTATTGTAGATTTTTCCACACATTCAAAGTTTAAAGATCCTGTAGTTACTCCCAAATATAATAAAAAAACCGATCCCATCCTTCGTATAGGGCAGTATCAAGCAACAACTGATATCTATGTTGTTCCCGACGAAATGAGATGCAGGACATTCACAGGGATAATTACAGGACCTGCTCAGATCTGGTATAACAGTCTTCCTCGGGGGAAAATTATTAGTTTTCATCAGCTTGTTGAGCTATTCATTGGTAACTTCTGTTTTGGAGATAAATCACTGAAACGAGTAGCTCATTTGTTCAGTGTAAGGCAAAAGGTGGGAGAAAGTACTCGAGATTACATCACTCCTTTCAACAATGAGAAGTTATAAGTCATTAATTACGAGGAAAAAATAACCATTACTGCTCTCATGAGTGGGTTTCTCCTCGAGAAGCTCTACTACACACTTGCTAAAGATCCTTCGAAGACGATAACATAATTGATGGCAAAGGCAGCCAAAATCATGAACGCCAAGGAGGCAATGGCAGCCAAGCAAAACTCATAAGTAAAGGCTGAAGGTAAAACTGATAAAAAGGAGCACAAAGATCCTAAGGACCACAGGGAATCAAAGTAAAAAAAGGAATATGAATCGACTCAAAAGGTATAACAATTATACTCCCTTAATAATAGGCATCCACCATGTTTTGGAGGAGATAAAGCACAATAAGGATGTATGTTGGCTTGAAAAGCTAAGAACACCTTCTACCAAGAGGGATAGGTCCAAATATTATGAATTTCATAGGGATCACGGATATACGACAGATTATTGTGTTGCTCTTTAAAATGAAATTGAAGCACTCATCTGGAGAGGAAAGCTAGACAGGTTTATTGATCGGTAGAATAATGGTGGAGCTCGACGAAGGTTAAAGTCTCCATGTAAGCCCAGAGATGATAAAAATAGAGCTCACAAAGATGATCAAAAGGATGATCTCGACCTGCCCAAGAAGTCGAGATAATCAGAATGCGAGGTATTCACGCTTAATTTTAGATCTTTTGATTATCAAATGATTACATGTGGAGATGCAGGAGGAGGGGATCATACTCCTAAAAGGAAATCTTACCTCAATGAGGCTCAAGCTTATTTATATATCCAGAGGATTAATCTAGCGAAAGAAGATCGACCAAGGAAGGTTGACAAAGACAAGCTAGTGATTGGTTTTTCTAAAAATGACCTCTCAGGGTTGCTATACCCCCATGATGATCCTTTAGTAATCAAAGTCAGAAGGGAGGATATAATTGTTTCCAGAGTGTTGGTTGATAACAGCAGCTCGATGGATATCATGTTTTACCCCTGCTTTGACAGTCTGAGCTTAGCCAATTGGAACCTTATCACAGGCCTCTAATAGATTTTTTTGGTGAAAATGTATTTCCTTTGGGGACAATAAAATTGGAGGTGTTGATCGGTACATGGCCAGCAAGTCGGACAGATAAGATACGTTTATTTATAATGGATAAAAATGTTCATTCTACCTATAATATTATCATGGGAAGAGTAGGGTTGAAGAAATTTGAAGTTGTGCCATCTACAGTCCATCAGTGTTTGAAGTTTCTGACCAACTTTGGGGTAGGCGTGGTAAAAGGTGACCAAAAAGTAGCTCAGGAATGCTACTACTCATCTACCGAGCAAGAATATTTGGAAGAAATAAAGATAAAGACCACCACTTACCAAGTGGACACCTCTAACCTAATAAGGATCCTGAGGTTGAAACCTTAGATACAAGAGAAGAAATAAAATATGAGGCAAAGAAAGCAGGTGTTTGCATGGAGTGACGAAGATATGTCTGGGATTGATCCTAACTTTCTCTACCATGATCTTAATGTTAGCAAAGACGCCAAGCCTGTGAAGCAAAAGCGTAGGGTGTTCATTCCCCCAAGAAGAACCAAGCTATTCAGGAGGAAGTTGAGAAGTTTCAGAAAGCTTCATTCATTGATGATGTGAAATACCCAGAATGGTTGACTAACGTCGTTATGGTCAAGAAGAAAAATAACAAGTGGTAAAAATGTGTGTGGATTTCACGAACTTAAATAAGGCGTGCCCAAAGGACCATTTCCTTTACCACAAATTGATTAACTCGTTGATGCTACATCGAGGCATGAGGTACTTACCTTCATGGATGCATACTTTTGTTATAACCAGATTAAAATAAAGCCTGAAGATAGGGAAAACACTTATTTTATTACTCCCCGGGGAACTTATTGTTATAATATTATGCCATTTGGTTTAAAAAATACAGGTGCTACTTACCAGAGATTGGTGAATACAGTCTTTGAGGAGAAAATAGATAAGAATATTAAAGTATACGTAGATAACATGCTGACAAAGAGAAAAAAAGCATCCAACCACATTACCGACCTTAGCCAGACTTTTGACCAACTGGAGAAGCACCAAATGAAGTTGAATCCGACCAAATGCATATTTGGTGTGTAGGAAGGAATGTTCCTCGGGTATAGGGTTGTCAATGGACCGGGTCTGGACCCGAACCCGACCCGAATTAACGGATCTGAGAAAATTTTATAGACCCGATTAGTTAATGGACCGGGTCAGGATATACATGACTCTGATTCGATAAGAATCCGACCCAAATGTGTATATATATAATATAATAAATATATATTTATATATAATATTATTTGGCACTGTTTTAAAACTGTGCCAAAATTTGGCACTGTTTTAAAGTATGCTAAAATTGAGTACACTTGACTAAAATATAAAACACCATAAAAAATTACCCCCTTCAATTTTTTGAGTCTCCCGATCTCTCCCTCCTTTATCAACATCAGGCTCCCGCTCTCTCCATCTCTCTCCCTCACGCTCAAGGAAATTCAGAAAAAAGGGGGGCCGACCAATTCAGATATGGCCGATTTTTTTTTATAGAAGTGAGGTTGGAAAGGTCAACAATTCATCGCCTTGTATCAACCAATCTAAGGTGGGTATTGATTGTAAATCATTAGTGCTAAAAGCTCAGTTGGCTCACCTCTCTTTCCGACCCTCTTAGTTTGGCTGATTATTTTGTTATGGATTTATGGTTTATTTCTTAGTGTTTGGTACAATCCTAGGGTTTTCCTTATTTTTGTGATTGTTTTAATTTTGTTAAATACCCAAATTTTATTTATCCCTATGATGATTTTCTAGTCACTTGGACCACTTATAGATGTGGATTGTGCTTTATTCCATGGAGGTATGTGATTCCTTTAATATTTTTTTCTATAATTTATATATACACAAACACACACCCACACATATGCACATATATACTCTATTTGTTCGAGTTTTGTTATACATATTTTGCATCTGGGACCTCTATATATTGATGTGCTTTTTTTGTCTTTTGGCTCAGTTGATAAACCATTCTGTTAGAGTTACTCTATTTTGTAGAATATAATTAATTCTACTGGTTCATTTGGTATATATTCAATTGATATATAATTCTGTGAGAGTTACACTATTTTGTAGGTTCCTGGTTCAGTTGATGTAGAAAACATTTTTATGGTCCAGTTGAGTTGGGTACCGATTGCAAATCATCAGGTTCTTAATATGGGAGATGATGTAATGACAACGTAAAATATTTGTCAAATATTAAGTCGGTTGATTTTGTTCAATGTTAAAAGCTCAGTTGTCTCTTCAATGGACTGGCTGACCGTAGATTGTTCTGCTTTAAAGATTGGTCATGGGTATGGTGAAGTCTATGTGTATCGTCTGGAGAGGGGGGTACTCGACCGACTTGGGCAGACCACAGACCTAGATCAGATCAATCACAAAGTCTGGATAATTTTATGTTTTCGTTGTGGTAATAACATCATCATCATTACCAACTCAAGACGCAAGAAACCACCTACTTTGTTGATCAGATTGAGACCGCTGATTTTTTATACGCACCCGATATGACATGTCATGATCTGTTGCCAAGTCTAGTTAATATGGATATATCATACATGGGCCTAGTTGTTTTGTAGGTGGAATTTTATATATGTGATGTTGTGTTATATGTATGGGGGGAGATTTTATGGATATGTTCCTTGTTGGGTTTGTCTGCCACTGTAATGCGTAAGAGGCTAAGGGTTGATAATTATTTCCTTTTCCCCCAATGTTTTTCTTTAAGTCGGAAGAGATACCATTGTCTGTTTTGCACATTCAATGTCATGATGGGCCTAATCATGGAGTTCCTAATGACACCATTATTGTCCGTGAGATTTTGAAAAGAATATATAATCTTCTAGCCAGTCTTCGACCAATTGTGGTGAACTGTAGTTTCATCTTATATTTCTTTTCTTTTTTCTCCTTTTCATTTTTTTTTTGGGGGGGGGGGGGGGGGATTTCAATCCATAACAATATTTTGAGGTTTCAAAAACTATTTTCGTTGTACAGTTTTTAAACCATTACCTTATTTTTTAGAGGCCTTTTTTATTTTCTCCTCCAATCTCTTCGATTTCTATTTTATTTTAGTTTTGTTGTTTTTTTTGTTTAAGATATATATAGAGATGGATCGATAGGGTTCCAAGATCATTTTTTTCTCCTCCGAGATTGTGTCTCCCCCGATTCGGTAACCTACAACAGTCACAACATCTTGCAATGTAGGCCAATCTCCAAACTCGACAAGCGAAACTCCTTCCCAGAATTCATCATTGGTTATTGTCAATAATGCAATTTCGCATTCAATTTTAATAGCAAGCACAGTGGCCAAGTATTTGTTCATCATTGCTGATAGTCATGTTATGTTTGTTATTATTTTGTAATTCAACACTCTTGTTTGCATTTTTTAAATTTTAATCTACTCAACAGATTTTAGTCTGACTAGATGCTGGCATGTACTGGTGATAAAAAAAACTACCTAATGGGCTTTGGCAAGTATTGATGCTAACATGTATTGACGACTTGATGTTAACATGTATTATTTTGTAATTCAACACTCATGTCTCTCTCTCTCTCTCTATATATATATATATATATATATATATATATTTATGTGTGTGTGTGTGTGTGTTTGTGTGTGACTTTCCTGTATGGTACACAATGTGAATGTTAAAAGGAGAGTACCCAATGTCTCCCATCTTTTAAAGATTTCCTCCTCTCATAAATGAGGTATATACTTGCATCACATAGTAGTTATTTGTTTTTTTCACTTTAGTTATTTGTTTTTTTAAATTTAATCGGCTCTGATTTTAGTTATACTAAAATAAAATAGAAATATTACAATCGCACTAAATAACTATGGCTCCGGAATTGAATGTTCGGTCATCTATAATCTTTTTAGTCTAGTATTTTGGATTTTCCAATTACGGCGCGCGAAATTTGACATAAGGAACTGATTTAAAGCTCATGGAATGAGGAAAATAACACCTACCAACTCTATCAACTGATACATTTAATTATATTCTATGATATTCTCCGAACAAAAGAACATAATTTCCTCTCATTTCCAGTGATATTTGTAGCTTCTTGTCAAAGTAGTCTTGGAGTCTGAGCAAAAGCTATTGAGAGAGGATATGAGCAGAATGACGATTAGAACAATAGTTTAGGCGTTCGTCTCAACTGTCTAATAATCATTGGGTATGGGGTGGCTATTAGCGTTGATGAAGCGATGCGAAAAAGGACTTCTAAAGGTATTTCTCGTGATTATGTTATTATACTAATCCTCCATGGTTTGTTTTGAGAATTCAAAATCTCAATGAGATTCACAAGTTGATTTGGATCCATCTTATCGCTCACATTGATTCCAAGGGGATTACTGATTACTCTTAGGAACTCAACATGGGTCCCATCCAGTTGATGGGTTCGTCCCCGACCCGGAAAATGTGCAGAGCAGTCATAGTACAAGCCATAAGTTGAATCCATTCTAGTAAGAGATTGCTCGTAAGGTAGAAGCAAGCACTCGTGGGATGTTTGACTCCATTTATATATATATATATATATATATATATATATATATTAGATTTTTATATTTAAAAATGTAATAGGCCACGATATATAGGGGCCATGGAAGTGATCTTGACCATTAGGTCCATTAATGCATACACAATTTGAAACATGAGCTAATTTATAAAGATAGATATACACGCACGCATACAATACTAGATATAAAGATTACAAAACTTATTGGAATAATTGGATTCATACATTAGTATAAAAGTAAATGAACTTAAATAATTCTTAGTTCTTAGCTTTGTAGCCCAACCGCCCATACTCTTCTACAAAAATGTCTCTTTCTCAATACGAGAATAATTAAGTGAACGGTTTTTGATTGGATTAAAAGTAGTTTGATTGCAACCCAATCTTTCATATGATAAAAATTGACTTATGCAACAAAATTTGCATAACGTTTTGCAGATCCTGAGAGGTTCAGGTTTGCTAGGAAGACATCGTTTGGACGTATGCATTTGAACTTTAGACTGGTTGAAAATGTTTATTATATAACATTAATACATGTTTGTATAAGTTGTTGTTGAACTTTAGACTGATTGAAAATTAGGGTAACTTGAGCATCTTGAACTTATTGATGGTTGTTTCTATTGCTTTTATTTTATTTTATTTTTTATGCTAACTGATCAATAATATGGAAATATCCAATAATGTTCACTAGAACAAATATATCTTTATCTAGTTGTCTTCTAGTTTTTCTTGACTATTTGATATATTGACATTTATTATTAGGATATACAAAGCACTTCCCGGAAGAAGCCAGGGCAGTGTAAATGAGGTGTTCTGGACTGTACTTATAGATAACAATGTCTCTCTGCTCAACAAAGAGGCAAATGCACCAATCTATACCCCTGAAGGCATTAATATCATAAATAATCAATCGCTTTCAACACCATATCCATGATTAATCTATATTTCATTCGTTATATATTTTTTTATTGTACATGGAATAGTATTGTTTGATCTCCAAAGTAGCCGTGCATATTGTAGAACATAGAGTAAGGCTCTTTCAATTATTGTTTCAAAAGACTAAAATGATGGACCTACAAGGTGTATAGTATTTGAAAACACTCATAGTGGCTCAAAACAACTATCTATCCATTTCCATCTTGATATTGAAATAACCGAAGGCAAGTTGTGGAAATATACAAAACTAGACCAATCTAACTATCATTTTGTGGTCGAGGTTGGGGTGTGTGTATTACCCCATTATTTACAGAACAATAATATAAGTATAATTTATATTTCCCCATTATTTATAGAATAATTATTCATTTTGATAAGAATTCACATTTTTAATCTCATAAACTAAAAAGTATGTTTTAATGAATCCACCTATATCTGTTTTCCTGTATCATAAGATATAGGCATATTCATATAAATAACACCTGTGATCTTGTTGGCTGATTAAAATGGCAATATTCTTATCCAGAAGGAATAATGTTAGTTCTTATCATCTTTAATATGGCTTATATATGAGCAGATTTTTTCGGACATCGCATCGTCCAATTTATGTTAACTTTTTCAGCCTGGCATTAGTGTCTCTTGGTTAGTTTCAAGTACGAGAAATAAAATTTGTGATATGTAGCATTAAAATTAGGCTGCCCTATGAATATTGAAAACTGTTGGATTACACCCTGCATGGAGCTTCCCAGCCCACATTGAATACCAATATACTTAAACTTTTATGCATAATACCTTATATCTATCAACCTTTTCCATTTGAACTGGATAAACAATCATTAATCATGCTTTTTCACTATTGAAGTGACAAATGCATTTCTTCAGTTTTGAGTTCCTAGCTATTTATTCATATGATTATTGATAAGCATCTCGTTTATTTTCAGTCATGTAGAATCAATTGCTCTTACTTTATTTGTCAAGCACCACGAGAACTTAACAAAACTTATTATCTATCAGTATTGTTTTTATGGTTGTCACACTAAAACTTCTAGATAAACTATCAGTATTGTTATATTTCGATATTTTTTTCACATATTTAGATTAAATAGAGCCGTATGTAATGATCTATGGTTAGAATTCTAGCCAATATATTTATGTTGCTACACTTTATTGAACAAGTTTTAACCATGCCAATTTATTGAATTCTACTATGGTATTGTCTTCCAGTGCTAGTGAAGCACCTGGACCTGATGGTTTCAATGTCATATTTTTCAAATATTATTGGGATGTGGCAGGTAACAAAGATTTCAACGTCATATTTTTCCAAGTGGTTTTCTTTCCAAGATGATAGAGCGGGTCATGAACCAGTAAGCACCTCTGAAATGATGGACGGTATCAATTTGAATGGAGCATCAAATGGTCGAAACAACAGTAGTGATGATGAGGTGGCAGCAACAGTAGTGAAGATGGTTCATGGATGGTAAGCTACGCTCCTTTATACGTATGTTAGTATTATATATATTTTGTCTTGTAACTCGTATTGACTTGGGGCCTATGAATATTTAATGTATAATTTTTCATGTGACTGATATGGATGGGAATAAATTAATAGACGAAAGCGTCATCAAGCACATTGAACAAGTTTATATCAGGGCAATGATGCTAGGGATATGAACTGGGCAAGATGTTGTGGATGTAAGTTTTTATCTCTCTTACTTCGTCAACATGTCTGATGATTATATATTTTGTCATGTATGACACCAAATCTCTTAGCGTGTCTAATTAAGTCAATTAAGTCAAACCCTATCATTTTACGAAACTAGTTTAATGTCATTATTTTCACAATGTATCTGTTGTTGATGGGATTATTGGAATTATAATTCGCACATGTGCATATAACGAAATAGTAGAACTTGTATGTTTTTGGTGATTTCTAGTGTTTGCATGGTTAAAGAACTTGTATATTCAAATTTCAGGTTGTCCACTGAAATGGTAGCGTGCATTGCCATTGAAGCAATATTTATATTGGAGAAAAAGCAATATTTATCCCATACTATGAATCTTCAAGACTCTCTCTTCTCCCCGAACCCATCGTTGTCCTGTGCCAAAGCTTGGTCATTCCTCAATTTTGACTCCGTTTCCTATCCATTGTTAGTCAGTCTCATCTCCATTTCCTTTTTGTTATTTCTTAGAGCTATTGTTGTTTTGTTTATGTTCATATTTTTTGTTCGATTTCATTTTCAAGGTTAAATAGGATGTCGATTCTACATTGTTAATTTTCAAACATATAATGTTCATTTTTCTATGTTTATATGTTATCATAACAGGAAGTAAAATGTAAGGACACAAATTTCCAATTGAGTCCTTTGTAGTTTTGGCTCAATTTCGGACAAAAACATTTGAGTCATAGGATAGAGTTATTGACCATCCTTCAAGCCTATGACGTACTAAAGTTGAAGACGCAGCGGCCAAGATATTAAAGCTTCATCAAATGCCGTGTGTATTGTGCCTTGTTTCTACGTCTTAAACATGGTTCCATTGCTCCTAAGGTATTGATGCATTTTAATATATATATATATATATATATATATATATATATATATATATATATATATATATATATATATATATATATATATATATATATGAGCTTGGAATAATATTTATATAGGTGTAAGTTTTGTTTAAACTGTTGTTTGGTTTCAGAAAGTTTCTTTAAAACTTTAAAATAAACCTTCTGGGCTAAAAATAGAATTTTTAGCTTTCTGGCATCTCGTTCGATATTGTCGTTAGAACGAGTTTGTCGTTCGAATGAGGTTTTCCAATGACCTGCCACTGGAACTTCGTTAGAATTATCGTTCGAACGAGATTTGGCGGGAACAGTTTTTTGGGCAGTTTTTGACAGTTTTTCAACTTTTCCCACTACTTTTCACCACTAACTTTTTGACAGATTTAACCAGTGCGGGAGCAACATTTTTGTTAAGACTTTTTCATAACCTTTTATTCACCTAGAGTGTTTTGAGAGTTAATTCTTCCAAAAGAAAAAGTCCCTTTGAATTTTTGTTAACATGTTTTAATCCTTAGAACAAAATCAAGGTTTACTCGCCCATAATTTTGCTTATTCAAAGTTTCAATATATATACATCTAGCTTGGAGTGTTTGGCACCAGGTTTTTCTCTACCACATTGAAGAGAATTTTGGATTTACTTCTAAATCCCTCAAAGAAGAAGAAGTTTATTTTGCCGCGGCATTCTCACATGGTGAAAGGCATCATGTGTGGTTGACGGTGACCTATGTCTCATTAGTGAAGTCTAAGATTCCGGTGGAGCTCCGGGATTGTCGACTTGGCGGATGTGTTTACAAGAAGACGCGTCAAGGCTTGAAAGGGGTCGAGTCGAGGAAGTAAGTCATCTGTTTAGTAATTGTAAAACCATACTTAGTGGACTTTAAGGCTAGGGCCGTCCGAAGTTTTTTCCCGTTGTGGATTTTTTCCTCGTACATCGCGGTGTAGTGATTCATTGTTTATTTTATCTTTTACAAAACTCACCTAGAACGCATGCTTAGGTAAAAATATAAAATTTGGTTT
Source organism: Sambucus nigra (assembly GCA_949130495.1). Lineage (NCBI taxonomy): Eukaryota > Viridiplantae > Streptophyta > Magnoliopsida > Dipsacales > Adoxaceae > Sambucus > Sambucus nigra. The sequence goes on along the minus strand of OX422213.1, from coordinate 24,047,814 downwards.
AAGTCACTACTCATCTTTAATTTGGTGCTAACTAATTATGTGGGTAAATATTAATTTAATTTAAGTCATCGCTTAATTTGATAAAATTAGTTTGGCCTAATTTGAAAATATTTAAAATATGACTTTGGCAAATTTCTAGGACTTGGGTTAAATTCGTTTAAGTGAAAAATGTATTAATTGTTTAACTCTAATTTCACTTGGTTTAATTTTAATTTGAAAAGAAATTAAAATTAGTTAATTTGTTTAATTTGAACCATCTCGCTTGCGCATATTTAAAAGGAAATTACTTTTGATTATAAAATCAAAAATTGGGGGCCTCCTGTTCCAACAAGTGGTATTAGAGCCGGAGTGCTAATTTATCGCGTTAAAGATCCGTTTTTCAGCTTTTATAATTTGTGTGCTCCTCGTATTTTTAGGTGGGTCATTTTTTGACTCTGTCTCATTATTTTATTTTGTATTTGTCGATGGGACGTCTTAATGATAATTTGTCCATTTCTAATGATAATGAAGTATTTTCTATTCGAGAGGAATTTAATGGGCTTAATAAGTGTAATGGAAAATTAAGAGAATTAAATTTCTTGAAAATGAAAATTCTCGTTTTAAAGCTAAAATTGAGTTTTTGCAAATCTCCCTATCTCAAAAAGATATTTTTCGTGAAAAGCTCATGGACATAGATCACAATTTTAATATTTTAGAAATGTCCAAGAAAGAGAGTGATTGTCGAGAAAAGACTCTTAGGGACAAGTTTGCTCACATTGAGGGGGAGCGTGATAACCTTCTAGGTGTAATTAAAAATTTAAAGAAGGAGTCCCGTAAATTTTAGGAGTCTAATTTATTACTTGAGTCTGAAATTTTAAAAATGAAAAATGACTTACAAGACTCGAGTAGTAGTTGTAATGGTTTTAGTTCATCTTGTTCAAATATTTTTGCTGCTAAAGCTAAGACCATTGTTTGTTTTAGAGGGTCGAATTTATCGAAGGACTTTAGAAAAGGTCACACCGTAGATATCATTCCTCATGTTTTCACATGCTTGTATTGTGGTAGGAAAGGTCACCTTAGGTCATTTTGTTTTGATCTTAAAAGAAGTCCTAGGAAGTCTATGTCTAGCATTTCATTAGTTTCCAAATCCCGTCATTTTAAATATACATATATATGGGTTAGGAAATCATTTTTAGACGCGCTAGATATTAGATTTGTTGATTCTCATTTGCTTTCACATGAAACCTCCCTTGATAAATTTAAAGGTTGAATGTGTTAGTTTTTATTTGCATACTCTAGCTTTTTGTGCTTCATATTATATATCTTTTCAAGGTGTATGCATGTTTAGTCATTTTCTAGTCATTGCTTTATTTCATATCTTATGCTAGAAATCATGACTTGTTTATATTTTGTATTATATTTCCTTCATTTTAGTTTGCATTAAATAAAAAAATACAAAAATATTTTTGTTTATCATTTGGATTTTTATCTCTTGGTAATTTAAGCTTAATGAAAAATTCAAATGATTTTTGTTTGTCTTTTGAATATATATTTTTATTTTTGGTTAAAAATTTTAAAAACACAAAAAGATTTTTTTTGTGTGTATTTTAGTTTGACAAACTTTATGTGGCATACACTTGTGTTAGAATCCCATCTTTTTTGCTCCCATGCGGCTAGAACTTTTGGTTTATATTTTCAATCCTTAAAATGTTCTTTACCATGCTTACATGGAGTAGTTGGATTTTGTGTTGATTAAATGGATTCTATTTTTATATGCCTATATTCACACATGCACGAGCTCTTTTGAAATTTAATCGTCACATGTTATATTTGAGATTTGTGAGGTGTTCTCCTACCAATCTTGTCATCTACATATTTGTGACCTAGGAGGACTAGTGCATGTCAAAATCCGTTGAACGTGAGATTTGTGAGATATAAAAAATAATTTGTTTTAATGTGCACGGGGAAGGGCTCCAAAAGGATTTATTATCCTTTGTGAATAGTAAGCCACCGTTTGTTTGGACCTAAAAGAAATACGTGGTCCCAAGGCCTAAAAATAGAATTATGGCATTAAAAAGAAAAATAATTGCCAAGGCCTATTTTTGTTTGATATATTCATTCAAATATATATGCTTATTGAGGGAGATTGGATGGTATGTCAACGGTTTGCACAATGTCCGTTTATCCTAGTTGCGCTTTTAATGTCATGACTCTATTGGTTTGTAAAATCATCAGCATGCTAGGCTTGTATGCATTGTGTATGTTTGTTCATTGAGTTCAATTTATATTGTCACATGAGGTTATATACAAATGTGATGAAGTTTGCAATCAATTGAGAACTCCGTGAACATGTTTTAGGCGATTGGATTTAAATTTAATTGTTACCAGTTCACACCCCAACACTACCGTTTCCATATGACACATTTTTGCCATACGAGTGTGAAAAGCTTATCTTTGTATGTGTTATTTTGGTGTTTATATCTATATATGTTTACTCGGTGTCTATTTGTTATATATTATGTATGCATATATTTGATATTGTTTTATTGGTCTTTGCCTTACTATCTAGTCCATTTATGCCTCAATTCATAATTGGTACCTTATTTGTTGCGTAGTTTGTTTAGTATCACATGCTTAGAATCTTATTTGTCTATTTGGTATCATTTGTTTTCCCATCATCATTGGTATTCATTTTTACGGATTAGTTATGGTATTGTTGCCCATATACTTTCATGTTCTTATCACTTTATGCATCATGTTTAAATTAGTTTTATCCTTTGTCTATTCCTGAACAAAGAGGGGGAGAATGATAGGGGGAGAAATGGTATCTAATCCTATTATAATCGTATCTTAATTTAGGAGATTTAACTTAGGGGGAGTCGCGATCTTCTTAGGTAGATCACAGTTGATAAAGGGAAGAATTAAATTTAGGGGGAGTATTTATCTTAATTGGATTTAATATTCTTGATATTCCCTATGCGTTTGATAGTTTGCTAAGTGCGCAGGAATTCTTCTAAATGGGAACTTTCATCGTCGGCAAAGATATTGATCCTTGGGTTGTTTGAGTCAAGCTATGTATTTTTTATTTTGGGTGGGACATTTTTGTTATGTCTAGTAGAGCTTGACGTCCCTTTAGGATTTTTGTTGGTTTTTGTCCCGGAATAGCCAAAGGGGGAGATTTGTAAGGACACAAATTTCCAATTGAGTCCTTTGCAGTTTTGGCTCAATTCCTGACAAAAATGTTTGAGTCATAGGATAGAGTTATTAACCATCCTTCAAGCCTATAACGTACTAAAATTGAAGACGTAGCGGCCAAGATATTAATGCTTCATCAAATGTCATGTGTATTGTGCCTCGTTTCTACGTCATCAACATGGTTCCATTGCTCCTAAGGTATGAATGAATTTTAATATATATATATATATATAGGAGCTTGGAACAATATTTATATGGGTGTAAGTTTTGTTTAAACTGTTGTCTGGTTTTAGAAAGTTTCTTTAAAACTTTAAAATAAAGCTTCTGGACTAAAAATATAATTTTCAGCTTTCTAGCATCTCGTTCGATATTGTCGTTCAAACGAGGTTTGCCAACGACCTGCCATTGGAACTTCGTTAGAAGTATCGTTCGAACGAGACTTCTTTTGAACGAAAATCTCGTTCGAACGAGGTTTGGAGGGAATAGTTTTTTGGGCAGTTTTTCCACTACTTTTCTCCACTAATTTTTCGACAGATTTAACCAGTGCGGGAGCAACACTTTTGCTAAGAATTTTTCATAACCTTTTCTTCACCTAGAGTGTTTTTATAGTTAATTCTTCCAAAAGAAAAATTCCCCTTGAATTTTTGTTAACATGTTTTAATCCTTAGAACAAAATTAAGGTTTACACACCCATAATTTTGTTTATTCCAAGTTTCAATATATATACATCTAGCTTAGAGTGTTTGGCACCGGGTTTTTATCTACCACATTGAAGAGAAGTTTGGGTTTACTTCTAAATCCCTCAAAGAAGAAGAAGTTTGTTTTGCTGCGGCATTCTCACATGGTGAAAGGCATCATGTGTGGTTGACGGTGTACCTATGTCTTAATTGTGAAGTCCAAGGTTCCGGTGGAGCTCCGGGGTTGTCTACTAGGTGGAGGTGTTTACAAGAAGACGCATCAAGGCTTGAAAGGGGTCAAGTCGAGGAAGTAAGTCATCTGTTTTGTAATTATAAAACCATACTTAGTGGACTTAATGATGATGCTAAGATTTAACACCACTGGATAAGTGATAATGAGCCCAAACAGTAGTAACCATGGAAGCCATAGAGATGTATAAGTGTATAAGTGTGTAGAAAGAGATGAGTATAAGAGGAAATAAGACAATGATGTATAGTGGTTCAGCCAATTTGGCCTACATCCACTGTGAGTGTGTGATCCACTAAGTATGGGCACTAATGGCCTTGGATACAATGCACGCAAGCTCCTCTCTCTCCCTACTGTGTGTACAAGAAGAGTTTTTGCTAGGGTTACATTAATCGATTCCTCCTTTGTAGGGTTGTAGATGACAAGTATATATAGGTCTTGGGGGGTGTAGTGTACCCCCCAAGTATGCATGGTGCATGTGAATGATGATCTAGCCAATCCCCTGTTGACACCTGTAGATGCCAAATGATGACATAATATTCCCTCACGTGAGGGTGTGATTTTGTTATAACGGTCTCCCATGTGCCATGTGAGCCTCACGTGCACTGTTTCACGCGTCTCCTAAACCACGCGTTGTGATAATGTCACCCTCGGCCTTTGATATGAGGTCGAGGGCAAAGTTCCATCCGGTAATGAGTCTGGCCTAATTCAGGCCTCGTACTGTCGTACCCTCGGAAGGTCGTCCGGAGCATGATGAAGGGTCGGCCCTTTGAGGGGTCATCTGGAACCTGATGAAGGGTCGTCCCCCTAAGGGGTCGTCCGGAGCCTGATGAAGGGTCGGCCCCCTGAGGGGGTCGTCTGGAGCCCGATGAAGGGTTGGCCCTCTGAGGGGTCGTCCGGAGCCTGATGAAGGGTCGGGCCCCTGAGGGGTCGTTTGGTTGGTGGGTATATATGGGTATATCAATCACCCCCCAGCTCTTAGCCATTGATGTTGTTGAGATGGCTGAGGGATAGTATTGTAATTGAGATGCGTGTATAATCAGTTAGGTGAGTGACACCTGTTAAGCTGGTATAACACCTAGACGGGTATTCATTGCCATTTCAGTTTCCAAGGCATGGCGGCTGCATACTTTACCTGGGGCTTCGTGCCCTAATGTTGCCCTTCTTGGTTAATGGGCCCATTCATTACTAAGGTATTTAAGCGATTTTTGAAACCCTTCACTCTCTTCTTCTTCTTCGCCCCCAAGTTTTCTCTCTCTCTAGTCTCCAGCCTTCTTGCCATTTCTGCAGCTTTCGAACCTTTAACTTAGCAGCTTTGCCCTTTCTCTTCAGGTAATCTTTCACCACCAACGCCCTCTTTACTTTCATTTCTCTTTTAGCTTTTCTGTCTTAGGCTTGTAGGGCTTAATTTAGGCCGTTTTACAGTTTTTCCGGCGACTGTCCTTTGAGTGTTCTTTGAGTTCCTTGGGTGTTCTTGAGTGAAAACCATCGATTCCCTTTGTTTTAATCCAAAAGTCTAATTTGGTCAATTGCAAACTTGTTTGTAGTTAAGTTCCCCAAATTCCTCCAACTGTAGGGTCTCCCCCTTGATGCTTAGGAGGCTTTATAGCTTAGCTGAGGAGTTCCCTTCCCTGAGAGAGAAATTATTTGTTGAGATCAGATGAATAGAGGAAGAGGAGGAGAGGAGACGAGGGGCCGACCCTAATTGGGTACGACCCATCTTTCCTATTCCTCTAGCCACAATAAAACCATTTGAGCCATCTGAGTCTTGTGGGTCATCCCATCGTCCAACCGAGTGTTATTCAAGTGAGATGGACGAGAGAGCATCCTCGCCAACCGGCGTTGGACCTTCTGGTAGAATAGAGACATCTGACCTAAGCTCGAGCCGACAAGCCGAGGTTATGGTCCCCTCCGAGGCTGTCCCTGTGACAACCCTATCTCCACATGCCTTCCAGATGGCCTTTCCCCATGGTCCTCTGGCAGATGACGAGGCCGAGGGAGAGGGGACTGAGGATGAGGGCGATAATTTAGATGACCAGGTTGATACCTCCCATGCCTCGTCCTATATCTCCTCCATTAGGTATCGCGACCTCTTATTATGGAGACATGCCCATGGAGTGCCCCCCGGCATAGCCATGAGGGTTCCCTCTGAGTCTGAGAGGGTTTTTGAGGGTGAAGAGGGTGAGGTTGCCGTGTATGAACAAATGTTCAAGGTTGGCGTCAGGTTCCCTCTGCATCCTGCTATCGCAGATATCCTATCAGCCCTCGGTATTGCCCTCTCTCAGCTTCCTCCCCACTCTTGGAGGACGATACTAGGTTACATCTCCCTGTGGAAGAATGCTTTCACTGATGAGCCCTCAGCTGACATATTCTTGGCCTGCTACAATATCACCTCTTCGTCCAAACAGCCTGGGTACTATCATCTAGGGGCGAGGAGGTCTGAGAAAAAACTTCTCCACGTGGCACAAACCTCCAACCACGATTGGAAGAAGAGATTCTTCTTCGTCTCTGGGGAGTGGGAGTTCTCCGCCGAGGTATCTCCTGTAGCCGATGGTCCGAGGGTTCCCCGAAGATGGTCTAACCCGTCAATGAAGGCCAGGTCAAACCCCGGACTTAGCCTGGAAGAGAAAGATATTGTTGAATATCTAAGAGGAAGAGGGAGAGGGGGTGAACTTCCAAAGTTTGAAGATCTGATGACCCCTCGGTTCCTCAAGGAAGCTGGTCTGAAGGTCGGCCCCCTTACAGAACTATGTGAGTTGTACTTTTCTTTACTTTTTTCAAGTGTTTCCTTTTTATCTCTGCATTTTTCTCACGTGTCGTACCCTTTTCAGGTCGTCCTGCTGGTGTATCAGACTATCTCTGGGAAATGACTTCTCCCAGTTTACTATCAGGCTTGGCAAAGAAGAAGGGTAAGGAGCCTCAGCAGGCTCCGAGGAAGACGAAGGCCGTGGGGCCGACGGTTGTTGAGCCGACAATCGATAGCCACAAAAGAAAAGAGCCTGAGATTCCTGTTGACCCTCGGCCAGATTCTCGGACGAGGGCCAGAGTCGAAGCATCTGAAGGGACTGCTTCTTCATCCAGCATGGGGGCCTTCTGGTCCCAGAACTTGGCACTTCTGAGGGCCGAGCCCTCATCACTCATTGCAAATTTGAGGGCAGCCAAGGCATCAATTTTTTCTGCTCCCTCGGCTGCTGATTACGACTTTCTATCAAAGATGCCTCCAGCCAAAGTGTATGACAATGGTCTGCACGCTCTAGCCCAGGTATCGGTCTTGATTCATTTCTTTTAATTTCATTCTTTCAATAACTATTTCCTCGGCCTCTTGACATCTGTTTATTTTTTCTGTGCAGTCTGTATGCGCCTTTACCTCGGCAACTAAATGAATGGTTGAGAATCAGGAGAAATTCCATGAGGCCGACTTGCAGGCTGACTTAGATACTGCAAAGGCTGAGCTAGAGAGTGCCAGAACTGAACATGCACGAATTATGGACGAGCTGAGGAGACATCATGATGAGGACCTGAAGGCCAAAGACTTGCTTCTGAAGGAGAAGGATGAAGCCATGACCCATTGGGAGGCCCAGTTTAAGATTGAGCTATCTGAGGCTGTGAAGAAAGCCGAGGCACATGCTGTGGAAGCCTATAAACTCTCCGATGAGTTCCAAGGCTTCGGCCTTGAGTACTTGGAGAGAGGGATAAGGACGGCCTGTCAGTGGGTCGTCCTTAAGTTCGGCGACGTCGTCTCTTCAGTCCGTCCCTCTCTGGAGGCGGTTCATCTGGGCGACTCCTTGATTGTCGAGGCTCTAACCCAGGTGGAATCCCAAGTGCAAGTTGAGGGTGTCGGCACGTCTGAAGACCAGCCAATTGTGGTCATTGAGGAAATCCCTCTTGTGGATGTTGAGGCCCTGCCCTCTGATATTGTTCCATAGGGTGGCTGTCTGTAGCCCATACCCTCTTGATGTAATTGACATTTTTGTACTCTATCTTGTAGAACACTTGATATTTCATTTATACTATCATCTCCTTTGTTGTCTTCCATATTTGCCTCTTGTATTATTTGTGTTGTGTCTTTATTAATGCCACTAACCCCTCCCTCGTCTGTCTTGAGGACCATGGTGGGGTCGTCCCCTCCATGCGACCTCATTATAGCCGAGGGTTATAATCACCAAATTAATGGCTTTAAATAAAGTCTTCCCTCGTCTTTCTTGAGGACAGTGGTGGGGTCGTCCCCTCCACTGGCCCTCATCATAGCCGAGGGTTACTCACCAAATTAATGGTTTTAAACAACGTATTCCCTCGTCTTTCTTGAGGACAGTGGTGGGGTCGTCCCCTCCACTGACCCTCATTATAGGCCGAGGGTTATAATTACCAAATTAATGGTTTTTGAGAGTCTTCCCTCGTCTTTCTTGAGGACAATGGTGGGGTCGTCCCCTCCATTGACCCTCATTATAGCCGAGGGTTGTAATTACCAATTTAATGGTTTTAAAGTCTTCCCTCGTCTTTCTTGAGGACAATGGTGGGGTCGTCCCCTCCATTGACCCTCATTATAGGCCGAGGGTTATAATTATCAAATTAATGGTTTTAAAGTCTTCCCTCGTCTTTCTTGAGGACAATGGTGGGGTCGTCCCCTCCATTGACCCTCATTATAGCCGAGGGTTGTAATTACCAGATTAATGGTTTTTAATAAGGTCTTCCCTCATCTTTCTTGAGGACAGTGGTGGGGTCGTCCCCTCCACTGGCCCTCATTATAGCCGAGGGTTCCAATTACCAGATTAGTGGTTTTTAATACAGTCTTCCCTCGTCTTTCTTAAGGACAGTGGTGGGGTCGTCCCCTCCACTGACCCTCATTATAGCCGAGGGTTAATCACCAACTTAATGGTTTTAAATAAAGTATTCCCTCGTCTTTCTTGAGTACAGTGGTGGGGTCGTCCCCTCCACTGGCCCTCATTATAGCCGAGGGTTAATCACCAACTTAATGGTTTTAAACAAAGTATTCCCTCGTCTTTCTTGAGGACAGTGGTGGGGTCGTCCCCTCCACTGGCCCTCATCATAGCCGAGGGTTCCAATTAACAGATTAATGGTTTTTAATAAAGTCTTCCCTCATCTTTATTGAGGACAATGGTGGGGTCGTCCTCTCCATTGACCCTCATTATAGTCGAGGGTAGTTCTCTAGGAGATGTTTTCACGCGTACTAGAACTGATAACCACAGGATGAGGGGAAACACTGATATTTCTCATTAATTTTGCAAGTGTTCTGTTGGAGCAACTCTTATTACAATTATGGTCTATCAAGACCTTACAACACTACTGATAGTATTTCTTCAAATGATCTGCATTCCAGGGGTTGGAAAAGGGTTCCCCTACTAGGTTTTCTAGTCTATAGGTCCCAGGGACGACTTCATGGATGACCCTATATGGGCCATGCCAATTAGGATGGAGCTTGTTGGGCTTTTGCCAAGTCTTCTTGAGGACCAAGTCCCCCACTGCGATTGGCCTCTGTTTCACCCTCTGATTGTAAAACCTTGCGGTCCACTGCTGGTAGGCGGCCTGCCTTATCTCAGCGTCCTCCCTCCTTTCCTCAATCAGGTCTAAGTCAAGTCTCCTTTATTCTGTATTTCTCTGGGGGTCATACATTTGGACCCTATGAGTAGGAAACTCAATCTCGGTGGGGATGACGGCTTATGAGCCATAAGCTAGAATGAATGGGGTCTCTCCGGTAGAGGTCCTCATTGTCGTCCTGTATGCCCACAGCACGACATATAACTCATCGACCCATCTTCCTTTTTCCTCCTCAAGCCTCTTCTTGATTCCATCTAGGATTGTCCTGTTTGTAACTTCTGTTTGCCCATTGGCCTGAGGTCGGCCTGGGGTGGAGAAAAATTATTTGATAATCACCCTTTCACAGTACTTCTGTAGAGAGGTATTCTTGAACTGAGTCCCGTTATCCGAGATGAGGGTGTTGGGGAGACCATATCTGCATATAACATTTTTCCAGATGAACTGGAAGGTCTTCTGCTCTGTTATCGTGACCATCGGTTCGGCCTCCACCCATTTTGAGAAATAGTCAATAGCTACGATGAGGAACCGATAGTTATTGACTGCTCTTGGTAAGGGTCCTACGAGGTCGATCCCCCACACTGCAAATGGCCATGGGGATGTAATGGAGGTAAGAGGCTAATGGGGTTGGTGAGGGATGGTGGCAAATCTCTGGAATTTATCGCACTTTTTTACATATGCCGCGGCGTCTTTCCCCAAGGTCGGCCACCAGTACCCTTGGGTGATCACCCTCTTCGCTAGGGATTTGCCCCCGATGTGTCTTGAGCACGATCCTTCGTGCACATCTTACAAAAGGGATGAGACCTCAGATGGGTGCACGCACCTGAGTAAGGGGAGTAAAAATCCCTTTTTGTACAAGGTATTCCCACAGACGGCGCCAAACTGATGATGCTAAGATTTAGCACCACCGGATAAGTGATAATGAGCCCAAACAGTAGTAACCATGGCAGCCATGGAGATGTATAAGTGTATAAGTGTGTAGAAGGAGATGAGTATAAGAGGAAATAAGACAATGATGTATAGTGGTTCAGCCAATTTGGCCTACATCCACTGTGAGTGTGTGATCCACTAAGTATAGGCACTAATGGCCTTGGATACAATGCACGCAAGCTCCTCTCTCTCCCTACTGTGTGTACAAGCAGAGTTTTTGCTAGGGTTACAGTAATCGATTCCTCCTTTGTAGGGCTGTAGGTGACAAGTATATATAGGTCTTGGGGGGTGTAGTGTACCCCCCAAGTATGCATGGTGTATGTGAATGATGATCTAGCCAATCCCCTGTTGACACCTGTAGATGCCAAATGATGACATAATATTCCCTCACGTGAGGGTGTGATTTTGTTATAACGGTCTCCTATGTGCCATGTGAGCCTCACGCGCACTGTTCCACGCGTCTCCCAAACCACGCGCTGTGATGATGTCACCCTCGGCCTTTGATATGAGGCCGAGGGCAAAGTTCCATCCGGTAATGAGTCTGGCCTAATTCAGGCCTCGTACTGTCGTACCCTCGGAGGGTCGTCCGGAGCATGATGAAGGGTCGGTCCTCTGAGGGGTCGTCTGGAACCTGATGAAGGGTCGGCCCCTTGAGGGGTCGTCCGGAGCCTGATGAAGGGTCGGCCCCCTGAGGGGTCGTCCGGAGCCTGATGAAGGGTCGACCCCCTGAGGGGTCGTCCGGAGCCTGATGAAGGGTCGGCCCTCTGAGGGGTCGTCCGGAGCTCGATGAAGGGTCGGCCCCCTGAGGGGGTCGTCTGGAGCCCGATGAAGGGTCGGCCCTCTGAGGGGTCGGCCCCCTGAGGGGTCGTCTGGTTGGTGGGTATATATGGGTATATCACTTAAGGTTAGGGCCGTCCGAGTTTTTTTCCCATTGTGGGTTTTTCCTCGTACATCGCGGCGTAGTGATTCATTGTTTATTTTATCTTTTGCAAAACTCACCTAGAACGGATGCTTAGGTAAAACGATAAAATTTGGTTTAAGTCACTAATCATTTTTAGTTTGGTGCTAACTAATTATGTGGGTAAATGTTAATTTAATTCAAGTCATCGCTTAATTTGATAAAATTGGTTTAGCCTAATTTGAAAATATTGAAAATATGACTTACGCAAATTTCTAGGACTTGGGTTAAATTGTTTTAAGTGAAAAATGTATTAATTGTTTAACTCTAATTTCACTTGGTTTAATTTTAATTCGAAAAGAAATTAAAATTAGTTAATTTGTTTAATTTGAACCATCACGCTTACGCATATTTAAAAAAGAAATTACTTTTGATTATAAAATCAAAAATTGGGGGCCTTGTATTCCAACAAGTGATATTAGAGCCGGAGTGCTAATTCATCGCGTTAAAGATTCGTTTTTCGACTCTTATAACTTGTGTGCTCCTCGTATTTTTAGGTGGTTCATTTTTTAACTCAGTCTCATTATTTTATTTTGTATTTGTCGATGGGACGTCTTAGTGATAATTTGTCCATTTCTAATGATAATGAAGTATTTTCTATTCGAGAGAAATTTAATGGGCTTAATAAGTGTAATGAAAAATTAAGAGAATTAAATTTGAGATTTGCAAAAAGAATTAAATTTCTTGAAAATGAAAATTCTTGTTTTAAAGCTAAAATTGAGTTTTTGGAAATCTCCCTATCTCAAAAAGATACTTTTCGTGAAAAGCTCATGGACATAAATCACAATTTTAATATTTTAGAAATGTCCAAGAAAGAGAGTGATTGTCGAGAAAAGACTCTTAGGGACAAGTTTGCTCACATTGAGGGGGAGCGTGATAACCTTCTAGGTGTAATTAAAAATTTAAAGAAGGAGTCCCGTAAATTTGAGGAGTCTAATTTATTACTTGAGTCCAAAATTTTAAAAATAAAAAATGACTTACAAGACTCGAGTAGTAGTTGTAATGGTTTTAGTTTATCTTGTTCAAATATTTCCGCTGCTAAAGCTAAGACCATTGTTTGCTTTAGAGGGTCGACTTTATCCAAGGACTTTAGAAAAGGTCACACCGTAGGTATAATTCCTCGTGTTTTCACATGCTTGCATAGTGGTAGGAAATGTCACCTTAGGTCATTTTGTTTTGATCTTAAAAGAATTCCTAGGAAGTCTATGTCTAGCATTTCATTATTTCCCGAATCCCATCATTTTAAATATACATCTATATGGGTTAGGAAATCATTTTTAGACGCGTTAGATATTAGATTTGTTGATTCTCATTTACTTTAACATGAAACCTCCCTTGAAAAATTTAAAGGTTGAATGTGTTAGTTTTTATTTGCATACTCTAGCTTTTTGTGCTTCATATTATATATCATTGCTAGGTGTATGCATGTTTAGTCATTTTCTAGTCATTGCTTTATTTCATATCTTATGCTAGAAATCATGACTTGTTTATATTTTGTATTATATTTCCTTCATTTTAGTTTGCATTAAATAAAAAAATACAAAAATATTTTGTTTATCATTTGGATTTTTATCTCTTGGTAATTTAAGCTTAATGAAAAATTCAAATGATTTTTGTTTGTCTTTTGAGTATATATTTTTATTTTTGGTTAAAAATTTTAAAAACACAGAGAGATTTTTTTTTGTGTATTTTAGTTTGACACACTTTATGTGGCATACACTTGTGTTAGAATCCCATCTTTTTCGCTCCCATGTGGCTAGAACTTTTGGTTTAGATTTTCAATCCTTAAAATATGGTGACAATTGTGGTGTCCACTGATATGCCTCTTAGGCAAGACATGCACAAATCGGAGAAGTCTGGGAGATTGATGTATTGTGCAGTAGAGTTAGGGGAGTATGATATTATGTATAAACCAAGGTCTTTCTTAAAAGACGAGGCTGTGGCAGACTTCATTGTCCGATGAACTTATCCAGAGGTTACCGAGCAACAGGGAATTAAGGCAGAGCAAGATATAAGTAGGGATAGTCTAACTAGGTCTCTCGCAACCCAATATCATGAGAAACCCACAGCAGGATGAGGATTAGGAGAAATCATTACCGACCTACCAGAATCTTCCACCAGAGCACAGAGATGTCTAGGAAGGAAGGAACAAGACATTCCATCATGGGATTTTAACAGAACAAGCGTTATATAACAATTTTCCCGTATGGAACTTGTATGTTGATGGATCCTCTTGCGTAACCAGAAGTGGAGCAAGTTTAATACTCAACACTCCTGATGGGATAAATATAGAATATGATCTACGATTCCAATTTCAGGCCTCAAATAATGAAGCAGAGTACGAAGCTCTCATTGTGGGCCTAAGTTTGGCTCAATAAGTGAACGTCGAGCAAGTTGTGGCGCACAATGATTCGCAATTGGTGGTGAATAAAATACCGAGTTTCTATGGAACCAAATAAGAACTAATGACAAGATACATGTCCAAAGCATTGGATGTTATAGCAGAGTTTCCAGCTATTCGGATGAGTAGAATTCCAAGATTGGAGAACGCCTGAGCTGACACTTGCTCGCCTGGCATCAGTAACTAGAATTGATCTACGAAGAACTATTCCCATTGAAATTCTAGTTAACAGGAGTATTGATGAGGACTTGATGAATAATTTATCACAGTGGATATGAGGCCATCTTGGATGGATCCCATCAGAGCTTATATTGAAGAAGGAGTTTTTCCCGCAGACCAAATCGAGGCCAAAAAGTTAAAGTATAAAGCAACAAGATTTGTGCTAGACAAAGGGGTACTGTACAGAAGAGGATTGATAACTAGTTTGCAGCGTTGTGTACACCCAATCGAGGTTTAAGACTTGATAGAGGAAGTACACGTAGGATCTTTTGGAGCTCATGTAGCATGCAGATCATTATTACGGCAGAATAATACACAAGGATATTATTGGCCAACTATGAGAGCAGATTACACAGCCTTTTCCAGGAAATGTGACAAGTGCCAAAGGTATTCCAGTATTCATAGAACTCCATAAGCTTCTCTGACTCCAATCACTTCACCTTGGCCATTTGCTATATGGAGGATAGACTTGGTCGGACCACTACCGACCACCCGAGGAAAATTTAAATACTCGATCGTAGTTGTGAACTACTTCACAAAATGGGTCGAAGAATAACCATTGATAGACATGCCCTATGAAAAGGCTTACCAGTTTATCTGGAAAAATATTAGTTGTAGATATGGTTTGCCTCATGCTTTCATTACAGACTATGGCACACAGTTTGATAACGAGGAGTTTGCTACCTATTGTGCCCAATCAAACATTCAAAAGCTTCATTATGCTCCAGGCCATCCTCAAAGCAATGGGCAAACTGAAGTAACAAATAAGACTCTGCTCAATGGACTGAAGAAAAGACTTGACGATGATAAGGGGAACTGGATTAACGAACTATATTCCGTTCTATGGGCATACCTGACAACTCTGAGGACTACTACAGGGGAATCCTCATACATGCTGGCATTTGGAACTGAAGCAGTGATACCAGCTGAATTGGGCCTGCCCTCTCACAGAGTGTTGAACTTTAATTCCCCTGTTAGTGATTTGATGCAAAGATTGGATTTGAATATGCTGGAGGAAGTACGTGAAGACGTGACCTTGAGAAATGCTACTTATTAGTAGAGGATAACCCGTTTTTATAACAAAAGGATGAAGTCGACCAACTTGAAAGAAGAATATTATGTGCTCAAGAAGGTAATCCAGAAGAACAACAAACTTAAAAGCCAATTGACACGGCCATACCGTATTTTAGCAGTTATCCGACCAGGTACTTATAAAATTAAAACTTTGGAAGGGTAAGAGTTAAAAAATCCTTGGCATGTTGAACATCTTAGAAAGTACTACAATTAATGTAATTAAACAAATTGTAATCATTTATGTATTAATAAAAAAGATGATTTCCTCCATTTTTTCGATCTATTTTAGAGTACTAGTGTTGTGCAATATATACTTAACTTGATGCATTTTATTCAAAAGTTATACTTGGCCAAAAAAACTTTTAAACGTTGTGACTGATCCTTCGAAACAACAACCACATAGTTGGTTGGAGCTCAGAACAACATCCACATAGTTGATTAATTGGTATTGTTCAAAAGTTGGCCGACACAGACAGAAGTGTATTGGTAGCAAATAAAAACCCAAGTAAGATAGGTTCTCAAGTCCTCAAGAGACTTGGTTAATGCAGTTAGGGGTAAAATAATAGATTTTATCCAGCTGGGAAAATTGAAGGAAGAACGTTGTGAAGATTCCTAGAAAGGAATATAGACACATATTCCACATATGCCTGGTCACCACCGGTAACTAATGTAAAACCTAAACATTTGGGGGTATTAGTAGAAGTTATAACCTATGGAAATACATAGGTAATTAGTATCAAACTTGGATTTTAATCTGAGTATACTGGACAAACCTATGAAGTTAATTATTGGTAATTGGTACTAAACTCGGGTAAAAGCCTAAGTGTATCAATAGAACTAATGAAGCAAATAATCCATTCACATCCAAAGATTGACAAGATAATCAAATATTTTATTCATTTAATTAATTATTACATGATATCACTTATAACTGAATTACAGGAACAAAACTACTTTAAAAGATGCTTCCCCTCTGCTTTAGAGGAGTTCGACACTGGTTCTATGACCGTTGGAGGGTCATCTAATGTGTAAGGGGAGTTGATAAAATTAAAGGCTTGAAGGATCCTTCTATTACTGCTGCCCGGGGTCTCTTGTAGATGAGGAGGACAAATTATCTCTAACTCATCATGAAGTCCATAATCCCTAAGTATTTTAAAATCAAGCATTAGGGAATAGTGTTAACAGGTATCCAACTAACGTCCAATTTGTAAGGAGGATCTGAACAATCCAGCAAACCAGGATCATACCATTTCCAGAGTTTACTGTTCTGCTCCACCTTCATAACTGTTAAGAAGTTAGTCCAGCCCCACTTGTAACCTTCACATTGGGCTTGCTTAAATCGTTCATCAAAATGACTAAGGGCCTCATTATATCCCTCTATCCAGAATTCCCCGGGTTGTTTATGAAATTGGAAAGTCAATCTCTCAACTTGATGATGCAATTTCTTCAATACTCCATCTTTAGCTTGTAACTGGGAAGACTGAGTAGAAAGTTCTTTGGATTGAGTCTGGAGTTTCTTGGACATATCATCAATGGCCAAATTTTTTATTTTCAATTGTGTAGCCTGGTTAGCAAATGTTTGTTGGGTTCTAGCCTCATCTGTAGTAGCTCGGTGAGGTTTAACTTTTGCTCAGGAGGAAGAAGCAGGCTTAGTTTTCTTTAGTTCTTCTAATTCTTCCCTTAGTCTGTCATTTTCAGTCTCCAGGAAGGACCATCATCATCAGTAACAGTGGTAGTAGAAGAAGCCTTCAATTATTTCAATTCATCATTCAAATTGTTATTTATCCTCTTCCAATAACTTGACAATGGCCCCAACCTCCTATATTTCACGCTTAAGCATAAATTCCTGCCTCCTAAAGAAAGATCCACACTTTTCCAACTTCTGCTCAAAACCCCAACCTTCGTTCAGAGCTTTGTACTTCTATTTGTAGTCAATGTGTAAAAGAGCTTTAGTCTCCTTGTGATATTCTTGAAGCTCTTCTATTATTTCAAAGTATGCAACATTATTGGCCACCGCCCGATCAAGAAGGCACTTTAAGTATATGTAAGCTTCTTTAGCTCGATCTGAGACATTAACCCCGAGCAAGTTAGATAGGTCTTCCTCAGATAAATTCACATGACCAGTCTAGAAGAGATCATTACATCTTCTGAGTAGCTTGGAGTCAGTGGAGGAGAATTGATCCAGTTTAGCCATGAACTATAAAGAGTAAAAAAAATCTCCAATCAATAACAAAATAAAGCATTTGAAACAGAGGAAGACAAGTGTAAAGAATACTTATTTGCAATGATGAAAATTAAGTTACAAGTACATTGATATGAAGAAGAAAATAAAAATAAAAGTAAAAATAAAAGTTGCTCGCTAAACAAGTCTACACCTTCTTTCTAGCAGAAGTGGACCCAGTTTGGGAAGGTGCAGAGATAGGTGGGATGACTTGTGAAGTAACTTGCTCAGAAGAAGGAAGGAGTGAAGACCCAACTGCTGTTGCTTGTTGTTGATCGACAAAGTCTAAGACAAGGGTAGAATCCTCTGATCCTCCATTATCCTCAATTTCCTCATCCAAGTGAGGAGAACCATGATCATACCTGAGGAACAACTCAGAGTCTAGGGGTGTGCCAACCTCTGTGAGTGCTGTCGACCAGCCTTCCTTAAAGCATTTATTCTTTGCAAATTCAATCTGAGCAAATGCCGCGCTGATAGCCTTATCCCAACCTCTATTGAATGCAGACTCCTTGGCCTTCAATCTTCGGGCCTTCTCAGCAGTCAGAGTTTTCTGTAGCTTGATAACCTGCCCCAGAGCAACTGCAGCCTCATTCTCAACACTCTTTATTTTCGTATCCCATTTATTTTGCTCGTTTGTCAGTGCTTATTGGGACTCAAACAAAGATTTCTTGAGGCATTCAAATGACTCTTCCACTTTATTTGAAGAAGAACGAAGGACACTATCCTTCTCCAACATCTGGTTAAAATCAACCAGAAACTGTAAAAAGGAATGAGAGCAAGTCAATACAAGAATTACCAAGAATATGAATAAAAGAACAGAAATAATAACTCTTACCAAAGAAATGCTTTGAGCATCCCTTTCGGAGATTTTAGAGCGGGGCATTGTAGAAGCAGTACCCCTATGGTCTGGAAGAGTGCCAAACTTGATTAATTGCATGGCTAAATCGGGGCTAATAGCCATTGGAGAGCCAACATCAGATAAATTGACCAAGTCTCATTGGTCGGCACCAGAAGTAGTTCCTCTAGCCAGCCTATAAAGAAGACCGTTATTCAAACGCTTGGGCTGGACTTCTTCATTCTTGTTAGTCGGGGTCTTCTTCCCATTCTCATCCTTATTGCTGACCCCACCAGTAACAAATTTTGTGGAGCCAGCACTAGTAATATCTCCCATAATTTTGGGGAACTTTCTCTTCAGCGTGGCAGTGGCAAGAGGTAAATCTAAGTCAAGTGAAAATGAGGGGCCTATAGTAGCTTCACCACTGCTAGATACAGTGGTAGAAGAAGTTTATATTGGGTTTTGATCAAGCTCAATCACTAAAGAAGGACCAACAGAATTCGGGCGAGCAATAAAGGAAGTAATGGAGTTTTTATACTCCAACAGATATGATGCTGGCTAATGTGTTCCTTTCCAATTTTCCCGTGAATACCCCAAAGAAATTTCTGCTTGGTAAGTTTGATGTCACTCTCCTTGGTACACTTTCTCTTTCGATCAACTGCAATAAAGAGAAAACAAATACAATTAGTATTGTAACTAATGAAATTATCAATAAGAGCTATACAATACTGTTGCAAGATATCCCCTGGCCATATTGAAGGCATCTGGACACCTAAGATACTGCATCCCCTGTCATGGGTGCATATTGCCAATTCTTGACAATCAATACATGATCAAAATAATCCTTATTGGAGCCTAGGAGATTAACTACTAAAGCCCTATTTACAACCCTAGTATTTAAATAGTAAGTGATATCACTCGTGACCCATTTATAGCAAAATATAATCTCTGGGATGCCGATATGGGTCCAATGGAGAAAATTCAATCTATAAACCCCATTCACAACTTTCCTGGTGTTGGGGGCTATTATAGCAGGTACAACCTCGAAATATTAACAAAACTCAAGATAAAAGGTATTTGGGGGAAAAGTAAACCCACATTCATCAATGAAAAGATAAGGGAACCAATGGCCCTCAGATAAAGAAAAAAGATCTACCGGCGGATTTGGGAGCTCCAAATCCACCCACAAAGGAATATTCCATTCGTTCCTAAATTCATCTAGAGAAACTAATGAATAAACCATGATTGAAGATGAAGAAAAGGAGAAAGAGAGGATTCTTACGAAGGCTTAAGGATTCAGCAAGTACTGAAAGACATAAATAACGATCGCACGAAAAGCTCAAGAGATAGCAATAAAAACCAAAAAGTTTGAGGTAAAAGACAATCGGGATTTTATCGTCTTTACAAATTGCCTCAAAAGCTGGTGAAAGTAATGATCAAAGGGAAAACGACGATTGAAAATTTGGTGGCTAAGCTAAAAAGACGTATTTCCCCCCCAAACGATTCGGTATAGTTACGGGTAATTGCAAAAATGCCATATGTATTATACGTTATCAACCAAGTTGATAATTTTAAACGTGTGGGACGTCGACAGCCGACCAAGTATCAGAAATGTTGCCCGAGCAATTATTTGAACTAGATGTCCCATACTTTCGTAAAAGCATCAAGCATAAAACACTGGGGGCTTCTGTTAATACCAAAATTTACCCACCAACGTGGACCAATTAGAAATAGACATATGTCATCCACTGTGGCAATAATCCTAGTCAGGAAGGAGTAACTGCCGACCAACAGCAGGAGGACCGACCAACATGGTTAAACAATGCGTCAACAGTCATATACATTATGAATAATATGTACTGATATAAATGCCTAATTTATAAAGGCATTCCATCCTTTAACATTCCGACTCTTGATCCCCTAGAGGTCTATAAATATATTATAATCCCTACAGTAAAAAGGACCGGAATACAATCCAACAGGCAATATAAGATAGTGAACGTAGGCTTTTCCTTTCAGCCGAACCACTTTAAAAATCGTACTTGTCTATTTACTTATTTATCTGTGATCAAATTATTAGATCTATTATAGTTTTTTGCATCAACAATGGATAATATATGCACTGAATCTTTGCAAGATAAAACACTTGCCTTTAATACAAGTTCTGATCCGTTGAAGAAGATGGTATGGGAGCGATGCTCTCTTTTCGATCTACGTAACGGTGGTATCGGTGGTGCAATTGGTGTAGGAATGGTGGTTCTAGCGTTGGGGGTGGTTCTCCTTCCTCCTCTAATGTATTTTCTGAATATGGTAACTGCTAGCCCTCGAAGACACAACTCCTCATATGGTATAACTTTTTAAAATTCGTGGGTTTAATTCCTTAAAAAATGCAAATGATTAAATTACCCATCTGAGGTGCCGATATGGCCTAAAACTGTCCCGGGACCCAAACTAAACTCCGGGATAGACTTTTTTTTTACTATTTTAACCCCTCCAGACACTTAAACACACTCAAAATGACCAATTGGATGACTTAAAGATAAATTAGCTTTTTATTTCGTAAAATTGAGTCCCAACACGACTAACACACGTGTTCCGACTTAATTACCGAAACTGTCATATTTTTCAACTCGCGACAATTTTAATAAATTTATAATTACACATAACTCTATTCCCTTAGTAATATTCAATATGATTCGCATTAATAAATACTAACCCTCGTCTCGCTAGTTAATATTCATTTAAATCCGAATTATTTATAAGTTAATTTCTCATATTTAATTCAATTAATCCAACAATAAAAAAATCAATAAAATTACGGGCTATAATGGGGCATTAATGAATGAGCTTCATGGACGCATACTCCGGCTACCACCAGATACCCATGTTCAGTTAGAAACATGAGAAGACCTCATTCATCATAACCTTAGGGATTTACTACTATAGGGTAATTTTATTAGGCCTATAGAATGCAGGAGCAACATATCAGAAGCTGATGACCAAGATGTTCAAGAAGTTGATTGGCTCTACCATGGAGGTGTATATAGATGATATGCTTGTCAAGAGCAGGCATTCGAGCCAACATCTGATGGACCTTATAAATACCTTTGACATCCTCAGAGAGTACAAGATGAATCTCAACACATCTGACATTGTGTTTGGTGTAAGCTCCTATAAGTTTCTAGGATACCTAGTTACTTAGAGGGTATCTAGGAAAATACAGACGAGATTAGAGATCTACAGGACGTCAGAAGTCCAACCACCATTAGAGATATTCAGATCATCACTAGGATGATGGAAGCCCTTAATCGATTTATTTCAATATCTCTTGACAAGTGTCGATCTTTTTTCCAAGCCCTGAAGAAGGCAAGCCCCATAGTCTGGACAAAGGAATACGATCAAGCCCTATAAGGATTTTTTTAGTACTTGGGATCTCATCCCTTATTGTCAAATCCCAAGGAAAGGGAAAACCTGCACATCTACTTGGTCATTTCATGTCACGTAACCAGTGTGGCATTGATTTGTATACACGATGGGGATAAAAAATTAATATATTACGTGTCATACCCTTTATGAAGCGAAAAATATATACATGCCCATAAAAAATGGTTGTGGCACTGGTAACCGCCGTAAGGAAGCTAAGGCATTACTTTGATGCCAACACCATAGTCATCTTAAAGACTGTTGATGTAAAAAAACTAGACTAGGTTTAATTATTTAATCACAAATAATGTTTGTAAGTAAAAGAAAGAGATAAAAAGGTTTTTAAAGTGGTTTGGCTTATGGAGAAAAGCCTATTTCCACTATGCTTGTTATTTCCTTGTGTTTTCCTTCCAATCACTTCCCTTGACGAAGGGATTACAACGTATTTATAGCCCAAGAGGGAGATAAATAGATGGAATATTAAAGGAAGGAATGCCTTTATAAATTAGGCATTAAATTTAGTATAAAATATCCATAATATTTATGGTTGTTGGTGTTTCACTGATACTGTTGGTCGGGCTTCATGGTGTTGGTCGGCATTCTAGTATGATGGTCGGCATTCCACGCCTTGGTCGATGGTTATACCTTACCGACTAGGATTATTGTCATTATGGATGACACGTGTCTATTTTTTATTTGTCCACGTAAGTGGGTAATTTTTTGTAGAAGCCCTCAATATTCCATGCTTAATGCTTGCTGGAAAGTATGGTGCGTTTAGTTCTAGTAATAGCTCGAGCTATATTTTTTATGCTTGGTTGGTTGTCTACTTTGCACACTTGTAAATTATTAGCTTTGTTGATGGCGTGTACTGTTGATGGCATTTTGTAAATATCCAGAATTATCATGAATCGTTTTGGGAAAAATATGTCTTTTTCTACTTAGTCACCAAAATTTCAATCGTCGTTTCACTTTAATCATTATGTTCACCAGTTTTCAAGGAAATCTATAAAAGGTGGTAAAATCCTGGTCATCTCTTACCTAAAACCCTATAAGTTACTGCTACAATTTCTTGAGCTTTCGTGCGATCGTTCTTCCTGTCTTTTAGTACTTGTTGAATCCTTAAGTTTTCGTAAGGATTCTTTCTCTTTCTTTTTTTCTTCATATTGAATACGTTGTTGTCTCTCTGGATAAGTTTAAAAAGGAATGGAACATACCAAACTGGGTAGACTTAGAGTTTTCCAATCCCCCTGTGGATGCTTTTTCTTTGCCTGAAGGTCATCGGAACCATTCCTTATTCATTTCTGAATGTGACTTTACTTTTCCCAAAAATCGTTTTTGTCTAGAATTTTGTCAATACTTTGACATTGTACCTACTAGAGTATCCCCCAATACTTAGAGGGTTATCGTTCATATACTCAATTAACTCCATGGGACCGAGGTAGGCATTCTCGAAATCATGTTTTGTTATAAGTGGGCTACTAGTGACAATACTTGCTATTTAAAAACTAGGGTTGTAAATAGAGCTTTAGTTGTTAACCATACTGACTCCAATAGGGATTACTTTAATCATGGAGTGATTGCCAAAAATTTGCAATATGCCCCCTTAACACGGGGTGAAGTATACAACGGGCCAAATTTCCCTCGGGAGGGTCGTGGGATAGGTTGTTTTAAATTATTATATGACTTTATTAATAATTTTTCTACTAAAATGTCAATTAATCTATGGTTTTTTATTTTCTTGAATTTGATAGGAAGTGGAAGTGTCCAAAGGAGGGTTACATCAAGCTTGACGAGCTCAAGTTTCTTTAGGGTCTTCATCAAAAAATTAGTAAAGAACATACTAGGTCGACATCATACTTGTTGAAATAGAGGAGTCTTGTCACCTCTTTTGTTGCCCGACCTTTTGATGTTGTTCTTTCAATTGTGCTTGACTTGGATCAGGACAAAGTGTCCACTTCATCAAGTAGTGGTGAACTTACTTCAGGCCCTTCTTCATTCTTGGACTATGACCTTCCTCTTGCTGCTACTATAGGAAAGAGTAAATTCCCCAATATAATGGGAGATATTGCTGCTCTTGGCTCCACCAAATCTACTGCTGGTGGGGCCACTAATAAAGTAGATGCTGGGAAGACGCCCCCAGAGAATAAGGGTAAAGAATCCCTTCTCAAATGCATAAAAAAGGGTCTTCCTTCCAGACTCATTGAAGGAATTGCTGCTATTGTCACCCAACAGAACTTGGCTAATTTATTTGTTGGTGTTACTGGCTCTCCTATAGCCATGGGTCCTAGCTTATCCAGGCAATTGATAAGGTCTGGTACTTTCCCAGATCATAGGGGTGTTGCCTCTGCCATGCCTTGTTTGAAAATTTCTGAAAGGGCTGCTCATTTCCTTGGCTTGGTAAGAATTCTTATTTTTTCATACTTGTACTTTTTCATTGATTTCTTGTACTAATTTGGCCTCTTTTTTTTATAGTTCCTAGTTGATTTCAACCAGATGTTGGAGAAGGATGATGAACTTCGTTCTTCTTCAAATGACGTAGAAGAAGCTTTTGAATTCTTAAAGAAGTCCTTGCTTGACTTCCAACAAGCATTGGAAAATGAGAAGTAATCTTGGGAGAACAAAATAAAAGTTGTTAAGGATGCTCAGAAGAAGGCTGAAAATGAGGCTGTCGCAGCTCGAGGACAAGTCTTTGAGCTTAAGAAGAACTTGGTTGCTGAGAAGGCTAAAAGGGTTAAGACTAGAGAAGCCTCTTTCAATAAGGGACGAGAGAAGGCCATACTAGCTGTTTCTGTCCAGATTGAGTAAGTTAAGAAAAAATGTCATAATGAGAATTGGTCGACAACACTTACTGAAGTCAACACTACTCCAGATTCAGAGCTCTTCCTCAAATATAACCCTGGTTCCCCACTAAGCTTAGATGAGGAAGTTGAAGATGATGTGAGATCATAGGATTACCCCCTTGTTTTGGAGCCTGCAGCCAACCAACTGCAGACAGTTGCTGAATCTTATCGGCCAACCACTTTCGAGCAAATCACTCCACCCATTCCTGTCTCCAATCCTATTGAAGCTACTACTGATAGAGATAAGGTGTAGACTTGGTCGAAAGTAAGTTGTTCTTTTTTTTGTCTTTATCTCTCATTTATTTCAATTTATTTGTAACTTTACTTCGTATTTCCTTCCTCTGCATTTGTCATCTTTTAATTGTTTCTTTATGCTATTCATTCTGTTGTTGATTGGATATTTCTTGACTCTCATAGTTCGTGGCCAAAATGGATCAACTTTCCTCCACTGACTTTGAGCTACTCAGGAGATGCAATGTTATATTAAAGGCTGGT
Organism: Sambucus nigra; assembly: GCA_949130495.1. Classification (NCBI taxonomy): domain Eukaryota; kingdom Viridiplantae; phylum Streptophyta; class Magnoliopsida; order Dipsacales; family Adoxaceae; genus Sambucus; species Sambucus nigra. The sequence goes on along the minus strand of OX422213.1, from coordinate 24,022,767 downwards.
TATATGACCTTATTCAAGGAAGATATATCAAATTTTCTCGGGGCTGATGTTTCAGATCAAGCCAAGGAATCTTACTTATACTTAAAAAGTCTTCTTGATCAGGCAGTGGATAACATTGTAGCTTAATTAGAAATGATTGAAAAGCTTCAAGACGATCACAAAGAAGCTCTCCTACATGCTGATTATGAGAAGAAGTATAAAGTTCTAAGTGAAGCTTGGGGTTTTAAGGAAAAATTAGAGAAATATGCTTCATCTTTTCGAAAGAAAGAGTTTTTGCTCAAGTGTGAAGTGTACGAGGCTAGGGCCATTACCAAGCTGTTGGAGGAAGAAAATAATAATTTGAGAGATGAACTGAACTCCTTTAAAGTTACTTCAACTACTGCTGCTGTTAATGATGGAGTTTTATTTTTGGAGACTGAAAATGCTAATCTGAGGGAAGAACTAGAGGCTTTGAATAAAATCTAAATCTTCTTCCTCCTCCCGATCAAAAGCAAGATCTGGTCGAGCTACAACTGATGAAGGTATGACTCAACAAATGCTTGCAAATAAAACTGCACAAATAAAGGCTAAGAATGTAGCCATTGCTTATATGTCTCAAAAGATCTAAACCCATGGCGAGCAAATTTCAATCCAGTCCTCTCAATTACAGACTAAAGAGGGAGTATTGAAGAAGCTACAACATTAATTTGAGAGATTAACTTTATAATTTCACAAACAGCCCAGGGAGATCTGGATGGAAGGATATAGTGAAGCTTTTGGTCATTTTGATGATTGCTTTAGTGAGGCTCAACGCGAAGGCTATAAATGGGGCTGGACCAATTGCCTAACAATTATGAAGGTTGATCAGGATAGTAGACTGTGGTATTAGGTTGATCTGGGGCTTTTGGAGTGTCAAGACCTTCTCTTTAAATTGGATATCAGTTGGATCCCTGTAAAAACCATTCCTCAATGCCTGATCTCCAAATACTTAGGAGATAATGGCCTGCACAACGAGCTAGAATTAGTTCGACCTTGTCATATGTTAGATGCTCCGAGCAATAGAAATAGGAGAATGCTTCAAGATTTCAACTTCATTAACTCCCCATACATATTGGATGATCCTCCAGCAGGCATGAAACCAGCACCGAACTCCTCTAAGCTGAAGGAAAACACCCAGTAGAATAATTTTGAGCACAATTTGTTCCTGTATTTCAATTATACACAATATTTGCTTGTAATCATCTTATATATATAAATGAAAGGCATTTGATTGACTTATCTTGTTTATTTCTGGATGCTTAAATGACTTTCTTGTTTCATTAGTTCTATTGATACACTTGGGCATTTGCCTAAATTTTAGTATCAATTACTAATGAAATTATCACGGGTTCTATTGATATACTTATATTTTTAAGTTTAATACCAGTTACCATTGATGTGGCCATAGGTTTTACTAATGCACATAGATTTAAATCCAAGTTTATCACTAGTTACCGTGGTATTGCCATACGTTCTACTAATGTACCTAAATTTGTAGGTATAACATTAGTTACCAACGATTACCAAGCGTATGTAGAATATATGTCTACATTCCTATTTAGGAATCTTCACAACATTCTTCCTCCATTTTGCTCAGTTTTGGATAAAACTTGTTGATTTTTATACAGAGTTGTATCCCTGATTTTTCTAGACCAAGTATTGAGGACTTAAAATCTTCTTTTGACTTGGGATTGTGAATTTCTGCAGTCTTACCGATCAAGTATTGCCTTCACCGACCAAGTCCGACCAATTACTGAATTTCTGTCGACCAAGTATTTATTGAGGGGGGGGGGGGGGGGATGCATATCACTAATATTCCCCCCAAAAATTAAAAAAATGGAAAAAAACCAGCTTTGTATTTATACTGAAGCCAATTGATTACCAAATATGTTGATCGCTACATTAATGGTAATACTTCCTAAAATGCTTGGCATTCCGTGGATTTTTGAATTCTCCCCCCTCCAAAGTTTCATTTCGATAAGTTCCTGGTCGAACAACTGCTGAGACACGATAAGGCCCATGCCAATTGGCTTAATTCCTGTTTGTCTTCTGAATCACCTTCTTAAGTACGTAGTCCCCCTCTTTTAAGTTGGTCGTCTTCACCCTTTTGTTCTAAAAGCATGTTGTTTCTTGTTGATAGGTAGCGTTCCTCAAATCGGCATCTTCACGTACCTCTTCCAACATGTCCAAGTCTAGCCTTAGTATCAAATCACTCACAGGAGAATCAAAGTTCAACACTATATGAGTTGGCAAGCCTCTTTCAGCTGGTATGACTGGTTCCATCCCAAATGCCAATATGTATGGTCTTTTTCCAATATCAGCTCTTGGAGTTTTTCGGTGTGCCCATAAAACTGAGTGCAATTCATTTATCTAATTCCCATTAGCATCATCGAGTATTTTCTTCAACCCAATGAGTAAAGTTCTGTTCATTACCTTAGTTTGCCCATTGCTTTGAGGATGGCCTAGAGTATAGTGCAACTTTTGAATCTTAGATTGGGCACAGTATGCTTCAAACTCCTCATTATCAAACTATGTACCGTGGTCAGTAATGAAGGCATATGGTAACCCATATATACAAATGATGTTTTTCCAGATGAACTGGTACACCTTCTCATAGGGCATATCCACTAATGGTTATATTTTAACCCATTTTCTGAAATAATCAACAGCTACGACCAAGTACCTAAATCTTCCTCGGATGGTCGGCAATGGCCCGACTAAGTCTATCCCCCAAATAGAAAATGTCCAAGGTGAAGTAATGGGGGTCAAAGCTGCATGTGGATTTTTGCAAATATTGGAGAACTTCTGGCACTTGTCACACTTCTTTGCAAAGGTTATACAATCTACCCTCATAGTTGGCTAGTAATACCCTTGAGTATTCATTCGTTGTAATAATGATCTTCCTGCCATATGAGCTTCACAAGATCCTTCATGTACTCCTTTTATTAGATCTTTAACCACTGTTGGGTGAACACAACGTTGCAGAGTAGCTGTTAGTCCTCTCATGTATAAAACTCCTTTGTCCAATACATATCTTTCTGCTTTGTACTTAAGCTTTTTGTCTTCAATTGGATCTGTTGACAAGCTTCCATCCTCAATATAATCTCTTCTGGAATTCATCCAGGAGGTTCCCATGTTTTCTGTAATGAAATTAATCATCAAGTCTTCATCAATGCTTCGATTGGCCAAAATTTCAATGGGAATGGTTCTCCTGAGCTCAATTCTAGTTACTAATGCCAGCCGAGCAAGTTCATAGCTCAGGCATTTTCTAATCTTGGAATTCTTCTCATCTGAACAACGGGTAATTTTTTTATATCCTCCAATGCCTTAGTTAAGTATCTTATCATTAGTTCTCCTTTGGCTCCATACAAACTCAAAATTTGATTCACCACCAATTGAGAATCACTGTGTGCCATAACTTGCCCGACTTTCAATGATTGAGCCAAACTTAAGCCCATAATGAGAGCTTCACACTTTGCTTTATTATTTGAGGCTTGAAATTGGAATCTCAATGCATATTCAATATCTATCCCGTTAGGGGTGTTGAGTATTATACCTGCTCGACTTCCTGTTGCACATGAGGATAAATCTACATACAAGTTCCATATGGGGATGTTATTGTCAAACACTTGGTCTGTGATGAAATATTTTGCTTCTTGCCTCCTCATATCTTTTGGCCATCTCTTACATCCTGTTTGACATCTCTAGTAGGTCGACAATAACTTATTCTTCGCTTATCCCTAATGGGATATGCCTAGGCTGTTGGTCGGTGATGACTTCGGTTGGGCTTTCCCTTATTTGGGTTTGCTCTATCCGAATGTTTCGTTGCTCAGCAACCTCCAGATAAGTGAATTCAGCAATGAAGTCTGCCACAGCTTAGCCCTTTAATGAGGACCTTGGATCATATAAATATCGTACTCCCCCATTTCTACTTCCCAATACATTAACGTCCCAAACTTCTTTATTTTATGAAAATCTTGCCAAAGAGGCATATTAGTGTACATCACAATAGTATATGCTTGAAAGTAATGTTTAATCCATCTGGATGCCTCAATCAACGCCAAAGCTAATTTATCTAAACGTGGATATCTAATTTCTTCTCCTCGGAAGGATTTTATAGTGTAGTAGACATGCTTTTGAACTCCATTTTATTCTCGTAACAAGGCTTAAATTACAGCCGACTTAGAGATGGCTAAGTATAAATACAATTTTTCTCCCAACATTGGTCCAAAAAGCAATGAGGGTGATCCCAAATACTTTTTCAATTCCATAAAATCTTTCTGACATTCATCATTCCATTCAAAAATCTTCCTCAGCACTTTAAAGAATTATAAACACTAATATGTAGCTCGAGACACAAATCTGTTCAATGTTGCTACTCACCCAATGAGCCTTTGCACATCCTTTTTGCAAGTCGGAGACTGCATTTCAATCAACGCTTTGATTTTGTTAGGGTTAGCCTTAATTCCCCTCTGATTCACTATGCACCCGAGGAACATGCCTTATTGAACACCGAATACGCACTTGGTTGGATTCAACTTTACTTGGTACTTCTATAATTGATCAAAGGTTTGGTTGAGGTTTGCAATGTGACCAGATGCTTTTTTTCTCTTCGTCGGCATGTCATCTATGTATACTTCCATATTTTTGCCAATATGTGCCTTAAAGACTTTGTTCACCAACCTATGGTAAGTAGCACCTGCATTTTTTTAAATCAAATAGCATAAAATTATAGCAATATGTTCCTCGGGGAGTAATGAAAAAAGTATTTTCCCCATCTCTGGGCTTCATCTTAATTTGGTTATAACCATAATATGCATCCATAAAACTCAATAGTTCATCCCTCACGTAGCATCAACAAGTTGATCAATACTGGGTAAAGAAAAGTGGTCCTTTGGGCAGGCTTTATTCAAATCTGTGTAGTCCACACACATTCTCCATTTGTTGTTTTTCTTTTTTACCATAACAATGTTGGCCAACCAATCTGGATATTTCACATCTTTAATGAATGAGGCTTTCTAAAGTTTCTCTATCTCCTTTTAGATAGCTTGGTTCTTGTCGGGGATAAATACTCTACGCCATTGCTTCACTGGCTTGGCATCTTTATTGACATTGAGCTCATAACAGAGGAAATTGGGATCAATCCTAGGCATGTCCTCATGACTCCATGTAAACACGTGCGTTCTATGTCTCAAGAACTTCACTAGATCCTCTTTAAGAATAGGGTCTAGCGTTGATCCCACATGTGTAATTCGCTTTGGTTTATCATCGTCTAAGATGATATTCTCCATTGCTTCTATAATTTTGCCTTTGACCAACTCTGTCTCCTCTCTTGGATCTAAAGTTTCCACTTCAGAGTCGTTATTGGGCTCAGTAATGTCCACTTGGTAAGTGGTGGTCTTCTTTTTTATTTCTTCCAGATCTTCTTATTCGGCAGAAGAGTAATAACATTTTCGAGCTACTTTCTGATCACCTTGACCACACCTACACCAAAGTTGGTCAAGAACTTTAAGCATTGATGGACTGTAGACGACATGTCTTCGAATTTCTTCAGTCCTACCCTTCCTATGATCATATTATAGGCAGAATGAACATTCTTGTCTATTACAAAGAAATGCATCTTCTCTATTCAACTTACTGGCCAGGTGCCGATCAACACTTCCAACTTAATTTTTCCCATGGGAAATGCTTTTTCACTAGAAAATCCTATTAGATGCCTATGGCAAGGCTCCAATTAGATAAGCTTCAAGTCCACACTGTCAAAGCATGGATAAAACTTGAAGTCCGTCGAGCTGCCATTATCAATTAACAACCAGGAAATAATTATATATTGCATTCTGACCTTGACTACTAGGGGATAATTATGGGGATAAATTGACCCTGAAATGCCATTTTTTGAAAACCCAATCACCAACTTTTCTTTGTTAACTTTCCTTGGCATGTCCTTCTCGGCCAGATTGATCCTTTGGATATAGGAGAAAGCGAGCCTCATTGAGGTAAGCTTTCCTTTCAGTAGTACGATCTCCTCCTCATGTGTCTCCATTTGTAATCATTTGGCAATAAAAAGATCCAAAACTAAGTATGAGTACCTCATGTTCCGGTTGCCTCGGACTTTTGGGCAGGTCAGGGTCATCTTCTTGATCGTCTTCACGAGTTCTCTTTTTGAAGTTGTAAGGTTATATGTACTTAGGTTATTTCGTAGAATACACACACACAACGCAATTTAAAATTTGCCAAGTAGAGATATATACCAATTTTATTCCTTTTGCAAATTTAAAAGTTAGCATAAACAATTAACCGTTAAAGCGGTAGGATTGATAACTTAATTAAGTGAAATAAAATTATCCAATTTTATCCATTTTATCCTACGCATGCAGGATAATATAAAATAAATGTATATATTTGGCCAGACCCGGACCTGGACCCGAACCCGAGACCCGAACGGATTCGGGTCTGAATCTAATTTTGTAGACCCGATGAAGACCCGAACTCGGACCCTAACCCAATGAAGACCCGATTACATGAATCTGGATATCCCTCAATCTGAACCGGCTCTGCCCGTTGACAAGCTTACTCGACACTACTCGTGTCGCGGTATCCATCGAAGCCTAAACTACCGTCTCTAATAAGCTTGAATGCAGAGATCCGCTGCAAACGTGCTTGTTGAATGTCAAGTAGATTGCATGGGGTTTTGATTCAAAAGTTAAAATAGTCTTGGAGATTAATTTTTACCAAAAAGGGAAGTTGTGTAATATTGCTCTTAAGAGTAGATGAAACTTCCTACCTGAAAATAACTAATTTTTGTCCATATATTGAAACTGTTAAAGTAGTGGACAATAGCAATTTTTTGAAATAACTGCTGGAAAATAAGTTAAAAAAAATCAAATCTGGCAGATCTCGTTCGAACTTAATTTGCTTTCCTAATTGACATGACCCGCAAATAGCGGAGGTTGGATTTCCTAGAGATGGTAAACCTCGAACTAGATCTTTTCTAAATAATCGATCAATATCTCTAAAGTTGACATGGCCTAATCTTTGATGCCAAAAATCTGCAGTCGAGGATTTTTCACTATTACAAACCAAAGAGGATTTAGTTACTATTCAGTAGCAATTGTCACTAATTATCACACCTTGTAAGATAGACTCACCCGATTGATCATATACGGTGCACTCCAATTGACTAAACGTAACATCAAGATTTTCATCACATAATTGGCTAATACTGATCAAATTAGCCTTGAGAGCATCAACACAAAGGACATTTTCAAGTTTAGGAAACCCGAAGATTTCAATAGATCATCTACCCATGATTCGGGATTTGCTTCCATCCCCAAAGGTGACTTTACCATCTTTATAGTTTTCAAGAGTGGTAAACAAAGATTTATCGCCAGTCATATATCTCGAACAACCACAATCAAAGTACCATTGAGAGGTATTTTGAGCCTTAAGTGCAACATGAACAACAAAAGCTTTATTGGTATGATTTTTCTTAAACCAAGCTTGAGTTGTGTTCTTTCCTTTGTTAGCTCTAGTGTTATGATTGGAATTATTTCCTTGGACTTTAGAAAACCTAAAAAACTTTTCCATTAGACCTTTAGAAGTATTGACTAGATACTCAACTTGGCTCTTAAGACTAGATAAGGAGATATAGTGTTGTTTAGAAGTTGTGAAATGATAGTTCTTTCCAAGCTTGTAACAAAAATCTTTAAGATGACCCCGTTTGTGATAATAAGTGCACACATAGGGTTGTTTTGGATTAGCTTTTGAGGGTTGCTTATGAGGACTTATTTTAGGAATAAAAGGTTTAATAGGGTTAGATTTGGTAACAAACTTAGCTATGGGTTCGGGTTTGACTTTGGATGACTCTTCATATCCTATACCATTTCTCTCTTAATAACCTTTCTCCTTATATCCTAAAACAGGGCTTAGAAATAATTTTCCCATTCTTCCTAAATTATCTTCGAGTGTGACTTTAACTTTACGAGAGGACTCGAGATCTTTTTCAAGTTGGGAAATTTTAGCTTCGAGAGATTTTCTAATCTCTAAGGACTCATTAAGATCTTTGTTGACACCTTCCAAGGATATAATTAAGTCACATTTTTCTTTACCTACCAAGATAAGCTTCTCAGAAAGAGATATCTTAATTGCCTCGAGTTGACTAACTAAAGCCTCCTTCTCCTTAAGGCCTTTCAACTCTTTTTTTAAAGTTAAGACTTTAAGGGTTAATCTTTTGTTAACCTTTTGAATACGGAGAGACTCAGTGTATAGTTCAGAATAGGCGGATTGCAGTTCACTCTCATCTATTTCACTTTCACTTCCTTTTTCACCACTACTAGTAGAGTGAGTGGAAGAAACCTCAAGATTTTGCTCGGAATTGTCAACATTAGGGTATGACACACTTGAATTACTAGCTTGGCTTGCCATAAAAGCAGTGAAATTATTTTTAGATGGGGTAGAGTCATCAGAATCTCCAGACTCATAATCACTGTCACTTTGAGTGGCATTATAAACTGACTTTTCATTATCACTCTTTCGAACGACAGGTCGTTCAAACGACATTTCTAACAAGATTCTAACGAGTTTCCAGTGAGGTATGGGGAATATCGTTTGATCCAGGTCGTTCAAACTACCTGGAGAAAACTTTGAACGAGATTTCTAATTTTCTTAAAAAAGAGTTAAAATTAATTTCAAAATTGATTTTTTATGAAAATTAATTTTTATGAACATTACTCTATATGAAAATTTCTCGTTATGAAAAATACTCCAACACATAAAATGTTTTTGGTCATATACCTTTTTAGAAGAGTGAACATGAAGTGCATATTGATGTCGCGTGAACTTTGGATGCAATGCTCGATTCCCTACCATTGTATGATGCTTGATGAGGAATGACCCAAAAGAGTTTTGTCCAACGGAATGTATCCAATACTACAAATGACTCGATTGGAAATTCGTCCTTACACTTTTTGTCACCCCCGTGTTTGTATGGAGATTTTGACCTTCGCCAGGCTCCATTGTTATCCCGTCGATCAATAAATCTATCCAGCTTTCCTCTTCGGATGAGGGTCTCAATCTCATTCTGTTGAGCAATACAACGATCCATCGTATACCCATGGTCCCTATGAAATTCATAATATTTGGACCTCTCCTTTTTTTCAGCAGGTGCTCTCAACTTCTCAGGCCAATGTACCTCTTTGTTATGCTGTATTTCTTCCAAAACATGATGATCGTAAGTGGAGTGTAATTGTTATATTTTTTGAGCCTATCACTATTCACTTTTTTCTTCAATTCCTTATTCTTCTTGTGCTCTTTTTGCTCCTTTTTCTCGGTTATGCCTTCAGACTTTATACCTGAGTTTTGTTTAGTTGTCATGGCTTCCTCGACATTTATTATCTTGGATGCTTTAGCCATCAATCTATCATTGTCTTTGGAGGATCTTTGGTAAGTGTGTAGTAAAGTTTCAGGGGAAGCAGTACACTCATGATGGTTGTGATGGCTATTTTCTCCTCGTAATCAATGAATTCCAACTTATAGTTGTTGAAACGAGTAATATAATATCTGTTACTTTCTCCTACTCTTTGCCTTACACTTAGCAGATAAGCTACTCTTTTCGCTGGTTTGTCTCCAAAGCAGAAGTTACCAATAAATAGCTCGACGAGGTGGTTGTACCTAGAAATTTATCCCCTAGGATGGCTATTGTACTAAATCTGAGCAGGCCCTATAATTGTACCTAAAAATGCCTTGCATCTCATTTCATCAGGAACAACATAAATATTAGATGTTGCTTGGTATTGCTCTATATGAAGAACACGATCTGCTTTCCCATCATACTTGGGAGTAACCACAGGAGCTTTAAACTCTGAAGGAGTAACCAACCTATTTTTCTAATCATTGAATAAAGCCATTCCATGTATTATTACCAGAATTATTACCAACATCAGATCTATGTGTTGAAGCTCGGTTGTTACGAGCAACAATTTGTGCCGAACTCTCCTCCTGTGAGGTCTATGAGGTACGGGCAGCTCGTCGGGCATCTGATCTGGATCGGGATGCGCCCTCACGTTGATCGGCTGGTCGTCGAGTATTTCTCGACAATTCCCTAGGAACATTTTTATTCTCCTTAGGTCCCAGACGATCAAAGGGAGATGTTTGGCTTAACCTTTCTAAAGCACTCAATCTTTCAGGTGTAAAAGATTGTTCATTATATGATTGTAAATTCTAAATGAAGAACTTACTCCTGGATGGTAGGATGTATCTTTGGTAGTTCGAGATTGGTTATGCATGCTATTTCTTGGAGTTGGTGGTGAAATATTTCCACGAGCGGATAAGGTAGGAGATCCAGCCTATAATGTTTGGGCTAACTGTTTAATAGTATCTTGCATAGCCTCATGTCCTATAACAAGGCTAGCTAGGATTCCAGTTAGATCATTGTTGGTTGGTGGAGCAAATGGACACGAGGAATGCCATCATTCCTGGTGCTTGATTCAGGAATATCAGTCATGTTGGGTAAATGAATGAGTGAAAATGTTTAAAAGTACGTTCCCACAGATGGTGCCAATCTTTTGATGTAAAAAATTAGACTAAGTCTAATTATTTAATCACAGATAATATTTGTAAGTAAAAGAAAAAGACGAAAAGGTTTTTAAAGTGGTTCGGCTTATTGAGAATATCCTACGTCCACTGTGCTTATTATTTCCTTGTGTTTGCCTTTCAATCACCTGCCCTTGACGAAGGGATTACAACATATTTATAGCCCAATAGGGAGACAAAGAGATGGAATATTAAATGATGGAATGCCTTTATAAATTAGGCATTTACATCAGTACAAAATATCCGTAATGTTTCTGGTTGTTGGCATTTCGCTGATACTGTTAGTCGGGCTTCCTGTTATTGGTCGGTATTCTAGTATGGTGGTTGACATTCTAGGCCTTGGTCGGTGGTTATACCTTGCTCACTAGTATTATTTCCATTGTGGATAACACGTGTCTATTTTTGATTGGTCCACGTAAGTGGGCAATTTTTTATATCAGCAACATACCCCTTGAAGGACACTCTTCGAAAGGCCGACCTTTCTAACTGAATGACCAAGTGGTCACTTAAACTGGCCCAATTCGACATCAGGCATGAGACTAAAATGACAATCAAGAGTAAAGTCTTATCCGACTTCGTGGTAAATTTCTCGACATCACCAATAGAGGAACAACCGCAACCCATCCTGGAGGCATTACTAGTCAGCGAGAGCGAACAGCGATGGAATCTCTTTATTAATGGCTCATCAAATGAAAAGGGCATAAGAGTTGGGATAGTGTTCTTGACCCATAAGGCGGACTTATCGAACAATCCATCAAACTAGGATTCGAAAGTTTAAATAACGAAACCAAATACGGAGTTGTTTTGCATGGTCTACAAAGAGCAATCAACTTAGGTTTCCATCACATCGTCATATTTTATGATTCTAGGATAATCGAAAATAAGCTCAATGGATAATATGAAGAAAGGGATCCCAGGCTGACATCCTACTGAGATAGGGCCAGGGAACTACTCCAATATTTTGAGTCGGAATCAGTTAACCAACTGACAAGGAACGCAAATAGCCATACAAATGCCTTAGCTACTTTGGCCTCTACTATTGAAAGTGACCTGAAAAGAACAATTGAGGTGGAATATGTGGATCGACCAAGCATCGAAGATACAACAATAAATCTGAGTATCCTACGAGTGTAATTATCCCCATCATGGAAGGACCTCATCATCTATTTCTTAAAAATCAATGAGCTACTCCAAGATGACAAGGCAACGCAAAAGCTGAAGATAAGATCAGTCTGGTTTTGCCTCAACTCAGATGAAAAGTTTAACTGAAGATCATTTACATGTCGATTGTGAAAATACACCCACCTAAATCGAGTCGAATGAATTTTAAAACAAATACATGAAAGACGTTGTGGAGCACACACAGGCGGGATATCACTTTACTATTCAGCACACCTTATCGGAAAGTGCCTAAAGTGCCAAATGTTCTCGTTAATAATCAAATGGACCGCCAAAGATCTCAACCCCCTCACAAGCCCAGGGTCATTAGCCTAATGGGGCATGGATAATATAAGACCACTATCAACTGCTCCTAAAAATCGTAGGTACCTGATAATAGTGACTGACTACTTCACTAAGTGGGTTAAAACCATACCTCTCACTCACATCAGAGTATCGAACGTCGGGAGATTCATATGGAGAAACATCATCGCATGATTTTGCATTCTAAGAGCTCTAGTAATTGACAACGAAACCCCGTTTGATAATGATTCCTTCTAGGACTTTCGTGTCGAATATGGCATTAGGATCCACTACGCATCAGTAGTTTTTCTTTAATGTAGTGAGTAGGAAGAGATCACCAATAAAACCCTCCTATTACGCATCAGGCGTAGGTTAGAAAATGCCAAGGGATGATAGGTAGATGAGCTTCCATGCATTTTGTAGGCATACAGGACAACCGTCAGAAAGTCTATGAAGGAAAACCCAAACCCCCTAGCTTATGGCATGAAAGTAGTAATCCCTTTAAAGATCGAACTACCGACGATCAGATCAAAGATATTCGAAGATCGCCAAAATATTAACTGAGTAGGTCATGAGTTCGACCTAGTCGAATAAAGAAGGGAGAGACTTAATACATTTGTCCACCTATCAGCAAGAATTATGAAAGTAGCCTTACAAGAAAGTCAAGGTCAGAGAATTTTAAGTCGACAAAATTTTAGCCCGCCACAGAGAAGCTGTTAGATTTAAAGCTAGCGCAAAACTAGCAGGACCTTACCGCATAAATTTAAAAGGAGTGAGGGTTCATATCATTTAGAAGAAATAGATGGAAACATGGTCCCAAGGTCATGGAATGCCATAAACCTTAGAAAGTTTTATCACTAGATAGAAAGTCAGTTGAATTCTTTCATTTATGCACAGTAAAATGATTTGCATTTAATTATCTTAAACGTATGAAATACATTCATCAAAAATAAAAATCCACTTTCATACGTGGTATGACCTGAGAAAGTTCAATTAAAACCCAATGATTATGAGTGGTATGATAAAAAAAAATTGGCCTAAAGCAAATCGGCCTAAAAGGGGCTTTAAACCCCATTTCCATAAGTGGTACGATCTGGAAAAGATCGGTTAAAACCATATAAATCAGACCAGCCTAAAAAAAACACTTGTACAAGTGGTACGATCTGGGAAAGGTTGGTGAAAATCCACTCTTAGGAATGGTATGATCTAAAGCAGATCGGCCTTAAAGAAAACGAATAGCCACTTACACAAGTGGTACGATCTGGGAAAGGTCGGTTAAGAATAACTTTTATGAGCGGTATGATCTAAAGAGGATAAACTTAGAAGGGGCAATAAGGTTGATTTATCCGATCACCAAAGATGGCTTCAGCCAACTGCTTTATATACTAGAAGAATACTCAAGGTTGATTTAACCGATCACCTAAGATGGCTTTGCTAAGTGATTTAATTACTAAAAAGTACTTAAGGTTAATTTAATTGATCACTTAAGATGGTTTTGGCCAACTGATTTATTTACTAAAAAATACTTAAGGTTGATTTAGTCAATCACTTAAGATGGTTTTAAGAAACTGCTTTATTTAATAAAAGTTCCTTAAGGATTGATTTAGTCGATCACTTAGGATGGTTTTAATCGAATTACGATATTCACCTAAGATTGTCGGTACATCTGGCTTTAGCCCACCTCGTAATAATTGGTTGCTTCATTTTTAAGTAATGCAGGCAAAAAGGTAAGAAAATAAATCAAAACAGTAATGCAACAATGTATGAAGACACTATAGGAAGTAAAAAGATACTTTTTCTTTGAAAATAACAATGGCCCAAGGCCTACAAAGGATCACCAAGGGTCATAAAAAGAAAAAAGAAAAAAGAAAAAGAGAAAATGGTCCCTAAGTTTGACTAGCTCACTTAAGAACACCCCCTTCAGTAGGGGTATAAATGGAGGAGGGGTCCGACATCTCCCCTAGGTTATCTGCCAAAGGATTATCTAGGAAGTCTAGCATAGACCAGGTCTCCCCCATCGACATTTTCCCATTGAAGGCTTGCCACTCAGCCTTTATTAAAGGCAACAGACTCATAATAGTCTAGCTGGGAAGTAACTTCCTGAACAATCGCCTCATATCCGTCGTCATAGACCTTCTCCAAGATGGCCTCCCTAGTCTTCTTCCTTTGATCCCTCAGCTTTTGAAGGATGAATTTCTCTAAGAGTGCACACTGATAAAAAAACTAAAAGCTTTGAGAGCTCAGAGTCAACTCGAACGAACACATTTTGAGTTCATTCAACCTCCTCCACCACCTTCGCATTGGCGTTAGCCTATTCCTTGACCTTCTTATTCTAATCCTTAATCTGTTGTCAATGAGTAGAGATTCGGGACATGAAAGAGGTGCTCTATTTATAAGTAGACTCGAATGACTTCTAGTAAGAGGAAGACTGACTGACGAGCTCTTGTTGAACCTGCATGCTCTGCACTGAAAAAAAGTAACGTTAGAAACTTATTTAAAAAATAAATAAATAACCCAAGAAAAAGGGAACTTGAACTTACCAACACGTTGTGACGCAGGCCCTCTTTGTGGAGCCTCTCAAAGGTGAAGTTCCTTAACTCTCTCATATCATATGGAAGCATGGAAGTGTAGGAGATAAAAAAGGCCACCTCGGGGTCCTTGGGGGCCGAATTCGTAGCCATTACTGACTCCTTTCCCTTAGAAATTGAGATCTCCCATAGATGACCTTTAATTATTAGGAGGGGTGGGGTCCATGATCGGTGTCTATGTCACTGTTTAGGCTCATTAATGATGATTTTCGATCGGATTGCGATGGGTTTTAGAACCACCGTCGATCAGTTTTTTATTTGTCTTCTTCTTCTTGACTTGTTCAGCCTCTACCCGTTGGCGTTCTAGCTCCCAGGACTCCTTCTCCCTTAGGGAGACAAGTTTCTTCTTTTTTTGCTCATCGACAAAGGTATCTTGGCCACCTTGCACATTGGTGAACGGTTATTTTTTAAATTGATCTCTGTCCACTTCCAGGTTGATCGGTCTCCTTGATCGGCTGCTCATATCTTCAACAAAGGATGAGACTGAGGGAAAAGTAAAGCCTTGAACATGGAAGTTCTCTTCGATTTCTAACTACTCCCAAGGACAACCTGATACACTGGGTTCGTAAGAGAAGAGGGGATCAACGTTGTCCAATAACCAATCAAAGTCTCATGTTTCCTCTTCCTTTTCCTTTTCATTTACCTCTCCTTCTTCATCATATTTTCTTCACTCTGAATGAAATCAGACTCAGTAAGATCACATATGGAGTGGTGGGAGTTAGGTTTTTAAGAATGTATGATTCGTCGATCTAGACATTGGAATGCCAACTGGGATGGCTGTAAAGTTGAAGAGGAAGGATAAGTGAGTTCGTAATGGAGAAGGATGTGGGTCGCTCTGGAATATGGGTTGATTTTGCTGGGGTCGACCTTCTTTAAACTTTCTCTAAATCTCTACAATTCACGTGGTCGGATGGCTTAGTGTTCAAAAAGAAATCTCTAAGTTGAAAATCATATCGTTCAGTAATAAATAAAAATAGAAATACAAAATCAAACCTCTTATAGGCGACCTACCAGGAGCCCCCTTATATCAAGAACCCCAATCCCATCGTAACCTTCGCCATAAATTGCCTCTAAAAACACAATGACATTTATATCAATGTCTTTTTGGATTCTCGACAAATAATTAACCAGATTATGGTCCTTATCCCTGGATTGGAAATGGTATAGTTCGGTGCTCAAAGAAGACCTCGGGTCGTAACAATACCTAATTTCCTCAAGCCCAAGGTTGGTCTCACAAATCTAATTTATGGCAAGTGTCCCCATCACAATCCGATACAAACTACCATTTGCTTGGGCAGGGACTATTCCGTAGTAACGGAGCACCCTTACCAGTAATATGTGAAGGGGAAATCGATCTCCCCCTCAAGTATAGCCACCGTAAAAAAATCAACCACCTATGATGGAGATTTAAAATGTCTTCCTCCTCAGGAGAGACTCTCAAGACAACATTATTAGGAATTTCATATTGGACACGAAAATCGTGAAAGTTACTGGCTGATGAAACCTCGTACTTTCTATAACGCCTTGACATGGTAGAGATGATGAACAAGATAAAGGAGACTAGAGATGAGAACAATGGAAAATGGAGAGGGAAATAAAAGAAAATTCAAAATACCTTAGTAACTAGCAAAAGTGACAAGGTATAAGGATGTGGGAACCCTTATACTTTATCATTGTTTATCTTCTCATAGCCACCATAATGCTTGGGAAAGCGTGTCACGCAAGCACATGCCATCATTACCCTAAATGATAACGCTGGACATATAACCCAATGCTAGAAATACGTGCACAGGTAATGATTACCTCACGCGCCTTTTAAAAAAGTACGTGCAAAAATAGTGCCAAATTAAATAGACATGTAGCGGAAAATTATGTCAAGGTGTTTGGTCTATCATCCCAGGATGCCGACCACACATACGGATTAATACATGGTAAGGCCAATCGGTATTTCGTCGATCTCCCCCACTCTAGGGGAAAATAAAGGGATAAGATCACCTATGCCATGTCACACGACTGAACAATTGGCAAGTCACGTAAGAGATATGTAAAAAGTAATCGACCTAAGGGGATTTAGATATAATAAATCTTCAAGATCGTTTCAGCTAAAGATAAGAATGATGAAACCCACGAAGGTGTGAAACTAAGTTTATAAATAGGGGTGATCTGGCCCACATTAGGGATTAATTGTAATTAGCACGCGATAGCTTGGATTCTCAGATAACAACACTAGCACTTCGGTTATTGCCACCCCTTTTCTAATATAAACCTCGTCCCCTTTATCCCCGTGGACGTAGGTAGATATCACAACTGAACTACGTACATAACTCTATTTATTTCCTCTTTTTGCATTTGTAGTACTTTCGGGCTAATTTTGTAATTTTACTACTTATTGTGGGAAGAATCTCTTACAGTTGGGTAGCTACATAGTAATTGGAGACTGTGGACTTGTAATTGGAGTTAATTTTATTGTTTTTGTGGTTTAGTTTTACTTTCCATTCGTACTTGTTATGAGACAATCATTTATGGCTTCTCATGGGTCATTAGACTCCACAGTTGTTTACAGTTTTTCAGTTTGGAGATTGTAGTAGTTGGATTATTATTCACTTGAGTATTATTATCATTTGTAGTTTGAGATTTATTTATTGGAGTTGGCATGTTGATGGATTTTTATCATGGGGATGTTTTATATTCGTTGGATTATTTCAAAGTTTATCTTATGGAAAAGGTTTTAAAATATCTCATATTTCTTTCACATGCTAAGAATGATATTTAATTATAATACTCGGAGTAAGTTGGTAGCGGGGCTTGAGCACCACAAATGACAAAATACATGGGGTTTTACATAAGTCTCCTTTTTTCTTTATCATTTTTGCTTGTGTTATAACTTTTCTATTTGATTGTTTTCATTTCTTTACTTTTCCTCTTTTCCATGTTCTTCTTTTTGAATTTGAAAAACAGTTTATGAAGTGAGTGAGAATTAAATAAGAGAGTTTAGGAAGAGATTTTCCATTAGTGTGTTGAGAAATTTATTAGTTGTTACAATGTAGAGGGGTCATTGGTTGCACACTCAATCCATTAATGAGGGTGAAATTAATTTTCCCCTAAATCAATTTTTTTAGAATATTATGAATATTTCAGAATGGTGCCCGACCAATGCAACCCGAATACTTGGAGGATTGTGATTGGAGTTCATAAGATTAACGAGTTATACCGAACTCATATGGGGATACCAGAGATTAGGTACTTCTACATGCGGGTAAAAACAAGTGATAACACATTCTACTTGAAGGTGAGGATGGTAAATAAGGTATTGATATTAAACCTACATGGCTCCCATAAGGGTTATTAGTCCTATGGATTTATTATAAGGCGGTAAGAGAATCCACTAATTCATCAAGGTGGTGAGCCCTATAGGGGTTTGAGGTGTCCCAGTAGAGGGCAGAAAATTAGTCAATTGTAATTTTCCATTATTTTTTATTTGGGTCGATCAAGCCTCATATGAATTTTTGCTAACATTCTTTTTTCTTCATTCCATATTGAAGCTTCGAAAAAAAAGAGTTTGATGTTACTTATATAAAAGTCGTCGAGCTAAGTGAGGTTTGGAATCTAAGGAAACCTCAGACTATCGGTGGCGAACATCCCATATCGAAATCCCTGTTGCTAGAATATACCAACACCAACACCTATTTCATTGATAGGATAGTGGACACAGTACCTGGTACTTTTTAGCACTGAAGGGTCTTCGAGTGGTTCCTTTAAATTTCTTGACATTGCCTTTATTCCTGTCATGATCCCTGCCACCTTGAAAGAAGAGATGACACTAAGATAGAAGATCCTTAGCTCGAGGGCTGACTCTGACCTACCCACTTCCCCAAAATCTCAACCTAACAAAAGGAAGAAGATAAGGGAAATGTCTGACCTTATTACCTTTTCAAATTCCCCTCATAAAACATACACTTATAAGAAGAGAAAGATTGGCTCTAGTCCAGCTGCTACTGCTATTACTATGCATATTAAGAAGGTCGATTCCCCTAGCAAGGGGAAAGGACACAACATAATATCAGTGGCCAAGAACCCTGATTTGCCCCCGTACTGCTAAAGGGGACCATCTTGGAAAATGGATAGGGAGCAAGTCAATAGACTGACAACTGACCAACTAATATCCTATGCCGCCCATGTGTTATCTCTTGTAAGTCTTAGTATTTTAGTTGGATCTTTTACTTAAGAATTTTCTACAATACTTACTTATGATCGGCTTTTTTCTTGCAATTTTGGGTGGACTTCGTAGATGTACTGGACAAAAGGGTTGACCAGGTGAAGGCCAATGTCGACTTAGTTCACACTCTTAAACAGTCCGAGAACACCTGACAAGCTTTCAAGAGTGCAAATGAGGCCGATAATAAATCCACCGAGATAGAGATGGCCAAGCTAAAGTCAACTAAAGAGCAGTTGGTGAAAGTTGCCAAATAGAATGTTAAGAGCCTGTATGCGGCGTTAATGGCCAAGGATAATGCCCATGACTAAGGGCTTAACGATGCCTTTGGTCAGGCTAAGAAACAGTTGAATTTCATTATCAAGTTTAGTTTTAAGAAAAGCTAGAATTTGGCATTGGCTAAGGACGAGATCCCTATTGAGTCCAAACTCTATAGTGAGCACGATCCATTCTAACTTGCAAATCTAGATAAGGATGAGAGTGAGGACTCAAGTAGTGGCTAAGTGAATGATGGAGCCGAAAAGGAGAAAGAGGTCGCTGACCCGAATATTGGTTTAACCAATCAAGAGCAGGTGAAAGATAATGAAGGTTAAGCTAGTTAGGTTTAGCCTGGATTTCCTTATTCTTTGTATTTTTCAATTTATTTATATATATCCTCTAAGGGCTTGCCTATCCTTTGATTTTTAAATGAGAAGTTGTATGTTTTCCTTGACATTACTTGCTCAATTGTTAACTGCTTATGAATGATCTAATTGTTCTTTCATCTTTAAACGTCTTCCCATTGATTATTGTAGTCTGACAATAACTTGACATTGGTGATAATAACCCAATAAAGTGAAGATTTGAATCAAATTTAGTGGATATTAAAATCGTGAGTGGACTTAGACCTAACAGGTGCTCCCATCGGGACCTCAAACAAGTTAAGGGGAGGAGTATCAAAGTGTGAGACAAGTATATAAAGTTATTCGAACCTCAGCTAAGGATCATGTGTCCACTGTCAAATGGTGTTATATTATTTATTAGAGCATTAATAGGTTATTAAAATCTAGAATACCTATTAGGCTTCAACCAAGAGAGTCTGAGGTCCCTGCGACCTTTGTCACTAATCCAAAGGACCTTAGAAAGTAATTGGTATACTTACCTTAGGGTTCTTGAGTATTAATTTAGGGCTAAAAAAGGAATACATTAAGTAAGATTGCTCAAAATGAACCAAACTACGGCTTAATACTCATAACAGTGGGTTGAGACCTTATGGAACAAGGAGTATACACTTGGGAAAGCTAAAACTCTATGTTCTATAAATGTCTGACGATTTGAATAAGTTTTCAAATTTTTTCTAGCTTCCCATATATATTCATTCTATTGGAGAGATAATGAGTGGATTGTCACATCATGTCGTTGGTTTCTCTAAGGCTTGACGGCGTCAGTTGGGAGGTGGAGTGTTGGTCAAAGGTTTTGCAGGTGGTTTAAGGTAGTTATTGAGCTACCACTGCAAGTGAAGTTAAGTGGTGGCGGTAGGTGGAATAGTACTGTGCATTTCACATACTCACTAGACAAACTACAGGGGTTCAGCCACACGTTTGGGAAGTCTAAAATCATTAATGGTCGGCCATAAGATAACTTGGAAGTATGCTGTAATGATTTACATTTAGGTTGAGGATTAGATGACTTCAGGAGTTTATTTATCGTCATATTGAGGTCTATTATGTACGTCCGACATGGCAGGATGCTGGTGCTGGGGTCTTTGAGTTTGGTTGTAGAGATATATTAGAATGACTAAATATTTTAGAGGAGTTGTGAGGAGTTGAGTCATGTGATACTTCTGTGACCATTTATTGATATCAGCAGATGTCTCAGAGTATTTGTAGTGGTATAGAAAAGGTCATAATTGACCAAAAAATGCTCAAAATACCAGGGGTTATATATAGTATAATTAGTCACCCTTGTTTCATTTTGCAAGTATTGCAAGAGGCAACACTTATCCATTACACAAGTTGGGGATAGGAGCATAACTAACAACCAATATTCTTGCCATAATTAGATTGCATTGGGAAGGAGCTTGCATTTAATGTGCAAATGGTTGAGCATACTGATGTTATATGCCTTAGGGATGAAGGGATTGAAGCGTCGGGCCTTGGGGCATATAAAAGAGCCCTTTAGGGTGGTTTTAATCCTTCACCTTTCATTTCATCTAACACTATATAACACCTCACTCCTCCACCGCCAATATTATTCCCATTTTAACCACCACACACAATGGTATGGGGGTTTATTAGATTTAAGTCCACAAAGTAGTGTCAGTGGGGTTTGAACCCTTGACATGTGCATCATCAATCACATGCCTTACTAGTGGAGCTAAAAGGCCTCGTGTTAGAAAAGTGAAAATCTACATAAGTGAACCATTACTTTCCCTTATCCAGACGATGTGGGGTGTAACTTTCTGATTACCAAATCAACAATGTCACTAGTATGTTACAATCCACCCCCTTAGGGAGCGAACGTCCTCATTTGGATGAAATCAACCATCAACTAACACGTTGTCACATTTATTTTGGCTGGATACTGGCTTATATACCATTTGTAACACCCCAATATTCCACCTTTAATATTATCGCCACTTTAACCACCTCACACAGTGGTATGAGATTTCATTAGCCTTAAATCCACAAACTGGCGTTAGTGGGATTTTAACCCTTGAGATGTGCATCATCAATCAAATGCCTTACTAGTGGAGATAAAATGCCTCAGTTTTAGAAGAGTGAAATAATATATATTTAAACCATTACTTTCCTTCACCCAGGATATGTGGGATGTAACTTTCTCTCTACCAAATCAACTATAGCACCAATTTATTACACACTATCTTAAGAACTTCTTGAGCAAGCAACTACTTTCCCTCTCTTTCAAAATAAAGATGGATGTTATTATCCCTCTAAAGTCTTGTACCTCACACTCATCTCAATTATTGGGCCTCATGTTTCTCTTCTTTCGAAGGTGAATTAATAGGTTGAGGCCTCAGGCCATCTTCCTATCAGGGTGATTCCTTCTGGCTCACTGATAATTAATTATCTGGGGGCCAATGACCCTAAATTTTTGGTAGATCCCATTATGCTTCCTAAATCACTGAAAGATTTGGTGGAGATTAGGAAGGTGTACCAGAGTGTCAAATATGTCATTTTGAGGGCTGCAAAGCCTGGGAAGAGGGATTGATCCCTAGGATCCAAGCACATGTGCTTCAATGAGTACTTTTTACTATATAGAGCTAAGTTCCCATTTCCTTTATTGGTGGTGATAATTTTAAAAGCTATTAGGATAACCCCTTATGAGTTGGTGGCTAACTCCTAGAGATCTTTGATGGCCATAGTCTTGTCCTTTAGGAAATCAAGTGGAAGGAAGGATGATAACACTCCAACCTAAATTTCTTAAGCTCCACAGGGTCCAATATCAAAGCAAGCCAAAAGACAAGGGGATAAAGTACTTCTACTTAGGTTAGAAGTGATATTTTCCAAGTATAAATATAATGCCCCCAATAACTATAAGGAGAGATTATTCTTCATTAGGGGAGCTTGGGCCACCCTAGACCCTACGGAGCCATTCAGCTATCCTACTTTCTTGTGCACTCCGTCATCCATGGGAAAGTTAATCTTTGTTTCTGCTTTTGCACTCAAACTTGTTAACTATCCTCATATTTGGGATGTTAATTATTGTTCTTCTTTTTGCAGTGATTTTTTAGCCTTCCCAGAAGGATAAGGATAGGATAGCTAGGGATCGAAAGTTATCCTCTAATCCTTTTGAGGCCTTCGTCATCGCAAAATGCATTTTCAAGAGTGGACTGGGGCCTGAGTCCAAACCCCTGATCTTGAGAGGTCTTCCTGAGGCCCCAAGATCATGATCAGGGAGCCTCTAGATGTCGAGGCCTTTATAATGGTATCTAGAAATAGAAAATATATTGTTGTGGTCTTTTCTGAAGTATGTGAGTCCTTCCCACAATCGAAGGTGCAATATTTGTTGACTTTGACTTTGTTCCCAGTAAATAGCTTTCCATCTATCTTTTTCGATTACTACCCTCATTTTTACTTCTTGATAAATAGCATTTATCTTATTGATGATCAATAGATGAATGGGGGGATTAGAGGATAGCGCCAAGCAAGTCTATATTTAGTCTATGGTAAAAAAGAGGAAGAGACTAAATATACCAATCGCCTAAAGTTTAGCATTTGCGTGGATATTCCAACCCCTGGGGTCAAGCTGGTGGAGATGTATAAGCTAAAGTCTGGCTCTAGTGAATGCCTATTATTGGGGCCTAATAATAAACCCTGCCCTTTTGTAGGAATATTCAGGGGAAGGTTGGACCTACGGGGAAACCCAAAGTAGCTCTTTCATTCCAGAGGACTTGCAACCCTGGTCTCAAAGAATTAAGAATCCTTACATGACCCCCTTTCAAAAGGAAAATAGGTTGTGGTGTCCCCTCAGAATGATGGGGATTGACAGGTGCCAACGAGGTCCTTTGTCAAACCAGGGTTCACCTACTGCGAGGAGAGAAGACATCTTGACCTATGAAGTTAATGGATAGTCGATACCTCATTTTATCGAGGAGCGAAACTCTTATGCCTCAGTTGTAGAAGCATTACATTCAATGGACAATACCAACTGCTCCGATATGGTGGACACTCTGAGGGGTCGGGGGAGCTCATCCAATGCCCAAGAACTTATTCACCTTCTAGTAAAGGTACTTTATATATATATTTTTTTTTTCCTTAGTAAATTTTTTCTTTACATAACACGTTCTCATAACTTTTTCCCTTTTTTACAGGATCAAAACTTAACAGAGACACCTATGGCTGACGCCATTGGGGGTCCAAGAGTATGGAATAAGGCTTTGGATATGATTGACAAGTGGAACCTAACCTAACGGGCGTTGAATCCAATGATTGACAATCAGTGTCTAGAGGTAGATGATATAGAGAAGGAGCGAGTAGGGCTGAGAACGCATACTCATACTTTTAAGAAGGAGTGTCTTCTTAACGAGATTGCCTTCAGGATAATGCCTACATTGCTGTCGCTTCCCAATAAGGGCAACCCACTGTCTCTCATCCAAGGCAAAATTCCAATCACCGATCGATCATCGAAGCTTGGTCGGTCCACCGACAGCGCTGCAACACACCCCTCATCGCACACCAGCAGCCCTCCAAAACTGTGTAACACAAGACCCATTTCGGGTAGCCACCAAAAACCCGCTATGTCCATAGTCCATATGCGCACCAGCTAGTGTATTTATGGCCAAGACCATTCCCATACCAAATACCATCAACTAATCGTGTAAATCCAAGACCCATTTCCAAGCTCCAAAAACCTCCATAGCCATTAATGGTCAAAGCTCAAGCTCCAATTTTTACATGTCCAATATCCATTTGCGTACGTGGTCAAAGATTGTGCTCTAATTTTGGACTAAAGTCCCAAATTTCAAACGAAACCAAAACCCAAGCAAAATCCCAAATCGCCATAACCATTTGCTGAAAAAAAACGTTTTAGGGACATATATGGAATTATAGGATTTGTTAATGAAAGAGAAAAGGGACATGGATGTAATTAATTAAATTGTTATTTTTCTTTTAATTCTTTTTCGATTAAAGGTCCGTGTTTCCTTCGTTCGGACTCCGATTATCACACCGTTCACGGCAACGCAAAGCTTGGTCCTAGGGCTACAACTAATGTGAAGTCTTCGGGCAAAAATTCCAAAGTATAAAATTACCGAAATGCCCCCGAACGTGTGAATCGTGACGGAGCTTAATCGGAACGCGCTCAAACTTCATACTAAGCAACGTAATACCTATAAAAGCTCAATAATACCTCAAATAACATGTTAGCATATAAAACGTAGGTTGTCTGGTTATCGAGCATAATTATAGCAATTACGGTACCCGAGGGGGCTAAAATGCATAGGTTCGAGGGTAATTACATGCAATATTCGATACGAATCACGGGGCCATTTGGGGGTTGTTTTGTATTTTCTCCCATCAACGTCATATGTTGCATTTTGCCTTTCTAAATTCTTTCCATCCCTTAGCTAAAATGTTAAGGCCATGTTTATGGTGGTAGAATACTAGGCAAATCCGAATAAAATATATATAAAAGTGGGTGAATACGAGTCTTAAGGGTAAAGACACAATAAGTTATGGATTTAATTAATCCTAAACAAATAATGGTTTTCCATCCGATCAATCAGACATAATAAGTGCAATTTAATTTCATTTTAATTTAATCCTAATGAAGGGGTGAACACAGCCACAACAAGTTAACCAAATGACTATATTCTTATCATTTAGTTGTCATGATAGGGTCATTGTTAAGATAAATTATTAGTTAAAGGTTTATTATAAATAATTAATAGAGCGAGCGTTTTAAGTATCCAACATCCGTATCATACCATCAACCCAACACAATATTTTTTCGTTATCCTTTTAAATCGTTACTTTATTGATTTCCAAGAACAAGATTATAGAACGCGAGTTTTCATATATAATATTACATCAAGGATTCCATATACAATTTTTAACAATAAATAGGGTCATATTTCAATATAGAACACGTGATTTACACATAACATGATTTACATATTTGTTATGTACATTAATTGTTGTTCGTTATAAGGACTAAAATATATTAAAAAAATATTCATCATGTTAAAAAAAATCAAGGTATGAAATATATATATATATTGGTTGTTGTTCAATTTCAAGTTATTAAAAAATATTCATTATGTGAAAAAAAGAGTACAATGATGTGGAGAACAACAATGAATTTAATATAATTTCCTTTCCTGAACATCAATAAAACAACCAATAAATGTCGATTTCGAAAGAATGTGAATTCACGTAACACATATATGAATCACATTCGATAATGCACTAATTAATTACATGAACACACACACGCACACACACACTAAATACACACATTGAACACACATGCGTGATGAGCACGCACAAACACATAAAACACAATATATGAAATTAATGAAAGGAGTACCCTGTGTGGAGAGATATATATCAGCGAAAAATAAAAGGGGCGAGGGAGAGATACCGCCAAATTTTTTTGGGGCAAGGGTCTCGCCAAGAGAGAGAGAAAGAGAAAGAGAAAGCGAGTTTTAATTTTTGGGTCAAGGCTGAAATAAAACATAGGGTTCTTACTTCATCTAT
Source organism: Sambucus nigra (assembly GCA_949130495.1). Lineage (NCBI taxonomy): Eukaryota > Viridiplantae > Streptophyta > Magnoliopsida > Dipsacales > Adoxaceae > Sambucus > Sambucus nigra. The sequence continues at coordinate 23,996,698 of OX422213.1, read as the reverse complement.
ACTTTAAATGGGGTTACCATTTTAGACTATGACCCCATAGGTGACCAATAGAAAGCTCAAGAATTGGTCACGGTTCTAGATTGTGACCATCACGATGTGACCATTTTAAAATAGAGTTGGGGGTCACGGTTCCTGGTCATGACTAATGTTCATTGGCAATTGTTACTGATGGCTCACGATTTTGGACCCTGACCACTTTTGTGACCAAAATTCCAGGAATTTTGTCAAAATGCATTGGTCACTATATGTGGTCACTCATGGGTCACAACCCTAGACCTTGACCAATAGTGTGACTGAAAGAGCGGGACACTTGGCTCCATCATAGGTCACGGGTAAATCATAGTGACAGACCGTAACCTATTTAGTCATGACTACTGACACTGACTAGCTCCTTAAAAAGGTCACCCTAGACTCTGGTCACACATGTCGTCACTGTCAAGAGCTAGGGGTCACGGTTAAAAATCGTGATCGATTAATTGTGACCATTTTCGATTTTTGGTGTAATGTTTGGTAAATCTCAAAATTACTCGCATACTCGTTCGAATGATGTATAACTCGTTCGAATGAATTACCACATCTCGTTCAAACTGGCATTTAACGAAATTTCAAATGAGATTATAGAGAAGGTAAGAAATCATTTGTTTGAAGTTTGTTGGAACTGTATTCTGATGAAACAGGGTATCATATTCGAACAATATACCAAGTAGTTCTAATGACTCACAAAAAAATATATTTCTTATAAGAAATATTACAAGGGATAAAATCATTTAAAAAAATTAAAAATAATATTATAAAATCCTAACAACTAAATATAAAATCTCATAGGATCAAAATATATACGCATCCATACTTAAGAGATCCTCATATCATTAAGACAAAAACAAGTGTGAAACATGGCACGATGAATGAAATCTCCGAAGCTTTTCCACTACATGTTCATCCAAGCATGTCATGAGCTTGAAAGTTCAACATACATAAATTCTAACCAATAACTTAAAATGTTTTGTCCGAAATTAAGACAGTATATACAAATTGACTCAATTAGAAATTTATCCTTACAAATCTCCCCCTTTGGCTATTTTGCAAGAAAACCAAAAATAAAAAACTCCTATGGACCCTAAAGATCATCTAAGACTCACTTCCCAACCCCAAAAGAAAAAAGTACAACTTGACCGACTCATAAACCTTGAGTATCTTTGCTCCCTTGTAACCTTATCGCATGTTGCAAACCTGTACATTTAAACACACCTTCAAATGCAAAGAGAATGTAACAATATATAAAATATGTAAAAGAATAAACTCCCATATCTCTAATGATACCCACATAGGTAAGATGTCTCCCCCTAATATAAAGATCTCCTCCTAAAAGTAGACTGAAACATACCATTTCCCCCCATTTTTGTTCAGGAACAGACGAAGAAAGATTGCATAATTAACCATTTCTCCCCCCATTAACCATCTCTCCCCTAAAATGTGAGAACATGTGATACCAATTGAAAATATATAGGAAAGAATAATATCGTGTAATGGTGTAAAATGCAACAAACACAACATGGAAACACATGCACAAATAATCCAAACTATGATCAATCAACACTAATTTTGATGCAAATGTAATACCAATGTAAACATGTTTTAAGACATACTAATATGATCATATAGCATGACCATTTGATTAAGAGATAAAGCACATAGCAAACATGGATTAAATGCAAATGCAAATACTCAAAACAAACAATACCATACGTATAAATATACAAAAGATTTCAGTGACTCACGAGTACATTTATATATAAGTATAAACAACCACAAAATGGTACAAACACAACAAACTTTATGCATTAGAATAATATCAATACATCTAAACATGTGGAAAATAAAATGAATGGGGGTGAACTAGAAAGAAAATAAATGTGACCCAGTCACTCAAAAATGTCAAATGAGACTTTATTAAACAAATATTTAGCCTTAAGTAATAGGAAAAGTGAACTCATAAATGAGCAAACAAACAAAATGCACACAAGCCTAGAATTTTGATGATTTGACAAATCAATAGCTTGATGAAATTTTAAGCATAACAAGGATTCATTGTACTTGATCTTCAACTTTAATGCCCTAAAACACTAAGCATATTTTTCAACTCAAATATTTTGTGAACATACCAATTTTGATGATCAATATTAAAAACGTGGCCTAAGAAATTTATTCTTTTCTTTTGCCTCTTATTTTTTTAGGCCCTTGTCAATGGTGACCTTTCATGCAAGGAACATTTCTCCCATCATAGTAGCCCATTTCCCGTGCACACCTATATTTTTCAATAAAAATCAAACTCGTGGGCAATGGTTCTTACATGAACAAATTCTTCATAATCAAAAGATGTGTAGATGACAAGATTGATAGAAAAACATGTCACTTATCTCAAATATAACATGTGAAGTTAAAATCCAAAGGAGCTTGTGCATGTGTGTGTGTGGAGTCATGTACAGAGTGAATCTATTAAGAAAATCAAATTTTTAACTACTCTATGCAAACATGATTAAGAACAATCCAATTAATAAAAATCATGATCAAATGTACTAACCACGTGGAATGACGTATATTCAATTACACTTATATGACATACAAAATGTGTAAAACTAAACTATACATAAGCATTTTGAGTTTTTTAAACATTTTATGACACCAAATGAAACTCAAACTCAAAAGATAAACAAATTCTTTTTATATTTTCCAATAACACCTAAAAAAGGAAAAAAATAAATACAAAATACTCAAACAACATACACCTAGCAAACATATATAACATAAAGTACAAAAGATAGTGTATGTAAACATGCAATAATAATCGACCATAAGATATAACACGAGAAAAATCATGTGCAAGCAATCAAGAATCAACCCGTCTAACATTCAATGGCTCCAAAACTTATTTCCAAATGCAAATAGATGAATACTTAGTGTCTTGAGATTTTGGAGCCATGGTGACACGAGATCTAGAATTACTAGGATCTCTTCTAAGATCACAACAAAAGGTCCTAAGGTGAAATTTCCTACCATAATGTGAACATGTGTAAATGCGAGGAATGGTACCTATGGGGCTTAACCTTGTTTAATGCCCTTGGTAGAGATTGACACTAAAACAAATGTTGGGATTGGCTTTAGCAACGGAAGCATTTGGATTATCGTAGCCACTACAAACTCTACTTGAGTCTCTTAGATTATCTTTTAACTTCAAAACCCCACACTTAAGAAAAAAATCTAGAATTTTCAAATATTAGGGACTCCTCCTTCATATTTTCAATAATTATTATAAGGTTATCTCACTACCACTCAATTTAAGTGAACTTATCCCTAATGGTCTTCTAAAGTGCCTTCAAATCGTTCATCAATTTTTCATTATCCTCAACGGCACGCACATTAATCTTAGAACCTTTAGATTACTTTAATTAATTATCGAAAACATGGAATCTATCCTCACTCTCTCTCTCTCTTAAACAATTATAAAGTTTGAAAATTACATTTCATGTCCATGATCTTCTCACGAATGATATCTCTTTGAGTTTGAATAGTTCACAAAATTCAGTTGTAACTTTAAAACACAAATTTTCCTTTTCAAGAAATTTTATTCTTTCTGCAAACTTCAAATTCAAGTGAGTTAATTTTAAATACAACTATGAAGCACATTAAACTACTCTCGAATATAAAAATCATCGTCCTAACTAAAAAAGCCAAAAAACTTATCATCGTGATGCCCCATTAAGAGACACAAACAACCAATGAGAGAGGGATAAACAAACCACCATAAAACAACACAAAACGACGGATAGACACGATAACTTAGTGTACCCCCTCTAATACCAAACTGACAAATGTTATAGGACCGAAGGTTTATAATATGGATAGGGTAAAAACAACAAAAGCCATTTGCTAATTTTTTCAAATTAAATATTAAACTTGAACAAGTTAACCCAACGTAAAACCTTGCACCAATTTTAACCAAGTTATGCTTAAACATATTAACCAATTTTATCTTAATATAGACTTATATCTAGGTGAGTGAAGGATAAAATAAAGTAAATTATCACAACACGAAAAAAATATTTTTCTTTTAAAAAATATTAAAAGGGATAAAATCATTTTTGAACAATTTAAAATCAATTTGATTAAATACTAATACCCAAACATAAAATCTCCAAGGATCACAATATATACGCATATATACGTGAGAGGTCCTCAAAAGACTGAAACTAGCATGAAACGCGACACGATGGTGAAATATCTGAATCTTGGCCACTACACCTTCATCCAAACACGTAATAGGATTGAAATATTAATGTACACAAAACCTACCCTATGACTCAAAATGTTTTATCTGAAATTAGGCCAATACATACAAATTATCTCAATCGGAAATTTGTCCTTGCAGTTTGTGAGCTTAATTTTGGGATGGGCCTTACTTGTAGTAAATCATCATTGAAGAATGGGAATTCTAATTTGGTTAATAGACTTAATTGATATAATAAAATTTAGTAATAAGATTAAGGTAAGTCTCGTAACCCCTAACTATGTAGGATTACTTGATTGATGCATTATGCGCAACATACTAAGCATGTGTACTCATGGTATATATACCAGTAGGATATCCTTATGGATTTGCGATTGACGGAGACCGGTACCCTACTGTGATGCATTTGACTTGGCTATATTTACTCGTGACATCACATGCTGAAATTCCTGTTATATCCACGTAAGGTTCATAGGATGATGCTTTTATATAGTTTTGGGTTTGGGGCGATATAACTAGTATGAAGGCGTAATTATCATCCCTAGTGGATACTTGAGTGTCTATAGGTATAGGATAACCTATAACTATGCCTATTCCGTGATAGAAATTCCCTAAGATGTTGGATAGGTCTTTGTTTTGTGTAGGCTTGTGATGAGGCCTTTTATGAGGTACCTGTATTGGACCGTACTTGTATTATGTGGATGTAGGTGTGGTGACTACGTTCCTTTGTGACGTATAAATGAAAAAAGTGGAATTATTACATAAGATTCTATAATGAGGAATAAGACTTAACCACGGGGAACATATGTGTTCAAAAGTAGACGCATGTGATATTTAGGATTGTTTTGGGTTAGCTTAACTTAAAATAAACTAAAAGACTAAAAGAGGAAGCGTTCTTATATTATAGATCAAGATTAATTATATTTTTATACTACTTAGAATTGTTGTTAACATCTCTTATTGATATTTTTCAGGACATAGGCAGTCGTGTCACCTCCGCCCTGAGATTATTTCAGTAGTATGATTTACGTTGATACAATGGTAGTTACGTAATGGTACTAGTACTATTAGTTGATTTGGTATTAGAGTTATATTGCTCACCTATGGTATGTTTTATTTACTTATTCTATGCATTTAGTTTTATTGCGATCATGATTTAAATGATATTAAATTGTTTGATCCCATGAGTTTGTATTAGGCCTGGTCAATCTATTATTAAATTTTAGGGAGTATCACAGTTGGTAACAGAGCATTATAGTTTCTAGTGTCCTAGGGATCTTGAGTGTGTCTGTCACTATTTCACATTGTGTTTTATGATTTCTTTAGAGATTTACCTTTTAGGAATTGTACTATGTATAATACGACTGTTTGAGGGGTTTCACACCATTGTTCCGGATGAATGATTCGAAGACGAGCAAGTGTATTAGGAGGGTTCCTTATTTGAATTTTCGTCATGAGACATCCCACGCATAAGGTTGACTTTGGTTCGAGTCACAGACTTTTGGGCGTGAGACCTTTATCAAGTGATTAGCTTGTGGTTCGAGGGGAAATGGTTTTACCCACCTTTCGTAACAACATTATAATTATGGTTTTGAAGACCTCGTTTGTGCGATCACGTGGTAGCGAGTATGAGGTGGAATACAAATATCTTTCTCTTTCTTCACCAAGAGAGATTGATACGAATGTGAAGAAGGATGTTCGTGTTATTCGCTTCAGTGAGAGCATAATTTATTTTACATTAGCACACACCTCACGAGGATGATTTGGCCAGTTTATTAGATAAACTGTTAATCACCACTTATGTTTTGATAGTTGGAGTTACCTTAATATAAAAATAGTAATGTCAATACATTCTAAGTGATAGAGTCAATAAGATTGTGAAGAAAGAGGCCAAGCTAGGCCCATTAACTAAAGACGGTGTAGCATGGACTTAACTAGGGGATACTACACAAGTGAAAAAGGAATCGCAAAGGGGAGAATACCCCCAATAAGTTCCAATACTGGAAAATATGATATGTTATGGCTAATAGAGCCAAATAAATTATGACGAGTGAGGTCACAGGCAATGAGGGAGGACCTAACATGGAAAGAGTTAGCAGTGATGACTATAGAGGCAGGACCAACACCACCGCTTGTAGAGCTACCATTTTGATAGTTTCTTTAGAGGAGGTTGTTATAATTGTGGTGAGTGAGGCCTTTTAATTAGTCGATGTCGTGGGATAACCTATTTTCATTGAGGGTACTATCACGGGATGGATGCGATTCTATTTGTGGCTCATGCATACAAGCCATAGTTAAATAGTGAGGAGTTATTATTCTTTCATTTGTAGTAGATATAGAGGTGTATATCACTGATTTTTGTCATATGTAGACATTCCAATGGGGAGTGATGCTGAATTACATCGTGATTGTGGAGACATAGCAATGTTGTTAGTTGGTTTTATGTTTAGCCTCTTTATTGACTCTAAAACGATAATTCCTAGTTTTTATTGATCATCGATTAGTAACTATAATATAAGCTTATATCGATTTCCAGGGATGGACTGTTATGATTTCTCGTTGTGGCAAGAGTTTTTCTAGGTTACTTAGAGGCTTGGGGAAGGGTCTAGTGAGTACAATTAATGTTATAGATGTGAGTACATCGAAAAGAGATACTAATTCTTCAAGACGCTACGAATTGTCCCAGATTTTTGGTATTGGTGAACAATTATAAAGTTATCACTTGCAAAAAAGAGAAGTTTAGCCTTAATGGTGGCCTTATTGAACCATTTTGAGGTTGAATTGTATAGGTTTAATGTCGAGCACCAAGCCCATTTCGACAACATCGTATCGAATATCTACATTAAAGATGAAGGAGATGCGTGAGAAAATTTAGTTATTTTTTAGACAAGGGTTCATACAGAGGAGTGCATCTTCGTGGGGAGCCCCTTTGTTATTTATAAAGAAAAATGATGGTTCACTTTGGTTATGTGTGGATTATAGGGAGTTAAACAAGGTCACATTATGGGACAATTATCTATTACCGCGTACTGATGACCTATTTGATTAATTAAGGAGTACATAATTCTTTTCCAAGATTGACTTGCATTCAAGATGTCACCACTTGCATATCCAGGAGGTGGATGTTTCGAAGACATTTTTCTGATATGTTATGGATTTTATGAGTTACGGGTTATGTTGTTTGGGTTGACTAATGCGACATTAGTGTTCATGGATATAATGAATCGGATATTTCGACCATTTTTAGATCAGTTCGTTATTGTGTTTATTGACAACATTTTGATATATTTACGATCGAAAGAGGAGCATGCCGAGTAACTGGTGTTTGTTTTGCAGACACTAAGAAAACCTAATTTTCTTGTTAAGTTCTCTAAGTGTGGATTTTGGTTTTGATAGGTGTTATTCTTGGTCCATGTTGTATTCGTAACTGGAATTTCGGTGGATACTAGCAAAGTTTTTACAGTTGTAGAGTGGCGACAACCCACAATACCGAGGGATGTTAGGAGTTTCATGGGTGTGGCAGGGTACTACATAAGATTCATTCAGGGGTTCTCGAAGATTGTCAGACCACTAAAACATCTCACTAGGAAGGAGTATCATTTGTATGAAATAAGGATTGTCACAGAGCTTTTGATGAGCTCAATGAAAATCTTACCAACGCACCTGCACTTGCGTTACCAAAGGGCGGTGTGGAGTATTTAGTGTATACTGATGCATTATTACAGGGGTTAGGAGGTGTACTAATGCAGGAAGAGAGGTCGACAACATATGTATCCCGAAAGATAAAGCCCCATGAGGGTAATTACCCCACCTATGATTTGGAGTTGGCAGTTGTAGTATTTTCCCTTCGTATTTTTAAACGTTATTTGTTAGATGAGAGGTTCATGTTATATTTCAATCAGAAGAATCTACAATACTTGTTTGCGCATAAAGAGTTAAATATGAGACAAAGTACATGGTTATTGTTTATGAAGGATTATTATTTCTCAATTTAGAACCACCAAGGAAAGGTGAACGTGATGGCAGATGTGTTGTGTTGAAGATCGACATTTACATTAGTAGCATTATGGGTCGAACAGGGGGAGTACTTACTAGATATATGGGTAACATCACGGAAGGCTACCCGGACTTTAGATTTATTGGATGCCTTTTGGGTATTAACAACTGTTATGCCAGCTATGGCAATGAGGGTGATACATGCACGGTCTTCATACTCCTTCTGCCAGGATAAGGTACGATGGCTGGTGTTAGGTAGAGTTCCTTCGTTTTATATCAGTTCAGATGGAGGGTTGAGATTTTAGGGATGGATAATTATGCCGGAGAATTTGGATTTGAGGAGAGAAATTTTTATCGAAGCTCACAGCTCACGCTTTATGGTACATATCGGAGGGGATGATATGTATCAAGACATGTGCATAATGTATTGATGGACCATGATTAAAAGGATATTGCATAGTTTGTGTCTAAGCATGCCATATGTTAGCTGGTAAATGTAGAACATCAAAGACTGGCATAGGAGTTATAACCTTTGGAGATTCTCGAGTGAAAATATGAGAACAACCCCATGGATTCCATAGGTGACTATCGCAGTTAAAGAGAGGTCATGATTTGACTTGGGTCATCATTGATAGGTTGACGAAGGTGGATTATTTTAATCCAGTTCAGACAGATTTCATAGGTGAGTAGTACAACGAATTATTTATAATAGAGATTGCTCGACTCCATGTTGTACCGCATGACATTACGTTGGACCTAGACAATAATTTCATATCTTATTTTTGGAAGGTTTTTTAAGAGGCTATGGGAGTGAAACTGAGTATGAGTATGACTTTTCACCCTCAGTCTGATGATAAAATTGAGAGGGTGAACCAGATTTTAAATGATATGCTTCGAGCTTGTGGGTTAGATCTCAAAGGTGGGCGGGATCAATATCTAGCCCTTGTAGAGTTTGCTTACAATAATAGTTATCAACAGACTATTAGTACGACACCCTATAAAGCACTATATAGACGACTGTGTCCTTAGCTGGGTTATTTGTTAAATTTTGGGGAGCACTAGATATTAAGCTCGGATATTAATTAGGACACCATGGGGAAGGTGGAACTCATTCGAGAACGAATGAAGATAGAACTGGATAAGAATGAGAGCTATGCTGACAAGTTACGAATAAAACTAGAGCTGTATGTAGGGAACCAGTTCCTTTTACGGGTCTCCTCTATGAAAGGGGTTGACATATTTAGATCCAATGGGAAGTTGGCACCCCGTTGCATTGGCCCCTTCACGATTTTGGACATAGTAGCCCTGGTGGTGTATTAATGGCCTTACCTGACCAACTATAAAGGGTACATTGATGATACACAAATCATACACATGATTCACCCATAAAGATAGTTATGCATAAATAAACAAGATTAAGTTATTTGCCGGTAATATAAAAGAAGAGTTGAGAGATAAAGATAAACACAAGCATATAATTGGTTCGACTTTTATCCCACATCTACTGGGTAAGGTGTGAAAGTATTTCATTATACTAGGCATAAAATGCCAATGTTGAGTACAAATACAAGTCTTCTCTCTCTAATTTTTTGGGCAGAGTAACATTATCAGCCCTCCTCTCATGAAGGATATAAAATGAGCTTATATAGAGTGAGGGTGCGCAATATCATCCCCCAATATGCAAAACACGTATGGTAGTTGTGACAGCCCGCAAGAGAGTGTCAGTTATTTGTTCTTAAAGTAAGGTCATCATAGTGAAGATTTCCTTACTAGGGTTATTGATCCCCAATAATGGTTTTTTATGAACATAACTGAAATACCCTTATTGTGATTTCCATACTATGTCATGCACATCCAAAGAGATGATGTAGTGTTATCTTTGACGACAGTGGAGATGTGTCTTCAAGCCGAAAGTCTACCTTTATGCCTGATGTTATGTCTATAACCGAGATGAGGTAAGATGGTTATTTTTTTATCATACATACCGCCTAACTCTTGAGTCTAATACCGTGCTTTTTGTGTCTTCTGAGGTCGACACTTTATCCCTAATATATGTGAGAAGGTTGGTATCGTCTCTGAGACCAGACTGTAGTGGTTGGTTAGCTTCTGCAGTGTCATTTAGGCCAGTTTATGATATGAGGTTATGTCATCTAGACCAGTCTATAAGATGAGATTTTATTATCTAGACCGGCATATTAGACGAGACTATGTCATTTGGAATGTCATCTAGAGTGTTATTCAAGACCAAATTATAAGACGCGACCTTGCATCTGAAGTGTTAAATGAACCAGCATACGAGATAAGACTGTGTCATCTGGACTAGTCTATGAGACAATACGGTGTCATCTGGACCAATCTATGGGACGAGACACTATCATCTGTTGTATAAATAGGGTCTAGTTCTCTTCATTTAAAAAAAAATCTGTTGTATAATTTGGATCAGTGTATGAGACAAAACTGCATGATCTGGAGTGTCATTTGAACCAGTCTAAAGGATGAGAGTATATGTATGTATATCATAAACCCCTACACCTTTGCCTTCTGCATGTTTAGGAGGAGGATGTTTCAACTTGGTCCCCATTGATCCCTAGATAATCTTATTATATGCCTTGTCTTGTCCAGTGTCTCACCTTTGGTCGAGACCTATAGGTTTTAGCTGTATGTGAGTTGTTTATGAGTTGCATGGTAAATAAGTTTGACCATGAGAGTTATCTCATTTTCTTTCATTTATTTGCACTCTGGGGTCGCAGTCACCCAGAGTTGTCTCGATTAAGAGACGATATGGCCCTTCACATAGGTACATGGTTGCACAGGGTTGTCTCGTTATTCAGATGAGAAAAGACTTGTATCATTGTTGGGGTCACGGTGGCCCAGTATCCTCTCAGTCGAGATATGAGATGCGACATTATCTCCTAAATTTTTAATTTTTGTGAGTTCTCCTTAATGTTTTTGTGAGGCTTCACTACAAAATAATGATGTTATGTTTTCCACCTGTCATGGGTCAGACGAGACAAGCCTAGGAAATGAGGTTCCAAGTGTCCTCCCCCGCCGAAAGAGAGATTTTCTAAATTTTCACCATAAAATAATAATGTTAAGTTTCCCACCTCTAAAGGGTTATATAACATATGCCTAAGAGACGAGACTCCAAGTGTCCTCCTCACTTTTCGAGATAGATATTTCATAAAATATTCATCATAAAATAATGATGTTAAGTTTCTCACCTCTCATGGGTTATACAAAACATGCCCATGACACGAGGCTCCAAGTTTTCTCCCCCGCCGAAAGAAGGATTTCATAACTTTTTACCATAAAATAACGATGCTATGTTTCACCGTAAGGTAACGTTGTTAAGTTTCCCACCTCTCGGGGGTTATATGAGATATGCCTAGGAGCCGAGACTCTAAATGTTCTCGCACGCCGAGAAAGAGATTTCATAAAATTTTCACAATAAAATAGTAATGTTAAGTTTCATAAAAAAATAATGAAACGATGTTATGTTTCCCACCTCTCATGGGTTATACGAGACATGCCTAGGAGACGAGTCTCCCAATGTTATCCCCCATCGAAAGAAAGATTTCATAAATTTTTCACCATAAATAATGATGTTTAGTTTCGTCATAAGATTATAATGTTTAGTTTCCCACCACTCATGAGTTCAACAAGACATCCCTAGGAGTCGAGACTCCAAGTATTCTCACATCGTCAAGAGAGAAATTTAATAAAAATTTCACCATAAAATAATGATGTTTAATTTGGGGTTTTAATTTGGACGAGGCGTCTTTCCCAGTGAGCTTATCAGTCTTATGTCTTTTCCCACCTCTCAAAGGATGAGACATACTTAGGAGTTGAGACTCTAAGTATTCTCATCAGGCCAAGATCCCTTCATGTAACCCTTCTGAGTGGGGTCTCGACTCCTAATAAGACTGTCGATCTTATCATTTAGCCTCTGAATTGAGTGGTTTCAAGGCTTCTCATCTGCAGTAACATTATCTCCTGACTATTCTATCTCTGAGAAGACCCTGTTTTGTTTTCACTGGGTATTTTCTCGTACTGGCCTCCTCTAGGCCTTCTCGACCTTCTCTATTGACCATCTAGGGCTTTAAGCAAACTGGGTCGAGACGACCAGTGATCTTTGTCCCACAAATGCTATTTGAGACTATGATTCAGCTAGAGTAACTCCTTGGATTGAGACAATCAATCGTTGACCCCTTACTCAGTCTCGTAAAATCATTGTTCCCGTGTTGAGTTTGAGGGGTATACTAGTTGCTCTTGTCATTATAGGTAAGAGGAAAAGTAGATCTTTTACTTGGCCCGTATGATTTCCCCCACATCTCATACTGCTCGTTGTAGCATTAGTGAGGATCCTCCTCGTATGCAGCATCCTCAAGTCCACATTCCACCTCCATGCCAAGGTGGAGACTACAAGAATACATTATATCCCTCTTCCTTAACCCATATGGGACTTCTTTTAAATGATCTAAGGGTAGTTCCCAAGCTACATGCGGTGCCCATCCTCTCATGGATATCGGCATCAAAGGGTTTATAATAGTCTCATCAGGGATCTGACCCATTATATCTTGATTCAACACCTTTATATGGTCTTTCATTGCTTATTGAATGGCCACCAGATATTTCAATATTGCTGCGATGTCGGCCAACTCAAATTGCGGGGGTGGTTGGCGGGAACCATCCTCGATGTTTGACGGTGGATCATAAGGCATATCCAACTAAAAATAGAATATAAACAACAATAAAAATGCAAAAACTTAGAAAAAATGTGAATTGGATAGAAAAGTTGATGAACTCCACCACCTAAACTCTTTCGATGATGATTCAGATCCAACAACAGTGGATTTGAATCACAACCAGAGTTGGAAGAGGAAATTCAAGTTAAGATGAAAATAATGGAGATTTCCCATAGACAAAGATAATTTGATGATACACAAATCATAAACAAGATTCACCCAGGAAGAGGGTTGTGCATATTTGAATAAAATTAAGCTATTTCCAGGTAATATAGAAGAAGAGATGAGATACGAAGATAAACACGAGCATATAAGTAATTCAGTCATTGACCTACGTCCACTTTGGAAGGTGTGAGAGTGTTTCATTATACTAGTCATAAAATGTCATTGTTGGTTACTGATACAAGTTTTCTCTCTTTAGAACAATAATGGTAGAATAATAGTAAGTGTATCAACCCTTCTATGATGAAGAAGATGAAATGGGCTTACATATAGTGGGGGTGCGCAGTGCCGTCCCCCAACATGCAATACACACCTGGTGGTTGTGAGAGCCTGTGAGAGAGGGACTGTTGTCTGTAATTGAAGTAAGATCATCATAATAAAGATTCCCTCGTGTGGGTTGTTGATCCCCGATAACGGTTTTGTGTGGACATAGTTGAATTCCTTCACCTCTATTGTTACTCTGCTAAAATTATTTTAGAGATAGAAAGCTTGTATTTATATCTTCCATGGCTTTTTATGCCATATTATAGTGAATTTCATACCTTACACAATGGACGTAGGCCAATGATCGAACCACTTAAAATCCTTGTGTTCATCTCCATTTCTCTCATCGTTTCTCCTTAATTATTTGTTCATTATTCATCTGTGCATAACTCCATATCTGGGTGAATCCTTGTATAATTTGTGATCAACATATACAATGTTTTTCACATTTCGATACTGAGGAAGTTTTAAGAGGCCGAGGATGCTTACAAGAACATCGATCTCGATGGGATTGAGTAGCAAGCCGGTGCGAGTTACGGAGAACGACAATACACATACTTGACTAGAGAGAGCAAACACTACGATCAAAGGTAATTTCAAAGGAACAAGACCAGTGGGGACATCATAGCGAGGCAGTGTCTACGTGGGAGAGAGAGGATGATATACAAACGAGATATCTAGAGTTATTATAGTCCGGTAATTTAAAGTAAATTAAATAAATTATAATTGTGCGTAATTGTGTGCAATTGTGTGCAATACCCTGTGAACCATGGAATTAACACTAATTAACTACGGCATATAATTCTACATAATATCCCATTTATTATAAAAATCTAAAAGTAAATAGTATTTTTCTTCAACGAAGTTTTTACCACTGATATTTTAATTACATTCGTATCATACCATACAATACCTATATTGGTACATGTATTATTGTTAGATTTTCTTGAATTCTATTCCAGTTTACCAAACATGTTATAACCATTGTAATATAATATATTTGGATCACGCCTTTTTATGGATTTGGTGTACTCATTGTAACACGCATAGTTTTACTTGGTCTTATGTTCTGGTATTATTTTTCATAACAGATGTTCATTGCAAATTTATGTTACAGATGAGATTTGATGGTAACATTTTTATTTACCAAGCCTTAAAGGGGAGAGATTTTTATAGTTTAAAATTGTAACTTTTATTCAATATGGAACTTATAAGTAAAAATATTGCATCATTATTCTTTCTTTGGACTCTTACAAATGTCAACGTGTCTTTAAATAATGCCTATGTGTATATACGAAAATAATTCAATTTATTATTTGTTTACGTATGTTTCTTTATGTATTGTGAATAATAAACGAGTGAGCTTAGTCATGCTGTTTATCTGTGTAAAACTAAGATAATAAGTTGTACATATACATATGAATTTAACTATGGGTGTTAATAAATTTCAACATATAATTTATTGATATGAGTGATAACATATTTGAGAATAATTGGTCAAAATGAAAAAGTATTTATGATTTGTTATTTGCATGAGGATTGAACAATGATTGCTTCATTAACTAATGAAAATTTACATCCACTATTTTATCTACTTCGATCAACCTATGACGTTAAAATATGTTTTAGAATCCATGTAGTTGAGATTTTTCTGTGGTCTTTGTCTATGGACCATCTATTTTCTCTCTTATTCTCCATATCCAAATTAGAAAGAGTGAAGGATTATGCTTAGTGGATAACTTGGAGTTCTCAATGGCTCTAGCCTCCACCAATGCCCCATCCAAAGACTTTTTGAAAAAAGCCAATATAGACAAAGCTTAGTTGCGTTTGAGCGTTGTCAAAAGCTTTATTGCACCCTTTGTCCAAGGTAACATTATTTCATTCCAACGTTGTCGGAAGGTTTTGGGCGGACTTTTAGTTTTCCTACACCAATGTTATAATATCTCGTACTTTTATGTAAAGTAAATAAATTATAATTGTGTGTAATTATTTACAGTGATGTCACTAAAATTATGGTATTATTTTTTAGTTGTTTTGGATTGAAAATAATAATGATCTAATGAATAAAAATAATTATGTTGATGGAATAATTCGGTGGCTTCCGAGAAGTGTCAAAGGTTCGTTTACACCTTGAGAGGTTTGGTTTTAAGGCTCATGGGATAATATATGACTTGAGATAGACATTAAAGTATTTGGATGTAGTTTTAGGCTTGTTTAATTAAAGTTTATTTGAGTTCCAAACCCAATTTTGTGGTCAACATATTAAAATACTGATTAGACTAAACCAAAATCATCATAATATTATTTGGGAGAAAATCCCGAATACTAGAGATAACGAGACAACTTTGATAAGAAACATTGCGATAATTGGCTTTCAATTCACATCTTTAATAGAGCAAGGTTATTTAGTATAAGAATATAATTGAAACTGTGATTACAGTATGATTATGTATTTGATTCTGAAAATAGTTAAATTAATCTAGAATTGTAGTAAAGTTCATCAACTAATTAAGTTATTAGTTCTATAATGAAATTGTTAAGTAGTTCGGATAAATCCCTCGTAAAATTAGATTTAAGTGGATTAGAATTATTAGAATTCATTTTAGTACTGGAATTATGATAAAAGACCTTTGATTATGGAGATAATTGATATATATATATATATATATATATATATATATATATATATATATATATATATATACGGACTGAATTGTTTAAAATTGTGAATCTAGGGTTCTCAAATGAATTTTGAAATATTCCTTGAATTTCTTGTTAAAAGGTTGAGAAAACCATTGCTATATATTGGGAATGATATTGGGCTATATATATATGATTATAGTACTCTGGATTGATGATTAGTGAGCTTGGATATTTGCTAATGAAGGTTTGGGATGCAAAGTTCGTAAGGAAAATATGAGGAATTTGGAACTGTCGATCAATCGACGATTGGAGTCGTTCGATAGTTCAACTATGGTCGATCGATCGACCCTTTCAGTTTCTCCTAAGTTTGGTTAGGGGTCTGATGGGTTAGTTTGTGAGCCTAGTTTTAGGATGGGCTTTACGTGTAGTAAATTAGCATAGAAGAATGAAAATTCTAATTTGGTTAATCACTTAATTGATAGAAGTCAATTAAGCAATAAGATTGAGATAAGTCACGTAACCCTTAATCGCACAGGATTACTTAATTGGTGTATTATGTTCAATATACCGAGCATGTGTACTCGTGGTATACGTACTAAAGGGGATATCCTTATGGGACGCGATTGACGGAGATCTGTATCCGAATGCGATGATGATCGATTTGACTTAATTATATTTATTCGGACATTACGTACTGAAATTTCTTTATATCAGTGTAAGGTTTGCGGACTGATACTTTTAAATAGTTTAGGGAATAGGGATGTATAATTGTTCTGAATTTGTAATGATTATCCCTATTAGATTCTTGAGTGGTTGTACATATGGGACAACCTATAATTATGCCTATAACGTCCAAGCGATCTCCGAAGGTGGTAGGATAGACCTTCATTTTATGTAGGCTTGTGATGAGAACTTTTATAAGGTACGCGTATTGGACCGAACTTGTATTATATGGATATGAGTGTAGGTACTAATTTCCCAAGTGGCATTATACCATCGTGACGTATAGATGAAAAAGGTGTAATTATTGCATAAAAGTCTATAATGAGGAATAAAACTTAATCACTGGGGAATATATGGCTTCGGGAGCAAACACATGTGATAGTTTGGATTGTTTATGATAGGGTTAACTTAAAAGTAACTAGAAGACTATAAGAGGACACGTTGTTATATTGTATCCCGAGATTTATTACATTGTTATACAAATTAGACTTGCTGTTAACATCTCCGATTAATATTTTTAGGACTTAGGTAGTTATGTCTTCCCCATCCTAAGATTTTTTTAATAGTATAATTTACGTTGATACGGTGGTAGTTATGCGATGGTACTATTACTGTTGGTTGATTCGGTACCAGAGTTATATGATTCACCTAAGGTATGTTTCATTTATTTATTTTATGCATTTAGTTTTATTATAGTTGTGCTTATAATGATATTCAATTGTTTGATTGGCGTGAGTTTTTATTAGACATGGTCTATCTATTATTAAATTTTATGGGGTATCACAAAGGTCGGTTGTCTTGGCCTTCAACTAGAGGATCTTCTCGTTTTTAGGTTCCAACAAGATCTCCCTTTGTGTTACTTTTACATTGGCAACATCAAAGGCCTTTTGGACCTTATTGAAAGTAACCCCCAAGTCGCAAACCACTTTCTTGTGATAAGAAATTCTACCGAGTAAGTTGACGAAGTCCATAATTATCTCCTATGCAAACAGAAGAGCGATAAAGTCATCATCAGTCAATAAATCAAATTTATTACAAACAAGACTGAATTCAACACTTGCAAGAGATAACGTTTGAGAGGTCTGCGTGACAACCCTCTCAGAGGTTAGGCTAGCGACTAAAGATTGATTGTTATGGAGACAGACTCACCTCAAAATATGAAGAGCCAAATCTGGAGATCGAACCCTCGACAGGGAACTTCCCCTTGCCAGTGATAACATCCACCGACTTGGAGGTCGATAGGTGGATGATAATATCTTTGGTTGGCTATGTTTTCATTGCATGGATGACATGCATATTTTACGGGGAATCATCCATTGAAACAGAGTAAAAAGACCCCCAACTTCTATCCTCCTGGTAGTAGGGGAAGTTGTGTAGATTTCTTCACCCATCAAGATTGGTATCTTCTTCCCCGATTCCATATCGTCTCCAGAGGAGGTAGGGATAACAACTAGAAAGGCACAAACATCCACCATCTTAAAATAACCTGAAGTGCTACCAGTGGCGGAGCCACTTTGTATATGACCCGGGCCCGTGCCCAGGCCAGAACAGGTAAGGCCAACTTTTTTTGTATATACACATATATTAGTAAGGGTATTAAAGGAAGAAAAAAATTCAACACAAAAGTTCTCCTATTCACGTTCAAAAACAAAACTCCTAAAATTTATACACATTTTCACTTTTTACTCTCCCTATTCTTTGAGTTAAATCTCTACACCACATTAAGATATGTCTTCCTCCTGTTTTTTTCTTTTCTAGTAAATATCCATTGTTAGGGTTTGTTGAAATTTTGTGTAACAAATATAAATTGTTCGAGAGTTTGTTGAAATTCTGAAAATATGCTTATTTGTTGTTTTATCCCTTTTAATATTAGTATAAATGTTGTTGTTATTGGTTTGTAGTAATATTTTTTGGACATGATGTTGTTGAAATTAATATTGTTGTTATTGGGTTTGTAGTAATTATTCGTTTTGTATTGATGTTTAAATTTTTAAATCATTGTAATTCATCTATTTATATGTTATTTTTTATGCATTTAAAAGATTATTATAAGTACTACTCAGAAACAAAATTTCAGGGGCTCCCGCCCCCGAACCCCCGGAATTTTCCTCTCGTGCCCAGGTCAGCTTGAATTCCTGGCTCCGATACTGAGTGCTACCACTGGATTGGTTATGGCCAAAATCCTTCTAAGATCACTATCACTAGATCCTTTTTAACTCGTCGGGCAACATAGGTTGTGTTGTAGGAGCAATTTAAATGTAGAATTAAATAAGGAACGAAATTATCCAATTAGGAGCTGATAAATCGAGACAGAAAAATATAAGAAATTCGAAACTAGACAGACTAGAACGATGGCAGAGTCGCGGACAATTTCGCTCTTTTAAAGGTGTTTCGCGGCTCTGTCCGAAGTGTGCTGACAGTCTTAATTGCCTCGTCACCCCCCAGGATAAAATAATTCCAAAATATGAAATGGTAGCACGAACTAGATTCATTCAATCAACACCCATTCTAAAATATATATTGCTCAATTCTGTGTAGTATAATTAATCTGAGGGAGAAGATTAATTATTTCTGTGATGTAACAATTATTCAGAGGCTGAATAATTATTTCTGTGCAGAAATGTGTTAGAGAGATTTTTTTTGGTTCAAAACTGTATGTAAAAACGGAGGCTAGAAGCCTCAATTTATTGAATAAAAGATAATGACGTTGGTGGCACACAACGTAGAGAGAAGACTGGAAAAACGTGGGCAAGTGGAAGACTTTTTCAACGGTTAAAGAATTCACGTTTTTTTAAATTTTTTTTTGAATTAAAAAAAACGTTAAAATATAATTTTTAAGGCCCAATAAATGTCAATTTATGTGTCCAAAAAATTATTTCTTAATGAGCTCAAGCCTAAGACCCGGACCCGGACCCGGGCACGGGTCGAGCCGAACGGCGGCGATGGCGCGCACGCATGTGACTTTCCCTAATAAGTCTCCCACCAATAAACACAAAACATCTAATGCCCAAAGGGCTTGCCCATTAGTCCCACAAAAATTATAAAGATACCACATCAAAAGCTGCCTCCTTACCGATGTGGGACAAACCAACAAGAGGCGTTGGGAACCTGTTGTCTTTTAAAGGTCAAAGATTTAATACTTTACCATTTTTCAAGGTTTTACAAACCTGACAGCTTTGAAAGTTGTTCTAACAATCCCCCACTTGCAAATTTTGAAAACATTTTTATCCAGCAATAATTCATAGAATTGTGCATAAGCAAAGGTGTCTTTCAACTTGAACCTTTACGTAGTAAAGATGGTTCATAATATACTAGAGTAACTATAGTTTTAAACTCTATCTCTGACAACATCCCACACACAACCCTACTTGGGTGTAGTTATAATAGCCAGCACGTTACGGCCATGTGCTTCTATCCCTGTGCAGTGAATGCTTTAGGAATTTGCCCAAAATGTTCATAGGAAGCGGCCACACTTCCACATTCACATAGGTGAGTCTATCAAGAGTACTCCTGCATCTAGGTACCCAACTCAAAATAGAGCTACAAGTCTCATTAAGAGTTATAATAATTCATCATTCACTCGCTTCAGGATATCATGCTCCATAGGGATGGACTCGGAATAAAACCTCGTTCAATGATAATTAATAATAGCATGATTCAACCCATATCATGTGTGACTTGTTATTACCATTTGAACATATTTCTTGGGATTTCCAATCTATATGTTGGGTTACCATCACAAATGACTCATGTATCCAAGGGCTTTAGTTCCATCCTTTTCGAGGTGTTCCACACCTTCTCCCTAGCTAGTCCTTTCGTCAAAGGATCAGCTAAGTTCTGTTCAAACCGTATATGATCCACCCTCACAGCACCCGTCGAGATAAATTCTCTAATAATACGGTGTTTACGACGAATTTGTTGTCTCTTACCGTTATAGTAACGGTTCTCTACTTTTGCAATAGTCGCAGTACTATCACAACGAATCAAAACTGCTGGTATCAATCTTTCCCATAATAGGATATCTGACAGGAGGTTTCTTAACCAACACGCCTCTTCACTAGAAGTAACTAGTGCTATCATCTCAGACTCCATAGTGGATTGAGCCAAAATAGTTTGTTTATTAGATTTCCAAGAGACCGTACCACCAACGATGCTAAATATATATCCACTAGTAGCCTTAGAATCCCCATATAGGGTGTTCCAATCAGCATCACTAAATCCTTCAAGGATAGCGGGATGCTTATTATATTGTAATCTGAGGTTCATCATCCTTTTATGATACCGCATGACCCTCTCAATAACATGCCAATCCTCCATACTAGGTCTACTGGTAAATCTACATAATACTCCCACGGCATAAGCTATGTCTGGTCTAGTGCAATCTGTAGCATAACGTAAGCTACCAATGATGCTTGCATAAGCATTTTGGGTTACACTGTCGCCAGTGTTCTTAAATAACTTTACACTGTGATCAAATGGAATACTAGCAGGTTTACAGTCAAAGTAATTGTATTTCTTTAGAACTTTCTCAATGTAATGAGATTGATCTAAAGAAAGTCCATTTTCTGACATAGTAATATTAATTCCCAATATTACACTAGCTTCACCCAAATCCTTAATATCAAAATTGGCACACAATAATGATTTAACATTTTCTACGGCATGAATATTATAACCAAATATAAGCAAGTCATCAACATAAAGACATATGATAGTGCAAATGTTCTCTACATATTTATAATAAATGCATTTGTCACTTTTATTAATTTTAAACCAATTAGAGATGACTAAACTATCAAATTTATCATGCCATTGTTTAGGTGTCTGATTGAGTCCACAAAGAGATTTATTAAATTTACATACTTTATTTTCTTGTCCATGTACAATAAAACCTTCAGGTTGATCCATGTAAATCTCTTATTATAATTCTCCATTTAAAAATGCAGTTTTAACATCTATTTGGTGTACAATTAAATCATTTAAGGGAGCTATGACAAATAGTACACGTATAGACGTTATTATAGACACGGGTGAAAAAGTACAAAAAAAGTCTACATTTTCTAATTGTCTAGAACGTTTGGCAACAAGACGTGCCTTATATTTTTCAAAAGCGCCATCAGGTTTTAATTTCTATTTAAGAATCCATTTACGTCCAATTTTTTTACACCCAGGAGGAAGGTCCACTAAATGCCAAGTTTTATTTATTTCCAAATAACTCATTTCATCATTAATAGCCTCTTGCCATAAATCGGCATCTAAAGAAGATAAAACTTCTTAAATAGTGTTAGGATCCTCCTCTAAAGTGTACGCATAAAAGTCGGGACCAAAATCTTTTTCCACACGAGCCTTTTACTTTTTCGAAGTTCTAAACTGGATTCATTATTTTCTTTATTTTTATTTAAAGAAATATTAGTGGATGACTCGCCCCCACTATATCTCAATTTAAAATGAAATTTATCTTCATAAAAGTCGACATCGTTTGATTCAATAATTACTTGATTTTTCAAGTCATAAAATCGGTATGCTTTGCTATTAATAGCATAGCCTATAAAAATATACTCATAAGTTCTACTAGCCAATTTAAACATTTTTGGATCGGGTATACGTACATAGGCTAAGCACCCCCACGTTCTAAAGTATGACACATTAGGCTCGATATTTTTCCAAATTTCATAAGGAGATATTTACGTTTTATTCTTAAGAATTCTATTAAGTACGTGACACGCCGTTAAAATAATTTCACCCCACCAATGTGAGGCAGCCCCCGAATTTAATAAAATAGCAACAACTAATTCAATTAATGTCCTATTTTTTCTTTCGGCTTTACCATTAATTTCGGGAGAATAAGGGGCAGTTTTTTTTATGAATAATACCATGGGTTTTTATAAAATTCAATGAATGGTACATAATCATATTCGGTGCCTCTATCACTACGTAACCTTTTAATTTTCCGATTAAATTGATTTTCAATTTCATTTAGTTAAATTTTAAACATGTCAAACGCTTCACTTTTATATTTCATTAAATACACAAATGAATAATCAAAACAATCACAAATCAAAATTATAAAATAACGTTTGCTATTTCTAGTTGTGACACCATCCAATTCACAAATATCCGAATTAATTAAATCAAATGGTTCAGATTCTCTAAAAACAGATTTATGTGGTGTCTTAGTATTTTTACTTGACTACACCATTCACATTTTTCAAAATCATTTAATGATAATTCTGGAATTAATCCTAAAGTGCTCATATTTTTAACAAGTCGTTTATTAACATGACAAAGCCTAGAATACCAAACATTAAATGAACAAGCAATATAAGTAGAAGGAGAAATTTTATTAGCATCAACATTCAACTTAAACATCCCATCAGTGGCATAACACTTGCCTACAAAAATTTTATTTTTGGTCAAAGTAAATAAATCAGCACCAATAGTTTGAGTAAAGCCATCTTTGTTGAGTAGATAACCCAAAACCAAATTTGTCCTTATCTGAGGAGTGTGAATAACATCTTTGAGGATAACAGTTTTTCCCGAAGTGAACTTTAATTCAATATTTCTAGTACCAGCAATCTCAGTGGAGTGAGAATCACCCTACAACACCTTCTTATCTGCAGTCTCATAATAAGTCTTAAAAAGAGCACGGTTATAATAGATATGGCGGGTAATGCCAGTATCCACCCACCACCCTTTGACACCACTAACCATGTTGATTTCAGAAATAATAGCACATAGGTCCTCTTCGATCAAATTCGCTTGTGCGTGTGGCACATTGCAACATTTGCGAGCCATATGGTCAGGCTTGCCACACTTGAAATAGAGAAACTGTCCCGAGTTGCTAGACTGTCTATTTCCAGGGTTCTTATTCTTATTCTGAGTCAGAGTCTGATTTTTAAAATTCTAGTTGTGGCTCTTTTTCTGAAATTTCATATTTTTTCCGTTTGCCTTTAAAACAACTGGAGTGTGGTTCTTTTTATGATTTTTGTT
The DNA here is from genome assembly GCA_949130495.1 of Sambucus nigra. NCBI lineage: Eukaryota > Viridiplantae > Streptophyta > Magnoliopsida > Dipsacales > Adoxaceae > Sambucus > Sambucus nigra. The sequence goes on along the minus strand of OX422213.1, from coordinate 23,972,830 downwards.
GTTAGATACAACAAGAATTTCATCTTTGTAGTTCTATTTTCGAGATTCCTCCTCAATTCTCAATTTAGTAATAAGTGACTCTAGTGAAATTTTTTTAGACTTATGCCTTAAAATATTTTTAAACTATTTAAATAGTGGAGGCAATTTATCAATAATTATAGCCACCTGAAATTGCTCATCTAAAGTCATTCCCTCGGAAATAATTTCATGGGCAATCATTTACAAATCATGGGTTTGAGCAACAACAGAATTGTCATCCGTCATTTGAAATTTCAAATAACGGCTAGCGGCATATTTTTTAGCACCCGCTTCCTCCGTGTCATATTTTTTTTAAAGTGCATCCCAAACATCTTTTGCAGTTTTATAATTGCATAATAGTCATAAAGTTCATCACTTAGAGCATTCAAAATATAGTTCTTTCACAAAAAAATATTTTCCTCCCATGTTTTAATAGTTTTGCTTTCCTCAAGAATTGGGGGATTATTTACTACGGGTTTGTCAAATTGAACAGATGATGCGACCTTTTTTGTAGTTCAATAAAATAACAGTTTTTTGCTCCAACGTTTAAAATGTTGACATTCATATTTGTAAGGCTTGTTTGGATTAGAAGAGTTAATTTCGTCTATGGAAGATTTGCAGACACCTTAAAATTGTTGTAGCAGCAATTTAAATGCAGAATTAAATAAGGAACGAAATTACCCAATAAGGAGCTGATCAATCAAGATAGAAAAATATAAGAAATCCGGAACTAGACAAACTAGAACGATGGCTGAGTCGCGGACAATATCACTCTCTTTAAGGTGTTTTGCGGCTCTGCCCAAAGTGTGCTGACAGTCTTAATTGCCTCATCACCTCTAGGATAAAACAACCACAAAATATGAAATGGTAGCACGAATCAGATTCATTCATTTAACACCCATTCTGAAATATATATTGCTCGATTCTGTGTAGTATAATTAATCTTTGGGAGAAGATTAATTATTTCTGTGATGTAACAATTATTCAGAGGCTGAATAATTATTTATGTGCAGAAAAATTTTCGCAGAGGAACTGTGTTAGAGAGATTTTTTTTACTGTTGTTCAGAACTGTATGTAAAATCGGAGGCTGGAAGCCTCAATTTATTGAACAAAAAATAATGACGTTGGTAGCACACAACGTGGAGAGAGGACTGAAAAAATGTGGGCAAGTGGAAGACTTTTTCAACAGTTAAAGAAGACACGTTTTTATTTTTTTTCGAAATGAAAAAAAAACGTTAAAATCTAATTTTTAAGGCCCAATAAATGTCAATTTATTTATCCAAAAAATTATTTCTTAATGAGCCCAAGCCCCGAACCCGGGCATGGGTCTGGCCGGACGGCGGCGTGCACGCGTGTGACTTGGCCCAATAAGTCTCCCACCCATACACACAAAACATCTAATACCCAAAGGGCTTTCCCATTAGTCCCACAAAAATTATAAACATACCACAACAAAAGTTGCCTCCTTATCGATGTGGGACAAACCAACAAGAGGCGTTGGGCACCTGTTGTCTTTTAAAGGTCAAAGATTTAATACTTTACCATTTTTCAAGGTTTTACAAACCTGATAGCTTTGAAAGAGTAGTAGAGCAGCTGACCTAAGATGATCGAGATCTCCAAGACTCTGCTTGAACGCCTAAATCTTTTTAAAAGTATAAAAATTAAATAATTATAGTTTTAGCAATATCTTTTTCTGAGGAACTACAAAAAGGAAATGCCACAACAATGCAAAAGAAAAAATTATGAGAAAGAATAACAAAGTGATTTGAACCTAATGGGTAAACCTATTTCATGTCCCATAGTAGAACATTTGGGGTTGTTATTGGGTTCACCACCATTTGGATTCGAAAAATTCACCTAATTCTTAACTTTGAATCCACTTGACCAATATTCGCCATTGGAATCTCGAAAGTTGATGACCAGGGCCATCCAAGCCTTTTTTACCTCCAAGTAGTAAAGTTTCTTAAAGCTTAACACGCACATATAGCAATAACAGTGGGATCTATAGATGGGTTCCATGAATCTCGTTAAGGTGGTTAACGCCATTAGTAATTTTTCTAGTGTTGGGCAATCATTGCGTATAGATAATATTTAAATAGTTATAAAACTCTAAGAATAAGCAGTTTGGGGGGGAGAAGTAACCCCAACCTCTGTCATAAATTGAGAAAAGATCCAATGGCCTCCGTTAACATTACTGAAATCCATATGACCAGATTCCATTTCAACGTTCACCCCACTAATGTTTTTTAAAGGCTTCAATAGTATTTTCATTGATAATGTGTACCATTTTTATACCCACTATAAGTAAAAAGATGAACAAGAAGATTGATAACAATTACAAGAATTTTGAAAGACAAAATTATAATAAAAAAATGAAGAAGATAACTTAAAAATAATAACGGACATACACATGTTTTGAGCTCTTGAAGGCAGTGAAAAACTTGAATAATGAAGTCCAACTGCTGACAAGAAGATGCTTAAGTGGTGTCGAAGGAGTTCTAATGCATTAACCCATCACTAGACACACGCACCCCCCAAGTGACGACTGACACACATACATCTTTTCAGCTCAAACCTTCCAAATGTTGAGTGAGGCAAAAGACCAACATGAACTCAAAACTTAATGGGAAAAATGATTATTCATTACCAAGAAAAATAACCTCACTGCCTTTAACCACAACACAACTAATGATCAAAATCTTCTCCGACCACAACACGAATTCTTTTAAAAGTGTGAACAAACATCCAGGACCATGATCAACTGTAGATCTTTAGGGGCAATTGTGTGGGACATAATATGTCACTCGTGGGAGGAGTGCATGTGCCCTAATGACGTAATTAATATATGTTTATATATAGTTGAATAAATGTTAATATCCTTTAAATAAAGTTTGAAGAAGAATTTATAGCATGCAATAAATTTAAACCTATTTTTGTGCGACAACCATTTATACATATAGTTGTGTATATGCTTAAATGCAATACTATTATATACCATATATTAAAAATTGAACCCCAAAATGATGTTGAGCCAAGTGTCATCATAATATCTCTCAATCATTTATTTATCTCTTCATTTATCTTGTACGAGTTACTATTAGTGTTTATTTTCTCTCTATCGATGTCTCGTATGAATTCTCACAAGGAGCTCATCCACGTGTCAAGAAAGTAAGTACCCTCTAATTTATGACTCTGTTCTAATCATTTTCCCTTTTTAATCTTATCTGTTGTTCTTTTACTTATCTTTTGTAAGCAAAAAGACGTACAAATTCTTTTATGAAAAAATTAATATATCACCCACTTACCAAGTAAAAGAATATCAACACATTTAATATTCTTTATTTTTCAAATCCATAATTTGTCGTTCTGTACTTCGAATATTATACCTTAATAAAGTCTATCCCTGTTTTGTCCAAAAATTCTAAAAGGGCATACTTCAAAACTGAGAGACCTATCCGAATGACGTGGATAGTAAAAAATTAAACTCAAACGTTTTTAACACATTTCCCAAAAGGTTTCTGTGATGAAAATAAATAAACAACAAAAGTGAAATTCAATCATGTGCCTCGCTCCCAACATATTCCATCCCTATCTTGCATTTTTTCTATTGTTAAACTCAAATGTAAATGACGAACCCCTACATACCCATCAACAAAAACATGTGCACTTAATTTAGAGATAGAGGAGATGATATCTTTTTTTATATAATATGTATTTTGTAATCTTTTTATTCTTTATACATCTTTTTTCTTTAAATGTTTGAATTTTTAACAATAAATAACTCATATATTGAATGTTTATCATGTTATATTTTAGCTTTAAAGGGCATCTCAAAATCCATGTACAAGATTTAAAGTCAGAATTTATCTTCCCTATTTTGCTTCTCTTTACATTTTTATTCTAGATTTTTCCATAGATTCTTATCAAACTTTCAGTACATTTTTTTTAATTTTCAGTCAGCTTTTCCATCATGGAATGTTGTTGAGTAGATTAACAAGGAATTACTAAGGATAATTAATTTGATTTTAATTGTGAATGAGCAAAATAATGACCAATTTTAGAAGTCAATTCCAAATAGGAATTTTTAATACATTTTCTATTGAATAATGACAGGAACAAGATTTTCTTGGTGAATTTCTATGTTTGTATTACAAACTTATTCACTTATATTTTTTTACAAATAAAATATTTTTTTTATTAATAGATACTCCATGTTAACCCTATTTCTTTTATTAACGATAATTGTGTTCTTAGTGTCGATTTGCTATGGCAATATGATGACATAATTACTAACTTGCTTTTTGTCTAACTCAACATTTGAAAGCTTTTTATCGCTGGTGTTGTCGGTGAAATGTGACTTCATACTCTTTTTGGTTCCTATTTTTATTGAACTGCATGTGTGTTTTATGTTAAATAGACTTTGTTGATTTTAAAATGATTGGAATGATGGATAATGTTATTATTGATGATTATGACACACATACACACACACACAAACACGCGCATATATACATATATACCATAATTAATATATGCTATTTTTTCCCTTGTCTTATTAGATTCCTAAGTTTTGTGTTTGACGAATTACTATTATTTTGTTCATTTTTGTAATATTTTAGCATGAAAAAAAAATTATTGATTTTAATAATTGATAGGATCATTGCCTATTTTGGTGAATTCATGTTTGTTCTTGTTGTGAAAATCTACTTGTGATTGACATTGCTTTAGTTATGTAATGTGAATTTTCATTCTAAATTAATCTGATTAGACAACTTAGAAACACTTTTTAATTCAACTAAAAAGGTTATTAGAATTCAATAAATTGTATCCAGCCACATTTATATATACGTGTGTGTGTATATATATATAGAGAGAGAGAGGTTCAAAAGTGAACCTAAAAGATGAACATTTTCATGAACCTTAACAAAAAATACCTTAACAGCCAATTAATTTTAATTCCTATGTTGTAATTGGTCCGCGCCGGCGATAATGGACATGCGTGTTATTTAATACACACACCTTACCCCCTCCCCCTCCACACATGTCACACGCGTGTCCGTTATCGTTGGCGCTGACCAATTACAACATATGAATAAAAATGAATGGGTTTGTTAAGGTGTTTTTCACGAAACATTTAAGCTTATATGAGACAAGAAATTAGAGACATATTCAATAGAAGTACAATTTCGACAAGGTGTTGTTGAATTACTATTATAATATATCATTACTATAAATTATTACAATAATCATTTTTATTTAGTTATACAACAATTTATTTTATATACAAGATAGTAATTTGAGTTTTATTTTTTTTAGGTGTGTTGATGTCTAAATTTGGAGAAGGTGTTTAGAGATTGATCTTAGCTTTAATTATCTAAACTTATAATCACAGATGAATAAATAAAGATAAAGAATAGAGAAGGTGCAAGAGATATAAAAGTTTTACATGGTTCGGCTATATATGGGAATAAGCCTACCTCCGCGGATAAAGTTGGTTAGGGTTTTTACTGCTATCTGTGGGATACAACTACAAGGTGTGATTATGTTGTCAAAACTTGCCCCATTAGCTAGGGAAAATGATGTATTTATAGTATGTGGGAAGCTAAGAGTTGGGATGCCTTTATAGATTCAGGCATTTACACCTTTATATAATAATAGATAACTGGGCGTCCTTTCATGTTCATATACATAGTGACTGTTGAATATCCCACGCGTGGCTTTTCATGTTTGATGGTTCAACTTCTTGGAGGTGGTCTAGCACCCCATCCGCCCGGAGAGACACACGGCGTGCTATTACGATAAAACTAAACTAAATCCATAATAACAATGTGTATAGAGCATCTAAAAAATCTCACAATATAAACGAAACCACTAATCTCAATTCTTCAAATTCAATACAACAAAGTCTCTCGAAATAATATAAATCACCAATGCTCTATACAACACAATAAAATAATACAAATCTTCCAAAAAAATTCTTTCCAAAATCATCCATGCTAAAATCATCCCAATTGGTCCATAGCGCTAAAATCCACGCTAACCGGCCAACTAAATGAAAATATGGGGAAGTACACAATACGACGGGAAAGATGCTCAACAAATATATGCTAGCGACGAATAAAGCGTAACAACACGAGTACGAATATTCAAATCAAATGCGAATCTCAATAGCTTTTATCAATAAATTTCTCAACAACACATCAATGGGTCACCAGGCCTCACCCCATTCGTATATGCTTTATCAAGTCATAGCCCCGAGAAGCAGGAACTTTGGTGGGTGACCAACCTCCGTGCCATATGAAAATATCATGACAACGTGCTCAACAACAATATAATGATGCCACACGAATCAAAATAATTCAACAATTATTTCTCCAGATTTCAAAGAATTTAACAATTCAAATATGAGTTCAATTAAACATGAAATCAACGGAATAACTCTCGAGAGATTTAAAGAGAATATTGTGTAAAATCCCATACCTTAAAATCATCGCATGAATCATCACATAAAAATCAACATCAAAATCTGATCGCACCATCACGTTCCTCTCGCCAAAATAAACAAATCACGTTCTAGCCCCAACACGAGATATCCTCAAATAGTCCTATTTTAAAAACTCAGAAAATTTCGATCCAAAAATTATTCGAATCGCCAATCCGACTTCAGATTTTGATTTAACAGGAAAAATTGGGTCAGGTATGTGTTTTGAGTTTTTCTTAAATCTCATTCGACTGCACTCAAAAACAAGATCTAAACATTCCAAATTGGTTATTCTCATTCCACTCGTTTTTGCCTCTTTGGATTTCGTTTTTGGCCTCTCTTTTTCATCTCACTTTCTTTATAATCACACATAATATTCCTTATATAATCCCTCTCTCAAACCCTAGCTTGGAGCCTACGCTAACCTATATTACTATATTGCCCTTTAATTCAAAATTGTCTAGTTTATATATTTAAACCATTACAAAATGTCCAAAAGCCAATTAAATTTGAATTTAAATATTCGATTCATTTCAACTAAAAATAAATATAATATCAATATCCCGATTAATAAAATAATAATATTATTAAAATTATATACCATATTCATAAATAAAGACCTCAAAAATTACGGGGTATTACAGGTGGTCGACTAGGAAGTCGACCAATAAGTACCTGTGCAGACTAGGTCTGATCCGGCGTGTCAAGTCTCATAGTAGTGTTGACATGTGTCACTGTATTATTGGTCCACGTGGTTAAATAATTTTGACGCACAACAAAGCCCCTAGTTTTCCATTCTTGAGGATTTATCAAAAGAATAGAGTAATTCTTCAAGAGGTTGCTCGGAGACGAAAAAGGTTGAAGGTCGGCTGCCGACCTACCAGACTCATAATTTTTTTCTATTGTACTAGGATGATGACACTTTTTGTAAATTACTTAAAATATTACAAACCGTCGGAGGGTATGCTGGTCTTTTGCTTCCTTATGATTTGAGAAGCCGTCGAAAGTTTAATCGTTGGTACACTGAACCATTTCAAATCCCAGATATTAAGAGTCACTATTGTACCTATAGAAGGCTGATTTTTCCTCTGTTTTGTCTCACCTTTTACAATTGAACTTTCTCTTTCTTCCATTGTTGCTTCCCTCCTACTGTTTTAAGGAGTTCTCTATTGTGCTAGCAAATGTAAAACTTCTTTTTTTCACTTTTTTCTTTTTGAACATGGGTTACATGGTTGATGAAGAGTATTTAAAGGAATTTATGGAGAGAAAGAAAGATTCCTAATTGGGTAACATTAAAATTGGTATCAAGGGAAGTGGATGTGTATGCCTTAGATGAGGGTTATTGGTTGCCCGTAATTTTTATAATTGAGTGTGGAATCATCTTTCCCCCAATAATCTATTTCTAAAATTTTGTCATTATTTTGATGTGGTCCCTGTTAAGGTAGCCTCCAATAGTCGGAGGATTAGTAAATGGGGTCAATCGTCTTAACAAGTTGTACGACACCCATATAAGAATAAAGAAATTATTGTACTGCTATAAGTGGGAAACCACTAGAGACAATACTTATTACTTGAAGACTCGTCATGCTAATAGGGCATTAATAGTTAATTTGCCTGATTCCAATGAAAATTATTGGGACTATGGAATCGTGGTAAAGAACTGGTAACATGCCCCCCTTCTTGAGGGGGTAAGATACGATGGTCCCATATGCCTCCAAGAAGGGCATGGAATCGGTCGGTGCCTAAAATTACTTGTGATTTTTTATGCCTTTTTGTTGTTTGTTAATATGACAACTAACAGATTATGCCTTTTTGCGGAGAAAAGGAAGATAGATTGTCCTCCTGATTTATAAGGACATATTTTATAAATCTTGTATATATTAATGTATGTCGTATACAGCTACAACCGTCAAAGACTTATTCAAGTTCAATCATGTGTTAATACGGATCCGAATATCAACGTTCTTCATTAAAGAAGTCTCCACGAGATGAATTTTGGTAAGGTTGTATTTTGGTTACTTTACGGTTCATTTAAAAGTGTTGGAATATTCTTCTAAAATATTTTCTAAGTGTTGAGACGTTAATTTTCGTCAAAAAAAAAATTCTAAGTGTTGAGGCGAAGTTTTTTATTGAAATTAAAAATTATTTTTTACGTCGACGTCGTTCAAATGACATAGGTATGTCATTCGAACGACATGAGGATGTCACGTGAAGCTGTCGTTCGAGCGACATAGAGGTTTCGTTCGAGGGACTTTACACCTCGTTCGAGTGACGCGCCGACTTAAGTTTTTTATATAAAGAGTGTTAAACCACTTTGTTTTCGTTAACAAGACTTGACGTTTTTCATTATGCACAAATTGCAAACAAGTAAAATTATTTGTCTTCTTCGTTTAAGGGTTTAATCCTTTTTGTTTACAATTCACAAAACATACGAATCTTTATGTGAATTGTTTTTGGAACCCAAGATACAACTTTGGTGAAGTTATTTCTGTGTGGAGTGTTATTTCTATGACTGACTACGACAGTGTGTCGATTGGAAGTGCTCGTGGGTGTTCCTGACTGGATTGGAACTGCGTGTTCTTATGGGTAGCTGCGGTTGTTCCATTGCTGACTCTAGGATACATGCCAACGTGATTGCCATGAGGGGTAATCATTACAGATTTCATTGTGTATGTAAGTTGCGATTTATTTTACATAGTGAAATAAAAAGATTTTATCCGAAAGGATTTTTTCCTAAAATATGTGAGTTAGCAATTTTATATGTATTAGTTTGATACACATACACACGTAGTTGCATGTTTTGGGGCTGAATTAATTTGGTTTAAAAATTGACTCCAATTAAATAAGTCTAAATTGGTATAAAAGCTTATTTAAGCGATCACCAATTTTACAAATTGGTATCAGAGCGGATTTCTCTAAGTTATCGAGTGATCCTTGTTTTCCGCAAATTTTTGTGATATATATATTTTTTGAAAATCTATTTTGGGAAAAATCGTAATTTTTTCGATGGAATATTTATGTAATCGGATGCCCACCTTTGATGACATGAGTCATAGTTTTGATTATTTAATTAGTTTGAATTTGACGTTTGCGAAAATAATTGATTTTTTGGAAAAAGAAAATTATCGTTTTAAATCCCCTATAGATCTTTTGCAAATGGTTCAAAATCAAAGAGATTTTTATCTTGAAAAATTTATTTCTTTTAACTATGAATTTAATGCTTTAAAATTGTCCAAAAAGGAGAATGATGATAGAGTCTTATTTTTAGAAAAATAATTTGAGGACTTTTAAAACTCTAGGATTTATGTTTGTGCCAAGGAGGATAAAAAAAATTCAATCGATGAGTTTGTGGCACGTGAGGAGACTCTTAGGGATAAGTGTGTGTATTTTAAGGGAGAACGTGATAACATCTAGGATTAATTAAAAATTTAGATAAGGAGTCCCTAAAATTGGAAGAGTCTAATTATTTGCTTAAGTCAAAAATTTTGGAGATGAAAAATGATTTGACAGACTCGAGTAGTGCTGGTAGCAATGGTAGTGGCTCGTCGTGTTCTCGTGTTTCGAGTGTTAAAGCTAAGACCATTATTTGTTTTAGATGGTCAATAAATCCAAAGTACGTTAAAAAAAGGCCAACCCATAGGTGTCGTTCCACCTCTTTCCAAATGTTCACGTTGTGGTAGGAAAGGTCACCTTAGGCATTTTTATTTTGATCTTGGAAGAGGTCCTAGAAAGTTGAAGTCTAGAGTTCCGTTCGTTCCCGAAATCCCTATGCGTCGTTGCACACCTATTTGGGTTAGGAAATCACTTTTAGAGGCACTAGATGTTAGACTAGTTGATTCTGAGTTGCTTGCACATGATTCTTCTCTTGTTATATCTTATAAATGATTGTGTTTGCATGATTTTTTTATCATGCACTAGTTATGCTTCATGTTATATTCTTGCTAGTGTTATGACTTGTGTACTTTTTGTATTAGATTTTTGTTTTCGAAATTTTTTGGAAAAATACAAAAAGATATTACTTTGACAAAATTTCATTCCACTTTATGATGGACATTTTGTTTTGCACACTTTATGATGGACATTTAAGATGACCGAGTCACAATTTCATTCCATATCCATGTGACTGTTTGATAGTGTTTGATATGCGTCATCATTTCATTTTCATGCTTTACAATGTTTGGAGTCATTGAGATGTGATTAGTTGTTACTACCTACACGTTTGACTCATGAGTTCCTTTATTGCACACTTCACGAATTTGTGTGACTATTGTTCTTATCTAATCATGTTGATCGATGTGTTCTCATCTCAATTTTGTCTTTAAAGCGAACCAAATGCAATAAAACTTAACAATGAAAGTAGTGCATATAAGGACCGTTGATGTGAGTTTATGTGATAAACGGGTAAGGGCTACGAAACATATTCATTTATCCTTTGCGATTAAGTCAGCGTTTAAATCGGACCTAGAAAATGTATGGCATAAACACATAAGCTCAGGTCCAATGGGGTTGATAAGAGCCCAAGAAAAAATTTCAAGGCAATAAAAAGAAAAATATGCCATAAAGTGGGCTAATAGGATTTAGTTTCATCACTACAAAATAAAAATAAAAAGCATTATTATTGATGAGGAGTTTGGATGGAATATTATACAGGTTTACACGTCTTGACAAAGTCATGAAAAAGCATTACATAGTTTTAGACGTTATTGGTGTGAAAATCACATTTGACTTTGATTTGTCGATTTGATTAAGACGTTGTCATCTAAATTCACATTTTCGATACCCAAGGACAATTTTAAGATTCACTCGTTAGGAGTACACATATTCACCGTGCACATATATTATGTTTGATTGCATTGATTTTCCTATCGAATATGTTCACACCCATTCATTCCTTTTAAATGATTTGGTTATTGATTCGTATCGAATCATTGCACTTTATTACCCTCGAACTTACGCATTTTAGCCCCACGTGTACTTTAATGTCTATATTTATGCTCTTTAATCAAACAACCTCCATTTTATATGCTAACATATTTTTTGAGGTATTATTGAGCTTTTGTAGGTGTTATGGTGCTTAGTATGAAGTTTGGATGCATTTCGATAAATTCCCATCGCAGTTCGCACGTTCAGGGCATTAACTTCATTTTATACTTTGGGATTTTTGCCCAAAGTCTTCACAAAAGTTGTAGTTCTTAGGCCAAGCTTCTCGTGGCCCCGAACGGTGCTCGAATCGGATTCCAAACGAATAAAACACGGGCTTTTTAATCGGGGAAGAATTATAAGGAAATTATTTATTATTTTAATAAACTAACAATCTAATTAATTCCATCCATGTCCTTCTTCTCTTTTCTTACAGCAAACACAAATGGCGATTTCGGTGCCATGCTCGAATTTTGCTTTCGTCCTAAATTGGAGCTTGGGTCGCGTGTGGATATAGTTGCTATTAGGATGGCTCGAGTTCTCAGGATCTTGGAGTACCCATTTTTGGCACAACAATGGTGGAACAAGTGGGTCTCGGCATAACACACTATTTTGGGCTGGTCTATGGTGAAATCGCAACAGGTTCAGCCATTAATGGTGTTGGACATGGTCTTTTCCACAATATAGCAGCGATCTAATTCATTTCATGTGGGTCCTTCGCACAAATTTATAGCCCCCATATCCATGGCTGCTGGTCGTGGTGATTGATGATTTGTAGACAGTATGCGATGTTGTGGGGGCTGCTAGTGCGTGTGGCAGACATGGCAGGTCACGAATTGAGCTAAATATGTAGGTATGGTCTTGCAGTTGTGCGATGGAATTAGTGGAGGGATGGTGTTACGCAGTCGATCGACCGGTCCAGCCCCACCGATCGATCGAGTATTCCAATTTTGCCTTGCGCATTAGACAGTGTGCCTCCCCCTATTCACCGATCAATCGCGATTTGGCCGCCGGCTGACCGGTCCTATTTTTGTGCCGACCTTTGCTGCTACCCTTCCCTTTCTATTTTTTTATTTTCTTTTCTCTTTTTCTTTTATCCTTTAGTTATAACTTAAACCTTTTTTCTTTTCTTATTCCTTTTTCTTTATTTCTTTTCTCCCCACTTAGTATATAAGGTGGGACATAAAAAAGAGGACATAATATCTAGATTTTATTTCCTTTGCTCTTAGTTTAGTTTTAGGTTAGAGAACTTTGGGGGTTTATTTGTGGAGTCTCCCTCCTCCATTTTCTTCTTGGTATGTTCCACCATTAATGTAAGTCTCTCTTTACTATTCATTCTCTCCTCTCTTATTTTATTTCTTGCTTTGTGCCCTTGGTTTATTTTACGCTTTATTTATTTCAAGTTTAGTTTAATTTGTAGTGTTAATTTATTTAGTTACTTTAATTAATTAGTTGATTTAATTAATGTTATTTATCAAGTTTAGCGGCTAGTTTAAATTAGGTTGCATCAGATTGAACTCACCTTGAGTTGACTAGTTGCTTTGCTTTGGTGATGTAAATTTTAACGGGTTTATTCGATTGGGTTGTCCTAGTTGTTACGCCTAGGAGATTTAACGGGGTATATCATGTATGGTCCGTATTTACGACCTTGCGTGCGTAATTTTCAGGGTATTTGTTGACGCTAAAATCTTAGTTGGATTTTATGTGAATTTAGGGGTGTGACAACTCTTGATTTAATTAATTGACGAAACGAGATGCACTCTTAATGACTCGTGAACCCATGTAACCATTTATCAATTAACTCGGGGTGAGGGATATCTAAGGCAACCTGTAGTTTTTATTCTCTTTGTTAACTTAGTTTAATACACTCACCTAGTATAATCTTTTATCTATATTATCTTTTATTTTTGTTAACATTACCTTTTACACTTTTATTCTTGAACTATTAAACCAATTAAATTCTAGCAACTCGTCTTTGCGGATTTTCGATACCCGGACTTGGCCGCTATACTCACTTTTTGAGTGCAGTCAATAGTTTAGTTTTTTTATTAAAGAGGTGAAATGAATAACGACTAGCGTTTTGACACACGCTACTTCTCACCCTTAGTAAAAAATGGCACCGTTGTCGTGGAGGAGTTTTTTTTAGAATTTATTTGATTTAGTATTTCGTAGTATTTTCTTTCTATTTGTATTTTTTTTGCTATATTTTTGCAGGACTTTTACATTTGAGCGCCAAGAACCGCTCGAATTTTTCGGCCGAACATCATTTAGTGGAATTTTCTTTCTTGAGCTATTTTTGTGGTAAGCATGTCTTACTCTAATTCTTTTGGTAACTGTAATGATAATTCTCAAAATCCTCGTACCCCTATGACTTTTGGTGAATACTTAGAGACTCGAAAAATTGCAAATTCTAAAATGTCTTTGGGTGAGTATAACAAAAGTCAATCTTTAGAGTGGGTGTATTTTGAGGATGATTGTAACAATTTTGGGCCTTTAATTCCTTATAATAAGAATGGTGAAACTACATGCATTAGCTTTCAAAATTCTTATAATATTGATTTTGAGTATAGTTCTGATGATAATTTTCAAAGTTCTCATTTGCAAAAATCCGTGCCTTAGCCTATGACTTTCGGTGAGGGTTTGCGCATGCTTGAAAATGAGAAAATTAAAAACCATTATTGGGAAGAAAATCATTGTTGGGAGCTTGAGTTAGATTTATTATTAGAATCTGACGACAATTTTTTTTCTGAAACTTTTGAAGTCGATGAATGTTTTGAACCAAATGAGGACTTTGTGCCTACTTTGTAATAAACCATTCTTCACTTGGGCCATGGCTTAATTAAGAATGAAAGTCATGATGAAATGGATGTAGTATCCATTTGCAATGAAATGATTCCTTCTTTGGCCCCTAAAGAAGAATGTTTCATTGAAAATGATCTTATTTCCTTCGAAACTCAATCTTCAAGCGATGATGACTCGTATCTTGAGTTTGAATTTCTTTCCTTCCCCTTTTCATTCTCCATTATCGAACCAATACTAGTACCTTTCGAGTTGCTTCCAAGAAGGCATCTTTGCCTACATGTGCGCCCCCTCCCATTCCAACTGAACAATACTTGGGAGAAAATTTTGTTTTTCATGGATCTCACGTGTTTTTGTCACCCATTTTATCCAAATCCCTCCTTCTCCCTCCAAAATTTTTAATTGGGGATGGTTCATTTCTTCTGCCTTACACATGCCTTCCGTTGTTTGAACAGAGTTCCTATTTTTTGGAAGGTATGCATGAAAGTAGGGTACACTGATTGTCCCTCAAAGTCAAATCATATTTTGGGTAGACCCTCAAAAATTTCAACTTCTAGTGTATAGTTAGCTAGAAGTTAAAATTGTAGGTTGTAAATAATAATTTTTTTTACCTATAGTCTAGTGAAGTTAGTTAAGTTTTTGTTATGCTTGGTACTAACATCTTTTGTAGAATCATTGGACTTGTACTTTCCAGATATCGCTCCATTTTGGGTAATATCACTTTTTTCCTCTCTTTAACTTGGTTTTTAATTTACATTGAGGACAATGGCAGGTGTTAAGTTAAGGGGTGTGGGATATTCTATCCATTCATTGGTAGTTTCCATGATTTTGATTATATGCTATTTCCAAGAATGCTTTTCTTGTAAAAAATTAAAAATTTCAAAAAGATTTTCTTTCTTTTTTTCCTTTTTTGGGCATTTTGCCTTTGTTTCCGATGATAAATTTTAATAATTGCCCGATCCAGTAGACAACTCAACAATGCATGTTCTCGATTTAGAAGTTATTATAATTTTGTCCTCAATTATTGATATTGTTAATAACTTCATGAATTAAACTTTAATCCCATGAGCACATACACTTTTCTTTCTTTATTGATTTAGTTTAAGATTTTTATAACTCGATAATCTTTTGTTGCATTGTATATACTTACACCGAGTGAGCTTTGTGCTTTTCGTCATTTGCGAGTGTTATACACTTCTCTTTCCTCTTTAAAAACGTCACAGTCGTTGGTAATATCACTATTCTTTCATTGATCGTTCATTAATTGAGTTCATTCTTGAAATGCTTTACTTGAACATGATCTTCAAAGTTGTTTTGACTTGAGAATTGCGTAAATTTTAGGAAATGATCATAGGCCATCTTTGTTATATCACCCATATTGACATTAACCTCACCTTAAAGTTTCCCCTCGTCAACCCCTTTGAGCCTAAATATAGCCTTTCATTTCATAACCTAAAATCTCATAACCAACTCCACATTGGAGTTATAAACCATATATATCACCTTCCGTACCTTTGTTTGGAACGATACTTGGGATTGAATGATGTCTGTATTATGTGGTTGCAATTTATGCATGTGAGAGTGAAAAAGTAAAGAAAAGAAAGAAGTGAAAAAGATAAGAAAAAATAAAGTAGAAAAGAAAAGAAAAGAAAAGAAAAGAAAAGAAGAGAAAAAGAAGAAAAGAAAAGAAAGATAAATTTGTATATATTGTATTTAGTGTTCAATAAGCTTTGTTTACTCTCTATGTTGTTATATTTAATGCTTGTTATGGAAGTTATTTTTTCAATTTTGAAATTGCCCACATTTTTCGTTATCCCGAGTTTTCATTCCTGAACACTTTGAATCCATACATATTTACCCTTCATTTCATAACCCGAGCCTAATCTACATTACAACCCTATAAAGTCCTATGTGATCCTAGGATGAATAAAATATAAAAGTTTAAATAGTTTTGATAATCTGTACAAATGCATTTCGCCTCCTCTAATGAGCGGTATCTTTCATCGAGATTACAAGTTTTTCATTTTATATATAGCGTTTTCATTTATGACATGTGCGCTACCTCATTTCCATTTATATTTATTCTTTATGCCTACATGTCCCGTGTATTACCTCCCATTTTTTAGTAATTTCATATGTTGAGCGTAATGCTTTGTCAGGATTGATATATGCACGCTTTTATGTTTATTATCGGGTTTATATAAGTTTTTGCCAAATCATACTTTGCATGTGCTCGCTCCCCTCCCACATTTTAAGATTTCAATTCTACAAAGTTCATTCTATAATATTGATAATACGGACTTTTATGTGAATTCATTCACTGTGCTAATAATGTGTATGAAATCTTTTTCGTATTTTTGGGCTCGTCGCATGTTGATTGGGCATACATTTTGAGGAAATCATATGATGTTTGTGGTCTTCATCCCAGAAAACCCACACGAGACGACACTCGTCCACTAGGGTAAGATAGGGGTTTAACGACTTATTGTATACGCTAAATGCAATCGTTCGCCCGTGAAAGTGGCTTTTATCTGCTTTTTGTATATATCTCTTATTTTCTGATTTTCTTGTATTTCTTCTTATGTGTAATTTCATTGCTAAGGACTAACAATGTGTAAGTTAGGGGGTGTGATTTGTATCGAATCATTGCACTTTATTACCCTCGAACTTATGCATTTTAGCTCCCTCGGGTACTTTGATGTCTATATTTATGCTCGTTAATCACACAACCTCCGTTTTGTATGCTAACATGTTATTTAAGGTATTATTGAGATTTTGTAGGTGCTAAAGTGCTTAGTATGAAGTTTGGATGCATTCCGATAAAGTCCCGTCGCAGTTTGCATATTCAGGGGCATTAAGGTCATTTAATACTTTGGGATCTTTGCCCAGAGTCTTCACGAAAGTTGTAGATCTCGGGCCAAGCTTCGGGTGGCCATCAACGGTGCTCGAATCAGAGTCCGAACGAAGAAAACATGGACCTTTAATCGGAAAAGAAATGTAAGGAATTTATTTATTATTTTAATAAACTAGCAATCTAATTAATGTCGTCCATGTCCTTCTTCTCTTTTCTTACCGCAAACACAAATGGCAATTTTGGTGCCATGCTCAAGTTTTGCTTTCGTCCGAAATCAAAGCTTGGGTCGCGTGTGGATGTAGCTACGAGTCAGTTAGCCCGGGTTCTCGGGATCATGGAATACCCATTTTGGGCACAACAACGGTGGAACAAGTGGGTCTCGACATGACACACTATTTCGAGCTGGTGATGGCCTTGTGTCGGATTGAACTGACCTTGGGTTGAGTGGTTGCTTTGCTTTGGTGATGGAGTTTTCACGGGTTTATTTCGATTGGGTTGTCCTAGTTGCTACGCCTAGGAGATTTGACGGGGTATATCAAGTACGCTCCATATTTACGACCTTGCGTGCGTAATTTCTGAGGTATTTGTTCACACCAAAATCTTAGTAGGCTTTTATGCGAATTTAGGGGTGTGACAACTCTTCATTTAATTAACTGACTAAATGAGACGCGCTCTTAATAACTCGTGAACCCATTTAACCATTTATACCAATTAACTTGAGGTGAGAGATATCAAGCGCAACCTATAGTTTTTATTCTCTTTGTTAACTTAGTTTAAATACACTCGCCTAGTATAATATTTTCTCTTTGTTATCTTTTATTTTTGTTAACAAAACCTTTTACACTTTTATTCATGAACTATTAAACTAATTAAATTCTAGCAACTCGTCTCAGTAGATTTTCGATACCCGAACTTGGCCGCTATACTCCCTTTTTGAGTGTGTAGGGGGGTATCCTCCCCGTTGAGTGATTAATTTAACCAGGCAGATTGATCGTTCACAAAGAAGAATGTCCCACAAACACACTTCGAAGATCCTCCATACAAGTGGTTCGCAAGACCCACCTCGAGGATTCTTCATAGCAAGTAGCTCGCAGCTCCCTATCTCGAAGAGTCTCCAACGGACCTGGCTCGAAGGATCCAATTCGAAGAATAAAGTCACCTGGGTGACAATAGTTTGTAATAAGAAATAAAATGTTGTATTATGTATTTTATCTTATGAATATATATGTCGAGTGAGGTTGTTTGGTACCTATGAGGGACCATGCCTGGCAGGGCATGGGAGAGATTTCATGCTCTATAAAGCAACCTCCTCTTGGTAACTTTGCAGGGACATGGTTTGGATGATTGAAAACAAGGCAACATTGGGAATTATTACCAACCCTCTTGGCACACTAGGGCAAAATTTAATCCAGGACAAATGTCACTCGAGCCTACTCATTACTTACCTATTGGAGTGAACCTCCTCGAGGTACCTGATTTCCCTCAATACTTGCCCCCTAGAGGTTACCTCCTCGAGGTACCTTAGGTGTCAGCCCGCCTGACTGGTGTGACCAAATACCTAACAATAGTCACTATTTGAACCACTTACTGACGTCACAACGTCTGGCATTTAGGGACTCAAGAATGTAGCACTCAAGTGGTTTTATCCTTATGATGGAAGGTATAGTTCACCAAAACCTTACCATCTAGCCACCCTATAGTAAGTATCAAACTAACGAGTCATATACCTCATTAATGCCCATAATACTTCCAGCCAATATAATGGTTTCCCGTTAAAACTATCAAATCCCATGCATTGAATGCAATATCTTGTGCATTTAATGCACCCTACCAGAGGGATCAAGGGCATGCTGACTCGAGCAACCTCTCCCCCATAAAAATAGACCAAATGAACAAATCAGAGAGATAGCATCCGAAACCCAAAATTGTTGCCCAAATTGCCTTATACCAGAGAACCCTTGCGAGAGTATTAACTCCATACACATTTAATGCACCTATCATTGGGCATTAATCGTGCTTGAAGTTCCTGTCTTACCTTATTGTGCCTAGAGTGCTTGTTCTCTCTCCCTCCGATCACGTCGCATGCTAGTCCTATTCATTTATTGTGTTGGACATATGTCTCATGTGTTAATATGCTCTCCAATGCAAACCTGAATATTGAATCTCTTTGTCTCTGATTTACCTGTGGCTACTGTCTGTATTGCATGCTTAATGGTGTTAATCCCGATCTTGATAAGGGGTTAAACCTAACTTAATGCTAACTATATTGAAGAACCCACATCTTACATTTGGCAACTCCACTGAGGAGGTATTCTCTTTTGAAAATATGCCAAAGGATAACACCACTGGAGTCATTAACTTTGATGCCATACAGCGTGAAGAAGAGGTAAACAACGCTACGCTGCCTGAGGGGATAAGAACAGCAAGGACAGAGCCTAGCGTGCCCGATGTTGGTATCGCCGAGACGACGGACGTGCAAGGAGGAATAGGTCAGGCGCAAATGCAGGGGCTGATGGGTTTATTCGTAAAGTTCATTAAAACTCCGGCAGCCCAAGCAATGTTAGGAGCCCCCATGGGAGTGAGTTCCTTTACTACACCGCCAGAGGCCATATCGGCTCCCACTGTTATAGAAGGGGTGACAATGCTTGATTCTAGCAACGCCTTCCCCACTGTTTCACCACCCTCAGGCGGTGTGTATCCTACCACGGTCCCACCCGTGACAACGGGGACGACGTTGTAGAACTGAGGAGCAACTTTAGTAGCTCCACCCATAATAGTAGATCAAGGGATAGACGTGCCAGCCTCAATGGTCCCGGTGGTAATAATGACGCCACTAACTAGTCCCTCTCCAGCCAGCTTAGAAGATATGAAGAAAAATCTGCTAAAGTTCATAGATGTGTCTAAAGGAGAAAGTTCCTCGGTGTACAATGACTTTCGTACTCCCTACCCAGAAGCGTATAACAATAAACTCTACCCAGTGGGTTATATTCCTCCAATTTTTAAAAAGTACACGGGGAAAGGTGTTAATCCCAAGGAGCATGCAAATAGGTTCATTGAAAGTCTGGGGGCCCACTACAATGATAAAAAGTTAAGGCTAAGGGAGTTTTCAAAATCCCTGATGGAGAAAACCTACTCGTGGTATTCCCACCTAGTCCCAGTTCATGCAAAAGTTCTTTTTGGTTGAGGATGAGTTCACACTCACCCAGCTCGCACGTGAGAAACAAAAGCCGGGAGAGGATGTCGTGGCTTATATCAGGAGGTTCCATGAACACTTTAGAGATGTGAGAGAGGAGACACGAGAAGACAAACTTTTACAAGTGTGTGCAAAGGGCTTGATGCCCGGATATATATGTCACTTGATTAACGAAACAAGATAAGGTACATTTGCAGCATTTTTAAAAGCGGCAAGGAATATTGCCTTTGTGCTAAAGCCCATAGTACCCCCGTAGGCTTTGCCAAGTTTGCTGATGAGACCAACAGTCACCTCGGGGAGGGGAATACCCTCGAGGGTCAACTATGCAAATGATGGGGGTAAAGAAGGAAATAATAACAGCTGAGGAGGTAGAAGGGGCAAAAACAACAAGATAAAGTTTGAAGATGAAGAGGATCCCCCCAAGCTACCTTGCACGGTGGAACAGGCCTTAAATATTTATGATCTCATGGTCTGTGATAAAGTATGCAGGTCGGTTAACGTCCACACTGCGCCACTCATGCGAGAAGACAGAGAGAAGCCTCATTATTGCACACTACATAATAAGGTAAATCATCCTACCAAAGTGTGTTTCTCACTCAAAGGTTGATTAAACATCATGTAAAGAATGGGGACATTGTATTGCCATAAACTAATGTAAATAATAACCCTCTACCACCTCATGGGGGCCATATGTCTAGCTCTTTTGATGAGGAGGCCGAGCAATTGACGATGAGACAATGGCTCAAAGGAAGTCACATCTAAAAATCTGTCTATGATGGCTTCGAAGGGTGTTTAGAAGAATTCACTTCTAATTGGCTTAACTCCATTTGGATGGTGGGATTGAGGGGGCAGACGACCGAGGGGAAGAAGTATACGATCCCATTGCGGGACTCAGTAGGCAGTTGGGAGCATGTTATCTGAAAGAAGTTAATGAAGTGATAAGCATATAATGAGGCCGCATCTAGAGACGTGGAAGAAGTTTACGAGCTAGAAGATGACTGGATAGATCCATGGATCGAATGAGCCATTGTGGATCGCTCGCCAAAATTTGGCTGGTTCTTTGATCAGGTCGATCTACTTAAAGATTACCGGTTGGAAGTCACACGAGTCATTTTAGAGATCGCAAAGAGAAATATGGTACCACACTCAAAATGGAAGGGACCTATTGCTAAACTGGTGAGTAGATATCTCTTAAAAACCACATTCTCGAAGGCTGATAGGCTGATCAGGTATCCACACAACAGACCCTTCTATGTTACTACATCAGTGAATGATTATGTTTTCTCACAAGTCTTGTCGGACGGAGGGGCATCCATCAATATAATTCTCGTTAGATCCTTTTATGCCACCGGGTTATCGGTGATAAGAATAGTGCCCCATTTATTGGCAATATCAGGTTATGATAATCAATCCTCCACGTCAGTGGATTATGTTAATGTGGCCATCACGATTGGGAACATCACGGGTTGGTGATTTGAGCTACCAAGAGACCTTTTGCAAAGGAGGAGGACCACATGATGGATGCATCTTTCTATACTGAGCTGGCGGAAGAAGCTACCATGGTAACAAGATACACCGGGGGATAAGGATCCCGTCAACTCGAGAGAGGGTATGGGCACCTGCTAGAACGATTGCAACTTATGAAAAAGAATGCGAACTGGGAGCGATGAGCCCCCTTGTCTATCAAGATAGCTCCATGATCGAATGACCCCACGCATCGACCCTATTAAGCACCAAGTCCGAACGCAGTGTGTTTTCAGCAGATAAACAGTGAGAGAGGCAGATGAGAATCATAGGAAGAGGCCTTTTTAGAAGCAAGTGGACCGATAATGCAAGCGGGTAGTTTTACCTAGCAGTAGAATTATCTACAAGTTATGAAGGTGTGAGCAGGTAACCGAGAGTCTGGACGATGAAGCTAACCCAGTCTATGAATGCTTCCTAGTGGATAACCAGGGGCAATGCTTGGTAATCGATAACTCTGGGGTATAAGAGTTTATGGAGGAACTAGAAGAATAACTAGAATGCATGAGGGATAGCCCTCGATCGCAGATCCAAGAGTTTAAAAAGATCGACTTGGCTAGAGAGGGTGAAGATCTAAACCCTATTTTTATCTCGAAGGACTTGAAAGGAATTCCTCGAGGGGAATTAATCAAGCTGCTATCAGTGTTCAAGACGTCTTCGCGTGGAAGTACACCGAGGTTCCTGAAGTAGACCAGGAGGTGAGTTGCCATAAGTTGAACATTTTTCCCTCAGTCATTCCGGTGAAACAGGCCACTCGAACGTACAAGACAGAGTTGGACATAAAGATTAAGAAAGAGGTCCAGAGGTTGCTCACAACTGGTTTAATAGTCTCAATCCAACATTCGATCTGGCTCTCTAGCATTGTGCCTGTGGGAAAGAAGGACAAGAGGCAAATCAGAATATGCATAGACTTTAGAGACCTCGCTGGAAGGATGAATTTCCATTGCCTTCAATTGATATCTTGATCGATGCAACAACAGGCCATGAGATGTACAGCTTTATGAATGGCTACGTGGGATATAATCAGATAAAAATAGATCCGATCGACGCAGAGAAAACTATTTTCTAGACGCCTTTGGGCAATTTCATGTACACCGTCATGCTTTTCAGATTGAAGAACGCATGAGCCACCTACCAGAGGACAATGATGGCCATCTTTTATGACCTTTTTCACAAGACAGTGGAGTTTTATGTCGATGATTTGGTGATTAAATCCAAGAAGGAGGGCTCCCACCTGGACGATTTGAAGATGGTGTTCACTCGCTACAGGAAATATAAGCTAAAGATGAACCCTCTCAAATATAAGCGAAAGAGTTAGAGTTTTCTTGGCAAGGTCTCCTGCCTGAGACGGTTTGTCCCGGGGCTGGCTGAGGTAGCACACCCCTTGATGGAGCTGCTGAGAAATGGTGTGAAGTTTGCGTGGGAAGTAATGGACCGAGAAGCCATAGACAAGCTGAAGGCACTCCTTACTTCTCCTCAGATAATGATTTCCCGAAGGCAGGTATCCCTTTACGCTTATATCTTACGTCAATATAATGGTTTATTAGAGCTTTATTGGCCCAAGAGAGCGAAGGCATTAAAAAACTTATTTTTTACTTGAGTAGGATTATACACGGGCCTGAGGCCAGATATACTAGCATTGAGAGGCATTGTTTGGCCCTTGTATTTGTAACACAAAAGCTAAGGCATTACTTGTTATCATTCATTGTCCATATTATAACTAGGTGCGATCCCATAAAAGTTTTGCTTGCTAGAACTGTATTGATTAGCAGGACAGCTAGATGGTTTCTAATCCTTTTGGAGTATGATATCAAGTGCCTGGTCCATCGAGCCATCAAAAGTCAGGCATACGTAGATTTATTGGCCATTTTCCTGTCAGGGACGTTCAAGTCGCCTATTGAAGAGCTCCCGGGTGATGACCTCAATGCTAATTTCATAGCAGCCAGCCTAGATGAATGGAGTATGGAGTTCAACGACTCTTCAATCGAGAAAAAAAGGTGGAACGGGAGTCATTCTATAAAGAGGCAGTGAAGAAATTCGCATGTCTTTCAAATTGGAGTTTGAATGCTAAAATAATGAAGCCTAATACGAGGCACTGGTCCTAGGTTTACTCGAAGCATTGAGAAGGGGCATCCAAGTCTTGACAATTAAAGGGGATTCTAACTTGGTGGTGAAATAGGTGACAGGGGAGTTTGCTCTGAAACACATGAGTCTGGCGCCTTACCACACGATCATCCAGCGACTTCTCGGACAGTTCGAGGTGGTAAGGATAAAGAGGCACCCTCGAACGATGAACAGACATGCGAATGCCTATGCCATCACCGCACAAAAGATTACCTTAGACGTAGAGCTAACTGTGGGTCGAATCACAAAGAGAACGGCCCCTTCGACGGTGTCTGAGATGCTGCCCTCAGAGGACACAAATGATTGGAGGGGTGAAATCAGAAAGCAGTTGGAGAGTGGGGAAGGGCCACTTAACCTGGTCGATTTATCACAGTACTTTATTTCCCGGGGTAGCTTATACTGCAAGAATAAAGGAGGTCAGTTATCCAGGTGTGTGGACCCCGAAGAAGCTAAAAGAAGGCTGATTGAAGTATACGAAGATAGTTACGAGATCACCGAGATCCCTTTATACAGGAGGGTATAACGGGCAGGGTACTACTGGCCTTCGATGAGACAGGAAGTCACTGCAGTGCAGAGAGAGTGTTCAAAGTGTTATCTTTTTTATCAGGTGGCAGAATGCAACTTCATTGACCAGTCGCAAGACTGGAGATAGCCTTACATGGATTTCTTGATAGATGGAGTGATACTGGCACATAAAGAGGACGCTACGAAGATAAAAAGGCGAGCACTGAGGTACTTCATATAAGATGGGCAGTTGTATTGATGAGGCTACCCGGACAGGCCTCTAAGGTGCATAAGAAGAGAAGATGCTGAAGAGGTGTTAAAGCAAGCTCATAACCCAGGGAACATCGAAGGATCCAAGATTTACGATCAACTAATGACTTTGGGTTATTATTGGCCTTCGATGGAGAGAGACTCAACTAATTTTATTTGAAAGTGTAAAGCTTGTCAGCTATACGAGAATATGATTCACGCTCCTTCAGTGGACTTGCACTCTCTATCTACACCATTCTCATTCCATACTTGGGACTTTGACCTGGTAGGATCCATCAACCCTTCATCATGAGGAAATATATGGACCTTAGTAGCCACATAATGTTTTACGAAGTGGGCGAAGGCCATACCACTCAAGAAAGCCACTCCGGGGGTAGTAGCTCAATTTATGAAAGAATACATTATTTGCCACTTTGGCATTTCGAAGGTGTTTCTATAGGATAATGGTACCCCCTTTGTAAACAGCGAAGTACGTCCTACTCACAGAAAAGTATTCCATCATCCATCACAAATCAACAGTAGCATACCCGAAGTGCAATCGACAGGTAGAGGCCACCAATAAAACTTTAGTGAATATTTTGGCAAAAATGTTAGAAGATTTTCCAGGCTCATGGGATGACAAGATCTCCGAGGTTCTATGGGTTTATCGAATGACGAAAAGAAATCCAATAGGGTACACACCATTCTCTTTAGTATTGGGGGCAAAAGTTGTGTTACCGATCGAACTCGAGGTTCCTTCTGCTCGCTATAACGTACGAAGTACTATGCTCCCTCACAGCCGCCATATGCAACTCGAAGCCTTGGAAGAGCACAGGGATAATGCCATGAGGCACTTCGAGATATACAGGAAGCAGTTATCCAGATCTTATGATCATTTAGTGAGGCCAAGGAAGTTCAAGGAGGGGGACTTGGTTCTAAAAGCATGCACGAGACACATAAGAAGCTTATCATTACCAAAGTTCGAAGCAAACTGGAAAGGGCCCTATATTGTTCGAGTAGCTCACGATTTAGGTTACTACGAGATATCTAAGCTGGAAGATAATGTGACTTTCCAATTGAACAACAAGTGGCTAAATATTTATTACGTTTGAATGTATGTTATGCCACTCTTGTTCATTAACTTGTTTTTTTTAAAACAGTGGATGTATGCTTTAAAGCATTTAGGCTTGCACGTTTCATATAGCTGGAACCAATATTTATGTGGCACATGCTAGATCAATACTTTACTTTTATAAGTTGACTGTTTATTTCCGTCATCATGCACGACGTAATTAGCCTTGGCGTAGTAAGTTTAGTCAATATTCAATCGAAATAACATAAAGGAAAGAACACACCAAAAATCTCCAATATTGTTTTATTTCATCAAAAAATAAATAGTTTTGGTTACAAGCAAGCAAAATACAAAATCTAAAAAGAAAAAACAGAAGATGATATCAACATCGAATGAAGGAGCTAGGGGTCGTCCATGATAAAACGAAGGTTTACCGATCCAAGAAGCCTGTGATGATATTAGGGAAGAACCTGTTCAAGGTTGCTTTGGTCTGAAATAAGGTCAGCCAAAACCTTTTGACGAAGCTCCATGGCCTGCTGGAGGGACTCCACCTCTTGCTCCCTCTCAAATAGATCGACCTCCGCACGAGCGACCGCCTCACGGGCCTCCTGAACTCCTTGCTCAGATACCACTAATTTGGACTCCAGACTTACAAGCTCTTCTGAGATTGCCACTTGCGAACGATGTGAACTTTGGAGGCAATGATGGTGAGCGGGAAGATCAACCTTCTTAAAATTACGCAGTAACTCCACCAGCCAAGTCATAAAAAATCCATCATTAGTGAGCACATTAACCCTTCCCAGTAAGGTATTGATCGTATCAGGGATAAGGAACAAAAGAGGAGTGCTGAGGATTTCCTTTAACACCATCGTGAGCCCAAGCAAACGATACACCATTATTCTAGGAATCGGCTGAAGGTAGTGGGCGGTAAAGGACGAAGGAAAACGAACCAGCAACTGCTCAATTAATAGGCGAGGACCCTCAATTAAAATTGAAGGGAAGTTGGCCAATGTCTGCCTCACAACCACTTTGGGGGCTGCCTTAGGGGGATGCATGCTGAAAATACTATCACTGGAAGAGGGACGCTGGGTATGGGAGGCGCTATCACTCGCTTGAATCTGAGGAGCAATTAATGCAGGGGCATCACCCATCCTAGGGGCCTTACCCAAATAATCAACTGCAGCTAAGGTCCCCGCTTGAATTAATTCCTGAGCAACAGGTTCAACTTCGGGCCTACGGGCCGCAGGCTGATCGACCTACACCTGAAATGCAGTAAGAAACTGAAGTAATAAATTAAAATGAGGAAAGCATGTACAAAATATCTTGCTAACATAGAGATTATGCCTATAAAACTAGGCCCGCGTGACCCTCGGTTATGGGAGATTATGCCTATAAGACTAGGCCCGCTTGACCCTCGATTATGGGAGATTATGCTTATAAGACTAGGCCTGCTTGACCCTCGAAAATGGGAGATTATTCCTATAAGACTAGGCCCACCCTATCCTCGATTATGGGAGATTTTAATTTTGAAGTCCTATATTACTAGGCCCGCTTGACCCTCGATTATGGGAGATTATGCCTATAAGACTAGGTTGACCTGACCCTCGGTTATAGGAGATTATGCCTAAAAGACTAGGACCGTCTGACCCTCTGTTATGGAAGATTTTAATTTTAGAGTCCTACATTACTAGGCCTGCCTAACCCTCGGTTCTGGGAGATTATGCCAATAAGACTAGGCCTGCCTGACCCTCGACTATGATAGATTTTACTTTTAAAGTCCTACATTACTAGGCCCACCTGACCCTCGGTTATGGGACATTTTAATTTTAAAGTCCTACATTACTAGGCCCGCCTGAACCTCGTTTATGGGAGATTTTGAGCTTAAAGGCCAATATTATTTGGCAAAATTAACAAATTTATATGCAGTAGATTGATGGAAGAGTGAAAGTACCTCTTGAAGTCGTTCGTCAGCAAATTCGCGAGTGTCCATCTTAACCACATATTTTTCCTCAATAGGACCCGAAGTTATCAATAGATGTTAACTTTGGGGGCAATCACATCCCCTCGACTTCAGCAACTTGATCTCACCTACTATCCTCCACTGCCATAACCACACGTTCTTGTTCGCACTCCCCTTGGGAAGCTGCAACAGGCTCAGCACCTTCTTGGGTTAGAATGTATGGACCGAACAAGGTGACAAGCACTTGATCATTCGAAGGAGGGGGTACCGCTGGAGCAGTTTGAATAGGTGTGGAATCCTGAGAAAGATGAAGAAAGTAAAAAAAATAGAGAGACGAGTCAGACCAGCAAGTCGAAGGAACAATAAGAGTTTAAACAAGTACAAAAAAAAAAAAAGCTTACCACAAGTAATAAAGGAACAACTATAAGGGATAAAGGTACATCCTCCACAACTCTTATGGCAAGCACGCCCCTCTTAGGGTTAACCTGACCGGGCAACAAAGAAGGATTAGGGGAATAATCGCTGCTAGACTCAGATGAAGCATCAGATACAACTACCTCCAGGGGGAAATGGGTAAGTACCTGTGAAATGGTAGGGGCAACTACTTCAGGAGGAAGATCCTCTCCATCATGTACACCACCTCGCACTTCAACCTGAAGAAAAAAAAGAGAAAGTTACAGTAGAATGAAGCCATTAGCATGAGAAGAAAATAACGAAAGAAGATATTTAGAGTAAGAGATATTAAGGGACTTACCTATTCCTCCAACATATCCTCTACAATCTCAAAATCTTGGGGAGACGAGGCAGGTTTTGAAGGAGAAACCATTATCCTCAATCTATGCCTCTGCACCAAGATAGTCTATTCTTCTTCCATCGCTTCTTCTTTTTCCTCTACCTCTTCTTCGACTTTCTCCTCTCCTTCCTCACCTCATCATTGTCATCACCACCAGATATATGCTCCTCTGGAAACTCCTCTTCACTGGACTCACTCGACTCCTCCATCATAAGCTTAAGGGGGCTAATCGTTTTCCTCTTTTTATTACCCCCAGCAGATTGAGGGTCATAAAAAAGCCATAGCAGATATCTCGACTAACATGAAAACTTTGTCTTGTTTATTAAAATGCTTCTAAGTTTGCAAAAGATGATCCACCATCTGGCTCACCGCTTCGATAATCTTTGGGTTAGGCGGGGCTACTCGAAACTATGGAATAATTTTGAGTTTCTTCAAAGGTTCCTTTCTAGTGGACCTAACTGTCACACCCAATGAGGCAACGCGAGGAGACTCAGTCCTTCCCACTGGCCTCGAAGGACCAGGGGCAACAACGGCTTTAAGAGAGGTTTGGGAGGCTTTCTTTCTTTTTACAATTGCCTGATCCATAGGCGCTATCTGAGGCAGCTCGAGGGGAGCGTTGGTGTTAGTCGTACTAAGAGGAAAAATGGAGGACTGGGTGGTGCAATTACTTAAACACAACCCAGTGGAAACCTTTCAACTTCAGGATACCTGGGCTCATTCAAGAGGTTGGTTTGAAAGCGAACCAACTGATTTTACCAAAACACGTTGATGTACATAGCTGACCTTCCTCCTCAAGCATCTTTGCTCAGGATCATGGCATTGGCTGGGTAGTTGGCACACAAATTAACAATAATAGAGGTCAAATAATTCGAACAGGCAAAAGAAAAATTGGTGAGTTTCTCTCGAGTAAAATGACTCAACAAGGGGGCCCCTTGGTCGTAACCAAACTGCGGGACTACTCGGTGTGGGCTATACACAGAATAAAAAAATAACCATTCGGTATAAGAAGGTAGATATGAAGGGATTAACACAAGGGGGACAATGTTCTCTAAGAAATTCCAGGTAAGGGCTTCGTCAATAGGAGCAATGGGATGCTCCCCTTCAGCAAAGAAATCGTTAGTAAAAAACTGACTCACCCCAACATAGGGGCGAGGTATGAACCTCTCAGCTCTATTAATTAAGGCAATCAGCGGCTTCTTGACATTCTTAATTTTCCAATAATAGATTTGAGGTAATTTCACGAGATATGAGCCAGGGTAATACCGGCGGGGGCATAATCAGGAAAGTGGACATAGAGAAAAGCTGTCAAGAGAACATTCTTGGCATAATTAGAAACATCAAACTTGTCGATGCTTCGAGAAGAGTCCGCCGCTACACGGTCCAACCAGGTATATAAGGAGCCAAGAACAATGGTAGGAAGGGGGATTTTTACACTATTGGATATGCAAACGGCCATATTGATCAAGTCATTTCGAGGACAGTCGTGGGGCTTGCCCAAAAGATAGACCTTAGATAGCATCACCCAGATATAGACCGCCAACTCAATCTTGGATCCATAGCCTTCTCTAGTTTGAGGTTGTTCAAATACCTCTTTCCCTTGAGGGTATTCCTTGGTTGCCTCACGGTCTCTAAGAATGGCCTTCTACTCAATAAAATAAAAGTAACGAATTACTTCGGAGTAGGTGCACTTGTTATAAGTGACCAAATAGTCCTTCACTACCGCCTCTAGTTCACTTATCAAAGATTTTTCCTCGCTGAAGACAGGCTCCTCGAAGAAGGTGTCAAACCCAATAGCCTCTAACCCTAAAAGTTCACATACATCTTCCAAAGTGACAGTAAACTCACCCCAAGCGACCACAAAGGTGTGTGACCCGTGGCTCAAACGAGAAACCAATAGTTGCAGAGCAGTATTATTCTTGGCAAGAGTAAGGTCACCCAGCCAAAGAGAGCAAGATAAGCCTACAAGTGCTAACTGAACGGAATATTTTGAATTGATATACTCAGTCCAATGGCCCAACCCCTCGCTAGCACCCGAAGAAGCTTCAAATTCCACCTTTGAGTAGGGAAAATAACCACACTCAATTCGAAAGTGGGTAACAGTGGCAGTGGTGAGGTCAGTGAAGTCTTCAGCGTCCTCGCCTTCCTCCATCAACAGGTTGTGATTTTCAGTCGGCACCAAGGAATCACTCCGTCATTGCCCAGAAGTGGTCGTTGTCTCCAAAATAAGGGGCACGATGGTATCGTGCCCATTGAGCTTGGCGTGCTTGAGTTGCAGGAGAAACGCCCCTAACGGAGAGAGCTCTTTTCACTGGTGCCATGAGAGATAAGAAAAAGGAGAATGAAGAGTAAATGTAAAAGAGCAAGAAAGTTAAAGAAAGTAAGGGTTTCTTTTCTAACTCTCACAGAAAAGCTCAAACTCAAAAAGTGAGAACCTAAAGGTGAAGTTTGAATTGATGATATATCCCCTTTTATAGGGGTAATATGAACTCCAAAAGACGATAAAAACTAACACTTTAGAAAAGCGTAATGATGGCATTTTGGAGTAAATTAGCTGGTGTGGCTGTCAAGTGCGCGTGACCACAGAAAGCCAAAGGTCATAATGATGATGTTTCGAGAGGCGACGCGCCGATTAGCAGCGATGATCACATGCGCGCGCCCTGGCGCTACCACGTGTGATGCACAGAAATGCAAACGATAACTAGATTTAATGCGACATGCTTGGGGTCTTTTCTGCTTTAGGGAACAAAGACCTTTGGGGGAAATGCGTATAAATCTCTTCATTTTCCCCAAGAAAAGAAAATTGAGGATAAACAAAAGTTTCGTACAGATATTTCTTCATGCAATAAATAAATATCTCTACGAAGGGGCAAATGTAGGGGTGTCCTCCCCGATGAGTGATTGATTTAGCCAGGAAGATTGATCGTTCACAAATAAGGATGTCCCACAAACACACTTCAAAGATCCTCCATACAAGTGGTTCGCAGGACCCACCTCGAGGATTCTTCACAGTAAGTAGCTCGCAGCGCCCTATCTCGAAGAGTCTCCTACGAACCTGGCTCAAAGGATCCAATTCGAAGAATAAAGTCACCTAGATGACAATAGTTTGTAATAAGAAATATAATGTTGTATTTATGAATATACATATCGAGTGAGGCTATTTGTTACCCATGAGGGACCATGCTTGGCAGGGCATGGGAGAACTTTCATGCTCTATCAAGCATCCTCCTCTTGGGAACTTCCCTGGGACATGGTTTGGAGGATTGAGAACAAGGAAACCTTATGAATTATTACCAACCCTATTGGCACACTTGGGCAAAACATCATCGAGGACAAATGTCACTCGAGCCTACTCATTACTTACCTATTAGAGTGAACCTCCTCGAGGTACCCGATCTCTCGCAATACTTTCCCCCTCGAGGTTACCTCCTCGAGGTACCTTGGGTGCCAGCCCGCCTAACTGATGTGACCAGATACCTAATAATAGTTAATATTTGAACCACTTTCTAACGTCACAACGTCTGGCATTTAGGGACTTAAGAATGTAGCACTCAAGTGGTTTCATCCTTATGATGAAAGGTCTAGTTCACCAAAACCTGACCATCTATCCACCCTAGAGTAAGTCTCAAGCTGATGAGTCATATCCCTTATTAATACCCACAATACTTCCAGCCAATAGAATGGTTTCCCGCCAAAACTATCAGATCACATGCATTAAATGCAATATCTCGTGCAATTAGTGCACCCTACCAGAAGGATCGAAGGAATGCTGACTCGAGCAGCCTCTCCCCCATAAAAATAGACCAAACAAATAAATCAGAGAGAGAGCATTCGGAGCCCAAAATTGCTGCCTAAATTTCCTTATACCGGAGAACCCTTGCTAGAGCATTAACTCCCATACACATTTAATGCACCCATCATTGGGCATTAACTAAGCTTGAAGTTTCTGCCTTGCCTTTATTGCACCTGAAGTGCTTGTTCTCTCTCCCTCCGATCACGTCGCCTGCTGGTCCTATTTATTTATTGTGTTGGCCATATGTCTCCTATGTTAATATGCTCTTTAATGCAAACCTAAATGTTGAATCTCTTTATCTCTGATTTACCCGCGGATACTGTTTGTATTGCGTGCTTAACGGTGTTAATTCCGATCTTGATAAGGGATTACGCCTCACTTAATACTAACTGTATAGAATAACCCACATCTTACATAGTGTTGTCAATAGTTTAGGTTTTTGTAAAGAGGACGTGAAACGAATAACGACAAGCGTTTTGACGCGCGCTACTTTTCACCCTTAGTCAGTTATCTTAGTGTAAATTTATGGTGTGAGATATTTGTAAAATTATTTTTCATTTTTGTATGAAAATTTGATAAATTAAAAATATTTCGTGGATGCCTTTGAGGATTCCTTTGTATGAGCGCAGTTTGATCCATATTTGTTACGCATATTTATCGTGACATTCCATGTTTATTTTGTTTATTCTTTTCCTTGTCTATTTCGGATATATAAAAAGGGGGGAACGAATTACGATTTTATGGGGGAGTTTGCATTATGGGAGATATTTGATTGTTGATGATCTATTTGTTCTTATATAATTTCAGACTCGATGTGTCACGAAGGTATTTGCTTTGTCTCACGTGTATAGGTACAGAATTGAAGACTATTATTTAGCACAAGCGATGAAAAAAGGTTAAAAAGTTAAAGATTTGGGAGAAAAAAATTTAGACTTATATGTTTAGAACCTTTTCAGTTTTGAGTTGATGGGAGGGGATTAGATTTGTATAGGCATTTGGATTTGATAATTCAGATGTTTTTATTTTGTACCGGCATAGACATATGGGGAGATTTTTAAGGACATATTTTATAAGTCCTATTTATATTGGTGTATGTCGTATACTGCTACCATCGCCGAAGACTTATGCAAGTTCAATCATGCGTCAATACGGATTCGAATATCAACGTTCTTCAACAAAGAAGCCTCCGCGAGATGAATTTCTGTAAGGTTGTGTTTTGGTTACTTTTCATCAAAAAGAATTTTTTCTAAGTGTTGTGAGGGAGTTTTTTTTATCGAAATAAAAAAAAAATATGTTTTCACGCTGACGTTGTTCAGACGACATCAGTATGTCGTTCGAAAGAAATAAGGATGTCGCGCGAAGGTGTCGTTCGAGCGACTTTACACCTCGTTCGAGCGACGTGCCGACTTAAATTTTATATATATAAAGAGTGTTAAACAACTCAGTTTTTGTTAAAAAGACCTGAAATTTTTCATTCTGCAAAAGCTGCAAACTAACAAAATTCTTTGTCTTCTTCATTTAAGGGTTTAATCCTTTTTTGTTTTCAATTCTCAAAACATCCCACCAATCTTTATGTGAATTATTTTGGGAACCTAAGATACAACTTTGGTGAAGTTATTTCTTTGTGGAGTGTTATCTCTACGGCTGACTACGACTGCATGTTGATTGGGAGTGCTCGTGGGTGATCTTGGCTGAATTGGGACCGTGTAATACCCCGTATTTTTATGAATTTTAAATTTGGGGATTTATTAAATTTAAATTGAGATATTAATCTAATATTAATTCGAAAATTATTTTAAATATTTACTAGCGTGATGAGAGTTAGTAATTATTGGGAATTTGTTGAATATTACTTAATAGGTAAAGTAATATGTAAAATCGAATTTATTAAAATCATCATGAGTGTATAATTTGATAATTGTGGAAAATAAAACGGGACGCGCCTGTGTCGTGCCGAGATTAAATTATTATTATTAAAAGTGAATAAATTGTAAGTTGCCCGTATGGTCATTTCGACTGAGCCAAAGTGTCCGGAAGGGTCGAGATAGTCAGAAAAGTGTACCCGGGGGTTTAGTTTGGGTCTCGGGGAGTTTTTAAGCGTGATTGACATCTCGAGATATATCAGCCTTGAGGAGTTGTCTTCTAGGGTTAACAAACATAAAACCAAAGAACGACCATTAGAGAAGGAGTTAGAGAGCTTTTCAATCAACTCAAGGCCAACCAAAGACTCACCCGTTTACACCACCACCACCACCAAAGCGTAGATCGCGCGACGAGGAACGCAACCATACCTCTTTCATCCACAAATCAGAAACTCAAATTCCAGGAAAGTATCTTCCATGCTTTATTTTAGTTGATGTTTCAATCACGTTAGTCTAGGGTTGTTTAGAACATGCTTCATGGAAGAAATTAATATTTTTTAGACTTAAAATCATATGTTGTAGAGGAAGTAGACATATTCTGGACATCTAAATCACATGTAGAGGACAAGCCACGAATTTGTATGGATTTAGAATCAAGTAATCTGGAGAAGAATTGGAAGAATGGAAATTAAAGAAAAATTAGGATTCTTGAAGTTTATGTAAATTTTTCCCCATTAAATCGTTATACTTGATGAACTCGGACATATTTTACGTAGAAAATCATGTAGTTAGGGGTATAGTACTTATAGTAATGTTGTTTGGGAGTTTAGGGATTGTTAATGGAAATTTTTTTGAGGTTGGAGAGGTAAACCCATAACTGGACAATGGCAGGTTTCGTCATAATAGCTCGATCGATCGATCCCTCCTGGAAAACTGCGTATTTTTCTTCTATAAGTTTAATCCGGTTAAAATGCGTATGAACCCTTGATCATCATTGATAGAGCATAATGAATTATAAAGAGGACCAGTAGGCCTAGGTAGACCCCGTTGAGTGAAATTTAAGGTAGGATGAAATTATGGGTTAACGGGGAGTTATTCACACATACGAAATCATGCGTACGTCTAATAAGAGATCGAATCTCGTGAGTAAGTTAGACTAGAACATAAGTGAGAGTGCCTACTGAAATTATACTTAGGGAGATGGAATACTTCGAGAAATGAGAAGTAAGTACAGAGTAACTTATATATGAGAATAAAAGTGACGAGTCCGTTATGCGAGATAATCGAGTAAAATGTGCTAGGAACGGATAATTATAATTATGGGTCGTGGGGGCACGTAATTTAGAATTGTGAATATTTATATATATATGATTGTGTGATTGTGCATATATTATATATCTCTGTAAAAATCATACCCGAGCTACTTGTTATCACGGGAGTTTCCGCGTCGGGACAGTCTTATCTCGATTGGGCCTTTATGGGGGATAACGACTTGTACCCTAGAAGATAGTATCCTTGATACAGGCTATTTGAGTGATAGTTAGATGGTCCTAAGAGACGTGAGGGTATGTGCTGACCTCTTAGTGACTTGAAACTATACTTCGCCTCCAATTGTATGTGTTATATGTCAATACAGTTCGAGAGTGATTTCGAACTAGTATTTCCCTTATCACGAGTGATACGGGGACTTGATAGCAGAGTATGCCAGCACCATAGATTTTAGGTGGGGTGCCGATAGTATATATATTATATGAGTGACTAATATATATATATATATATATATATATATATACACACACACACATACACACACACACACTTAAGTTTGAGAACTTTCTACTGTGCATAAAAGTAGTTAGCTAATGAATAAATACTCCAACTTTATTATAAGTGTTTGGGAATTTTGTGACATCACTGGGTTATTTAAATAACATAAGATATATGAGAGAGCTGAATTTTCATAAATTAATTATCTTAGCCATGGTATTTACAGAAATGAAACCTTATGGAAAAGTTAAGTTAAAATAAACTTTTGAGATTAATAGTACGGTAGGCATGCACACTAGATGAGAGGTGAGAATTTCTCAAGAGAGTGTCGCATACTAACATGGTTGTTTCATTAGTCGGTAAGCATTTTAAATACTTGCTAAACTATTTTTAAACCGTTTTACACTCGGGCTCTGACCCGTTTCCTGCTATTTCTTTTCTCTTGTATATATATGTATATATTACAGGTGCCCAGTCAAAGTGGCGTCATGCTTAGAATCCTTGGAACGAACGCGCTGCAGCTTATGTGAGAGTTGCAGGCCATTGCTTAGACGACCTCGTTGTTGAGTCTACTCTTATTTTAGTTCTGATTAATTAGGGCGTGTGTCGCCCATTTCCCCATTCAGTTGGCTTTGTCAGACATTTATTTTCAGTATTTGGTACTCTTTGGGATGTAATTCATGTCAGGATGATTTCATTTGTAGTTTTTAAACTTGGTATTGGTTTATCTGAATGGTTAAATTCTTGTGTGTTAATTGCCATCTTTAACATTTATATGATTCTTAAACTATTATTTATTGAAAAGGTTTTCATAATGGAATTTAATAAAATAGAAATGAGGTTTAAATTGTTTTGACACTTAGCTTAATTATTTAGGGTGTTTAAACTGGAAATTTATTTTGCAACAGTGATGCTAAGAATGAACCAACCGTTCACCTTGATTTTTAATTTAATAAAGGATTGATCACCCAATATTTAATTAGGAGGGGTGTCACAGGTGGTATCAGAGCATCAGGTTCTAGTGTCCTTTAGGATCTATACAGCTTATTTCGCTTCCAGCTTAGCATCCTTGATATAGAGCCCAATTTTTAGGATTGTTGTATTCTTGTATTTACGCGTACATCTTCAGCTATTCGAGGTTTGTTAATAAGTGTAGACTAATAAACTTCCTTCTCATTTTAGATACCTCCGAGACGCGCACCCCAAGACAATAATGCCCAGGCCGAGCAGCCAGCAGCTCCGGCTCAGGGAATGATGAACGAAATTGAGGTAGCCACTATCGTTGCTCAGTCGGTGAATGTCGCATTAGCGCTGGTGCAGCAGGCTCCACCCCGTCAAAGTGAGCAGAGTTCCCATCAGGGGGACCCAGCCAAGCAGTTTCGATCAGGTGACTCCAGAAAGGGATTTGGGAGATTTAGGCAGGGCCAGTCTAATCAGCATGGCCAACACCGTCAGCAGCAG
Organism: Sambucus nigra; assembly: GCA_949130495.1. Taxonomy (NCBI): domain Eukaryota; kingdom Viridiplantae; phylum Streptophyta; class Magnoliopsida; order Dipsacales; family Adoxaceae; genus Sambucus; species Sambucus nigra. Next base: position 23,935,462 of record OX422213.1, on the reverse strand, counting down.
GGCCAACAACATTTCTAGCAGGGCCAGTGGCGGGGTGGTAACGGCTAACAGGCTCGTATTTAGCAGGGGCAGATGTTTCGAATGGGGCAAAAATGGCAACAGGCGCCAGGATTTCCCAGAGGGAGATAGGGCCCCACAGCAGTAGGGTGCCCGTAATGAGCTGCAGAGGCCACTCTTTCCATTCGCCCTCTCAGCGCTAGCTCAGGTGCCAGCCTTACCCGCCATACCAGCAGCTCCAGTTCAACAGGGGAAATTGCAGTACGGACGTGTCTATAACGTCCATCAAGCAGTAGCACCTCAGGCACCACCCGCAATTGAGGGTACGTTTCCTATCCATGGCACTTTGGGTCGGGTATTATTTGATACTGAGGCATCGCACTATTTTATAGCTACTCATTTTTCACGGGCCTTAGGGTTATTAGACATGGCAGAGAGCACTCTGACATACGTAGACTCACCACTAGGGAATGGGTCTTTGATTTTTTAATATGTCGGGGTGTAGGAATAGAGATTGGTAGCTTGATTTTACCAGCAAACATGTTAGTCTTAGATATGCATGAGCACGATGTTATTATTGGCATGGATTGGCTCGCTGCATACAGAGCCATGATAGATTGTTTCGGTGGGAGTATTATCTTTATCATTCAGGGGCAGGAGATATTTTTTATGGCGATGCCTCGCCCAGAGGGAGGATGTTCCACCCATTTGTACTATATAGAGGAGTATACCTCTAAGAAGATTGTGATTCCCTTAGATTCGATTCCAGTTGTTTAGGATCTGTACGGCTTATTTCGCTTCCAGCTTAGCGTCCTTGATATAGAGCCCTATTTTTAGGATTGTTGTATTCTTGTATTTACGCTTACGTCTTCAGCTATTCGGGATTTGTTAATAACTGTAGACTAATAAACTTCCTTCTCATTTCAGATGCCTTCGAGATGCGCACCCCGAGACCGTAATGCCCAGGCCGAGCAGCCAACAGCTCCGGCTCAGGGAATGATGAACGCAACTGAGATAGACGCTATCATTTCTCAGGCGATGAATATCGCATTAGCGGTGGTGCAACAGGCTCCACCCCATATTCAGGCAGTGGCGCCAGTATCATCACAGCTTCCATCAGCAATGCCTTTCAGAAGGCGCATCCCTCAGAGTTCTCGGGTAGTTCGTACATAGTAGTCGTCAGCCATTGGAAGAAAGATATGCCGAGGCATCTGCGCATGTATGAGTGCACTGACGTGCAAAGATAGCTTTTGGCTTCCTTCAAGCTAGTGGGGGCCGCTTACAGCGGTGGGAGTCCACCACCACCTTGGAGGAGAGGGATAGCATCACGATTCAGTCATTCTGGGTGCGGTTTGACCGTAAGTACTTTTCATCCGTCGTACAGACTGAGATGAGGCGGAAGTTACTGAATCTTAAGCCGAAGAGTATGATCGTTGCTGAGTACGAGGAGGAGTTTACTAGACTTCTCACTATAGTGCTAGATGAGGCACCCATTGAGGAGAAGAAGATATTATTATTTATAGACGGATTAGCCTCGAGGATCCATCAGTAAGTTATCGGCAATCTATCATTGCATACCTACATTGACGTACTCAACGCTGCTTTGTTACACTATCAGGATCACCACTTCAATCTGCAGGGGAGCAAACGAGCAGCTGAGTCCAACCAGCAGGGCAGGACAGGGGGGAGTAGTACTGATGGGGCACCAGTAGCCCAGGGGCAGACCCGTCACAGTGAGCAGAGTTCCCATCAGGGGGACCCAGCCAAGTAGTTCTGATCAGGTGACTCCAGACAGGGATTTGGGGGATTTAGGCAGGGCCATTCTAATCAGCATTGTCAACATGGCCAGCACCGTCAGCAGCAGGGACAGCAACAGGGCTAACAGCATTTCCAACGGGGTTAGTGAAGGGGTGGTAAAGGCTAACAGGGTCGTGGTTAGCAGGGGAAAATGTTTCAAATGTGGTAAGAATGGCCACAGGTGCCAGGATTGCCCAGAGGGAGATAGGGCCCCACAACAGCAGGGTGCCTATAATGAGCCACAGAGGCCACTCTTTCCAGCCGCCCTGCCAGCGCCAGCTCAGGTGCCAGCCTTACTCGTCATACTAGCAGCTCCAGTTTAACAGGGGCAATTGTAGTACGGACGTGTCTATAACGTCCACCAGGCAGCAGCACCTCAGGATCCACCCGCAATTAAGGGTACATTTCCTATCCATGGCACTATGGGTCGGGTTTTACTTGATACTCGGGCGTCGCACTGTTTTATAGCTACTCATTTTGCACGGGCCTTAGGGTTATTAGAAACAATAGAGAGCACTGTGACATGCGTAGACTCACCACTGGGGAACGGGTCTTTAATTTTTTTTATTGCCAGGGTGTAGGAGTAGAGATTGGTAGCTTAATTTTACCAACATACATGCTAGTCTTAGAGATGCAAGAGCACGATGTTATTATTGGGATGGATTGGCTCGCTACGTATAGAGACATGATAGATTGTTTCGGTGGGAGTATTATCTTTGCCATTCCGGGGCAGGAGATGTTTTTGGTGGCGATGCCTCGCCCAGAGGGAGGATCTTCCAACCATTTGTACTATATAGAGGAGGATACTTCTAAGAAGATTGTGATTCCCTTTGATTCGATTCCAGTCGTTCATGAGTACTCCGATGTATTTCAGGAGATATCGGGCCTACCCCTCAGTCGAGAGGTAGATTTCGTCATAGACTTGATGTCGGGTACTCGACCGATAGCACGTGCATCGTACCGTATGGCTCCAGCAGAAATGAGGGAGTTACGGGATCATATAGAGCAGCTGTTAGGTCAAGACTTCATTCGTAGGAGCACCTCACCTTGGGGCGCTCCAGTGTTATTTGTGAAAAAGAGAGTTGGTTCACTGAGGCTATGCATGGATTACTGGTTGCTGAACAAGGTCGCGATACGGAACAAATATCCATTGCCTCGAATCGATGACCTGTTCGACCAGCTGAGGGGAGCAACCTTCTTTTCGAAGATAAATTTGAGATCGAGATACCGTCATCTACGGATTAGAGAGCAAGATGTGTCGAAGACTGCTTTCTTGACGAGATATGGGTCCTATGAGTTCAGAGTCATACCGTTTGGGTTGACAAATGCTCCAGTAGTATTCATGGACTTGATGAACCAAGTGTTTAGAGAATTCTTGGATCAGTTTGTCATCGTTTTCATATATGACATCCTGATATATTCACACACTGAGGAGGAGCATGTCGAGCACTTGAGGCAGATTCTTCAGACTCTACGAGAGCATTAACTTTATGCTAAGTATGAGAAGTGCGGATTTTAGTTACGGGAGGTACAGTTTTTGGGGCATGTTGTGTCGGAATTGGGAATATCCGTTGACCCGAGCAAAGTGTCGGCGGTGAGGGAGTGGGGACAGCCCACGACACCGACGGAAGTGCATAATTTCTTGGGGTTAGTCGGGTACTATAGGAGATTCATCCGAGGCTTTTCGAAGATAGCGAGTCTGTTGACGAATCTGACTCGCAAGGGAGTTCCGTATGTTTAGGATGATGCTTGTCAATTGGATTTTGATGAGCTCAAAGATAAGTTAACTTCGGCGCCAGTTCTTGCTTTGCCCAAGCCGGGATTAGAGTATCTGGTGTACACTGATGCCTCTTTACGGGGACTCGGGGGAGTACTTCAGCAGGAGGAGAAGGCTATATCTTTTGCCTACCGCATGCTAAAGCCTCACGAAAGAAATTACCCCACCCACGACCTAGAGCTAGCAGCGGTCGTTTTGCATTGAATATTTGGAGACATTACTTGTTAGGGGAGAATTTTCACTTATTCGCAGACCACAATTAACTGCAGTACTTGTTCACTCAGCGAGAGCTGAATATGCATCAGCGCAGATAGTTGGAGTATGTAAAAGACTACCAATTCGAGATAGAGTACCATCCGGGAAAGGCTAACGTGGTTACAGATGCGTTAAGCCGTAGACCGATGGGTGATATAGCGGACGTCTGGAAAGCAAAGTGGAAAGAGTTAGATCACCAGGATGCGGTAGCCCATTCCTTTGTATCGGTCATGACAGTCACACCAGAGATTATTACTATGGCGATACAGGCACAGTCAGCGGATTCATTTTGTCAGGAACAGATTGTACGGCTTTTAATTGAGGGTGCTGAGTCCTATTCAGTAAGTTCTGATGGAGGTTTGAGGTTTAATGGGAGATTGGTGGTCCCAGAAGGAGAAGACTTATGTTATGCAGTGATAACACATGCTCACGGGTCCAGATTTACGGTACATCCCGGAAGAGATAAGATGTACCAGGATATGAGGTGGAAGTACTGGTATGGGATGAAGAAGGATATTACTGAGTTCGTGTCCAAGTGTTCTCCTTGCCAGATGGTAAAGGTAGACCACCAGAGACCGTCGGGGTTACTTCAGCCGTTGGAGATACCTACGTGGAAGTGGGAGAGTATTTCCATGGACTTCATTACTGGGCTGCCTACATCACAGCGGGGTCATGACTCCATATGGGTTATAGTGGATCGTGTAAGGACATATTTTCATATGTCCGTTATCAATTTGTTATGTCATATACCGATACACCGTCGAAGAGCATTCAAGAGCCATCTATATCAAAGACGAATTCGAATTAATCATGTTCTTCATCATTAAAGACTCTGCGAAGTATACTTTGGTAAGGTTATGTTTTTAATACCTTAACTTTTCAATTAGAGCTTGTGGAATATTTTTTTAAAATATTTTCTAAGTGTTGGAGCGAACTTTTTCGTCAAAATTTAAGAATGAGTACTTTTTCTAAGTGTTGAAGCGAACATTAAAATGATATTTTTTCGCTTCAGTCGTTCGAGCGACATAGCATGTCGTTCGCGTGAGATGGCATGTCGCGTGATCTCGTTCGAACGACATTTGTCCTTCGTTTGAGCGACATGCTGATCTCGTTCGAACGAGCTCTATTTTCGAGGCGACCTGTTTTTCCTATAAATACTCATTATTTGGTAACGTTTTCATTAAGAAGTCATAGTATTTTGACGAACAGAAAAATTGAGAAAGCAGAATTCTTTAGGCTTCTTCCTTCAGGGTTTTAATCCCTTTTTGGTTTTCAATTCGCAAAACTCCTATATGCTTGAGTGAATTGTTTTTTGGTGTTAAGAACACATTATTTCTTTTGTTCCTATTTCGTGGAGTGCGTCTCTACACCGTATGGTTGCGGGTCATTGATGATCTTGTTGCGTGAAGCTTCTTTACTGAAGATTGGACTGCAAGTCCTTGGAGGGTGCTGCGTGTATTCTCTTGCTGAGTTCAAGACTGCGTGTCTTTATGGGTTGGCTGCGCGTTGATCCATTGCAGATTTCTCTATGTAATTATAAGTTGCGATTTATTAATTCATGTGAAATAAAGGTTTTACCCGAAAGGTTTTTTTTCGTGAAATCTGTGTCTCAGCATATTTATTGTGTCGCATGCTTTATATTTATTTATGGGTTGACACGCACTTTAGATGCTTGTTTAGGGGATGAATTAAATAAGATTTGATTGGAAACTTGCGAATTTGTTTAAATCGGTATCACACGTTTTTACAAATTGGTATCAGAGTAGGTTGCGCTAATTTATTGCATATTCCTATTTTCCGCAAAATTATGTGATATTGATTTTTTTTAAATCAGTTTTGTGAAAAATCGCAATTTTTCCAATGGAACGCCCATTTAATGAAGAGCCTGTTTTTTAAAAAGTTCACGACCATGATGAAAATTTAAAAAGTTTGAATTTGAAGCTTTGCAAAAGAATTAAAGTTTAAGAAAAAGAAAATTCTCTCTTTAAAAGTAAGATTGAATATTTGCAAGAGTTTCAAACTCAAAGTGATATTTGTCGTGAGCACTTTGGTAATTTGTGTATTGAATTTGATTCTTTGAAAATTGCAAAAAAGAAGAGTGATGAGAAAGTCCTTGTTTTAGAGAAGGAATTGAAGGACTTAAAAAATTCTAGGGTTCCCGTTTGTGCCGTCGAGGATAAAAAATTAATCGATAATTTTACGGCACGTGAAAAGACTCTTAGGGATAAGTTTGTTTTAATTGAGGATGAGCGCGATAAACTGTTAAGTTTAAATGAAATTTTGAAAAAGAAATCCCTGTCTTTGGAAGAGTCTAATTCTTTGCTTTAGTAAAAAAATTTGAAGTTAAAAAATAACTTGATAGACTCAAGTAGGTTTGATAGTGATGGTAATGGCTCATCGTGTTCTCATGCTTCTAATGCTAATGCCAAAACTATTATTTGTTTTAGAGGGTTCCAAGGATGTTAGAAAAGATCACATTTTAGGTGTCGTTCCACCCGTTTACACATGTTCATATTGTGGTAGGAAAGGTCACCTTAGGCATTTTTATTTTGATATTGAAAAATGTCCTAGGAAGTTTGTGTCTAGTGTTACCGTGGTTCCCAAATCCCCCACACGATATTTCACATCTATTTGGGTTAGGAAATCACTTTTAGCGGCATTAGATTTTAGACAAGTTGATTCCCGTTTGCTTGCACATGATTCTTATCTTGCCATATCATATAGATGATTGTGTTTGCATGTTTATCATACACTAGTTGTTGTTTCATGACATATATTTGCCAGTGTGTTGACTTGTACTTTTTGTATTAGATTTTTGTTTTTGAAAATTTTGGAAAAATACAAAAAGATTTTATTTTGATAAAATTTTTTAAAAAATCCAAAAAGATTTTGGTATTTTGTTTACACCGTTTATGGATGGACACTTTGGATTACCGAGTCACAACCGCATTTCATTATTCTTCATGTGACTATTTGATCGTGTTTTGAGACAATAGGTCAATTCATCCATGTGCTTTACAATGTTTGGAATCATTGAGATGTAATTTAATGTTACTTCCTACATGTTTGACTCATGATTTTCTTTATTGCACACATGCACGGATTTGTTTGATTATTGTGCTTATCTTATCACATGTTGGTTGGGTGTTTTTACTTCAATCCTGTCCTTTAAAATGAACCAAGCGCGATAAATTTTGATAAGGAAATTATGCATATAAGAACCGTTTTGTGAGTTTGTGTGCTTTGTTTAAAAAATAGGGAAGGACTGCGAAAGGTTCATTTCGACTTTGCGAATACTAAGCCACCGTTAAATTGGACCTAAAAATGGAGGAATTTTATTATCCGGGGTCCAAAGAGGTTTAAAAGAGTCAGAAAAAAAATTTAAAGGCAATAAAAAGAAATTCATGCCAATTATGAGCCATTTAGGTTTTTGCACCAATTCTCCAAAGTTTGAGAATTTAGTTTATCACCTCTAAAAGAAAATATATATGAGGGTGTTTGGTTGGAAATTTTATAACGGGTTTGCACGTCCTTGAAAATCTTGAAAAAACGCTAAATAGTTTTGGACGTTAATGGTCTGGAAATCATTTTGACTTTGATTTGTTGATTTATAAGACGATGTCATTTAAATTCAACAAATTTTTACACTTAAGGATTTTTTTGATGTTCATTCGTTAGGGGTACACATATGCATCGTGCACATATGATTGATTGAGTTTATTTACCTATCGAATGTGTTCACACCCATACATTCCGTTTTCATGACTTGATTGTTTGAGTTTAAATCCATGGTGTGATTTTTTTTGTATCCTATTTTTGTATAAAAAAATTGAAAAATCCAAAAATAGTTTGTGGATGTTTTGGGGACATACCTTTGCATGCGCGTAGCTTGATCCATGTTTGCTATGCATTTTATCGTGACACTCAATGTTTTGATTGTCTCTTCTTATCTATCTATTTGGGGACATCATAAAAAGGGGGAGAAAGAATTATCATGTTATGGGGGCATTTTTGCATTATGGGGGAGATTTGATTATTAATGCCTTATTCTTATATCATTTCAAACTCGATGCATCACGAAGGTTTTTGCTTTATCTCATGTGCGTAGGTACAAAGATTGAAGACTTTTATGTTGCACACCCTGATGAGAAAAGCTTTGAGAATTGAAGAAGATGTTTGAAGAACAGTTTTGAGGTCTTGAAAATTTATTCATGGGAGGGTAGATTTGTAGAGGCATTTTGGTTTTTGATAATTCGGATTTTTTATGTATGTACCGGCATAGACATAGGGGGAGATTTGTAGGGACATATTTTCATAGGTCTGTTATCAATTTGTTATGTCATATACCAATACACCGTCGAAGAGCATTCAAGATCCATCTATATCAAAGACGGATCCGAATTAATCATGTTCTTCATCATTCAAGACTCCGCGCAGTATACTTTGGTAAGGTTATGTTTTTAATACCTTAACTTTTCACTCAGAGCTTGTGGGATATTTTTTCAAAATATTTTCCAAGTGTTGGAGCGGACTTTTTCGTCAAAATTTGAGAATGAGTGCTTTTTCTAAGTGTTGAAGCAGACATTAAAATAATATTTTTTTTGTTTCAGTCGTTCGAGCGACATAGCATGTCGTTCGCGCGAGATGGCATGTCGCGCGATCTCATTCGAACGACATATGTCCTTCGTTCGAGCGACATGCTGATCTCGTTCGAACGAGCTCTATTTTCGAAGCGGCGTGCTTTTCCTATAAATACTTATTATTTGGTAATGTTTTCATTAAGAAGTCACAGTGTTTTGTCGAACAGAAAAACTGCGAATGCAAAATTCTTTAGGCTTCTTACTTTAGGGTTTTAATCCCTTTTTGGTTTTCAATTCACAAAACTCCCATATGCTTGAGTGAATTGTTTTTTGGTGTTAAGAACACTTTTTTTCTTTTGTTCATATTTCGTGGAGTGCGTCTCTACATCGTATGGCTGCGTGTCATTGAGGATCTTGCTGCGTGAAGATTCTTTACTGAAGATTGGACTGCGAGTCCTTGGAGGGTGCTGCGTGTATTCTCTTGCTGAGTTTAAGACTACGTGTCTTTGTGGGTTGGCTGCGCGTTGATCCATTATAGATTTCTCTACGTAATTGTAAGTTGCGATTTATTAATTCATAGTGAAATAAAGGTTTTACCCGGAAGTTTTTTTTCTGAAATCTGTGTCTCAGCATATTTATTGTGTCGCATGATTTATATTTATTTATGGGTTAACACACGCACTTTAGATGCTTGTTTAGGAGCTGAATTAAATAAGGTTTGATTGAAAACTTGCGAATTTATTTAAATAGGAAGCACACGTTTTTACAGATCGGTTAACCAAGATGGCTCATTTTCTGCCAGTACGGACAGACTATACCACAGGCCAGTATGCACAATTGTTCATTGTTGAGGTTGTTAGGATACATGGGGTGCCCTTGGATATTGTGTCTGATAGAGACAAGATTTTTGTGTCGCGCTTCTGGGAGAGCTTTCAGGAGGCCATGGGTACATAGTTGAGATTGAGTTCAGCTTATCACCCATAGAAGGATGGACAAACAGAGCGTACCAATCAGATGTTGGAGGATATGCTACACATGCATGTCCTTAATTTTGGAGGAGGATGGGAGTCGTATCTTCCACTGGTGGAGTTTTCTTACAATAACTCCTATCAGTTCACGATCGACATGGCTCCATTTGAGGCACTGTATGGCAGGCCTTGTCGTTCTCCTGCTTGTTGGCTAGAGGTGGGTGATAACAAATTGATCGAACCTGAGGTGATTCAAGAAACTTCAGCTAGGATTGATCTCATCAGGAGTCGCATTCGGGTAGCACAGGATAGACAGAAGAGCTACACTGATGCAAGGCGGTTTTTCTGAGAGTTTAGCGTCAGAAACCAAGTATTACTGCGTGTATCTCCTATAAGAGGAGTAAAGAGGTTTGGAAAGAAGAGGAAGTTGGCTCCGGGGTACGTGGGACCATTTCTCATTATCGAGAGGATTGGGCCGGTGGCATACAGATTGGGGTTGCCAGAGCATTTGCACCGCATTCACGATGTGTTCCACTTCTCGTCGTTGAGACGATATCTTTGGGATGACATGGCCCATACTCATATCGCGATAGAGGAGATTGATTTACAGCCCGACAGCTCTTACGAGGAGAGACAACTGGCTATCCTAGACCAGAGCGAGAGAAAATTGAGGTCGAAGATAGTCCCACTTGTACGGGTCCAGTGGGAGCATCATAATGTGAAGGAATCCACTTGGGAGCGTGAGGCAGATATGCGCGAAGAATATCCAGATTTATTTGTACCAAGTATGCCTTATTTTCCGAATTTCGGGATGAAATTCCGTTATTATGGGGGGTATGTAATACCCCGTATTTGTATGACTTTTAAATTTGGGGATTTATTAAATTTAAATTGAGATATTAATTTAATATTAATTCGGAAATTATTTTAAATATTTACTAGCGTGATGAGAGTTAGTAATTATTGGAAATTTATTGAATATTACTTAATGGGTAAAGTAATATGTATAATCGAATTTATTAAAATTATCATGAGTGTATAATTTGATAATTGTGGAAATTAAATCGGGGCGCCCCTCTGTCGTGTCGGAATTAAATTATTATTATTAAAAGTGAATAAATTGTAAGTCGCTTGTATGGTCATTTTGAGTGCGCCAAAGTGTCCGGAAGGGTCGAGATAGTCAAAAAAGTGTATCCGGGGATTTAGTTTGGATCTCAGGGAGTTTTTAGGCCTAATTGACATTCGGGGAGGGTATTATAGACATTTTACATTTTTGGGCAATTAAACCCACGAATTTCCTAAGGATATATCAGCGATGAAGAGTTGTCTTATAGGATTAACAAACATAAAACCAAAGAACGGCCATTAGAGAAGGAGTTGGAGAGCTTTCCAAACAACTCGAGACCAAAGACTCACCCGTTTGCACCGCCACCACCATCACCACCAAAACGTAGATCGCGCGACGAGGAACGCAACCATACCTCTTTCGTCCACAAATCAGAAACTCAAATTCCAGGCAAGTATCTATCTTGCTTTATTTTAGTTGATGTTTCAATCACGTTAGTCTAGGGTTGTTTAGAACATGCTTCATGGAAGAAATTAATATTTTTTAGACTTAAAATCATATGTTGTAGAGGAAGTAGACATATTCTGGACATCTAAATCACATGTAGGGGATAAGCCATGAATTTGTATGGATTTAGAAGCAAGTAATCTGGAAAAGAATTGTAAGAATGGAAATTAAAGAAAAATTAGGGTTCTTGAGGTTTATGTAGATATTACCCCATTAAATCGTTATACTTGATGAACTCGGACATATTTTACGTAGAAAATCATGTAGTTAGGTATATAGTACTTGTAGTAATGTTGTTTGGGAGTTTGGGGATTGTTAATGGAAATTTGGTTGAGGTAAACCCGTAACTGGACAATGGCAGGTTTCGTCATAACTGCTTGGTCGATCAATCGATCGATGGTATCGATCGATCGACCCCCTTTCCTTGATCGATCAATCCCTCATGGAAAAACTGCGTATTTTTCTTTTTTAAGTTTAATCCGGTTAAAATGCGTAGGAACCCTTGATCATCATTGATAGAGCATAATGAATTATAAAGAGGACCAGTAGGGCCTAACTAGACCCCGTTGAGTGAAATTTAATGTAGGATAAAATTATGGGTTAACGGGGAGTTATTCACACATACGAAATCATGCGTACGTCTAATAAGAGATCGAGACTCGTGAGTAAGTTAGACTAGAATATAAGTGAGAGTGCCTACTGAAATTATACTTAGGGCGATGGAATACTTCGAAAAATGAGAAGTAAGTATGGAGTAACTTATATATGAGAATAAAAGTGACGAGTCCATTATGCAAGATAATCGAGTAAAATGTGCTAAGAATGAATAATTATAATTATGGGTCGTGGGCGCACCTAATTTAGAAATGTGAATATTTGTATATATACGATTGTGTGATTGTACATATATTATATATCTGTGTAAAAATCATACCCGAGCTACTTGCTATCACGTGGATTTCCGCGCCGGGACAGTCTTATCTCGATTAGGCCTTTATGGGGAATAACGACTTATACCCTAGAAGATAGTATCCATGATACAGACTATTTAAGTGATAGTCAGATGGTCCTAAGAGACGTGAGGGTATGTGCTGACTTCTTAGTGACTTGGAACTATACCTCGCCTCCAATTGTATGTGTTTTATGTCAATACAGTTCGAGAGCAATTCCGAACTAGTATTTCCCTTAGGACGAGTGATACGGGAACTTGATAGCAGAGTATGCCAGCACCATAGATTTTATGTGGGGTTATGATAGTATATATATTATATGAGTGACTAATACATATATATATATATATACTTTAGTATGGGAACTTTCTACTGTGCATAAAAGTAGTTAAGTAATGAATAAATACTCCAACTTTATTATAAGTGTTTGGGAATTTTGTGACATCACTGGGTTATTTAAATAACATAAGATAAATGAGAGAGCTTAATTTTCAGAAACTAATTATCTTAGACATAGTATTTATCGGAATGAAACCTTATGGGAAAGTTAAGTTAAAATACACTTTTGAGATTAATAGTACGGTAGGCATGCACAATAGATGAGAGGTGAGAATTTCTAAAGAGAGTGTCGCATACTAACATGGTTGTTTCATTAGTCGGTAAGCATTTTAAATACTTTCTAAACTATTTTTAAACAGTTTTACACTCGGGCTCTGACCCGTTTCCTGTTATTTCTTTTCTCTTGTATATATATGTATATATTTCAGGTGCCCAATCACAGGGGCGTCATGCTTTGAATCCTTGGAACGGACGCGCTGCAGCTTATGTGGGAGTTGCAGGCCATTGCTTAGACAACCTCGTTGTTGACTCTGCTCTTATTTTAGTTCTGATTAGTTAGGGCATGTGTCGCCCGTTTTCCTATTCCGTTGGATTTGTTAGAGATTTATGTTCATTTATTTTCAGTATTTGGTACTCTTTGGGATGTAATTCGTGTCAGGATGATTTCATTTGTAGTTTTTAAACTTGGTATTTGTTTATCTGATCTGAATGTTTAAATTCTTGTGTGCTAATTGCCATCTTTAACATTTATATGATTCTTAAACTGTTATTTATTGAAAAGGTTTTCATAATGGAATTTAATAAAATAGAAATAAGGTTTAAATTGCTTTGATACTTAGCTTAATTATTTAGGGTGTTTAAACTGGAAATTTATTTTGCGACAATGATGCTAAGAATGAACCAACCGTTCACCTTGATTTTTAATTTAATAAAGGACTGATCACCCGGTATTTAATTAGGCGGGGTGTCGCATACCGCATGTTCTTTTGGGCTGCTGCGGTTTTTCCATTGTTGACTCTAGGTTGCATGTCTATGTGATTGCTTAGAGGAGTAATCATTGCATATTTTATTGTGTATGTATGTTGCGATTAATTTACATAGTCTAATAAAAATGTTTTACCCGGAAGGTTTTTTTTCCTGAAATATGTGAGTTAGAAATTTTATTTTTGTTTGTTTGATACACACCACTACACCAAAACTGACGATTGGTCACGGCCAAAATCCCTGACCAAAGTTGTGGGTCGCGGACTTCGGCCGTGACCATTTCTGGCGTGACCATTTTCGTGGGTCGCGGCCCAAGTTCGTGACCAAAAAATGGTCACGGCCGAGAGGGGTCACGACAGATGGTCGCGGACTTAGGCCGTGACCCATGTCGTGACGGGTCGCGGCCCTGATCCGTGACCCACAACCGTGACAAATTGGTCGCGGCCAAAGTCCGCGACCCACGAACGTGACAAAAAAAAATGGTCGCGGTCCTGATCCGTGACCCACAACCGTGACAAATTGGTCGCGGCCAAAGTCCGCGACCCACGACCGTGACAAAAAAAAAATTGGTCGCGGCCCTGATCCGTGACCCATAATCGTGACGAAAAAAATGGTGGCGGACTTTGGCCGCGACCATTTTTATGAGTGACGAAAAAATAAAAATGGTCATGGACAAAGTCCATGACCATATTTAACTACAATTTTAAAAAAAATGTATTTTTTTGGTCTCCTAAAATTGGGGGTCCTGTGAGTGCACCATCAGTTGCTACGTGTAACGTTTGACGCGTACGAGGTGTTACAAATATTTATTATTGGCAAAACAATAAAAAAAATCACAAATTGCGAATCGAGAACGTTGTTAATAAACAAATATATATACAAACTTACAAAAATTACACGTCTTAATAATTCACAGACCAAAAAAAAATTGGGCAGAGTTTCCTCTATTTTCTAGACATTCCAAAACCTGTAAATGTAAAACCTACTAATTATAAAGCCCGCACGGCTATAAAATTCAACAATCAAAATATAAAAGCTCGCACGGCCATAAAACTAAACAATAAAAGCCCGCACGGCTGTAACACAAAAATCAAAATCCTGAATGTCCACAACCTATAAACAATCTTCATGCTGTAGACCATTGCCTCCTTCGTTTGTTCTGCATGCAAAAATCCTACAAATGATGGGATACATAAAAAAAAATATCAGTAACCAAGTAGTTTTACAAAAAATTTAATCAAGCAGAAAAATTGCATATATGAGTTAAAATTATCAGTAACCAAGTAGAAATATGCAAATTACCGTCGTATTCTCAAACCGGGAGTCCCGCGACTGCGAGGTCAGTTCCTACGAGTTACATTGGTCCCGTGGGAGGTGTTGGTGCCACCCACGGGGACGTTCGGGGGCTGTTTCGAGTTCTCACCCTCTAACGCCATGTTTTTAAGCCTAAGTCAACAAATATGCAAATTACCGTCGTATTCTCAAACCGAGAGTCCCGCGGCTGCGGGGTCAGTTCCTACGAGTTACATTGGTCCCGTGGGAGGTGTTGGTGCCACCCACGGGGCCGTTCGGGGGCTATTTCGAGTTCTCACCCACTAACGCCATGTTTTTAAGCCTAAGTCTAGAAATATGCAAATTACTGTCGTATTCTCAAAGCGGGAGTCCCGCGGCTGCGGGGTCAGTTCCTACGAGTTACATTGGTCCCGTGGGAGGTGTTGGTGCCACCCACGGGGACGTTCGGGGGCTGTTTCGGGTTTTCACCCTCTAACGCCATGTTTTTAAGCCTAAGTCTAGAAATATGCAAATTACCGTCGTATTCTCAAACCGGGAGTCCCGCGGCTGCGGGGTCAATTCCTACGAGTTACATTGGTCCCGTGGGAGGTGTTGGTGCCACCCACGGGGACGTTCGAGGGCTGTTTCGAGTTCTCACCCTCCAACGCCATGTTTTTAAGCCTAAGTCTAGAAATATGCAAATTATCGTCGTATTCTCAAACCGGGAGTCTCGCGATTGCGGGATCAGTTCCTACGAGTTACATTGGTCCCGTAGGAGGTGTTGGTTCCACCCACGGGGACGTTCGGTGGCTGTTTCGAGTTCTCACCCTCTAACGCCATATTTTTAAGCCTAAGTCTAGAAATTTGCAAATTACCGTCGTATTCTCAAACCGGGAGTCCCGCGGCTGCGGGGTCAATTCCTACGAGTTACATTGGTCCCGTGGGAGGTGTTGGTGCCACCCATGGGGCCGTTCGGGGGCAGTTTCGAGTTCCCACCCTCTAACGCCATGTTTTTAAGCCTAAGTCTAGAAATATGCAAATTACCGTCGTATTCTCAAACCGGGAGTCCCGCGGCTGCGTGGTCAGTTCCTACGAGTTACATTGGTCCCGTGGGAGGTGTTGGTGCCACCCACGGGGACGTTCGGTGGCTGTTTCAAGTTCTCACCCTCTAACGCCATGTTTTTAAGCCTAAGACTAGAAATTTGCAAATTACCGTCGTATTCTCAAACCGGGAGTCCCGCGGCTGCGGGGTCAGTTCCTACGAGTTACATTGGTCCCGTGGGAGGTGTTGGTGCCACCCACGGGGACGTTCGGGGGCAGTTTTGGAGATCTCACCCTCTAACGCCATGTTTTGCTTAAGTCTAGAAATATGCAAATTACCGTCGTATTCTCAAATCGGGAGTCCCGCGGCTGCGTGGTCAGTTCCTACGAGTTACATTGGTCCCGTGGGAGGTGTTGGTGCCACCCACGGGGACGTTCGGGGGCTGTTTCGGGTTTTCACCCTCTAACGCCATGTTTTTAAGCCTAAGTCTAGAAATTTGCAAATTACCGTCGTATTCTCAAACCGGGAGTCCCGCGGCTGCGGGGTCAGTTCCTCCGAGTTACATTGGTCCCGTGGGAGGTGTTGGTGCCACCCACGGGGACGTTCGGTGGCTGTTTTGGGTTTTCACCCTCTAATGCCATGTTTTTAAGCCTAAGTCTAGAAATATGAAAATTACCGTCGTATTCTCAAACCGGGAGTCCCGCGGCTGCGGGGTCAGTTCCTACGAGTTACATTGGTCCCGTGGGAGGTGTTGGTGCCACCCACGGGGACGTTCGGTGGCTGTTTCGAGTTCTCACCCTCTAACGCCATATTTTTAAGCCTAAGTCTAGGAATTTGAAAATTACCGTCGTATTCTCAAACCGGGAGTCCCGCGGCTGCGGGGTCAGTTCCTACGAGTTACATCGGTCCCGTGGGAGGTGTTGGTGCCACCCACGGGGCCGTTGGGGGGTTTTTTCGAGTATTCACCCTCTAACGAGTTACATTGGTCCCGTGGGACATTTCAAATGATTAGTTAGATAGCTTTGTTTTATTCAAGGATTGGCCTAAACAGACCCCAAATACTAACTTTAACATTTCAAATGATAAATGTTTAGGCCAATACATTAGGTGTTCTCAATACATTGTTTTGAGTTTACATTTTTTATACCAACAATCTATATAAACAAAAAATATAAACCAATAAAGAGATACATGGGAATTTTTAGGAAGTGTATGTGTGATCTGAGCACAAATTAAATGCAAATATGTTCCAGGGAGAATTTGAAACAAAAAGCTAAACCTTAACTCAAAAAACAAACTTATGTAAGTCATTTAAGTGACTTTCCCCCAAAAAATTAATTTATAACAGCAAAGCATACTTGAACAGTTCAATCTTCATTGTACTCGTTCAATTTTGGTCATAGGGGACTTTCATTCATCATTTTCTTAGGACAATATATAACTATGCAGCTATGCCAATGGAAAACTACTTCAAGAGAATCAAATATGCCTGAAGTAGTCTTAATTTCTTATAATTCCACAATTAATGACAGGTCAGGATCATAATAATACAAAAATAAAATTAAAATAAGGTCCTACTTATAATATGTTCCGCAAATAAAATAAAAATAAGTTCCTACTTGCAAGAAAGTAGAAAACTTACTTTGTTCCTCAAATGTGTAGCTGAGCAGATCAAAAAATGTATGCTGCTATGACCTCATGCTGGAGACCTGCCTATCCAGACCTTCGGTCAAACTTGCAGTCCTTAGAGAGTAGCTCACTTTGTCCACGACAACTTATCAACCGATTCAAATAACTTTGGAATCTTCTGCATTTCTAAACAAATAATATAAGGTTGTCAAAAATAAAATAAAAATGAATGTTTAAATAGCTGATGTAAAACATTAAAATAAGCACTACAATTTTATCAGTTCTAGGTTTAAATAACACTTCAACATTTAAACATGAATGTTTGAATGTTTAAATAGCTGTTGCAGCAGCAGCTACACCCTCTAAGAGTTGACTGGTGACAGTATTTTATCAGTTCACCTCTCCACAACAATTTCCTCCCTCGGTATAATCACACTTGTTGATATCTAGAAAAAACTAAGATTACCTAGTGTCTTCACCTTTGATGTCTTCGAGCAACAATACCCCTGTCATTATTAAATTTTGCAGTAACGAAAAGAAAAAAGTAAAAACAAAAAACTCAACAAAAACCCATACTTCGGAAGTCCAAGAAAGTGAATGGACCTCAACTTTCTTGCTACTGTCATACAATCATATAATCGGTCATTAGCTAAAGACAGAATGTGATCCATTTCTTTTGCTCGATGAAGTGCACTTTGCTGAAGCTCGGCATCAGGATTTGCTTCCCCAATGGCATGTTGACTTATCCTGAAATGTTTAATTAAGGAATCATATAAACCACTTTCATTCTTAGCTTTTGCGATGCTTGCATAAGCTTTAGCCACTATAATCTGATCATGCATAAGTTTCAAGGTGGAATCAGAATTTGGATTTTCATATTCTTTTCTCCATATATTAAATTTACCCTTGACGGTCGTGTCAAACTCTTTAGCTCTCTCAATGGCAGCTGCTTCTATCTGGTTATCAATTTCTTTGTCTTGTCGGATTAGCTCTGCAGTTCGGTGTTTGTTATTATTTTATAGGATTTAGTGGATAAGAAACTTCAACTGAGTGGACGAAATTTTTAAGGATCTAGATGGCTTATAAGAAAGTAAACAAACAATGAATATATATATGCACTATATATATGCATATATATGCACTATATATATGCACTATATATACTGCATATATATGCACTGCATATATATGCAGCAGTTGCATATATATGCATATATATGCAGCAGTTGCATATATATGCATATGCAACTGCATATATATGCAACACTACCCCGCCCCGCCCCCTGCCCCGTCGCCTCCCCCCTTTCCCACTCACACACGCGCACACAAACATGTATACACTGGCATATCTGTTAAGTTTTTGAATTGGGGGTTTCACGTTGCTGCCAAAAACGAGGTATACCTCACGAATTTGTTTTAATATATTTTTGTTGAATCTTTTGTTTCAGCAAGTATGATTTATCACTGTGAAGCTTCTCATCACTGTTGTAATGGATGGCCTAATAAGTATGATGCACTGAGCAAATGGTATGTTTTATTTCTAAATCTCTTATGTTTTATTTCACACACGCACACACGCGCCCCCTCCCCGTCCCCTCCCCCCTTCCCCACTCGCACACGCGCACACACACAAACATGCACACATGCACACACGCGCCCCCTGCCCATCCCCTCCCCCCTTTCCCACTCACACACACAAACATGCACACACGCACACACACAAGCCGGGACCGCCGGGACTACACGGTCGGTTCCTACGACTTACATTGGTCCCGTGCGAGATGTTCGTGACTCTTGCGGGACCATTTTATGGGTGTTTTACGTTTTCACCCTTCGATGGCATCTTTTTTATTCTCAAGTTTAACTTTTTGCAAATTTACGCCGTATACTCAAACCGGGATCCTTGTGACTACCCGTTTGGTTCCTACTATTAACATTGTTCCCGTGCGAGGTGTTCGTGACTCTTACGGTACCGTTTTGTGGGTGGTTTACGTTTTCACCCTTCTAAGGCATGCTTTTATGCTTTAGTCTAATTTTTTGCAAATTTATGTCGTACACTCCAACCGGGAGCGCCGTGACTACGCGGTCGGTTCCTACGAGTTACATTGGTCCCGTGCGAGGTGTTCGTGACTCTTACGGGACCGTTTTAAGGTTGTTTTACGTTTTCACCCTTCGATGGCATGCAAGTCTAACTTTTTGCTAATTTACGTCGTACACTCAACTCGGAAGACCCGTTACTACGCGGTCGGTTCCTACGAGTCACATTGGTCCCGTGCGAGGTGTTCGTGACTCTTACGGGACTGTTTTGTGCTTGTTGTACGTTTTTACCCTTCGATGGCATGTTTTTATGCTCAAGTCTATTTTTTTTGCAAATTTACGTCGTACACTATAACCGGGAGCCCCGTGACTACGCGGTCGATTTCTATGAGTTACATTAATCCCGTGCGAGGTGTTCGTGACTCTTATCGGACCGTTTTATGGCTATTTTACGTTTTCACCCTTCGATGGCATGTTTTTATGCTTAAGTCTAACTTTTTACAAATTTATGTCATACACTCAAACCGGGAGCCCCGTGACTACGCGGTCGGTTCCTACGAGTCACATTAGTCCCGTGCGAGGGGTTCATGACTCTTACGGGACCGTTTTAAGGTTGTTTTACGTTTTCACCCTTCGATGGCATGTTTTTATGCTTAAGTTTATTTTTTTGCAAATTTACGTCATACACTCAAATCGGGAGCGCCGTGACTACACGGTCAGTTCCTGCGATTTACATTGGTCCCGTGCTAGGTGTTCGTGACTCTTACGGGACTGTTTTGTGGCTATTTTATATTTTCACCATTCGATGGCATGTTTTTATGCTTAAGTCTAATTTTTTGCAAATTTACGTCGTACAATCAAACCGGGAGCGCCTTAAACCTAGAAAGTGGCAATCCATTGGATAATGACTTCTTTTTCTAGTGTTCACCCTAACTATTCTTTGTTCAAAAGTTATGTTCTCCCCCCCCCCCCCCCCCCCCCCCACTGGAAGTGACAAGAAACAAATGCGCCAACAATACCCAAGCTATAGGGGGCACAAAAAACTTAAAATTACGGGGTTTAGACATAAATAGGATCCAAACCCAAAATAATTAAAAAATTGAATCAATGCATATTTAACCTTAAAATGATGATTTTTTTGCAAACAGTTATGTTCAATTAAAAAAATGGTAGAACCAAAAAATCAAATTCAAAACCAAAGGAAGAAAACCAGGGCTCGTTCTTTCGTCACTACTGTCCCTACGAGTTACATTGGTCCTGTGGGAGGTGTTGGTACCACCCACGGGGCCGTTCGGGGGCTGTTTCGGGTTTTCGCCCTCTAAAGCCAAACGATAGAGATAAATAAATGAAAACATATCTATTCTAAATAAAAGAACCGATAAATCACCTAACATTTGCACAAATAGCGAGACATTACACTTAAAAGTAGATGAAATTCATAAATTAATGTAAAGTGCTATTACAATGTCAATATCATAATAGGATACAAATAAGATTGATGAGGATAAAATAATATTTTGATACTCAATCTTCCTCTAAATCAACTAAAAGATCCTTCAAATTAGGGTTGTCATCAAGAGCTGACTGGAACTCTTTTAGAGCCTTTAATGCGTCTACTTCAGTAGTCATACCCTTTGGTGCATGCACAACAATAGACCAATTGCCATCGTTTATGCACTTCGAGTAGAATACCTTCTTTACATTCTTAAAGGCACAAATAAAAGGCTCGTCGACTATGCGGTCTTTAGTCTTCAGCTTTGATAAATCTACCATAATAAGTTTGGAGTCGGGATCAACTTTGCAAGCACTCGTTGTATCCTCCACCTTTACCCAATCACAATAGAATACTGAAATCCAAGTAATCAAGTTCTAGGATTTGTTGAATTATCCCATAATAGGTTAGCACCGTATTCTTTGGATTTTTATCACTTTTGCTAGCGATACAGGTGGTCAAGGCGGAAATTGATATTCCACTGTTTTGCGTCAAAAGCTTTTCCTCATATGGATATGAAATAAAATCAAAACCGTTGGTGCGGAATTTCTTAAACTCTTTTGCACGAAAACTAGGACCTTTTGCTAGGCGTGCAAGTCTGGAAGAGACATCACCTCTTTTTAGAAGCTGCATTTATTAATGAATTTGTATTAGGGCATGTTTTTACCACACATGAATAAATAACCGCACACATAAGATGTGAAAAGTACCTCTTTTGACACCCATGCCCTAAAGTCAGTTGTCGTCCAATTTCTCCTTTGATTTTGGATAATTTCGTTCTCGTACTTCCTACCAAAAAATTATAGAGTTTAGATCATAAAATAAAAAATACATATAATCAAAGAAGAATAATTCAGTAGATACTCACTCTCTCCAGTCTTGGACTTCATCTTGCGATTCGAAGACATGACGAGTTGCTTGCTCGTATTGTAGGTTTGTGAGTTTCACCTCTTTAGGGTTCCCAAACGATAATTCGTCCTCAAACTCGTCAGGTCCCTCTATCACTCGTTCTCCACGAGGATTAAACCTCCTCACCTCTTGTTCTGGCATATGTTCCCTAGCGAATAGCGATGATTCCACCGTTACGTATTCTTCAGCAATTGACCCTCCAATATACCGTGTATTCTTTACATAATCTTTGAAGGTTTTCATCAAGCGCTCAAAAGGATACATCCAACGATACCTCACGGGACCACATAATAAAGCTTCATCGCATAAATGCACAAGCAAGTGGATACTGATATCGAAGAATGACGGAGGAAAATATTTCTCTAATACACAAATTGCCTCGGCTAAAGTTGATTTCGCAGCTTTAATGTGCCTTCTGTTTACCACTTTTGCACAAAGTAGGGTAAAACACAAACTGATTTGCATAATTACCCGACAGAGATCTTTGTGTTCAGAGAAGCAATGCCGAAATAACAACGGGATTAATTGGATGATTACGTGCCAGTCGTGAGACTTGCACTGTTTCAAGTCATTTGCTTGGTAGCTTACTACCCTACGTAAATTACCAGAATAATCGGTTGGAGTCTTCAAGTTGAACAACGTGTCTAAGAGGATCTTCTTCTCACTAGTAGTCAAAGTGAAAGCAGTCGGGGGGATAGAAATTCTTCCTGTCATTGGATCATTTTTTAACCACAATCTCTTCTTTATTTTCATATCCTGTAGATCTCGGCGGGCACGCTTTCCATCTTTGGAATGAGATCCACCCAGACATGTTCCTATCAAATGTTCTGCAACATTCTTCTCTGTGTGTATCACATCAATTATATGCCTTACACGATGATCTTTCCAATACGACAAATCAAAAAATATTAATCGCCTGGACCATGGCTTCGCTTTACTAGGGTCATTCGGATCCTCCCTAGCTTTACGCTTCAGGTTTACAAACTGGGGGTGTTTGTCTACGTACATATTCCCCGCAGTCGCAGCCACCGCCTTCTCCTCAATTTGCTGACCAGAAAGTCGAATAGGTGCTGTTCTTCGCTCGTGACCGACAGGCAAAAAGTTAGACTTGTCGTTCCTAAAAGGGTGACTGGTCGGCAGAAATCTACGATGACCCGTGTAACTCAACTTACCACTATATTTTAACCAATAGGCTTCAGTTTCCTCCCCACATATGGGACATCCATAATAACCATGAACATTACAACCGGACAAGGTCCCGTAAGCAGGAAGATCGTGGATCGCCCACATCACCATTGCTTTAAGTGTGAACTCTTCACCCTTATGAGAATCGAACGCCGCCACGCCTTTATCCCACAACTCTTTAAGTTCTTCGATTAATGGTGCTAAGAATATATCAATATCATCACTGGGAGCCTTCGGCCCGGGTATCAACAGAGATAACAATGTGAACTCCTTTCTCATGCATAATGTCGAAGGAAGACTTAAAGGCGCCATAAGAACTGGCCAATAACTCTGACTAGTACTTAAATTACCGAAAGGGTTAAACCCATCGGTTGAGATTGCAAGACTAACGTTGCGCGGTTCCTTTGTAAATTCAAGGTGTTGTGCATTTGAAATTTGCCAGATGAGTGAATCAACCGGATGACGCATCAAATTCCCACCCACCTCGCATCGCGCATGCCATGTCATGGCCTCCGCTATCCACAGTACAGTAAAAAAACGTTTTAACAGTAGCCCAAGTGGAAAATACTTCAAAACCTTTTGTGGGACTTGCGAGCACTTGCGATTTTTTGCATGTTTGCCATTTCCATTCTCACAAACCATATATCTAGGCTCACTGCATACAGGACATTCATCCTTTTCTTCGTGCTCATTCCGGTACAATATGCAATCATACTTGCAAGCATGAATAGATTTGTATTTCAAACCTAAACCCTTCAAACTCTTCTTCATGGTAGGATAATTGTCTGGTAACATGTTCTCTTTTGGGAGAATTTCTTTAACCCACTTAAGAATTCCGGTTACGCTGTTTCCAGACAAACCAAATTGACTCTTCAAATTATGCAAACCAATCATTGCATATAATACCGAGTGATCTTCATCGCAATCGTTATACAACGGTCTAGCCGCATCGGCTTTCAACCGTATGTATTCCCGATCTCCTAGTAGTTCAGCATCAATTTGTTCATTTACTTGGTCATAATGCGCATTATTTGTATCCATAGGTTGGTGGTTTTGTTGGTTGTGGAGTCCGTAAGCATCATCAATTAAGTCGGTCAATGGACGATGTGTTGGTGAATCATGTACCACTTCTACTCCTTGAGGTTCCGTTACACGGTCGGCTCCCGGTAATTCTTCTGAAACATAAGGTACAACTTTTTCACCATGGTATGTCCATATTATATAGTCTTGACAGATTCCCCACTTTAGTAAATGCAACTCAACAACTTCCAATGACTTATATTTTTCGTTAATACAATGAGTGCACGGACACGGAATCTTCTCACTTTTAAGATTTTTGGAAGCGTATTTAACAAATTCATATACGCCCTTTACATGATTAATTGATATCCGGTTAGTCTCTCCCATCCACTATTTGTATTGTGGGAAATCCATGTAATAATCTTCAAATTTCAGTCATGTGGTAATAGGTTAAAAAATATTATTACAACTGAAACAAAAAGAATATTCTTATGACTGAAACAAAAAAAATATCATTCCAAACGAAACAAAACCAATATTCTTACAACTGAAACAAAAAAAATATCATTCCAACTGAAGCAAAACCAATATTCTTACAACTAAAACAAAAAAAAATTATTACAACTGAAACGAAAGAAAATATTATTAAATCTTGGCCAACAGATAAAGTGGCCAAGTAATAAAAGATTTTGCATAATTCCTCAATTCCATCCCATCCCCGCTGTTAACGTACACAGGTACATCTCCGCAGCCGTTGTATATTTCATCGACCATTATTTTAGCCTCACCCTTCTCCAAAGGTCGGTGATGTACTAGAGTTCCAGGAACCCTGGAGATGAGTATGCACACACCAACAAACCTCGAATTGCTCATATCCTTGATATAGTACTCTTCGCCATAGTCACAGTGAGTTGTTGACGATGATCCGAGCCCCGTGATTGGCGGAGGTGCAGGGGAGGGGAATGTTGGAGGATGAGGCATTTGAGAGGGGAATGTTGGAGGGGAAGGATGTGTGAAACCTTGAGTAGGAGTAGGGTAAGGGTAACCTTAAGGAGGCATTGGGGGCCTATAACTTTCCCAAAGATTCACAAGTTTTCCAATTTGATTTGTCAATAATCCCAGGGAATTTTTAATCTCATGGACATCCCCATCGGTCTTCAACTGGTGGTCCTTTTGGGATGAGATACAATTCTTGACCGAAGAAAGCTCGTCCATAAGACGTGCAATGTATTGAAGTTTTGTTTTTGGCATATGTGAGCCAACACCTCTCGTCCTCCCCCTTTTGTCCTTTCCAAAGGTCTTAGTCAGGGCATCATTTTCAAGGTCAAAGTCATCAGTAGGGCTCGAATTTGATTGACTGCTGATGGCCTCTATTGATTCCAGTGTTTTAGCCAAGTGCAGCAGGAATTTATTATCTTTGTCCCATCGAGCATGAAGGAATAAGTTGGACCGATTTGGGTTTTTACCGGCATCTGGACCATCTTTTGTTCTACTCTACCATTCATTCTTCAAATCCTCATATGATTTGGATCCCAGCCTATGGATATCAGTTTTTTGTGCCCTATTTTTTTTGTTTTGCTCCCTCTGGACCAACTTTTTTTTCCTTCGCCTCATTCTCCAAAAACTTATTCCACTGATCCACCGGCATTTCAACATTGGGAGGCACTTTCTCTTTCAAAGCCAAAATATATGAGCTCGCTGCCTCTTTCGGGAAATGTTTCTTCCGAAGGTTTCTCATGTATGTCCTCAATCCTTCAGCAACCCGAGATAGAACCTTATTCTTGGAACGGTCAGGAAATGAGAAATGCTTGCAAAGTTGGTCATGTATGTCATCTTTGACAGCTTGATCAATAAGGTTCCAATTGTCTGGTCCACCGACTCCCACGTTCATTTTTCCCAGCGACAAACACCGGGCTTTAAAGTTCATCACGTCATTCCTATCACCCGTCGGGTTATTCTCGAGAAGGGAGAAGCCAATAGGCTTCTTTTCATTTGAGCGGGTGGCATCATGAGTGTTGGATGGGGGCGTTAAAGCAACGGGAGTGCTGGATTGGGGCGTAGGAGCACTTGGAGTTGGACTTGGTGAGGAGTGAACCATTGGTGGAGTTGTGAATTGCTCAGCCATTGGTGTTGAGAATTCGGGTTCTGCACGAGATGGTGAACCTCGTTGTGGTGTCACATCGGCACTTGGTACCCTTGGGTTGTTTCCTCTCGACATTATCTACAAAAATTAAAAAATTTAAGTGACTAAATAATTATAGTAATATGAAATTATAACTAATTAATCAAGCTTAATTAGTTTTATATATATAGATAGATAGATACCTTTTCAAAGTAAGACTTTAGAATAAGTTCAATGTGTCTGATCCCCATCCATTCGGTATTAGTTTTTAAGAACCTATGAATTTTTGCACGTGGCCAACTAGAAGGAAGGGTATCTATGATTGATGTGTAGATGTCAGTGACATGAACTCGGAATCCCCTATTTCTCAACTTGTTGGCAAGATTCAATTTTACGTGCATGTGGCGCGAGACATCACAGTCTATGTCAATGCTCTCTGTACGCAGTTGTATCCATAAAGGGTGGATTTTTTTTTCTGCCTTCTCCAACAACGTAACCAAGGTCAGGGCTATGTCGGGATTACGTGTGTGAAATATATTTTGTATAACGTCATCCCAGTTTCCTAATAGAGAAAATAAAATACGATCGGACAAGTAATCTTGTTGGATATCAAATCCATGATTTACAAGGTAGTTAAATTGTTAGATCTTTTTATTTCCGTACCTATAAATAGGAGTACCCTCTATATGACGCACGCTAATAAAAGAGTTATGTGTGCGGTCTAATTGCAACCTCTCCCACTCTTATTGACAGTATTTATCACCGTGCCTCATTTTTCCTGAGAAAAGTATACGAGGGCATGAATACGAGTCCTGCTATTAAGGTTTAGGTTTGAAAGTTATGAGAGTTTAAGCATACATATACACATAAACAATTTGTTCATAATTACACACATAAACATACATATACACATAAATCTATACACAATTTATTTGTTGGCCCAAGTCCGCGACCCACCGGGTATGACAAAAAATGCACATTAATCGCAAGATATGTGATATACTTTTTCATAGGCAAATCAAGAGCACACCCAACAACTTTAATAACATATACATTTATCGACACTAGTATCAATTCAATAAATTCAACATAGTATCCAACAACCAAGCCACAAATATCTCACTATAGTAATGTGCACACGTGTTTGCGACTCGTATGTCAAAAAAAATTATTTAATTATATTTTCTCAAAAAAACAAACAAGACAAACATATTTTGTCGAAAAAAAATACACACGTATACAATCTAGGGTTTATTGACATAATCTATACATACACACACATACTATTTAAGGTTTACTAAACCCTAATATTTTTTTTGACATAAATCTATACACACACACACATACAATCTATACATACACACACATACACACATACAAATATAAATCTACACATACATACACAAAAATTAGGGCTTTAGATAGAAATCACGAAATCCAAATGAATCAATACATACCAACTGAAATCGATTAGCCAAATGCAAATCCAACTGAAATCCAAATGCAAATCCAACTGAAATCAACCGAAATCGCAGGAGCTCGAAATCGCACGAACCCTAACAGCAAACGAAGTCGCACGTAATAAATGAGAAGCTAGGAATATTTCTTTTTAAGACCAGACTATGGTCACGGCCTAGACCCATGACCCGATGTGCGCGACCCATTAATGACCATGAGGCTGGCGATTTCGATATGGTCATGGCCTAGAGCCGTGACCCATTACTGACTTGGGCAATGGCGATTTCAACTTGGTCACGGCCAAGAGCCGTGACCCATGCGCGTGACCCTTTACTTACTGGCAGGACAATGGCGATTTTGATTTGGTCACAGCTTAGGGCCGTGACCCATAATACGTGACCCCTTTCCAGCAGCCTTGGTGTTTGAATGATGTATGGTCACGGCCTATAGCCGTGACCCATACCAACAAATGGTCACGGCCCTAAGCCGTGACCCTTAATGTGTGTGTTTTATGCTTCGTCGCGCCTTTGGTCATAGCCCAAGTCCGTGACCCAACCGCGACCTGTTTGGAGGGAATTTTGGCGCCAAATTGGTCACGACCTGGTCACAGTCCAAGTCCGTGACCCATCCGCGACCAGTTTGGAGGGAATTTTGGCGCCAAGCTGGTCACGATATGGTCACGGCCCAAGTCCGTGACCCATTATGGTCAGGGATTTAGCCCGTGACCACTTCTAGAGCATGGATAATTTAGTGTGGTAATAAAATTGGTCACGCCAAATATTGAGTGGGTCACGGCCAAAGTCCGCGACTAGCTCGTTGTTGACTCTACTCTTATTTTAGTTCTGATTAGTTAGGGCATGTGTCGCCCGTTTTCCTATTCAGTTGGATTTGTTAGAGATTTATGTTCATTTATTTTCAGTATTTGGTACTCTCTGGGATTTAATTCGTGTCAGGATGATTTCATTTGTAGTTTTTAAACTTGGTATTTGTTTATCTGATCTGAATGGTTAAATTCTTGTGTGCTAATTGCCATCTTTAACATTTATATGATTCTTAAACTGTTATTTATTGAAAAGGTTTTCATAATGGAATTTAATAAAATAGAAATAAGGTTTAAATTGTTTTGATACTTAGCTTAATTATTTAGGGTGTTTAAACTGGAAATTTATTTTGCGACAATGATGCTAAGAATGAACCAACCGTTCACCTTGATTTTTAATTTAATAAAGGACAGATCACCCGGTATTTAATTAGGCGGGGTGTCGCATACCGCATGTTCTTTTGGGCTGCTGCGGTTTTTCCATTATTGACTCTAGGTTGCATGTCTATGTGATTCCTTAGAGGAGTAATCATTGCATATTTTATTGTGCATGTATGTTGCGATTAATTTACATAGTCTAATAAAAATGTTTTACCCGGAAGGTTTTTTTTCCTGAAATATGTGAGTTATAAATTTTATTTTTGTTTGTTTGACACACACACACACACACACACACACACACACACACACACACACACACACACATGTAGTTGCATGTTTTAGAGCTGAATTAATTTGGTTTAAAAATTGACTCTAATTAATTAAGTCTAAATTGGTATCGGAGCTTATTTAAGCGATCACCGATTTTACAAATTAGTATCATAGCGGGATTCTCTAAGGTATCGAATGATCCTTGTTTTTTAAAATTTTGTGATATTTATTTTTTTTTAAATCTATTTTGTGAAAAATCGCAATTTTTCCTATGGTGCTCTTATGTAATCGGATGCCCCCCTTTGATGACACGAGTCATAGTTTTGATGATTTAAATAGTTTGAATTTGACGTTTGCGAAAAGAATTGATTTTTTGGAAAAAGAAAATTATCGTTTTAAATCCGTTATGGATCTTTTGCAAACGGTTCAAAATCGAAGAGATTTTTGTCTTGAAAAATTTGTTTTTTTGGACCATGAATTTGATGCTTTAAATTTGTCCATAAAGGAGAGTGATGATAGAGTTTTATTTTTGGAAAAAGAATTTAGAGGACTTTAAAACCTCTAGGATTTGTGTTTGGGCCAAATAGGATAAAAATATATTAATCGATGAGTTTGTGGCAAGTGAGGAGACTCTTAGGGATAAGTGCACGTATTTTAAGGGAGAACGTGATAATCTTGTTGGAATAATTGTAAATTTAGAGAAGGAGTACCTAAAATTGTAATAGTCTAGTTCTTTGCTTAAGTAAAAAATTTTGGAGATGAAAAATAATTTGACAGACTCGAGTAATATTGGTAGTAGGGGTGCACAATGGAACCGAGAAAATCGATAAATCGAACCGAACCGGTTGTATTGGGTTGGGTTGGTTTGGTTTTTTAGATTATTAGTTCGGTTTCGGTTAAAAAAATTTTGATATTTTCCGTTTGGTTCTCGATTCCACTGTAAATCCAACCCGAACCGATCCTCTACTCAAATCGATCCGAACCGATATGTATAGTTTATAAAATAAATAAATATATATGTATATAACACTTGTAATTTATATTTTTGGGATTACCTGAGCTTCTAACATGTTATTGGGGATCAAAATTAATTTTGACCTTACAAAAATTATTGTTGAAAAACATTACTCTTAAGATTTCACTAAGTTTAAAATATGAATTTGGATCTGAAAACTGTTCCGAACCAATCCGGGAACCGTTGGTTCAGTTCTACACAACTGTCGGTTCGGTTTCGGTTCCAAAAATTTAGAACCGACCCATCCCAGTTCGGTTCTCGAGTTTGTATCAAAATCAAACCAAATCGAACTGTGTGCACCCCTAGTTAGAAGCAATGACATTGGCTCGTCGTGTTCTCATGTTTCGAATGTTAAAGCCAAGACCGTTATTTATTTTAGAGGGTCAATAAATCCCAAAAATGTTAAAAAAGGCCAACCCATAGGTGCGGTTCCTCCCATTTACACATGTTCACATTGTGGTAGGAAGGGTCACCTTAGGCGTTTTGGTTTTGATCTTGGAAGAGGTCCGAGGAAGTTGAACTCTAGAGTTCCGTTGGTCCCCGAAACCCCTATACGTCATTGCACACCTATATGGGTTAGGAGTTGATTATCGGTTGCTTGCACATGATTATTCTCTTGTTATATCTTATAGATGATTGTGTTTGCATGATTTGTTTATCATACTCTAGTTGTGCTTCATGTTATATTCTTGCTAGCGTTATAACTTATGTACTTTTGTATTATATTTTTGTTTTTAAAAATATTTGAAAAAATACAAAAAGATTTTATTTTAATAAAAATTTGGAAAAAGACAAAAAGATTTTTGGATTTTGTTTTGCACCATTTACGAATGGACATTTAGGATCACCGAGTCACAATTTCATTCCATATCCACGTGACTGTTTGATAGTGTTTTGATATGCGTCATCATTTTATTTTTGTGCTTTATAATATTTGGAGTCATTGAGATGTGATTAGTTGTTACTACCTACACGTTTTACTCATGAGTTCCTTTATTGCACACTCGCACGATTTTATTTGACTATTATTCTTGTCTATCACATGTTGGTCGGTGTGTTTTCATCTCAATTCTATCTTTAAAACGAACCAAATACGATAAAACTTGACGATGAAAGTAATGCATGTAAGGACCGTTGATGTGAGTTTGTGTGATATTTTTGAAACGGGGAAGGGCTACGAAAGGTACACATTTATCCTTTGCGATTAAGCCACCGTTTAAATCAAACCTAAAAAATTTATGGCATAAAAACATAAGTTAAGGTCTAATGAGGTTGAAAAGAGTCGAAGAAAAAATTTAAAGGTAATAAAAAGAAAAATATGCCATAAACTGGGGCAATTGGATTTAGTTTCATCACCTCAAAAGAAAAATAAAAAGCACTATTATTTATGAAGGAGTTTGGGTGGAACATAAAATGGGTCTGCACGTCCTGACAAAGTCATGAAAAAATATTACATAGACGTTATTGGTGTGAAAATCATATTTGACTTTGATTTGTCGATTTGATTAAGACGCTGTCATCTAAATTCATATTTTTGACACCTGAAGACGATTTTGAGATTCATTCGTTAGGAGTACACATATTCATCGTGCACATATGTCATGTTTGATTGCATTAATGTTCCTATCGAATATGTTCACACCCATTCATTATGTTTTCATGATTTGGCTATCTTAGTGCAAATTCATGGTGTTGAAAAATAAAAAATAGTTTGTGGATGCCTTTGAGGATTCCTTTGCATGAGCGTAGTTTGATCCATGTTTGCTATGTATTTTTGTCATGACACCCCGTGTTTATTTTGTTTATTCTTTTCCTTGTCTATTTCAGACAAATAAAAAGGGGGAGAACGAATTATGATTTTATAGAGGAGTTTGCATTATGGGGGAGATTTGATTATTGATGATTAATTTATTCTTATATCATTTCAAACTCGATGAGTCACAAAGGTATTTGCTTTGTCTCGTGTGTGTAGGTATAAAATTGAATATCATTATTTTGCACACCTCGATGAGAAAAGATTAAAGGTTTGAAGATTTTTGAAGTTAAAGATTTTGAAGAAAAAGTTTTAGACTTACACGTTTAGTACTTTTTCAGTTTGGGATTTATGGGAGGGTATTAGATTTGTATAGGCAGTTGGATTTGATCATTCGGATGTTTTTATTTTGTATCCGCATAGACATATGGGGAGATTTGTAAGGACATATATTATAAGTCATGTTTATATTAATGTATGTCATAAACCGCTACAATCGTCGAAGACTTATTAAAGTTCAATCATGCCTCAATACGGATTCGAATATCAACGTTCTTCAACAAAGAATCCTCCGCGAGATGAATTTTGGTAAGGTTGTGTTTTGGTTACTTTATGGTTCAGTTAAAAGTGTTGGGATATTTTTCTAAAATATTTTATAAGTGTTGAAGCATTACTTTTCGTCAAAAAGAAAATTTTCTAAGTGTTGAGGTAGAGTTTTTTTTATCGAAATTAAAAATTATTTTTTGTACGTTAACGTCATTCAAACGACATCAGTATGTCGTTCGAACCACATAAGGATGTTGCGCGAAGCTATCATTCGAGCGACATAGAAGTTTTGTTCGAGCGACTTCACACCTCGTTCGAGAAGACCTGACGTTTTCATTAAAAGACCCGACGTTTTTCATTTTGCACAAACTGCAAACCAGCAGAATTCTTTGTCTTCTTCGTTTAAGGGTTTAATCATTATTGTTTTCAATTCAAAAAATGTCCCAATATTTATGTGAATTGTTTTTGGAACCTAGGATACAACTTTGGTGAAGTTATTTCTTTGTGGAGTTGTAAGGACATAAATTTCCAATTGAGTCCTTGTATTATTTTGACGTAATTCCATGAACAAAATTGTGTTTATAATATATCATAGGGAGATTTTTATTTTGTCACGATCCCACTTGGTCTATGACGTATTGAAGAAAATTAAAGACGTTGCGGTAAAGCTTCAAAGAATTTATCATGCCGATATTTATTTCGTGCAAGTTTAATCGTCTTCAAAGTTAATTGCATTCCAAGATCACTCAAGTATGAATGCGTATAATTAATGGTGCTCGGAATTATTTTTATAAAAGACAAGGATGTAATTTTTATAAAGAAAAATGTTTTTAAAATGTTTTATAGTGTTTTAAACGGTCTACACATTTTAATTCTGATAAGTTCGAATAGGAGTTTGACTTATTTGGATCTCTCATGGAAGAGACGTTTTGAACAAAAAAAATTAAAAAGTCAACTCTGTCGCTCGAACGACATCAGATCTCCTTCGAACAAGATGATGATGTCGCATGAACGACTTGCATTGTCGTTCGAACGATACAGAAATCGAGGCGGCTTTTTTACTCCTATTTAAATAGTGTTTGCATCATAATTTCGCAAGTGTGCATTCTGAAAAACCTTTTAGGAACCAGAAACTTGTTTGCACATGTTTTCTAAGGTTTACAAAGCATAAACACATCCTTAGAAGTTTGCAAAGATCCAATTTATTATTCTTATATGTTTAAGTGAACTTACTGCACCAAAGTTGTTTGTTCTACACATTGAACATCAAAGGGTTCTGCAGTGAAGAAAAGAGAAGGACTTCTTGTTCGACATCGTAGATGAATCAGAGCCATTCGGTGGATATCGAGACATATGTGGACGCGTGTGTTGTGGACAGGTATCGTGGAAGAAGAACTGTATGCGTGGCACTGTGAGAGGAGTGGTTGAAGATCAGAAGAGCGTCAAAACTCGTGGGGATCGAGTCGTTGAGTGAGACTTTATCTGTCTTTGTAAAACGATATTCATAGTGATTGTCTGGCTTGGGCCGTCCGAGTTGTTTTTCCATTTTTGGGTTTTTTCCTCGTACATCCGGCGTTGTGAGTATTCTTTACTTTACTTTCTTTAATCACTATATGCATGTTTAGGATTAAACAAGATAAAATTGGTTTAAAGTAAGAATTGAGTTTTTCACAACTAGGTTTGGTGCATAATTAAAAGTTGGATAATTTTTCTAAGAAAAATTTGGTTTTGTTTAAAACACACATATTGGGCCACATTTTTTCAAATTGGTATCAGAGCGGGTTACGCTAATTTATCGCGTGATCCTGATTTTTCAAGGGTTTGCCTTTTGATACAATTTGATTTCTCACGTCGTCGAATTGGTATCAGAGCTAGAAAACGTTTTTTTATTTGTTTTATGATCCCGTGTGTTTTTAAAGATGAATTCTGGATATAACGAATTTTCTCGAACTCCTGTTTTTATGGAACTAATTACACTTATTGGAAGATGAGAATGAGACGTGCATTAAAATATATTGATGAGCGTGTTTGGTTAACAGTTGAGAAAGGTTGGACACCCCCTGTCATTATTGTAGGTGAGGTCACTAGTTTAAAACCTGTTGAGTCATGGACCGAAGTGGAACAAAGACTTTCACAATGTAATTCTAAAGGTTGCACGTAATTGCTTCACATGTCACACAGGAAGAATATAACAGAATTATGGCTTGTGAAACATCAAAAGAGGCTTGGAATATTTTGGCACTCACTCACGAGGGCACCAAAATATCACTACACAGTTTGACACCATTAGGATGTTAGAGAGTGAGACTTTTGATGAGTTTTATGCTAGGTTGTTCAATATTGTCAACTCGTTGTTTAACCTATGAGAGAAAATTCTTGACAACCGTGTCATAAAGAAATCCTTAGGTCGTTGATGCGAAAGTGATCATTTTAAACTCTTTGGGAAGGTTAGAGTCTACGAAACTAGAGAAGATTGTAGGTGACCTACAAACCTATGAAATTGACATGATTACCTCCAAGCAAGTGCCTAAGAAAGAAAAGGGTATTGCTTTGAAAACTCGGAAGGAGGAAATTAAACATTTCGATTCCGAGGATGTTGCTTTATTGGCAAAGAAATTTAAAAAATTTATTAAGTTTCAAAAGCAATCGAAAGATGCCAAGAAATTTTAAAAATTCAAGAACAAAGTAGATCCCACCTCTAAGGATAAGTTCGAGAAGCCTGATAGAGATGAGTCGGATAAGTGTTTTGGGTGTGAGGGGTACGATCACAAAGTTAAGGAGTGTCCCACTAGACTTAAGAAAGAGGGCAAGCAACCCATTGTCTATAATGCTACCTTAAGTGATAGTGATCTGAAAGAGGGAGAGAGTTCCCCCATTGATCGTAACTTTGTTGCGTTTATGGCATGTCATGTGAGCGATGACGATTCTCATGTGCATGACACTTCCGAGGAGGTTTTGAGTGTATCCCATTTTAGTGAGGGTGAAGAGAGTGACGAGGAGGAGATAGATGTGAAAGAATTGCAAAATGCGTTTAATGAGTTGTATGCCGAAACGGTGAAGGTGAAAAAGGCTAACTCAAAATTGTAATCTAAGTTGAATGAGCGTGCCATAGAAAGTAATGATAGTTTGATTGAGGATCTTAGGGCACGAGAGAAGAAGTTTAGGGAGAAACTAGAGTTTGTGGAGAAAGAGAGAGACAATCTCCGTGGTTTGATGGGATCCTTGAAAAAGGAGATTTTAGAGTTTGAGGAGTCTAGGCGTTTGCTCGAGTCTAGGATTCACGAGTTGGAGGAGATATTGAGAGACTCGTCTAGAGTCAAGTTTGATTTGGAGGCTAGGTTGGAGAAGTTAGATAAGATCCTAGGTACCGTCCAAATTAAGGGAGATAGGGGAGGTATAGGTTTTGATAAGAGAGTTGTTCCCATCCCCCCCCCCCCCCCCCACGCACGTGTGAGAAACACTAGGAAGGTTAGAAAAGGTCCACATATAGGTAATCATTCCCACCACCGCTACACTTGCACGTTTTGTGGTAGGAAAGGTCACCTTAGGCTTTATTGTTACGACCTTAGACAAGCTCCTAGGAAGTTTAGGAATAAAGTTGCCCCGGTTCCCAAAATCCCCATGCATTGTTTTACACCTACTTGGGTTAGGAAATCGGATTTAGTGGCTTTAGGAATTAAACTTCATGATTCTAGTTTGGGTGCACTTGATTCTTCCCATGCTAAATTTAAAGGATGATAGTGTTGCCATGTTTGTCATATGCTAGATTGCTTCATAATTTATTCATTGCTAGTATAATGACATGTGTATCATTTTTGCATTTTATTTTTCACTTGTTTGAGTCTTATTTGAAAAATAAAAAAAGATTTTGTTTTTGAGAAAACTTCTGAAAACCCAAAAAGATTTTGTTTTTATTTGAGTCAAAATATGAAAAGCCAAAAAGATTTTCGATTTTTATTTTTGAGTTTACATGTTTCATGTGGCATATTGGTGTGCTTGGACCCCCCCCCCCCCCCATCATTTCATTATCCATGTGGCTAGGACATTTGGTCATTATTATCGATGCTTAGAATGATCTTAACAATTGTTTATATGGGGTTGTTTCGAAGTTGATGTGCATTTTGATTCGACTTTGTATATATGCCAACATTGTACACATGCACGAGTTTATATGAATGTTTAACTTCTCTTGCATATTTCAATTTGGTGAGGCGTTCTTATCTCAATCTTATCATCTATGCGTAAGTAGACTTAAGGAGAAGTGTGCATGTAATAACCATTTACCGTGAGGATTTAAATTGGTAAAAATAATGAGTGATTCACGGGAAAGGGCTGCGAGAGTTCAAAATTAACTCGTCGTGAAAGCCACCGTTTAAAAGAGCCCAAAAGAAAATGTAATATGCTAAGAAAATGGGCCAAATTAGTTTAGTTCATTCCAAAGAAAACATGTTATTATTAAGGGAGTTTGGATGGATTAAAAATTTAACGGGTTTGCACAACTAATCCTAAAGGTTGAAACATTGCAATTTGACGTAGGATCGTCAAAATTCTGGATTTGTGTGCATGTAATATGTTTAGTTCATTAAGCTCACACATTTATTGTCATATGGCTATAATAAAGTTTGATGATTTATCACTATCAATTATAGCTTTTTGATCATTTCGATGTGTTGGAATTTTGACTCATTTGTTGTAGTTTCACGTCCATTCATTCCATGTCCATGTTTGAGCACATCGGTACTATGTTTGCATGTAACTCACATTTTTAGTTTCTATGAGTTTTTGCATTTTGTGTTAAAAGCCTACTGTTTTAACACTGTCTTGCTTCTGTCAGGCTCTTCCTGGAATTTTTTTGTGGAAATTTTTTCACTGGGCAAAAATATAACATATTTCTGGGAAAATGTGAAAATTTGGCAGGTCGCGAGAAGTCGTTCAAACGACATCCCATGTCGCGCGAACGACCTCAGTACCTCGTTCGAGCGACTTCGCATCTGATTGGTTGAATTTTTCCTTCTGATTGGTTTGTAGTCCTCTGGGTTAAATTGGTATATTTTTGGTACTGCTGGAAGTTTTTCTGAACTAATTGGTTTATATGCAGGTTCTTTTATCTAAAATTGGTATTTTTCATATTAGTCCGTTTATCACACCTGATTAGATTGCTACAATGTTTGTGTGATTCATTGGTTTACTAGCTACTGATTTATCATTACATGGTCACATTCAGCTGGTTGTTTCATGATTATCTAGCATTTTCACTACTCAAAATAGTATCCAATTAATTTAAATTGGTTTATATTATCATGCTAGATATTTCTGATTGGTTTATCTTTTCACCGGGTTGTCTATTCGAGACAAAAAGGGGGAGAGATGTACGTGATGTAGGGGGAGATTTGAGCACGTTTTGATGTCATATTTTACAAATTGGTATCTCTAATTGATGTTGGTAGATCACATTGGTATCATTTTCGCATTCATCAAATTGGTATCATTTTGTTGCTCAAGTTGTTTAATAAATGAGTATTTTCAGAGATTATTCATATTGGTATCTATTATTGTTTGGTGTCATTTGGATAAATATATTGGTTTCATTTGTTCCTCCATACTTCACTGGGTATTTGTTTGTTTCATGTGTGTAGGTATGCTTCAGCGATTCAAGATTTCAAGTCTACATCACATTAAGACAGTTCATGCTTGTCGGTGCTACATATTCTAGTTTGTGTCCTGTATTTTAGATTTTGGGTTTATGGGATGGGATTTAGGCGTCATACGGCTTGACGGCCCGATTAGGCATTTCACTGGTTTAGTTTTATCCCGGAATAGTCAAAGGGGGAGATTTGTAAGGACATAAATTTTCAATTGAGTCCCTATATTGTTTTGACTTAATTCCGTGGACAAAACTGTGTTTGTAATATGTCATAGGGAGATTTTTCTTTTGTCACGATCCCACTTGGTCTATGACGTATTGAAGAAAATCAAAGACGTTGCGGCAAAACTTCAAAGAATTTATCATGCCGATGTTTAATTAGTGCAAGTTTAATCGTCTTCAAAGTTAATTGCATTCCGAGATCACTCAGGTATGAATGCGTATAATTAATGGTGCTCATAATTGTTTTTATAAAAGATAAGGATGTAATTTTTACAAAGAAAAATGTTTTTAAAATATTTTATAGTGTTTTAAAAGGTCTACATTACGTTTTAGTTTTGATAAGTTCGAATAGGAGTTTGACTTATTTGGATCTCTCATGGAAGAGACGTTTTGAAAAAAAAATCAAAAAGTCAACTATGTCGCTCGAACGACATCAGACCTCATTCGAACGAGATGTTGATGTCGCGCGAATGACTCGCATTGTCATTCGAACGGCATAAAAATCGAGGCAGCATTTTTAAACCTATTTAAACAGAGTTTGCATCATAATTTCTTAAGTGTGCATTCTGGAAAACCTTTACGAACCAGAAACTTGTTTGCACATGTTTTCTAAGGTTTACAAAGCATAAACACATCCTTAGAAGTTTGCAAAGATTCGAGTTATCATTCCTATATGTTTAAGTGATCTTGCTACACCAAAGTTGTTTGTTCTACACATTGAATATCAAAGGGTTTTGCGGTGAAAAAAAGAGAAGGACTTCTTGTTCGACATCGTAGACGAATGAAAGCCATTCGTTGGACACCGAGACATACGTGGACGCGTGTGTTATGGACATATATCGTGGAAGAAGGACTTTATGCGTGGGCACTGTGAGAGGAGTGGTTGAAGATCGGAAGAGCGTCAAGACCCGTGGGGATCAAGTCGTTGAGTGAGACTTTGTCTGTATTTGTAAAACCATATTCATAGTGATTGTCTGGCTTGGGCTGTTCGAGGTTGTTTTCCTGTTTTTGGATTTTTTTCTCGTACATCCGGCGTTGTGAGTATTCTTTACTTTACTTGCTTTAATCACTATATGCATGTTTAGGATTAATCAAGATAAAATTGGTTTAAAGTAAGAATTGTGTTTTTCACAACTTGGTTTGGTGAATAATTAAAAGTTGGATAATTTTTCTAGGAAAAATTTGATTTTGTTTAAAACACACATATTGGGCCACATTTTTTCAAGAGTGTTATCTCTACGGCTGACTACGACTGCGTGTCGATTGGGAGTGCTCGTGGGTGTTCATGGCTGAATTGGGACCACGTGTTCTTGTGGACTGTTGTGATTGTTCTATTGTTGACTCTAGGCTATGTGTCTATGTGATTGTTCTGAGGAGCAATCATTGCAGATTTCATTGTGTATGTAAGTTGCGATTTATTTTATATAGTGAAATAAAAAAGGTTTACCCGAAAGGTTTTTTTCCTGAAATCTGTGAGTTAGAAATTTTATTTGTGTTGGTTTGACACACACATACACACACACACACATGTAGCTGCATGTTTTAGGGGTGAATTATTTTGGTTTAAAAATTAACTACAATTAAATAAGTATAAATTGGTATCATAACTTATTTAAGCGATCCCCGATTTTACATGATTCAGAGGTGAACTTTTAGGAGCTGAAGTTTATTTGGTCCATTTAACAAAGAATTGAAGAAGATTACCCTCGTTCGGCCTTTGTTTTGTTGGAGTACAAGAGTTCAATCAGCTCTTTTGTATCTCAGCCTACGGAGGACATTCCCTCAGCCCCCATAGATTTAGGAGACTCGTTAATTGCTAAATTTGAGTCTCATTTTGAAGAAGGAGATATTATTCTAGAGGAACTTCTTCCTCTTTTGAATCTTTCAAAATAGCTACAATACCGACCACCTCTTCATCCCCTATCAAGATGGTGAAAAGAAAAATCCCAAATTTAATGTCTGGAGCTATGTCTCCCCCACCTGTTTAGATAAAGAAGACTGTCGGTGAAGGATCCAAGCGGCCAGTGGTTGTTACCACTAAGGAGATTAATAACATTAAATCTCAATTTAAGAGATTGAAGAGAGCTCTTGCTCTCTTGCAGGGATTGGCACAAAAGATGCAGGCCGACAAGGCCTCTACTGCATCTACTTTTGTGGCAATGAACCCCGGTTTGGCCAGGGGTTTGATCTATTATGGGGTATTGCCAGCGGATAGGTCGGCAACTGCTCCCATGTCTAGGGTCAGACTACTGGAGAGGGTCAACTAAAATTTAGCTCTGGTAATTGTGCACACAAGCATGTCTTTTTTAATTTCTACTCTCCCTATTAAATTCTAATGATTGCCTTATGTTGATATTGTTTGCAGTTTTTGGTTGACTGTGACCAGTTGCTGATAAGGGGTGATCAATTGAGAGAATCATGAATGGATGTTGAAGTGGCTTTCAGAAGCTTGAAGAACTCTTTGGGTGCCATTAAGGAGGCCTGTAAAAAGGACAGGGAAAATTGGCAAGGTCTCTTAAATACTATAGAGAAACAAAAGAAAGACGCCGAGAAGGTTGCTACTGATTTTACCTTGGAGATTGATGAGTAAAAGGAGAAGTTATAGGAACTGAAAGCCACTGTAAATAAGGAAAAATAAGATGCCTTCATTAGGAGACAAGACAAAGCTTTTTTCAGCTGCTGCCCTCCAAATTGAATACATTCAAAAGGTTGCCTTCAAGGAGGGTTGGACATTAGTTGTAAAGTAAGTCGGCACTACTATCGATTCTGAACTCTTCCAGCACTATAATCCTCTCACTACTCTAAACATTAATGAAGATGTGGAGGACGGGAAAGTCACTAGTCAGTCTTTAATGGTGCCAGAAGTTTCTTTGGTGGCAGTTTCTTCAGCAGAGGATGAGGCCCAGGGCAAGGAGAATGTGTAACTACTTGGTTGGCCAATATTTTTTCTCTTTACTTTCGTAATGTTTGATTCCTTTTTTATAATTCGGAACGAGATCCTATGAGATGTACTCTTTATTTTCAATAGTAATACAACTTTGTATTGGACTTCATATTGTTTCTTTATAATTTATTGATTTATAGTTGCATTTATAGTCTCGTTCTCCAGTTTAATTACAAGAGAAAATGCCATTGTAACTGCCAAAAGAGATTTGTACAGAAGAAGCATTCAGTTGTTCGGCATTGGGAATGAGGAATTGAAATAAGACTAGTTAGAGGAGTTGCTCAGCCTGAATGCTTTAAACAAGGTGATGGAAGCCTACCGTCATCTTCACAGACTCTTTGACCAGGCAGTGGCAATTAATGCTGCTTATTATGAAATGATTGAGAAAATGCAAGAGGATCACGAGGCTTCTCTCGCTAACCTTCATGCAAATCACGAAGCAAAGCATAACTTGTTGAGCACTGAATATGTGTTTGATAAAAAAAAACTCTAATATATCTATTCGGCATTCCTGAAGAAAGAATTCATGTTTTCTCATGATGTGGAAACCACTCGGGAGGTGGCTATACTGT
This sequence comes from Sambucus nigra, assembly GCA_949130495.1. Classification (NCBI taxonomy): domain Eukaryota; kingdom Viridiplantae; phylum Streptophyta; class Magnoliopsida; order Dipsacales; family Adoxaceae; genus Sambucus; species Sambucus nigra. The sequence continues at coordinate 23,893,909 of OX422213.1, read as the reverse complement.
TAGTGAAGGAAAAATGCCCTTAGGAATTAACTAGAGAGCCTGAAAAAGTCCTGTAGGTGTTCAAGATAAAGGTGCCTCATTCTTGGAACTGGAGAATGCCTAGTTGATGGAAGAACTATAAATTTTGAAGAAAACTAAGTCTGGCTAGCCATCTAAATAAGTGGTGGTTGCTCGGACAACCATTGAGGAGGAGAGGACTAAGAAGGCCTTAGCCGATCAGGAAACCTTAATTAAGAGTAAGTATGTGGCTATTAAAAAACTCACTGATAAGGTTGATCGACTAACTTTCTATTTCCACAAAGTATACCTGGGTAGTTTTGATGGATGACTATGATGAAGCCTTGGCGCATTTAGGGGATGAGTTAGAGCAATCCCGGCACGAAGGTCATAAATGGGGTTAGCTGAATGCGTTAATAGTCACAAAGATTCCTAAAACAGACCAATTATGGTACTGGTGTGATCCGGGTGTATTGGATTACCCTAATCCCCCCTTCAAACTTGATGCTAATTTGATCCCCATTGATTCCATTCCTCAAAGCTTGGTTATAAAATATTTGGGTAATTTTAGATTATATGATGAAGACACTTATGTTCGTCCATATCATCTGGTGAACACGGCAAGTTCAAGTGGTTATGACCGGATGAGAGACTTAAGTTCTGCCATTCCTCCTTCTCATCTTGATATTCCTCCTGCTAGGATGGATAAATCTCAAGGAAAACTTCATGTCGATCGAGGATTATTTTTCTCTTGCCTTTGTCTTGGTATTGTACTGTTTAATATTGATTCGTAATGATCCTTTGGGACTATTGGAATAAAATGTCTTTATTGACAAACACATATTAATTATGTATTTGGAATTTATTTAACAACTAAGTGTTCTGATTAGTTGGTTGGCTGTTCCAACCAACTAATTTGCTTAACTTGGTTTATATTTTTGGGACGAACCTGAGTTGTTCGACCTTAGGTTCTACTAACTCACTTAGGTTTGCCAAAATGGATCTTTCTCATTTTTACACTAAATGTTTTGCATTAGTTACCATTGGTGACCAGATGCTTTAGAATCTTTCCTTGATTTAATTCGGTCTGGGAAAGCTCCTTGTTCTTAACTTTTAGTGTCGTATATGAAGTTTTTGAGAGAACTCTCATTCGTGGAACTTCTTGTTCGTGACTTGTCAAATACGAAGCCATAAATGAGTTTCTGCTTTTTTCTTTGTACTTGTGATTTGTTATTTTCTTCGGCGATTGTCATCTCCTATTCTAGAAAAAAACATAAAACGAAAGTTTAAATGAGAATAAAGCATATACATTCTTATTGAAATGAGCATAACTGTTACATAAAGTTTCACTCCATAACTGTTGGTAAAACTTTCTGAAATTCTCAACATTCCAGGGGTTTTTGAATTCTTCTCCTTCAAATGCTTCCAAACGGTAAGTTCCTAATCAAACAACCACCGAGATATGGTAAGGTCCATGCCAATTAGCCTCCAATTTGCTGCCCTTTTGGAGTACTTTTTTTAGAACATAATATCATTCCTTAAAGTTTCTCGTCTTGGCTCTCCTATTTCAAAATTGAGTAGTGCGCTGCTGATATGCATCCATTCGAAGCGTCGCATCATCTCTTACCTTTTCGATTAAGTCTAGGTCTAACTTCCTCATGAGATCACTTTTTAGTGAGTTAAAATTAAGCACTTGGTGGCTTGTTAAGCCCACTTATTTCGAAACCACTGCTTCTATTTCGAATGCCAACATACAAGGAGTTTTGTCAGTAACAGTCCTCGGCATGGTTCTGTAGGTCCAAAGAACACAGTGTAGTTCATTAATTTAGTTACCTCTTACATCGGTAAGTCTCTTTTTGAAATCGCAGAGCAATATTTTGTTAGTTACCTATGTTTGGTCGTTGCGTTGAGGATGTCATAGGGCAGAATGAAGTCTCTGGATTTTGGGTTGGATACAATAATTCTCAAATCTCTGGTTATAAAAATGAGTGCCATGGTCAGTGATGATGGCATACAATATCTCATACCGGTATATGATCTGCTTCCATGGAAATTGAAAGAGTATTTCATAGGGCATTTCCATTAAGGTTTCAGACTCCACCCACTGGGTGAAATAATCCATTGCGACCATAAAGTATTTAAATTGTCATTTTATCTTCAGCAATGGGTCGACCAAATCGATTCCCAAATGGAAAATGGCCTAGAAGGAGTGATAGGAGTTGAGGTAGACCTCAGTCTTCGATGTATGGCGACGAATCTCTGGCACTTTTTGTTTCCTAGCAAACAGAGCGTGGTTTGCTTTCATAGTTAACCGTTAATACCTCTATATTACTATTCATATTAATAGTGATCGGCATGCTGAGTGAGCTCCACATGAGCCTTCATATACCTGCTTGATTAAATCTTGTACTTCGATGGGGTGTACACATTGGAGCAAAGAAATAATGTAGTTCATTTTATATAAGACGCCCCTTTCCATCACATAACTAGATGCTTTGTACCTTAGTTTTCTTGCCTCTTTAGGGTCAGCAAGTAACAAACCCTTGTCAATATATTATTTGATATGATCCATTCATGAGGGTCCTAACTCCATGGAGATTAAGTCGATAGTCTCCTCGTGTATGCTTCTTTTTGGATGGATCTCCACTGGAATAGTCCTTACGAGCTTTGTCTTGGTCCCTAAGGCCAGCCGAAGAAGTGATCTGCTCGAGCATTCTCATTCTTGGTATTCGAACCATCTTGACTGCCAGTAGTTTACAGATGACTTCAATAACTTTGAAAAAATATTTCGCCGTGAGCTCCCCCTTAACCCCATTACTTGGATCACTTAATTAACAATTATTTGGGAGTCACTTTGGCTATGGCCTATTCGGCACCTAATGATAAGGCTAATTCCAAGCCGATGATTATTGCCTTATATTCTGCTTCAGTATTGGAGGCTTGGAACTGGAAATAAAGTGCATATTACACGTCTAAGTCATAAGGGTGTTGATAATTACCCTTGCTCCACTGCTTGTGACGCAAGTTTATCCATCGTCATATAGCTTCCAAACAGGGATGTTATCAATAAAAATCCCTTCACTTAGTGTTACTCGCACATATAACTTTTTGTTTTGTTCTTTATATCGTTGGGTGTTTTTTTATGCAGCGTATGTCTCAGGTTTTTCGACTATAGAGCCTTATTTCAGAGGAGTTTGCTTGGAAGTTGAGCTATCTTCAAAGGAAGTCTGCTCGACAGGAAAATTTAGACTGTCCTCTTGATAAGTCAACGATGAAATTCGCTACAGTTTGTCCTTTTACTGTCGTTCTCGGCTCATACAATATAACAAATTCTCCTAACTCAACTGCCCAGGCAATTAATCTCCTTGACTTTTCTAGACTGTGAATTACTTGGCGCAAGGGAAAATCTGTGTAAACCACTATGGTATGGTCCTGAAAGTAGGGTTTCATTCTTCTTATTGCTTAAATGAAGTCCAAGGCCAATTTTTCCAGGCGAGGATACTTGATTTCTGCTCCTCTAAAAGCCTTTCTTGTGAAATACACTGGATTTTGTATCCCACTTTCCAATCGAACTAGTGCTGAGATGACGGCAGATTCTGACACAACCAGGTATAAGTATAATTTCCCCCTCCATAAGTGGTCGGGAGAGTAGTGATGGGGATCCCAAGTACTGCTTTAGGTATTAAAAGGATTTTTCACATTCATCATTCCATTAAAAGGCTTTTCTAAGTATTTTAAAGAACGAAAAATACTTGTCAGTGGCTCGGGAGATATATTGGTTGAGGGCTGCAACCCTCCCAGCTAACTTTTATACATCTTTCTTTCATGAGGGAGATTGCATGTTAATTAATTGTAACACCCCGCCCGCCCGGGGAGAGCGAACGGAGCGCTAATGCGATAAAATAAATCCAAATCCACAAGTGACAAGGTATAGAGCATCTAAATCCCACATAATATAAATCCACTAATCTCAATTCTTCAAATACAACAAGTCTCTCAAAATAATATATATCACCAATGCTCTATACAACAAAAATAAATACAAATCTTCTCTCTCGAATATTCTTCCCAAAATCTCCAAGCTAAAAAAAATCTCCAATTAATCCATAGCGTCTAAATCCACGCTAACCTGCCAACTAAAAGAAAATATGGGGAAGTACACAATACGACAAGAAAGATGTTCAACAAATATATGTTAGCGATGAATAAAACGTAACAACACGAGTACGAATATTCAAATCAAAATGCAAATCTCAATAGCATTTCATCATTATAATTTCTCAACAACACTTTAACCGGGTCACCAAGCCTAACCACATCCGTATACGCTTTATCAAGACATAGCCCGGGAAACAGGAATTTTGGCGGGTGCCCAACATCCGTGTCATATTAAAATCTCATGACAACGTGCTCATCAACAATATAATGATACCACATGAATCAAAATAATTTCAACAATTATTTTCCAGATTTCAATGAATTTATCAATTCAAATATGAGTTCAATTAAATAAGAATTCAAAGAGAATGACACTCGCGAGATTTAAGGAGCATATTGTGTAAAACCCCATACCTCAAACCATGATGAGAAATCAACGATCACATCCTCAAGATCAACACAAAATATCTACAAAATCTCCTCCAAGAACCTCCAACAAAATAGCCCCAAGAACACCTCTAATCTAAGGTTGGAACTCACAAATCTCAAGGGTCAATGTGTATAAAAAAAGAAGAGGAATATAAAATATATTTGTTGCCAAAATTTGTGCCAAAAGTAGGTTAAAAGGGTTGCCCACGACTTCCTTTTATAATGCAAAGAAATGAAGAGTTGGAATCCAAAAGACTCCTTTAAATAAGGCAAAGAAATGAAGAGTTGGAAGTCAAAACAACTCCAAGAGTTAAAAACACTTAAAAATCATTTTAAAATTCGTTTTAACTCCGTTTTCGAAACCGTTTGAAATTCTCGCCTTTAAAAATAATAACCAACATATATGAGCAATAAAAATAATTTTATCAAAAACTTTATTTTCCTCCATTTTCATAAATTAATTAAAATAGCCCAAAATTACGCGGGTTATTACACTTCCCCACTAACAATGGAATTTCGCCCTCGAAATTCGCCGAATGCCTAACTCTCAAAATCAGGCCACTACACTAACTCCAAAAATAAATCACGTCTCCCAAAAGTAAATTCCTCACATCTAGTCTTGAAACTTATCACGAATATCACCTAAAATTTTCTATATCCAAAAATTGCTAACCACACAATGAACCCAAAATTCAAGCCCCGAGCGTTGTCGTATACCTAAGCTCTGATACCATTTGTAACACCCCGCCCGCCCGGGGAGAGCGAACGGAGCGCTAATGCGATAAAATAAATCCAAATCCACAAGTGACAAGGTATAGAGCATCTAAATCCCACATAATATAAATCCACTAATCTCAATTCTTCAAATACAACAAGTCTCTCAAAATAATATATATCACCAATGCTCTATACAACAAAAATAAATACAAATCTTCTCTCTCGAATATTCTTCCCAAAATATCCAAGCTAAAAAAAATCTCCAATTAATCCATAGCGTCTAAATCCACGCTAACCTGCCAACTAAAAGAAAATATGGGGAAGTACACAATACGACAAGAAAGATGTTCAACAAATATATGTTAGCGATGAATAAAACGTAACAACACGAGTACGAATATTCAAATCAAAATGCAAATCTCAATAGCATTTCATCATTATAATTTCTCAACAACACTTTAACCGGGTCACCAAGCCTAACCACATCCGTATACGCTTTATCAAGACATAGCCCGGGAAACAGGAATTTTGGCGGGTGCCCAACATCCGTGTCATATTAAAATCTCATGACAACTTGCTCATCAACAATATAATGATACCACATGAATCAAAATAATTTCAACAATTATTTTCCAGATTTCAATGAATTTATCAATTCAAATATGAGTTCAATTAAATAAGAATTCAAAGAGAATGACACTTGCGAGATTTAAGGAGCATATTGTGTAAAATCCCATACCTCAAACCATGATGAGAAATCAACGATCACATCCTCAAGATCAACACAAAATATCTACAAAATCTCCTCCAAGAACCTCCAACAAAATAGCCCCAAGAACACCTCTAATCTAAGGTTGGAACTCACAAATCTCAAGGGTCAATGTGTATAAAAAAAGAAGAGGAATATAAAATATATTTGCTGCCAAAATTTGTGCCAAAAGTAGGTTAAAAGGGTTGCCCACGACTTCCTTTTATAATGCAAAGAAATGAAGAGTTGAAATCCAAAAGACTCCTTTAAATAAGGCAAAGAAATGAAGAGTTGGAAGTCAAAACAACTCCAAGAGTTAAAAACACTTAAAAATCATTTTAAAATCCGTTTTAACTCCGTTTTCGAAACCGTTTGAAATTCTCGCCTTTAAAAATAATAACCAACATATATGAGCAATAAAAATAATTTTATCAAAAACTTTATTTTCCTCCATTTTCATAAATTAATTAAAATAGCCCAAAATTACGCGGGTTATTACATTAATGCTCTGATCTTGTCTGAATTGCCTTCAATTTCTCTCTGGTTCACGATGAAACTCAAGAACATCCCCTTCTGTATATCGAACACGCATTTAGTCGTATTGAGTTTCATATGGTGTTTCTCAAGCTAGTCAAATGTTTAGCTTAGATTTTTGATGTGGTCAACAGATTTTTTCCTCTTGGTGCGCATGTCATCCATATTCTTCCCTATTTATTCCTCAAAAACTTTGTTTACCAGCCTCTGGTATGTTGTTCCAGTATTTTTGAGCCCCAAAGGCATAACGTTGTAATAGTAAGTACCTCAGCTGGTGATGAAAAATGTACTCACCCTGCCCTCTAGCTTCATCTTGATCTGGTTGTACCCTAAGTAAGCATCCATTAAACTCAGTAACTCATGCCCTGTTGTGGCATCCACCAATTGATCAATCCTTGGAAAATGAAAGTGATATTTGGGATAGGTTTTATTAAAATCGGTGAAATCAACACACATATGCCACTTGTTCTTCTTCTTCATCATCATTACTACATTAGCTAGACAATCCGAGTATTTCACGTTTTCAATGAATTTTGCCCTTTTTATCTTGTCTAACTCCTTTTGGATGGCTACATTCTTCTCGGTACTAAACACTCATCATTTTTGCTTGATTGACTTAGCACCCTTGATGATATTTAGCTTATGGAATATTAATTCTGGATCGATTCCCGATATGTATTTATGATTTTATGCGAACACACTTTTCCTTTATTTAAGGAATGTTATCAATTCCTGCTTAAGGGATAGTTCTAAGGTTGGACTAATTTGTGTGGTCCTTTTAGATCTTTCATTATCCAATATAACTGTCTCAGTGACTTCCACAACTTGTCCTTTAACCAAATTAGCTTCCTACCGGGGATCCAGGGTCTCAATCAGGTAAGTGGTGGTGATTTTTTTAACTCCTCTTGGTCAACAAATGTATAGTAGCATTCTACGGCCTTAACTTGATTCCCCTTTACTACACCAACACCATAGTGAGTGGAGAATTTTAGGCATCGATGAACTGTGGACGATATTGCTTCAAATTTCTTCAAGCCGACTCTGTTAAGGTTCGTGTTGTAGGTTGACTATACATTCTTATAAAGGATGAAGAAATAGATCTTCTCAGTTCTGCTATCTGGCCAAGTGTCGATCAAAACTTCCAACTTGATAGTTCCCAAAGGATAGACCTTTTCCCCAAGAAACCTATAAGAGGTTTATGACAAGGTTCCAGCTTGCCGTCTCTCAGTCATAAACTATGGAAATAATTGTAAAACATAACATCAGCCGAGCTGCCATTGTCTACTAGGATCCTAGCAATCCTTGCTTCATATACTCTAAAGGTGATGTTTACAGGATCATCATATGGGTGGAGTACTCCTGATAGGTCGTTATTGAAAAAATTAATAACTAGCTTGTCTTTATTTACCTTTTTAGGTCAGCCATCAACCTCATCTGATAAGTTGATCTACCGAATGTAAGAACAAGATTTTGCCTCATTCAAATAGGTTTTTCTCTCAGTTGTTTCGTCTCCACCACCGTCGTCTCCTCCTACAATAAAATGACAATCAAAGGATATCATTTTGTGTATTAAGCTTTGGCTCCCTATTTTTTTCCGGTAAGTCTGGATGATCTTTTGAATCATCATCCCGATTTTTGTTCTTATCATATCTGTTTTTGCACGACGGTTTTAATATTCTTCTGGAGTCCCGATCTTCTATCCGATTCATAAACTTGGTCAGCTTGCCCTGACGAATAAGAAATTCAATTTTATTTTTTAGGGCGATGCAATTATCAGTAATATGCTCGTGATCTTTATGGAATTCGTAATACTTAGACTTGTTGCTTCAGTTAGGGGGTAATTTCAACTTTTCAGTCCATTTCAAGTCTTTACTACCCCTAATTTCCTCCAAGATGTGTTGCACACCAATGGTGAGAGAGTGTATTATAATACTTTTTGGGCTTCTCAACTTTCTTGTCTTTTTGCTCCTTCTTCTCCGAACTCTTTTGATTATTAACTTTGGCTCCAGGAACTTGCTTGACAACCATAACTTCCTCGGCATTCATGATTTTATCAGCCTTCGCCATTAATTGTATCATAGTTTTAGGAGGTTCCTTCTCCAATACATAATATAGTTTATCAGGAAGTAGTCCACTCATCAGAGCAGTGATGATGGTCTTTTCTTCATAGTCCACCATAACTTTTCACTATTAAGAAGGGTAATGTATTCATGAGTAGTTTCTCCTAGTCATTGGCGAATGCTTAATAAATGGTCTACTTTTTTATAGGCTTAGCTCTGAAACATAAGTTGCTAATGAACATTTTGACGAGCTGTTGGAAACTGGAAATTTATCCTCGGGGTAAATTGTTGTACCAAATTTGGGCAGATCCAGTGACAGTGCTTGAGAACGCTCGACAATGTATCTCGTCAGGGTTAAAATAAATATCAACGGTAACCTGATATTATTCAACATGGAGGACGGGGTTCGTCTTGCCATCATGTTTAGGAGTAACTATTTGTGGCTTGAATTTGGAAGGTGTGGGGAAATCCACAATAGTTTGAATGAAGAGAGACCCATTCATAAAGCTCCTTTGTATGGGGGGTTTTAGTCTTGGTTGTCTCCCCCAGACGATCTTACAGACGTTGTATTGATCCCTTTGAAGAACGATATTTTTAGCTTATATTTAACTGAGGCAGCTCTACTATGTGTTCGTGCTGAGCTCTCTTCTTGAGAAGTCTGCTCGGCATGCACGAATCCTCGGATGCAAACCCTGGACCTAAATGATCCTTCACGATGCTCGGCACGATGATCACGTGATCTAGTCGGCTCCTTATGATGGCCTCTAATTGCCCGGGGACCAATATGATCAAATGAAAAAGACTTGCTCAACCTTTCAAAGGCGTTCTGCCATTCTGGAGTGAGAGATCGCCCTTCATAGTAGTCAGTAGAATATAATTGAGGAACTTACTCTTGGATGGTAAGACCTATCACATGAAGATCTAGAATATCCACTCCTTTCGTACCTGGGAGGTGGAGGTGGCATTTCCTTTTAATAGGATGGGGCAACGACAAATCTTGCTTAAAGTGCTTGAGTCATTTGCCTCATTGTTTCTTGTATCGCCTATTGGCCTTTGGCAAAGTTGAGTGAAATTCCTCGTAACTCCTCTCTACTGAGTGGAGCATAAGGGGTAAAGGTATTGCCCCCAACAAGACTGCTTTCTGGGATTTCAGCCATCCTTCAAAACGATTCAAGAATAGGTTTTTGAAATAAGTTAGTGGAAAACGACTACGACTTGATGTTCCCACAAACGACACCAATATGTTGATGTTTAAATTTGGAGAAGATGTTTAGATACTCGTCTTTGCTTTAATTATCCAAACTTATAATCACAAGTAAATAAATAAAGATAAAGAATAGATAAGGTACAAAAGACACAATAGTTTTACGTGGTCTTGCTGTGGGAATAAGCTTACATCCACAGGTAAAGTGGGTTAGGTTTTTTATTGCTATATCTGGGCTACAATTACAATGTGTCATTATGTTGCCAAAACTTGACCCCTTGGCTAAGGGAAATGATGTGTTTATAGTGTGTAGGAAGCTAGGAGTTGTGATGCCTTTATAGATTCGGGCATTTACACCTTTACATAATAATAGACAACTGGGTGTACTTTCATGTGCATATGCATAGCGACTGTTGAACATTCCACGTGTGGCTTTCCATGTTTGATGGGCCAACTTCTTGGAGGTGATAAGCCAGGTAGCAGACCAATAAGTACTTATGCCGACCAGGTCTAATATAGCGTGGCAAGTCTCAAGGTAGTGTTGGCATGTGTTATTGTATTATTAGTCCACGTGGTTAAATAATTTTGACCCACAATAAGGTGTTTGCATGCAGATTAATGTATTGGTATCTTTTATAAATGTTTTGTTTAAATGCGTATATTTTTTTTATTAATATCTTTAGTTTAGGTGAATACATATCAGAAGCCATATAAATACACTATTGCTTAACTATGCCCTGTTATTACAGCCTCACATGTAAAAACATAAAATGGACTTCGTTTTTGTTAATGAGGTACATTATTTATAACATTGATATTTCTCTCTCTCTCTAACAATTCTATATTTACACTAGATTATTTGGGTAGTAGTGTTTAGTAAAATCATTTTTCTTACTTGATTCATTCTTATCTCAACTTGTTCCCTTGATCCATTTATGTGATCGCTTACACCAACTTAAAATTAAGCAAAACCAACCATAAAATAAAAAAAAGTAATGAGAACATTACAACAAACTTTCAATTCACTACTTTACATTCCGAGAAGGTGGAATAATAAATGCCATATCACCATACACCCACAACAACAACAACAACGAAAAAAAGATCAACTTGAGAACACCAAGAGAGACTTACAAGACTCGTGACTTATTTCTTCCAAGGTTATCTCATACTCGTCGGTCACAAAAGAAAAATTACAAATCACTCATACTTGCACTTATCCAAACTATAATAGTGATTTTGTATTTTCACATTTTTTTTATCGATTGTATATAATTATGACTTAAAATATTAATGGTTGTGCTTTCAGGACATCCAATAATTTTTTCGTACGAATGATTTTCTATTTTTAAAATTTCCTTAATAATCACACCACGAGATTTGTAAAAATTATCCATTTCTTATAGGGATTAAAAGTGTAATGAAATATCAATAATTCTAAGCTAACTCATAAATGTGACACACCGACGAATCGCAACAGTATTGACCCCGTGTCTGCGGTCCATTGTAGTTGGAGGTGGACATGAGCATAAAACAATACCTGTCAAGAAAGTTAAACTTAAAATGTTTGTGACCATACGAGGGATAAATCCAAATCCCAAACGATTAGTAATCCAACCCCACCCACTTGAAACGCTTCCTATGCCAACACCAACTATAAATACTCCCATGTCTCTTCATTCACATCCCTATTCCTCAAATGCCAAACCATAACCCCAACCCTAACCCTAACAAACTGTCAAATCCTTATTCATCACCAACACCACCGTATGTAATACAAATGCATCTCATCACGCGTATCTTCACACACAAAGAACAATGTTTAAAAAGGCGCAATGCAAGGCGAGGCAATTTGGCTACAAGGGCATAATAATATTAAAAATACCAATACAACCATAAAAACTAAAGCAACAAAGAAATATAAAATAAAATCTAAAAACCCATATTTGAGGACTTTCTCACGTAGTCAAACATTTTTTATTCCCCTGAGATGACTTTTTTTTAACATATTGTTAATTTTGTAATATGATAATAAATTAATCAATGCAAAATCAAAATGATAAAATCGTTTTTTAGTTTCATTCACATGTTGGTTATTTTATAATATGACAATAAATTAATCAATGCAAAATCAAATTGACAGAATCGTTTTTTTAAGTTTTATTCACATATTATTTATTTTATAATATGATATGTTGGTTATCTTTTAAAAATTTATTTCAAGTTAAAATAGTAAATAGTATAAGTCAAGTGCAAATTTAAAAAAAAAATAAGAAAATAAGAATAAGATTTAGTAGATTAAAATAATATTTTTTATAAGTAAGTGCAATTTTAGAAAGATGAATTGCTCTTTAACATTTTTATATATAGTGAATTCGAAAAAAAAATAGATCATTAGTTTGTATATATAATCATAATATGTGCGTGTGTGCGTGTGTGTGAGTATGTGTGTGTGTGTGCAATAAAATAAATATAAGTAATTATCGCAATGTCTTCAAAATATATTAAAAAACTAAAATACGTGAGGTAAGTTAAACTTATTATTTTTAAATGGCTCGTGAGGTAAGTTAAATTTAAAATGTTTGTCATCATAAGAAAGGATAAATATAAATCCCAAATAATTAACATTCTTAACGCTTCATATGCAACACCAACTATAAATACTCCTACATATTCATTTATATCCACATTCCCCTTTAGATCTCTCCAAATCAAATGCCGAACCTCAACCCTGACCTTAATAAATGCCAAATCCTTCTTCATCCTCAACACCACCGTATACAATATAAATGCTTCTTATAATTTTAGTATATCACATTTATGAGTTGCAAAAAATAATTATAAAATATTACTTTTGAGGTAAGTTAAACTTAAAATCCCTATCATCATAAGCACGGATAAATCCAAATCCCAAATAATTAGCACTTTTAACGCCTCATGTGCAACACCAACTATAAGTACTCCTACATCTTCATTCTCATCTATGTTCCCCATCAAATCAAATGCCAAACCCTGACCCTAATCCTAACCTCAACAAAATGTCAAATCATTCTTCATCCTCAACACCACTCTATATAATAAAAATGCTTCCCATCATGTGCATCATCATGTACAAAGACAATTCCATCATTAAATAACTCAATAATTTTAATGCGTCGCATTAAATATCTCGCATTTACAAATTACAAAAAATAACTCATAAAATATTACTTGTCAAATAAGTTAAATTTAAAAGGATAAATCCAAATCCCCAAAATTTAGCACTTTTTTTTTACTTTTTCTATGCCGACACCAATTATATATACTCCCGAGTCTCTTCATTCACATCCTTACTCCCATGCAAATCTCGCCAAATTAAATGCCAAACCCGAATCCTAACCTTAATAAAATTTCAAATCCTTCTTCATCTGCAACACCACCATATAAAATACAAGTGCTTCTAGTAATTTAGTATAACGCGTTAAATATATCGCGTTTATGAGTTGCAAAAAAGGAATCATAAAATACTACTTTTGGGGTAAGTTGAACTTAAAATACTTATCATCATAAGCACAGATAAATTCAAATCCCAAACAATTAGCACTTTTAATGCATCATATCCAACGCCAACTATAGATACTCCCACATCTTCATTCCCATCCATATTCCCCTTCAAATCAAATGCCAAACTCGTACTCGAACCCTAACCCTAACCTTAACAAGATATCAAATCCTTCTTAATCCCCAACACCACTACATACAGTAAAAATACTTCTCATCACGGACATCCTCCCATATAAAGGGAACTCCATCATTGACTAAGTCAATAATTTTAATTTGTCGCATTAAATGTCTCGTGTTTGTAAATTGCAAAAAATAACTCATAAAATATTAATTGTCAAATAATTTAAACTTTAAAGGGACAAATTCAAACCCCCAAAAATTAGCACTTTTGTTGACTCTTTCTATTCCAACACCAATTATAAATACTCTCAAGTCTCTTCATTCACATCCATATTCCCTTAAAAATCTGGCCCAATCAAAGGCCAATCCCTAACCCTAACCTTAACAATATGTCAAATCCTTCCTCATCCTCAACACCACCGTATAAAATAAAAATATTTCTATTAATTTTAATATATCGCGTTTATAAGTTGCAGAAAACAAATCATAAAATATTACGTGTGAGGCAAGTTAAACTTAAAATATTTATCATCACAAGTAAGGATAAATCCAAATCCCAAATAATTCGCACTTTTAATGCTTCATGCGACAACGCCAACTATAAATACTCCCACGTCTCTTCATTCACATCCCTATTCTTCAAATCCCAAATCCTAGCCCCAGCCGTAACCCTAAAAAATGTCAAATCATTCTTTATCCTCAACATTATCGTATAAAATACAAACGCTTCTCATCACGCATATCCTCATATACAAAGAGAACTTCATCATCGACTAACTCAATAATTTGAGTGTGTCGCATTAAATATCTCGCGTTTATAAATTGAAAAAAATAACTCATAAAGTATTAGTTGTCAAATAAGTTAAACTTAGATGGATAAATCCAAACCCCTCAAAATTAGCACTTTTTGACTCCATCTATGCCAAGACCAATTATAAATACTCACTCCTCTCTTCATTCACATCCATATCCCCTTACAAATTTCGCCAAATCAAATGCCAAACCCAAACCCTAACCTTAACCCTAACAAAATGTCAAATCCTTCTCCATCCTCAACACCAATGTATACAATAAAAACACTTCTCATCGCGCGCATCCTCACATACAAAGAGAACTCCATTATTAACTAACTCAATAATTTTAATGTATCACATTAAATCTCTCTCATTTATATATTACAAAAAATGACTAATAAAATATTACTTTTCAAATAAGTTAAACTTAAAAGGATTAATCCAAATCCCCCAAAATTATCTCCTTTTGACTCTTTTTATGCGAACACCAATTATAAATACTCCTACGTCTCTTTATTCACATCCATATTCCCCTATAAATATAGCAAAATTAAATGTCAAACCTGAACCCTAACTTAACAAAATATCAAATCCTTCCTCATCCTCAACACAACCGTATAAAATACAAATGTTCCTAATAATTTTAATATATCACATTAAATTTATTGCCGTTACGAATTATAAAAATGACTCATAAAATATTACTTGTCAAATGTGACACCCCGACTAATTAAATACCGGGTAGCTACTCCTTTATTAAATCAATACAAAATGCCAAGTTGGTTCAGTTAATAGCATCACTGTCGAAAAAATTTTAATAATTACTAACCACCTAGTATTTAAAAAGTAAGTGCCAAATTTTAAATTAAGTCTGATTAACATGCAATAAAAGAATAATGGAAGAACAACATAATCCATTCACCATAACGGAGTACTGAAATAACCAACAAATAGTAATAAGTCTAGAGGAAAACTCCTCACAACAATCCCACAACTGAAAATAATATGACAAGTCTGAATCCTGAATTAATTACATGCCAGAAGTCCGAATAACTGAAATAAATGAAATGTCTAAAAGAAATGGGCGACATGCCCTACAACTGATAAATGTTGAATATAGAGTCAAGATAGATGAAGCGTCTACAAGCAAGGTCCTGTAACTTACGCAAACAGCTACAGCTCATCACCTGAATGAGGATCCTAAGCATGGTGTCCTTGTGGCTCGGCACCTAAAATGGTTTTTACAAAAATAGATTTGAAAGCAAATGGGTCAGAGCCAGAAAGTGGAAATCATTTTAAAAATAGCAAGTGTTTTAATAACATTAAAACATAAAATGCAAAATACATGTTAGGACGTGCACTCACATGAAATTCTCACCTCTCGACTACATGTGCACTCCTAACGTACCGTACCCATCTAAATGACATACATATCTAACTAACCCGTAATAAGTTCTACCCCTTACTACTCGATTCCCATAAGACATTCTATCGTTCTCAATTAAATAGAGGGCTTTACTTAAACTCAGATTCTCAATTTGTAATACAATTCACTATCGGTTAACCTGTTATGTTTTCTCAAAACATTACCATAATTATATACACAATACCAACATGAAAGTTCTCATTAATTAAGTGTATATTATTCACGTCATAAATATACAATACAAGCATCCCGAGACTAAGCTGCGGTGCACACATACTCTGCTATCCATCCCGGTACATCACGTACATAAGGATCACGCATTCCGAATCTCTCAGGAATCGTTCTCAGATAACAACATCACAAATAATGGAGGCGAACACAGTCACATCACATGGGTCACGCACATACCTGCGCTCCCACGATCAGCAGACTTATTAACATCCCAATAAGTCCTTCTCTGACCTATGTTCATCGAGGTACCAATCTAAATTCGGGCAACACAAGGATTAGAGGGCCCTAAGCGAATGTAAACCTCCCGTGATAGCAAGTATGGTAGGTATGTTATACACAAAATCATATATATGTCCTAAGTAAGCACACATCTTAGTAATCACCATAATTTATATGCGGTACACTTCTCATTCACGTACCTACGTATAATGTTACACAATTTACATATTCCCGGTTGATACAATTATACAAGCCATTAATTGTTCTCACGTCGAAGTAGACACTCACGTCCTAATCCATAATTTCCATTTGGTTCGAATCACACTTCTAGGTTTTACTCCTCTATATATCTCCAATGTCCCTACTATATTAATTTATCAACAAGGAGGTGTTATCTCTACATATAAACAAGGTTACGGGACACTCGGGATCAAAACAGGCTAAAAAGCCTAAACTATCAACTCGTTAGAAGTCTCGTTCGAACGAGAGTTCGTTCAAACGAAGTGGGCTTTCTAACGAGGTCTCGTTCGAACGAAGTCATCGAACGAACATCACCCTCGTTAGAAGTCAAAGGTCAACTCGTTAGAAGCTCGTTCGAACGAGCTCGTTCGAACGACCTGGGCAGGTCTTCTAACGAGTGGCCAGATTCGAGCCCAGATTTTCCTTAACTCGTTTTCCAACTTTTCTTCACCTCTAATCTCCTCTAAACATCAAACCAATAATTGTACATGGGTTCTAATCAATCCTAAACATACTTAGGTCATATATTATTGTTTATATAGAGCCAATTCCTCCTAAACATCATTGAATCATCAAATCCCTCCATTTATCCCCAAATCACATGAACATGAACCCTAAAATTTTAAAGTCACCAATGGGTATAATTAAATCCGTTTTTTGATATGAACAAGGTGTATTTCCATCATAATAATCCTCCTAACACAATTCTACATGCAATCCTTTCATCAAAATATAAAGTTTTAATTCCAATTAATGGGTTTTTATCAAACTCCCAAGAACACTACAAATTCTGTCAATTTCCTACGCATGGAAGAAACATTCTTTGTAAAAACGAAATTAAACCACTTGCCTTATGTGTATCTCTGATTTTGATGTCGATCTGATGAATGGTTCTCTCTCTCTATGCAGAATTCTCCTCTCTTCGCTCTCTACAAGCCTTCTTCTCCAAAGTGACAATGGTGGCTAGGGTTTGCCTTAGGAACTTTTGGGACTAATTCTAATAACCCCGTAGCCCATTAAGTTATTAGTGGTTTAGTGGGTAATTGCCAAATCATCTATTAATTTCCTAATTTTCGTGGGTTTTAATTCCCAAAAATCCAAAATTACCAAACTACCCTTATACGTTGCCGGTATGGCCTAAAAATGCCCCGGGACCCAAACTAAACCCTCGACTAGTGTTTTCTGACTATTTCGACCCTTCCGGACGCGTTGGCGCACTCAAAACGACCATATGGTTAATAGAAATAAAATTCACTTTTTAATTAAAATAAATATATTCCTGACGCGACTGTCACACGCGTCTCAACAAAATTCCCAAATTGCCGTATTTCAATCTCAAGACAAGTTTCATAATTCAATATTCATATATAGTCGTATATACACATTATAATCAAATACCAACTCGCATCTCGCTAGTATTTTAATCCGGATTAATTTCCAATTAATACACATTTAATTCAATTAATCCCATAAATAAATATCACAAAAATACGGGGTATTACACCAAATAAGTTAAACTTAAAAAAGGATAAATCCAAATCTCCCCAATCAAATGCCAAATCCAAACCCTAACCTTAACAAAATATCAAATCCTTCTTCATCCTCAACAACACCGTATAAAATATAGTTACTTGTAATAATTTTAATATATCGCATTGAATATAACGCGTTTATAAATAACAAAAAATAATTCATAAAATATTAATTGTCAAATAAGTTAAACTTAAAAAAGGGATAAATTCAAATCCCCAAAAATTATCACTTCTTTATGCCGACACCAATTGTATATACTCCCAAGTCTCTTCATTCAAATCAGGCCTAACCTTAACAAAATGTCAAATCCTTCTTCATCCTCAAGCACCATCGTATAAAATACAAATCTATATAACTATATAAAAATTGTAGACTCAAATCGTGTGAGACTGACACGTGGCAGTAATAAAGCCCAAATCTTATGACGCTGACACGTGGCAATAAGTAATAAAAGTTTACTAGCATTTTTCATCAATGTTTGTTTCTCACTCTTCCACATATTACGCTGCTCCACAATTTTCAACTCATCTAATTGTTCACATTTATGTACTTACAAATATGCCTACATTCATGTACTTACAAATATATATCTAATTCATCTCCCCCACATCTATTAGATTCCCCACACGCATACCGAGCTGCTTTCCAGTACATTTTTTTGTTTTTATTTTCGGGCCTTTTCTACTTTTTTATCCTGGCAAAAGTACTCTTATATTTTTCCCTACTCTCAAATGCACAGGAGTAGTTTTACTCATTCAGTGAACTTGCTTTGAAAGACGCATTCTGTTCACATTTTCATATTAGCTTAGAATTACTCAAAGTATACTCATATAATAACAAATAGTATATGTAGGGTTTAATGCAATTTACCTGCACTCATATTTCATATCAATCACTTTGTGATTAAGCGATCTCCTGTGGGAGAATATAAAAAAATGAATATATATACATTTTGGTTTACGTTGAGATGGCGTAAAATATATTGGGTATTTTTCATTTCTTCTATTTTGAATTGGTTGTATTGGAGCAGGTGGTATCTTGGAAGACTGTCATCATTTTAGAGACCTCTTCCCTTTTATTTATGTTCTCTTTTAGTCACCATGTTTCAGATAATTTTAACCACTAACGAAAACTGCTAATGTAAAATTGCTATATATTATTAAAGTGTAGATTTTTATTATTAATAACTTCAAATAACAAGCAAAGAAAAATGACATCACACGAAGTTCGTGTGGTACTAGCCCGTCAAAACATAGAACTCGTCAAAACATATTCATTTAATTTTGTGTTTGATGATTTTAAATTATGTCATGTTTTTTGGAAGGAAGTGGAATGGAAGAAATTCATCAAGTTTCAAAACCTATAATTCTATATTTAGGTGACGGTATTAAAATTTATGAATTTGAAAGCTTTAATATATACAGTTGCTAACATTTACCCATTTTTTTGGTGTCAAAATGGAAGATTTTGTTGTTAGAAGCTATTACATCAAATAGTGTGAAATAACATATAATAATAATCTATTTTTTACTTTCATACTTTAGAAATGTTTTATTTTTATTTTTTATATTGTTCTCCAGAGTTTGGATGTGCATTTCATTTTATTTTATTTTGTTTTTTTTGAACTAGGTTGTTAGCGTTGATTTTTTTCCCTAATGATTTTGATTGTTGAATGTTGTTTGCACTTTTGTGTCAACAAATCTGAAATTTGGTTTCATTTTTTCCCCATACGTTAGATCCCAATGACTCATACCTTTTCATATGATTTAAGAATTTTTTTTTATTGTAAATCACGGTTTAAGAATTGAGTTTTTCATAATTTATTATGTATACAGTTTATGTTGTCTCGATTCACTCTTTTTTAGAAATGAAAAGACTCCATGTATTAATTGGGTCATACATCTGTATAATCACTTTCATTGATTTTAATAAAAGGGCATTTGCCACGCATCGCGTGGCCTACAAGTTATATTAATTTAGAATTCTATCTCCTTTCATTCATGAAATATATTATACGAAAAAAGACACGATAACAAAATAATAAAACTTTTCTAAATTCGGCCACGCATCGCGTGACCGTGCTAGTATTTCCAATAATTTTAATATATCACATTTATAAATAATAAAAAATAACTCGTAAAATATTACTTGGGAGGTAAGTTGAACTCAAAAAAGATAAATCCAAATCCCCCCATATTAGCTGTTTTTGACTCTTTTTACCCCACCGCCAATTATAAATACTCCCAACTCACTTCATTTCATTCGCATCCAAATTCCAAATGCCCAACGATAGCCCTAACCCTAACAAAATGTCAAACCATTGTTCATCCTCAACACCCCCAATTCCCAAACCCGACGACGATGACGACGACGAAGATTACCTCTCAAAATCCGAATACCTAACCCGGCGAGAGGTTATCGAACGCCGCTCAAAAATGCTCAAACGGCTAACGAAGATTTACAAGGATTACTACTGGTCTCTGATGGAGGAGTTGAAGGTTAAATACCGAGAGTATTACATGGAGTATGGGAGGAGCCCGTTTGTCGAGGATCAGGAGGGAGACGAGAACGCGGAGGAGCGAGAAATGTGCGGCGCGCAAGGATGTAAATCGAAGGCGATGCCGTTGACCAAGTTCTGTCATGCGCATATTTTGTCGGACACGAAGCAGAAGCTCTATAAGCCTTGCGGTTACACGCTCAAGAGGTTCGGTTTTCGCGCTCTCGTGATTTTGATGTTTTTGAATTGGTTTTGTTTACGTGATATATATGAGGATTCTGTTTTGCCGTATATGTTTAGGAACTAGGGCTAAATTGTCTGATATTAAGCGGAAGCGTTATAAACCTTGCAATTACGCACCTATGAGTTTCGGTTTCTGATCGTATGTGATTTTGTATGAATTGATTGTTGTGCTTTCGTATCATATTCGGATGTGATAGATAGAATTGATATTGGAGTTTGAGGACGAGTTAGGTTACGAGAAGCTATATAAACCTTGCAATTACACGCTTAAGAGGTTCGGTTTTTGAGCTTTCGTGATTTTCATGTTTTTGAATTGATTTTGTTTATGTGACATATATGAGGATTCTGTTTTGCTGTATGGGATTGATTTGTATAAACCTTACAATTACCCACTTAAGAGGTTCCGTTTTCGAACTTTTGTGATTTTTATATATTTTGAATTGATTTTGTTTAAGTAACATATATGAGGATTCTGTTTTGCTGTATATGTTTAAGAATTAAGCAGAAGCTTTATAAACCTTGCAATTACGCGCCTAAGAGGTTCGTTTTCGATATTTTGTGATTTTATATGAATTGATTAATGTTCTTTCGTATCTTAGTTGGATGTGATAGATAAAATTGACATTGGAGTTTGAGGATGAGTTAGTTTATGAGAAGCTTTACGCGCTTAAGAGGTTTCGTTTTCGTGCTTTTGATGTTTTTGAATTGATTTTGTTTATGCGACATATATGAGGATTCTGTTTTGCTGTATGGGATTGATTTGTCTAAACCTAACAATTGCGCACTTAAGAGGTTCCGTTTTCGAGTTTTGTGATTTTCATATATTTTGAATTGATTTTGTTTTACGTTACATATATGAGGATTCTGTTTTGCTGTATGTGTTTAAGAATTAAGCAGAAGCTTTATAAACCTTGCAATTACGCGCCTAAGAGCTTCGTTTTCGATATTTTGTGATTTTATATGAATTGATTAATGTTCTTTCGTATCTTAGTTGGATGTGATAGATAAAATTGACATTGGAGTTTGAGGATGAGTTAGTTTATGAGAAGCTTTATAAACCTTGCAATTACACGCTTAAGAGGTTTCGTTTTCGTGCTTTTGATGTTTTTGAATTGATTTTGTTTATGTGACATATATGAGGATTCTGTTTTGCTGTATGGGATTGATTTGTCTAAACCTAACAATTGCGCACTTAAGAGGTTCCGTTTTCGAGCTTTTGTGATTTTCATATATTTTGAATTGATTTTGTTTTACGTAACATATATGAGGATTCTGTTTTGCTGTATGTGTTTAAGAATTAAGCAGAAGCTTTATAAACCTTGCAATTACGCTCTTAAGAGGTTCGTTTTCGATATTTTGTGATTTTATATGAATTGATTAATGTTCTTTCGTATCTTAGTTGGACGTGATAGATAAAATTGACATTGGAGTTTGAGGATGAGTTAGTTTATGAGAAGCTTTATAAACCTTGCAATTACGCGCTTAAGAGGTTTTGTTTTCGTGCTTTTGATGTTTTTGAATTGATTTTGTTTATGTGACATATATGAGGATTCTGTTTTGCTGTATGGGATTGATTTGTCTAAACCTAACAATTGCGCACTTAAGAGGTTCCGTTTTCGAGCTTTTGTGATTTTCATATATTTTGAATTGATTTTGTTTTACGTAACATATATGAGGATTCTGTTTTGCTGTATGTGTTTAAGAATTAAGCAGAAGCTTTATAAACCTTGCAATTACGAGCCTAAGAGGTTCGGTTTTCGATATTTTGTGATTTTATATGAATTGATTAATGTTCTTTCGTATCTTAGTTGGACGTGATAGATAAAATTGACATTGGAGTTTGAGGATGAGTTAGTTTATGAGAAGCTTTATAAACCTTGCAATTACGCGCTTAAGAGGTTTCGTTTTCGTGCTTTTGATGTTTTTGAATTGATTTTGTTTGTGTGACATATATGAGGATTCTGTTTTGCTGTATGGGATTGATTTGTCTAAACCTAACAATTGCGCACTTAAGAGGTTCCGTTTTCGAGCTTTTGTGATTTTCATATATTTTGAATTGATTTTGTTTTACGTAACATATATGAGGATTCTGTTTTGCTGTATGTGTTTAAGAATTAAGCAGAAGCTTTATAAACCTTGCAATTACACGCCTAAGAGGTTCGGTTTTCGATATTTTGTGATTTTATATGAATTGATTAATGTTCTTTCGTATCTTAGTTGGACGTGATAGATAAAATTGACATTGGAGTTTGAGGATGAGTTAGTTTATGAGAAGCTTTGTAAACCTTGCAATTACGCGCTTAAGAGGTTTCGTTTTCGTGCTTTTGATGTTTTTGAATTGATTTTGTTTATGTGGCATATATGAGGATTCTGTTTTGCTGTATGGAATTGATTTGTCTAAACCTAACAATTGCGCACTTAAGAGGTTCCGTTTTCGAGCTTTTGTGATTTTCATATATTTTGAATTGATTTTGTTTTACGTAACATATATATGAGGATTCTGTTTTGCTGTATATGTTTAAGAATTAAGCAGAAGCTTTATAAACCTTGCAATTACGCGCCTAAGAGGTTCGGTTTTCGATATTTTGTGATTTTATTTGAATTGATTAATGTTCTTTCGTATCTTAGTGGGACGTGATAGATAAAATTGACATTGGAGTTTGAGGATGAGTTAGTTTAAGAGAAGCTTAATAAACCTTGCAATTACGCGCTTAAGAGGTTTCGTTTTCGTGCTTTTGATGTTTTTGAATTGATTTTGTTTATGTAACATATGTGAGGATTCTGTTTTTCTGTATAGGATTGATTTGTCTAAACCTTACAATTACACACTTAAGAGGTTCCGTTTTCGAACTTTTGTGATTTTGATATATTTGGAATTGATTTTGTTTAAGTAACATATATGAGGATTCTGTTTTGCTGTATATGTTTAAGAATTAAGCTGAAGCTTTATAAACCTTGCAATTACGCGCCTAAGAGATTTGGTTTTCGATATTATGTGATTTTATATGAATTGATTGATGTTCTTTCGTATCTTATTCGGACATGATGGATACAATTGACATTGGAGTTTGAGGATGAGTTAGTTTATGAGAAGCTATATAAACCTTGAAATTACGCGCTTAAGAGGTTAGGTTTTCGAGCTCTCGTGATTTTTATGTTTTTTAATTGATTGTGTTTATGTAACGTATATGGCGAATCTGTTTTGTTGTGTATGCTTAGGAATTAGGTTTTAAATGGTTGCATAACATGTATTTACCGAAAAGGTTTCATTAGGACTAATTTGTCTGACATTAAGCAGAAGCATTATAAACCTTGCAATTACGCGCTTAAGATGTTCCTTTTTAGATCTTTCGCGATTTTGATGTTTTTGAATAAACATATATGTGGATTCTGTTTTGTTGCATACGTTTAAGTTTTAAATGGTTGAATAACATGTATTTACCAAAAAGGTCTCATTATGACTAATTTGTCTGTGCGTATAACCTTGCAATTATGCGCTTAAGAGGTTCGGGTTTTGATCTTTCATGATTTTGATGTTTTTGAATTGATTTTGTTTATGTAACATAGATGAGGATTCTGTTTTGCTGTATGGGATTGATTTGTCTAAACCTAACAATTGCGCACTTAAGAGGTTCCGTTTTCGAGCTTTTGTGATTTTCATATATTTTGAATTGATTTTGTTTTACGTAACATATATGAGGATTCTGTTTTGCTGTATATGTTTAAGAATTAAGCAGAAGCTTTATAAACCTTGCAATTACGCGCCTAAGAGGTTCGGTTTTCGATATTTTTTGATTTTATATGAATTGATTAATGTTCTTTCGTATCTTAGTTGGACGTGAGATAAAATTGACATTGGAGTTTGAGGGTGAGTTAGTTTATGAGAAGCTTTATAAACCTTGCAATTACGCGCTTAAGAGGTTTCGTTTTCGTGCTTTTGATGTTTTTGAATTGATTTTGTTTATGTGACATATATGAGGATTCTGTTTTGCTGTATGGGATTGATTTGTCTAAACCTAACAATTGCGCACCTAAGAGGTTCCGTTTTCGAGCTTTTGTGATTTTCATATATTTTGAATTGATTTTGTTTTACGTAACATATATGAGGATTATGTTTTGCTGTATATGTTTAAGAATTAAGCAGAAGCTTTATAAACCTTGCAATTACGCGCCTAAGAGGTTCGGTTTTCGATATTGTGTGATTTTATATGAATTGATTAATGTTCTTTCGTATCTTAGTTGGACGTGATAGATAAAATTGACATTGGAGTTTGAGGGTGAGTTAGTTTATGAGAAGCTTTATAAACCTTGCAATTACGCGCTTAAGAGGTTTCGTTTTCGTGCTTTTGATGTTTTTGAATTGATTTTGTTCATGTGACATATATGAGGATTCTGTTTTTCTGTATTGGATTGATTTGTATAAACCTTACAATTACTCACTTAAGTAACATATATGAGGATTCTGTTTTGCTGTATATGTTTAAGAATTAAGCTGAAGCTTTATAAACCTTGCAATTACGCGCCTAAGAGATTTGGTTTTCGATATTATGTGATTTTATATGAATTGATTGATGTTCTTTCGTATCTTATTCGGACGTGATGGATACAATTGACATTGGAGTTTGAGGATGAGTTAGTTTATGAGAAGCTATATAAACCTTGCAGTTACGTGCTTAAGAGTTACGGTTTTCGAGCTCTCGTGATTTTGATGTTTTTGAATTGATTGTGTTTATGTAATGTATATGGCGATTCTGTTTTGTTGTGTATGCTTAGGAATTAGGTTTTAAATGGTTGCATAACATGTATTTACCGAAAAGGTTTCATTAGGACTAATTTGTCTGACATTAAGCAGAGGCATTATAAACCTTGCAATTACGCGCTTAAGATGTTCCGTTTTCGATCTTTCGTGATTTTGATGTTTTTGAATAAACATATATGAGGATTCTGTTTTGTTGTATACGTTTAAGTTTTAAATGGTTGAATAACATGTATTTACCAAAAAGGTCTCATTATGACTAATTTGTCTGTGCGTTATAAACCTTGCAATTACGTGCTTAAGAGGTTTGGTTTTCGAACTTTTGTGATTTTATATGAATTGATTATTGTTCTTTTGTATCTTATTCGGACGTGATAGATAAAATTGACAATGGAGTTTGAGGGCGAGTTAGGTTATGAGAAGCTATATAAACCTTGCAGTTATGTGTGCTTAAGAGGTTTGGTTTTCATTTTTATGTGTTTTTGAATTGATTTTGTTCATGTAACATATATGAGGTATGGGTTAGATGTTTTTGAATTGATTTTGTTCATGTAACATATATTAAATTTGGGATGGATTTGAGGTGTCACTTGCCAATTATTGATATTACAAGTCTATATGCACCAAGTTTTTTAACCATGTTTGCATCCCAAGTCCATTCAAATGTTGTAATGCACTTGGGATACAAACTTGTTAAAGAAACTTGCGTATAACATTACTTTATTTGTTAACAATAATTTTTTAGATGTATATATTTAGTTTAGATTAACATAAATGCCTACTTACCAGTTCGCCGACGGGATCTATACTTTGTGGAAAGCCAATACTTACATCTGCCATTCCATCTCTCTGCACCATCCATCTTCAAAAGGCCGAAAAACTTATTGCAAGGGACCTTAAGGATGCAGGTTTTAACGGAAATCATACGAGTAAGCCCGCACCCAAGTTTCATGTCCTAACTGCAGAATTTGTTCGCCAAATCCAAACAAAAAGAAGAGCTGCTCAGAAGGCAGCTACCGAGAGAACTGAACTAAAGGAGGACGATAACAGTCTATGAAGTTCTAGATTACATGTGAAGATATCATTTTTATCTTTTTGGGCTGTGATAGTAAATCTGGAATTGAGAACTCATTAGATGGAGGAAAGTAAAGCTTTTGATGGGACATGTGACTCTGCATACAAGGCCCTGTACCTATTGGAGGTACCTAATTAAATCTCTCTCTCTCTCTCTGCCCCTGCGTCTGTCTGTCTCTCAATTTGCTTTTTGCATGTTAGTTATAAACTCAGATTTATGTTGTCATGGCGAATATAACAATTGAGGTAAAAACAGTATGATGTGGAGTTGCTGGGTGTACAGAAGTGTAGATTTCGGTATTTTTAATAATTTTTAATCTTGCCCTTTAGCTATAACATCAGTTCTATTTGCTTGACTCACAGCGCAGGAGAATGTCAATACTTGTGACCAATATTTCAAAAAGCAAATTTCGGGCTCGACGCGTTTTCCTCAGAGGAGGCTATAAAAATACTGATTAAACCTTCGAAATAAAGTATTAAAGTACAAAACAAAAACAAGATTGGCAAAGTTAAATTAAGAAAACTTGAGCAAATTCTCTCATAAAAATAAAACTGACATAATTTCCTTCATTAAAACCAAAAACTAACACAAAATCTTTGATTAAAAATAATCTAACACAATTTCTTGCTTAAAAAGAAAAACAGAACACAAATTTTTAAAAAATAATAAACAACAATTTCTTGAATAAAAGAGCAAACACATTCTTTGCACTTTCTTGCATAAAAAAATAGAATACTAACAGAAAGGGGCAAGAGGGCTTCGAACACAAATCAGTAGGGAATATCTGTGCATGTGAGAGAGAGATGTGATGCTTTTAAATCTATCCATACAAAAAAAATGGGTTTTCACTTAAAAAAATGAGGCTTGCACCTTACATGGCCTTGAGCGCAACGCCTTGATCTATAGCCACAACTGTTTGAGGCTATGGTTTTGCCAAAATTGATATGGAAATCCTTAGCTTCGCTACGAGAGGCACGTCGAGGTTATACCCTCTAACGCAATTTCGAACATTGCTTGTGACATGCTCCAAAGGAGAAGACTGTTTGTTGTTTTTGCAAGTAAAGTTGGGCAAGTATGAGCCAAATATTTCTCCATTGTAAGTTCTCTATTTTTTGAAAGAAAGAAAAATGGTTTTCACTTTAAAAAGCGAGGCCTGCGCCTTACGTGGCCTTGAGGTGCAACGCCTTGCAATGTTTAAAAAGAGGCGAGGCAAGGCAAGGCGTATTGAGACGTAACGCAAAAAAAAATACTATTAAAACCATAAAAATAAAGTAACAAAGAAATATAGAATAAAATTGCAAAAAACAAGTTTTTGAGGACTTCCTCACATAGTTAAACATTTTGCTGCCCCGAGAACTTAAAAAAAAAAAATAATTTGATAAAATCAATTTTAACATAATCGTTATTTTACAATATGACAATAAATCAATCATTGCAAAATCCTTTTTTTTTCCCCATTTACATATTGTTAATTTATAATATGACAATAAATTAATCAATGGAAAATCAAATTGACAAAATCATTTTTTTAGTTTCACTCACATTGGTTATTTTTCTAAAAATTTATTTCAAGTTAAAATAGTAAATAGTACAAGTTAAGTGCAATTTTAAAACAAAAAAGGAAAAAAGAATAATAAGAGTTAGTAGATTAAAACAATATTTTTTTAAGTTAAAAGTGCAATTTTAGATAAATGAAGAGCTCTTTAACCTTTAAAAAAACACTGAATTTAAAAATAAAATAAAAGTACTTTAGTACGCACACGTGCGCACACGCACACGCATGCGCGCGCACACACATATATATATATATATATATATGTGTGTGTGTGTGTGTGTGTGTAATAAAATAATTATAATTAATTGTTGCACTAAATTTAAGGTATGTATATATATATATACACCAATTTTCGACATATATTAAAAAAAAACCGAGTTTGTGATGGAAGAGCGCGTCGGCAAAAATGTGTGAGGCGATGCGCGTAAGCCTCAAATTCAACCCTAAAGCTTAGCCTCAAGGTGATTTTTTTAGTGATTCGCCTCACTCCTTGAGTTATTTTTGAAACATTGATGACTCGAGTCTATAGCAACAAACATTTGAGGCTATGGTTCCTCAATATAGCCTTGAGGCTATAGCCTCGCATTTGCTAGCCTCAATTGCAATTTTGAACAGTGATTGTGACACGCTCTGAAAAGAGTTTACTGCTGTTATCTTTCCGAGAGAACTGGGGAAAGTTTGAACAATATTTTTCTCTATTGTATCCTTCAATTTTTTCTTTGGAGAGGTCCTTGAGAAGTTCAATCTTGTGGAAGGCATTTACCTTAAAACTTTCGGAGGTAATGTGTTTGTAGATGTGTACTGTTAGTTATTTTTTGCAACATTCAGATTGAATGCAAGATCATAAATTTTTGATAAAAAAGAAGAGTGGATTTGTCGGAGAACAAAATTTATAGCGTCTCTTTGGGCCTCGAAGATAAGACCTTTTGAATGTACTCTCTTTATAATTGTCAAGAGTTGGCGGAGGCATTCCTAGGTAAAATTTTGGACTATTCGACAGCAAAAGGTAATTAGTTTGTGCGGTAGAAAAATTGCTCCCTTGGTTCGGGCAAGGTCAGAGCCCTATTATTATTCCCCGAAGTGTTCAAAGACTGTATGAAGGTTCGAAGGCAGTGTGCTCAGGTTCGAGGTTTATGCTTGCGCTGAACAGGGTGCCTTTTTGTTACAAGGAAAAATGGCTGGCCAGGCTCGCTCCTAGTTGTCGATGCATGAACAAGGGTCTGGGTATTAATTCTTCGGGTGCCAGTTGCATCTTTTGGACTGTTGCTACCTTTTGTCTTCTTTTCTACTTTGCTCTTTTTCCCCCCTTCTTTGTATTATACATTTTGGGATAAACTACACAATTAACCCTTGTGTTTGGGGTCATTATTAATTTTGGACCTGATGTTTCAAAAGTTGCAATGTTATTTCTCATGTTTGTAAGTTCGAGTAATTTTAGCCCTCAATCGGCTTGATAGTGTGAATAACTGAGCATCCCCTTGTGACATCCATTTTTGTTAACTCTTGATGAAGGGGGCTAAAAATGCACGAATTTTGGAACGTTGGGGTTGGCATTGCAACTTTTGAAGCATCGTGTCTAAAATTGAAAATGGCCCCAAACATCCGGGTTAATTTTGCGTTTTAGCCTATATTTTGAGGACGATTGGTTTTCCCCCTCCTGTACTTCATTATCATTAATATGATAATTTTTATTTCTGATAAAAAGACGGTTGCAAGAGTTTTGTCTATTTACTTTGATTCAGTGATCTCATACTTCTATTTTACTTGAACCTGTTTATTTCAATAGAATGGTTTTGTTGATGATAAAAAAGGCATAGCAGCCAATGAAAATGCATGTAAGGCCTTGGGACCAAGTCTTCCCTTGGTAGGATCGGAATCATGAACGAAGCAGACACAAGGGACTACCACTTCCAAGATGTGTTGGTTTTACTGCATTTATGAAAAGAATCTGGGAACATTCACAGAGCACAAGGAACTACCACTTCATAGAGGGGTCATTTTGTTATTGAGTCACACTATTCTGTTCAGGGTTGCTAACACGTATTTTGGTAAAGAAAGTCATGCTTCCTAAGATAGGAACATAATTCACCATCAATATACTGTCATTTTCATTTCAACGGATCTTGATTTTAGCATCAAAATGGGTACTGACTGATTTATTAAAATGATAAATTCATTTAGTGCGAAGATGTAAATCTGCGTAGCACGAGAATAACAATTTATAAAGGTAACAAATCCCCCCCTAAAAAAATAATAATGAAAATAAATAATTAAAAACATAAACGCCTATGCGTGACTTTTTTGGTGATAGGAGAGGTGATGTTCCAGAAATACAGGGTTCCATGTACTTTAATAGGTGTAACGGTCTCAAGCCTATGCTAATTGTTTGCCCCATCTTCTGTTCCTTGTAGGTCAGAGAATCTAATTAGGTGTAATGGCAACAAAAACTAAGTAGAATAATTAGAAACATTAAGAACGTATGGAAGAGATATGGATGAAGAGCATTATTAAATCTGTCCTGAAACATGGGACAAATCCATCTACCTCTCATGTATTATTTTTGACCGGAAATGTATAGTATAGGAAGAGAACCTAAATATATAAACCAGGGTGGGGTAGAAGTTGAGATGATCTGTCAAGGCGTGCCTTATTTTAATGTTTGGAAGAGAAAATAGATTGAACAACTTTACTCTTGCCCACAGAAATGTAACGAAGTTTCACAAATTCATAATATGGGATATTTTCTTCAGCTTTTAGGGGATGGGAAAAAAATGATTGAATGCAAGTGTGAAGCATGGGTGTGGTGTGGTGCGAATGAGGGTGTGACGATTCAGCAAAAAAAGGCATGGATGCGGGGATTCAGTGCGGATGCAATGTGTGTTTTGAAGAATCGGTGCTTCATGGAGTTTAGTGGTGGGTTGCCGGTGGCGGGGTGGTAGTCGGCTTGGTTTATGGAGTTGCCAGGAGAGGAATTTAGGGTGGGGTGGTGGGGGGATGTTATGATTGGTTGTTAACTTGTTAATGTGTAGAGGAGTGCTTGTGCATGTTTTTTTATGCAGGGAGAGGTTAGTTTGATAAAAAATAAAGCACTATTATAAACATAAATTAATTAGTTGTGGAGGTACTTTGATCGAATGCCCCATGATAATATTGTAAAATTATTATATTACATAATGGGTAGTATAGACATAACATCGAGTAAAAGAGGATAAAGTAAAGAGAATTGACTCAAGACTTGGGATATAACCCTATAGGGCCAATTTTTCCTCCCTATCAGGGCAGTACGAAGTTGACTGGCTATTTTTGACATGCATCTGAGATGCTGCTTGGTAAGGCTCCAAGGCCTTCAGTTTGATCCAGTTGATAGGATGCTCAAGCTCTTTGAATATTTCATTGTTTGTTAGTAGTAAACTAAGCGAAAAGTTTGTGACCAGTGGCAGATTAATGTTGGGGGGCAGTATTAGGTAAATTTTTTATTCGAAAATTCAAACTATATAATCATTTTCTGTTGACATTAAGGCTATTGCATGTAACTCATAATATAAATGAATATATGAAGTGTATAGAAAGATTAAATTAAACATCTTTTCATAGATCTTCACTAATATAAACACCATTGACATGGATAATTACAAAAGCTGACCCAATTATTAAGTAATCTTTTTTGTATGAAAGTTAAAACATTATTAAATAATGAAAAACATTAAGGGTATAGTATGTAACTCATAATACAAATAAATAATGAAAAAAAGACAACTCAATTATACAATATGTCATAGACTACGTTATGTACAAAAACAATAAAAAATAACTTCATTCATAAACTATATGTGAGCAAGTAATCATCTATCTTGTTCTTAACAAGATTCATGGGTGAAAATGCATGTTTCATTGTTGCTATTGAAACAAGGAGAGTTAATGCAAGTTGACATTCTTTTGTCGCTTGGAATTTCCACAATTGTCAAACTCATAATGTTGCAATTGAAATCTCAAATCAAATTCTCATGTTCATTGAAGTCATCCAAGTCATCACATGATGGATTTTTTTGCAACTTTGTAAATATCATCAATGTACGATCTATAAGTACAATAAGGATCCCATGTCGTGTTCAGAATAAGCAACTCTATTACACTCTTTTTAAATCTACGATCCAATCTTGCATCTGGTAGCCTATTGCTGTCATAAATACTTAAACCCGAAAATGGTGCTCTACTATAATGTCTCTTCGATGGGATCCATCCCGACCACCAGTTTGATTAAACGGTCTCAAGCTCATCAAAGGATAGTTTTTTTACAACTCTGCTTGATCAACTTTTAATCAATCATTCCATTTGCAAAAGGATTCATTTTGCATTGACAACGAGAGGCAAATAATTGAAAAGATAATTAACTTGAGAAAAATCTCGAGATGCAGCCACAAGTGCGACAAGTGAAGATGTCGAGCAAGGCAATGGCAATAATATGCAAAAAGGACACATTAAAAAAAGGGTTGGCAACCCATTCCATTCCCCATTGCATGTTACTAGCACCAATATATCCCTAACCTCCTTGTGTATGCTACGATAATCTTACTTGATTCTTTTGGTTAGGGTTTATTTGAATTTGATGACTTCAAAAAATATTTTTTTGTTTGAATTCTGTTATTATATAAAATATTTGTCTGCTTGATTTTAATGCACGATTGAAGGATCCTTTGAACTACTTTAATATTAATATTCAAGGTACCTATAGCTGAACTTATAAAATGTTGAATCGTCCCAGTCTAGACGTAGTAAATACAAGTTGTATCGATTGTCACAATTGTCCATGGCTTTTCTTGCAACAATCAATTTTTAATTTGCTCTAGTGAAAGCTACCAGTTAAGATGAGTTAATTAAGGTCCTATAATATGGGTAGCCTTTATTCAATTGTATGATGGTGTTATTAGGGTTTCGGTTTTTATCTATTGGTTCGTAATACTCAACACACATTTGTTTGGTTCTTAATATTGATTCTTTGAAGGAAACTTATTTTAGAACCTAACGTACAATCTTGTAATATACTCAATTTATCATTATGGTTTTTAGCACTTATGTCATAATTGTCTTATGTGTGTATTTTCCATTAAAATAGAGATTTGATTAGTAGTTCCTTGCTACGCTACAAATTATAAAGAGAATTAAAATTTCACTCGAAATCAAGTTACGCAATGTATATTTCTTAAAAGTTTGCATTACATACTTCGTTGCAAATGGAACGACTCTTGTTATAGCATAACCATATAAATATATTCCGTAAAGTTATTTTCCCGAGCCTCCTTGATATTTGGGTTTGTTTGGTTGATGGAAAATATGAAATATTCCGTATCTCCAGCTTTCGGTGTGTTTTATGGGCACTTTGTCATGCACAACGTGATAATGCGCATTTTGGACATTTTCCTTGGAATTTTTTTCCTTTCGAGAGGTGGGGAGTAAATTTTTTTTCCTAATGGAGTTTTTTCAACCCATTCCAGTCATTTCCATAGTTTCCACAGTGGGTTTATGGTCTTGTGACCCAGTCGATAGAGTTGTGATCTCACTTTTGGAAGTTGATTTACTTGGTATTTAAGGTCCCAGATGACTATATAAGGTCCCATAGAGGATAAGTTGACTATTTAAGGTCCCTAGTTGACTATTTAGCATCGAATAGAGGATCGGTTGACTATTTAACATTGCATATGAGACCAATTGACTATTGTTTACTATATCACATTTCAGTAGTGGTACTTTTAGTAGAGTGCTTTCATTACTAAAGTTTGATTGATTTGAATGCCAATTGCATCTTCTTGTTGAATAGAGATACTTCTACCTGGCTGTGTAGGACTGCTTAGGACTTATTAAGTTGAAGATCTTGCTTTTAGCTCTCTATACAAGCGCACGCAATAAAAGACAAACTGGAAGCTCCAAGAATAGTATTAATTGGGAAAAATGTTTGGAAAGTTTGTGAGAGAATACAAAAATCTCAACAATAAAAGAGCATCAAAACTAAATCCCAAAATACGCAAGTACCAATGTAAAAGAAACTGATGCAGAATATAGTTTGATTGCTTTATTTTGTTAATTTTTAGTATTAAATGTAATAAAAGGGGCTAGTCTTCTTTAGTAGATATTTGAACAAGTGAAGGATATTTAAATATTTTGATGCTTTTCTAGTTCGAGTAGGATAACCATTAGTATAAATAGGTTATGATGTAATAGAGATCTTGTTGTTCTTTGGTTTGTTAATACAATTTTCAGATCTGTGCTTTTATTTATTTATTTATTTTTGGATCCTATTGGTGGTGTTTGCATCAGAAAAATACAATAAATGGTAAAACAACGGCCACTCGAGTTGGAGCAAAGATATTAAACAAGTCCAGGTAATGGAAGATCGGAGAAGAGATGGTACGACAAATTTGGTGAAGAAATTTGCTGCTTATGTGAAGAAAGCAAATAAAGGACACACGTATTCTCTCGAATAAAGTGAATTCCCACCTCCACATGCTTTAATCTCATGAAACACGGATGAGAAGTGAGATCGCCGACTTGTTATGACAAATTTTCATTTCTCCTCGAAACCTAACTCTCCCAAATATGATCCAAAGTCATAGGAGCTCACACGTTCCCAAGTCATCGCACGACACTCCTTTGCCTCTGTTCTAAAAGGCCCGCCTAGGCTCCGCCTAATCCCGCCTGGGCTTGAGGCTTGAGAGATACGCATCGCGTACGCCTTATTCTTGGTAAAATGCTTAAGGTACACTTTTTTTTTTTTAAAAACAAAGGATTAATTGACAAATATTGGTTGTGGAGCATGAATATGAGAAAGATGACCACCAAACATATGAATATATTTTTAAGTTCAAGGTATGTATTATTTTATTATATTACTAGCCTAGGAATAATTATAATAATAAAAAAAGGAAAAACGCCTTTTTACGCCTAGGCTTCGCCTAGGCTCCTAAGGCTTGAGGCTTGACCTCTACGCCTCGACCACGCCTCGCGCCTTTTAGAACCTTCTGAAGCGCGTGAAATGATTCTTCGCCTTTTGCTTTTATATGAGATAAGGTGATAACCCTAAATTGTGCAAATGCCTGAGGTGTAACACTACTTTTTCTCGGACATAGTCCGCATCGGAGTAGCACGAGAGATCTGACTTTTTGAGGTATAAAATAACTTCATTTCTGAACATAACTTGAGATATCGCAAGGCATGATAAACAATATCCAAATGGGTGGTGAGCGAAGCAAGTATAAACTGGCTAACTATACTCTCATCAAAATTTTAACCGAGTCTCGCCTTAACTATAGGAGGCAATAACAAATCTTTGTTAAATTGAAGGATTGTTAGTCACTCGAGATTTTCAGGTTGGGGTCCATTGGAGTTGAAGTCGGGTGACACACTAACATCCCAGTAGTATACTTTTGACGAGATAAATAGAACCAAGATTGGGACATAGGCATCTCAATCTCAAGAAAGTAGTGGAGATGACCCGCCCTTTACATCATATAACTTGCCAATATCATGCTTCACTTAGGGACAATACCGTCAACATCATCAGTGATATCAATATCACCCACATATACTGATAAAATAATGTATTTATCATTTGGCCGACAATGAATAAGGCATTTATGATCATAATGACACATAATAAAATCCATAAATAGAACTACCTCACTGAATTGCTCGCCCAAAACCAAGACCGCGGTGATTGCTCAAGGTTATAAAGAATCTTTTGGAGATAACAAACTTTCTCATATACTCTACTTACCCTAAAACCCAAAGGTGGGTCCATGCCAATCTCAATGAGATCCTCATGTAGAAAAGTGTTCTTGACGTTTAATCGATGTAGGGCCAATCGTTAAGAGTGAGATGCCGTAGGAGAAATTCATTGGTACACTGAAGTGAGCTTTGCCAATGTGGCACTAAAGTCTTCGTCAGGAAATTGGGTGAAAATTTTAGCCACCAACATTGCCTTTGATCGACGATAGAGCCATATGACTAATATTTCAAACTGTAGTAGGGGATATATAGCGACTTTCATTCTAAAGGAAAGCGAAGAACCATGATAATTCAATAAGAGCCCTACTTCCCTCTTTGCGACCTCATTACTGAAATTCAAGCTCAAATTCATTTCCTAGTCACCGGGTGTAGCGCACCTTTGGTACTTGAGCAGGGCGAGCTGTTTGATAGTAACTTCTTTCGTTTGGTAGGTCGACGAAAGGCTACTTCAATCTAGAATAGTCAGAAACTTGAAAAGACCCATTTTCACCTACCTTTCTTCTCTCCTGAGGGAGAGACAAATTCTCATGCACCATTACGCTCCAAATCTTCTCTTTCCACCTTCATAACAGCCACCAAATGAGGGTTTTGAAAAATATAATATCATTGGATTAGTGTTGGGAAATAGGATGATTAGGACTTCCCGAACAACCATACCAAGATGGTGGGACGCCGAACACAAGAAGGTTAATGAGAATTAAAGTAGGAAGTAGAAGGTGGTAAGGAGGACCTGATGGTGGTGGTTAAGAGCAACAGGAGGGGGTGCTTCATCAAACACAGGGATAATCTTCGAGAGATGTGGAGATAGGGACCCACAAAATATTCGCACCCCTGTAAACGGGAACATCCTCATGAAAGTAACATTACTGTTTTGAAAACGGAGGATACCCTTTGTATATCGAGAACTATGAGAGGGACTACGATCATGAAGGTTCCAATAAGATTTGTGAACCTAAATAATGCAATACCACTCAACAGGTAGATGGTTATTCATTTCACCACCCGTTTTGTTTACGGTATATGGGCACGTGATTTGATGCAAGCTCTCTTTATGATTAAGTAAGATGAGACGGAACAGTATATATTCCGTACCACCGTCTTAGATTGAGTTTTAACTATTTTGAAAGAAGTTGACAAACAAGATGAGAACTTCAGGTTTCTTTTTAAGAAGATACACCCAATTACCGAGTAATCATCAATAATCACCAATAAACGTTGCATGATAATAATGACCAAAAAGTTAATGGATAGTGCGCACCCACAATGTTTCCCCAGAGTTATAGATTGAAAAAAATTCACACGAATGCAAGTGAGAACTCAATCGTAGTAAATATCACCTTACGTGGTTCATCAACTTACATATGATCATGGTGGTGTGTGCTTCTCTTTTTATTAACCAACTTCTCATAATACAAAGTACTGTTGCTCCAGTAATGTGCCTTTCTCGTGTTAAAGGGTCCTAGGCCTCTATTTATATAGTTTGGGTTACAATTTTGTGTGGGATTGGGTATCACTGCAACTTACATTCGGAATATATTTTTGGGTTGTTTTGGGGTTGGGTTGCTTGGCCCCCATTTTATCTTCAATATTCAGTCAAGCCCCACTTTTTGGACCTTTTTAGCCTTTGACCACCTCATTCCTAACAAACCATCAGTCAATCCATTGTACCCAAGTGATGGCTCATTTCACATGTATATATATATATGTCTAAGCAGCAGATATCTGATGCTCTGAATATTTTCAGGTATTTCAAACCCCTCTAGTGATGTCGAGCATATTCCAATATCTGCAAAGATTCCAGAATATAGCAACAAACCAGAACATTGGTCCTACAGTATTTGATAATGCTTAAGACATTGAATGCGGTGGTGGTGATTACTGAAAAAATAAAATTGCGGTGGTGGTTATATTAAGCGCCTCTCCGGATTTGTTTATCAAAAGAATGTTTGGTGGGAACAACCTTACAGGTTTGTTTCTTATTTCTATCCATTCAAACCCTCTACGCAGAGGAGGATTGTTATTAGTTGCCTTATAGATAATGCTCGCTTACAAATTTTCAGCATAAATTATGATATTGTATATTGTAACATCAAATGGCTCAACAAGTTCTCACCTTGAGACATTTAGAAATAGCACAATAGGGTTATTGTCCTTGTTTGAATTGTCAGTATAAAGCGATGGAGAATTTGTGATTACTTGTTATGCCATTTTTCATTCATATTTTTGTAAGTACACATTCGCATTTAAAATTATTTAATCAGGTTATTGATGTTTATTGGCGACTGACGAGAGAATGTATTCTTTGTAAAACAGCATTTACCACTATATGCCGCACTCGGCCAAATTATTTAGCATTGGAGGAGATGTGTATTTATTTTGTTAACAAACAAATTTTTTGATGTATAAAAACAACAAACACAAGAAGAGTAACATAAAGTAATTTCCTCTTTTCAATTCAACATAATAGAAGACAATAATTTCTTTAAGATTAAAGCAATAAAGCATGAAGGCCAAAGTTTTTAACCCTCGGCCAAATCCATTTATTTTCTTTTACTTTTGTGCTATCCGCGCTATCCAAAACACCATGAAAATTTTACTTCTCAGTGGGCTAGGTAGAAGTCACTTCGATGGTAGGATTTCACTGGCATGTCTAGA
Source organism: Sambucus nigra (assembly GCA_949130495.1). Classification (NCBI taxonomy): domain Eukaryota; kingdom Viridiplantae; phylum Streptophyta; class Magnoliopsida; order Dipsacales; family Adoxaceae; genus Sambucus; species Sambucus nigra. The sequence continues at coordinate 23,855,396 of OX422213.1, read as the reverse complement.
ACATAGCATGATATTCAACTTTCTAGATTGTTTAAGAGACGTCGCATTTCCAGGAGATGAGAATGTTGAAGAAACACACCAGTATTATAAAATCGAGAATCAGATCAACCAAGGAATCGTGGATACTGATACACGTATTGTATCTGATTCGATACTGCTGGGATTAGATTTTAAAAAGGGCAAAGGGCAAACCCAGTGCACGAGGCTCCCGCCACTGCGGGGTACTGGGGGGGTTGGATGTACGCAGCCTTACCCCTGCATACGCAGAGAGGCTGTTTCCGTGACTCGAACCCGTGACCTCCAGGTCACAGCGGGGGCAACCTTACCGTTGCGCCCGGGTTCACCCCTGCTGGGATTAGATTTTAAATTATAAAATATGTTTTATGTGTATAAAAATTACCATTTTTACCAACTTAATGAACATATGACTAAGAAATATTGAAGTAGGTAACAATTGCATATATTAGAAAAAACAGTTTGCTATTCTCATTCCGATTCATTCATGTTCATGTTTGACGGTGACAAGAAGAAAACAGTGAGGGATTGTAGAGTGGCTATTGTTTCAGTATCTGATTTGAGTTTAGTTTATCATCAAAACATTTTATGTTAGTCAATTTTTGTAAATGACAACTTGCACACATTCGTAACTTAAAATTGCTTCCGTTGTCTGAGACATGACGAAAAGAGTTATCAGTTAATGTGAGAGTCCTTAATGGGCTAGAGGTTATTATAGGTTGACCCGTGTCTCAACCCAGCACACGAGAATACACGATTTAAACACGGCACGGGCCAGATATGGCTCAGAAAAATACCCGACCCAACCCAACTCGTGGATTGCCTAATAAATGCTCCCCAAGTAATTTCTCCAGTATTTGTATATTTATGTTTCCCCTTGTTCACTATTGTGTAGGTTGTTGCGCTGACTGACATTTTTATTTGAGCAGTGATGTTCGGACCAGATTTATCATTTGTGTGGCACACAAAGGAAGAACCCCCATCCAGAAGGATCGGCAATGTGAAACAATTTTTTTTATCCCATTTTCACACAATTGTTCTTAGGTCTGATGCAACATATAGCGTTCTCATTGATGTCCGGGAAAGAGATTCCTGACTGGGATATCCTTCATCTCCGAAAAGATTGTACTCGAGCTTTGGAACTGCATAGTGTTCTTCAATGTTGAGTTAATCTTCAATTTATTTGGTAATTGATTAATGTCACCTCACCGTTTTCTCAATGTATTGACCAAATGTTCAATTCAAAATTTGATTTCTGTGAAATTCACCGTTTTAATTAGCTTATGTTAGCAACTAGTATGCATTTATTTAATGGTGTTATCAAAAGTTATAGCATCAGGGGATTGCTAAAATTAGCGACCTAACATTTTAGGATGATTACTTGTTATCAATAAAAAAATAATCAAAAGTATGTGACCCTTACATTATTAGCATTTTCATCGATAAACTACAGGCCCAACCTCGCATTCTATAGATTAAAAGACACCCAAACTAACCCCTTTTTTTCTTCATCATCATCTTTCTCATTTTTTGCGGATAGGCCAAATTTCTGAAATGGGAAGGTTTGATGTATATACTAGATCAAAGATGGGAAGGTTTGGATGTATTCTTAGTTAAGTAGAGATAAAAAACTTGTTCCCATCTTTTTTTCTCAATTTAATGGGTAAATTAATTTTCTAACGACTTGTTCTTTGGTGTATTGATTTTTCCAAAAATATTCTTTGTAGCATGCACAAACAAGCCTAGATGATTTGGACACAACAATCATAGACCAATAGCGCCGTGACATATTGATGGCATTGAACCAAATGGAATTGGAAAATAGGCTTCATGTAGTCAATTCCAAATAATTGAGAAAAAACTTTGTTGAGTAATGTACTTTGCAACGTATACGGATGTCTTCATTACGTATGCGGAATGTGGTGTATTAATTTTTTTGCGATGTACTTACTTTTAAGGGTTAATTATACTTTGATCCCTCTAATTTTGTTCCATTTTCACTTTACAACCTTTAAGGGTGGTGAAGTGAAAATGGGGGAAACGTTGGAGCGGTCAAAATGTAATTAAATATATTTTAAAGGTTTCATTATATCTACCCTTGAACATTATCCAGTCTTTCACTTCATTTTTTTGACTTAACCTCGTAAACTTTTAAAATGACTTCAAACTAACCCTAACAATAATATTGTTGATTTTTTAGATGAAAATTTGATCACGTGCATGGCACATGGGAGTATTTTTGTTCTAACAATAAATATTTTAAAAAAATTTACAATTTTTTTTAAAAATTATGAAAAAAATACTAAAAGATATAAAAAAATATTCATATATTCTAAAGATTATAGAAAAACAATTAAAAATTTGAAAAATACTGAAATAATAAAAAATATAGAAAATGCTAATGTCAACAGTAAAAATATAAAAATTTCATTTTTTTTTGAAAATGACAATATTTATAACATTTGAGAAAAAATATATTTAAAAATATTGTAATTTATCGGAAAAATATTCAAAATACTGAATATTATTAGATCTCTCCTGTAAAAACTTAAAAAAAATTTGTACATGACAAAAAAGTATTTAAAACATTTGCTAATAATAAAATTCAGCTGTAAAAAATTACTAATGTCAACACTAAAATTCAACACAAACAAACTTTTAAACATGTAGGAGTATTTTCAATTTTTTTTGAATTTCTTTTTCTAATTTTCATCAAAACTTTGGAACTTTTTATAAATATTAAAAGTATTATTTTTTTTCTCCTAAAATCTGGAAACAATATAATTACATTTAAAAAGTTTGAATAAAACTGTAAACCCTTAAAAAAAATTGGGATAATAGGAAAGACATTTGAAAAGTTTGAATAAATATATTTGAGAAAAAGTTTTTTTTACCAATTAGTCGCATCGAATAAACTTATAGTCTAATAGGCCATGTTTTTATCGTTTGGTCAAATAGATACTATATAATGGAAATTTTGGTCCAACTAGTCCAAAGTTTTTATCATTTACCAACTAGTTGCGTAGGTTTTTACACACAACCCTAAAACCCAACCACCATTTACACAAACACGTCAACCAATTTGTAATTCAGGATCGTGGATTTCATGATTCTCTACAAATTCGGAGTTGCAAAACCATTACAATATGCGTTTTCTCTTTCGCGTACAGTACAAAAATTAACATATTCTGAGGTTCAGTATACTGAGACACACACACACACACACTCACACACACATATACATATATATATATATATATATATATATATATAGTCCCGCTCTTGTGCGGACCAGTCTGCATTTTAAGATTGCGGACTGGACATGTGTTACTTGACGTTGATCCTAGAAAAAGAGAGAGTGTACCTATAATTTAAGAGATAATTTCTAGGCGCACCGTTACGTGACACATGTCCGGTCCGCATTCTTAAAATGCGGACTAGTCCATACAAGAGCATTATATATATATATAGGCATATGCTCAAATGAGATCCTTAAATGAGGTCCATAATAAGATAAAAGTAAGACCTTTAGTAATATTCTATTTTAGACCCCAATACCTTTAGATAACAATTTTGCATTTTAAACTTTAAGACCTTAGAAATCAAAACTCACCGAATTCCGACCAAAACCCTAATTCTGGTATCAGATCCATAAGATGTTCCTTTTAGACTAAAAGTAAAAAGACTTTAATGCCCTTGGGATTTCTCTCTCGCATTTACCAAGATATTTTTGGATCCAACCTAGACTACCAACCTATACCCATAACTGATTTAGACTCGGTAGGTTGTTTAACCGCACACATAGACGGTTGTTCTCACACTGAACACATCTCAGCTAAACACGCAGACAGTAAACAAGTCACTGCTAGTGCTATTAATAACATAATAGACCAAAATAAGTGTATACTACTTATATTAAGACAATTAATAAAAGACACTCAAACCCTAGAAACAGAGATAAAAAATATCTGTAAAAGATTATTAGACATAGATAATCAAATCCCAATAGACTTAGTACACGTCTTACAAGAAATAAATATTAAGACTCATCATATAGAAGTTCTTAACAAAGACTTTTAGAAATTAAAACTTTAATTAAAAATCAAGACAGTGAGTTAATTAAACTTACTAAAGAACAAGCTAAGCTTATCCCTAGATTAGATAGTTATCTTCTTAATGGAGATAGTTAGATCGAACTGGAATGAGATACCAAGAGATCTCTCCATTCAGACTTTATCAGAATTTTATCAAAGAATTTTAGAAAAGATAAATGATGATAGATTTTATTATAAGATAAATGAAAATGAGATTGCCAACGCGGCTAAAGCAACTAAACTTATATTAGAAAGATTGAATTTAATTTCTACATCCATAGCAACTATCCAAGACTATAACAATAGCTTTGTTAAAGACTTGCGTTTAGATTTAAAGGCTAAGACAGAAGGATTAACCACCTTCTATACAGACTTTGTTAAATTTCAACAAAATTTAGCAAATTACCTTAATAATAGGGAAAACCATAACCTATCCAAAATGGATAGTATTATTAATGAACTTAGACTAGGCATGGCCCAAGTAGAAGAAAAATACAAAGAAATTATAAATAGAGTTAAGGCTATATATAATAAGCCTTCCCAAGCAGAAATAGACTCTTCTTTTATTCTAACTCGGTTAGATAAAATCGAAAAGACTGTAGAAGCCATAGAAGTTAGAACTATGCAACAACAAGAAAAAAAAATGAAATAAAAGACTATATTACTAATATTGGTAAAACCATTGTTAATTCTCTAGCTAGACATAGTGAAGAAACTTTTGAGAAGACTAGAAAAGATAATAAGAATTTAAAAGAAGAAATCCTTAATCAGATAAAAAGACAAAATGATTATTCAGACTTCTTAGAAAGAATTGAAAAAAGACTTGAACAAAAACAGGTAACCACCTGTAAATTTAGAGAATCCCCTCCTATAGAAACTAGTGAAAGAAATACCTTAGGTAGACGAGTCATAAATGACGGATTAGATAAGACTAGTAAGATAGTTAGCTCTATCCCAAATATTGGACAGAGTAATCATATGCTTCAAAGACTTAAGGATTCATCCTCCAATGTTAGGACATGGTGGAAAGAAAGAAATTTCACCAATCCCCTCCAATGGAAAGAATGAGGTGAAGTTGACGGAAGATTGTTGAAGATTCCATTCATAATGGACAACTTTCAGCCGTTAGATACATAGACTTGTTTAAGGAAGGTGCCACTCCTAAGACTCCCAATTATAACATGACCTACCATTGTAGAAATCATGTGTTAGACAAATCCTATACTGAGCTTCAAGTATTTGACTCAGAATGGCTTAGATCTAGAGGAACTGATAGGAAGTTCCAATTCCTAACCTTTGGACTCTTTCAAGCAAGAATCCAAGGATTACATAGACCTCAAAATAATATTAACATATTATGTTATTTAGTAGACAAAAGATGAAAAGATTTTGAAAAAAGCCTTATTGGGATAGCCTAATTAGAAATGTCAGACAACATACGATACTTTAATGTCATTCCGGTATTTACAGTAACTGTAGATACAACCAAACATTTTAAGTTAATCTTATATGCTAGTGGCTATGAAGACTATATAATCCCAGACGTTAATATAAATATAGAATTCCAAAGCTACGTGAAGTTATCCCACTTTCCTTATGATGGAATGCAATTGGAAATTCCTAGCAGTAGACTTAATGAAGAAATCTTAGTTAGAACCAATGTTTCAGACTATAATCATACTTACAGTATTAGGAATACTGGACCTATGAAAGAAAAAGCTAAGACCCTCTGGCAATTGCCAGAATTTTAAGAAACTAAGACTATACAAAATAAACCTTTGTTTATTAATCAAGACGACGTCACTGGAAACGTTACCATCCAGTTTAGTCCTCCTAAGATTGTCAATAAGAATATCCAGACCGAAGAAATTAGATTTAGGAATATGGGAGAAGCCATAATCAATGATCCTTCAGAAGGAGATTGTAGTAGTAAGACTGGTGCTAGTTTACTAAGACAAGCCCCGATAATTAGACCTAGAAGATCATTTGAACAAAAAGACTTAATTAAAGAGAAAGCTAGGATCCAAAACTTTGGACATGAACCCTCAGAATTGGATAAGAAGACATTTAAAGATAACCTTAAGAAAAGTCATTCGGTTAGATTTCAAGAAAGAGAAAGAGAAAGATTTAATATGATAGCTCAAGACCGTATATTAAAATTAAAAGAATCTAAAGAACTTCTTAGAAACTTAAGACTAATAGAAGAAGGAGAACAAAGATTAATGCCAGCTACACAAGTAGAGCATAGTAAATAAGAGAGAGGAAGTAGTAGTAGGCTAGAAGATGCTCCTAGACTTTTTCGTAAACCAATAAGAACACCGTAGTTAAGACTAAACCTGATTATATAAAAGACTTTCCAACTAGTGACAAGAGTTTCACTCCTGTTAAGACTATGGCAAGCCAAGCCATAAATCCAGTAGGTATATACCTTAACCTAGACAATGTTCAAGATAGAAAGAAGGCCTTAGACGAATGGCGTAATCAAATGAACATGTGTTTTGCATCTAATGAGCAATAGGATGCAAGTTCATGTAAACAGTACGCTGAGCAATCCATTAGAGGTATTGCAAAAGATTACTTAGATAGTTTAAGAAAGGCTACAGATGAAGACTCCTTAGCTAAGGTTGAGAAGATGAAAGAAAACTTAGAAGAAAGATCAATTGAAGAATATATTCAATTGTTCACATCAGAATTTATTGGAGCTGGACATCTAGCTCAGATCAACGAACAAGACCTAGCAAAAACTAAGTTCGCCCTCCTTAGCATTTGCCAATTAAATAAGATAAATGAATATAGCAATAATTATGAACAACTATATTACCAAATTAAAGAATTTAGAGAGACCTTAAAAGATGAATACTTTAGAAAGATACCTGCCATAGGACAAATCCTAATTAATGAATATAGGAATTGACCCGGAGTAGTTGGAGTTAAAAATAACTCCCTTGGTGAAAGAATCAATTTCACCAAAGACTATATCATATCTAAGAGACGTGATATAACTCAAGGAAAGTTGATAGAAGAAACTTTCAAGCAGATCCCTCCAATCAAAGACGAAAGAGACATAGCTCCAATCCAATGGGGATGTGGAAGTGAATCTAAGAAATTCAAAAAGAAATTAGAATGGAAACATAGGAAGTTTAAGACTAGACCTTTAGGATTTCCAAAGAAGTATAAATTTAGACAATCTACTACCTTTAGGGAAAAGAATCTTAAGACTAAGAAAAATAGATTTAATCAAAGAAGATATTTTAAGAAAAATACTAGTAAGTATACGAAGGTTCCTAATTATAGAAAGGAGAAGGACGTAGCTCAATCTAAGACTGCCACCAAAGAATGTTGGACTTGCGGCAAAGAAGGACACTTTGCTAAAGATTGCCCTAATAAGAAAGATAAAGAAAGTATTAAGATTATTAATACAATATTAGACTATACAGATCAAGACGAGTTAAATATCCTATATGCTATAGAAATATCAGACATAGAAGATGATGACAATACTAGTATCTATTGTGCATATACTGATAGTGAGTCAAAAGACTATAGTGTTACTGATGAGTACGAAGACTCTCAGGAAACTCTAGACTTATATATGATGCAAACTAATCAAGACGATTTAGATGATGAATATGTAGACTTTGAAGAAGCTTGGTATAAATATATATTAAGCCCATTCTTAAAGAAAAGATGGATAGTTAGTAATCCCGAGTTACTAACCTATATACATAGATGCTACTTTGATTAAAGACATTATTGCACATTTGAAATGAAATATTGCAAAAAAGACTTTATATGCGTAGAATGATTTGAGACTATACAAACAGAATTATTTATGGTTTGTATTGTTTGTCAATTACACTACCATGAAGACTGTTGGAGAACTAGATTTATAGCAATTTATACTAGTCAGTATGATGCTCAAATAGACTTAGATATTAAAACATATTATCAAGACATTGATAAAAATATAGCCGAAAGATTGCAAGAAAATGAAGACTTCAAAGGAAAGGGAATTTCCTATGATTTAGAAGAATACCATTCTGATAGCAGTTCAGAAGAACAAATACCCTTAGATTTTATAGATAAGCCTTAAAAAGGAATATATATTTTAGAAAAGAACAATTTAGGAATTTCTATTAAATCGCATGCTTGTTTTGTAGAATTATTTGTTCAACATAAAGACTATCCTAAGAGACTTTCAGCCTTTATAGATACAGGGTTCTCTCAGAGTATTTGCAAGGCTAATGCCTTCCCTGAAGACTATTTTTAGAAAGTACTCAAGAAATCTATGGTAAAGTGCCTAATGGAGATCTATTTACCTTATATTTCCAGACTATTCCTATTTATTTTAAATTAGGAAATCAGACCAACAAAACCGTTAATCATCGATTTTGGATAATGGACCCTCGTCCTAGTTTCACAGGAAACATCATTTTAGGACAAGACTTTATTAGTAAATATCATCCTTCTACTCAGTATAACGATAAGATATTAATTAGTGATACAGAGGAATTTACTATTAAAGCCCCTCTAATAGATCACAAGACTGCTTTTGACCTTATGCAAGTCAAACCCAATGATAGACCCATAAAACATCAGAGTTCTTCAGCTGAGCATGGTGGACCTAGACCTACAACCCAACAAAAAGCCTTAGAAATTACTAAACCCTTACAAAAAGAGTGTAAGTGTCTGACCAAAAGTGTTATAAGCAAATAACACTTATACAACAAGACATTTTAGATCAAGCCCAGCATACCTTATTACAGGTTCAAGCTATATCCAAACAGAAGAAAATGAATATAGAAGTAGAAAAGGAAAAGATTAGGCAACTAGCTGAGCCTACTTTAGGAGAAAATCCCATCGCTAAGTGGGATAAATACCAAAGCTATTGTGAAATCATCCCTATTAACCCAGACGCCACTATTAACGGTGGCACCTATAAGAAAGGATACTCACAAGAAGATAGGGAAGAATTCAAGAAAGACATAGACGAAATACTTAAGTTAGGCATTATTAGAGAAAGTAATAGTAGACATAATAGCTTAGCCTTCTATGTTCAAAATGAATCTGAACGTAAAAGAGGAAAAAGACGAATGGTTATGAATTATAGACAATTAAATAAGAATTGTGAATTTGAATCTTATAAGATACCAGACAAGAATAATTTGATTAATTTAATTGAAGACATAATTATATTCAGTAAGTTTGATTACAAATCAGGCTTCTGGAAAATTAAGATGCATCCAGACAGTATTACTTGGACAGCCTTTAGTGTGCTCCAAGGAAAATACGAATGGCTAATAATGCCATTTGGATACTTGAATGCTCCTCAAGTTTTCCAAAGAAGAATGGATAATATATTTAGACCTTATTCATAATTTTGTCTTGTTTACATAGATGGTATTCTTGTAGCCAGTAAGACTGAGATAGAGCACGTAGACCATCTTAAAAAGATTATTTTAGAATTAGACAAACATGGTATTGTTATTTTCGAAAGGAAAATGCAATTATTCCAGACTGAGATAGACTTTGTGGGAATGCATATTAATAAAGGAAAATTATCCTTGGCAGAACACATAACTAAAAAGATTCATGAGTTTCCAGATCAACTTAAAGATAGAAAATAATTACAATCATTTTTAGGATTGCTTAATTGTGCTGCAGACTTCATTAAAGACCTTGCTTCCAAAAGACAAAGATTAACGGCCAAATTAAAAGGAACAAACAAAACTAATCCATTTTATTGGACTAAAGATGATTTTGAAGTAATAAGACAAATTAAAGATGCAGTCAAAAATATTCCTTTACTTGAACTGCCTAATGCAGAAGACCAGTTTATAGTAGAAACAGATGCCTCTGATAAACAATGGGGAGCAGTATACTTTGTCATTGATTATCAGATAAACAAGAAGAAACTTTGTAGACATAGTTCTGGAACCTTTACAGACCCAGAAACAAGATACACTGCCCATGAAAAAGAAGTTTTAGCCATAGTAAGGGCAATAGAAAAATATATGCTGTTTCTTAGACCTAAGTATTTTACTGTTTATACTGACTCTTCTTATGCAGTAAAATTTAGAGATTTAGACTTGTCCAAATCAAGGACTAATAGACTAATTAGATGGAAACAATTGCTCAATGGTTATGACTTCTATGTTATACATATTAAGGGAAGTAAAAATACCATTCCAGACATTATATCAAGAGATCCATTGTTTGCTAACACTAATATGATTTCATATTTTCTGTTGCAAACATAAGACCTAGAAGACATGAGTTCCTCTGGAACGAATAGACTGAACAGGGAGGACGTTGCAGACTATCTTAGACGCGTAAGACCAAATGCTGGTATAACGCAAAGACCGACTTATATTCAAGACTATCAAGAAAGACCAATCCTAGAGAACTTTGATGATATCTTAGTTCCTCCTGGAAAATCTAGACACGAGATTATTTCTCAAAATAGACTCATTGGGAAAATGCATTTTCCGCAATATAGACCTGATCAAAGATATCTAGACTTGATCAAATTTAGATGAGAATTTTCGGAAGATGAAAATACTCTCATAGACGCTGTATGGTGGAACGTCAATAATAGACTATGGATCGAGTTCAAACAAAATTTGGTAGCCATTTCCAGATTCATAAGGACTCAAAGACTTGCAGTTACCCAGCTCAGTGGTACTGCTATACCAGGACCTCAGATTCAGACTTATGCTCAGACTCTTGGAGAATCCTCCAAAACTAGACCTACTGATTTCTGTTATCAGAAAAAGAGTTTTGAGACTAAGATTGTTATACCATTTGGTCATAATAATCTCCAATTAACAGAAGACTTTAAAAAAGAAGCTAATAACATTATTGATCATTTTAATAAGTTATTATCAGAAATAAATGGAGATGACTTAATGATTAAGGGTTTCTTCAAAGACGTTAAAAAAATATATCTTTTTGGAAAATCAGAAGTGGCTCATATAACTCTTACAGACCACGAATTCATTGGACTCGTCTAGATAAAAGATATTGAAGACTCTGTTGCTCTTGGAAAAATAGTCCATGAGTATGTTAAGAAGGTAGAAGAGTTCCTTCCTCTATTTGCTAGAATCTACCAGATTGCTCCAAGTTCCTGTAGAGGAATGAGAGTTGAAGGATTTAGACTTATTAGATTTTCCAATTATATATTCGAAGACGTTGAGATTTTATCAGAAGACGAGACTAAAGAATTAATTGTTGATAAGTCCAAGCTCCAGATTGCTCAAGCCATGGAGACCATATAAATCATGGAATTATTAACAGGAGATGACAGGTGGTACACTGCCTACCACAAAGAAGACCCGATAATCCAAGCTGATGAGCCATTCAATGGAAGGCTCAAGAAAGAATCCAAAGAAATGGTAGAGATAGCTTTGCCAGCTAGCATTAGAACTGTGGGCCTCATTGATGAATTTTTTAACAATGTCCTACCAAACCAAGATAAGGAAGAAGAAGATGCAGATGAGACAAAGACGTGCTCCTCGTTAGCAGAAGAATTATTAATGACAGAAGATGCCCTGCACTAGACCTATGCAATATTGCAAGAAGACAAGAAGACTCCATTATTTAGACTAATGATGCCCTTGCGAAATAAAGCAGCTCAGACCCGCCCCATACGGGCCCAGACATCCTCCTTTCATAAAGAAAAAGGAAGACGGTGGAAGACGTTAGGTGCAAAATAATTGCAAAATGCCAAGATTACTTTTGAAAAAAGAAGAAAGGTGAAGACTCAAAAGATTCCAAGACTGCAGACTCTTTAATAATTATGCTTTCAACCGGATAGCTTTTGATAGCTGATTTCCAGTCATTTGTAGTGCCCTTGTGCTATAAAAGGGAGCGTCCATTTGAGTTTTAGATATCAGGAGTTAGAGAGTGAGAGATTGCTAGACTTCCAGTATTAGAGAGAGAGTATGCTTGTAGAGAGTAATATGTATATGAGTGAGTAAACCTCTCATAGTTAGGGGAGGGGGGAGAGTTGTAACTACTTATGCTATGCAATAAAAGTATTTTCTTTTCCAGAAATCTCTTATATTGAGTTGTTATTATTTTCCAAATTGTCTCCAACTTTCTGTTCATAGAGAACTATTGTGTGGAACCTCTGGTGTAGCACACAAGGTGTTATACTGGTGAACCGCCGTCAGGTGCCGATTTTCCGTGAGCCGTTAGTCAAGTGGGCATTAGGCGTGAAGGCGTACAGGCAGGAAACGGGTTCAATGCCAAAATAGTGGATTGAGGTGCGACACATAAAGGGGGAGTTGCAGGAGGCCGAGACCGGAGAAGAATAGTAACAAGGCTGAAGAGACGAAGGGAACGATATAAAGATATTGCAGACTAAAAGGAAGGTATAACTCGAACCAAACCCTTAACTATTTTTACGTATTATTCCTTTAAAAAAAATCTTATATGAGCTTACAAATCACTAAAGACTTTTTAGAATTTGTTAATCAAACAAGTTTAGACTTAACTAAAGAAATTCTAGACTGGACTCTTACAGACACTAAAGATAAAGAACTAATAGAATCTTCTTTAGTATACGCAGGTGGTACTTTTAAATATATAGACCAGATCATTGAGTGGTTTGGAAGAGAAGTACCTAGAATAGAAATAATTAGAACAGGGATCCGTGATCTCTTTAGACAAAAATTAAGTACTGAAGATTTTCCAGAAGAACTATCAAGACCTGGAAAATATCAAGAATACACTAGGATACTTGAAAACAGTATAGACGTATTAAAATTTATTAGACGTAAAAGGTTAGCTGAAATAAAGACTACTTTAATTAGAGCCGGAGGAATCCTCCCTCTCCTTAAAAACGTAGAGACAGCTGTCCCTAGAACATACCGTAGATTTTTGTCATCTTATGTTGATAATAATTTAGACGAATTTATAGATAACGATATAATTGATATTATTAATCAAATATATGAAGAAACTAGACAGATAAACCCACGATACCGTATAAGATATTTAAGACTAGAATATTTTCCATCAAAACCTCTTTCAATTTCCAGACTCCCTGAAGAAACCGTTTATATAGATAATCCTCACTATTCAGAACTCCAGTACGATAGTGACGGAAGAAGCTTGAGAAGAAGCAGTAGCCCTGAAACTTCTACACTTAGACTTCCAGATTAATTAAGCGTTAAAACAAGCTTAAAAGACCTTAGAAATCATCGGGGTAGAAAATTCTATTCCCTAAAACTTTAGAAAAAAGACGAAAACATATAAAAACAAAAGTGGTCCCTAGGTAAGATTTGGACTGTAGCTAGTCCGCATACTTAGTCCGAACTAGATCCACTCTCTCTCTCTCTCTCTGAGAGAGAGAGAGATAGATAGATAGATAGATAGATAGATAGAGAGAGAGAGAGTCTTATACATCATGCTTCCTATATCCCATAGATCACACCTAATTCTAGGCCCTCAAATTTATTTATTTATTTTACATATGGAGTTAATCTTCCAATGAACAAATGTTCAAAAAAAAGCATTTTTAAACATGTGTAGATTGAAAGGTTAATTTTAAGAGGAAAAAAATTTGAAAAAAAGATTTCTTAGAGCCTAGAACTAAGTGTGATGTAGGAGAGCATCCCCCCTCTCTCTCTCTCTCTCTCTATATATATATATATATATATATGTAGAGGGGGCTTGCAGCTCAGCGTGGCAACTCAAGCGTGACACCTTGGTGAGGCAGCTCAGCGTGGCAACTCAAGCGTGACATCTTGGTGAGGCAGCTCAGCGTGGCAGCTTGGTGAGGCAGCCCAGCGTGGCAACTCATGTTTTAGCTTGTGGTTTTAATCACATCGTACTTTCATTATTGATTTCTGTAAGCTTTAACGATTGTAATGACGTAACGATAATAATTGAAGGGTTTGTATGAGGTCAAACGGTACTTGCGAGAGACCAGGCTTGGCAGGGCCTGGGAGAGCTTTCATGCTCTATCGAATGACCTCACTGTGGGAACTTTAGAGGGACCTGGTTTGGAGGATTGAGAAGTAAGGCACCGTTGGGGCTTGTCCTGACCATCTTAGATACACCTGGTAAAACACCGAAGGACCCTGACCGTGGAACCTCAAGTGGAGCAGCTTGGAGTTCCATCGGGCATTGAGTTATGGACCAAACGACCCTCTACTTAATGTCACATCTACTGTGGGTGATGTCACTAGCCATCTAAACGTTGTCAGACATGCACTTGAGTAAACCACTGTGGTATTTGGGGCTGTCAGGCAGTTGGTGAGCCACCTCTGCGACAACAACCCCCTGACACACAGTGGATAGGCAAAAGGCATGTCTTGGCATTTAATGTTTATGGCATAAAGACAACTAGTGCATCAGGCATTTAATGTTGTGACATAAAGTATGAGGGATGTCTTTCATAGTCTTTAATGACTGAGTTACCTCGGGGGTGGTGTGTGTGTGTGTGTGGGGGGGGGGGGGCTATTTAAGGACCCCAACCACCTTTGAGGAGGGCATCCTGTTTTTGGAGGATTAAAAAGAGTTATTGCAAACTAGAGAGCTCATTTTGACTCACCATTGTCATTTATTACGAAGCTTTTAATATTGGACAGAGATTCTTGAGGGTGTTTGGTGTGTTTCTACCTGCCTATCAGGGTGTATCTAGGGTGCTTACTTCTCCCTCCCTCTAGCTAGGCCACTTCTAAAGGTCCATTAGCATGACCTGAGTTATACACGAGAGATTTGAGAGTTTAAACTGAGTTCATCTTCATTGAGTTTTGTGTGTGCATTTCCTATAATTAGTCTAGGGTGTTGGCTAATTTAACTTGTGATTACCATACTCAATAGGGGTTACGCCTCCATATATATAATCTAAAGTACCCTCTTACATTTGGCGACTCCGCTGGGGAGGCATCCTTCTAGAGAAGGAGTATGGCGCAGGATAATGCTACTAGAAGACTCAATTTTGATGACATACAGCATAATGAAGAACAGGCTGCGAGGGAGCAGGAGGCCCTAAGAGATGGGGCTCCTCGGGGAGAGGTACCGCTGGCTCCAATAACGATAGGCGTCCCAGGGGCTGCACAACCTTCCACGAGCGTAGGGCTGGGACCTGCCCAGATGGCGCTCCTCATGAGCAAATTTTACGAGTTTGTGCAAACCCCAGTAGCTTCCACTATACTGGGAGGATTGGAGACTAATGCCTTCGTGACACCAGGAGTAGCCCCAGGGGCCCCACCAGGGGCAGGCATTACGGGAGCGGTACCAGCAAGTGTACCCTTTGTTATGAATCCCACTGGGGGCGGCTCGGGAGTTTCAACGGCACAACCGATAACGTTCGCTCCGGTTCCAACGAGCGCTCAACCGTCTGCTCCGTTGCAGATGGCCCCAGTAGCCTCGCCCTTGGAAGAGATGAGAAAAGAGATGCAGAAGGAGATGCTGAAGTTCATGCAGTCTTCCTCGCAGGCCGTAGGCGAGGTGGCTGCGGTCTACGATGACTTTCGAACACCTTACCCCCAGGAGTACAACGACGAACCCTACCCGAAGGACTATATTCCCCCTACCTTTGAAAAATACTCAGGGAAGGGTGGGAGCCCGAAGGAACACATTAAGCGTTTCGTTGAACACTTGGGGGCGCATTGCAATGACAAAAAGCTTAGGCTGAGGGAGTTTTCCAAATCCCTGACTGATAAAGCCTACACTTGGTACTCTCACCTGCCTCCCAACAGTGTCTCCACGTGGGAGGAGATGCACGTGTTGTTTGTCCGAAAGTTCTTCTTGGCAGAAGATGAGTTCACACTAACCCAACTTGGCAGGGAGAGGCAAAGGCCAGGGGAGGAGGTAGTGGCCTATATCCGAAGGTTTAGGGAAAGGTACCTCGACGTGAGGGAAGAAGCTAAGGAGGCCAGGTTATTACAAATTTGCGCTGAGGGATTACTTCCTGAGTATATCTGTCACCTGATCAATGAGACACGCGAGGGAACTTTTTCAGCTTTCTTAAAATCTGCAAGAAACATATCGTTGGTGGTGCGACCTAGCCCGGTAGTAGCCCCCATGATGTTCAGACAGACGATACAACCCATCGGGGGAAGGACTCAGGCCCCACGGGTAGGATATGTCGAGAGAGAAGATGGGGGCAAGGCTCAGAGGAAGGACAACAAAAGAAAGTTCGGAAGGGATAGAGAAGACCCGCCACCGTTGCCTTGTACGGTGGAGGAGGCTATGAGTTGCTATAACGCAATGGTCCAAGGCGGAACGGTTTACGAGCCAAAAGGCGTCCCGGTAGAGGAGCCCGACGTGGCAACTAGGGCCAATCCCAAATATTGTCAGGTTCATCGAAAGGTCCAGCATCCAACAGAAAGCTGCTTCACGCTGCGAAGAATCTTAGACAAGTACGTGAAGGCGGGAACGCTGCAAATTTCCCCACAAAACGTTAACAATAACCCGCTCCCGGCGCATGGGGCCAATGTTGTGACGGCCTATGATAAGGAGGCAGAGCGAGAGGGGAGAGGGGCAACGATGGAGTTCGATAAAGCACTGGAGTATTGCACTAGGGGAATGGCTAACGTAGTTCTGGCGTATGATGAAGCAAGTGCTAGGGACGTAGAAGACGCCTATAGCGTTGAGGGCGAGGAAACGGGTCCAGTCATAGAATATAGCGCAGTTTCAAATTCCCCAAAGTTCGCTTGGTTCTTCGATCAAGTGGGGATACCAAAGGAGAGCAGACTGGAAATAACTCGGGCGATCCTTGACATCGCGAAGAAGGACGCGGTTCCCTCGCTGAAATGGAGGGGACCCATGGCGAGGCTGGTGAAAAAGTTCCTATCAGAGGTGACCTTCAGCGATGCAGATAGAGCTGTAAGGTTCCCTCATAACAGGCCCTTGTATGTGACGGCCAGTATCAACGGGGTTAGTTTTGCAAGAACGCTTATGGATGGGGGTGCTTCCATCAACATTATGCCGATCAACTCCTTCCACGCAGCTGATATCCTAGAAGAAAGGTTGGTCCCCATGCCTCTGGTAATCTCAGGGTATGACAACCAATCTTCCAAATCCATTGGGTATGTGAATGTGGGAATTGTAATGGGAAATCTGAGTTCCCACATCAAGTTCCATGTAATAGAAAGTGCAACTTCCTATCATTTACTAATAGGAAGAGTATGGATGCACAATCAAGGTTTAGTTCCTTCAACATATCATCAATGCGCCAAGGCGAATATCAAAGGAACAGAAGTGACCATTAGGGCTACAAAAAGGCCTTTTGCTATCAAGGAAGCTCACTTTGTAGATGCGGCCTTTTATACGGAGTTGGAGGAGGATGCTCGAGTCCTAACGAGAAGAATGGAGGGGGCATGGGTTCCCTCGATCAGAGATAGAATGGGGCCTCTGAACGAGCAAGGAAAAGAAGACGCGAGTAACGAAGGGGTGAGGGCCGAAGAAACCCATCAGGTGATCCCTCGACCCCAAGGTACTACGAAGCAGCTCAAAAACAAAGTAAAGCTTAGAATGGATCCTGTGGAGCATGAGGTCCAACGGAAAAGCGTGCTGAGTCGCTTTTCAGGGGGAAGAATCGCTGAGGCTTCGAGAGAAAGAAAGAGGAAGGTCGTGGCAACAGTCACCAACAGGCAATGCAAGAAGGTGGTCACTGAAGAGGGGAAGGTGGTATACCGTTTATAACGATGTGAGCGGGCGGCCGAAGAAACCGAGGATGGGGCTGACCCATTATATGAGTGCTTCTTGGTAGATCAACAGGGACAGTGTATGGTGATAGACAACTCCAACATACAGGAGTTCGTGGAGGAGGTCGCCGAAGAACCGGACCACATGGCAAATCAACCGAAGCCCCAGGCACAAGAGTTGGAGCAGTTGAACCTGGCAGGAGAAGGGGAAGACCCAAGGCCCATCTTCATCGCGAAGGATCTCGATAAGGAGAAACGAGAAGCCTTGGTTGGGCTAATCCGGGAGTTCATAGATGTCTTTGCATGGAAGTATACCGAAATGGAAGGGCTTGATGAGGAAGTGAGCTGCCACAAGTTAAACGTGATGCCTTCAGCCATCCTGGTAAAGCAGTCAACAAGGACTTATAAACCTGAGTTGGACTTGAAAATTAAGGAAGAGGTTCAGCGTTTGTTGGCAGCAGGATTCATCAAACCCATACAGCATCCCCTTTGGCTATCTAGCATTGTGCCAGTAGGAAAAAAGGACAAGAATCAAATAAGGATCTGTGTGGATTTTAGAGATTTGAACAGGGCTTGCCCCAAGGATGAGTTCCCTCTACCCTCCATTGATAGCTTGATAGATGCCACGGCTGGGCATGAGATGTATAGCTTCATGGATGGGTACGTAGGGTACAACCAGATCAAGATGGACCCCGTGGACGCAGAGAAAACGGCATTCAGAACCCCGTTGGGCAATTTCATGTACAAAGTAATGCCGTTTGGACTTAAGAACGCGGGAGCTACTTATCAAAGAACAATGATGGCCATTTTTCACGATTTCCTCCACAAATTTGTAGAATTCTATGTGGATGATTTGGTCATCAAATCGAAGAAGGAGGAGTCCCACCTAAACGACTTAAAGAAGGTGTTTACTCGATGTAGGAAGTATAAACTAAGGATGAACCCATTGAAGTGCGTCTTCGGAGTAACATGTGGGAAGTTTCTAGGCTTTGTGGTTGATCGACAAGGGGTGCAGATGGACCAGGATAAACAACGCGCGATCTTAGAAATGCCGTACCCAAGAACGGCGAAGGAGCTGAAAAGTTTCCTCGGTAAAGTCTCCTACCTTAGAAGATTTGTACCAGGATTGGCCGAGGTAACACACCCGTTGATGCAGCTGCTGCGAAAGAACACAAAGTTCAGGTGGGAAAAGGATCACCAGGAGTCTCTCGATGAGTTGAAGAGGCTTCTCGTTTCACCACAAATCATGGTTCCTCCACAGGCAGGAGTACCGTTGCAGCTGTACCTCACCTCCACTACAAGGTCCGTTGGAGCTTTGCTGGCACAGGAGATCGACGGGCAAGAACGGCCAGTGTATTACCTCAGCAGGATCATACATGGGCCAGAGATTAGATATAGCAGCCTAGAAAGGCATTGTTTGGCCTTGGTCTTTGTAGCACAAAAACTTAGACATTATATGCTGTCTTTTACAATTCATATTGTAACTAGATGTGATCCTATTAAGTATTTGTTGGCTAGAACTATCTTGATTGGCAGGGCAGCCAGGTGGTTCCTTATTCTCTCCGAATATGATTTAAAGTGTGTGGTTCCTCGTGCTATCAAGAGCCAGGCGTATGCTGATCTGTTGGCAATCTTCCCATCAGGAACGTTTGAACCACCTAAAGAAGACATTCCGGGAGACGACTTACAGTCCAATTATCTGGATGCAACCGATGAGGAATGGACGATGCAATTCGATGGGTCTTCGGTAGGAAAAAAAAGGAGGGGCAGGGGTCATCCTTTCAAAAGGAGCGGAGGAGATTTGTCTGTCCTACAAACTGGATTTCCCTTGCTCCAATAACGAAGCAGAATACGAAGCGTTGGTACTAGGGTTGTTAGAGGCTCTTCGAAGGGGAATTCGTTCACTCTGCATCAAGGGTGACTCGAACTTAGTAATTCAGCAAGTTAACGGAGAATATGCGTTGAAGCACATGAGTTTGGCACCGTACAGGACGATCATTCAAAGGCTCCTCAGCCAGTTCCGTCGGACCGAAATTAGAAGACATCCCAGAACGATGAACCGTCATCCAGACGCTTATGCCACTATTGCTCAAAAGATGGTCATGAGGAGCGATACGACTATTGTTACGATCCAACGAAGAACAGCTCCTCGGTGGTACAGTCAATACTACCGATGGAGGGAGACGCGGATTGGAGAGGAGAGGTCAGGAAGCAACTAGAGTCTGGCGAGGGAGCTATGGGACTCAGAGAGTTAGCCCAATACTTTACAAACCAGGGAAATCTTTACTTCAGAAATGCAGGGGGATGGTTATCGAGATGCATTGGGCCAGAGGAGGCAGAGCGGAGGTTGAAGAAAACACATGAGGAGCACTGCGAAACAACTGAGATACCTCTTTATAGGAGAATTCAAAGAGGGGGATATTTTTGGCCTAAAATGAAACAGGATGCGGCAGAACTACAACGGAATTGTGATAAGTGTCAGCTATTTTTCGAAGCAGCTGAGTGCCATTTCATTGAAGCCCAAACAGACTGGAGGCAGCCCTATATTGACTTTATTCAGGATGGAATTGTCCCAACAGAGAAAATGGATGCGATGGGACTAAGGCGAAGGGCCCCGAGGTTCTATATCCAAGAGGGGCAGCTTTATCGAAGGGGGTACTTCAACAGGCCATTGCGTTGCATTACAAAAGAAGAAGCAACTGAGGTCCTCAAACAAGCCCATGACCCAGCTCACATGGGAGGGGCCAAGTTATATGATCAGCTGATGACGTTGGGGTATTATTGGCCAACGATGGAGAAAGACTCCGCCGAATTTGTCCGAAAATGCAAGGCTTGCCAGCTTCATGGAAATATGATCCATACCCCATCGGTGGACTTACACTCTCTGGCAACGCCTTATCCTTTCCACACTTGGGCGTTCGACCTCGTGGGGGCGATACATCCTTCGTCGAGGGGCAAGATATGGATACTGGTAGCAACGGAGTGCTTTACAAAATGGGCTGAAGCAATACCACTTAGAAGGGCAACGGCTGGGGTAGTGAGTAGCTTCATCAGAGAGTATATCATTTGCCGTTTTGGGATCCCAAAGGTTATTCTCTCAGATAATGGGACTCCCTTCGTCAACTCAGAAGTAACGATGCTCACAGACAAGTACTCCATTGTTCATCACACTTCAACGGTGGCATACCCGAAGGGGAATGGTCAGGCTGAAGCAACTAACAAAACTCTGGTTAATATCTTGGCTAAAACGATGGAGGACTTTCCAGGATCGTGGGATGACAAGATACCAACAGTGTTGTGGGCCTATCGAACGACGAAGAGGAAGCCCACAGGGTACACTCCGTTCTCCTTGGTCTATGGGGCTGAGGCAATTCTTCCAGTGGAGTTGGAAGTTCCCTCGGCTCGATACGCCTTGCGAAGCAGCATGCTCCCTCAGAACAGGCATGTGCAGTTGGAGGCATTGGATGAACACAGAGACAACGCGATGCAACATTTTCAAATGTATACAAAGCAGCTCTCTAGGGCATATGACAACATGGTAAGACCAAGGAGGTTCGTGGAGGGAGATCTCGTTTTGAAGGCAGCAGTGAAACACATTAGGGGACTTCCTCTGCCAAAGTTCGCAGCCAATTGGGAGGGACCTTTCATCGTGAACGAAGCTCATGACTCAGGTTATTGCCTAATTTCTAAGTTGGAGGAAGATAGGCTATTCAAAATTAACAATAAATGGCTAAAAGTATATCATGTGTAGACAGTTAGTTTGTACCATCGATGTATCGGGTCTCTTTATTATGAATATACAAGTTTTACTGATGATGTGAAGTATAGACATTGATATATGAAAACAGGCATAACTCAGAGATAAATTGAAAAATGTACATTCTTTCATTCATTAAAGAAGAGAGCATTACAAGCAAAATGGGGAACTACTGCCTAAGAATTACATGAATGAAAGAAAGAAAATATGTACAGGAGTTTTTACTACCCTAAGAGAAACCACAGATCCGGGGAAGAGAAAAAATCCCCGGGAAGGCCCGAAGAAGCTGATACAAAGGAATTTTGAGCGTTGACAGCAACCTCTAGCCTGGTTTGCACCTGGGCGCGTTCAATAAGGAGCCTTTCCCGTTTTAGCTTGGCCAAATGTAGAGCTTCTTCGGCATTCGTTACTTCTTCATCCGCCGATTCCAAAAGAGGTGCCAGCTCAGCTAACTTAACCTCCTCAGCCCGTTGGTCCTCCTGGTGCTTTATCAGCACTTCCCTCTGGCCGATCAGTTGCTGGTTCTTCAAGGTCTTTAGATGCGTTATAAGCCAGTCAAAACGGAAACCATCACTCCCCAACTCCTTCAGAAAACCTAGAAATTGGTTGAGAAGGGATCTGGTAACACTGGCAGTGGGGGCACTAGCAATTTCAGCAACAACGATCGCCATGCCTTGCAGCCTGTGACTCATCACATGAATATTTGAGCGCAGGCAATCCGGTGTGAAGGTCTCAGGATGGCGATCCACCAATTGTTCAATCACCAGCCGATGGTTGACGGGCATTTGAGGAGATTGCCGAAGCACCACGAGGCAGAACGAGTGAGGAGCTAGGTCGGGAAGAGGGACCTCACACCCAGATTCGCTCTCGATTGCAGCACCAGTCGTAGAACCTCAATCATCATGAATTGAGTTTTCCGAAGCATCAGGTTCTCGGAAGGGCGAGCCTACAGGTGAGAGGACTGGGGGCGAATCTTCCCGAGCAACCTGAAAAGAAAAGCCCAAATAAGGAAATGAAAAATCTTAACAAGCGTTTTCGTTGTTAAGTCACCATTATAAGGTGGAGTTTGTGAAAAAACTTAGCAAGTGTTTTCGTTGTTAAGTCACCGATATAAGGTGGAGTTTGTGAAAAAACTTAGCAAGTGTTTTCGTTGTTAAGTCACCATTATAAGGTGGAGTTTGTGAAAAAACTTAGCAAGTGTTTTCGTTGTTAAGTCACCATTATAAGGTGGAGTTTGTGAAAAAACTTAGCAAGTGTTTTCGTTGTTAAGTCACCGTTATAAGGTGAAGTTTGTGAAAAAAAAACTTAACAAGTGTTTTCGTTGTTAAGTCACCGTTATAAGGTGAAGTTTGTGAAAAAAAAATCTTAACAAGTGTTTTCGTTGTTAAGTCACCGTTATAAGGTGGAGTTTGTGAAAAAAAACTTAACAAGTGTTTTCGTTGTTAAGTCATCGTTACAAGGCGGAGCTTAAGAACAATCTTGTGAAAAAATCATCAGATGGAGATAACGGGAAAGATAGTAAGAAAAACATACCTCAGTCACAACGGGAATAGTTGAGGCAGCCACAGGGACAGGAACCGTTGCGGGCGCGATTATTGCCTCAGATGGCATAACGGGGTCCCTGGGCGCAGAAGCCTCCACCCTTGTCCAAACCTGATCACCCGTATAAGGCACAAGGGCCAGCATATGGGGATCATCATGAGAAGACACTGGGCCCTCAAACAAAGCCACGGCAGGAGGGGGTGTAAACACACCAACCTGGGACCTCACTACGGGAGTTGATGCAAGATCAGGAGACAACTGTGCGCAAAGCCAAGTGTTAGAAAAGAAGAATGGGCACAGAAATTATGAAGAAATACCTTGACGTCTTACTTACCTCGGTTAGGGTGCTAAACAAGGGAATGACAGATGGGGGCCCTAGCAGCACCGTTGGAAGAAGAATGCTTGCC
Source organism: Sambucus nigra (assembly GCA_949130495.1). Classification (NCBI taxonomy): domain Eukaryota; kingdom Viridiplantae; phylum Streptophyta; class Magnoliopsida; order Dipsacales; family Adoxaceae; genus Sambucus; species Sambucus nigra. The sequence continues at coordinate 23,831,917 of OX422213.1, read as the reverse complement.
AACAACGCGGACACTTCCACCTGGGATACCCAACACATATCACAATTCAGTAAGCCAAAAATGACAAGAGTATGACCGAAAGGACTACAACAAACAAATTATAGATCACATCATACCTCGGGCTCATTCTCTACCACAAGTACAATGGGCAGAGGAAACTCAGGGGAGGCCTGTGACTCAGAAGGGACAAAGGAGGTTATCTCGGGCTGCGCCACTTCGGGCAAGATTACCACTTCCGGCGAGGAATCACTTGCATGATCAATGTCATCACCTCCCACAAGAACTTCCCTCGCGCGTTGACTGGCTCCACGGCGAGAATACGTGAGCCCCGTCATGGGGGAACGGGGAGGAGTCACATCGGTATGAGGTCCACCGAAGCGCCCCCCCACAAAACGGCTCACGGGAGGACTGGAAGGGTCTGGGTTTTTCTATTTCAACCCCCTGCAAAACAGTTGTCAAAGAAAGGGGGGGGGGGATAAGTATACACACAAGCAAAGACAGTCATCCTCAAGCAAAAAGGGGATAATAATTAAGTCAGCAATGCATACCTCCGATTCAGAAGGAGAACGAGAGGGCACAACCACGGGCGAAGTGGGAGGAGTGGCAGCAATTGAGGGGGCAGAGGTTGATTGCACCTCAGGGGTCAGGCGTACTTCAGGAGTCCGTTTCTTCTGGGACTTGGTGCCCAGAGTCTTTTTTCTCGAGCTAGCTGCACTAATGCTGACGCCTTGAGGAACCCGGGAACTCTTCTTCCTTTTGGCCGTTGGCTCTGAAGGATCCACCACCACCGTGGGGAAAGTAGCGGGGGAAGGGGCAACGACCGCATGCCGTTGATACTCAGCATGTATTCGGTCCAGTTCTGCCTGGGCCTCCTTCCTCACACGCTCAGCCATCTCAGCAGGCATGGGAGGAGGAACGGATGCTATAGGAAGAGCTGCCACGGGAGTTTGGGGCTTCTGGGACTTCGACTTTGATTTCGATGTCCCACTCTTGGCCGTTCTTGCTTTCTTAGCAAGAGGTTGAGAAGCCCCCTCATCGGTAGTAGCTGCAGCAGAGGGGGCAGCCTTCTTTGCAGCAACAGTTTTTGACTTAGGCGTGGCAACTGGGACCATGGCACAAAGTGGGGGAAGCTCCTTGGGAGGTGCTTTGTGGGTTGAACTTAGAGGGAACTCTATCCCAAGCACAGAGTTTCCCTTTAGCCCCAACTCTAGGGCAGAAAATGAGCAAACAGGAGGGTACACTGGCTCTTGCTCGATGAACTTAGCAATTTCAGCTAGTTGTCTTGGCCAATATTTGGTGGAAAAAAGAGGGGTCACATCCCCACGCCTAGTAATACTAGGAATGGTGACACGCCCAGCCATTGCCGAGGATATCCCCCACGCAGCAGTTGAAGAAAACAACGAACATGCCTCGCCAAAGGAGACTTTGGGGTTTGATGATTGGAAAACTGGACGTGGCACCCCCTGGTCAAACCCAAACTGACGGCTGCATCGGTTGGGGTTGTAATGCTCGCTCGAGTATCCCCACTCGGTGTATGAGGGCAGATATCCAGGAGAAAGAAGAAGAACTACGGCCAGCGAGGGGTCCTCGATGTCAGGAGAGGGATCCCGTATCATTCTGGCATCAGGATAAAAAAACTTACAAGTGTGAAAAAGGCCTCTTCTTGATAAGGCCTCATAACGAAGCTCTCAAAACGGTCAATCACTGAAATCAACTCCTTTCGGCTTTGCCTCTTATGGTAAATAAAGGACCGAGGAGGCAGAATCGATTCAGCCGAAGGAGGTCTGTTGGACTTGGCCGCTACGGCAGGAAAGCGGAAGTAAAGAAAGCTAGTCAGAAGCACACTATTGGCAAAATTGGCCAAGTTATAACGACCAATAGAGCGTTCCATGTCGAATAAAGTCCTGTCTAACCAGGTGTACAAGGATCCCAGGGCAATTGCAGCCAGGGGAAGCTTTATGCCTCGAGCTAGGCGAAGGGACAGGTTGATGAGGTCTCTTTGGGGCTGATCATTAGGCTTGCCCGTAAAAAAGAAACGGGACAAAATCAAAAGAATGTAAGCGGGAAGCTCCAACGATGTACCTTGACCAGGGGCAGTTGATGAAGAGCTGCCTTCGCTGGAACTCTGGAAGAAATAGTTGATCAGGGGAGAAAAAGTAGCTTTGTTGGAAGAGCCGATGCAGCTTCGGCATATGCGATCCAACTCCGAACGATCCGCAGTCTCTTGAGCATCAAGAGCTTCATCGGTGTAGGGCTCATGGCCTGTTGCATCGAGGCCCAAGAGCTCACACACATCCTCCAGAGTTATGGTAAACTCACCCCAGGCAGCAATGAACGTATGAGTATCCACGTTCCATCGAGAGACCAAGACAGGAAGGGCAACATTGTTCTTTGAAATGGTGAACTCACCAAACCATTTAGCCCGTTGCAGTCCAATCTTGGTAAGAATATCAGCATAGGAACTCTGCATGTGAGAGTTCCAGGCAGTAAAGTGGGCGGGGGATCCCCCGGGTGCTTCGAAATCAATGTGGGACCATGGAAAGTCCCCTCGCTCTAAGCGAAATCTCAGAGTTCCTTCTGGGGGCAAAAATCCCCACTTAGACACCTCTTCGTCTTCATCACCCAGCAACAGGGCGTCAAAATTGGAGGAAAAGCAAACAGCCTTACAGGCAACAGCAAAGCCATCACCCTCCCCAAAAACGGGAGAGCGACGGTAAAATCTCAGCTGCTCTTGGCGAGCAGCACGCCGGGCGGAGGCAGCAGTGGTGGTGGCAGACGGAACACTGGTGGCAGAAATGGTGGGGTTGCTTGAAGACGCCATGGCAGAAATGGTGCTTGAAGCCGTAACAAAGAAGGTTTTGAGAAAAAAGGGATTGAAGGCAACAGTGGAGACGAACGATCACAAGTAGTGTTATAACTCTCTGCAATAATGGCGTATCTATCTCTCTCTCTCTCTTTATAAGAACAGAAGCGATAGTCTGAGGAAAGAAGGTAACAATGAAGTAAGGAAATAAGTGAAGAAGAAAGAAGAAGTAGAAACAGACCCTTTAGGCCCACGTGGTTAAGGTTCAAAGTATTTTGAAAAATGGCTGTTGAGACTTTCGAGTTTGGCGTTTAGATTTTCCCACCCTCGCACGTGCACGGCCGCCTGCAATCATTTCACAAGAACACGTGGCACTTCGGGAAGTGCTGTGACAGTTGAAAAGACAGCGCACGTCACTAATGAAATGATGCATAGAGAACAGGAAGCGTTGCCTTCCTCAGCAAGTTTGAGTTTTGGCGCCAATCTCCTTGTCAGACTTATCCAACGGAGCCACAACGAAGAAGATGTTCCAACGGTTACACAAAGAAAAATCCATCAAGATGAGCCATTTCGTGCAGACATTTCTTATCCCAATAAATCTCTCCACGAGGGGGCAAATGTAGAGGGGGCTTGCAGCTCAGCGTGGCAACTCAAGCGTGACACCTTGGTGAGGCAGCTCAGCGTGGCAACTCAAGCGTGACATCTTGGTGAGGCAGCTCAGCGTGGCAGCTCAAGCGTGGCAGCTTGGTGAGGCAGCCCAGCGTGGCAACTCATGTTTTAGCTTGTGGTTTTAATCACATCGTACTTTCATTATTGATTTCTGTAAGCTTTAACGATTGTAATGACGTAACGATAATAATTGAAGGGTTTGTATGAGGTCAAACGGTACTTGCGAGAGACCAGGCTTGGCAGGGCCTGGGAGAGCTTTCATGCTCTATCGAATGACCTCACTGTGGGAACTTTAGAGGGACCTGGTTTGGAGGATTGAGAAGTAAGGCACCGTTGGGGCTTGTCCTGACCATCTTAGATACACCTGGTAAAACACCGAAGGACCCTGACCGTGGAACCTCAAGTGGAGAAGCTTGGAGTTCCATCGGGCATTGAGTTATGGACCAAACGACCCTCTACTTAATGTCACATCTACTGTGGGTGATGTCACTAGCCATCTAAACGTTGTCAGACATGCACTTGAGTAAACCACTGTGGTATTTGGGGCTGTCAGGCAGTTGGTGAGCCACCTCTGCGACAACAACCCCCTGACACACAGTGGATAGGCAAAAGGCATGTCTTGGCATTTAATGTTTATGGCATAAAGACAACTAGTGCATCAGGCATTTAATGTTGTGACATAAAGTATGAGGGATGTCTTTCATAGTCTTTAATGACTGAGTTACCTCGGGGGTGGTGTGTGTGTGTGTGGGGGGGGGGGGGGGGCTATTTAAGGACCCCAACCACCTTTGAGGAGGGCATCCTGTTTTTGGAGGATTAAAAAGAGTTATTGCAAACTAGAGAGCTCATTTTGACTCACCATTGTCATTTATTACGAAGCTTTTAATATTGGACAGAGATTCTTGAGGGTGTTTGGTGTGTTTCTACCTGCCTATCAGGGTGTATCTAGGGTGCTTACTTCTCCCTCCCTCTAGCTAGGCCACTTCTAAAGGTCCATTAGCATGACCTGAGTTATACACGAGAGATTTGAGAGTTTAAACTGAGTTCATCTTCATTGAGTTTTGTGTGTGCATTTCCTATAATTAGTCTAGGGTGTTGGCTAATTTAACTTGTGATTACCATACTCAATAGGGGTTACGCCTCCATATATATAATCTAAAGTACCCTCTTACAATATATATATATATATGTTCCCCAACGGACCTGTTTTAACAGGTCCAAAAAGGATAATTTCTTAAAAATGCTTTTTTTTGCTACTTGAAAAAAGCGTGTTAGCTTAAAAACTGATATATTTTGATAAATTTTTTTAAGATAGCTAAAAAGAATTTTCATTTGATCTTTTTACAAGTCCCTTGAAATATTTAAACACCAGACAACAAAAATAAAAAAATATTTTTTGCTATTTTTAAAAATTGGTCTGTCTTTTGTACCCATTAAATCGGTTTGTCGGAGATCTCATCCGTATATATATATTATACATAATTATGTACGTAATATTCAGAGTCAATTGTATGTTAGTGTGTGCAATTAATCATAATTAATAAACTCAAGCAATTAAAACCAAATAAGGAACAAAACAATATGACAACAAAAGGATTTACGTGGTTCGTTAATTGCCTACATCTACGACATATTTTTCTATTTTTATTTACTTTTTGGAATTTCGTTAGCAAGAAGTTACATGCCCCTTTTCCCTGGAGTGAGTTAAATTTATAGAGATGGAGGAGGTCGAATCGTGTCGGAGTTCTCATAGTTATTGGTTAAGCCGTCTCTTGATTTGCGTTAATCTCCTTCGAGATTTTTGGCAGTTGGATTGACCTCTTCATAATTATTTCTTGTGATTTTTATTATTTATACTGCGTTGACCTCCTCTCTGGATCCAGACCCACTTAAGCTACTATGTTTGGGCCTTTCAGTTTGCACCCCACAATTACCCCCGAAGCTCTTTGGCGTGAATGGGCCAGAGTGTTTTGAGAAGCCGCCTAGACCAATCAGTTGGTCGCCCACGTGATTACCCTTAAATCTCGCAGGGGCATGCTTCATAATTATTTTGTCACAATAGGGATACGCTGGTAATTTTTTGAAAATGAATCGCCAGTTGCATCGATGAATCTTGGGTTCTGTTCCCGTATGATGAGACGTTGGGATTTCGTTATGTGTTTGATCAAAATTCTGTATCGTCGTTTGCATTCTTCTCTTCATTAAAAAACGGACGCTTAGAGCTACTGCTTTCATACCTCGCCTGCACATTTTCTTCATCGCTGACTCTTGTTTTTTCCTTGCGATCAATCTGAACTTTGTTACTCCTTCTGAGCATTTCCGTTTCTACTTAGTGTTCCCTCTCCACATTTTATTTTCGCAAAAATGGTGTACTCCGTAAACGAAAAGATTGTAAGGGAATTTAGCAAAATGTATTCAATACCTCCTTGGGTAAAAATAGAATGTGCCCAGATTTTTGAGGATTGCACCGCCATAGAAGGTGGGCACTGGATCAATACTCTCTCGGTGGCTTGGGGGGGGGGGGGGGGGGGGAGGGGTGGAAATATCCTTTTCCTCAAATTAGTTATTTCTGGAATTCTGCGAGTTCTTTGAAGTGGACCCCGCCAAATGTGCCCTAAATACATGGCGGATTGTCAATGGCGTTCACATAATCAATGAGTTATATAGGACCCACATAGGGATTATAGAGATTAGGTATTGTTACTCCTAATCCCACATCTATTTGAAAGCGAGGAAGGCTGACAAAGTTTTAGTTGTCGACCTTCCTGATTCTAATAAGGGCTATTGGAATTAATGTTTCATTGCCAGAAATTGGCAACATCCACCTCATCTTGAGAGTGGGAAGTATCACGGGATTTTGTGCCTAAAGAGGGGAAGGAAAATAGGTTAACTTTTAGGCCTCTTATTTTAAGCTTTAGTTGATGATATCGTTACTGATAATTTTTTTTCTTTTATCCAGCTCGATCAAAGAAGAAGGAATCCGCTCCCTGTTATTTCAACAGTGAGGAGTTGATTATGGTTTGGGAGATGAGGAGGTCAATTGTTCCAGGTAGTGATCATCCAAGTCCCGTTTCCTTTCTTCTCGATTACAAGAACTCTCCATAAGCAATTTCACTGCTCGCTCGGTAGACACAATTCCTGAAGTCCCTCTCCCTTCAACAAGTGAGGGATGTTCTACTTCCTTTTTTTTGAATCTCTGAATGTTAAGTCCATTTTCGATACTGAGGATGAAATAATGGCTCTCAAGAGAAGAATTTTACTGGTCGATGAGGATGACATAATGCCCATCTCCCCTAAGGCAAAGGTTCTCAACATAACTGATCTTGGGGGTTCCTATACCCCCATACCTGCATCGGACTCCCTAGTCCGAGAGAAAAAAGGAGAAGACCCATTCTTCTTTGATGATTGTTATGCCCTCCAAGAAGGGTAATGTCCATAATTTTGGGAAGGGCCGCCACCATGTGATGTCGGTAGCCAAAAATCCCTCCTTAGCATCAAGACTATTGAAGGGGGATGTTCTCGCACTCGATCGCGAGTAGGTCAATAGACCGACACATGATCAACTATCATCTCATGTCGCTCACGCGCTATTTTTGGTAAGCACAACCTTTTCGTTCTGTGTTGCTGCTCTATTCAAGTCTTGATAATTATCTAATTATTTCTTTATGCAGTTTGTGACTGACTTCGTCGCCATTTGGGAGCAGAGCTCTGAGCAACCCAAGTTCATGGATGATCTAAACAAGGCCTTGAAGAATTCTGAGTCTTACCACCCTTTACTCGTGGCTATCCATATCGGGAATATAGTAGAAGATCATGATGTGAATCGAGCCATCACATATTCTGTTCGTAATAAGACGAGATCAAATCAAAGAGATCTCAGAGGTAAATCCTAAATCTGCCTTGTAGAATTTCACGTATGTATAGTTTTTTTCTAGTTTGATCTATACGCGTTTTAATAGACCCTCATACTTTTGCTCCCATATATGAGGCAGAGAATAAGTCCACCAACTCATCGTTGGTTAACCTGAAGGATGAACTCGCTCAGCTGAAGGTCAAATATAATGAGATGAGGGTCGATTGTGACCAAGTGATGGTCGAACACGATCGACTAGGAGGACCAACCTAAGGCCGTGGATGCTGCTAAAGATGAGGGGTATCAGGATGAATATGAAGAGGCCTTTGATGACGCTAAACTCCAGTTGGCCTTCATCAGGAAGTCTAACTTTAAGAAATATTGGAATACTGCCCTGATTAAACCCAATGTTTCGGCTGAGTCCGAGCTCTTCGGAGAGCATAGTGCGATCTCTCTGCAGTGAACTAAGGAAGGTGGCTAAACAGTGCCCTTCGCTGACAAAGTTGCCTTTGAAGCAGATTGTAGTAAAGCCCAAGAAATGTTGGAACAAGTGAAGGAGAAGGAAACCAAAAACCAGTTAGGAATAATTAATCCTAGAGCTCCTTGTATTTTTCATTCCTGTCTGTTTGTAAAGGCCTTGCCTTATTTTGATATTCAATGAAAGAATTAATTAGTATCTAACTTTGTCCACTATTGGTGCCGAGTAATTTTCTTTTAGTTCTTATAGCATAACAATGTTTCTATGGAAGTCCCATTTATTGATGACTTAGTTTCCATTCGGGCTCTTGTTCAATCTTGCCATGCTTTTGTCTCTGCTCTTAAAGACATTCAAAAGATGATTAAGGATTATAAAGGGGAAGTTTGCCTTAGTGGCCAAATTAGGGGATGATGTAAAGGACCTCGGTGATGTCGACACACTTATGCAGGACGAGATGAACGCTTTGATAAGATAACTCGCTGAATCCAAAGATAGTGGTGATGTCAGTGCACTCTTACCTCTGTCTCTGCTCGTAAAGACCTTCAAAAGATGATTAAGGATTATAAGGCGCGGTTTGCCTTAATGGCCAAATTAGGGGATGATGTGAAGGACCTCGGTAATGTCGACACACTTATGCAAGTTGAGATTAACTCTTTGAGAAGACAACTCGCTGAATCCAAAGATAGTGGTGATGTCGGTGCACTCTTACAAAGTGAGAATAACTCTCTGATGAAATAACTCACTGAAGCTAAGGAAGACCTGATGAGGGAGGGAGGGGTCAAAATAGGGCTAAGCTGTGATATAATCAAGCTTTGTTACCTCTTCAGGAAAGGTTATTGCGCGACATGGGCTGTTGGCTATGATGAGGGGTGGATGGATACCCATATTAAGATGGACAAACAAAATAATTGACCTATAAACTTGACTAGTTGAACGCTTTAGGAGTCTTAAAACTCCCATATGACTCTCAGCTTTGGTACTAGTACCAAGTTGATTGCCCGACCTATTGCCATCCCCCCTTTGGAAGTGAAGAGAGATGGGTTCCCCTAGATTTCGTTTCTCTTCAACTAGCTAAGCATTTCTTATCATCCCATGAGAGTGATGATGAATTCTGATCAAATCCTGATGATGGCCTAAGAATGGCTATTTCTGAGGCAATTGATTGCCAGGAGCAGTAGTTGCATTCTCTTTTTTTGGTCTTTTAACACTGTAATTATTTTTTTAGTGTGTATTAGAACTTGTATAATACTATGGTGTTTGTATAATTCACCATTTTGAGTTTTTCCATTCCTTTATGCTAAGTATATGTTTATTATTTGTCTTACCTATTAGGTTGTGTTTGTAAGGACACATTTCCAATCGAGTGAGTTTGTTTGTAATTGGCTTAAGTCTGGACAAAAAATTTGAGTCATAGGTTAGCATTTGTATTATCGGTGTCGTAAGCCTATGACATGTTTTGATGAAGACGCAGCGGCCATGCTTTAAAGAGGATATACATTGTGTCGTGTTGAGTGACAAGTTTGTCTTCACGTTTATCGAGAATCTTAAAGGTATGAATGCATTTTGAATATTGTCCTTTGTTTTTGAATAAAGTCGTTTAGAACTATTTTGAATTTTTTTTAAAGAAAAAATATTTTTGGTTTTATTCTTATAGAACGAGTTTTAAACCTCATTAAAACGAAATGGAGATCTCATTCGAGCGAAGTTTGAACTCGTTAGAATGAAATTAGAATCTCATTGGATCGTGCAACTAACGAACAACAAACGAGGTCTCTCTGTTTGACAGTGGAATTCTAGTTAGAAGGCTCGTTAGAAGGTCGTTGAAAGTTCGTTAGAATGAAAAATGGTTCTCTTTAGAACGAACCCTATTCTCATTAGAAGAAAAACTCGTTCTCATTTAAATGAACTATAGAATTTTATTTGAACGAGTTCATCGTCTTCAAATTTGTGTTTTCATTATTTAAGGCGTGTTGGACTTAGATTTTTTAAAAACTTTTGGTGAAAATAAATTCCCTATAAGTTTACCAAAGTTTCATAACCCTTGTTTCACTCTTTGAGTTTAAAGATCCAAGTTGTTCGTATTCATATGTTTTGAGATCTTTAATGTGGGCACCAAAGTTTGTTTCTCTACATCTTGAGAACGTGTTTTCATGCGGTGGACTCTGTATGTGCTGTTTGCTATATTATGGTGAACAAATGATGAATTTTATGTTTCGATTCCGTATACGGTTCCTAAGCCTCATCGGTGGATACCGAGGCATGTGTGGACTCGTGCACTATAATATCTTGCATGGGTGGACTTTTGCATTGCATCGTGGAGGAGAGGTAGAAGATTGAAGAGCGTCAAGGCTTGCGAGGGAGACGAGTCTTTGAGAAAGTCTACTACCTGTCTTTGTGAAACCTTATTATAGTGAACTATTTGGCTGGGTCGTTTGAGGTTTTTCTCGTACATTGGCTTGTTATGTTGGATTTATTTATTTTATCTGCTTATCACCTAGATATATATTTTATGTTAAAATATAAAAATCGTATTTTTTACAATCAAATGATTTTAACTAGTGCAAAGTTTAATTGGGTTTAATTTGTTTAAAGTTTTGATCTTTAAAATTACAAAAACATAAAAAGAGAGTTTTTGTTTATTCGGACCATACCTTGCCTAGTGGGACTTGCATTTTCAAATTGGTATCAGATCTAGAACGCTTAGTTATTATGTTTTGATCCCTTGGTATTATGCATGAATTTTTGTTATTTTGATGGTATTAGAACCTCGATGTTTGATGGGTCAAACTATGCATACTGGAAAATGAGTATGAAATTAGCACTTAAGGCTATAGATGAGTGGGTCTGGTTAGCGGCAGTTAAAGGGTGGTATCCACTTGTCACCAGAGATGGAGAAATAATTCATTAAAAACCCGTAGAGTCATGAAGTGAGGTTGATCATAGATTAACAAATTTTAATTCTCGAGGTTTAAATGTTCTATTTTGTTCTGTCACCCCGGAGAAATTTCACTGTATTATGATGTGTGAGATGTCCAAAGAGGGTTGGGATATACTCCAACTCACCCATGAAGGAACTAGTACTGTTAAGGCTTCCAAACTCCAAAATATCATAACTCAGTTTGAAACGATTAAGATGATGGAAAGTGATACCTTTGATGAGTTTTACACTAGACTGTCCGACATAGTTAACTCCTCATTTACATTGGGAGAGAAGATACCCGACAACAGAGTAATCAAGAAAATCTTACGGACGTTGCCTGAAAGATTTAGTCCAAAAGTAACCGTTTTAAATTCTTTGGGTATTCTAGATTCTACGAAAGTTGAAGAGCTTGTAAGTGACTTAAAAACTTATGAGCCTGACATGTTTACCTCCAAAAATGTGAAGAAGAAAGAGAAGGGCATATTTTGAAAGTTTGGAAGGAGGAAACACCTATTTTGGATGATGAGTCTAACCTCAAATCCAAGGATTTTACCCTAAATGTAAAGAAATTCAAGAAATTTCTCAAATTCCAAAAGCAATCGAAAGATGATAAAAGGTTTAAAAAAAATATACATAACAAGTCCAATCACATCCCTAAGAATTGGAATGAGAACTTTAAAAAGGATGCGTAAGAGAGATGTTTTGATTGTGAGGGTCATGGCCATAGGGTAGCTGAGTGCCCCACTAAACTAAGGAAGGAGGGCAAGAAACCGATAGCATATAATGCCACCCTTAGTTATAGTGATCCGAAAAAGATCCCCGATACCCCCATTAAGCGCAATTTCACCGCATTCGTGGCTAGTCATGTGAGCTTTGATGAGAAATCTTCCCATGAAGATATTTCTTTGCGTAACACTTCCGAGGTCATAGTTTGTGGATCCCAAGTGAGTGATGGTTGAGAGAGTTGAGATTAGAGTGAGGATAATGAAGAGGAGGAAGATAATGAATTCTAAGTTTTCTTTCGTGAGTTGTATTCTAAAACTTTAAAGGTGAAGAAGGTTAACTTAAAGTTAGAAGTTAGGCTGAAGGAACGTGCTGTAGTGAATAATGATAGTGTTTTGATTGAGGATCTTAGGACATGTGATAGATCTCTTTGAGAGAAGCTAGAGTATATTGAGGGTGACATAGATAGTCTTCAAGGTTTGATAGAGGTCATGAAGAAAGAGCTTTTAGAGTTCGAGGAGTTTACGCATTTACTCGAGTTGAGGATAGTTGATCTTAAGGAGAGATCGAGGGATTTGAGTCGTGTCTAATTGGTTTGGAGTCTAGGTCAGAAAAGTTAGATAGAATGTTAAGCACCGTCCAAATCAAAGATAAAAAGTGTGGAATTATATTCGATGATCATAATGCTTCCGCTACCCAAGCCAAGACCATACATTTGAGGGAGTCAACTAGGATGTTAGGAATGGTCAATCCTTTGGTAACATCCCTCACCATATTTACACTTGCACTCATTATGATAGGAAATGTCACCTTAAAAGGTTTTTCTATGATCTTAAAAATGATCCTAGGAAGTTTATTAATAGAGTCACGACGGTTCCCAAAACCCAAGAGCATCACGTTAAACCTACTCGGGGTTAGGAAATCGGATTTGGAGGCTTTACATATTAGACTTGTTGATTCTCGTTTTCTTGCACATGATGCTTCTCATGCTATATCTAATAGTTGATTGTGTTCGCATGTTTACTTACATTAGTTGTGCTTCATGATATATATTTTCTAGTTGTATGTTGTGTTTGTATCTTTTGTATTTTATTTTTTCATTTATTGGGTCTTTTTAAAAAATACAAAAAGATTTTTTCTGTCTTCTGAGTTAGTTTGTTTTATAAATTTGTATTTTTCTTTCAATTTTTTTTGGAAAAACTCAAAAAGACTTTTGATTTTTGTGTGTTTTAGTTTTGCACATTTTGTGTGGCATATTGGTGTGTTTGAATCCAATTCATTCCGTGCCTCCCATGTGACTAGGTCATATGGTTATGATTGTTAATACTTAGATTGTTCTTAATCATGCTTATATGGAGTTATTTCGAACTTTATTTGCTTTATAAATTCAACTTTGTATATACCTACGCACACACATGCACGAGCTCTTTGGATTTTAACTTCGCATGTTTATTTGATCTATGTGAGATGTTCTCCCATTAATTTTGTCATCTACATATTTTGTGACTATGGGGGATTTGTGCATGTAAGAACCGCTGCCCGTGAGAATGTTTGATCTGTATTGAAATAAATATGAGGGTGTACAGGAAAGGGCTATGAAAAAAGAAGATCTTCATTATGGGCAAACAACCGTTGACAAGTGCCTAATGAAAAGATAAAAGGCAATAATAACCGAAAAATTACCAACGGCCAACATATTTAGTTTGTTTGATTTTTAAAAGTGAAAGCTTCAAGGGAATTGAGTGGAAAAATATGGTATATGTTTATCTTTTAAGGGTGTTTAATTGAAGATCAACGGGTTTGCACAATGAATCATAGTTATGATTATTTTGTCATGACACTATTGATTTGTAAAATCATCATTATTTTAGACTTGTACGTATTGTGTTTGTTTGTTCATAGCGTTCACTCTATCTGGTCACTTGAGAATAAATCTTAGTTTAACAAGTTTTACGGTCAATTTGAACTCCTTGAACATATTTGAGTGTTTGGGTCATAATTCATTTGTATCTAGTTTACACCCATTCATTCCATCCTACATGTTTAGACATATCGATACTATGCCAGTATGTAAAGCTTATGTGTTTGTGTCGAGTCTTTGTGATTTTTTATACATACATACATATATATATATATATATATATATATATGTGTGCCGGTATTTCATTTTGCATATATCTATATATGACATCGTTTTGTTTTGAGTCTCCGCGGTTTGCATTTTGTCAATGTTTGTCATATGCTTTATCTTTGAATTCTTTATAACATGCTATATGTTCATATTTATATTTGTCATTATGTGCATTGGAATTCCATATCTCAAATTGGTAATTTCAAAATTGGTATCATACTTTATTACTTATTCATATTGGTATCTTTTTGCATCGATGTTGATATTGTTTGACCATAGTTTGGATTATTTGTGCTTGAGTTTCAATGTTATGTGTCTGTATCACTTTACACAATTGCCTGATTTTATTCCCCCCCTATGTTAAAATTAGTATCACATGTTCACACATTTATGGGGAGATTTGGTGTTTGGGGGAGTAAAAATTTTTATGCTTTCCTGCTTTGTCTATTCCTGAACGAAAAGGGGGAAAATGGTATCTTTCCTTCCATGATTAGGATATCTTTATCTTGGAGGGAGACATCTTACCTAGGTTGAGATTGTTTTAGACATTGTCAGAAGTTTATTCTTATGAGATTATTTTCATTTGAAGGCGTGTTTAAGTGTGCAAGTTTATAACATGCAACAAAGTTTTTTAGTGTGCAAAGCTACTCAAGTTTACGAGTCGGTCAAGTTATACTTTTTCCTTTTGGGGTTGGGTATTGATTCTTTTAGAGAGCTTGACAAACCATAGGTTTTTATTTTGGTTTTGTCTCAGAATAACCAAAGAGGGATATTTGTAAGGACAAATTTTCAATCGAGTCAATTTGTTTGTAATTGGATTAATTCCGGACAACACACTTGAGTCATAGGTTAGGCTTTGGATTGTTGATCTCGTAAGCCTATGACATGTTTGATGAAGATAAGTAGCATCTAATCTTCAAAGATAATATACATCGTGCCATGTTTAGTGCCAAGTTCGTCTTCACGTTTTTTAAGAATCTCACAGGTATGAATGCATTTTGAATATAGTCCTTGGATATTTTATTTTTGAATAAAATCGTTTGGAACTGTATTTTAAATTTTTTTTGAAGATTTTTTTGGTTTTAATCTCATTAGAACGGGTTTTGAAACTCATTAGAACCAAATGGAGATCTCGTTCGAACGAAGTTTGACCTCGTTAGAATGAAATTAGTATCTCATTGTAATGTGCCTCTAATAAACATCAAACGAGGTTTCTCTATTTGACAATAGAATTATCGTTAGAAGGTCGTTGGAAGTTCGTTAGAACAAAATATGGTACTTGTTCGAACAAACCCTGTTCTCATTAGAATGAAAACTCATTATCATTCGAACGAACTATGCAATTTCATTCGAATGAGTTCGCCACCTCAAAATTCATGTTTTCATTATTTAAGGCGTGTTGGACTCAGATTTTATAGAAATTTTTGACGAAATCCCTATCAGTTTACCAAAGTTCTAGAACCCTTGTTTCACCTTTGAATTTAAAGATTTAAGTTCTTCATATTTATATGTTTTGAGATATTTAGTGTGGACACCAAAGTTTGTTTCTCTACATCTTGAGAATGTGTTTTCGTGCCGTGGACTTCGTAAGTAAAGTTTTTTATGTCGAGGTGAATAAATGGTGGATTTCGTGTTCCGATTCCATAGACAGTTGTTGAGCCTCATTGGTAGATACCGAGGCATACGTGGACTCGTGAATTGTGGTAGCTTGCGTGGGTGGACTCTTGCGTTGCACTGTGGAGAATAGGTAGAAGATAGAAGAGCACCAAAGCTTGCGAGGGAGACGAGTCATTGAGTAAGTCTATTATTTTTCTTTGTATAACCTTATCATAGTGAACCTTTTGGCTGGGACGTCCGAGGTTTTTCCCTTTGTGGTTTCTCTCGTACATCGGGTTATTGTGATGGGTTTATTTTTTTTATCTGCTTATCACTTAGATGCATGTTTTAGGGTAAAAAGAAAAAAAATGGATAAATCGGGGTTTTCACAACAAAACTATTTTAACTGGTGTAAAGTTTAATTGGGATTAATTTGTTTAAAGTTCCGATATTTAAAATTGTAAAAACATAAAAAAGACTTTTTGTTTGTTTGGATCATCCCTTGCCTAGTGGGACTTGTGTTTTTAGTGTCGTGATACTACCTTAGGCTTAGAGCAAACTCTGGCAAAAAGGCACCTGGTCTTAGGGCCATCAACCCGTTTTGAATTTTTAGTCAACTAAGGTCGAGTTTCCATTGTGCCTAGGGATCTCTCGTAGGTATTTTTCTTGCCAGGTCAATTGATGAGATTTTTGTGTTTTTCATGACAAAGATCGTGAAACCTTGATTTTAAATGAAATCAAACTAAGGTGATATTGGAAAATGTTTGACAACTAACAAAAGTTTAAGCCTTTCCATTTTGGAACGATGTTGAATAACTAGATGAACCTCTTGGGCTTGTACTTTATTAGATAAAAAAACTAGAACAAACTGCGAGCAACATAAGTTTTGGAATTAAAATTTAAGAGAAATAACTAAGCTAAAAATAACTCAAGAGGAGGAAATTTAAAAGTAAAACTTCTTTAGGTTGGATGCATTCTATGCCCTTAGTATATTTATACCCTCCATTATTTCCAAATGGTATGATCCTTGAAAATATATCTGATAACCTTGAACGATCCCTCCCAATTTGACATCTGAAGGTTTTTTGGTGTTGCCAAGAATTTTCTAAGAACGTAGTCACCGACTTGGATTTTTTTTGGATTCATGCCTTTATTGTACTACCTAGCTAGTTGCTGTTGGTAATAGGCTAGATTTATCATGTCTTATTCCCTTTGTTCGTGAGCTAGGTCAAGCTCAGTCCTTATGACTTCTTTAATTAAACCCTACTTGGCAATGGTAGTCTTCATGGTTGGCAAAACAAGTTTCAATGTAATGACCATTTCCACCCAATAGGTTAGAGAGAAGGATATTTCCTTAGTAAGTTTTATGAGCGTAGTAAAATACGCCCATAGGACGTGAGGAAGCTCATCCACCCAAGCTCCTTTTTCATTCTCTAATCTTTTTTTCATGCCGTCGAGCATCATTTGTTGAAAGCCTCAGCTTTCCCGCTGCTCTGAGGGTAGGCCATAGAGATGAAGTGATGCTTTGGTATGGGTGTCACAAAAGATTTGGAATGACTTACTTTCAAATCGTGTGCCGTTATCTGTGATAATCGTCATAGGTATGCCAAAATATGACACGATGTTGCTACACATGAATCTGACCATGTAAGCATCCCTGATATTTGCCAAAGGTTCTGCTTCAACCCACTTTGTGAAGTAGTCTGTGGTGACTAAAAGGTACTTGCAATTCTCTGGTGCTGTTGGGAGTGGACCAACAATGTCTAGACCCCATTGGGCGAACGGTCGTGGACTAGTCAGTGACTTCAAATCATTAGCCAACTGATGGAGCATAGGAGAGAACTTTTGGCATTTCTCACATTTTTTGACATATGAGATTGCATCCTTTTGCATATACGACCATAAATACCCTTCCTTTATCGCTCGAAAGGCCAGAGATTTCCTTTTTTCATGGCTTTCACAAATTCCATAGTGTATCACATACATAAATTGGTCGACGTCACTTGGATGCACACATTGGAGGTATGTGCCAGTGAATGATCTCGTGTAGAGTTTCCTTATAGGTTTTAGGTAAAACCTTATGGATTTCACCTTAATTTGGTGGGCTTGCCTGTTTATCAGGCGAAAGGATGTCATCTCACAGATAAGTGATTATTGGGTCCATTTAGTTGGGAGTTTTTTATATGTCAAAAATCTTCTCGAAGATCATGAACTTTGTAGTGCTGGGTTTGGAAAGGAACTCCACTTCAATGGTTATTCTTAGTTCTGAATTCATTGCTGATCCCAAGGCTGTTAAGGCATCAACCTAACTATTTTTCCACTGGGGTGACTGTTGAATGCGAATTCCCTCAAATTTGGCCACAAGTTCCTAGGCGACCTTCAGATATACCAATATATGCTTATCGCTAGCGTTGTAATCCCCTATGAATTAGTTAGATACTAGTTTTGAGTCATAATATACGTCAATATGGTTTACTCTTACTGAGTGAGCCTTATGCAGTCCGACGATGAGGGATTCGTATTCGGCCTCATTATTGAAAGCTTCAAAGCCAAGTCTTATCCTCTGCTCGATCATGTAATTCTCAAGGGAAATCAACATGAGGCTTGTCCCTATGCACCGTCAATTTAAAATGTCCATTTATTAATTTGGTTTATCTACTGGCTTATAAACTAGTCGATACCATTTTGGTCGCTAGGCCATCCCTCTTCTGTGAACTCAACAATGAAGTTTGCCAACACCTAAGCCTTTATCGCTGTTCTTGGTTGATAGTGTATATCAAATATCCCAAGTTCAACCAATCATGTGGACATCCGTTTAGACACGTCAGCCTTCCACAAGATAGCCTTGAGGGGGAATGAAGTGATGTCTATGATTGAATGAGATTTAAAATAGTGTTTCAACTGGAGCGATGCGACAACCAAAGAGTATGCCAATTTTTCAAGCGAGAGGTAATATTTCTCGGTGTCAAGGAGTGTTTTGCTGACTTAGTAAATGGGGGTGTGACATCCCTCCTTCTCGCTTACTAAGGCTAAAACGACCGCATGATTTGAAACCACTAAGTAGAGATAAAGAGGGTCTTTTGGGTTTGGAATAGACAGTAGGGGAGGCTTGCTCAGATATTATTTAATTTACTCAAGGGCCCTTGATCATTCTTCATTTCTGGTGACGTGCTTCTCTTTTTCTAGTACTGAAAGATTTATCGTCATTGTTCAGACGACATTGAGATGAAACGATTGAGGGATGCCATCATTCCTATTAAATTTTAAATCTCGCGTAATATCTTTGGAGGCTGCACATTATCGATCACTTTTATCTAGTCGGGTTTGGCCTTAAGACCCCTTTTGCTTACCAACTACCCCAGGAACTTTTTGAACTGGACCCCAAAGGAGAACTTCGCTGCATTCATTCAGTAGCACCTCAGAATTTTAAATATCTCTCCTATGTCATTAATATGGTAGGACTTAAAATTGGTCTTAATGAGCATATTGTCAATATACATCTCCATTTTATCCCACAGTTGATGCTTAAACATCCTCGTGATCAGCCGTTGGTACGTGGCCCCTATTTTTTAAGGCTAAATGTCTTGACCTTATAACAATACAGGCTAAGGGTTGTTATGTATGAATTTTTATCTTGGTCGGGGCTAAACCAAGGTTTATGGTGATATACTGAGTATGCATCCAAGAAACTCATTCGCTCGTGATTGGCTATCGCATCAACCAACTAGTCAATATTAGGTAGGGGAAAGCTATCTTTAGGACAAGCTTTGTTGAGATCTGTGAAGTCTATGCACACTCTCCAGTTCCTATTACTTTTTTTAACCATGACTGGGTTTGATAGACATTTTAGGAATTAAAATTCTTTGATGGACCTTACCTTCAACAGTTTTACCTCTATTTCTATTGCCTTTGCCTTTTTTAGGGCAGTTCAACGCGCCTTTTGTGCGTTGGGTAAGTAAGTGGGATCAACATGAAGTTTGTGGCACATGACTTCGGGATTAATTCTAGGCATATTATATGGTTACCAAGCAAACATGTCGTGACTTTACTTTAATAGAAGGTTAGCTCGTTCCTTTCTTATTCAGATAATGTGGTGCCGATCAAGAATATCCTTTTTAGATGAGCTTCATTGATAGTCACTTCTTCCCGAGTCTTCCAAGCTGCAATTGCTATTTTGACGGTGAAACTTTGTCTTGAGATTTCTGAGGAATTATATCTTTTCTTTTCTTCTTTTCTTATTTAGGCCGGATAGAAATGAAAAAACATTTCTGAGCAACGTCTTGGTTACGTATGATCTCCATTATTTCGCAGTCTGTGATGTATTTGAGTTTCTGGTGAAAAGTGGAGTGGACATCCTGCATAGAGTGCAACCATCATCTCCCCAGAAAGGCGTGATAGGGTGAGTCAATGTACACCACTAAGAATTCAATCATCTTGGAGATGTTTCTAGCCATTACTTGTAGGACCACCTTCCTTAATGGCGTAGTCATTTTTCTAGCAAAGCCGACGAGTGTCACTTCCTTTAAGTCCTCCATCTTCAATTTGGTCTTGTCAAACGGTTCCAATTACATGACTTCTGAGGACCTTCCCTGGTCGACTAGTATCTTTTCCAAGTCCCAGTTAGCAATCCTGAGAGTGATTACTAGTGAATTATGGTAGGGGTTCTCACCCCGATCAAATCATCCTTCGTGAAGACTATATGATTGTTATAGTCTATGTCCCCTGGTCATTTGTGCTTTCCAACTGAGCTTCTTGCAAGATCAATCTGAAAAGCCTCTATGACTGCAGTGACCTTTTTAATATCCATACAAACTGCATTGCCTTAGATCTTCTTGGAACTCAAGGCTTCGTATATGATAGCAAACTCGTGCCCAAACTCTTCCTCTAAAACATTATCTAAATTTTGGTCGACATCCGGGGGCGGCCTTGTTGCCTTTCATTTTTAAGTACTCAGCTAAGTTTCCTACCTAGACTAACTCTTCCAGGTGGGATTCAAGGGCTTTGAAGTTCTCTATCTTGTGCCCGTTTCTTTTGTGATAAGCACATCTGAGTGCGTTGTTCTTTTTGCTCAGATTGTCGCCCATCCTCTTTGGCCATTGAGTAACTGCTGGTCCTTGATCTTCCCCTGGATTTTTTGTAGATCGACTCCTTAAAAACGGTGTTGATTTTTTAAAAGGCCTTGGATGGGTCTGCCTTGTCTCCATTTTTGGATTCTCCATTCTGCTTCTTGTTCCCTTTCTTGGGGGGCATTCTCTTTGTCCTTCCCCTTACTCGCCTTTATGCGACCATTATCTCCTTGGCTGAGGGTGACCTCATTTTCTACCTAGGCATAATTTTCTATATGTGACATACGATAGTTGATAGTTTCGCCTCCTTCTTGACAAAGGACTGGTACAACACGGAGTTGTGAGGAAACACTATCTTGAACGATGCTATGATAAATTGCTCCGAGGAGTCCTCAACTTTATTCCAGGTATCCCAGTAGTGTCTAGCATAATCTTATAAAGTTTTTGAGGGTTCTTCTGCATGGTGAGGAGAGAATCCATTCTTGACTGACCTACGTGGAAACCTTTCAAACCACTTTTGTGCAATGTCCATCAAGCTAGAGGGGAATATGAGGCACAAGGGGCTGTCATTGTGGTTCCACAAGATCATTTCTTGTCTATACTAGCATACATTGTTTATAGGATCGGTCTTACCATCATATATCTTAAACCCGGGGTTAGTGAACTTCTTTGGGGGATCTTCCTCCTATATTGCTATTGAGAAACGAAACTGCATTTGAGTGATTAGTTCCCTCCTAGCCCATTCTTTATTAGACGCATCCCAATGATTCTTCGAGTATTGATCCATCTTTTTCGTACCAAACTTTATATATCGTGCTTGCGATGCCCTTTCTCTTGGTCCTACCTTGTTGGGTGGATCTCATGCTCCTTCTTGCGGTGCAAACTCCATCCTCGGTTATGGGTTTTACTTATCCTAAGGCTAGGCATAGAACCATGTTTCTTGCGTTTATCTCCTTGGAGGTCCCACTCTATTTTCTATAGGCTTCATTGGAGACGCAAATTTTCTTCCATTTGGAGGCCTGTTGTCTCCTCTTGTGGATGGATCCTCTTTTTAGAGGCGTTAACCACTCGTGAGATCTGAGTTGTTCAGGGCTACTCGTTGCTCTGCTTAGAATGCTATTACCTTGGGCGGTACCTTGGGGGACGGGTGGCTTGACTCCTGTCTAAGTGGATTTCGGATCTGACTCTGTGTGGTGGTAAACCACCTTGTTGGTTGCTATCAATAGGCGCACTGTGAAGGTGAGACATTGGTTAACTATACTGGATTTAACTTGCTTAGGGAAAAAGAATCGTTTTCTACAGATAGTAGAAATTGTGAGTGCAATTAATCACAATTAATAAACTCAAGAAATTAAAACCAAACAAGCAACAAAACAATCTCACAACAAAAGAATTTATGTTTTTCGACAATTGCCTACGTCCATGGGATATTTCTCTCCTTTTTATTACTTCTTTGGAATTCGTTAGCAAGAAGTTATATGCCCTTTTCCCCTGGGGGGGGGGGGGGGTTACATTTATAGAGATGGAGAAAGTCGAATTGTGTCGGACTTCTCATAGCTGCCTCTTTAATTGATTTAATCTCCTTCGAGATTTTTAGCAGTTGGATTGACTTCTTCATAATTATCTCATGTGATGCTAATGCTAGGGCATTCCCCTTAAGCGATGCGTTGCGCCTGCCATCGGGTGTCTAAAAAATTAGCCAAGGGGCATTGCGCCTGCCACCGGGTGTCTCAAAAAATAGGCAAGGGGCGCCGAATCGGTGTCCGGATGCGATGATAAATACGCAAGGATTCTTACAACAAGCTGGATGTGTGCGGATAAAGAAGCCAGTCCATGATACTAGACTTAGGTTAGTGACTTGGAACATAGGGACTATGACTGGAAAAAGGGATGGAGTTGGTAAATACCATGATAAGAAGAAAAGTTAACATAACTTGTTTACAAGAAACTAAATGGGTCGGTGAGAAAGCTAGAGAAATAGAAAATACATGATTTAAATTTTATTATACAGGAAAACATAGAAATAAGAACGGAGTTGGAATAATAGTAGATAAGAACTTTAAGGACGATATCGTAACCGTTATTAGGAAAGGTGATAAACTTATACCTGTAAAATTGGTATTAGGTGAAAACATAATTAATATTGTTAGTGCTTATGAATCTCAAGTAGGATTAGATGAGCCACTAAAGTACAATTTTGGGAACAGATGGATGAACTAATTCAAGAAATATCCATAGGTGAGAAAATCTATATAGGGGAGATTTTAATGGCCATGTAGGAGAAGATCGTGTAGGATATGAGACAGTGCATGGAGGATATGGTTTTGGAGATAGGAACGACGGGGGAGAGTCTATCTTAGATTTTGCGATGGCTTATGATTTTGTACCAGTAAATACATGTTTTAAAAAGAGGCTTGAACACTTAATAACTTATAAAAGTGGAACGCATAAGAGCCAAATAGATTTTTTCATTACTAGAAAAGGAGACCGATTAATGTGTAAAGATTGTAAGGTTATTCTGGGAGAGAGATTAACATCACAACATAGGATAATGGTGTTGGATATAAATATTAAAAATCAATCACGAGTGCGAAAAATGAAGATTAACCCACGAACTAGGTGGTGTAACTTAAAATGAGAGAAATTAGAACTATTTAAAGATAAATTATTAAATGAAGCAACATGGAATACTGAAGAAGCGACTAACATAATGTGGAATAAGATGGCCACATGCATTAGTAGAATAACAAAATAAATTCTTGGAGAATCAAAAGGTAAGGGGCCACAGTCTAAAGAAACTTGGTGGTGGAATGAAGAAGTACAAAATATAGTAAAAATTAAAAGGGAGTTCTTTAAAACATGGCAAACAAATAGAAATGAAGAAAATTTTGAGAAATATAAATGGGCTAAAAAGGAAGTTAAGAAATTGGTAAGAGATGCTAAGTTAAAAGCGTATGGTGATCTTTATACAAAATTAGGTACACAAGAAGGGAAAAAAGTATTTATAAGCTTGATAAACTTAGGGACAGGAAAACAAAAGATTTTAATAACATTAAGTGTATCAAAAGTGATGATTCGAGAGTCCTAGTCAAAGATGATGAAATTATGGAAAGATGAAAAAAATACTTTGAGTGGTTATTAAATGGAGATAAAGGGAGTAGATTAGATATAGAGAAACTTAGGGAGACTCGAAAAAATATATTTTTCCATAGAATTAGGACAACAGAGGTCAGGATTGCTCTAAAAAAGATGAAAATAGTGAAGGCTTTAGGACCAGATGGTATCCCTATTGAGGTTTGGAAGTTCTTAGGGGAGGATGGAGTATCATGGTTTACAAAATTATTCAATAGAATTTTAATGACTAATAGGATGCCCCATGAATGGAGAAAAAATATTTTAGTACCTATTTATAAAAATAAAGGGGACATACAAAGTTGTTCAAATTATCGTGGTATTAAGTTAATGAGTCATACAATGAAACTTTGGGAGAGAGTGATTGAATATAGATTGAGATTAAAGACAACAATATCTGAGAATCAATTTGGGTTTATGCCTGGGAGGTCAACAATGGAAGCAATCTATTTCTTGAGGAGATTATTGGAGAGGTATAGGGAGAAAAAGAAGGATCTTCATATGATTTTTATAGATTTGGAGAAATACCCAGAGATATAATATGGTGAATTCTACATAAAAGAGGAGTGACACGCAAATATATTGATGTGATCAAGGATATGTATGATTGTGCGATGACTACAGTAAGAACATCAGTCGGAGAAAGAATAAATTTTTAATTATGGTAGGTCTACTCCAAGGTTCAACATTAAGTCCTTATATCTTTGCTCTTGTTATGGATGAGTTGACTGGACAAATAAAAGATGAGGTGCCATGGTGTATGCTATTTACATATGATATTGTTTTAGTGGATGAGACTAAGACGGGGATTAATGCTAGGTTGGAATTGTAGAGAGAAACTTTAGAAATAAGAGGATTTAAAATAAGCTGAACTAAAACAGAATATGTGGAGTGAAATTTTAGTAGTAATAGGAGGACAAATGGAGATGTGGTGAAATTAGAGGGTCAAGAGATACCTAAAAATGATCATTTTCGTTATTTAGGATCGATTATCCAAAAATATGGATTTATTAGTGATGATGTTACTCATAGGATTAGAGCAGGCTTAGTTAAGTGGAGAAGTGCTACCGGCATTTTGTGTGATAAGCGTATACCTTTGAAGTTAAAAGGTAAATTTTATAGGACAACCATTAGACCTGTCATGTTATATGGGACAAAGTGTTAGGAAACCAAAAATAAAATGTGCAGAAAATGAGTGTGGCGGAGATGCGAATGCTAAGATGGATTTTTTGTAAAACTCGAAAGGATAAAATAAAAAATGAACAAATTCGTGAAGCAGTAAAAGTAGATCCTATAGAAGATAAATTGAGAGAAAATCGACTTAGATGGTTTGGACACGTCAAGCATAGACCAATGGATGCTCCTGTAAGGAAGAGTGATTTAGTTAGTATTGATGGTAACACAAGGGGTACAAGTAGGCCTAAATTGACTTGGTGGGATATTATAAAAAAGGACATGATATCATGTGGTTTAACCGAAGATATTGCACTGGACAGAATGGAATGAAAAAATAGGATTCATGTAGCCGACCTCAAATAATTGGGAAAAGGCTTTATTGAGTTGGGTTGAGTTAATAATTGTTGATTCCTTACGAGATCAATTATCATATAACATAACAAGTATATATATATATATATATGTATGTAATGAACTCAAATTTAAAATAACTAAACATTGTGAGAACTTGATTGTACGTAAAGCAATATGTTTAGTATTTTTTTTTTAAAATTTGCAAACATAATATTTGTTCATGACAACGACCACTAAATTTGTTACATTCATTTGTACAATTCTGGGTAGCACACTTGTTTGTAATGTTAATGAAACAACAAGACTCAAGGACTTACACGAGTCCAATCGTGCTTGCTGGGTTAACATTGATGATGACTATATTTGTTTATCCTATGATTTGCCTGGACATCCTTCTTGCATGTTGGATTTTGAAGAGGATTTTATATTTTTTTATCATATTATCGAATACACAATGTCCATCCTGTGAATCTCATGATGCTTACTCAAAGATTTTTAGATAATCATGGAGGTGATGTTAATGATGATACATTTGATGTTGACTTGAGTGAAGGTGATGACTTTGAAACGATGCAATACAATTCTTTAAGCCACTTTTATCTTCAGGATGGGAAAACTGTATCAACAATGTGGGTCTAAAATTTATAGGAGGTGTTGTTCAGTTTAGGGATGCATCGTGTAAATATTCAATAGAAATGAGATATGAATTCAAGTATTTGAAGAATAATTCCATGAGAGTTACAACCGAATGTCAACATAGAGTGAGTAATGGATGTCTGTGACATGTTCACGGTAGGGTTCACCTTGTTGACGTTTTTATTTGAGGAAATTAGTTAGAGAGAACACATGTGGTGTTTTTTTTTATAGAACTTTGAAACCTCTGAATTTGAATTCCAGTGTAATAGCAAGTGAATTAAGAGTGATGTTCACACCAAGCCTTTGACATTCCCTATTGATGATGTGCATTTATTCGGGTCCGAATACAAACAAAACTGTTAAGTAAAAATGTGCTTGAAATGTAGTGGAGAAAGCACGAGATAAATATTTTGTTGACCAACCACAATCGTTTTGATAATATATTGATGCGACGAAACAAACTAACTCCGGGAATCGTGTGGAGTTAGAGTGTGACTAACTGTCTAAGATGTTCAAGAAATTGTTTATTGCATTTAAAGCATGCATTGATGGTCTAATCATTATCGTCCATTATTATTCTTGGACATAACATTTTAAAAGGTCGATATAAGGAAAATTTGTTAGCCACGATCGAGAAAAATGGAAATCAAGGTACATTAAATAATTTATGTATTGGAATTATTACACATGAAAATAATTAATAGTGAAACTTGTAAAGAATAATGAATATTCACTACATGTGAACATATAGTTAATATTCACTATATGTGATTATACAATGAGTATTCACTACATGCGAATATATACATTATATTCAATGTTAGATAAATGTAGTGAATATGTACCGTGCCGTGAATGTGGATGTGAGTATACACAATAAATATTCACTACATCAAATGGATTATAACTGTTGTGAATATTTGTATTGTCGCCAACAATAGTCTGGAGCATTGTAAATGTTTTTCAATTGACATTAAAGTTTATTAAAAAAGAATATCCGATATAGAAAATCATGTACTTATTTCTAATCACCCAACACAAGCTTGTGAAAAAATATGGACTGCCATAGAATTTGTCTTCTAGGTACAAAATGAGATACTCTTCTTCCTCTTTTTTAATATCCTAGTATATGCATCCATGACCTTTAATTATAGAGGATTTGAACATTGATAATTATCATAACAATAAATCAACATGTGATAGAAATGTATGTAAAAAATAAATAAATAATAGTATCAACTGCTTACATTTGATGTAATATTTATGTTGTGGAGCACTTCCAATAAGTATCCCACAAAGATTGTCTCCCTAGTTATTGGTACTTCTCTCACCATTGCTCTATTAAATAGTAAATTGAAAGGCTTGTTAAAACTTATGTTTTTAGTTTCTCTATATATTGAATATTAGATGTATGTAGTGGATTTTCACGGTATATATGTCAATACGTGGTGAATGTAGCAACCTTAAGTGAATATTCACTCTATATATGTCAATACTTGGTGAATGGAACTACATTCAGTGAATATTCATTATGTATTCAATAGATATTCCCTATATAGTGAGCTTCAGTGGATGTTTACGGTATCAACGAGTGAATATTAACCGTATATATGTCTATCTGGTGGATGTAACTACATACAGTGAATATTCACTATGTATTGAATATTCATTGTATATATACCAATACTGAGTAAAATAAAATTGGAGAGTCTAATTGGTAAATTGTTAAAACTATTGGAGTTTAGTTTAGTAATAAAAAAGTTTGGGGTTTAAATTGTAATTTTATAAAATGTAAATTAAGTTGGACGTAAGGGAGAATTTGGATAAACCCCAAGGGTATGTTAGTATTTTGTGCATTGCTTGGGGGATACATTTAAGGTTTAAACATTTTTAAAATGTGGGAATTTAAAAAAAGAAATCAGTTGCTTAGGCTCGCAACCGTGGGCTTGACCACCGCTGTCACGAGAACCTCTACCACGATCGTGGTTAGATTGTGCGTGAACCGCGAGAAGGTTAGATGGATTATTCATGTTTATTCACTTTATGAAGATTTCACCTATTTGAAGCCATCAACCCTCTGCTTTTATTCATTCTCTCCAAAGAAACCATAGCCTGTTTATAGAACCTTCACTAGGCAACCTATTTCATAAATCAAATTGAAGTGTTTTCTCTGGAGAGGATTCAAGAGGTGATACAAACTATATTCAAGTAAGATTCAAAGTCATTTTGTGGGATTTCAAGGCCAAATTCTCAAGGCTTCATCTCTCTCATATAAATAAACTTTCTGTGCATTTCAAAGGCAAGTTATGAAACTACTATCCTACTTTTATATATAAATTTTTTAATTTCACTCAAATCTAATATGCAAGCTTAAAAATTAATCAGTACCCCTTAGGGTTTTTAATCCCTTATGATATTGCCTGATTTTTATAAATCGGATATATTCACGTAGTTTAAATTAATTTTATCTTAATTGAATTGTGAATTATGAATATCGACTATTGGTTAGTAAACTTGCATATTAGGGTTCTGAACCTGGATTTATGACATTGAGATAATATGAAACTAATGATTGATAATGGGATCTTAATGAAATACATATATGCTACATAAGGTTGTAACCTTAGCATAATTGGTAGTACCTTTTTGTATAAATACCTAATTAATATGATTCCATGAATAATGTTTAATAAATAGAGTTTAATCTCAGATGTTAATTTATAAATAGGGATAACATTATGATTATAACCTTAGATTTACAGTAGAATCTCTTTAATTGACTAATTATTTGAAAATTGGAATTTGAACCCCAATTATGTTTGAATTGGATCGATGTTCATCTCCACCTGTGCATGAGTGAAATCTCCACTATTAAACCTCCCAACAATTTCATCATCAATATAGCAATCATTTTCTTCACTTGCATTGGTGTCATCAACAATCAATCGCCTTTCATCACTGGTCATAACTAGCCCCTCATAATTCACCTGCCATGTCATTACGATAGTGAGTAATTTCATTCAATTGAATACAAATTTAATAATTTACTAAACATTAAGTGTATAGTACATATAGTAATTATTCAATGTGTAACAATTTTAATATGCAACATACATAAATTACACATGATTTAAATATTTTGTAAATATTCACTTCATATAGTATATAATCATTACATATATAGTTATGAATGTGAATATGCAATGAATGTCCACTATATTGTGTATTAAATAGTCAATTTCACTATGTAGTAAATAGTCAATGTATTGAATATCCACTACATATAGTGAATATTCATTGTGTGTACTATATATGTAACACGTGGCGAATGTAATTACAATAAGTGAATACTCAATGTATTTAGTGAATATTCTTTCTCAACACTTCGTGATTGTAACTACATTAAGTGAATATTCACCGTATGCGGTGAATAGTCACTATATATATGTGTCAATTGAAATGTGACTACATTCAATGATATCCACTATATAGTGAATCTTCACTATATGTAATATTCAATACATAGTGAATATATTCAATGTGTGTATTAAATAGTATTGTATTGACTATTCACTACATATAGTTAATATTCAGTATGTATTATATATGTCAAAACAATAATGTAACCACTTTGAGTGAATATTCACCATGTACTATATATGTGAACACGTGGTGAAATTCATTGTATAGATGTCAATACTTGACGAATGTACTTGCATTCAGTGAATATTCTCTATGTCGTGAATATTCAATGTATATATGTCTACTTATGAATGTAACTACATTGTGAATATTAATTATGTTGTGAATATTCACTATATGTAATATTCAATACATATAGACAATTCATACAAAATGTATAAAAAAATTCCCCTTTGTTAATATAATTTCAGAGAGTGTTGCGAACAATATTTTTAAATCGTGTTTTGGATAAACATCATGGTTTAGTCACTTTTAGTGACGATTTTTCTAACATCGCCTCTAAATATACCATTTTTAGACGTTTTATTACCGTCACAGTTTAAATACCCATGTTTTATCCTGATTAAAAAAAGGTCATAAATGATAATTTTTACCGATTTTTCAACTAGTGCTAATAATGTTGTTGTTTAATCGGCTTTAGTGACGCTTTTATTTAATCCTCATCAAAAAGAACTTTTGAGGAACATTTTCTCACCATCATAGATTATAAGCGAACCTATCTTATAATAATTAAGTGCAACGTTAATTTGACAAATTAAATAATGAAGCAAGGGTTTTGTCCTAATTTTTTATAAAAACATTAAACAACCTATCTTGATCAATGTCTTGTATTCTCACTACGCCAAAACGTGGAAATGGTCACGACAGGGGGGTCATGGTTCAAATTCATGAATATGCCGTCCAAACCATGACCCAGTTTGTGACCCCACTTAGGTTTAACCTAAACCATCAATTGGTCACGGGTTGGTCACAGTCCAAATTTGTGACCATGGGGGTCAATGTTTTTCCCTCCGTAAGGGTCACGGTTGAGAACAATGATCAATTTCAAGAAATCGTGACAAGTTTGGCATGAATTATGATCACGGTTTCCAACCGTGACCTAATGTCATGACAATTTTTTATTTCAAAATGGTCACACAAAGTGGATCACGGTTCGAAACCATGACTAGTGTTGGGTGATTCACTAGGTTCACTGTTCTGAATCGTGACCATATTGAATAAATCGCGTCCCACTAAATTAAACCAAATTGGTTACGAACGGGTCACGGGCAGAACTGTGACCCAATTTTGACTATATATAAAATGTAAAAGTTTTATTTTTATTTCATCTCAGCCTTACTCTCTCTCTTTACGCAAACTCTCTCTCTCGAAAATTGACTGACTCACTCTCCCACTCTCTCGAAAACCTCCACCAGCGAAAAAGTGCACCACGACCACCATAACTCTCTCTCACTACTGTGTGTGTATATATATATAGTTATATGCGTATGTGTGTTAGGGAAAATGTTATAGTTAGGGAAAGTGAGGCAAAATCAATTTTAAAAAACCTCAAAATGAATTTGTATTTGATTTGAATTTATTTGTGTGATCTCAAATTTGGTATGAATTTGATTTGGGATATGCTTCCTACATTGTTAAATGTATGCGTTAGATAAAAAAATGCTGGGATTATATGAAAAATTTCATATTTATATGAAAAATTTCAGATTTATATTGGAAAGTGATTTTGCTATAAAATTAAGATATATATATATATATATATATATATATATATATATATATATATATATTTATCGATAACATATATGGATAATATGAAGATAACATGTTTAACGCCCTTCTTTTTATAATTGGATTCTACGCATTTGTTATCTCACATATCTAATTCAACCCACTTTAGTTCCAAACCCTCTTATGTTCTTGATTTATTTTAATGATAATCTTTATGAAAAAGATTTAAGATATTGGAATTTAAGTAGATGGACATATTTTATTACTAGTCATTCTTTTAATATGAATGGAATTTTAATCGATACATGTCATTAGGTGAAAGTTATTTATATTGTTTTAATATGTTGTTCAACCCTTTATATGGACTATTAAGTACCCGAAATGCTAAATTTAAATGGTGAATGCTTGGATTTAGTTTTCTGAACATAGCATTATGTAATTGACCCCACTTGGAAATATTGAAATGACATAAGATAAAATTTATAAATTTAAATATATGTAACGATATTGGAATGAAAGAGAGTAATTTCATGAAAGTCTTAATTATTCCATTAGGCCAATACCATTATTTAATGTGATTGAATAATATGTTAATATTTTAGATTGAATAATATGTTAACATGTTTCTTCTCGTCCATGTGTGCATATAATAGGAGAACAATTAATGAAGCTCAACCAATTCTAATTGTTTTCTTTATTAATGTAATTTTACTTCTCTTTTCTTTTATGTAGCATAGTTTTATAATATATTTATAACTTCTTGAATGAATGTTGCGGCTGTATTTACCCCTTCCTTAAGTGGTTGTTGTTTGATAATACACAAATTGGTGGAAGGGCTTGCACATTGGTGGACGCATGGTAATTTTAAAATTAATTTAATTAAAATGAACTAAAATTGGACTTATTGTGCATAATTAATTTATTAGAAAATATTAATTAGATAATGTTGATATTTTGTCGATGAATATTAGTGCATATATCTTTTGGTTAACTGATCCGTTCCTGAAGTGTCGCTATTTGGGTGAATACAAATTGGTGAAAGGGCTTGCACATTGGTGGACACATAGTAATTTTATGATTGATTAATTTAGAATGAACTGATATTGGACTTGTTGTGTTTGATTAATTAACTAGAAAATATTAATTATTTAATGTTGATATTGTGCGGATGAATATTAGTGCATAATTTTAATTTCTACATTGACTTCTTGCGTGGCTAGCAAAAGAGATAAAAATCCAAAGGATATGATGCTGACTTCCTAGAATTAGATTACTTAGATTTCAAATAAGTCGTCTTCTATTGTGATTGTGTGAAGGTGGAGGACACAACTAATAAGTTGTAAAGTTGATCATGCCTCAAAATTTGTCTTGGTAGATTTATCTAAGATGAAGAGTAAAGATTGCATGGTCGATGAGCCTTTTATTTGTGCCTTTTAAAACTTGAAGAAGGTATTCAAAGTTTTTAAACGAAGACAATCAGTTTTATCATTATGCATGCAATTAAGGGTTTGACTACTCAAGCAGACACATTAGAGGCCTCTACAGAGTTTCAGTCTGCTCTTGATGATAACCCTAATTTGAAAGATCTTTTACTCGATTTAGACAAAGATTGAGTTTTGACACAATAGTTAATTTTTACTTGCTTAACCCTTGTATCTCATCCCGATTTGTACCGTATGTATATGAACAAAAATTGGAACAAAACCCTTGTATTTATTTACATTTTTGTATGTATATATCTCATAACTCATTAGAATAATCCGCTTATGATTGAAACAATGCGACATAATAACACGACAAGAGACACTAAATTAGAAGTTAGTGTACGATTAATAATATGATTAATGTGCTTGCTGATTCAAATAGTGAAGCCAAAATCTTTCTAAGATCGACAAAGTGTTGTTTAGAGGAGATTAACCTTGTTGAGGACATCGAGAGTGGTTTTATTTGACTTTATATGGAAACCATTATTTGAAATGCAAACTATTAGTCGACCTTATAGCCTTGTCAAATTAT
The DNA here is from genome assembly GCA_949130495.1 of Sambucus nigra. NCBI lineage: Eukaryota > Viridiplantae > Streptophyta > Magnoliopsida > Dipsacales > Adoxaceae > Sambucus > Sambucus nigra. The sequence goes on along the minus strand of OX422213.1, from coordinate 23,799,150 downwards.
AGTTATTCACAACCTTCTTTTGGCCAAGTCAATTTTTCAGCGAATAATGCGTTTCACCCGACAAGTTCCAAAAATCGAGAATGTGTTTTTTTGTTCTGAATATTGATATTGATCAAGGATACTCACAAATTTAATTTTAGCTTTGTATGAGTACTTTTGATTTTTTTTTTCAAAATCTAACCAGTCGAACTCATCAGATGTTTCAAGTAGTGACAAGGTTATGTTATAGTCTTGTTATGAAGGTAGGGAGCACCTGGTGAGCCTGACTGGTTAGATTTGTATGAAAAAGTTCAAGTGTACTCACACAACACTAAAATTAGATCTCTGAGTAGCCTCAATCAATAAGAATATTTAGAACGAAACAATCACATTCCCAATTTGTGGAACCCGTATGGTGAAATGCATGTTATTAGTCGGGCTTATAGCCTTTGAAAAAATAAGGCTGTGTATAGCTACAATTTGGCCATGCCTATAAGCCAGACTAATTGTTTGCATTTTAATTTATAAGTTCCACATAACGTCGATTATATATACTCTAAATTCCCCAGCAAGGTTAATCCCCCCAGAACAACACTTTGTTGACGCTAACAAGATTTTCACTTCACTTTTTATATCATTGATCACATTAATGAGATTACCAATAGGACATTAAAATTTAAATATTGTGTCGTGATAGAACTATGTGGACTTTAATGCTGATTAATTTATCTACGTAGACATCCCGAACTCAAATTGGGATTCAAGTCCTTTATCAAAGTGCATAAATGACAAAAAAGTGTCTGAATAACACAACACAAAATTAGAAGTAGGTGTCAGTATTTTGATTATTTTTTTCACTGATCCAAAAACTAGAGCCAAAATATTTATAGGATTGATAAAGTGTTGTTCAGAGGGGATTAATCTTGTTGGGGGCATCAAGAGTGGTTTTAATCGATGTTGTGTAGAAACCATCGATTGAAACACATACTATTTGTGACGATCCGGATATGATTATGATAAACTATGTTTAAATCATGCTTATCATATGCGATGGGGATAATGTCTTATTAGAGTATATAATGTTAAGTTATTGTGTTTAGTCTAATTCTACTTTCATAACTTATGAAATATTAAATTAGTCACAAACACAAATTTGTGAAGTTTTCGATAAAAAAATATTTGGGTTGGAGGCTAGTTTTGACCCTTATAATGTAACAATTGATTTATGGTCAAAACTATATAATTGTATACATGTGAGTTATGTTTGTAACACAACAAACGGTGTGTTGAACGGAGGTCCGAGTGAGAAGTTATGCTGGAATTACGAAGCAGGAGCAAATTTGTCCATTCGTTAAATGATATTTCGTCTTATTGGGCTAACAAATGGTGGATTTTGATTGGTTGAGGAAGGAGGTGGGTTTTTGCCGACTTTGAAGGCTTGAAATAATCTATTCCTTCAGCATATTTCAGCCATTAAAGATTTTGGCTCGAGAGGAATAGAGAATTGGAAAGTTAGGAAGAAAAAGTGAGGAGAAAAATTGGAGAAAAATCCGTAGAAATTACGTAAAAGCCTCGAAGGTAATCCTAACTTCAAATCTTGTTATTTTTCTTATATTACTGTTATATATGATAGAAATCATAATTTTTTACTAAACTTTCAGCCCTTAATATATATGTGTGGTTAGTTGAAAGTTTAAGTTAAGTTGAATGTGTAAACCCTTGAAATTATTTTGTTTAGAAACCTTGTTTATTCAAACTTCCATATATTTTTTTATACTTACTGGAATTGATTTATTACAATTTTATATTAACAAGGGCTCATATATGTGTGACATATCCGAAAATCATCTGAAAATACCAAGAAATGAGTCTTTGGTGAGAGTTTGAAGTTCAGGTATGAAATCTGCCCCAAGAGTGAAAGTATGCCCACCATGTGTTCGATGTTTTGCTTGACCTAGCAAATGAACCTTAAAAATTATGAAACTTTAATTATATATTTTTCAATATGTTTACTGATGTTGGGTTAAATATCATAGAAATTTATGATGTTGAAAAATTATGAAAATTCCTGGAAGCTGACTGAACGATAAAAGAGCCTATAGGGCAAATTTGCTTTGTAATAAAGAAATGGACACATCTTGCTCTAAGAAACTTGAAATGATGTGTTGTATTTTATATTGGGAACCTAATATGATGAGAATTGGATTACCAAGAATAAATTAAAGTATGTTTGGGCTATGGATCGGATATGTTAAAATTTTAACATGAAATTGGATGGGACTTCATTTACTATGTATGATTGGAATGGGAACATATCATGCTTATAAATTGGGTTAAGTTTAAGTTATTATTTGTATTGTTAATATCTTATGATGATAATAATATTTTAAGAATTTATATATGAAAGGGTAAGAAGAACCGGTTGAACAAGTGCCAGACAGAGGCAAGGGAAAACACATGAAGTGGTGAAGGTGAGTGTACTCACTAGAAAAAGATGTATTATACATGGCTATGGAGATGATTTGAATATCACTCAGATGTATTACACATGGTTATGGATTTGATATGGATATGACTCACTGGTAATATGTATTATACATGGCTATGGAGATGATTTGAATATCACTCACGGGTAAGATGTATTACACATGGTTATGGATATGATCAGAATAATATTGAATACGAATTTGTTCATTTCGATTTACCAAAATGAGGGGTTACTCCTCGACCAGGAATGGGGGAGATTTGTCTATTAAAGACAAGGAGTTATTCCTCGACCAGGAATGTGGGAGAATTGTCTATTGCAGACAGGACATGTGAATCATGATTCGGATAAGTTGGTCATTCTATATGAATGAGCCGGATAAGTGTATAATTGATAATTCTTTATGAATGAGCTGGATAAGTATATAATTGGTAATTCTTTATGAATGGATCGAATACGTAATACATAATTATTAATGAGCTGGATAAGTACATATGTATCAACACATGTATATGATTTATTGCATTTAATTTTATGCAATAATTTAGTAGTGATGCATTCACTGGGCTCTTTTGCTCACGGTTACTATGGTTATGTGTTTCAGGTAACATGATGTCACTGCCAAATCTAGGAGGTCGGGTTGGCTTAGCAAGGGATGCATAAAACCATAATTTTGATCAAATGAAAAAGGGGTAATTTAATTTTACTTATCCTTGAAGCAAGTTTGAATAAGAATAATCACTTTAAAATATGTGAAAAGTTTTGGCTTTATGGCTTCATGCTGTTAACGAAAAAGAATACTCGTGAAGATGGTTTGGTTAAGGTAATTATGATTTGACTCACCTTAACTTTCAAACTTAATTATAAGTAACTGGGTTGGGGTGTGTCACTATTAGTCTACGGTATGGGCTCAACCAAATTATAGCTATACACATCCTTCTTTTGGCCAAGGCTAGAAGCCCGATTAATAGCTTGCGTTTCGCCCGACGAGTTTTGCAAATTGGGAATGTAGTTAAGTTTGGTTGCGGATATTGATCAAGGCTACTCATAATTTAACTATAGTTTTGAGTGTGTACCCTTGAACTTTTTTTTACAAGTGTAACCAGTCAAATTCATTGGTGTTTTAAGTCATTACAAGGTGATGAGCTTGAATATTCACTGTGTAGTTAATAGCCACTCTATTGAGTAGTTAATACAAATAGTGAATGTTCACTGTGTCTAGTATATAGTCACTACACACGTCAAAATTCTCTATGTATTTAATATTCACTATAATGAATATTAGATGTAGAATTGGGCATAAAATGACATTTAAGGTATATAAGGAAGTGTTTTTACCCCAATCCTTCTCTGTTGTAAATTGATAACAAAATTTTCAATCGTGTCCTCCATAATATTCCCACGTCTCCTGTAGAGTTGAACGCATTTTTTTCATCCTCGTATTTTATTTTATTTTTTGGCTTTTGTTTTGGATTTAAATGAGCGTCATCATTTTTCAGGCACACTTCCTCATTTCGACCGGTTGTTTGCTTTGACAATTGCGTTGTTAATCTTTTATGTCTTCCCTTCACTATCGGATCATACTCATAAGCATCGTATTTCGTCACCTTCCTATTCTATTTATTCCTTATTCCTTTTATCATCGTATTCTTTGTATACTCAATTTGTTACAACTGAGAAAGGGTGAGATTTGGTCTTTGGTTAACAACTAATTATGGCTCAACGAATTTTTCTTCCTTTCCATTTGAAGTTGTAGTATCTTTTTATTTGCATCACAAATTGGTTTTTCTTTCATTTTCATTTGTCAAATATGTCGCTCAACTCGCTACGTCATTAACTTAACAACTAAGTCTTGGGCTTGTTTCTTTGTAATGTTTGCTTCACGAACTATGTTATATAATTTTTTTTAATCAAATCACACCTAAATCAACCTCGCGTGATTAATATTTTTCAATCTTTTCAAGCTTTGAAATCATGTCATGTAGGAAGGCCACCCTCATCTTCAATGCCAATTGCTTAAGGTATGCTCAATTCAACAAAAAGAGCATTTGACATATCAATTTTGCTTTTATTTTTGTTGAATCTCACAATTGTGCTCTTCATCTATATTCAGTTTATCACGCTTCAAAAATTTGAATTCATCAAACATTTCCATATATTCCGTATCTTTATGAAGCTTCTCCTCCTCAAGTTTTTTTAAAATTTTTTTTCCAAAGAATATATTTTTTTTCATGTTCTATATTCGTCTCATCCTGTGTATGAGTGAAATATTCACTATCAAACCTCCCAACAGTTTCGTCATCAATTTAGAAAGAGTAATGCTAGGGAGACCCACAAAAAAACCCATTTGATAAACCCAGTGAATAAGACAAAAATGGGTACAAGTTTTTAATGCACATTTTGATGCCCTGGCGGGACCCACAATAATAAGGTATAAACTTTTCATGCAGTGGGTTTACGAAATGGGTTTTTTTTGTGGGTCTCCCTAGATTTATTCATTTAGAAATCATTTTCTTCACTTGCATTGGTGTCATCGATAATATCTATCCTTTCATCACTAGTCATCATTATCATCTCATAATTTACATGGCATGTCATTGCAATCGTGCATAATTCTTCAATTGAATACAAATTTGATAATTTACTAAACATTAAGTATACAATACATATAGTAACTATTCAAGGGTAATAATTTTAATGTGCAACATATACAAATCATACATCATTTGAATATTTAGCGATGATTTACTTCATACACTATAGATTCATTCCATAGGTAGTAACTACATTGTGAATAGTCAATATGTTGTTAATATTCACTGAATTTAATATTCAATACATATAATAAATATTCATTGTGTGTATTAAATACCGAGTATACTATTCGTGTGCGTCGTGTCGTATTCGGGTCGTGTCATGTCGGGTTCATGTTAAATATTAATCAACCTTAACCCGACCCATTTAACTAATCGTGTCAGATGAACAAACACTAACCCGACCTATTTATTATCGTGTCGTGTTCGAGTTGACCCGCATAACCCATTAAGTAAAATATAAAATAATTTTTTTCTTCTCTCTTAACCAATCACAGGCCTACAATAACTTAAATTTAATTAATTTCAACTTCTTGCAACACATAAATAATTTATCATCCGATTCTCCATGAATTTTATAGAATGACTATCAAGATATATAAATTATCTAATATATTCTCCATAAAATACGAGTTAAACGGGTCTATTCGTGTCATTTTCGAGTTATACGTGTTTGACACTAACCCAACCCATTTATTATTTGTGTTGGCGGGTCGTGTCATATTCGGGTTCGTGTCAAGAAATCGTCAACCCTAACCCGCTAACTTCGTGTCGAGTTCGTGTCGGGTTATCGTGTCGTGTCAAAAATTGCCACCCCTACCAAAAGGTATAAATATCAATGCAACGTCTATCCGGGTAAATGTAAGAAATACTCACCCAATTATGAAGTTTTTCCTCACCGAGTCATACGATTTTATGATTATCTCGACATTCTTCTCATACTTTTGTACGAATATAGTATCAAAATCATTTACAACTAAGGATGCGATTAATGCACAAAATGCGTCTTCACTATCAAAGCTTCTACCCTAAAATTTAATTTGGTATTTTTCAGTAGACACACAAAACCATATATATATTGCACTTGTATTGAATTTTTTGTTCTCATTGATTTTGTATATCGAGACCATCATCCTCATTCAATGATGTCGGGGCCCTCTTTATAGTTTTCACCATTTGCAATTACGGCACAACATATGTATTAAATTAAAATACTTTTGGAGATGTCAAAAAACATAATAACATATAAACGTAACATGCATAACAACTAGGCAAGGTTCTAAAAAATGTGGGGGGTGATTGAGGCGTGGAGGCCAAGTCTTAAGCCTTAGAAGCCTAGGCGGGCTAGGCGTGAATGTCACACCCCGCCTAATTCTGGCGTCGACCGCCACCAAAACTAAGCCGGGCGTGAACTAAATAAATACCAGTCTTAGCATGAGACAGATATGAGACATAAATAAATCAGTCCATAAGATAAATAATTAGTCAATCTCAAATGATCACAAATAACTAAGCGATAAAAGATCCATCACATGCTAACTCCAAAAATCCAATCTCCAATAATGATTAAATAAAATCTGAATAATCCCAATAGAAATCCTCTAAACAAATTTGGATCCAAAAAGGCCCAATAACTCCAAAATAGTCTCATAAATAAAACGACTGAATGGAAAGAGAAAATCCAACTACTAAAGCAGTAACATAAATCCAGCTGCACCTCCAAAAGATCTCCAATGAATCCTATGCAGCAACTCCCAAATATCCTGAAAAAGATTAGTCGACGCATGTGTCAGAGCCAAAGCCCCCGAGCATGTAAACCGGCTACTCTCCTCAAATAGGGTCCTTGAACCCAGACAATAGTGCTATATATATCGACTATAACAATAGAATCTTTTAATTACGAGATTAATAATCACCATAAATAAATTCACAATTACCCGCAAGGTTTTCATAAAAGCCACACCAATATGATTTTAATTAACCCACCTTCCCATAATGTTAAATTTAATTAATTTAACCGTGAATATTATTACCAAAACCTGTCCCCTTGTCAAGTCCGCCGTCTGGTCCGTTTTTATCCTGCGACCCTCGCGATATGACAAGGTTCCACACACGCACCAGTCCCCTTGTCAAGTCCGCCGTCTGGCCCGTTTTTATCTTGCGACCCTCGCGATATGACAAGGTTCCACACACGACACGACATAACTCGTCCTCTGACCCGTTCAAACTGTCGGCCCTAGACACATTATGTCGCCAATAAATTTTTAATATCCGTTTTAGTCCTGCGATATTAAATTCCACATTCCTTGATTTCGTTAATCACATTAATTTCCCCCACCCTTAAAAGCGATGTGAAAATCCTCAAAATAACCTTTAGTGCCAACTAAGGGTTCCCAAAACACAATATCGTCCTATCCTAAGCAAAGAATGATTATAAAATTTCACTCCACCTAGATATCAATCCTAGGCCATCACAATAAAGGTATAAAATAGAAAATCAGCCCCCACCCCAATTATATAACCCGCATAGACTTACACTAACTAGTCCCATACCTAATTAGCATAAATCGTAATTAAGGCCCACTTACTAGTCCCATACCTAACAAGTGTACTATAACAAGGGTGAAAACCAATTATCTACCATACCCAACCTTTCCGAAATATTATCATATTTCCATAGAGTAACACAATTCCAAATTATAACAACATTCATAATAATACTAAATTCCCATTTAAATAATTCAAATTAAAAAGTGGAAATCAAAGACACCTAAATATTATGATTTTCAGAATAATCGCTACATGCAAGTCCTATCATGATTCTTATTTTCCAACACAAGAAATTAAATTAAACTAGGGTTTTCACATGAAATATCAAAATTTACTTTTAAAAGGGCTCCTCTACATGCACATGCCCATAGCAAAGTCGACTACACCGACACAACCCAAAGAATACAAGTTATAAGTATTTGGTATCATTAATTTTGTTCATGTAAAACAGCCCCGAAGTTTATCTCTTCAATCTTTATATTCATATCTTATTTTAGAAAACATGAGTTTAATGGAGGCTACAATCAAGACACATAACACTAAAGGAAAAGAATAGGGTCAACATGCCTGAATAAAAGTTGGTTTAGAAATCTGATCTTGAATGTGTATTCCTCTCAAAAATTTGACAAAGATTCGTTCTTGACGCGTCTTGAGAAAATCCGGTTAATCTTGACAAAACTTGAGTTGAAAGTTATGTAGAATGGGGCTAGGGTTTTGAGGTTGAAGAAGATGAAGAAGATGAGAGGATTCTGATTTTTGAGAAGGCTAAAATGTGTTTTAAAAGATCTAAACTCGTCACTTTATGTTTATATACCAAAAAGAATTAGAGTCCTAATCAAATAAAAATACTTGAAAAAAATCATTACGGACGATCGGACCGTTAGAATTGCTTGAAATTTTAGTATGTTGTAGCGAACGGCGAGACAGGACTGTTGACAAAAATTCAGCTTGATCGGACGGTCTAATTTCTAAAAATATTATTTTTACTAGAAAGTTTTATGTTTTGAGGACTCTTAGAGAGTTTTATATTTTGAGGACTCTTCTAAATAATAAAAATTCAATTAAAACTCCATTTTAATTCCGATTCCAATTCCGTTTGTAAATTTATTTTTCAAATATAAAAATCACCACTTTAAATTATAAAATTTATAAAACCCAAAATTTCATTTTTCTCCGATTTCCAAAATTAATTTAAAAATTCCCATTTAAAAAATCCGGGTTGTTACAGTGAAAAGGCGTGAAAAGGCGTTTAGACCTTCTTAATATATTTTAATATTTTTTAACCATAACAAGGCTATTAAAATACAAAAATTGCACGTACCATAAAAATATGTCTGAATATATGCAAATTAAAATACTATTTGATTATTTTGGATGAGGTAATGGTCCGGTTTGTAAAGAAATTCTTTAAAAGGCGACATCGTTTCACTAAAGCATTGTTGTTTTTAGAAAAAAGTGCGCCTTAAGGGTTTTACTAAAAATAATGCGTGAAAAGCGTAAGGCGAGGCGTTTCTCCCAAGCCTTAAGCCTAGGCGGATTTTTTAGAACAGTGCAACTACGGTTGGTTATCGGACGATTTGATTGGTAAAAAGAGTATAATAAGACTAAAATCGGTTTAAATTCACTAAATCAAAATTATCGATTTTATCAGTCATTACATTAGCACCTAAACCAAAATCAAACCGCACGGTTCCTCGAAAAAATCATTTTTTTGGTAAATACCGAAATCTTTGAAATAAAAAAAATAATTTTCCAATGAAAAATAAACTAAAGAAACTAGACTTAATATTATTTTATATTTTGTCCATTTTTTTACACTAAATTAACATTGCCCACCAAATCTTTGAACTTAGAGCCTACCCACTTTTTACAGTTGACCAACCGATTTTAAAATGTGCACTTAAGATCTATTTATAAGGAGAAATAGGAAGAAGCCCCCCAAATCCAATCGATGTGATACTTTAAATAAAAGCACTGGACAGGATTTTTGGTCTTTTTCATTCTAGTGTTTGGCTTGATACGAACTCACACTTCCTCTTCATTCAGCAAAGCATTTGTTAAGAATTTTCTAACCATAGGAGCATAGTCTTTGGTGGCTAAGATTGCACAACACTGCTTAAGGATTTTGCTTCACTAATACCTTTTTGTTTAGCTATGATTAATTTTTTTTTTAATTTCCTCTCATTATCTTGGTGCTTTTAATCACATTGGATTGAAAGAAAAAATATATAACACTACATGACTATTAAGTTAGGTATATTACATAAGATATATTTGTATATCTAGTTCATAATTTTGGTATATTATTACTGTAATTTTAGTAAATCGACTTTTAAAATGTTTAATTAAACCAATACCAACCGCAAAATTTTTGGTAAGTTCGGTTTCAGTACTTTTGGTTTACGGTAAATAAAAGTAACAAACCACTACCATTTTTCTGTCCAAAATGGTACGATGCGGTTAAAAAACATGCCGTAACCATCCCGAATTACATCTTAATGTTTACTAAGGTGAATTTCACAAAATGTACCTAACTTGTTAAAAGTTATACATTCAAGTTCTACATTGATTGAATATTCACTACATGTTGTAAATATGGAAAAATGATACCAATATATAGATAATATCTCACTTCATTAAAGTAAATAATAAATAACAACAATACAACTTTGTATTCTAGACAATAATCACCATCTTCTATAAGAAAAATTCACATAATAAATTTTTTGTAAACATGTCTACAATCACTGAATATCCACTGTATTTAAAAATTTGGCTAGAATTCCATATACAAGTTTACAAGTAGCCTCATAGAGGTAAATCTTTACTACATGTATCAAATATGGAAAAATGTTTGTTGTGGGTACTCCACACGACGAATACAATTCACGTTGTGAATATTTAATGTATGTTTGGTCACTGCATCAACGGTTACGTACCAATCAAGTTAACATCTCAAATTCATGATACTACACATTCGTTGAAAGCAACATAAATTTCTATTCTAGAAAATATTCATCGTATTCTACCATGATACACAACAATACCCAACTTTATACAAGTACTACAATTAAGTTATACGTGTAATGAATATTCTTTACATGTTACAAGTATGTCAAAATATATGATAGTGAATATTCACAAAATGTTGCAAATATATCAAAATGATACCAACCAATGAACATCTCACTTAAGTTTGCAAATAGTTTCAAGTAAAATCACAGAGGTGAATATTCACTATGTTCAAGTACACATCTTTTCAAAAGCGACCAAATAAATTTACACATATAATGAATATTTATTAAAGGTTGCAAATATGGTAAAATGATTTCAGACTATTTCAATAAAAAAATTCTTAATCTCAAATATGATAATATATAATATATAACACGATAAGATATAGTATATACAAACACACATATATGACTGGTTTCTCTGAGACAACTAGTCCAGATATTGCTCTATATAGTGATTTTACTATTTATCTCATTTGCGTAATACATGGTTTCCAGAAAGAATTAGGACAATGATACGGAATTTTTAGTCATCAAATTGGAATTAAAAATATTAAGCAACCCCCAAAATTTCTCCTTCTCCTTATGAATTTGGATTCCTAATCAATTGAAGATCATAGAAGACAAAATTATCCTCTGATAGGAAGAAAAGGGAAATCGCTAACGGCTGTGTAATTAAAAATGGATTTGGGGTGTGATTTATGGCATGGAAACTAGGTAAAATATGTTCAATTAGACATTCATCTTTGAAGCAGAAGCGAGTATGAGTCATCTATCCCTCTGTGTATTAATGGAGAAAACATAAGGATATACCTGTAAAAAAATATCCATTTAAATCTTCAATAATATTTCACATTCTTTCAATAACTTCAAGAGGAAATAAACACCCCCGATATATATATATATATATATTGATGGTGCCATATTAAACCTTGACTTAAACCCTCCAACCACCCTCATGTAAGAGAAAGGTACCATAACTGGCGTCGAACCCCATACTTGCTTCCAAAGATCCCCGTTGCTCACAAAGGTAAGCCGTAGTACTCTATCACACCTCAGTTGTGCCTTCTTTCTCCTTTGAGGAACAGTCGTTCCAACATACCTCCTCTCATTGTCTTAGAGACCACATTATCGAGGTTTTGCCATGATGTATGCTTAGAGTAGACCTCAGATGGAAGAGAAAGGACCTCCAAGGGTTTTTTAAGACCCGAGCCCTAAGATGAGTCAGTACCTCAAGATTAACTTAGAGCAACTCCAAGATCATTTCGGACCCCATATATATCTTGCAACCAGTCTATCGGGTAGGTGGAAAGAAGAACACTATTCCACCTACCGCCACTACCTAGCGCAAATTGCATTGAATACTCCCATCATCATTTAATGCAATTAATAATAATCTTACATCATTTGCAAAACTTTTAGCCAACACTTCACCTCCTTATTGCACCATCAGACCTCAGAAGTTCCACTGCCATATTACCCTAGTCCTCTCATTACCTTCATCGGTGTTGGTGTATAAATAGGGGCTACTTAAAGGATGAAGACAGATTCAAGGAATTAGACTTAGGGATAAACGAGAGAGTTTTATCATTTCACAAGTATTTACTCCTTGTTTCATACTCTCAACCCACTGTTGAGAGCCAATATTTGTAACTCGGGCCATTTCCAATTATTAAACAATTTGTACATATTGTTAAGCCCTAAAGTAGTACTCATAAACCCTTAGATAACTCCATCAAGTTACTTCCAAATATTCTTTGGACTGTTAATAAAGGATGCAAGACCTTAAACTCCCATGACCAAAGTTCAAAGGGTATTGTAGACCATAATAACTAATTTATAATATAATAAACTAGTGCAACACCTTTGAAAGTGGACATAGGGAAGGGAGAACCTTTGGATCTGAAGTCCTAAATAATTTTGACTTATGGGAATAACAAGTTCCATTTCCTTCAAAGACACGCCTTACTCTCCCTAAAATGATAACTAATGCCATTTTGGAATGCTATTCCAAATAGACATAGTTCTCAACTATAGAACTACTAGATGTGGATATCCAAGATCAACGAGATGAAAATAAAGAGCAAAAGGGTGATCTGTCTATACTTTGTAAAATCGTATCATAGTGATCTGTTGGATGGGCCCGTTCGATATTTTTCCCTTTGTGGTTTTCCTCATACATCGATGTCTTGTGGACTTATTTATTTATTTTATCTGCTATCACCTTAGTTGCATGCTTTAGGGTAAAAAGATGAAATTTGGTATATTAGTTTCCATAAAAAAAGTTTGAAATCGAGCTAAGTTTAATTAGGTTAATTTTGTTTAAAGGTTGAATCTTTAAAATTTTGAAAAATATAAAAATATTGGACTTGTGTTTTAATAAACCATCCTTGCCTAAGAGTACACCGTAGGGGCATTTTCAAATTGGCATCAGAGCTAGAACAGGCAGTTTTTAGGTTTTTGATCCCGTGACTTTAGGCATGAATTTTTGAGGTTTTGATGGTTTTAGAACTATTTGATGGGTCGAACTACGCATACTGGAAAATGCGTATGAAATATGCACTTAAGGCAATAGACGAGGGAGTATGGTTAGCTGTTGTTAAAGGGTGTTCACCACTAGTCATGAGAGAAGGAGAGGTAATTCACTTAAAACCTATAGGGTCATGGACTGAGGCTGAGTATAAATTATCACAGTATAATTCTAAAGATTTAAATACTCTATTTTGTTCTGTCACCCTAGAGGAATTCTGCCGTATTATGACGTGTGAGACGTCAAAAGAGGCTTAGGATACACTCCAACTCACTCATGAAGAAACTATTGCTGTTAAGGCTTCTAAACTCCAAAACCTCACCACTCAATTTGAAACGATTAAAATGTTAAAGAATGAGTCCTTTGATGAATTCTACGCTAGATTGTACGGCATAGTTAACTCGTCATTTAACTTAGAAGAGAAGATACCCGACCACTGAGTGATAAAGAAAATCTTAAGGTTGTTTCCTGAAAGATTTAATCCGAAGGTTATTGTTTTGAATTCTTTGGGTACTTTTGACTCTATGAAACTTGAAGAGCTTATAGTGACTTAAAAACTTATGAGCTTGACATGTTTACCTCAAGAATGTGGCGAAGAAATAAAAGGGCACAACTTTGAAAGCCCAGAAAGATGAAACACTTATTTCGATTGATGAGTCTGACGTCGATTCCGAAGATGTTGCCATGTTGGTGAACAATTTTAAGAAATTTATCAAATTCTAAAATCAATCAAAAGATGCCAAAAGGTTCGAAAAAATTAAGAACAACAAGGCCGATCACGTCCCTAAGAATAGGAATGAGAACTTTAAGAGGGATGAGTTATGGTTGTGAGGGTTATGGCCATAAGGTAGATGAGTGACCCACTAAACTAAGGAAGGAAGGCAAGAAGCAGATAGCGTTTAATGCCACCCTTAGTGATAGTGATCCGAAATAACGAAATGTAAGCCTTAATGAGAAATCTTCCCATGAAGATATTCCTTTGTATGACACGTCCGAGGACATTGTTTGTGAATACAAAGTGAGTGATGCTCGAGAGAGTTTAAATAAAAGCGAGGATGAGGAAGGGGTAGAGAAGAGGGAATTAGAAGTTGCCCTCCGTGAGTTGTATGCAGAAACTTTGAAGGTGAAAAAGGCTAACTTGAAGTTGGAAACTAGGTTGAAAGAACGTGTCATAGAAAATAATGATAATATTTTGATTGAGGATCTTAAGGCATGTGAGAGGACCCTTCGTGAGAAGTTAGAGTACGTTGAGGGTGAAAGAGATAGTGTTCATAGTTTGATGGAGGCTATGAAGAAAGATCTTATAGATTTGAGGAGTCTATGAGGTTACTCGAGTCTAGTATTATTGAGCTTGAGGAGAGATTGAGAGATTTGAGTCACGTCAAATTTGATTTGAAGTCTGTGTCAAAAAAATTAGATAAAATGTTAGGCACCATCCAAATCAAAGATGGAAAGTGTGGAGTTGGATTCGATAATCATAATTCTCCCATTTCCAAAGCCAATACCATACATTTGAGAGATTCGACCAGGAGCATTAGGAAAGGTCAACCCTTAGGTAACACCTCTCTCTGTGTCTTCACTTGCACGCAATGAGTCACTTTAGGCGCTTTTGCTATGATCTTAAGAATGGTCCTAAGAAGTCTAAGAATAGAGTCACCACAGTTCTCAAAGCCCCTAAGTGTCATGTTACACCTACTTGGGTTAGAAAATCGAATTTGGAGGCTTTACGTATTAGACTTATTGATTCTAGTTTGCTTGCACATGATACTTTTCATGCTCTATCTAAAGGTTGATTGTGTTAGCGTGTTTGTCATACTCTAGTTGTGCTTCATGATATATGTTTTCTAGTGTTATAACATATGTATATTTTGTATTTTACTTTTTTTTTTATTGAGTCATAATGAAAAATACAAAAAGATTTTTTTTATTTTTTGAGTTAGAGTTTGTTTTCAAAAATTAAAAAAAATGGTATTTTCTTTTAAAAATTTTAGAAAAACTCAAAAAGATTTTTATTTTTTTAGTATTTTAGTTTGACACATTTGGTATGGAATATTGGTGTGTTTGAATCCAATTCACTCCGTACTTTCCATGGGGCTAGGACATTTGGTTATGATTGTAGATACTGAGAATTTCTTAACCAAGTTATCATGGAGTTGTTTCAAACTTGGTTGGCTTAATGGATTCGACTTTGTATATGCCTCCATAAACACATGCACGAGCTTTTTGAACGTTAAATCCACATATATATTTGAGCTTGGTGAGATGTTCTCCCCATCAATTTTGTCATCTATATGTTTTTTGACTATGGGATATTTGTGCATGTAAGAACCGTTGCCCATGAGCGACTTTGATTAGTTTTAAGAAAAATATGAGGGTGCATGGGAAAGGGATACGAAAGGAGCAAATATGCTTTGCGGGATCGCCACCGTTGGCAAGAGCATAATGAAAAGATTAAGGGTAAAAAAAATAGAAAAATTGCCAAAGGCTAACATAGTTTAGTTTGTTTGATCTTTTAAAAGATATAGCTTCAAAAGAATTGAGAAATGAAAATATGATATAATTTTATCTTTTAATGGTGTTTAGTTAAAGTTCAATGGGTCTACACAATGAATCCTACTTATGCTTATTTTTGTCATAACACTATTGATTTGTAGAATCACCAATATTCTATGATTGTGTGCATTGTGATTGTTTGTTCATAGAGTTCACTTTATCTTGTCACCTGAGGCAAAATCTTAGTTTAATAAAGTTTTATGATCAACTAGAACTCCTTGAACATATTTGAGTGTTTGGGTTATAATTCATTTGTATCTAGTTCACACCGATTCTTTCCATACCACATGTTTAGACATATTGGTTCTTTGCCAGTATGTAAGCTTAAGTGATTTGTGGTCGTTTATACCTATATAAGTGTATCGAACTTTCATTGGTATATTTTGTATATATCACATATGGTATCGTGTTTTTGAGTCTTTGCGATTTACATTTAGTCCATGTTTACCATATGCATGATCGTTTGGATTATTTGTGCTTTAATTGCCATGTTTTGTGTTTGCTACACTTTACATTGTTGCATACTTTATTCCCTCCTCCCTATGTTTTAAATTCTTGGTATCTAATTATCTTAAATTGGTATCTTTCGATCATACATTTATGGGGAGATTTGGTTTTGGGGGAGTAATTATTTTATGCTATCTTGCTTTGTCTATTCTCGAATAAAAAGGGGGAGAGATGGTATCTTTTCTTTGCATGATTAGGATATCTTTTTCTTGGGGGAGACGTCTTACCTAGGTTGATATTATTTAGACATTGTTAGATGTTTATTTATTTGCAAATTTATTCTTGTTATACTCTCTTTGCATTTGAAGGTGTGTTTAAGTGTGCAGGACAACATGTTTACATCAACGCGACACAATTTTCAAGCAAAGAAAAGATACTCATGTTTATGTGTCTGTCGAGCGTCGATACTCTTTTTCATTTTTGGGGTTAGGGAATCAATCTTTTTTGAAATCTTGATGGTCTTTAGGATTTATATTTTGGTTTTATCGCGGAATATCCAAAGGGGGAGATTTAGGAGGACAAATTTCCAATCGAGTCAATTTGTATGTAATTGGCATTATTTTGGAAAAAACATTTTAGTCATCGAATAAACTTTATGTCATTGATACCATAAGACTATGACGTTGTTTGATGAAGACGTAGCGGTCAAGCTTCAAAGATTGGATATGTCATGCTGTACCTAGGATTTTGCAGGTATGAATGAGTATTAATTATGAGTTCCTGGAAATATTGTAAGGATGTTAGTTTTTGATTTAAAAATGTTTGGAACTGTTTTTAATGTTTTTTTGTAAGAACATAATTCTTATCATGCTCATTTGTTTTAATTGACTTAATTCCGGACAAAATAAATTAAGTCTAGGCTAGTTTTATTATGGAGTTTAATTGAAGCCTACAACAAAGTTCAAGTCCAAGAATGTGAAATTTAAAGCTTTAAAGAAGATTTCAAGTCAAAACGTGTTGCATATGTTTAAGATCACTCAGGTATGAATACTTATGAGTAGTTGGGTAATTTTGTATGTTGATTAAAAGCTGGGTGATTTAAATGTTTGGGAATTAAATATTTTTATGTTTTAAAAATATTTCAGAGTTGCAAACAGTTTAAAGAAAATTCGAGGATCTATTTAAAAAGAAAAATATTATTTTAATCACTGTCACTCGAACGAGATAGTGGGTCGTTCAAACGACATCCTCATGTCGTGCGAACGAGATCCACTTCTCGTTCGAACGATATGCCGCCTCGATTTTTGTGTTTTCATTTTCTTAAACTCTGTGCTGCTCAGTTAGAAATAAAAACGTCTCTGCGAAAGTTTTGGCAGGCAAAACACTTTCGAAAACTCATTCCCATACAGTTTTTCATCATCTGGTGTTTATTCAAGATCGTATTACTCAATTTCAAAGTTAGTGATCTTGAACGTGTTTACCGGAAGACAATTCATTGCCTGCATAGTTTTGCATTTCGTGGGGAGAACTCTACATCCGGAGAGTTGCGTGCTATTATGGAGGGAGTCCTTATGAAGTAACTTGTGGAGAAGCCATTTTTTTCCATTCGTGACCATCTGGAGTTCTTGCAGAAGATTCTAACCGACGACATCGAAACCGACACCTGCGAGTATTTTGTATGTCACCCTATTTCATTGTAATCCGTGTAAGTTGTGTCTTGCAAATTATAGTGAAATAAAAAGGTTTTTCCCTTCGTGGATTTTTTCCTGAAATTGTTTCTTTTACCTCAAGCTTTGTTCATGGAATGGATTTAATCACTTAGATGCATGTTTAGGGTTTAAGAAGTTAAATTGGTTTTAACTAAAAATTGGAACAAAGTTGTTTTTACCTAAAGTACACACTAAAGGGACTTTTCAGATTGGTATCAGAGCTTGCTGCACTATCTTATTGTGTTTGTGATCCCATGTCTTTAGGAATGCCTTTTAGTTGTTTTGATGATTTTAGAATTCACTTGTTTAAATCATCTAATTGGAAATCACACATGAAAACTGCTCTTAAAAAATTGGTTAATAAGGGTGATTGTGAAAAGTGTCTTTGCTGCGAAGGGTTTGGTCACAAGATATATGAGTGTCCCACTAAACTTAGGGATTATTTTAATAAATCGATAAATCGTGTTTCTACCCTTAGTGATAGTGATCCAGAAGAAGAAAACTTTTATGCTAGTAAGTATGAACTTCCCACTTTTGTGGCTAGTCATGTAAGTGATAAAGACTTACCTTTGCATGATTCTTATGCAACCACTGAATTTGATTCACCTGAGAGTGAGGGTGAGGTAAGTGAGGATGAGTGCGAAGATGAGAGAGATTTGTAAACTGCTTTCAAAGAATTGTATAAAGAAACTTTAAAATCAAAGAAAGCAAACGTGAAATTAAGAGCTATGTTGAAAGAATGTGCCATAGAAATAAATAATTCAAATGCTTTAATTGAGGATCTTAGGGCACGAGAAAAGAAAATTCGAGATAAGCTAGAATATGTCGAGGGTGAGAGAGAGTCTTAGAGGATTGATTGATACTATGAAAAAGGAACTTATTGAGTTTGAGAATTCTACGCATTTACTTGAGTCAAGGATAGGTGAGCTTGAGAAAAAACTGAGAGATTCAAGTAAAGTTAAGTTTGATTTGGAGGCTTGGTCTGAAAAAGCTTGACAAAATCTCAGGCACCGTCGAAATCAAAGAAAATTGGAAAGGTATTGGATTTAATAAACATGACCCACCTGCAATCAAAGCCAAAACCATGCAAACAAGAGAGCCTCCTAGGAACTTTAGGAGAGAGCCACCTAGGAACATGAGGTATAACCGGCCTATAGGACACGCTCCTCACTGTATCTACACTTGTACTCATTGCGGTAGGAGAGGTCATCTTAGACGATTTTGCTACGATCTTAAGAGCGCTCCTAGAAAGTCTATAGCAATTCCGGTTCCCAATGCCCCTACTCGTTGGTTCACACCTACTTGGGTTAGGAAGTCGGATTTAGAAGCGTTAGGTATTAGGCTTGGTGATTCTCGCATCATTGTTCGTGGTTCTCCTCATGTTTCATCTTTCGATTGAGGTTGTTCATTGGTTTGTCATACACTAGTATTTACATCATGCATTATATTTTGCTAGTGTTATGGCATGTTTCTAGTTTTTGTTATGTATTTGAGTTTTATCAAAAATACAAAAAGATTTTTCTTTTTATAAAAACTTTTGAAAATACAAAAAGATTTTTCTTTTTATAAAAACTTTTGAAAATACAAAAAGATTTTGGGTTTTTGAGTCGTGAGGTTACATGTTTGATGTGGGATATTAGTGTGCTTAACCCCCCCCCCCCCCCCCCCCCCCCCCTTCTTTCATTATTCATGTGGCTAGGATATTTGGTCATTATTATTTATCCTTAGAATGATCTTAACCTTTGCACTATGGGGTTGTTTCAAAGTTGATATGCATTTTGATTCAACTTTGCTTATATTCCATCCTTGCACACATGCACGAGTTTATATGAATGTTTGACTTCTCTTGCATATTTGAGTTTGGTGAGACGTTCTTATCTCAATTTTGTCATCTTTGCGTAAGTAAACTTAAAGAGGAGGTGTGCTTGTAAGAACCGTTTTTCATGAGAATCGATATTAAAAAATGATGAATGTTCACGGGAAAGGGTTGCGAGAGTATAAAATTGACTCGTCGTGAAAGCCACCCTTTAAAAGAGGCCAAAAGAAAATCAAGGCAATAAAAATTCATATGCCAATAATTGGGGACAATAGGACTTTCTCTAAGTTGATATTGATGTATTTTTTCTAATAATCTTGAAAAAATTCATATATATGAGGGAGTTTGGTTGGAGATAAATTTAAACGGGTTTGCACAACGAATCCTACGTTGAAACATCGTATCATGACGCTATTTTTTGTAGAATTGTGAATAATCCGGACTTGTGTTCATGTTGTTAGTGTAGTTCATCAAACTCACACTTATTTTGTCACAAATGGCTTTGATGAAGATTGATGATTTCTTGCTATCAATTAGAACTCCTTGATCGATTCGACGTATTGAAATGGTGACCCATTTGTTGTAGCTCACAGCCATTCAGTTCACATTCATGTTTTGAGCACATTTGTCCTATGATATTATGTAATTCTCGTTGATCTTTTTACCTTGTTTTCTGTTTTCTTTTTTATTTTTGAGTCTGTTTTAAGTCTGTTTCTGCTTTCCATGCATTGTTTTGCGATAATTTTTTCACTGGGAAAATTCTTACTATTTTTGGGGTATTTATGGAATTTTCATATTCTCGTTCGAACGACATCATATGTCGCGCGAACACGTCATTCAAGCGAAATACAAAGTCGTTCAAGTGACATCTCAAAATTGTTTGAGCCACTTCAAGCGAGATCAGGGTTTCATTGATCATCAGTCGTTCCCTCTTCTCTCTTTTCGTTCTCTCATATCTCTTTCTCTCTACACTAGCGGTGACTTCAGTTTGTTAAAAAAATGCCATTTTTAAAATCAAATGCTTCAATTTGTTCCTCTCGCACTCATGTGACAACTCCAGCCCTTATCCAACTTGGATTTCGCATGGACTCAAGCCACTGTGTTTCAGCCATTATTTTTTTCTCCGACGTGTGTTTCTCCAGAGGTTTGGTTACCAGCGTTTGTCTCTTCAAAGTTTTTGTTCCTCTAAATTTTTACACGGTGTACCTCTGACGAAGATTTCCCATTTTCAGCAATTTTAAGGTATTTCTATGTTCTGATCATTATTTTTTTAAATCATTTGTTGAGAGGAATTTATCGCTGATCGAGTACATTATTTTGATTTTTTTACTGTTATTGTGGTTGGTGTTCGTGGTGGTTCGATTGGATGTGTGTACGGAGATGGGTTCTTAGGTGTGTATTTCTCGTGACGGTACACTTTCACACATCACACATTACACTCTTCCGTCATGCCACCTAGACGTCGTGGTGCCCCTTCAGGCAGACTCGATGCGCCACCACCTTCTACTCGAGCTGAGAGAGCTCAGGACAGTAGGCCCCCATACTCCCCAGTGAGATGGGCCACTCGTGTTGAGTACAATCATTACTTCTTATTGGGTCTCCACATTCGGTCTGTTGTTCAGGAGAGGGTGTTTCGTTATTCTAAGTTTCAGGGGTTAGGCATTCAGCACTGGTTGTCTGGCAGGGGTTGGGGTTATTTGTTTGAGGCTCGTGGGGTTGTCTGTCCGGACATTGTCCAAGAGTTCTTCTTTCGTGCTCTCCTCCACACTGAGGGGATTTTTTCTACTATACGTGGCGTTGCTGTTCTCGTCACAGCATATCTCACAACTGCTTTTCTACACCTTCCCCGTGTCCCTGACGCTGTGTTTCCTCGTTATACTAATGATGGACTTACTTATTATGATATTTTGCGTCATTTCTTCTGGGAGATTCCCCAAGCAGGTACTACCATTTATCACCGCTAGCTCTTCCCTGCCTTCCGTGTACTTAATAGGTTTGTGTCGGCATCCATTTATCCTCGGATATATCATACTCAGATTGGGTTTGACATTGTCTATTTTATGTACCATGTTTCTCAGGGGTGGGATATCGATTTACCGATCATCATGCTACGTGTTATATCCTCTATCACAGTCTGTGGTACCACCCCTGTCCCCCCTGCTCTTCCTTATGGCATTCTCATTTCCATCATTTGCACTGCTGCCGGGGTTCCTGTTTTAGAGAGTGATCAGCGTATCCCTTCGTCTGCCATTATTGATCATAATACTTTCACTCGTTCAGAGAGTCATTTGCCACAGGCAGCGAGAGCTAGTGCTCCACCCATTGAGGGACCCTACTCTGATGCTGATCCCTGTAAGCCTGGTAATCACACTATTCTGAGCACCTCTGAATTTTCTCAGCCTCGTACCTCCACACCTGCACCCACACATCCTATTGAGGAGGAGGTCTCTACTTTACAAGCACACGTAGCTGCCCAGACAAGGATGTATGTCACTATTATTGCTAGATTTGATGCTGAGGCTGAAGCACGTGTTCGTGCTGAATCCAGGATGACAACATTTTTTGATGAGATGCGGCAGTGAGAGCAACTGAGAGGCGCAGGATCCTCTGGACTCAGTCATATTTCATCTACATACACTGATGCTGCTGCTGCTGCTGATGATGATACTCCTGATGATGCCTACCTGTATTTTTTATTGTATCTGAGACATTGAGATTCCTGATGTAATTATTTATTCTCAAATATGATGTATTCTTATGGACAGTTGTATCACCATTGATTTTATTGTATGGCATGGATGTATAGTTTCATTTGCAGTTTTAGTGATTCTCTCATTATGCTTCAGTTACTGCTATTTTTACTATCCATTGTCATATTGATATTATTTATTTAGCCATGCTAGTGTAATACCCCGTATTTTTATGCTATATTTAATTTGGGGATTTATTAAATTTAATGTAATGGTTTATTTAATAAAAATTCGAAAATTAATTATGTTATAATTATTAACGTGACGAGAGTTAGTAATTATGGGAAACTTGTTGAATATTACTGATGATCATAGTAATATATTATATTGGTTATATTGAAAGTCATAAGTGAATTAAATGACTATTTCGTAAATTTAAGTCGGGACGTGCCCGTGTTACGTCGGGACTAATTTTGTTAAATAAAAAGTGAATATTTTATAAGTTGTCCGTATGGTCATTTTGAGACCGCCAACGCGTCCGGAAGGGTCAAGATAGTCAGAAAAGTATACCGGGGGGGTTAGTTTGGGCCTCGGGGCGTTTTTAGGCCTAATTAGTGACCCGGGAGGACATTTTGGTCATTTTACAAAATAGGGTAATTAAACCCACGAATTTTAGCAGCCTTTATCAGCTGGTTAGGTTAGACATTTAGGGTTAGAACATTCAGAACCCTAGAACGGCCATTGGAGAGGAGAGGAGAGACCTTTCAAGGAGATTCAAGGCCGAAACACCACCGTTTGCACCGCCGTCACCACCAACGCGTAAATCGCGAGGAGGAGAACGCAACCACACCATAATCAACAGGAAATCAGACTTCTGAAAATCCCAGGCAAGTGTTTAACTTGCGTATTTCGTTAGTGCAATGTTCATATTAGTTTAGGATTAATTAGGAATGTAATCCATGTAAGAAAACCCCAAATTTTAATAGGAAATTGCATGTAGAGAAGATTAAAACCTTATGCTGGAAACTTTTGATGATATAGATGTATTACCGACGAACTTTTGATGTTTTATTAGGAAGAAATTCTGGAGAAAAACTGTATTGAATCATAGTTATGAAAACTTTAGGGTTCTTGATGTTTAGATGAGATTTTGGGTTGTTTAACCATGTTTAATGATGAATACACGCATGCTGAACGTTAAAAACATCTGGAATTATGTTATTTTGTTAGTAGTAGAATTTGTGGGTCGATTAGTGTTAAAAAATATGGAAATTGATGAAGAATAGTGGTAGAACCCGTAACTGTAATTCTGCAGAATTTTACCCAGACCTGCTTGATCGATCGATCGAACATAGAGCATCGATCGATCGAAGGTTCGATCGATCGAGCCCCAAGCTTGGATCGATCGACCCCTCCTGGAAGACTCTTATTTTCCTTATTTAATTAGTTAAATTAAGTTTACCGTGAAATAACTCTTGGGCATTCGTGATAAATTGATTTGGGAGACATTGAGGACCAGTAGGGTATATGAATAAATGTTGGAACCTTTAAGATTCATCGAAAATGGTATTTTTGGGATATTTACTTTAGGTTGGTAAATTTATGAATTTAAAGGGGGGAGGTGCGTAAGAGAGTTACGTTGGAATCTAATAAAGTCACTTACTGAATTTCAGAAATTGGGAAGATATAATCCATGAGTGTTAGGTAATAAGTGAGAAAACCCTTCGAGATAAGGTTAGGAATGAAACCTTATGCGTAATTCTTTAACTGTGAAATTTAGGATATATGGTATAATTATGGGTGATGAGAAGAACCTATATTAACATGATAAAGTGGTATATTTATATGATTGTGTGTACATATATTATATGCATGTGAAAATCATACCCACGCTACTTACTATCCCTGAGGTTTCCGCGCTGGGACAAGTCTTATCTCGATGGGACCTTTATGGGGGATATTGACTTGTACCCTAGGAGATAGATATCCTTGGTACAGGCTATCGATGTGATAGTTCAGACGGTCCTAAGAGACGCCGGTATGTGCCATCCTCTTAGAGACTTGGAATCTATGCTTCGCCTCAATTGTTTGTGTTTTTCTGTTAATATAATTCGAGAGTGATTCCGAATGTATTCCCCTTAATATGAGTGATATGGGGCTTTGGATAGTAGAGTATGCACGAACCATAGTTATATTTGGGGTGCTATTATATATATATATATTATACGAGTAGTTAATATATATATGAGATCATGATATTTGAAACTGTCTACTGAGATTTGATAAGTAGGACATGGTTGTTGAATCAAATTATTAAATACTTGTTTTGAAAAAAGTGTAAGATGTCACCGTAAAACTTTATGGATTTTATAAAGTTAAAATGGAGGACTTTGATTACTGTTTGGGAACATTTCTTTTAAAATGAAATCGTGAATTATAAATCTTGCGAGTAATCTAAGTTAAGTTAAATCTTTTAGAAAGACTAGTGCGTTAAATGATAAGTAATCGCGGGGAAGGTTAGTGCGATAGGTGTGCACATTAGAAGAGAGGTGAGTATTTTCTCAAGAGAGTGACGTGCTAATATGTTATTGCACTAGCCTGTATCATTTTAAATACTTGCTAAACGTATTTTAAAATCAAACACACTTTCGGGCTCTGACCCGTTTCTTTTTCTCTCTCTCTCTCTCTCTGGTATATATATATGTATATTTTCAGGTGCCAGCCCTACCATCCATTCCAGCAGCTCCAGTGCAGCAGGGGCAATTGCAGTATGGACGTGTCTATAACGTCCACCAGGCAGCAGCTCCACAGTCACCACCCGCGATTGAGGGTATGTTTTCTATCCATGGTACTATGGGTCGAGTTTTGTTTGATACGGGGGCAACGCATTGTTTTATAGCTACACATTTTGCAAAGTCCTTAGGGTTGCTAGCCACAGCAGAGAGCACCGTGACGTGTGTCGACTCACCACTGGGGAGTGGGTCACTTATATTCTTTATATGTCGGGGAGTAGGGGTAGAGATTGGTAGCTTGGTATTACCTGCAGACATGTTAGTCTTAGACATGCACGAGCATGATGTAATTATTGGTATGGATTGGCTCGCAGCTTATAGAGCCATGATTGATTGCTTCGGTGGGAGCATTATTTTTGCCATTCCGGGGCAAGAGATGTTTGTAGTGGCGATGCCTCGCCCAGAGGGAGGTTCGACCGCTCATTTATATTACATTGAGGAGGATACCTCTAAGGAGGTTGTGATTCCTTTGGATTCGATCCCAGTGGTTAAGGAGTATTCCGATGTGTTTCAGGAGATACCAGGCCTACCGCCCAGTCGTGAGATAGACTTCGTTATAGATTTATTGCCGGATACGAGACCTATAGCATGCGCACTGTACCGTATGGCTCCGGCAGAGATGCGAGAGCTACGAGATCAGATAGAGCAGCTATTAGGTCAGGGCTTCATTCTTAGGAGTACCTCACCTTGGGGCGATCCAGTCTTATTTGTAAAGAAGAGAGATGGTTCACTGAGATTGTGTGTGGACTACCGGGAGTTGAACAAGGTCACGATACGGAATAAGTATCCGTTGCCTCTAATCGATGATCTATTCGACCAGTTGAGGGGAGCAACTTTCTTTTCGAAGATAGATCTGAGGTCGGGGTACCATCAGTTACGGATTAGGGAGCAGGATGTTTCAAATACTGCCTTCTTGTCGAGATATGGGTCCTATGAGTTCAGGGTGATGCCATTCGGACTGACAAATGCCCCAGCCATTTTCATGGACTTGATGAACCGAGTATTCAGAGAATTCTTGGATCAGTTCGTCATCATCTTCATAGATGATATCTTGATATATTCACACTCCGAGGAGGAGCATGCCGAGCACTTGAGCAGGGGACATGTTGTTTCTGAGCAGGGGATAGCAGTTGACCCGAGCAAAGTGTCAGCGGTGAGGGAGTGGGGACAACCCACGACACCGACGGAAGTGCGTAGTTTCTTGGGGTTAGCCGGATACTACAGGATATTCATTCGGGGATTCTCCAAAATAGCGGGTCCATTGACGAATCTGACTCGCAAGGGGGTACCATATGTTTGGGATGACGCTTGTCAGTTGTCTTTTGACGAGCTGAAGGACAAGCTTACTTTAGCACCAGTCCTTGCTTTACCGAAGCCGGGTGTAGAGTACCTGGTTTACACCGATGCGTCCTTACGGGGACTTGGGGGAGTACTTCAACAGGAAGAGAAGGCTATAGCTTTTGCTTCCCGCAAGCTTAAGCCGCATGAGAAGAATTACCCCACCCACGACCTGGAGTTAGCAGCGGTCGTCTTTGCATTGAGAATTTGGAGGCACTACTTATTGGGCGAGAAATTCTGTTTGTTCACAGACCATAAGTCACTGCAGTACCTGTTCACTCAGCGAGAGCTGAATATGCGTCAGCGCAGGTGGTTAGAGTTTGTGAAAGATTACCAGTTCGATATACAGTATCATCCGGGGAAGGCCAACGTAGTTGCTGATGCGTTGAGCCGTAGACCGGTAGACGATGTAGCGGACATCTGGAAAGCAAAGTGGAAGGAGTTAGGTCACCAGGACGCAGTAGCACGTTCTTTCATATCCGTGATGACAGTCACACCCGAGATTGTTACGAGGGTGATACAGGCACAGACCACAGACCCGTTTTGTCAGGAGCAGATTGTGCGACTTCTAGCCGAGGGCGAGGGTGCTGAGTCCTATTCTGTTAGTTCTGATGGAGGGTTACGGTTTAATGGGAGATTAGTGGTTCCAGAAGGAGCGGAGCTACGTCATGAAGTGATGACTCATTCTCATGGGTCCCGATTTGCAGTACATCCGGGAGGCGATAAGATGTACCAGGACATGAGACGACAGTACTGGTGGAGTGGGATGAAGAAGGACATCGCTGAGTTTGTGTCCAAGTGTTCTACTTACCAGCTGGTGAAGGTGGACCACCAGAAACCGTCAGGATTACTTCAGCCATTGGAAGTACCCGCGTGGAAGTGGGAAAGTATTTCCATGGATTTCATTAGAGGGTTGCCTACATCACAGTGGGGCCACGATTCTATCTGGGTGATTGTAGATCGTTTGACCAAGGTGGCTCATTTTCTTCCAGTGAGGACAGATTATACCACGGGACAGTATGCCCAGTTGTTCATCGCTGAGATTGTCAGATTACATGGGGTGCCCCTGAATATTGTGTCAGATAGAGACAAGATTTTTGTGTCACATTTCTGGGAAAGCTTTCAGGAGGCTATGGGTACAGAGTTGAGACTGAGTTCAGCTTACCACCCACAGATAGATGGACAGACAGAGCGTACTAATCAGATGTTGGAAGATATGCTACGCATGTGTGTTCTCGATTTCGGAGGAGGTTGGGAGCCACATCTTCCACTGGTAGAGTTTTCTTATAATAACTCTTATCAGTTTACGATTGGTATGGACCCATTTGAGGCTTTGTATGGCAGGCCTTATCGTTCTACAACTTGTTGGCTCGAGGTGGGGGACAACAAGTTTCTATGACCAGAAGTGATTCAGGAGACCTCCGCGAGGATTGAGATAATCAGGAGTCGTATTCGGGTAGCCCAATACGGGCAGAAGAGCTACGCCGATGCGAAACGGTTCTTCGGGGAGTTTAATGTGGGAGATCAAGTGTTGTTGCGTGTATCTCCTATGAAGGGAGTGATGAGGTTCGGGAAGAAAGGGAAGTTGGCTCCGAGGTACGTAGGACCATTTCCCATCATCGAGAGGATTGGGCCGGTAGCATACAGGTTGGGATTGCCAGAACATTTACATCGCATCCACGATGTATTCCACATCTCATCGTTGAGACGATATCTTCGGGATGATATGGCCCATACTCACATTGCGATAGATGAGATTGACTTACAGTCTGATAGCTCTTATGAGGAGAGACCAGTGACTATTCTAGACTATAGTGAGAGGAGATTGAGGTCGAAAATAGTTCCACTTGTGCGAGTTCAGTGGGAGTATCATAATGTGGAGGAATCCACTTGGGAGAGTGAGGCAGATATGCGCGAGAGATATCCAGAGTTGTTTTTACCAGGTATGCCTTATTTTCCGAATTTCGAGACGAAATTCCGTTATTAGGGGGGAAGTATGTAATACCCTGTATTTTTATGCTATATTTAATTTGGGGATTTATTAAATTTAATGTAATGGTTTATTTAATAAAAATCCGGAAATTAATTATGTTATAATTATTAACGTGACGAGAGTTAGTAATTATGGAAAACTTGTTGAATATTACTGATGATCATAGTAATATATTATAATGGTTATATTGAAAGTCATAAGTGAATTAAATGACTATTTCGGAAATTTAAGTCGGGACGTGCCCGTGTCACGTCGGGACTAATTTTGTTAAATAAAAAGTGAATATTTTATAAGTTGTCCGTATGGTCATTTTGAGTGCGCCAACGCGTCCGGAAGGGTCGAGATAGTCAGAAAAGTATACCCGGGGGGGTTAGTTTGGGCCTCGGGGCGTTTTTAGGCCTAATTAGTGACCCGGGAGGGCATTTTAGTCATTTTACAAAATAGGGTAATTAAACCCACGAATTTTAGCAGCCTTTATCAGCTGGTTAGGTTAGCCATTTAGGGTTAGAACATTCAGAACCCTAAAACGGCCATTGGAGAGGAGAGGAGAGACCTTTCAAGGAGATTCAAGGCCGAAACACCACCGTTTGCACCGCCGTCACCACCAACGCGTAAATCGCGAGGAGGAGAACGCAACCACACCATAATCAACAGGAAATCAGACTTCTGAAAATCCCAGGCAAGTGTTTAACTTGCGTATTTCGTTAGTGAAATGTTCATATTAGTTTAGGATTAATTAGGAATGTAATCCATGTAAGAAAACCCCAAATTTTGATAGGAAATTGCATGTAGAGAAGATTAAGACCTTATGCTGGAAACTTTTGATGATATAGATGTATTACCCATGAACTTTTGATGTTTTATTAGGAAGAAATCCTGGAGAAAAACTGTATTGAATCATAGTTATGAAAACTTTAGGGTTCTTGATGTTTAGATGAGATTTTGGGTTGTTTAACCATGTTTAATGATGAATACACGCATGCTGAACGTTAAAAACATCTGGAATTATGTTATTTTGTTAGTAGTAGAATTTGTGGGTCGATTAGTGTTGAAAAATATGGAAATTGATGAAGAATAGTGGTAGAACCCGTAACTGTAATTCTGCAGAATTTTACCCAGACCTGCTTGATCGATCGATCGAACATAGAGCATCGATCGATCGAAGGTTCGATCGATCGAGCCCCAAGCTTCGATCGATCGACCCCTCCTGGCAGACTCTTATTTTCTTTATTTAATTAGTTAAATTAAGTTTATCGTGAAATAACTCTTGGGCATTCGTGATAAATTGATTTGGGAGACATTGAGGACCAGTAGGGTATATGAATAAATGTTGGAACCTTTAAGATTCATCGAAAATGGTATTTTTGGGATATTTACTTTAGGTTGGTAAATTTATGAATTTAAAGGGGGGAGGTGCGTAAGAGAGTTACGTTGGAATCTAATAAAGTCACTTACTGAATTTCAGAAATTGGGAAGATATAATCCATGAGTGTTAGGTAA
The DNA here is from genome assembly GCA_949130495.1 of Sambucus nigra. NCBI lineage: Eukaryota > Viridiplantae > Streptophyta > Magnoliopsida > Dipsacales > Adoxaceae > Sambucus > Sambucus nigra. The sequence goes on along the minus strand of OX422213.1, from coordinate 23,769,160 downwards.
TAAGTGAGAAAACCCTTCGAGATAAGGTTAGGAATGAAACCTTATGCGTAATTCTTTAACTGTGAAATTTAGGATATATGGTATAATTATGGGTGATGAGAAGAACCTATATTAACATGATAAAGTGGTATATTTATATGATTGTGTGTACATATATTATATGCATGTGAAAATCATACCCACGCTACTTACTATCCCTGAGGTTTCCGCTCTGGGACAAGTCTTATCTCGATGGGACCTTTATGGGGGATATTGACTTGTACCCTAGGAGATAGATATTCTTGGTATAGGCTATCGATGTGATAGTTCAGACGGTCCTAAGAGACGCCGGTATGTGCCATCCTCTTAGAGACTTGGAATCTATGCTTCGCCTCAATTGTTTGTGTTTTTCTGTTAATACAATTCGAGAGTGATTCCGAATGTATTCCCCTTAATATGAGTGATATGGGGCTTTGGATAGTAGAGTATGCACGAACCATAGTTTTATTCGGGGTGCTGTTATATATATATATATATATATATATATATTATACGAGTAGTTAATATATATATGAGATCATGATATTTGAAACTGTCTACTGAGATTTGATAAGTAGGACATGGTTGTTGAATCAAATTATTAAATACTTGTTTTGAAAAAAGTGTAAGAAGTCACCGTAAAACTTTATGGATTTTATAAAGTTAAAATGGAGGACTTTGATTACTGTTTGGGAACATTTCTTTTAAAATGAAATCGTGAATTATAAATCTTGCGAGTAATCTAAGTTAAGTTAAATCTTTTAGAAAGACTAGTGCGTTAAATGATAAGTAATCGCGGGGAAGGTTAGTGCGATAGGTGTGCACATTAGAAGAGAGGTGAGTATTTTCTCAAGAGAGTGACGTGCTAATATGTTATTGCATTGGCCTGTATCATTTTAAATACTTGCTAAACGTATTTTAAAATCAAACACACTTTCGGGCTCTGACCCGTTTCTTTCTCTCTCTCTCTCTCTTGTATATATATATGTATATTTTCAGGTGCCCAGCCACAGGGGCGTCTTGCTTAGGATTCCTTGAGAAGAACGAGCTGCAGCTTAGGTGGGAGTTGCAGGTCACTTGAGTAGACGGCTTCTGTTATTGACTCCACTCCTATTACTCTCATTTATTGGGCACGTGTCGCCCCTTTTCATCATTTCATTTGTTGTTGGGACATTTATATTTTCGTCGTTTCCAGTATTGTTCTTTGGGATTTATTCAGTATGGACTTGTGATTTTAGTTTTAATATGTTGACATTCGATTGACGAATGTATTGTATTATTTGGCTTATCGTGGTGTGATTCTTAATCGTAGAAATGTTGTTTTAATTAAATAAATCTTTTTCTTTAATTAAAATTTGGAAGTTTGTATGAAAAATGTTTTTGACACTTAGCTTAATTATTTAGGGTGTTAAATTGGAAAATTTATTTTTATCGATAGTGATGCTGAGAATGAACCAACTGTTAACCTCGATTTAATTTAATAAAGGAGTGATCGCACGGTATTTAATTAGGCGGGGTGTCACAGCTAGTTATTCTCATATATTCATGCTAGATTTGGTGTGTCTGTCCCACCTTTTGTCTATTCCAGGCAAAAAGGGGGGAGAGATATGTGATGTAGAGGGAGTATTTATTATACTTGTTTTTATTCCTCCATACTTAACTTGGGCATTTGTTTGTGTCTCGTGTGTGTAGGTATTGTTTTCATAGATTCAAATATTTATTGATACATCACATTCAAAGACGGAATCATATTCAGATGCTTGTCGTTTATTCAGTTTCATTAGGTCCTGTATTTTTATATTTTTTAGTTTTGGGATAGGACATGTATTTTTTACAGCATATAGCATTTCTGTTTAGTTTTGTCCCGGAATATCCAAAGGGGGAGATTTCTAAGAACATAATTCTTATCATGTCCAGTTGTTTTAATTGGCTTAATTCCGGACAAAATAAATTAAGTCTAGGCTAGTTTTATTATGGAGTTTAATTGAAGCCTACGACAAAGTTCAAGTCCAAGAATGTACAATTTAAAGCTTTAAAGAAGATTTCAAGTCAAAACGTGTTGGATATGTTTAAGATCACTCAGGTATGAATAATTGTGAGTAGTTGGGTAATTTTGTATGTTGATTAAAAGATGGGTGATTTAAATATTTGAGAATTAAATCTTTTTATGTTTTAAAAATATTTCTGAGTTGCAAACAGCTTAAAGAAAATTCAAGGATTTATTTAAAAAGAAAAATATTATTTTAATCACAGTCGCTCGAACGTGATAGTGGGTCGTTCAAATGATACCTCATGTCGTGCGAATAAGATCCACTTCTCTCTCGAACGACCTGCCACCTCGATTTTCATGTTTTTGTTTTCTTGGACTATGTGCTGCTCAGTTATAAATAAAAACGTCTCTGCGAAAGTTTTGGTAGGCAGAACACTTTTGAAAACTCATTCTCATACAGTTTTTCATCATTCGGTGTTCATTCAAGATCGTATTACTCAATTCCAAAGTTAGTGATCTTGAACGCATTTACCGGAAGACAATTCATTGACTACATCGTTTTGCACTTCGTGGGGAGAACTATACAACCGGAGAGCTGCGTGCTATTATGGAGTGAGTCCTTATGAAGTAACTTGTGGAGAAGACATTTTCTTTTCAATTTCTAACCATCTGGAGTTTTTACGGGAGATTCCAGCCAACGACATCGGAACCGACACCTGCAGGTATTTCGTATGTCACCCTATTTCATTGTAATCCGTGTAAGTTGTGTCTTTTAAATTATAGTGAAATAAAAAGGTTTTGTCCTTCGGGGATTTCTTCCTAAAATTGTTTCTTTTACCGCAAGCTTTGTTCATGGAATGGATTTAATCACTTAGATGCATGTTTAGGGTTTAAGAAGTTAAGATTGGTTTTACTAAAAATTGGATCACAGTTGTTTTTAGCTAACGTACACACTAAATGGCCTTTTCATTTTTTGATGAAAAATATTTTTTGAGTTTTAAACGAGAAATAAGCTCATTAGAACAACATCGACATTCCATTAGAACAAGGACCAAACGAATATCAAACAAGGGTGTTCTGAATAGCAAGATCAAACTCGTTAGAAGCTCGTATAAAGTTGGTTCAAACGAGATTGCATTCTTATTCAAACGAACTCAAGTTTTCATTCAAACGGGATGATATGATCATTCGAATGACCCTAGTTTTTGTTCGAACGACCCTAATTTTCATTCGAATGACCCGTCGCCTCAAAAATTGTGCAAAAATTATTTAAGGCGCTGTGGACTCAGAATTTTTAAGTACTTTTGATGGAAAATGATTTTACACATGATTACAAAAGTTCTAAGTCCCAAATTTCACCCTTTAAGTTTAAAGATCCATGCTCTATAATTTATATTCTTTGAGATCTTAATATTTGGCACCAAAGTTTATTTCTTTCATCTGAAAAGACCTTATTTTGTGCGGTGGACTCCGTGCGTGCTGTTTGTGGTCTTTGACAGTTGCTGAACCTCATCGGTGGATACCAAGGGGCACGTGGATTTGTGTGCTGTGACAACTTGCGTGAGTGGATTCTTACCTTGCACTGTGGAGGGCGGTCGAAGATAGAAAAGTGTTAAGTCTTGTGGGGAAACCAATCATTGTGTAAGTCTATTGTCTGGGCGGTACGAGGTTTTTCCCTTTGTAGTTTTCCTCGTACATTGGTGTCTTATGAATTGATTTGTTTATTTTATTTTCTATCACCTTAGATGCATGCTTCAGGGTAAAAAGAAAAAAGTTTGTTAAATTTATTTTCCACAAGAAAAGTTTGAAATCTGTGTTAACTTTAATTGGGTGAATTTTATTTAAAGGTTCAATCTTTGAAAATTTGAAAAATATAAAAATATTGGACTTGTGTTTATTCAAACCATCCTTGCCTAAGAGTACACCGTAGGGGTATTCTTAACTTTTGGTCACAGTTTTGGACCGTGACCCCTAATGTGGCATTTTTAATTGGTCACACTCATGGTCAGGGTCTAAACAGTGACAAAATATATCTTATTCATAATGGTCACCCTATTGGTTATGATTTTGGATTGTGACCAAATAAATTTCATGTTTTGTAGTCACCTTACTGGTCACGGTTTTGGACCGTGAGCAATTAAATTTTAGTTTTGCTTATCACCCTATTGGTCACTACTTAAGACTGCGACAAATAATTTAGTTTTGCTGGTCACCCTATTGGTCACGGTGACTGTGACTAATAATGTATTTTATTTAATAAATTGTATATGGTCACGATTTTGGACTGTAATCAATTAAAACCAATAAAAATATTATTTATCTTCATCCCAAGAAAACATGTACATATTTCAAACCTATTTACATTTATAGAAATAAATATTCAACCAATATGTAATAAAAATTAACTAACACATGATTGCGTGAATATGTAATTGTAAAAGAGCACTTCTCCTTAGGAAATAAGAGAAAGTATTTATTTCTCTTGTCACTTGGGTGTTTGTAGTAAAACTGAGGTGTGATCCAGTGGCGGACCCAGGATATTTGTTCGGTGGGTGCGAAAAAATTTAAATCATGGTCGGGGGTTCGGGGGCAGGAGCCTCGAGACGAATTTTTTAAGCTTATTTTTAGTTTTTTAGCAAATTTATAGCTTATATAATTCAGGAATTAAATGACAATAATTATAATTGGAAAAAACATTCATCAATTTTTCAACAGATAAAATTTATCAACTAAATATTACAATCAATATTAAATAACAGAACAAAAAAAAGACAAATATTTTTTAGAATAAAATATTTAATCAAATTTCAGCAACCAATAAAACTAAAATACTCAAAGGATCCGCTACTAACTAGACCTCATTCTTAAGAAAAACAGAACATTCTTTTCTCCAGGTACAACTTTTCCTTAACATATCAAAGGTGGGTGGGTTCTTGAGATTTAAAAAAAAAACTTACATTAACAGCACATGTATCAAATCGCAGCCAACGATCGAGAAAGAAAGAATGAATCTCAGTCACGACTGCCGGCGATAGAGAGAAAGAGGGAAACTGAGAAAATGCTGGGATGAAATAGAAGGAAGAGGGCGGATTTGCTGCTGCCGAGAAGAGAGAGTGTGTCTTAGCTTAGGTTTTTTTAGGTGAAATAGAAGAAAAAGGGAGAATAAGCGTGTTCTGTTTTGGTTTCAAATTAAAATATTTACGTTGTTCGCCCTCTAGTTTTGAAAAGCTGATATTTTGTTCCTTATATATCAGTAACTTACATATGAGTTCCGAATAATTTTTTTTTGCTGTATATAAAGGAAAAAAAATTGAAAAGTCCGTGGGTGCGGCCGCCCCCATTTGGGATGGGGTAGGTCCGCCCCTGGTGTGATCCTTATAGATAGTAATGTTAAAAGCACCTTTTTCATGAGTGATAGCAAAAAATTTCAATAATAAGGAGAAAAGGTCATTGAGGGAGGAAATCAATTGCGATGGACACAATAAATAATGTGGTTCATTTAACATGGGCTACATCCACCGGAGCTAGGGTTGTATTTCACTTAGAATGACAATCAATGTTTAAAAGTGCTCAAATCTCCATCAAACTCTCAATCTCTCTAAGTGTTTACAATATGTATAACTCTTTTGAAATCTCTTCAAGTCTTTTGAAGCCTATCCTAATTCTTTTTTCTCTTCATGTCTTTTTTCTCCTTAACCACACTTTTTTTATATGTCTCTTTTAGTAAGAAGAAGTGATTTATATAGCCCGTCTTCATTTTATGGAACCTTGATCCCCTGACCCCTATCTTTGGGTTCCCCCAGCTAGTAAACCTCACCCAAACATCTAGTGGGGGACAAAATGGTTAATCATGGCATAAAGTAATCTTAAAAATATGGATTGAAGTATTATTTTAATAAAGTGTGTTAGTCACACTTTCAAATGCATTATATAAACTCTGCCAATATGGAATCAAGTGCTAAAAAAATTATTTCTTTGTGTCAGTCCGTGCTTTCTATGTTAGTGGAACTTTACACATCATGAGCGTAATTGATTGTGCAAGCTCGTGGTTGCTCACAATGTGCTCTCTCCGTTGAGTTATTTTTCGGTAACTTTGAACTCAAAATCCTTTGGTTCCACCTTGAGCTTCTTTGGCTCATTCAGCCTTGATCCTTCAAGTATTATGATCAACCTCCTCTTTAAGAAAATTAATGAACTTATTTTTTTTACCTTTTTGAAGTATCTTGGATATGAGAGAGGATCTACATAAATAAGCCACTCCTACATTTGCCTCTTCTTAGAGAAAGTTGTTATGTAAGCAAGAAGTTTCTGTATGAAACGTCTCCAATCTTATTTGTTTGTTCATTCACCATCTTTTTATTTTAAATCTCGCACCAAGGAACCTTTATGAGATGAAAACTCATACTGAAGAACCTTATACCGAATGACCTTGAACCGATGGGCCATTTTTGTACACATGTCCATTTTTGCTTAATAATATTTCACATGTGCAACATTGATCGTTGGAAAATCTTGGCATTATTAAGTCTGAATTTTCTATCACCTGTAGCCACGTGTGGTCTGAATTTGCCATCGTCCATTGTCATGTGTAAATTAATTCTGAGACATTAGTTTATGAAACCATTATTTTCCCTAAAAATTTTAAAAGTTGTCTAGTTTCACGAACTGTCAAAAAGAAGATGAAGAGAATAGACTTTCTTCATACCCTAGAAAAGATTTTCTCTTTCTTTCTCTCTCCTCTTAAAACCATTTTAATTTCTTTTTTGCCATTGACGTTTGTGATGCATTCTTCTGCAACAAACCTCTTCTTGCTTATCTTCGGTTTAGGAAACTTCAACCTACTTCAATCTCTTCCTTCAAAGTTATCATAACTCCCTTGCTTATACACTTCTTATTATCCTAAATGGCTTCATCAAGTAAAGCTACAAACATTTTCGTCAGTATTCTATGTATTAATCTGACGTCTGAGCTACCCTAGAGGGAGGCTATTTTTAATTTTCCCCATTGCGATCTCTTATTTGGTAAAGGTGATTTATTTTTAGGAAAGTAACGTTTTCCTTGCGCATTTGAGGGGGTTAGAGGACCCATTACTCATGGATGAGGAAACAGAGGGTCACTCTGAAGGAGGTAATCTACCTCCTTATGGTATTTTAAGGTTTCGTTTGGACAAGGGAGATTTTCCCTATTCCAACATTGAGTTCGAGGCACGAGGTGTAATACCCCGTATTTTTATGGCTTTTAATTATGAGATTTATTATCATTAATTTGGGTTAATTAATTGGAAATTTATTCGAATTTAAATGCTAGCGAGACGAGAGTTAGTATTTGATTATGATAATGATATTGGAATTACCGAGTGATTATCGTAATATATGATTATTGTATTTATTTAAAATTATCATGAGTTAAAAATACGACAGTTTCGGTAATTAAGTTGGGACACGCGTGTCAATCGTGTCAGGACCCAATTTAATGGATTTAAAAGTATTTTATTTTTATGTAATCTGTATGAGCATTTTTATTTCGCCAACGTGTCCGGAAGGGTCGAGATAGTCAGAAAATACTAGCCGGGTATTTAGTTTGGGTCCCGGAGCATTTTTAGGCCTAACCGGCAACCCGGGAGGGTATTTTTGTCATTTTAGATTTTAAGGAAATTAGACCCACGAATTTTAGAGTATATTTAATTGTTATTGGGAAGGCCATTAGGGCCATTATCATCCAAAAAGTAAGAAGTGGGTTACGTGAGATAGAGGAGAAGTTACAAAAGGGTTTCCATGGCCATAACCACCACATACCACCACCACCGCCGGATTTGTGACCGGAAAGAGAGGGGGAACCAACCAACAACGTCATCAATGGATCAGAATCGGTATTCTACAGGCAAGTGATTTATCTTGCAAAGATTTGAAGCATATATTTTACATGATAGTGTAGATTTGAAGATTTATTATGAACAATGATATAAATTGTAAAACGAGAGCATTAAATATTAAATTCGAGTAGGGTTGCATGTAGTTGAAGCTTCTGGATAGATTAGGTACGAAATCATGTTCAAGGTGTATGTAATTACAAAATTAAATTAGAATTTATGATGTTCTTGAAGAAATTAGGAAGAACTAGGGTTAGAAGAATAATTATGACTTTTGATCCAAGAAACTGTTGATTGGGATGATTTAATGATTCTAATAATGCTAGAAATTATGTAAACATGTTGGTATGATGATTAGTATACTTGGTTGAGAGTTTTGTCCGTTAAAGTAAAGAAATTGAGGTGTAAAAAGAGGAATCCCGCAACTGTTTAAGCAATTCTGGACAAATACCTGCTTGATCGATCGATCGACTCAAGAATGTCGATCGATCGACTATCGATCGATCGACTCCTTTTCTTCGATCGATCGACCCTTGCTGATTTTTAGCAATTGTTTCCTTTTAAGGTTTAATAAAAATCCCGAAGCCGATGTTGATTCCTAGGGAGATTAAAATAATATTGTGGGACTTAGATAAGGGCAATAGGGACTTAGTTATTGTAGGAAAAATGTTATAACTTATGGGATTGAGCATTTTAATTTCGAACGGTTACCGAGTGAGGACAGTTTGAGATCTCTTGATTTTGGGACTGAAAGTGGAATGAAAGTTAATTTAAGGGATGTTTTATTTGCAGAGATAACCTTAGGAACAAATGGGAGACCTAGTATTCACTTGGGATAGGTAAAAGTAACCGAATTCGTATGACGAGACTTGTCGCGTTAAATAAATATTACGTAGAATATCCGAAACGTAAATATTGTGGGTGAGACTTAATATATAAGGGAGGAGTATACCTATATTGAAATTGTATATATACTGGTTGTGTGATTTTCTACTATATGGATTATTGTGTGTATAACATACCTACCATACTTGTTATCACGGGAGGTCATTCGTAAGAGGATAGTCTGGTCTCGATGTGACCTTTGGGGGACTTTAGATTTATACCTCAAAACATAGGACTTGGAAGGGCTTATCGGTGAATGGATAAGTCTGTTGATCTTGGGAACATAGTTATGTGCGTGACCCAGGAGTATGTGAACTATGTTCGCCTCCACTATGTGTGATTTTTATTTAAACAGTTCCTGAGTGATTCGGAACTTGTGATCCTTACGTACGTGATGTACCGGGATTTGATAGCAGAGTATGAGGGCATCGTAGGTTCTATCCTTGTGGGGTGCCTGATTTGCATATGAGATATATAGTTCTGTTGTGTTGCTTAGTAGATGTCAAAAGCTAAGATATTTGAATGGTTTAAAAATATGAATTTAATTAAGACTGGAGATAAGTAATTTAATAAATGTGAACATGGGTTATAAATATGGCTCATTTGGGTATTACGAGTAGATACTCTATGGTAGAATGCGAAAGAAGTAGTGATACAAACTAGTTAGATAGCGGCATAACTAGAATGGGTTAAAGGCATTCGTTAGGCGTGCACAGTAGTTGAGAGGTAAGAAACTCATGTGAGAGTGCGCAACTAACGTGTTTATAATATGTGTTGTTTAATTGTAGTTTAAACACTTGCTAAACTTTAAACTGTTTTCACATCGGTCTCTGACCCGTTTTCCTCCAAATCTATTTTTGTTTTGTAAAAAAATTTTAGGTGCCTAGCCACAGGGACGCCAAGCATAAGAGTTCCATTCTGATGATGTGTTGTAGTTGCTGTGGAAGCTACAGGATCTTGGTAGTAGACGCTTTCATATTATCCTTGATTCCTTCAGAGTCGTTTGTATCAGTTAGGGCATGTCGCCCATTCTTATTTAGAAGTTGTAGTTGCAGATTTTCATTACTTCAGTTATTGGTTTATTTATTCAGACTCTTGTATTGGGACTTTATTTACTCTGGCATATTTTTATTATTGGAGTGTTTACTCCAGACTCAATTGATTTCATTTTCGTTGGTTATTCATATGAGATTGTTTATGAGATTAATGGTTAATGATTTAGTTCTTGGCTATTTGTTAACTTAATTAATAAAATTTGACATCTCTCTTTTTAAATATTAGGTGGCTAGTAATTAATTAAATATTTTTTGACAGTGATGCTAAGACTGAACCAAATTGATATTCTGTTTTAATTTAATAAAGGAGTAGCTAACCGGTATTTAATTAGACGGGGTGTTACAGGTGGTATAAGAGGTTCAATATCTAGTGTCCTTTAGGATCTGTGCGACTTATTATGCTTCCAGCGTAGCTTTCTTTGATATAGAGCCCTACGTTTAGGATTGTTGATTTTTTTGGTGAGATTCCGTTCTCCTGCTATAGTGTATATGATAGTGAATCTTATTTTCATTCGGATGTGTTTGTTTGCCGAACAATGTAGTATGTCTGGCGAAGACAGTTGGGCAGACAGCTAGAAGCAAAGATCTGTTGAGGTTATTTGATTTATTAAAGAAGGATGACCGTAGTTGAAGTCACCCATATTATGGCAAGGAAGTCCAGGACGGTAAAGACGGCTAAGGCACGACTTGTGAGTTCCAGGTATAACTATAGAAGAAATTAGGGTCAAATTAGACTCCCCCCAGCAGGGTTGGATTGGGAGAGAGTCAGACGAAACATTTAAAAGAGCCAGCAGTGGAAATACTAGAAATGCGAAGATGGCGTGTACTAACCAACTCACGTAATATATCCAAAGTCTTGAACATATGACGGGGTATGGCTAATCGGGAGGGAAAATTTGGTGTAAATTTTTTCCTTGGCTCGTAAGAGCAGAGTTTCAATTGTGAGAGGCAACCACCAGACTTAAAAGTGGAATGTTTTGTCAAGAGAAGGCGCATACATATGGTTTGACCATAAGTTCCTTCATTAGATGTTCAGAGTGAGATACGAAAGTTGTTCTGAACTCACACCAGAGGGCTGGAGATAAGTCATTTTATGAAAAGAAATTTAATTGATTAGCGAACCTTACACCGGATGAAGTAGGTGAAATGGAAAAGTGGACATTAAAAGGAAAATTTACATGCAAAAATAATTGTTAGCACTTATGAGGAATTTTGCTCGGACGGTCAATGCAGATGGTAATAATGTCACGTTGTGTTAGTATAGAGGTAAACGTTTCCTTGGGTGGGGAGACACAAGAATCAAAGAATTTATATAGAGTAAGGCTGGGGGAAACGGTGTTAAAGAAGCACCACAAGGGGGAGACCCATTAAAATGATTCAGATAGCTGAATTGTTATCAAGCGATGGTGATTTCAGTAAAAGATGTTGAAATCAGTAGCGAGTTCCTTAAGGCCATCAAAGCTAAGGGAACAACAAATATAGTCATCAGAGTCAAGATTACCAATGATCGAGGGTAAGATAGCCCTAACATGGTCAATGTGATCGGAGATAAGTTGAGTATATGTAGTGGTATTTTGTGGGGAGCGAGACCCGTGTGTTATAGATGTTTTTGAAGCAAGTATAGGGATAAGGGTATGGTGCCTAGTAAGGACAATGGTTATTAAAATTTTCAGTTGGTACGAACAGGTGTGTTAAGTCCAGGAACCATTTGAACAGCCAGGGCGATTAGCATGATAGAAGTATGAGTTATATCCTCAGATGATGATGCGTTTTGAATGGGATACGAACGAGTTACTACATTTTTATTGTTGCCATATTTGCATGAGAGACGAGTTTAGTGAGTATCTCGATAATTTTATTATTTATGTGAATATTTTCCCTGGTATCGTGGGGTTACCTTTATTGTTATCCGCGAAGGATGTATGGGGGTATCGATAGTGGTATATACTTTATTGAAATTACTCGTTTTAAGTGCTGTGTTATACGAGTACGATATTATCCTAATTATGGTTTTATGAAAATGATTAAACCGATTGTGTGCGGTTATTGCTAGTCCATCGGGGTTACTACCTTTGGGTAGAATGTTTTGTTATGGCAAGGCCCCATCCGCGAGAGGGACGGACTCGCGTTTATATATTTGTATATAGTTATATATATGTATTGTTGAGACTTCAAAAAGTATAATGGTCTCGGATATTTGTTCCCGATATGAGTAGGGATTTCATTGTTATGATGCGGAGTGTATTTAGTTTACTGTTCAGCGGAAAGATTTAGCTGATTATTATAAATAACGCTTAGGATGTGGTAATAAGAAGAACGCATTGTTTTAACACTCTTTAGAGATGTGGGAGTTTATACTCATAGTTGTATGTCTGGGGATGGGACTTCGAGAGCCCCGATTATATTTGCATGATGTTTATGGAAGGTGATTTTCGTCAATGTTAAGAGACAGTGTCTCTCGGAAGGAGTTCCTTGTTTAAGTGAAATTGCGAAAGGAGATGTAACTTGATTGTAAAGAAACGGGAATATAGGGGTACATGTTATGGACCGAGGGCCTAACAGATCCCGATGATCGACAATGCTAGGGAGTAGTGTATCTGGAGGGTTCCTTGTTTGGATTTCACTTTGCGAGACATTCCATGCATGAAACTTAGCGTAAGGTTGTTAGTAAGGAGATGTTTGGCCATCCATCCATGATTTGGAAACCTCGATCGTTATGGAAGTATGCAGTAGAACTGGAAGTTAAAGGGTAAATAAGATATAAGGCCAGTATAGCCAATTATGTGGTGAGGAAATGCTAAAAAATTTCGGTTCTATTACGGCAGGTTGAAGGATGCAATAAGGTTAAGGAGGACTAAGTATTTATAATTTGGGGGTGATTGAGAACGCCCAAGCGGTATAGCCACATTACAAATGCAGGGGCAATAAAGAGAGGAGTACGTATGGAGCATATCTCATGTTTAAACCTGTATGTATGGGTTAAAAAGGGGTATAAACACCCTGGTTCATTTATCTGTTAATCAAAGGAAGAAGAGGCATAGATGGGTGAAATTTTTACTTGTGAGACTAATATGACGAAATGGAAGTGGTAGAGTGAATTAAGCATCATGAGAAGGATGACAATCTACTGACTTTGGTGCAATCAGGATAACACATCCAACATGGGATGAAAGAGAGTGGGAAAACATTTAAAAAAGGGAGTACCCCTTGAGAAGACAAATATCTAACTATGATGGACAATTTGAGTGGAGTTCCACCCAATCAAATGTTAAGGGTGGCTTACGCGTAAATAGAGTAAGGATGTTGATAAGGTATGAGAGTCCAGATGTACACAACGTGGTGAAAGGTGCACGGGTAGTAATTTTTGGTATACGCCAAGAGGGGAAGAGGGTTAGTAAGTATCACTTAATGGGAAGAATTATACGTGAAAGTCGACATTGAAAGGGGTATAGTAAGTAGTAGATCGGTTGGGATAAGATGATCAACCAGATAATTTTGTGTCAAGCCGACGATTCCAGAAATGGAGGAGTTAAGTTGGTAAATTTACTTGAGGGGTTGCCAACTTATAGATAATTAACGAGTTCTTTCGAATATGTGAGACATGTTGTACAGAAGGAGAGAAATTGTATATCCTTGGGTGATTTACAATATTTGATAGTGAACATGTCGGTACGTAGTTCTACGCAGTATTATTCAGAACTAGGATGATATACCTAAAATCCACCTTCAACGTGGGGTATCAGGAAGTAGTGGAGATAACGTTTTGTTCGGAGAAGGTTGTATCACCTATAGCCCGAGGAGTAGGCGCAAGGTGACTGACGACTGGTGGAACTGTATCAAAGCAGTTTTGGATTCAGTGCGATCATTTCATTTCCAAAATGGGGATAGCTAGTAAGTGAGGTAGAGTGTGACAATGGGGATAAGATATTACCAAATGGTAGAGTTGAGTGAAAGCACCCGTATCTATTCATAGTGGGAAAGGTTCTTACTGAGGTTTTGTGTGGGTAAACCTTATCATTCTTTCTCTGTAGGTTTAGAGGTGAGCGGATTATTAAAGTTTTGGATTAGTCAGGAGTTGGAGTCCGATGACTATAAGGGGATAACCAACAGTAATGAGTGACTTTCCTTTGTGTAAAAGTCATAACACCAGAATAGAGATTCAAAGAACGGACAAGAGTAGTCAGATGTTCTATGGTTTCTCCCAGGATGGGAGTTTTGTGTCTAGATAAACGCGAGAGTTAATACGTAGTGAGGTACGTACTCACAATAATATTGAGATAATGCGGCCAAAAATGTATAGGCTATTCTTATTCGAATGTTGTTTAATAAGAGCAATGTGAGGTGCATTTTTTGAGGTATAACCCTATAACTGATTAAGTGTCCAGAGTGTTCAACAAGCTTGTTGTAAAGCGATGGCTGTAGTTATTGAGCCTTTCCTTGTATTTTACATTCCAGGTATGCCGATTTTTCCAAATTTCGGGATGAAATTTCGTTATTAGGGGGAAGTATGTAATACCCCGTATTTTTATGGATTTTAATTATGTGATTTAATAAATTAAATTGCCTTGAATTATGAGATTTATTAGAATTAATTTGGGTTAATTAATTGGAAATTTATTCGAATTTAAATGCTAGCGAGATGAGAGTTAGTATTTGATTATTATAATGATATTGAATATTACCGAGTGATTATGGTAATATATGATTATTGTATTTATTTAAAATTGTCGTGAGTTAAAAATACGGCAGTTTCGGTAATTAAGTTGGGATGCACGTGTCAGTCGTGTCAGGACCCAATTTAATGGATTTAAAAGTATTTTATTTTTATATAATCCGTATGAGCATTTTGAGTGCGCCAACGTGTCCAGAAGGGTCGAGATAGTCAGCAAATACTAGCCGGGAGGTTTAGTTTGGGTCCCGGGGCATTTTTAGGCTTAACCGGCAACCCAGGAGGGTATTTTTATCATTTTAGATTTTAAGGAAATTAGACTCACGAATTTTAGAGATTATTTAATTGTTATTGGGAAGGCCATTAAGGCCATTATCAGCTAAAAAGTAAGAAGTTGGCTACGTGAGATAGAGGAGAAGTTACAGAAGGGTTTCCATGGCCATAACCACCACATACCACCACCACCACCGAATTTGTGACCGGAAAGAGAGGGGGAACCAACCAACAATGTCATCAATGGATCAGAATTGGTATTCTACAGGCAAGTGATTTATCTTGCAAAGATTCAAAGCATATATTTTACATGATAGTGTAGATTTGAAGATTTATTATGAATAATGATATAAATTGTAAAACGGGAGCATTAAATATTGAATCCGGGTAGGGTTGCATGTAGTTGAAGCTTCTGGACATATATTAGGTACGAAATCATGTTCCATGTGTAGGTAATTACGAAATTAAATTAGAATTTATGATGTTCTTGAAGAGATTAGGAAGAACTAGGGTTAGAAGAATAATTATGACTTTTGATCCAAGAAACTGTTGATTGGGATGATTTAATGATTCTAATAATGCTAGAAATTATGTAAACATGTTGGTATGATGATTAGTATACTTGGTTGAGAGTTTTGGCCGTTAAAGTATAGAAATTGAGGTGTAAAAAGAGGAATCCCGCAACTGTTTAAGCAATTCTGGACAAATACCTGCTTGATCGATCGATCGACTCAAGAATGTCGATTGATCGACTATCGATCGATCAACCCTTGCTGATTTTTGGCAATTGTTTCCTTTTAAGGTTTAATGAAAATCCCAAAGCCGATGTTGATTCCTAGGGTGATTAAAATAATATTGTGGGACTTAGATAAGGGAAGTAGGGACTTAGTTATTGTAGGAAAAATGTTATAACTTATGGGATTGAGCATTTTAATTTCGAACGGTTACCGAGTGAGGACGGTTTGAGATCTCTTGATTTTGGGACTGAAAGTGGAATGAAAGATAATTTAACATATGTTATATTTGCGGAGATAACCTTAGGAACAAATGGGAGACCTAGTATTCACTTGGGATAGGTATAGGTACCCGAATTCGTATGACGATACTTGTCGCGTTAAATAAATATTACGTAGAATATCCGGAACGTAAATATTATGGGTGAGACTTAATATATAGGGGAGGAGTATACCTATATTGAAATTGTATATATACTGGTTGTTTGATTTTCTAGTATATGGATTATTGTGTATATAACATACCTACCATACTTGCTATCACGGGAGGTCGTTCGTAAGAGGATAGATAGTTTGGTCTCTATGTGACCTTCGGGGGAACTTTAGATTTATACCTTAGAACATAGGACTTGGAAGGGCTTATCGCTGAATGGATAAGTCTGTTGATCTTGGGAGCGTAGGTATGTGCGTGACCCAGGAGTATGTGAACTATGTTCGCCTCCACTATGTGTGATTTATATTTAAATGGTTCCTGAGTGATTCGTAACTTGTGATCCTTACGTATGTGATGTACTGGGATTTGATAGAAGAGTATGAGGGCATCGTAGGTTTTATCCTTGTGGGGTGCCTGATTTGCATATGATATATTATATGGGTGTATATACATATACCTTAGATTGTTCTGTTGTGTTGCTTAGTAGATGTGAAAAGCTAAGATATTTGAATGGGTTAAAAATTTGAATTTAATTAAGACTGGAGATAAGTAATTTAATAAATGTTAACATGGGTTATAAATATGGCTCATTTGGGTATCACGAGTAGATACTCTATGGTAGAATGCGAAAGCAGTAGTGGTACAAACTAGTTACATATCGGCATAACTAGGATGGGTTAAAGTCATTCGTTAGGCGTGCACAGTAGTTGAGAGGTAAGAAACTCATGTGAGAGTGCGCAACTAACGTGTTTATAATATGTGTTGTTTAATTGTAATTTCAACACTTGATAAACTTTAAACTGTTTTCACATCGGGCTCTGACCCGTTTTCCTCTAAATCTATTTTTGTTTTGTAAAAATATTTTAGGTGCCCAGCCACAGGGACGCCAAGCATAGGAGTTCCATTCTGATGACGTGTTGTAGTTGCTGTGGAAGCTATAGGATCTTGGTAGTGGACGCCTTCATATTTATCCTTGATTCCTTCAGAGTCGTTTATATCAGTTGGGGCATGTCACCCATTCTTATTTAGAAGTTGTAGTTGCAAACTTTCATTACTTCACTTATTGGTTTATTTATTCAGACTCTTGTATTGGGACTTTATTTACTCTGGCATATTTTTATTATTGGAGTGTTTACTCCAGACTCAGTTGATTTCATTTTCATTGGTTATTCATATGAGATTGTTTATGAGATTAATGGTTAATGATTTTGTTCTTGGTTATTTGTTAACTTAATTAATAAAATTTGATATCTCTCTTTTTAAATATTAGGTGGCTAGTAATTAATTTAATGTTTTTCGACAGTGATGCTAAGACTGAACCAACTTGATATTCTATTTTAATTTAATAAAGGAGTAGCTAATCAGTATTTAATTAGATGGGGTGTTACACCAGGTGGTTTATCGGAGTATTTCACCATTTGGACGTCTTACATCTACAAAAAGTGTGAGGAAATTCTTTTTCAGGTGGGTATTTCGAATGTTGGTTATTGGTTTGGTGATTTTGCCATTTCCGAGAACAACTCTGCTCTCCATTTGTTGATCTTTCGATGGAACTTCTGGACTCCCGCCTTTGTGGTAGCTTGGGGTGCGTTCAACATTACCTTAGAAGATGTGTGTGGGCTAATGGGGATAGATCCCTGTCGTTCCCTCCCATACAGTGATCAATCTTTGGACGACAAAGAAATTAAAGTTAGAACATAACTAGACGGACTTTGTCGTGAGTGCATATGTGATTCATCTGAGGCCACTTTTAGTCAGTTGATCAAACACTTCTATATGGTTCCACTTAATTTAATGAAGAAACAGAAGTCAAAGGGGAAAAAGGTAAAATATGTGGTGCCTGATGCATCATTTGGTGGTAAAGATTAACCTTTTGAGTTAGTAGCCTATATTTATGCCTGCCATCTCATTTTTTTTCTTACTGGTAAACCAAATGATCAGCCACGAAGGGACTTGATTAATTTGCAGTTAGGTTGGCCATGGAGTGAGCATTCCTCTGGTTGCTATAACACTAGGCTCCTTATACACTTGGCTAGATAGGACCCATTTTGACATGGATCATTATATTGGCAAGTATGATGTTTCTATTTTTTGAAACACCATTATTTTAATTGGGTTCCTTATAACAAGTTCCCCAATATTACCCCCATAAAACTCCCAATGTACAAATTTCCAAATAGATTCCCTATGTTATTATGTTGGAATCACAAATAAAGCAAGAATTTTTTTTTTCGCATATCAGACACCTATAGTGATTTCATGGCAAGACCTTATGCTGAGAAAACTCATACCAACTCATAAGCATTTTAAGGATGAATCTTATACCGTCCGTTTAATCATTTTTAAAGAATCTATCTGTGATGATCCCTCGTTCACTGTGATTCTTGTACTTAGACCCAGTCGTCTTCCTTCCATCACTGGGTGGGAGGGAGAGAGTGAAGCTTACAACCCCCACCATTGTGGGCGATGAAGTAGCAGAGTTAATGATTCCTTTTATACCTCCTGCCTTGACTTCACGTGCCAAAGTGTCTTCGCTATATGTGCAAAGTTTGATGGTAGAATGGTTATTCCTGATAGGAAAAGGAAGGGTGATGTTTCCATGAGATGGATTTGCTATTTCTGGCCATTCCAGCCTAAATTATTCTGAGCTTTCATTAGGAACCAACACCTTTATCCTATTATGGAATGTTTTTGGCTTAACGGACTTGGCATAAAAAATAGCTCAATTGATGTCTTGGAGTTAAAATTGAGTACCACCAATCTCGATACACCTATTGGGATTCCTCCTTTGCCCCCAGTCGGTGAGGTTGTAAAAGTCTCAAAGAAGGCAAAGTCACCAAAGAAAGTTATTGTTAGGACAAAAAGAAAATTTCAAACGGGTGAAGCTCCTTGGAAACCTACCAAAGTCTCCCTACAAATTCAAAATCACTCATGGTTGTACCTCTTCCAGAATCCATTAAACTCCTAAATCCAGCTCTTATTTAACAGTGATCTCAAATGATAGCAGATCTTTTGTCTAAGATGGATTCTATTCCTATTACTCCAACTGATATTTTAGGTGGTATGGAAAGATGTCAGCTTGATGATGATTTTAATGTTTCTCATTTTTATCCAAAGCAGGTTACTCCAAAATTTCCCACAGAGAAAGGTCCCCCAACTAATGTGCCTCCTCAATGAAAGAAACATTTGAGGAAGAATCTGAGTCTGTCCTAGGTAATAATAACCCCAACACCTTCTCCTCATGGCCCCTCTGAGTATCCCTTGAATGATAAACCGTATGAAGTTATGAGAGTTTATTCCTCACAAAATGTCATTCTTAAGCCTATTATGCCAGCCCAAACGGTAAGTAATCTAAGTGTTAAAATAATTATTTGTTACTTCAAGAGTATTCTATTAATCCACATTCGTGGTTCTTCTTTCGAAGGATATTCCTTTATCCTCAAGTATTGTTATTGAAATTGATGATAGTCCACCCCCTAAACACAATTAAGTCCATCTATTGGATATACTTTCGTTTCCCTTATTCTTTTCCCCATTCTCCAATGACTGAGCTTACCCACTCTAGGAGACCTCCATCTGAGCGAGTTGTTGCTGCTGCTACTACTCAAATAGAACTTCTGGACAAAGAGTCATTGGTGACCTTAAATACATATGACGAGCCTTTTATTATTTTAACTGTAGTGGAGTTGTCTCTTAAGAAGCATATTTTCTTATTATTGCTATTACATCATCTAAGTATGTTGTATTATCAATACTCAACTCAATTTTATAATTATAGGTTCATGTGGTGACCATATCTATGCTTCCTTTGGATAAGGTTCCTATTGTCCATAAGACTAACGATGATGTAATTAACAATCTTAGAACAAAATATTCACTTTTTAATATTTAAGCAAAAAGCTTTTATGAGCCTCTTCGATTTATGGGGTTTCAGCCTACCAGTAGTCAAGAAAGAGACCAACTATCTCCCTCTACTGAGGTTGATCCATCCTCACTTTGCCCTGGTATAACAGTGGAACCTCAAGCTTCCTTTAGTAATGCACCGATTCAGGCTTCAGAGGACGTGATCCCTCCTCCTACTGTTAATGAGGTACCCCTTCGTAAATTCTTTTTTTGACTTAGCTCAATTATTGCTAAGGTTCCTCACAAAATTTACACTCTGTAAGTCAACTTTGTAGCTTACCACTAAGGTTTTTCTGAATCACTTTTACACTTTGTGAGTCAACTTAGTAGCTTTACTACTAAGGTTTCTCTGAAACACTTTACACTTTGTAAGTCAACTTAGTATCTTATTAATAAGGTTTCTCTAAAACACTTTACACTTTGTATGTCAGCTTAATATCTTTACTTCTAAGGTTTTTCTGAAACACTTTTACACTTTGTAAGTCAACTTAGTAGCTTACTACTAAGGTTTCTCTAACACACTTTATACTTCGTAAGTCAACTTAGTATCTTACTACTAAGATTTTTTCTCAAATAATTTAAACTTTATAAGTCAATTTAGTAGCTTACTACTATGTTTTTTTTTCAAAACCTTAAATACATCGTCTTGGTGACTTAACACCCATTGTGATAAGGTTTATTCTTACTCTTGTGTTTTAACCGCTCTCACAACATGTTATAGAGTGCAACCATCTTAGGTTACCTCCTCTTATTACACCTTCTGTTGAGGTAGATCTGGATTTTCTAGCTTGTTCTCACTCGTCTTACCACACTGACTAAATTTTTACAACCAACATTCAAAATGGCGAGAATGAGTCTGGATTTGAGTTTTTAATGGCTAGTGTGTCTCTCGCTCAATTCTGTCAGTAAGTGCTTGATGGCAGTAATATCATTACCAACCCCTTTAGGTTTGTGCTGGATTAAATATTAGTCTTCCATCTAGAGATTTTTAGCAATAAGTGCTTGAGAACTTATCAGTTAATGATGACGCATCTTTTACACGTGTAGCTATTGTTGTTTATGAGATTCAACATACCCCCCTCTTCTCTTGCAAGGCTTAGGCTTAATCAATTTATGGGGAATCCCAAAGTTCTGAGGAAGGATGATTTTCACTTTTCTTGGTTAATCAATAAGTTAAGCGATATAAAAGGCCCTCAGCTAGCAACCTGCCATTTTAGTTGCCTCAAAGTTATAAAGGGTTTAAAGATAGAAGAAGACAAACTGAAAGAGTTCTTCCCCTAGTTTGATAAGTGTTATCAAAGGGTAACTGTAGCTGAAGAGGATTTGGATGATGCCAAAAGAGAACGTGTAGTTGTGTTCAAACAGAAGGTTGGGGTTAAAGTGAATATATCTACCATGTCCGAGCATCAATAAAAGGTTTCTCAGTATATATCTACCTTAGTTGGGAAGGATTTCTTTAATTTTTCTAACTTATGATTTTTGTTATGATGAATTCACCAATTTGTATCTCTAGGAAGTAGTCCCATTTTGAATTGTAATTAGCTCAAATTGTAATGCAATGAGAAAGTTTTTCTTTAATCTCACGCGTATTCCTTCAAACCTTGCTTCTATACTTGGCTTACATATATCATAAATTTGCGTTGTTCTTGTATTTCTTTAGATATTAAACAACAAAGGAAAAATTTACAAGTTTCTTTTCTTCAAACATGATAATTTTCAACCATTTATTATTAAACTTGAAAGACCTATCATATTCAATTTTTGAAATCAGGCAATAACTTGAATTTTGTGCCTCTCTAACCACATATGGTCCTTTCCAATTTTCTGCAAACTTTGGAAAAGGAAGTCCTCTAATGTCATTAACAGCCGCTTTCAACACCAAATTTCCTTCCATAAAATTTCTTGGTTTCACGAGGTTCTCATAAGTTTTGGAAATCCATTTTGTACAAACTTCAAAATATTTCCTCGCATTATCTCTATGCTCATCCAGTACCTCTAGTTAAACATGCCTTCTTTGAGGAAGCATGTTGCTTCACAATGCATATCTAGCAGATGGCATTTGTAACTCTACTAGAATAATTGCTTTAGCTTCATAAATCAAGAGTAAGGCGTGTAACCTGTTGACTTCCTCTTGGTTGTTCGATGTGCCCAATGCACTACAGGCAGCATATCATCCCATGCACTTGGTAAATTCTCCATCATTTTGGCTAAAATATTAACCAAAGTTATCTTCGTAGCTTTGGCTAAACCATTGCCTTTGGTATAAGCTATCATGGAATATTTATCAGTCAACGTTGTTACCTCTTTATTAATGAATTGGGTGCTATTATTTAAAAGAATGACCTTGAGAATGCCAAAATGACAAATAATGTATTCTCTAATGAATTGTTTCACTACTCCTGCTATTACCATATTCAATGGTGCTTTCGCCCACTTTATAAAGCACTCTGTTGCCACGAGAATCCATATTTTCCACCCATATGGAGGATTAATTATCCCCACGAGATTAAATGCCCAATTATGGAAAGGTTAAGGTGTTGCCAATGAGTGCAAATTAATTGATGGGACATGGATTAAGTTGCCAGGCAATTGGAAAGCATTGTAATTTCAAACAAACTCACTTGAACCCTTCTCCATTAATGGCCAATAATAACCAGGTGTCATAAATTGATCATACAATTTGTCTCCTCTAATGTGATCTGAATGGTGACCTTGTTAGAGAAATTTTTCTGCTTCCTCCATGGTAATGCATCTTATGGACCTGTTAAAACACCATCATCGATAGAGCTTCTACTCTAGCAAGTAGAATCTTGGGGATCTCCTTTTAAGTGCTATAACATATGCTTCTCTGTTGGTACCACTCCATCCTTGATAATATAAATATGAGGATGACTCTAGTCCGCATGATCTTTAAGGAAATTGCACTCAATTGGTGTAAGGACAAATTTCCAAATAATATCAATTTATGTATTGGCATTATTCCAGATAAAAACCACTTTGAGTCACAGGATAGATTTTACTTGTCATGATTCCCATTAAGACTAAGACGTTGTGTTGAAGGCGTAGCAGCCAAGCTTCAAAGATAGATCATGCTGAGTTTTGGTGTGCATATCACGTCTTCCCTTGGATTTTCGAGATTCTCCCAGGTATGAATGCATAATGGTTTATGAACTCTCAATAATTTTTTCTAAGGATGCTGTTTTAGTTAAAACTAATTTTAAAATGTTTATTTTGAGTTATCTCGTATTTAGAGTCGTATGAATTTTACCTTGATGTTTACCTGGTTCAAACGAATTTAATAATCGTTCAAACAACAATGGAGGGTCGTTCAAACGACATGGCGATATCGTTCAAATGAGATGATGTGATCATTCAAGCGACATTCTTATTTCGTTAGAACGATGCACTGCCTTAAAAATATTATTTAAGGCAATTTTTTCTTAGAAAAACGAGCGTGCAGAACATTTGATCTGTCATGTTCTACCTTGATGCTTAGAAAAACACTAAAAGATTTTTGGTTTTTCTGCTATGATTTTACACTTTGTGTGGCATTTTGGTGTGCTTAGACCCCTTTCACTACATATTTCCACATGTCTAGGACATTTGATCATGATTTTGGATACAAAGATTGATCTTAACCATTTGTTTAATGGGGTTGTTTCGAAGTTGATTTGCATTTTTATTCGACTATGTAAATAACAATTCACACATGCACGAGCTTAATTGAATGTTTGACTTCTCATGCGTATTTGAGTTTGGTGAGATGTTTTCCTCTTAATTTTTCCATCTACGCGCATATTATAGTTAAGGGGAGTTGTGCATGTAAGAACCATTGCCCGTGAGGATTTATATTACATATTAAAAAAATTATGAGGGTGCACGGGAAAGGTCTATGAGAGGCACGTGAACTCATTGTGAAAGACACCGTTTAAAAGATCCCAAGAAAAAATTACGGCATTAAAATGAAAAATATGCCAAAAATGGGGACAATAGGAAATTTTTCAAAAGGGAAAATAGATCTTCAAAAGAGAAAAAAATGAAATAAGAAAAGAATTATCATTTATGTTTAAGGGAATTTTAGTTGAAGATCAAGGGGTTTGCACAACAAGTCCTAGTTTGAAAAAGTCGTGTCATGGCGCTATTGTTTGGTAGAATCATCAAAATTTTATACTTGTGTGCGCGATGTTTGTTTAGTTCATTAAGTTCAAAGTTTAATTATCACATATGGCTAAAACGTAATTTGGTGACATTTTGCGATCAATTAGAGCTTCTTGAACGTAGCTCTGTGTTTAAATTATGATTCATTTGTGTTAGTTACACCCATTCATTCCATTCCATGTTTAGGCACATTGATACAATGTTAACGTGTAACTCATGTTTTTATTTTTTGAGTCAATTTTTCTACTGTTTTCTTAGTGTCAGTTATTTATATCTGATATTCAGGTTTCTGGGATGTTTTAACATTGTTTCTAGGTTGGATTTGTGAATTTTTATTGTCGTTAGACCGACTTCCCTGAGTCGTTTGAACGAATTTTGCACGTCATTCAATCTCTGGTTCTAACGAGGTTCCAGTGACATGAAATCGACGTACAGTGTTTGGTCGTTTGATGAGACCCTTCAAACGAGGGGCTACTATTTCTGGTCATTGGAAACGAGATCTCACCTATTCGATTGACATCACCATATCGTTTCAACGACTTCCCTCCATTGTTTGAACGACCTAGTTTGTTTTTTTGATTTTCAATTTGTTTCAGTACCTGCTTGATACATATTATTCTGTTATTCCGATTTGGTACTTCTCGACAGTATATATACAGTTAATTTGAATATTCATGCTTGATTATTACACTGCATTGATTGGATGAGATTTTGTTTAGTCACATCATTGGTTATAATCACGATTCACCCTTGTAACTATTTACTAGCTATGCCTTGACATATATTGATCCTTTTTAGCTAGTTACTTATGTTTATCTAAATATGCTTTATATGATATACTCACACTAGATATGATTTTGTTTATTTGTCCCACTAGTTGTCTATTCAAGACAAAAATGGGGAGAGATAGATATGTGATGTCGAGGAGACTTCACTTGAGAATTAATACTGATTTGATAGATTATATCATTTGTTCCTCCATATTTCACATAGTATTTGTTTGCTTCGTGTGTGTAGTGATTCTTTAGTGATTCGAGAATTTGCAACTACATCACATTCAAACATTTCATGCTCGCCGATCGTCCTAAATTTACTAATCTGTGTCCTGTATTTTCTTTTTGGGCTTATGGGATGGTATTTAGGTCATTCATCTTGACGGTCAGACATGGGAATTTCACTATTTTGGTTTTGTCCCAGAATAGCCAATGGGGGATTTGTAAGGATAAATTTCCATATAGTGTCAATTTGTATGTATTGGCATTGTTCGGACAAAAAACACTTTTAGTCATATGATAGATTTTACTTATCACGATTCCATATAAGCCTATGATGTTGTGTTGAAGACGTAACGACCAAGCTTTAAAGATATATAATGTTGAGTTTTTGTGCACGTTTCAGGTCTTCAATTGGATTTTTGATATTCTCTCAGTTATGAATGCATAATGGTTTATGGACTCTCGATAATTCTTCTAAGGATGTTATTTTATTTAAAACTGATTTTAAAATGTTTTTTTTAGTTATCTCGTGTTTAGAGATGTATGAATTTTACCTTGATGTTTACTTGGTTTAAATAACTTTAATAGTCGTTCAAAGGACATTGGAGTGTCGTTCAAACGACGTGGCAATTCCGTTCAAACAAGATGTTGTGATCGTTCAAACGACATGATTATTTCGTTAAAACGATGCGCCGCCTCAAAAATATTATTTAAGGCATCTTTTTTCAAATGAGCATGCAGAACATACATAATGTAAAATAACATATACGTTTTCTGCAATTGTTTACCAAAGCTTTTCATAGCAAAACCATCATTCCTTGTTTACAAGATCCGAGTTTACGTAATCATACGTCATAAAGATCTTGTGTTTGCACCACTATTTGATTCTTCATCATTAGAAGAACTAGTTTTGTGCGGTGGACTCCATACTTGCTGCTTGACAGTTGTTGTGGATGTATCGGTGGATTCTGAGGTATGCATGGACTCGTATGCTGTGGACCTTTCATGGGTGGACTACTGTGTTGCACTGTGGAGGAGAAGTTAAGAGAAGAAGAGGCATCAAGACTTGTGGGGATTGAGTCGTTGAGTAAAACTACACTACACCAAATCATGCGAATGGTCATGCCCAGTGGGTCACGGCCCAAGTCCGTGACCAGATTGTCACGAACTTGGGCTATGACCCACTCAATATTTGGCGTGACCATATTTATTACCACACTAAATTATTGATGCTCAGGAAGTGGTCACGGACCTAATCCGTGACCACAATGGTTGCAGACTTGGGTCGTGACCAGGTCGTGACCATCTTGGCACCAAACATGTGATAAAATTCCCTCCAAGCTTGGTCGCGGGTGGGTCACGACCCAAGTTCGTGACTCATGGCATGATGAAGAAGAGAGTACACACATTAGGGGTCACGGCTAAGGGCCATGACCATACCTCATTCAAGCACTAAGGTTGATGAAAAGGGTCGCACATCACTGATCTAGGGTCACGTCTATGGGCCGTGACCATTTCTTGGTGTGGGTCACGACTATGGGCTGTGACCATACCTCATTCATGCACTAAGGTTGGATGGAAAAGGTTCCAGCATGGTGGGTTATGGCTCTAGGTCATGACCAGGTCGAAGAAGATAAAATACATCATCTGCATTTTATTAGTAGGGCACATGGGGGGTCACAGCCCTAGGCCGTGACCAGGTCGAAGAATCCAGAACTACCTCATCTGCATTTTATTGGTCGCGTGCATGGGGTCATGGCTCTTAGCCGTGACGAGGTTCAGGTATTAAAAACAAAAATTACCCACTAGTTCTCATTTCTTATGTGCAGTTTGTAAGGCTGTTAGGGGTAAGCTATTCACGTGCGATTTCGTTTGGATTTCAGTTGGATTTGCAAACATAAATATACCCTAGTATGCATTGATTCATTTTGATTTTGTTATTTCTATCTAAAGCCCTAATTTCTGTGTACGTATGTGTAGATTTATATTTGTATATGTGTGTTTGTATAGATTTATGTTTATATTTGTGTGTATGTATATATTTATGTGTATATGTATATTTTTGTGTGTAACTATGAACAAATAAATTGTTTTTTTTTTATCAATAAACCCTATATTGTATGTATAGATTGTATGTGTGTGTATGTATAGATTTATGTCAAAAAAATATTAGGGTTTAGTAAATCCTAAATAGTATGTGTGTGTATGTATATATTATGTCAATAAATCCTAGATTGTATGTGTGTGTTTTTATAGATTATGCCAACAAACCTAGATTATATGTGTGTTTATTTTTTTTTGACAAAATATAATTAAATGGATTTTTAATGAGTAAAAAAATTTACATCCACCTTGTCGTGATTTTATTGGGGGTTATATGCGTGTCATCATATTATATTGGGGGTTATATGCATGTCGTGATTTTTTGCACTACAATATGTGTGTAAGTATAGTGTGTGTTTCTGTTAAACTCTCTCATAATAAATCTTAACAAAATATGTTATAAACAATTACGGTGGGTTGTTTTTGGGATTTCACATATACTTTTAAACTCTCATAACTTTCAAACCTAAACCTTAATAGTAGGACTCGTATTCACGCCCTCGTATACTTTTCTCGGGAAAAATGAGGCACGGTGATAATTACTGTCAATAAGAGTGGGAGAGGTTGAAATTAGATCTCACACATAACTCTTTTATTAGCGCGCTCCATATAGAGGGTACTCCTTTTTATAGGTATGGAAATAAAAAGATCGAACAATTTAACTACCTTGTAAATCGTGGATTTGATCTCCAGCAAGATTACTTGTTCGATCGTATTCTATTTTCTCTACCAGAAAACTGGGATGACGTTATACAAAATATATTTCACACACATAATCCCGACATAGCCCTGACCTTGGTTACATTGTTGGAGAAGGCGGAAAAAAATCCACCCGTTATGGATACAACTGCGTACAGAGACCATTGACATAGATTGTGATGTCTCGCGCCACATGCATGTAAAATTGAATCTTGCCAATTATTTGTGCCTTTCAGAACATAAAGAAGGTATTCTACTCGAAGTGCATAAACGATGGAAATAGGTCTATTGTTGTGCATGCACCAAAGGGTATGACTACTGAAGTAGACGCATTAAAGGCTCCAAAAGAGTTCCAGTCAGCTCTTGATGACAACCCTAATTTAAAGGATATTTTAGTTGATTTAGAGGAACATTGAGTATCAAAATATTATTTTATCCTCATCAATCTTATTTGTATCCTATTATGATATTGACATTGTATTAGCACTTTACTTTAATTTATGAATTTCATTTACTTTTAAGTGTAATGTCCTGCTATTTGTGCAAATGGTAGGTGATTTATCGGTTCTTTTGTTTAGAATAGATATGTTTTCATTCATTTATTTCTATCATTTGGCTTTAGAGGGAGAAAACCCGAAATAACCCCCGAATGACCCCAGGAGTGGCACCAACACCTCGCATGGGACCAATCTAACTCGTAGGAACTGACCGCGGGATCACGGGACCCCCAGTTTTAGAATACAAAGATAATTTTCATATTTCTAGACTTAGGCTTAAAAACATGGCGTTAGTGGGTGAAAAGCCGAAACAGCCCCCGAACGGCCCTGTGAGTGGCACCAACACCTCGTACGAGACCAATGTAACTCATAGGAACTGACGGCACGATCACGGGACCCCCAGTTTGAGAATACGATGATAATTTGCATATTTCTAGACTTAGGATTAAAAACATGGCGTTAGTGGGTGAAAACCCGAAACAGCCCCTGAACGGCCCCGCGAGTGGCACCAACACCTCGCACGGGACCAATGTAACTCGTAGGAACTGACTGCGCGATCATGGGACCCCCGGTTTGATAATACGTTGATAATTTGAAAATACTTAATCTTAAGAAAATGGTGTTAGAGGACGAAAACCCAAAATAGCCCCCGAACGGCCTTGTGAGTGGCACGAACACCTCGCACGATTATGGGACTGCCGGTTTGAGAATACGAGGATAATTTGCGTATTTATAGACTTGAGCTTAAAAACATGGCATTAGAAGGCAAAAACCCGACATAATGTCCGTTAGGATCGTCTTCGTTTACTACACCGGCAATAAGATCGTCTCTTCGAGTATGAAATGAATAGTAGCAACCAACGGTGTGAAAGCGTTCGTTAACTAATAGGTATATTTCCAATGTTTTGCACCTATCTGGGAGCGACATCTTTTTCCAGCATCTCGGGTCAGACAACTCCCGCTATAGATGTAAATTTGCCTTTTATTTTATTAAATTAGACAACGTGGATCGGTATTCATTTGTTCATGTTTTATAAAAACACGTTATATGTATGGTTTTATGTAATTACTTTGGGAAGCTTGGAATTACTACACAAATCGAACGAATATTAAATAGATTTACTAAATTTTCATTAGGCACGTGTATTGAACTTCTGAATACTTATGCTAATTTTTAGATCAATTCAATGGTGGTTATGCTTCGCGTCTTTTAATGATTTCAAGTATTATCTAGGTTTCAGCTTATTTATTTTTTAGGTAAATGTTAATCAAGTTTATTTACCATATGTTATTTATAGAATATTACGCTGCACAGGTATTACATGTTCCAATGTCGTCGACATGCAGCCCTCGACATGCTGCTGTTGCTGCAGCCCTCGACATGCTACTGCTGCTGCAGCCCTCAATATGCTGCTACTACTGCTTCGGAACGAACCTAAAGCGTTAATATGCTACCAAATATCTGCATTGTGCTTCGAAATGAACCTAAAGAGGAGCTTAGGACTGATCCCTCGGTGATTTTTGTCTAAAATAGAATGACCAGTGAGTGGGTTATCAAATTGGTGTGTCTAAAATAGCATATATGCATACTTATATATGCAGCATATATGCATATATGCAACATATATGCATCTGCATATATGCACATATGCATCTCCATATATGCTTGCATTTATGCATCTGCATATATGCATTCTCTATGGATTGGTTTATATATTAAAAGTAAGTGAATCGAGGTTTACATATTGCCTACTTGGATTGGTTTTCATTTATTTTTCAATTTTACATTTTGTATTCGTGGAATGATGTTATCAAATTGTTGTTGATGACTCATTTCACACTATTCAGGTAATTCCCATTGAGGTCTCTATATTCTTTGGTAATGTAGGTATAAAGCTTGGGGTTCTCTTTTAGGATAGCAGTTGGCAGAAAGAGACATCATAGTGTCATGTATTGATTATAGGTGAACGTCATTTCACATTCTAAATATACTTTCTTAGACAAAATAAATACAATTGCTTTGATACTCATAGAAATTCCTGTCTACTCTGTGCAAGAGTACCTAGTTGAAGTAATTATTCCTAGTTAACAATAATGTACTCAAGACAGAAATGAAAGCTTCATGATACCTATATATAAACAATTATCCTTGCTTGAGGTAATCCATTAGTGTCCAAAATAAATATATAATTGTGACATTTTAAATGCATAATACCAATCCTTGTTTATATTATGATCAGTCAGTCAGGTAATATGATCGACCTCCACTGATGAAGTTACTATATAATTATGACATTTCAAATGCATAATACCAATTCTTTATGCAGAAGTTTTCCTCAGGGGACAATCACTGATATGGTAAAAGATGCCTCTCAAGGGATTTCATTTGTATGCAACACTATTGTTGATTATAGAGGTGATCCTAACAAGTATGAGACTATCTTCTACTATAAGCTTTTGTCTTGACACTTTATAAGCTTCTTTGATTATGTAGGCTTTTTTGGCATGAAAGCTGTTATAAGCTTTTGTTTTAACACTTTATTAGAGGTTTTAGATTTATTCTTGTGTTGGAACTTTATTAGAGGTCATAGATTCACAATTTCAAATTAACCTCCCGTTATCGTTTCGAGCATCTCTGACCACTAACTTACTTATTGACTATGGCCAAAAATTTAAATGATATATTTTGTTAAATGATATATTTTGGGTACACGTTAAATGATATATTTTGTTAGATTGAGATTGTACCCTCGTATGATATATTTTATTCAGATAGCGAAATATCCTAATGAGGTAACACTCCTATTATATAGGTGGGATTGATTATACGCTATCATGCCTTTAGTGAAAAAATATAATGTAGAATTCATAATCCACTTAAGATAATCTATTACAAACAAGACCAGTATTTCCAACGAGTTTAGTGGCGCATCCACGGGACTCCCGGTTTGAGAATACGACGATAATTTGCATATTTCTAGACTTTGGCTTAAAAATATGGCGTTAGAGGGTGAAAATCCAAAACAACCCCCGAACGGCCCTGTGGGAGGCAGCAACACCTCCCACGGGACTAGTGTAACTCGTAGGAACTGACCACGCCGCCGCGGGACTTCCTATTAGAGAATATGATGGTAATTTGCATTTTTCTAGACTTAGGCTTAAAAACATGGCGTTAGAGGGTGAAAACCCAAAACAGCCCCCGAATGGTCCCGTGGGTGGCACCAACACCTCCCACGGGACCAATGTAACTCGTAGGAACTGATCGCATAGCTGTGAGACTCCCAGTTTGAGAATATGATGATAATTTGCATATTTCTATACTTAAGCAAAACATGGCGTTAGAGGGTGAAAACTCGAAACAACCCCCGAACGGCCCCATGGGTGGCACCAACACCTCCCACGGGATCAATGTAACTCGTAGGAACTGACCCCGTAGCCGTGGGTCTCCCGGTTTGAGAATACGACGATAATTTGTATATTTCTAGACTTAGGCTTAAAAACATGGCGTTAGAGGGTGAAAACCCAAAACAGCCGTCGAACGACCCCGTGGGTGGCATCAACACCTCCCACGGGACCAATGTAACTCGTAGGAACTGACCCCGCAGCAGCGGGTCTCCCGGTTTCAGAAAACAATGATAATTTACCCAATTCTATACTTAGACTTAAAAACATGGCGTTAGAGGGTGAAAACCCAAAACAGCCGCTGAACGGCCCCGTGGGTGGCATCAACACCAACCATGGGACCAATGTAACTTGTAGGAACTGACCATGCAGCTGCGGGTCTCCCGGTATGAGAGTACGATGGTAATTTGCATATATCTAGACTTAGGCTTAAAAACATGACGTTAGAGGGTGAAAACTTGAAACAACCCCCGAACGGCCCCGTGGATGGCACCAACACCTCCCACGGGGCCAATGTAACTCGTAGGAACTGACCCCGCAGCCGCGGGACTCCCGGTTTGAGAATACGATGATAATTTGCATATTTCTAGACTTAGGCTTAAAAACATGGCGTTAGAGGGTGAAAACCCAAAACAGCCGCCGAACGACCCCGTGGGTGGCATCAACACCTCCCACGAGACCAATGTAACTCGTAGGAACTGACCCCGTAGCAGCGGGTCTCCCGGTTTGAGAAAACGATGATAATTTACCCATTTCTATACTTAGGCTTAAAAACATGGCGTTAGAGGGTGAAAACCCAAAACAGCCGTCGAACGGCCCCGTGGGTGGCATCAACGCCTCTCACGGGACCAATGTAACCCGTAGGAACTGGCCACGCAGCCGCGGGACTCCCGATTTGAGAATACGACGGTAATTTGCATATTTCTAGACTTAGGCATAAAAATATTGATGTGTTGATAATTTTAACTCATATATGAAAGTTTTCAGCTTGATTAAATTTTTTGTAAAACTATTTGGTTACTAATTTTTTTTTTGTATCCAATCATTTGTTGGATTTTTGCACGCGAAAAAAATGACGGAGGCAATGGTTTACAACATGAAGATTTTTTATATGTTGTGAACATTCAGGATTTTTTTTATGTGTTACAGCCGTGCGGGCTTTATAATAAGCAGGTTTTACGTTTACAGGGTTTGGAATGTCAAAAAAATAGAGGAAACTCTGCCCAATTTCTTTTTGATCTGTGAATTATTAAGACGTGTAATATTTTTAAGTGTGTATATATATTTGTTTATTAACAACGTTCTTGATTCGCAATTTGTGATTTTTTTTTATTGTTTTGCCAATAATAAATATTTGTAACACCTCGTACGCGTCCAACGTTACACGTAGCAACCGAGATGCACTCACAGGACCCCCAATTTTAGGATTGGACAAAAAAAATACATTTTTTTTAAATTATAGTTAAATATAGTCATGGACTTTGTCCATGACCATTTTTATTTTTTTCGTCGCGCATAAAAATGGTCGCGGCCAAAGTCCGCGACCATTTTTTTCCTTTTTTTCATCACGGTTGTGGGTCACGGACTTGGGTCGCGACCATTTTTTTTTGGTCACGGTTGTGGGTCGCGGCCAAAGTCCGCGACCAATTTGTCACGTTTGTGGGTCACGGATGAGGGCCGCGACCAATTTAAATTTTTTTTTTTGTCACGGTCGTGGGTCGCGGACTTTGTCCGCGACCAATTTGTCACGGTAGTGGGTAAAGGATGAGGGCCGCGACCCGTCACGGCATGGGTCACGCCCCAAGTCCTCGACCATCTTCCGTAACCCCTCTCGGCCGTGACCATTTTTTGGTCACGGACTTGGGTCGCGACCCACGAAAATGGTCACACCCAAAATGGTCACGACCCAAGTCCGCGACCTACAGTTTTGGTCAGGTATTTTGGCCGTGACTAATCGCCAGTTTTGGTGTAGTGCTATAATTCTTCCTTTGTAATTGTCGTATCATAATGATTGTCTGGCATGGACCATCTCAGGTTTTTTCCCTTAGTGGTTTCCTCGTATATTGGCGTGTTTTGTGAGCTTTCTTTACTTTATCTTACTTAATCTAACTAGATGCATGTTTAGGGTTAAGAAGATAAAATTAGCTTAATTAACTTGGTTCACAAAATTGATGCATATTAAAATTGGAAAAAGTTTTGAAAAATTATTTTCACCTAAAGAGCACAAATAATAAGGGACCCCATTTTTACAGTTGGTCGAAATAAGATTTGTCACTTAGAACAATATTATTACTCTGCTACTGCTTCCTGCTTCATTGTAGGCCAATAATACCCCTCCATTTGGATTCTTCTATAAAGAAGAATCTCAATGGTCTCACAATATTTCTCAAGAGTATTCTTTAACCACTTTTGAGATTCTTCGGGGCTAAGGCATCTGGCCAACCAACTATCAGGATTTTTGTAATATAAGAATCCTTGGAGAAAAAAGAATTGTGCTAATTTTTTGAGCTTCATCAAACCAATTCATGCTTCTATATGTTTCGTTATTGCTCCTCTCCAATCTGAGGAAGTCCATTGAAAAAAATGGAGCACAGAAGATAGAGAAATTATTCGATGGAAAACCAGTATTGTGGACTCACATTGTATTGCTATGTTTTATGCAATTGTGGCATAGGCATCAATAAGTCTGTTCATTGTCCTTGGATATCTCTATACTTCAACTTCAAAAAACTAATCGATCAACCTTTGTATGATTCTACGATAGAGAGCTATGCTGAGGTGCTTCAACGCACATTCACCATTATCTTATTTGACCACCGAGTTGGTATACCTTTTTATGCAGAGTGAACGAATGCCCCTTTGAAGGGCCTTAAGGCGGTCCTTGAATAAAATCTTCATATTCTTCTCCATTATTTGAACAAATAAAATTTAGTTAAAAATACAAATACATCTCCTCTTTTTTAGATAAAATTACCCCAGCTCCTCCTTTACCTTGAGCCGATGAACCATCAAAATCCATGGACCATTCCTCCAAGTATGACTCACTATGTTTGGATTGAAAATCATCACTAGGTAAATTTTCGTGAGGTGGCTCAAATAGTCCTGAAGGAAAAATAGCCAATAAATCTGCGAAATCTTGGTTTTTGATTGCGCAAGGAACCTCGCACATCAAATCTTATTCTGATAAACTATGGAACCATCTTGCTGTTCTCCCAACCAAGATAGTTCTTGCGAGCAAAAACTTGATTGGATCGCATTTTGTCAATATGTTAATAGTGAAAGAAAACATATAATGCCTAAGTTTTTTATCCACAGAAACTAAAGCCAAATAATGTCTCTCCATGTTAGTGTATCTTACCTTAAGGCTGTGAATGATCCTACTCAGGTAGTAGTCCGATCTCTCTTATCCATCAACATCCTATGCTAACAAAGCATCGGATGGACCTTATGGTAGAGGTTAGATAAAGCAATAAAGGCACTCATGACTTAGATGAAAACATCGTTTGAAGAGAAATGGGCAATTTCTTAAGTTTGTCAACATAAATGCGAATTTTTGTTTTTTCCTTCTTCCTTACTGGCACAATGTGGAAAAGTCAAAATTGGATGTTTAATCGATTTAATAAATCCACCTGTCAGCAATCGTTCCACCTCGGCCTTGAATTTGAGGTCCAGGTCAGCCTTGTATGTTCTGGTTGACTGCTTGATCAAGATTTTGGAAGGTAGGACATTCAAATTATGGCATTCACTTCTTGATCCAACCCAGGAATTTTAGTGTACTTTCACACGATAAAGTCTTTGAATTACCGAATAAGCATGATCAACTCCAACTTCTTCGTGTCTTTCAGATCATTCAAAATGAATATTGGTCGAGTTCATTTCCATCCTCTACCGAATTCATTTGCTCCAGCTCTTAGACTTGTAATTTTGGATCATCCTATATGTATTCAGGATCATCTTCCACCTCTTTCATATACTCTTCAATGTTTGAATTATTAATGATAAGACACTTTCCTTAATCATTAATAAAATATGTTTATACTCCGGGTCAGCTTTCTCAGGGTCTTCAGTTGCTCGCTCACAGCTTTAAATGTGATATATCACCTAATGTCATTGATTACCACCTTCTTGTATTGTCTCGAAGAAGTTGGTAGAGCCTTCCTTTTCTAATTATTTTCCAATCGCTCCGGTGTTGGTATATTATCTCTGATTAGTGCACTTTTCTGCTTCAAATCTTTCTCCATCGGATATATCCTTGGCTTCATTCTATATCTAAGTTGTTTAAAGAGAGAAGGAGATTTAGGATCGCTATAACTAGCATAGCTTCTTCGAATTCTTTATCTTGCTCTCTCAGGGGTCCTAATCTATCTTTGATAGAGGGTACTCACACCCCTTCAATACGAATTTTGAGAATAACTTCCTTATTTAACTTGGCATAGAAGGCAACATCCACCAAATGTGCCTCCTCCTTTGTAAAAGGCTTTTAGTAGATCGTATCACAATATCCATTCCTTTAGCTTTTTTACATTGATGGTATGTTGAAGGAAGTCCATTGTTGTGCATCCAACTCTTCTAATCAACAAATGGTATGAGGCAAATGACTCAATCATGTGGAATTTAATATGTGATTTGACATTACCCATTTTAATTCTAACGTTCACATGGCTAATGGATTTGGAAGTTTGGTTGTCATAACCTGAGATTAAAACTGGTATCACAACCAACGTTGTCTTTAAGATATTAGCGGCGTAAATGAGATAATTAACATGATATTCACCAAAGCACATCCATTTATTAAAGATCTAGAGAATCTTATTCCATTGATGCTTGTTGTTATATACACAGGTCTATTGTGAGGGACCCTTAATGATATATCATGATCTGAGAAAGTGATTTCAGACATAAACTTTCTGATCAATCTGGATATAGGCCCCTTCTATCTTAATGACAGAACAACATTCTTCTTGGCTATGTCCAAAATAACTTGAGTTATTTCCAACTTGCTTTAGGAGGCATTTTAACCAGATCGATGAACCAGGAAGACTTTGGTAATTTCAACCTAGCGTTATATTCTAAGCTTGGATCCACTTAATATTCCTTGACCCGAAAAGCTTGCTCACCATCTCTAGCACTTGGTTCGTCATACACTATGACCACATTAGACATTCTGTGCAAACAAATATTATAAATATCATGAAATCTTTATCCTCCTCTCGTTTGACCTTCATCTTCCTCGTTGAACACGACAACCATGTGTTCCCCATGATCTAGCAATGAATTGTTGTTTATGTTGTGTTGAGGGATCTACAGGGTCCCTACCTATAAATGTTTATCGGTGATATTTCTTAAGGTAAAAGAAAAATTATAGGATGACCAACATGCCAATGGATTTAGCAATAGTTCGGATCATCTTTAACATCTTTCCCTAGAGCAAAAGGCGGATCATTCCTGTGTGGGAAAACTATTCCATCACCCACCATTATATTGCAACAACGCATTGCCTCTTCAACACTATAAGGCAAAGGGGGTGGGCCCTCACGATCAAACTTCCTTTTATTATTTTTCTTCTTCTCATTCTTACCCCTTTTTATACCTCCATCCATATAGTTAACTCGTGGAAACAGGACCCCCTTTAACTTCTTAGTTAGGTAGCGGCTTCCACACCACATTGGTCATGACTGGGAGAGGTCAAATGATCAATTCTATCTTTTGGTATGCTCTCCTGAAGGATTTGAAAGTGACTTCTCTAGTTTTATTTATCAAATGATAAATAAACTCTGGTAATTAACCTTCTGCACAGATTTGAAGGAGTTTCTCCTTCGTTGCAACTTCTCATACATCTAGAGATCTTTCTCTAAACTTCTTGATGTAAGCCATTAACTCCTCACCCAACCTTTGCTTCTCGCGAGCAAGCTGAGCTAGAGTAAACTCATTATCTGCCAAGAAGAACTTGTGGGGTTGTGCCAAGTGTTTGTGCCTCTTGTGGAGACGTTTGGGGGTTATTTTGCATTTTCTCCCTTTGATGACATGTTTTCAAGCCTAAGCCTAACTATTTATAAGTTTTTATTATATTCTTAAAATGGGAGTCTCATGACTACACGGTCAGTTACTACGTGTTACTTGGTCCCGTTCGAGGTGTTCGAGCCTCTTTTGGGGTCGTTTGGGGGCTATTTTGCATTTTTTTTCTCTTTAATGACATGTTTTCAAACCTAATTCTAACTATTTGAAAGTTTTGGTCATATTCTTAAACTGGGAGTCTCGTGATTACTCTATCGGTTTCACTTATAACGTTGGTCCTATGCGAGTTATTTTGGCCTCTTGCTAGGCTATTTGGGGATCGTTTTGCATTTTTGTCCTTTATCGGTATGTTTTCAAGCTTAAGTCTAACTATTTGAAAGTTTTGGTTATATTCTCAAATCAGGAGACCCGTGACTATGCGATTAGTTTTTAAGTGTTACGTTGGTTCCCTATGAGGTGTTCTTGCCTCTTGTGGGGCCTTTTGGGGGTTGTTTTACGTTTTCTTCCTTTAAAAGTATGTTTTCAAGCCTAAGTCTAGCTATTTTCAAGTTTTGGTCATATTCTCAAACTGGAGTCTCGTGACTACGCGGTTAGTTGCGACGTGTAACGTTGGTCCTGTGCGAGGTGTTCGTGTCTCTCTTAGGGCCGTTTGGGGGTTGTTTTGCGTATTCGCCTTTAACCACATGTTTTCAACCCTAAGTTAAACTATTTGTAAGTTTTAGTTTTATTCTAAATCGGGAATCCCGTGACTATGCGGTGAGTTGCTACTTGTTATGTTGTTCCCATACAAGGTGTTCGTGCCTCTTGTGGGGCCGATTGGGGATTGTTTTACATTTTTACCCTTTAATGATATGTTTTCAAGCCAAAGTCTGACTATTTTCAAGTTTTGGTCATATTACCTTGAGTCCCATGACTACGATGTCTGTTGCTACGTGTTACGTTGGTCCCGTGCGAGGTATTCATGCCTCTTACAGGGCCGTTTACGAACTGTTTTGCATATTCGTCCTTTAACGACATGTTTTCAAGCCTAAGTCTAACTATCTAAAACTTTTGGTAATATTCTCAGATTTAGATCTCGTGTTGGTCCCGTACGAGGTGCTCGTGCCTCTTGCGGGGCTGTTTGGTGTCTATTTTGCATTTTTACCCTTTCACGGTATGCTTTTAAATCTAAGTCTAACTATTTATCAGTTTTGGTCATATTCTCAAATCGGGAGTCTTGTGACTATGCGGTTAGTTACTACATGTTACGTTGTTCCCATGAAAGGTGTCCGTACTCTCGTGGGGCCGTTTGGGAGCTAGATTGTATTTTTTCCCATTGATGACATGTTTTCAAGCCCAAGTCTAACTATTTGCATGTACTGGTTATATTCTCAAAACAGGAGTCCCGTGACTACACAGTCAGTTGCTATATGTAACGTTGGCCCCGTGCGAGGTGTTCGCACCTATTGCGAGGCCGTTTTGGGTGTTATTTTGCATTTTTTCCTTTTAATAGCATGTTCTCAACCCTAAATCCAATTATTTGTAAGTTTTGTTCATATTCTCAAATCGGGAATCCCATGACTACATGGTCTGTTTTTGCATGTTGCATTGGTCCCGTGCGAGGTGTTCGTGCCTCTTGCGAGGCTGTTTGGGGGTTGTTTTGTATTTTTACCCTTTAACAGCACGTTTTCAAGCCTAAGTCTAACTATTTACAAGTTTGGTCATATTCTCAAACTCAGAGTTTGTGATACGTGGTAAGTTTCTATGTGTTACATTGGTCTCCTGCGAGGTGTTCATGCCTGTTGGAGGCCATTTGGTGGTTGTTTTTCATTTTCACCGTTTAACGAGGAGTTTTCATGCTTAAGTCTAACTATTAAATAGTTTTGGTCATATTTTCAAACGGAGAGTCCCATGACTACACAGTTAGTTACTACGTGTTACGTTGGTCCCGTGCAAAGTGTTTGTGCCTCTTGCAGGGCCATTTGGGGGTTGTTTGTTATTTGCCCTATAACTACATGTTTTCAAGCCTAAGTATAACTATTTACAAGTTTTGGTCGGATTCTCAAACTGGGAGTCCTATGGCTATGCAGTGAGTTGTTACATCTAATTATTTTAGTTTTACCCCCCCCCCCCAATGAGCACTTAATTAGCCATTATCTTGAAATAAAAGATTTAAAAAATTATGAATATTAAGTATATAAAAATATGAGTTATAGTAAATAATACGTGGTTCCTGCGATAGTTTTGGAACTCTTCAATTGCACCACATTGCCTTTATCTAGTAGCCTATTGTGTTTCTCTTTAGCTCTATTTTCTCAAATGAGGTGCAGTTGAAAGTCCTCGTTAATACGGGTGAGTTGCTCTCAGATGTTCGACCTGTAACTTGCACCTTTTCAAATCAACTGTCGTTTCGAACTCGCATAACAAAATTTCTCGGTGTTACTTTTCCATGGCATCGTATTTGTTTTTCATGATTGATTATCGATTAATCATAATTTTTTGAATTTATCTAATTCGGACATGCTCATCGTGGTGGCTATCTGATCATCCTTTCACAGGTCCAAGTTCAATAATGTCAAAAAAATTTAATGAATCGAGAATCAATCACGAAAACCAAATACGGTGCCATGGAAAAGAAACATAGGGAAATAGTGATGGAAAAGCTCAAAATGGAAGTTTATTTGAAAAGGTGCAAGCTAGAGGTCGAACATCTGAGAGAGAAACTCACCCGCGTTAATATGGATGACCAATTGTACCTCATATAAGAAAATAGGGCTCAAGATAAATACATTCGTAAATCAAACTGGGCATCCCGTGCGAGGTGTTAGTGCGTTTAAACAATTATAATCCAAACTAAACATTCATAATCCAAGCTAAACATTCATAAATCAAACTAAACCTTCATAATCAAACTAAACATTCATAATCAAACTAAAGCGCTAATATAGTGTCAATATCATAATAAGATACCATTTAGATACAAATTGGATCGTCAAGGGGAAATATAATAATAGGATGTAAAGAGTATGGCCAAGGGTAAAATAATATTTTGATACTCAATCTTCCTCTAAATCAACTATAATATCCATTAAATTAGAGTCTTTAATGCATGCTTTATTAGCCATACCCTATGGTGCATGCACAACAACAAACCGATTTCCATAGTTTATGCACTTCGAGTAGAATACCTTCTTTACATTGTGAAAGGCATAAATAAAAGGCTCTTCGACTACGCGATCTTTAATCTTCGACTATGCGATCTTTAATCTTCATCTTTGATAAATCTACACTGATAAGTTTGGAGTTAGGATCAACTTTACAAGCATCCACGGTGTCCGCCACCTTTACCCAGTCACAATAGAATACGATTTTGTGAAATCTACCTAATCGAATTTTAGGATTTGGTGGACAATCCATAATATGTTAGTACCGGATCTTTTGGATTTTTATCACGTCAAGGCAAAAACTGAAATTCCATTGTTTTTCGTCAAAAGCTTTTCCTCATATAGATATGCAACGAAATCAAAACCGTTAGTGTGGAATTTGTCAAACTCTTTCGCACGAAATTCGGGACCTTTTGCTCGGCGTGTAAGACTTAACGAGACATCACCTCTTTTTATAAGCTACATTTATTAATAAATTTATATTAGGACATGTTTTTACCACACAAGTTTAAATAACCGCACACATAAGAGGTGGAAATTACCTATTTTCATACAGATGCCCTAAAATCACCCGTCGTGTAACTTCTCCTCTGATTTTAGGTAAGTATGTTACGTACTTCCTAAAGGTAAATTTTAGAGAACCGATCATAATATATAGAAGACATATAATCAAATAATAATAATTCAGTTAATTATGTAGATACTTACTCTCCAATCTTCAAATTCATCTTGTGATTTGAAAACATAACGACATGCTTGCTCGTATTGTAGATTAGTGAGTCTCACCTCTTTAGGGTTCCTAAAAGGCAATTCATGAGGATTAAACCTCCTCACCTCTTGTTCTGGCATATGTTCTCGAGCGTACAAAGACGATTCCACAGTTATGTATTCTTAAAAAATTGACCCTCTAATATGCCGTGTATTCTTTACTTAATATTTGATGGTTTTCATCAAGATCTCAAAAGGATTCATCCAGCAATACCTAATGGTTCCAGACAACAAAGCCTCATCGCATAAATGCACAAGAAGGTGGATGATGATATCGAAGAACAACAAAGGAAATTTTTTCTCCAATACACAAACTGCCTCGACTGAAGTTGATTTTGCAGCTTTATTGTGCTTTTTATATACCACTTTGGCACACAAAGTTGGGTAAAGCACAAATTGATTTGCATAATTTCCCAACAAAAATCTTTATATTCAGAAAAGAAATGCCTAAATAACAGAGGGAACAATTGAATGATGATGTGCCAGTCATGAGACTTGCACCATTCTAAGTTATTTATTTATTAGGGTACTACCCTTCAAAAATTACTAGAATAACCAGTTGGAGTCTTCAAGTTGAACAACCTGCCTCAGATGATCTTTTTCTTACTAGTAGTTAAAGTGAAAGGAGCCGGGGGAATATAAATTCTTCCTATTGTAGGATCATTTTTAACCATAGTTTCTTCTTTATTATCATATCAGTTAGATCACGACGCGCCTGCTCTCTATCTTTTGAATGTGATCCACCCAGACACATTCTTGTAAGATGTCTTGCAACATTATCCGTGTGCATCACATTAATTACATGCCTTACACGATGATCTTTCCAATATGGAAAGTCAAAAAATATTGATCGTTTGGACCATGCCTTCATTTTACTAGGGTCATTTGGATTCCCCTGGCTTTACATTTCAAGTTTATAAACTGAGGGTGTTTGCCTACATACGTATTCCTCACAGTTGTAGTCTTTGGCTTCTCCTTAATTTGCCGACCAAAAAGCCGAGCAGGTTTCATTCTATGCTCGTGATCGACATGTAAGAAGTAAGACTTATCATTTCTAAAAGGGTGACTGATCGGTAGAGATCTATGATGACCCGTATAAGTCATCTTACCACTATTAGTTAACCAAGTGTCTTCAGTTTCCTCCCCATATATGGGACATTCATAATAACTATGAACATTGCAACCAAAAAAGGTCCCATAAGTAGGAAGGTCGTGGATCACCCACTTCAACATGGCTTTAAGTGTGAACTATTCTGTAATACCCCATAATTTTGAGGATTTAATATTTCATTATTTTGGGAGTTATAAAAATATTTAAAGTGGAGAAACTTAAATTTATCATTTGGAGAATTTATTTAAGTAAATAAAATTAATTATTTTGGCGACTTTTAAGTTTAATTGTCCGAATTAAACGTGTGTCGCATTTTGAGGTCAAAATTTAGAAATATCAAAAAAGTATTTTGGATGATAATTCTGAGTGTGCGGTTGAGTCCGGATGGGTCGAGATAGTCAGAAAAGGGTACCCGGGGGTAGCAATTGGGTCTCGGGGAATTTTTGGGCTAAATCGGGCCCATA
The DNA here is from genome assembly GCA_949130495.1 of Sambucus nigra. Lineage (NCBI taxonomy): Eukaryota > Viridiplantae > Streptophyta > Magnoliopsida > Dipsacales > Adoxaceae > Sambucus > Sambucus nigra. The sequence continues at coordinate 23,725,976 of OX422213.1, read as the reverse complement.
CGAGGGCATTCTGGCCTTTTTACATTTTAGGGTGAGGAGACCCAAGAATTTTAGAACTCTAAGTCAGATTATAAGAGTTGGAGGCTAGGGTTAGGGAGAAGAAAAACACACCGTAGCCATTAGAGAGAAGAGAGAAACAATTCCAAGGAAAAAAGGAAGAAGTGGGAAGGATTTAAAGGAGACTTTCACCACAAACTCATTGGGAAGAAAGATTGAAGGAGAAAGATCATCAATCACCAACCACAATCACGAAATCAGACCTACTGGACATAAGGCAAGTGTTTATTGCAAATCAAATTAAAATTATAATACCCATGGGTAGGGAGTTTTAAGAATTGGTTGATTCTATTGAAAACCTTTGAATTAAATGTTTGAATTGATCACATGTTTGGGTAGGATTGCATGTAGAATGAATCCCTAAGTAAAGATAAAATGAAATTTGAATATATTTGATGATTAACATGGAATCTTTATGAGTTCTTGGATGAAGAACATGAATTTTATGTGGCTTAGGGTTTAATTGATGAACACAAGATGTCAATCTGCCAGAATTTTTAAAACAAATTTAAATGTATGCCAATTTATTTGTACTTCGAATTAGAGAGTGAACCATACATGCCTGGAAAGGTATTTCTAATTGACATTTTACTATAGGGTGTTTGATAATTTGCCTGAATTTTGACGTGATTTTAAACGTGTGCGATTTGAATTTTACTTCGAATTAGAGTGTGAACCATACATGCCTGGAAGGGTATTTCTCTTATATATCCAATGAACTTTGAATCAGGTCAATCGGATTTCTGTAGAGGTAGAAATTGAAATTTTACTAGAGGGTGTTTAATCTGCCAAAAAATTTGAGATTTTTCTTTTTAAGTCTCAAATGTCAAAAAAATTATCGGGGAAGTGTTTGGGACCTTGATGAAAAATATTGATGGAATAATGATATGGCAGTAGGTCTATGATTGAGTGTTGGACTTTAATTTTGTGAGAGAGTTGAAGTGGAGATTCATAGGCTTGATTGTGACGTACTCTGATTCGAGATGATAAGAATATAATTACGAAAAAGCGTGAGCGAGCTTAAATTCGTTAGGTCAGTGGGTTAACAAGGGTAACTACTGAATTGATATAATAAGGGGTAACTAGGACCGTTAGAGTTGTGTGAATACTCGAATTAATACGAAAGTGAAATAATTTCTTAAAGCAAACAAGTACGGTGAATATTAGAGAGAAATATATTACGTACAAGTATGAATAATTGGTTTGTGTGAATACCTACGGTTTTATAGGATTACTTGGGTTGTGAATGCCTATTGTGTGTTTCCTTATGATAGGATTAGTAAGTTCGATGAGACATTCCGAACTATGCTCGATGATATATTCCGAGCCAGGTTCGAGGGGACATTCCGAACCATGTTCGAGGAGACATTCCGAACATTACTCGCGGAGACATTCCGAACATTACTCGAGGAGACATTCCGAGCAAGGTTCGAGGAGACATTCCGAATCATTTGTCCTTAATGTGTGAAATAGGACCGATAATAGGATATGTTGTACTGGGTATAGGTGTGTGTGAAAGACATACCGTCTGAATAACCTACTTATGTGTGATAGTAGTAAGATTAGGTGGGGTATACCTAAATATTATTTTCAATATATACTCAGGCGTGATAGTAGTGAGAACTATTAGTGTATAACTAAAATTGTGTAAACTACATATGGGTAAGAGTGGCTGGAACATAAGTGGACAGCTAGAATATATATAAAATCTACTTGAGTGTGATTAGTAGAGAATGTAGGTAGTATTTACCTAAAATTTGATTAATTATGAGAACTTGATTTTAAAGTATTGATACTAAGGTAAGAGTAATGATAATTACTAGACGTTCGGGCACATACTGTATGGGCGGTATGGGAAAGTTAAAGTGAAACTTAACTAATGACTTAATGTAAATTAAGGGTAGCATGTAGCGTACTGTATGGGCGGTACTGATGAGCTAGATTTTCTGAGGTGTGTAGATGTTGGAGACCTAGTTAAGATGGGTAGCGAGACCAGGTAGGAACGTTAGATGCGCGCGATAGACAAGAGGTGAGGAAACTCAAGAGAGTATGCGTGATCCTAGCATGTGTAATCAATAACTGATATTTATTGCGATAAATTACTTGATAAATATTTTCGAAACGTTTTGTGTACTAACACTTGATATACAACATTTTTAAAACCTTTTAGGTGTCCAGCCATAGGGATGCCAGGATTGATATTATATTCCAGGGACACGGAGTTGTGGCATATGTGGATGCTAGCAGGAGCTTGGATTAGACGCATCGTTTATTCTTTCCTAGAGTAGTAATCTTCTATCAGTTTCAGTTTTATTTAGGGCTTGTCTCCCAGACTTCTCAGTATGATTTTCAGATGTATTTATTCAGGTGTTGGCTGTTTGTATTGAATTTCACTTTAGTGGTCGATGGTTTATTCGGCAAATTGTTTAATTACTTGTTTAGTTGTTTTAATTCAGATGTGTGAATGGTTTATTTTTATTCTGCATGTACTGGTTTGTTTAATTTAAAAGATAAAATTTGGCACCAGCTTTTTGGAATACTAGGTGGTTAGTAAGATTTAAAAAAATTTCGACAATGATGCTAAGGATGAACCAACTGGGATTCCTATTTTAATTTGGTATAGGACTGATCACCCGATATTTTATTAGGCGGGGTGTCACATATTCACCCTTATGAGAGTTAAATGTTGTCACGCCTTTGTCTCATAACTCTTTAAGTTCTATGATTAATGGGGATAAGAATATATTAAAATCATCGTTGGGATCCTTCGGCCCAGGTATTAATAAAGATAATAATGTGAACTCATTTCTCATTCACAGTAAAGATAATTATGGCGCCATGAGAACTAACCAATAACTCTGATTAGTACTTAAATTACCAAAATGGTTAATCCCATCGATGGATAATGCAAAACGGACATTGCACGGTTCTTTTGAAAATTCATAGTGTCGTGCGTTTGAAATTTTCCAGATGAGTGAATCAACTGGATGACGCATGACATTTCCACCCACCTTGCATCGATTATGTTATGTCAAGCCTCTTTTATCCACGGTACAGTGAAAAAAAATTTTAACCATGGCTCGAGGGGAAAATACTTCAAAACCTTTTGTGGAACTTGCGAGCACTTATGATATTTTGCAATCTTGGTTTTTCAATTCTCATAAGGCACATATATAGTCTCATTTCATACAGGACACTCGTTCTTCTCTTCGTGCTCATTGCAGTATAATATGATATCATACATACATGCATGAATATATTTGTACTTAAATCCTAAACCCTTCAAGCTCTTCTTTATGCTAGGATAATTTTCTGGTAACATGTTCTCCTTTGGGGGAATTTTACCCACTTAAGAATTTTGATTATGCCATTGCCTGATAAACCAAATCGACTCTTCAAATTATGTAAACCGATAATTGTGTATAACATCGAGTGATCTTCTTCGTAAATTTTATATAAAGGTCTAGTTGCATCAGCTTTCAACCAATGTATTCTAGATTTTTGGGTAATTCGACATCAAATTGTTTATAGACTTGGTCATAATTCCCATTATGCATATCCATAGACTGGTGGTTTTGATCGTGTTGGACTCCGTAAGCATCATCAATTAGGTTGGTCAAATGACGATGTGCTAGCGAATCATTCACCACTTCCACCCGATGGGTTTTCATCATGCGATCATCTACTAGTAATTCTTCAGGAACATATGTTACATTCTTTTCCCCATGGAATGTCCATATATTATAGTCTTGCATCATGCTTCATATTAGTAAATGAAATTCAACGTCTCCAAAGACTTAAATTTTTCATTTATACGACGGTTGCACGGACGCAAAATCTTATCACTATTAATATTTATATCTGCATTTTTAATAAATTCCCGAGTGTCCTTTACATGATTACCAGATACTTTATGACTCTCTCCCATCCACTATTTATTTTACAGTAAATCCATTAAATAGTCTTCAAAATTCGCCTCACCAATATAAAAAGGTTGGACACAAAAACTCTCAGTTTATATTTCAAGAAAATTCATTCAACCCCAACAAATTATAAAGAAATTCGAATAAAATTAATTTAACTCGATCAAAAAGAAATATTACAAGAAAATTCATTCAAACTAAATAGATATCCCAGCTAATTAAAATATTACAAATTTATTCAAAAAGAAAATATTATTTGACGGGTAGACTTGACCAACAAATTAACTGGCTAATTAATAAAACAATTTGCATAATTTTTTAACAATATCACTTCCTCGTGGTCAACGTACGCATTCTCATCTCCACAACCAGAGTATATTTTATTGACTGGTATTTGAGCTTCACCCATCACCAAAGGTCGAGTGTGGATAAGTATTTTGATAATTACGAAAATGAGAGTGCACATGCGAATAATCCTAGTATCGGTCAAGTTACTTATATAATACGCCTCTTCATAGTTAGAGTGCATAGATGGCTATGGTGAATGGAATGTTCCAAATGTAGGCATTTGCAAGGGGAATATTCCACAAGGAGGCATTTAGGAGAAAAATGTTCCGGCATGAGGCATTTGGGGGGAGGATGTTCCAGGGGGAGGATACGGGAATGTTTTAGGCATCTGATATGGGTAAATTTATTATTGAGTAAAGCATCAAACCAATTTTAGATTTTAGTCATCAAGAGTGTCATGTCCTTTCGAAGCTCTGACACCTCTCCTTTCGTCTTAGCCCCGTCTTCCAACCCCTTTCCACCTCACCCCTTAATGTAGAGATTTTATCCAATAAAGGTGCATTATGCTGTAATTTCATACTTGGCATACATGAGCCCTCACCATTTGTCCTCCCCTTATGGTCCCTCCCAAGCACCATGGTTAGGGAATTTGATTTAATGTCATAGGGGTTTCACTCAGACTGGCTATTTGATATGCTCTTTATCATTTCCTGCAACGTAAATACTATAGTTAGGACTACCATTTTAACAATAACAATATTATAACGTGTATATATAAAACAAGCAAGCTTCTAAAAAATGCGGGGCGTGATAAGGCTTGGATGCCAAGTCTTAAGCCTAAGAAGCATAGGTGAACCTTAGGTGTAAAAAGGCATAAAAAGGTGATTAGGCCTTTTTAAATATATTTTAACATTTTTAACTATAACATGGCTATTAAAAATACTAAAATGGTACATACCTTAAAATATGTCTAAATATTTTGATGATACGCAAATATTGCGTATTTCATCCTCCGAATGGACGCATTTTAGCCCCCTCGGGTATCTTATTCCCTATATTTATGCTCGTTAACCAAACAACCTCGTATTTCTATGTTAACATGTTTTGCAGGGGTTAATTGAGCTTTTATAGGTATTTGGATGCTAAGTGGGAAGTTCGGACTCATTCTGCTCGATTTCCATATGCGATTGCACGTTTAAGGGCATTTTAGTCTTTTCATAGCTTGGGCACCTAGTTCAACATCTACACGAAAGTTGTATCCCTCCTCACAAGCTTCACGTGCCACAAATGGTGCGCGATTTCGAGTCCGTATGAATAAGTTACGGCGATTCTAACGGACGAGAAATGCAAGCATGCAAAAACAGCAATGCAGTGTACTGATACCTGCTTGATCGATCGATCGAGTATTTTGGTAGATCGATTGATCCTTCTCGACAGTGGACTTTTTGATTCTTGATAGATCGGTCGACGATTTTGGTCGATCGATCGATCCCCTGTTTCCAGGAGATATTTTGCCTTTTCCTCTCTTTCTTCTTTTCTTTTATTCCACTTACTATAAATACCAAAATTTGTGTAAATATCACACATAAAGTTATATACACGATTTTAGGATTGTTTTAGCTTTTAACAACTTAGGGTTTGAGGGTTTTGAAGAGTTCTTCTTCAATTGTTCTTGGTTTGACACCCCATTTGGGTTGAATGTTGCACTATTCATCATCCTCTACATTAATATAGTTTTTATTTCATTATTTCTTGCTTTGATAATTAGGTTTACATTCTTTGTTAATTAGTTTAAATGCTTTGATTTACTTGCTTTCTAGTGTAACTTTACCGCGTTTATTTACCGCTTTCTTTATCGCGTTTTAACATGCTTTCTAGGTAATTTAAATTAGGTTGTGTTTGAATGGAACTCACTCGGGTTAACCCGCTGCTTGGCTTTGGTGATAGTGTTTACGGGTCCATTTTGGGTGCGTTGTCCTAGTTATTACGCCTAGGAGATTTTACGGGGCATATCATGTATGTCCCGTGCCAACGACCTTTCGCGCGTTATTTTCGGGATAGTTGTTGATGCCAAAATCTTATTAGGCTTTAATACGGATTTAGGGGGGGTGACAACCCTTGATTTAATTAACTGTCGAAACGAGACGCATTCTAAATAACTCGTCGACCCATGTAACCATTTTATATAAATTAACACGGGTGAGGGATATTCGACGCAACCTATAGTTTTATCGCTTTGTTAATCTAGTTTCATTTCACTCGCCTAGTTAATCATTTCCTTTTATGCATCTTTTACTTTTTAGTTTGTAATTCACCTTTTGCACTTTTATTTTGGAGTACTAAATCACTTAAATTCTAGCATCTCATCCCTGTGGATTTTCGATACCCGACTTACTGTTGTGCTTGCCTCGCAAGTGTAGTAGTAATTTAGGTTTGTTTGTATTGAGTAGGCGAAACGAAAACAATGATTAGCATCTTTACACGCGCTACTTTTCGCACTCGATGAAAATGGCATCGTTTATGGGGATGAGTTTGTTTTAGACTTTATTTGATTTAGTGTTTGATAGTATTTTCTTTCTATTTGTATTATTTACTAATATTTTTGCAGGACTTCCACATTTGAGCACTTAGAAAAGCTCGAATTTTTCCCGCACGCACCTACTTTGTGGAATCCTCCACTTCGAGCCATTTTTGGGGTAAGCATATCTTATTCCAATTCTTTCGGTAATCATTATGATAATTTTCAAAATTCTCGACCTATGACTTTCGGTGAATACTTAGAATCCCAAAGTATAACAAATTCAAATATGACTTTGGGCGGGTATAACGAAAATCAAAATTTAGGTAATTGGAATTTTGATGATGATGATAATGATTTTGGGCCTTTACCTCCTTACAATAGGAATTTTGAAACGAATTCGAATAGTTTTCAAAATTTCAATAATAATGAGTTTTCGTTTAAGTCCGATGGAAATTTTCAAAGTTCCCATTTTCATGCATCCGCACCTCGACCAATGACATTCGGTGAGGGATTACGTATGTATGAGAATGAGAAAATTGAAAATCGTTATCGGGAAGAAAATCGTTATTGGGAACATGAATTGAATTTATTATTTGAGTCCGACGACGATTTTGCTTCCGAGACTTTTGAACTCGAGGAATGTTTCGCTCCAAATGATGTACTTTTACCTACTTTGGAACAAACCATTCTAGACTTTTCCCATTGTGTAATAAATATTGAAAGTGGGGATGAAAATGACGTAATATCTATTTGCAATTAAATGATTTCTTCTTTGGCCCCTAAAGAAGAACATTTCATTGAAAATGATATTATTTCCTTCGAAACTCAATCTTCATGTGATGATGATTCATCTCATGAGTTTGAATTTCTTTCATCCCCATTTTCATTCTCTATTATCACACCGTCTCAAGTACCCGATGGTTCGATTTAAAACTTTAATGTTTTAAACCTTTTCGTCGATGCGGAGTACTTGCTCGAGTCGCCTTCCATGATCGCATCCGTGCCTTTGTGTGTTCCGCCTCCCATTCCAATTTCAAAATCCTTGGGAGGATATTCGGCTTTTCTCGGTCCCCACATGTTTTTGTCACCCGTTCAATCCAAACCCCCCAGCGTCCCTCCAAAATTTTTAATTGGCGATGGTTCATTTCTTACGCCTTACACATGCCTTCCATTTTTAAAACGGAATTCATATTTTTCGGAAGGTATGCTTGTATGTGAGGGTACACCGGTTCTCCTCCAAAGTCAAATCATTTTCATGGTGGACCCTCAACTATTTAGACTTCTAGTGTACAGTTAGTGTGAAACCTAAATAGTAGGTTGTATATAGTTAGCTTTTTATTCTTTCTTTCTTTTTATTTTTTCTTTCTTTTTAATTTAGTCTAGTGTAATTAGTTAGCTTTTCATTATTTGTTATTGCTATGCTCGGTACTAACTTGTTTTGTAGATTCTTTGGACTTGTTCTTATGGGGATCGCTCCAATTTTGGCTAATATCGCTCTTTTCCTCTTTTCCTCTCTTTAACTTGGTTCTTAATTAACATTGAGGACAATGTCAAGTTTTAAGTTAGGAGGTGTGGGATATTCTATCCATTTCACATTTTAGTCCATGTTTTTGCTCACATGTTAGTTACTTAGTATGCTTTTCTTAGAAAAATAAAAAATTTCAAAAAGATTTCTTTCTTTTTTCTCCTTTTTTGGGCATTTTGCCTTTGTTTCCGATGATAAATTTCAATAATTGTCCGATCCAATAGACAACCCAATAATGCATGTTCTCGATTTTAGAAGTTATTAGACGTTAGTCTCCATTATTGATATTATCAATAACTTCATGAATTAAACTTTAATCCCATGAACACATGCAACTTTATTGCCTTATTGATTTGGTTTAAGATTTTTATAACTCGGTAATCTTTTGTTGCATTGCATATACTTACACCGAGTAATCTTTGTACCTTTCGTCATTTGTGAGTGTATACACTATTCTTTTCTCATTGAAAACATTGAATTCGTCGGTAATCTCACTATTCTTTCATTTGACTGTTCATTAATTGAGTTCATACTTAAAATGTGTTACTTGATCATGATTTTCATATATTATTTTGATTCGAGAATTGCGTAAACTTTGTGAAATGATCATATGCCCTCTTTGTTATATTAACCCATATGACCTTGTCCTCATCTTACATGTTTACCCTCGTTAACCCATTTGAGCCTAAATATTAGCCCTTCGTTTCATCACCCAAAATCCCATAACTAACTCCAAATTAGAGTTTTAGCCCATACATACACTTTCCATACCTTTGTTTGGAATGTTGTTTGGGATTGAATGTTGTTGTTATGATGTCGGTTGCAATTTAGGCATATGAGAGTTTGAAAAGTAAAGAAAAGAAAAAGAAGTGAAAAAAGATGAAAAAGAGAAAGAAAAAAGCAAAAAAAAACAAAAGAAACATGAGAAAAAGAAAGATAAAGTTGTAAATGTTGTATAGTGTTCAATAAGCTTTGATTACTCTCCCCAATGATATATCTAATTCCGCTTTGGAACTTGTTTTCCAATTTTTATATTGCCCGCATTTTCCCATTATCCCGAGTTTTCATTCCCAACATTTTGAATCCATACATACATATCCTTCATTTCATACCCTAGCCTAGACTACATTACAACCTTATACAAGTCCTATGTGATCTTAGGTGCATGTAATTCAAAGGTCATAATAGTTTTGATAATCTGTGAAAATGCATCTCGCCTCGTTTAGTGTGCGGTATGTTTCATTGAGATTACAATTTTTCATTTTATATATAGCGTTCTTCATTTGTGACATGTGTGCGGCCTAGTTTCCATTTACATTTACTATTTATGCCCGCATGTTCCGTGTGTTACCTCCCTATTTTGAGTGAATTCACTTGATGAGCATAATGCCCGTGAGGATTGAATGTATGCTTGCTTTAATGCTTATCCGATTTATATAAGTTTTTTGCCAAATCTACTTTGCATGTGCTCACTCCCCTCCGACATTTTAAGGTTTTAATTCTATGAGGTGCATTCTATAATGTTAATGATTTGGACTTTTGTTTGAATTCATTCAATTTGCTAATAATGCATATGAAATCGTTTTTGCCATTATTGGGCTTTTCGCATGTTGGTTTGGGCATATTTTGAGGAAACCATGTGATGTTTGTGGGTAGCATCCCTGAAAACCCTCACGAGACGACACTCGTCCACTAGGGTGACCTAGGGGTTTAACGGCTTATTGCTTATGCTAAATGCAATCGAATCACCCGTGAAAGTGGCCTTTTGATTTTATACCATACTTGTGGACTATCTCCTGCTTTTGGTTTTCTTGTAGTTCTTGTTGCATCCTATTTCATTGCTAGGGACTAGCAATGTGTAAGTTTGGGGGTGATGATACGCAAATATTGCGTATTTCATCCTTCGAACGGACAATGTGTAAGTTAGGGGGTGATGATAATCAAATATTGCGTATTTCATCCTCCGAACGGACGCATTTTATCCCCCTCGGGTATCTTATTCCCTATATTTATGCTCGTTAACCAGACAACCTCGGATTTCTACGTTAACATGTTTTGTAGGGGTTAATTGAGCGTTTATAGGTATTTGGATGCTAAGTGTGAAGTTCAGACGCATTCCACTCAATTTTCGTATGCGATCGCACCTTCAACATCTACACGGAAGTTGTATCCCTCCTTGCAAGCTTCGCGTGGCCGCAAACGGTGCGCGATTTCGAGTCCGTATGAAGAAGTTACGGCGATTCTAGCGGACAGGAAATGCAAGCATGCAAAAACAGCAATGCAGTGTGTTGATACCTGCTTGATCGATCGATCGACGATTTTGGTAGATCGATCGATCCTTCTCAACAGTGGACTTTTTTATTCTTGATAGATCGATTGACGATTTTGGTCGATCGATCGATCCCCTGTTTCCAGGAGATATTTTGCCTTTTCTTTTCTTTCTTCTTTTCTTTTATTCCACTTACTATAAATACCAAATTTTGTGTAAATATCAGACATGAAGTTATATACACGATTTTAGGATAGTTTTAGCTTAGAATAACTTAGGGATTGAGGGTTTTGAAGAGTTCTTCTTCAATTGTTCTTGGTTTGACAACCCATTTGGGTTGAATGTTTCACTATTCATCATCCTCTCCATTAATATAGTTTGTATTTCATTATTTCTTGCTTTGATAATTAGGTTTACATTCTTTGTTAATTAGTTTAAATGCTTTGATTTACTTGCTTTCTAGTGTAACTTTACCGCGTTTATTTACCGCTGTCTTTATCGCGTTTTTAACATGCTTTCTAGGTAATTTAAATTAGGTTGTGTTTGAATGGAACTCACTCGGGTTAAAGCGCTGCTTGGCTTTGGTGATAATGTTTACGGGTCCATTTTGGGTGCGTTGTCCTAGTTATTACGCCTAGGAGATTTTACCGGGCATATCATGTATGTCCCGTGCCTACCACCTTTCGCACGTAATTTTTGAGATAGTTGTTGACGCCAAAATCTTATTAGGCTTTAATGCGGATTTAAGGGCGTGACAACCCTTGATTTAATTAACTGTCGAAACGAGACGCATTCTAAATAACTCGTCGACCCATGTAACCATTTTATACAAATTAACCCGGGTGAGGGATATTAGACGCAACCTATAGTTTTATCGCTTTGTTAATCTAGTTTCATTTCACTCGCCTAGTTAATCATTTCCTTTTATGCATCTTTTACTTTTTAGTTTGTAATTCACCTTTTGCAACTTTATTTCGGAGTACTAAATCACTTAAATTATAGCATCTCGTCCCTTTGAATTTTCAATACCTGACTTACCGTTGTGCTTGCCTCGCAAGTGTAGTAGTAATTTAGGTTTGTTTGTATCGAGTAGGCGAAACAAAAACAACGATTAGCATCTTTACACGCACTACTTTTCGCACTCGATCATATATGCAAACTAAAATACAATTTTTTAAAATACTAAAAAAAACACGTGTTTTTTTGGACGAGAGGTAGAGAGGTTTGGGATATCATTTGTCTTTTGATTGTTTTGAATGGGATATTGGTCCAATTTTTTTTAAAAAAATTCTTTAAAAGGCGATATCATTTCACTAAAGCATTTTTGTATTAAAAAAAAGTGCGCTTTATGCCTTTTACCAAGAATACAGCGCAAAAGGCTCAAGGCGATGCATTTTTTCCAAGACTTAAGCTTAGGCGCACCTTTTAGAACACTGAAAATAACTAAATTCAAACTCTCCAAAGTCGGATCCAGTTTGTTTGGGAATTTATTGATCCATTTTTTTGGTCGGGCATTTAAGTAAAAGTTAACCTGATTAGCGTCTTTACCTTATTCTGGAGTCCTCGTGGTACGTTCTACCCATTAACCCTTAATATCATCATAATATTTTGCTTCGAGTTTGTGTACATCAACCTTTTTTTATCTTTTCAATTTTTTTCTTACCCTCTCATTCATTTTCCCTCCCTGGCCTCATTCTTCAAGAAGTTGTTCCATTGGCCAATGTGAATTTTAATATTTTGGGAAACTTCATCTTTCATCCCAAAACTATCATAACTCGTTGCATTCTTCGAGAAAAAATTCTTTCGAAGATTCCTTCGATAGGTTTTCAAATAATCATTTACTTTGGAAAGAACCTTTGGCTTCAAACCGGTTGAGAATGAAAATGTCTTATTAAGTTGTTCCAAACGTCATCCTTTAAGGCAGGATCAACCTTCGTCCAATTTTCTGCGCCCCCAATGCCCACAATCATCTTTTTGAGAGACAAACAATGGATTTTAAAAAGCTGAATGTCTCCTTTATCACCGATTGGGTTATCCCCGCTAACGGAGAACCCAATGCGCTTCTTAAGGTTGGCTTGGGATCCATCGACCGCAGTAGTAAGTGGTGTAAGAATATTAGGGTTTTCTTTAGTTTGACTCATAGTTGGAGTATAATGAATTTTCGGCATAGTGGAATATTGATATATAGAGGACATGATAATTTAGTTTGGGGTGTAGGAGAGAGCCGAGTTGGCAGTGTTTCGCTATTTTGTTGATTATTGTCATTTCTCTTCAACATTTACTATAGTTAAATACAATTAGCAACATACCCAAGAAAATACGATTTACGACTATATATATGTACATACCTTTTTGACAACATATAAAACATGCTCAATGTGTCAGATTTCCATCCAATCAGTACTCGTTTTTAAAAATTCGTGAAATTTTTTACACGGCCAACTGGGCGAAAGCATGTCTATAATTGACGTACAAATGTCTGTGACATGAACTTGGAATCCTTTCTTCTTCAACTTATTTGCAGGATCAATTTTAATACTCATATGTCGCGAGATTTTGCAATCTGGGTGAATGCTTTTTTTTTACGAAATTATATCCACAAAGGATGAATTTTTTTTCAACCTTTTTTAACAGTATCACCAATTTTAGTGACTTATTGGGATTATGCAGGCGAAATATATTCACTACTGCCTCTTCCCGACATTCTGGAAATTAAAATAGAATAATAATTAACGGTTAGTCTTGCGAGAGATCAATTCTACGATTTGTAAGGTAGTTAAATTACTCAAATTTCTATTTACCATACTTGTAAATCAGAGTTCCCTCTATATAGCGTTCACTAATGAAAGATATTTTAGTGCGATCAAATTGCACCCTCCTGAGAAAATATATAGAATGGTGTGAATATTAGTCGTAGAGGTAATGTCTCTAATTAATCCTAAACAAATTGTGGTTTTCCGTCTGATCAATCAGACACAACAAGTACAATTTAAGATCATTTAATTCAATTAAACCTAAATTTACTATATGTTCACCAAATGTGCAATCCCTTGCACCAATTTGTGTTTACTCAATCAACAACCATTTAAGGGAGGGGTGAACACAACCACACTAAGTTAACCAAAGGACTCTATTCTAAACATTTAGTCGTTAAGACATGTTAGGCGTTAGTCAAACAATTAGTTAAAGTTTTATCATGAGGAATTAATAGAGTGAGCATTTTAAGTATTCATCATCTGTATCAAAACAAGATCATTCAAAACAAGCCACAACAACTATCAACCCAACAATTCAACACAAGTTTATTCTCTAATCATTCTAAATTGTTTACTTGATTGATTTCCAAGAACATAATTATATAACATTAGATTTCATATACAATTCTACATAAAGGGTTTCATATACAACTTCTAACAATAAATAGGGTCATATTTCTATATAGAATATGTAAGAATAATCGAGCACACACACATACACTCACACACACATAAACACACCCACATTTGTTATGTACACTTAAACATGATGAATTGCCACTTGGACCAAAATTTTAAATCTACGATCTTCAATGACAATGGACCCCATTAGAAGGATTAAATGGTATAGTTAAAAAACATTAATCATGTTAAAAAATTAGTTGAAGGCCTAATATTGCTAAAAATTACTTTCTTTGACTAAGATAAAGTATTTTTCTTTGAAGGCCTAATATTGCTAAAAAATTAGTTATGTGAAAAAAAATAGTACAATGAAATGGATAAATTTCCATGGTAATGGAAAAATATTACAAAGAAAAAATTATTTAGAGTTAATTAGGTGAAAAAATGTTATTAATCATAAATTTAATAGTAATTTCATAATAATACCCAATAAAATGGATAAATTACCCAAAAACATCAATCAAATTTGAACAACAACCAATATATATAATTTCATACCTTGAATTTCATAGCAACAACTAATAGATATAACTCATTAATTCAATAGTAATTTTATACCTTGAATTTTGTAACTCATTAAACATTAACAACAACAACAAAAATTATTAACAAACACACACACGCAATAAAGCGCACACACACAAGTAATAAAAGACACTTACACACACTGAATCGCATGCACACACATAAACACACTGAATCGTGCATACACACACAGTGAATCGCACACATATACATAAATAAAACAAATGGGTTTGGGTTTGAGATTTATCGGGAAACGAAATATACCTTGTGTGGAGAGAGAGTTTCCCTAGAAAATTAGAAAAGAGAGAGAGAGAGAGAGAGAGAGAGAGAGAGAGAGAGAGAGTTTTGGGTATGGGTGAAATAAAATATGGGGTTCTGGTTTTTTTATACCTTAAATGGGGTCACTCTCCAAAATCATGACCCACTATGTGACCCAGTAATGAGCTAAACATGATCACGATTATCGACTGTGACCCCATTGGTGACCAATTGAAATCTCGAGAAATTATCACAGTTCTGGACTACGACCATGGAATGTGACCTCCTTGAAATGGGTTTGGGGCTCACGATTTTAAACCGTGATCAATGTTCACTGGTAATTGTCATGGGTGGTTCACGTTTGTGGACCGTGACCACCTTTGTGACAAAAATAGCGAGAAATTTGGTGCCATAAAGGGTCACGGGTGAGTTACCATTTTGAATCGTGGCCCCCTTGGTCAGGATTCCTGACCGTGACTATCCCATTAATGAGGTCACACTAAACCCTGATCACACGTGTGGGCATGGTTAATAACTAGGTGTCATGATTTTAGATCGTGACAGCCTGGTCGCGATTTTAGATTGTGACCAATTTACTATGACCATTTTTTATTTTTGGTGTAATGTTGGGTCTATGGTTACCAAGCCAGTCATAAAAGCCAATCTAGAGAAGATTCATGGTTTGTTAGATATGAAATCTCCAAGCATAGTCAAGGAGGTCCTAAGCTTAGCTGGAAGAATTTATGCCCTCAACTGATTTGTTTCAAAGGTCGAAAACAAGTGCCTTCATTTCTTTAAAGTCCTAAAGAAGACCTTTGAGTGAACCCTTGAGGCTAAAGAGGCTTTTAAAAATCTCAAAAAGTGCTTAGGGTCTGAACCCCTATTATCTCGGACCGTCACAGGGGAGCACCTATATTTAAATCTTATTGTTTCATCAATTGCTATAAACTAACTGTTATTAGGGAAGCGTTTGGGGTTCAGTAACTTTTTAACTATGTCAGTCGAGCCCTCCAAGGGGACACAAAAAAAATCCAAAGATAGAGAAACTGGATTTTACCCTATCGTGGACCCAAAATGACTAAGGTCTTAATTCTAGTCTCACTCCATCGTGGTAATAACTGATCAACCTCTCGGGCAGGTCCTCCCCAAGCCTGACACCTCAGAAATACTCGTTTATCGAATTGGGGAATTTGATATCAGTTATCAACATCGAAGTGCTATTAAGGATCAAGCCTTAATTTTATTTTATTTTATTTTAGAGTTCATCAATCTAGAAGACGTGGAAGAAGAAACCAAAAACTCTGGAGTTGAGCTCCCATAATGCCCAAAGAGACCATAAAACCCTTATTCCATGACCTAAACCTCACGTATCCCACTTGGGTATTACACATGGATGACTCCTCAAACAAATAAAACAACGAGGCTAGACTTAACCTAGAAATTCTCATAGGAAGTACTATTTATCTTGACCCCCCTCTTTAGATTCAAATACTCTAATAATAAATTAGAATACGAAATGGCAGGATTAGTCCGGCCATCCACTAAAAAGCTCAATAGATAGAGGCCACGAACGAATCTCGGCTGGTGGTCAATAAAGTCACTGAGGTCTATGAGGCCAAAGGGGATAAGATGACAAGTTACTTGGCAATGGTGAAACATCTCACCAAAATGACCCCTAAATTTTTCATCTCAAGAGTTCCACGAGCAGAGAACTCAGATGATGACCACCTGGCGAAAGTAGTTTATTCAGATGAGATAGACCTGAAGGTTTGGGTAATCATTCTCGATCGGCCAAGCATTACTCAATTATAAATCAACACCGTAAAGATTGATCAAGGCTAAGACTGGACGACTCCCATAAAATCCTACCTCAAAGATGGTATCGTGTCCAAGTAAAAGATCAAAGCTATGAGGATAAAGTGAAAAACTTCTAGGTACTACCTGAAGAATGGGGGTATTTTTTAAGAACTGATACTGCTCTGCATCTCAGCGGTGTCTTAAGCCTTCAGAAGCTAGCCATGTGCTCAGAGACCTCCATGAAGGTATTTATGGTGCCCACGCAGGCCTAAAGACCTTAGTCTACGAGGTTTTGAGGCACTTTTACTTATGAACTATGTCTAGAAAGGAAGTGAGAGGCTCGTTATAGCATTATGAGAAGTGTCAGGGATTCACTTTTGTTCCAAGCAAGCCAGTAGAGAAGATGGCTTTGATGCTAAGTCTATGTCCCTTTGCTCAATGGGGGTTGGATTTTGGTTATACCTCTACCCCTCAACAAATCTCAAAATAAGTTATGCTTTATGGCCATTAAATAATTCACCAAGTGGATTGAGGTTGAGCCCTTAGCCACCATCACTAAAAAGAAAATGATCAATGTAATTTGTAAAAAATGGCATTTGCAGGTTTGGCCTACCTTGGGCCGTAGTCTTAGACAAATGGCAAGATGCTTGAAAATTCGTCATTCAGGGAGTTCTGTTGAATAAGAGGTTAGAGAAGACCAAGGGACTATGGGTTGAGGAATTATCGAGCATTCTGTGGGCCTACACGACCATAATCAGATATTCAATAAGGGATTTCCTTTCTCCTTAACATTCAACACAGATTCTGTGATCTCGACTGAGGTTAAAATACGCAGGGTATCTCTGTTTGAGCCACGGGCTAATGAACAAAGTCTGAAGGTGTATATATATGGGTTAGAGGAAAGAAAAGAGGCTCCAATGGTATAAATGGAATCTTAAAAGCAAAAAATAACCTCCTACTTGAACAAAAAGGTTCGCCACATAAAATCCAAGCAAGTGACTTGGTTTTAAGAAAACTGGTTCTATCCATCAAAAATCTGACAGAAGGGATGATACGTCCGAAATGGGAAGGGCCCTATATAGTCACTAAAATTGTTAGGCTTGGATTCTATTACCTCAAAGACATAGAGCGATATGAAGTTCCTCGTCCCTAGAATGTAGGGCACCTAAAAAATACTACCAATGATGTATTCAATGATCAAGTGAAATGAAATGAAGCATTTTGTTACTCACAGTGAATTTAATATAAGTTTTCTTTTCAGAGTTATAAGGAATTCAACCTTGGATCTAACACCTAACGTCTGAGGACCCACAAAATCGAGTTTCAAGGACTTCAGCCTTGGTTCAAAACTTAAACTAAGGTCTAAGAAGCCAAAATAAAGAGTTGTAAGGATTTAAGCCTTGGCTGTAAGTTTAAGATAATGTCTCAGAGCTAAATTTCAAGTTGCAAGGATTCCAAAGTTGGCTTGGGACTAACACATAAAGGCCTCAGGTACCAAAAAATGCTACTATCCAAAGGTCTATATGACCCAAAACTCATCGTAACAGGACCCAATAAAGACTTAAAAGAGTTATTGAGATTTTCACCCATAAATTCCCAGAGGTTAAGGTCTAAGGACCCGTTGACAACCCACCAAAAAAGGGTTCTTTTTCACCAAATTTTCCTTTATATCACAAATCAACCCCCCCCCCCCCCCTAAAAAAAACTATTTTGCATAAATATTTAAGTAGCTATAACTTCAATTTTGATTTTTTTTGGCTGGAGTGGTTAAGTGTGCAAATAAAAAATTGTCCAAAACTTCAGTTTTTATTAAATAAATGTTCAAGTCCCTAAATCCAGAGGTCTGTGACTCTTTATGGGACTCCACATTCAAAATTTTCTGAGTTTGGAGGTTGAAAGATACTTATAAGGACTTCAGAATTTAAATTTTTTCTAAGTCCATAGTTCCCAAGACCATTATGAGGACTTCAAAATTTCAAAATTTTCTACATTCGGAGGTCGAATGATCCTTATAAGGACTTCAGAATTAAAATTTCCTAAGTCCGAAGTTCGAAAGGCCTTTATAAGGACTTCAGATTTAAAACTCTTCAAGTCTAAAGGTATCAAGACTCATTTGTAAAAACCCACCATTCAATACCACTAAGCTTAGAGATCTCAAGAGTCAATGGGGGGCTTAAGGTTAGGTAAAATTTTAAACCTTGTGTCTTAGGATGATTTACGGGTTTGGGCTAAGTGTGCAAAAAAAAATTGTGGGCTTTTGTATTACAAAAGCACAAGTATCAAGCGTGTTACGGTTCTAAGGCTTAATGCCCACTATAGAATCTCAGTATTGACTTGGGAAATTGTGCAAGTATATGGTAGAGGTCTAAGGGCACTCAGATTTACTTCAACAAATTTACAACCCAAGTCGTTTTGCTTTACTAAGTAATCTTTGGTCTGAGGGTATACTACATATTGGGAGACCTCAGACATTTCAGGTAGTGCATAAAATTTCTTAGTAAAGAAAAAAGTAAAGAGAATATGAAGTGAAGATCTAAGAACAACAAAGTTTCATGATCTCAAAACTATTCTCTCATTAAAGTATTTAAAATTGTGAGATTACATTAAATGTCCCAAAGCCAACCAAAAGTTTAAAAAACTTATTACATAAAAGTCATTCAGATTGTGGGGATCCATGAGAGCTTCACTTTGTGGAAGAAAGGCAGATTCATCTCCCTTGAGCCTTTAATCTTTAGCATTGCTATTTTCATCATTTGAACTATCCTCTCTAGATTCATGGGCTTCAGCAAATAAGCCAAAAATGTTCACCTCACGAAATGACCTTTTAACCTTTTCCTTATAAGCACTAACTCCATAATTATAATTCTGGAAGAAGTATTTCTTATCTGGCTTAGAGTTGAGGTATGTGTACACTTTACTCTTTATGGTCTAGTGAATCTTCCCTTGAAGATAGAATAAAGCACAAACACCCCGATGTACTTTTTCTATAGCTCCTGACCCCTGGAGGTCAGATCCTCCTTAATGGTAATGAGCTCTCGAACTGATCATTTTAGAAGTTCTACCTCGCCATTAATATGGAGAAGTTTTTCCTGAAGGCCTTGGATCTTAGCCTTCTAACATTAGAGAGCCTCTGTTATCTTCATAAGCTTAATCTTGTAAAGAGCATAAAGTTCTTCAACCTTAGCTAGGGAGTCCCTCGCAGCAGCCATTAAAGAAGCATTATCCCTCAAAGTCGTATCGTCTAGCAGACTTTCGTGCTATAATATAGTTAGTCGAGCCTTCAGGTCATCCTTATCCTTCCTAAGGAGATTTGTCTCCACTTTTTAATTATTGATCATTCGCTCTAATTTCATCCGGGTAAGGGTCCATCCCTCTGCTATCTTAATGGCCCCACTTCATCCCTTGCTGCCATCAATAGCATCAGCCGGAAGAGCCTAAGTTGGGTAATAAGACAACAGAAATATAAAGAGATATAAGAACAAATAAAAAAAATGAAAGGACAAAGATAAAACTGGAAGAAATTTAAGGATACATTGCCCAATAAAGGGATCAACTCCTCAGCATTGACAAAAGTCCCCATGGCCCTCAAGTTAGCCACAACATTATTTCATTTGGTCTTGGCCACTAAGTGGAGGGAATCCACTAAAGAAGCATAAGAATTCATTTTCTCATTGAACGTAGGTATGAAGTACCTCTCTACACCATCATTCGTGGCTAGCCCCTATCACTAGATAAGGGATTCGACATCTATCTTCAAGTCCACCTTCTCTTGAGGGAGAATTACTTTCTCCTTTCCTTTACTCATTGAGACTAGGGGATGCAAGTCCTATAGAATAAAAGAATATCCCTGGGTTTCCCCAGGGGTTCCACCTACCCCAAATGTTTCTTGCAACTAGGTTAGGATTTTAGTTTTGGGTTCTAGCATTAAACTTTCAATAGAACCAGACTTAAGGTCTGCCTCTTTCACCAGTTCAACATCAGAAGGTGGGGGACCCATCGATATGTTAAGATTAAACCGCTTGGTAGTCCTATAAACTTTTTCCTTGTTAGTATTGTCCCTATCAGAGGTCTCTCGGATGAATCACTCATCACTCATTATTCGTTTCTCTTCCTGTTTATTTACTATATCAGTAATTAGGAAAATGTTGTATATTAGAACAACTTAAATAAATAAGGAAAAAGAGGATATAAGGTTAACCATTTACTAGGTCGGTCTTTATCTTCATCAAAATCTAGCATTATAATATCTTCAACCATTGGAGGGGATTAATTTTGCCTTGCGAGTGGTTTATCTCCTTATCCCTCATAGGTCACCTCAATAATAACTATCCTCTTAAGAGACACCACAACAAGGGGCTCAAACACTAGTGATTCCCCAACTATAATTTTAAGGGTAAAAGGGGAGGCCCTAAAGCTTATACACTCAGGCTCAGGCCTTATCCCACTATCCAAAAGGAGTTGGGCTATGATGAAGGTCTCAAAAGGAAAACCTTATTTATCTCTTTCTTCTCCTTCTCAGAGGACTTAATAGTTGCTGCAAACAAAGAAATAGTATCATTAAAAGGTTAACGCCCCAAAATCGATTAAAAAATATACAGTTAAAGGCGTACCTAGAGCTGGAGGGATACACCACAAGTAGGGGCAACCCGCTGGATCGTCAGGTTTAGGGGCGATGAACCTTGGAATTAGCCTGACCCTCAAATTTCATATCAGAGACTCTGCCTAAAGGGGAGGCACTATCATATTGAATAATTGTTAATAAAGGAAGGATATAATAAACCACTCAAGTCATTAGCTTTCTGGCATGAGAAAATGCCTTTGGCTAGCAAAGACGGTAGCCCATGTAATACCTACAAAGAAGAACCTCTCTCTCCAGTTCTTGGGGGCAATATGTCTATCCCTGGAAAAGACCACAATAGCCTTTGGGGAGAGATCTTTTAAACCCTTGTTTTTTTAACTTTCTTTGCTCGAGGACATGATATAAATTAAAGAATTGGTCCAACGCCACATCTTGATAACTCCCACTAGCCTCCCTAAAGGCTAAGATTATGGCCATCATGGATCTCCAGGAGTTAGACACCAGTTGGGAGGGAGAAATTCCAATGGCTTTCAGAATCCTTAACACTGACAGAGGAAGGATAAATGAATCCATGAAAAAATAATTCATTAAAGCAGACATGCTGAGGGACCAAGAAGCAGACCTTTCATTTGGTTTTATTGACCTAAAAGTGATAGAGTCATGCATTTGATAAGTCCTTGAAAAATGAAATGTTCCGATTATATGAATAAATTATATATTAGGTCACCCACACACAAACCAAATTATATTATTTCAAATTTTATATTGATTAAATTAGGTGAACCTAAACATGCAAGATATTGAAACTAAATGAAAAATCAAACCATAAATAGAAGATAGGAGATAGGAGATGAGGAAAAATCCCTTTTGGGAAAAACCTATATTTCAGCACTATTTACAACTAGGTAGTACAGAACAAAATCTATAGACTTACAAAACTTAGAGATCCACTAAGTGATGCAATAATGTCTTCAATCCTTATTGTCAATATCCAGCGATGCAGATCCAACAACGCCCCACTGCAAGATTCACTTGCCTCGGTGTCCACCGATCAGCCTCTGGAAATAGTATTCCCATCTTTAACAATAGAAAACCAACTTCATAAGGGTATGGACATGTATTATGATCTTCTAGGGTTTAATAAATGATCAATAAATCATCCAAGGGTTTTGATTTGGAAAACAAAAGAGTTTTAAAGAAATTAGGATACGGAGACCTTTCGGATATGTAAGGGAAAACAAATTTTGCCAAAAGTTATGAGAAAATCATATCCCAAGATCCCCCTTTTCAGAAAACAAGAATTTCGAGAGTCACAAATTTTAAGAAATATCGTTCGAACGAAATTAAGACCTTTTTCAAAAGAAAATGCTTAACTCATTCGAACGAACACCAAATCTCGTTCGAACGAGCTTCGAACGATATTAGTTTTCTAAATAGAAAATTATCTTTTGATGTTCGTTTCAGTGAACTGTTAATATCGTTCAAACAAAGACTTAAAGTCGTTCGAACGACTTAAAAAATGAATAAAAAGTCTTTGAAAATCATTTTAAAAATAGGCCTCGAATATTTGATAAAAATAACTCCAGAATAAAAATGTTTACACATAATTAAAAACCAAATACCTTATTGATGATTATAGTGACGATCTCAACTTTTTTGATCTTTGATTGTTGCTTTGGGTCACTAACTTGTCTTCACTTGCAGCTCATGAGAATGTATAATATGATGAAAGTGTAAGGGAATATGACAAACTAAAGTAGACTGAGCAATTATAATACTTGCTCTTATAAATCTCTCCCCTCGGTTTTTCGGTACAAAACAAAAAAAATGAAAAAAAATATAACCCCTAATACAATTTCAACTAATGTCCCTCCTAAACCTGAAAAGGAAAATACACATGTGGCATTGTTTTCAACTGAAAATCTTCATCGTGTAGTCCATGAAATCATCAAGTCGAGAAAGACTTACACACATGAAGAAAAAGAAATAATGTGATGTATGAAGTTTAAAGAATACACAAAAACTTCCCCTCAATATGTTCTCCCCCTTTTTGTCTGTAATAAACAAAGGGTTAAAAACTAATCCTAAAGTGTTAGCAGCACAAGAATCCAAATATAAAATATTATCACAAAGAATAAATTATAAAGCACATGCGATGAAACTTCAAAGAAGCAACAAAGTATTTTTTAAAGTATTTGAATGTTTGTGTATGTAAATATGTATATAAGTACAAATACAAACAATCACACCATAGAGTAGGGAAAAAATATTTGAATTATGGAAATGAGATGAAATTGTGTGAACTCATTGCACGAAAAATTCAACATGGGCATACATAGCAAAGGTGCACGAAGTCAAAGAGATACTCCTAAAGAAATAACTCAATTCAATCTTTGGTGTAAAAATGTTGAATGAAATGAAATTGAATTAACTTATGCAAAATGTCATAAATTTCAATGCTTCTCAAATCAATAATGCCAAACTATTTAATGGTTTTAAAGGAATTTTATTCTGCAAACCCACTGATCTTCAACTTATAACACCCTAGAATTCTCAAATTGTAAGGATAAACTCTTAAAATTTTCAAAGGAATCATACAACTCATTTGAATGAATCATCAATGAAAAAAATAAAATGGCATTGGAAATTCTATTTTTATGTCTCGAAATCATCTTTTAGGCTCTTTCCAATGGTGGCCTCTAACGCAAAGAATAGTGCTTCTTTTGTATCCCATTTCCATTACTTAAACAAAATGAAATTTTTCAGGAAAAGAAATTCGGTCAGTGGTTCTTACAAGTATAAATAGTTCCTAGTACATTAGATTCATTATTAATCACGATTGATATGAGAATGCCTTATTCAACATATGCGAAGCATGTACAGTGTTCTAAAGGTTAATGCATGTCTGCAATAAAGGCGATATAAAGAGTCTACCATAAAGGAAGAAATTATCAATGAACGACGCAATGGTAAACATGAATTTTTAATCACACAAATGAAACGAAGCCAAGCTCTCATAACACCATGAGTAAGTCACATGAATATATGGAATGAAATTGTGATTTGAACATCTTAAATGCGCATCCATATATATCGCAAACAAAATACAAAAATATTTTTACACTTTTGAAAGTTTTTTTTATCAAAAATAAATATTTTTGAAAAATTTTGAAACGTTTTCTAAAAGAAAAGAAAATTTATTGGGTTTTTTAAACAATATAAACATAAGAATACAATCTAGAAATAGGGACAAATATAACAATATTACAAACACATTATACTAGAAATAATACACAAAATCAATCAATGGAATAGATACCCAAAAACTTTCTAAGATCCTCAAATACAAGTTCATCTAAAGTTTTAGTGGAAATATTGGCCAATTGACGTTCAGTACTCACAAAATACAAGAAAATGATCTTCCCCTTGATAAAATCACGAATAAAGTGCTCATAAATCCTATTATGCTTCATACGGGAATGTTAGACCAGATTATAGAAAATGTGAATTACACTCGTATTATCACGAGAAATAGCCATTATGCCTTGAGTAAAGCCATAATCTTCCAACATTTGCTTCATCCATAAGAATTGTGAGCAATAACTCCCAACGACGATACTCGGCCTCCACCGTGGATAAATAAATTGAGTTTTGCTTCTTAATCAACCAAGAGACAAGAGCACTCCCAAAGTAAAAGCGTCCACCAAAAGTGCTTTTACAACCATCAATATCCCCAGCCCAGTCTGAATCTGAATAAGTAAAAAATGATCATCGGTATCAAAGGAATACCAAATTCCATAAAAAAAAAGTGCCACTCACATATTTGATGATATACTTACGTGCAAGAAAGTGTGAATTTTGGGGACGCTGGGTAATATGCACAAACTCCAACACTAAAGTCTATGTCGAGACAAATAAAGTCAAGTAAAGGAGATTACCTACCATACTCCTATAAAGTGCTTTCTCTACGTACATGCCTAAAGTGTTTTTGCTAAGCTCCATCGAAGAACTCATGGATGTACGTGAGTGCTTAGTAAACTCTAAACCAAACTTCTTCACTAGGTCCCTAGCATATATAGATTGATATATAAATATCCCATTCTCGAGTTAATGCACTTGGAGACCCAGTGTAGAAGGGTGTTTCAAGCCAACCCAATATACATATTGGGATAAGGAACCCTCAATGCCCTCCCCCCACAACTTACAGAAAAATATTGGGGTGAGGTACCCTCAATGCCCTCCCCCCTCAACCTATAGAAAATATTGGGGCGGGGAGTAGTCAAGGTCTTCCCCTTCAACCTCTATAAAATGTTGGGGCGAGGATCAGTCAAGGTCTCTAACTCAACTACCAAAAAATGTTCGGGCGAGGAACAGTCAAGGTCCTCCTCCTCAACTGCTCAAAAATGTTGGGGCGAGGAGTAGTCAAGGACTTCCCCCTCAACTTCTAGAAAATATTGGCGCGAGGAGCAGTCAAGGTCCTCCCCCTCAACTGCCAAAAAATATTTGGCCGCAAAACCCCTCCTTCAATTCCCAGAAAATATTTAGGTCCCGAACCCCCAAGGTTCCCCTCCCTCAACTGCCAGAAAAAATTTGGGCGTGGAACCCCCAAGGCTCCCTTACCTCAACTACAAGAAAATATTTGGGAGTGGAACCCCTAAGGCCCCCCTCCCTTAACTACCAAATCATATTTAGGCGTAAAACCCCAAGGTTCCCATCCCTCGAGTGCCGAAAAATATATAGGCGCAGAACCCGCAAGGTCCCCCTCCCTCAACTGCCAGAAAATATATGGGTGCGAAACCCTAAGGTTCCCCTCTATCAACTTCCAAAAAATATTTAGGGGTAGAACCCCAAAGGTTCCCCTCCCTCATCAGCCATAAATACTTGGGCACGGAACCCCAAGGCTTCCCTCCCTCAGCTGCAAGAAAATATTTGGGCATGGAACCCCTAAGTCTCCCCTTAAGGACCCTTAGCTTCCAGAAAATATGGGACACGAAACCCCCGAGGTCCTTCAGTTTCCAGAAAATACAGGATGTGGAACCCCCAGGGACCCTCAGCTTTCAGAAAATATTGAATGTGGAACCCTCAAGGTCCCCCCGTCTCCAGAAAACAAGCCAGGAGGAGGAAGGGGATGTCATGGGAAACCCCTAATCATGAAAGATTATTCTTTTAAAGAATAAAAAATACTAACACTTATTTTACTGTACACATAGCCTAGTTGAGCACGTAGGGCTCAATTAGGCCAGTTGGGATCTCTTGGGAGTTTTGTCTTGGTGGATAAGAAACAAGGTTTGTTGAGAAATCCCAACCACTTAGCACTTTAAGATAGATATAATACTGGTAGAAAGGCCCTAGGGTCACCCAACCCCCACACACCTCACAGTCTGACACAACTAAGGTGGGGCCAAAGTGGTTGCTCATAAGAAATGAATATTTTGCAAAATGATTATAGCTAAAAGGGGGTCCTCAAGGCCCACTCAAGTTTTCAAGGATTTTATAGGAGGTGGTCTTTGAGACCCCCTCGAGTTCATAAAGATTTTAGAGGAGGTGGCCCTCAAGGCCACCCTCTCAAACTTATAAAATTTGTACCTCAAGTTACCGTTTCAACAGATATTTACCAAATAAGATATTTTGTCTCTATTGGGAGACATATTTGCTTTTTGACTTTGGTTTACACCAGGTGGAACCTGTCAGAGAGGATAAATTTCTGCACATGGGTAGGGAAAAATGGTACATTTCAAACCTTGTCCCTCACCAACCCTCTCATTTTTTGCGCCAAAAAGTGCCAACTCATCCCTAGTGCCCAAACATAAATAGGACCCCTAGGCAAGGTAAAAAATGATAGAAAAACTCAATATCACCGTTACTCTATCAAAATCACATAAGAACCTCCTAGTATTCTCTCCCTGCTCTCTCTATAAGTGTTGAGTGCCTTGTTCTTTCACTCCCCACTGACAGTCATCACTCACAGGAGTTCCTCTTGAGAAAAGTTACTAATATTGTTGTGAAGTTCATCTTCTTGAAGGGAGGGAGCTCTAGCTTGAGTTCCATTTTTACCAAAAGGAGATGGTTTTACCAGAAGATACTCTAGAAGTTCTTGAAAACCTTAAAGGCATAGTCCGTTGGAGTGGGTCACGCCTTACCCAATTTAGTATTATACCAGACCCCAATCACACTACCCTCTTACATTTGGCGACTCTGCTGGGGAGATATCCTCACTTTTGTGGACAAAAAAGGTTTCAAAATTTCTGAGCAGCTAGTTTTTCATGACATTCCACTTGGGAATGGAACTCATAGTGTCCAGACCACTCAGGAAGATGTGGTGGTGATCGGAGCAAAGACACCTATTCCTCAGGGAGGGCAGACCAGCTCATCGATAGTAGCTCCGATGATAAGTATGAGTCTTATGAGCATGTTTATTGAATTCTTGAAGCAAAATAATGTAGACCAATAAAATTTAGGTCAAGGCTATGTAACACCAGCAGCTGCCCCCTCTGTAGGGGCAGCCACCCCAATTGCAATTTTGGCAGAAGCAGCTCCCCCACAAAAAGTGGTATCGGGGCCAGTTGTGGCACCATCAAGCTCACCAGTAGCTAAGGAAGTGAGTTTGGAGGAATCACCCTCCAAAGTTGTTACTATGGAGGAGGTCAGGAAGTTGTTCTCCTCTTCTCAGAGGGAGGGTCCTCATTTGTATGATGAGTTGCAGGACCCCTACCAATAAGAGGAGAATGAGAAACCATACCTAGAGGGGTATAATCTACAAAAGTTTATAAAGTTTAGCGATAAAGGGGAAAACCCAAGAGAGCACGTGAAGAGGTTTGCTAAGTACCTGGTGGGTGCGCTGCACAACACCCTCTGTCTGCTCCACAGTCGTCGGAGTATCCACCTCACTCACCTGGAAATGATGAGACAAGGGCGAAGGTGAAAGAACTTGTATAATAGAAGCATGAAGAAAAAAAGGGCACACGTCGATAGAAGCCAAAGTCCTTTTTCCTGACGAATGCACATATAATCTTCCCAAGGCTGAGAAGTATAGGAAGTAGTAGAAGAACTGTCAATAGCCATTAGCTTAAGTGAGGAAATCATAGTCACAGAAGACATATACGAGGACCCCACTATGATCAATACCTCAAAAGAAGAACCCACAGAAGACATATACGAGAAACCCTCTGGGGGGCACCACAGAAGACATATACGAGAAACCCTCTGTGGTTAACACCTCAAGCGTGGAACCTGTAGCTGCCCCCACAAAATACAAGGAACCCCTTGAAATCGAAATGGTGGGCGAAGTGCCCACCAATTTAAAAAACTCGGTCGAGGAACCCTTCGCTGCCGTGATAGTAGGCGAGGAACCCTTTGTGGTCGAAGCGGTTGGCGAGGAACCTGAAGTGATAGGGGAGGAAATTCATATGGTTGAGGAAGCGTTTATGGTTAAAGAAGTAGGCGAGAAACCCTTTGTGGTTGAGGAACCCTTCGCCGTCACCAGAGCCTCTGATGAGGAACCTCTCTCAAATACACTGGCGATCAAGGAACCCGCCGTTACAAAGTCATCAGACTAGGAACTCCTTATAGGGGAAAACTTTTTTGAGGAACCCAAAGTAGTCGAGACTCCTAATGAGGAACCCCTTGTAGTGAAACTCATGGTCAAGGAACCTGCCGTCATAGTCAAGGAACTTGTCGTCATAGATGGAAACTCAGTTGAGAAACCCACAGTAGCGCGCCTAGTTGAGGAACTCCTTAAATTTAAAGGGGGTAATGAATCCTCTCTCAAATCAAGGCCCTCAAACAAGGAACCTTTTCCTACCACAGAAAACGACGAGGAACCCTGAGAGGTCCTTGCCCCAAAATGTGATCCTCCATCAACAGCCTCCATATCTAAAGCAGTAGGTGAGGAACCTGTGGTCGTCCTTGAAAGGTGTGAGGGACCCCTCAAAACCAAAGCCTCAGATGAGGAACCTAAGGTTGTGGAGGTACCTAACGAGGAACTCCTCGCGTTGAAGCTCGTGGTCGAGGAACCCAGAGTTGACAGAACTTCCAATCAGGAATCTTCGATGAAATTAGATCGTGACGAGGGGCCTCTGTGCGAGGAGACCTCCCCCATCTCAAGCAGCGGCAAGGAATCCACAGGGGTCCTCGTCCCTGAATCGAAACCGCCAGATGTTTCCACTGAAGTATGAGGTATCAATTATACCTTCTTAGCAAAGTTTAATGCTTATAAAACGTAAAGTTATCTCATATAGGCCATGGAGTCTCCTAGTGCATTTTTACTTGTTATTATTTCTCCACGAAATAAAATAGGACAACAGGTGTGAGAACACAAAAATTATTTGCAAAAGTTTAAAATTAAAATATATAAAAGGTACGATGGTTTCAGTACCTAAGGCTCCAAGGGCACTGGAGCGCTCACAGCCTTGAGCAAGTGCCAAGTATAAATATAAGATACGACAGTTTAGTACCTCAAGCTATAAGGGCATAGGAGAGCTCACAGTATTGAGAAAGTTCCAAGTATAAATATAAGGTACGATAGTTTTAGTACCTAAGGCTCCAAGGGCACCGGAGCGCTCACAGCCTTGATCAAGTGCCAAGTATATATATAATGTATGATAGTTTAGTACTTAAGGCTCCAAGGGCACTGGATCTCTCACATCCTTGAACAAGTTCCAAGTATAAATATAAGGTACGATAGTTTAGTACCTCAGCCTCCAAGGGCATAGGATCTCTCACAATATTGAGTAAGTGCCAAGTATAAATATAAGTTACAATAATTTTATCACATAAGGCTCCAAAAGCACTGAAGTGCTCACAGTCTTGAGCAAGTGCCAAGTATAAATATAAGGTATGACAATTTAGTACCTAAGGCTCCAAGGACACCCGAGCACTCACAGTATTGAGCAAGTGCCAAGTATAAATATAAGGTACGACAGTTTAGTACCTCGGGCTCCAAGGGAATAGAAGCGCTCACAGTATTGAGCAAGTGCCAAGTATAAATATAAGGTACAAAAGTTTAGTACCTAAGGTTCCAAGGGCACTGGAGCTCTCATAATATCAACCTTAGAACAAAGAAATAGGTTAAGTAGTCGAGCAAGTGCCAAGTATAAATAAAAGGTACGACAGTTTAGTACCTCATGCTCTAAGAATATAGGAGTGCTCACAGTATTGAGCAACTGCTAAGTATAAATATGTGGTACGACAGTTTAGTACCTAAGGCTCCAAGGGCACTGGAGCACTCATAATATCAACTTGAGAAAAAATAAACAGCTTAAGTAGTCGAGCAAGTGCCAAGTATAAATAAAAGGTACGACAATTTAGTACCTCATGCTCTCAGGATATAGGAGCGCTCACAGTATTGAACAACTGCTAAGTATAAATATAAGGTACGATAATTTAGTACCTAAGGCTCCAAGGGCACCAGAGCGCCCATAATATCAACCTGAGAATAAAGAAACATGTTGAGTAGTTGAGCAAGCGCCAAGTATAAATAAAAAGTATGACAGTTTAGTACCTCAGGATCCAAGGATATAAGAGTGCTCACAGTATTGAGCAATTGCAAAGCATAAATAAAAGTTACGACAGTTTAGTACCTCAGGTTCCAAGGGCACAGGAGCACTCACAACCTATATGCAAGTACCCCACGGTTAGAGTGTCAATTTCAAAATTTTAACTTTCTCAGCTATAGGCAACTACCCTATAGTTAGAGGGGCAGTTTCAAAAATTTTAACTTGCCCAGACTATATGTAAGTACTCCATAGTTAGAGGGGCAGTTTTTAAATTCTAACTTACCAGCCTACATGCAAGTACCTCATAGTTAGAGGGGCAGTTTCAAAATTTTAACTTGTACAGTTATGTGTAAGTAGCCCACAGTTAGAGGGGCGAATTTAAAAATAATAACTTGCTCAACTCATATGCTGGTACCTTGCAATTAGAGGGACAGCTTTAGAAATAATAACTTGATCACCTCATATGCAGGTACCCCAGAAGTTGGAGGGGTAGCTTCAGAAATGATGATTTGCTCATATCTCATGCAAGTACCTCGCAAAATATGGGGTAGTTCTAATTGACAAAATGCTCACAGTAAATAGAGCAGGTCAAAGTTAACAGACGTCAACGCAACACAGATGCAAAGATAGCCTCAGTGTACTTTTGGTCTAGGGTCCCTCGATATTGAAGAAACTAATGATGGCATACAAAGCTTTTTGGTTTGCCCAATGCAAAAGACTTTGCACGAGGGGACTATTGTATAGGAGTACTGACTTACAGTAAAAGTAATTCGTGGTGAGGGAGTACATTATGAAGGACCCCTCTGCCAACACCATAACCAAAGGAGTGAATGATAGTAAGGGAGTCCACTGCGAGGGACCCCTCTGCCAATACCACAGTAAAGGTATGATTTGGGCAAGGGAGTCCACTTAGAGTGGCTCCTCTTCCAATACCAACACAAGTAACAATTTGAGGATGAAGGATTACACCACAAGTGACCCCCTCAGCCAAGATTAAAATAAGAAATAGTTTACAGTGAGGAGTCCACCACGAGTGGCCCATCGACCAAGAGCAATGTTACAAAAGAGCTGGTGGTGAGGGGGTCCACCAAGACTGGCCCTTCAGCTACAATCGAAGGCACGAACAATTTATGGCGAGAGAGTTCACTTCGAGTGATCCTTTTGCCAAAGAAAAATACAAAGAGGAAAACCCAGGGAGAGGGAGCCCAATATAGGTTACCCATATGTCAAAGAAAGACATAGAAATGAGAGGGTCTACCCCCAATGGCTCCCCCTCAGTGCATAAACTGGAAACAAGGTAAAATGAGTTAGGGCGAGGAGACACACCTCGAGTGGACCCTCTGCCCAAAAGCAATGCAGAAAAGAGAATGATTAAGGATGAGGAAGTCCACCACTAGGGACCTTTCAGTCACTCCAAATCGAATAGTGTAATGATGTGATGGCATGAAACTTTTCATATTCCAAGACAAAGTGATCATTTCGTATAAAACCCTTAGGTCTACCCAACACAAAGACTTTTGTACGAGGGCACTAATGTAGAGGGGTGTCCAGATGCTATTCTAAAATAGCCAAGGGAAAATGAGCCCACCTAGAGGGGATTCTACTGCCCAAGTTAGCAAGAAAATATTTAGAGCGAGGAGGGGTCCACTTGAGTGGCCCTATGATGAGGTGTTATACTTATATTAGAGGACTCACAATGAACAACCCTTCTACCTAAGAATGAGGCCATAAAAAAGGTCCAAGGACGAGGCGTTTAAAGTGAGCAACCCCTCCTCCCAAGATAGAAGGCCACATAAAAAGGCCAAGGATGAGGGGCTCACCACGAACAACCCTCTACCCAAGATAGAAGGCTATAGAAAAAGGCCAAGGACGATGGGCTCACTATGAGCAATCCCTCTACCCAAGATAGAAGGCCACAGAAAAATGCCAAGGATAAAGGATTCACCGCGAGCAACCCATCTACCCAAGATAGAAGGCCATAGAAAAAGTCCAAAGACGAGGGGCTCACTATGAGAAACCCCTTTACCCAAGACAAAAAGGCACAGAAGAAGGCCAATGACGAGGGTCTCACCGCGAGCAACCCCTCTAAACACAATAGAAAGATGCAGAAAAAGGCGTACAAAGCCTTTTCGTCCGTCCAACACAAAAGACTTTGCACGAGGGGCTAATGTAGAAGGGTGTTTCAAGCCTACCCAATATACATATTGGGGTGAGGGACCCTCAAGGCCCTCCCCCCTTAACTTATAGAAAATATTGGGGTGAGGGACCTTCAAGTCCCTCCCCCCTTAACCTACAGAAAATGTTAGTGCGGGGAGTAGTCAAGGTCCTCCCCCTCAACAGCCAGAAAATGTTGGGGAGAGGAGCAATCAAGGTCCTCCCCCTCAACCTCCAGAAAATGTTGGGGGGAGGAGCATTCAAAGTTTTCCCCCTCAACTGCTAGAAAAAATTGGGTGAGGATCAATCAAGGTCCTCCGCCTCAACTGCCAAAAAATGTTGGGGCGAGGAGCAGTCAAGGTCCTACCCTCAACTTATAAAAAATATTGGCGCGAGGAGAAATCAAGATCCTCCTCCTCAACTGCCAGAAAATATCTGGGCGAGGAACCCCTCCCTCAATTTCCAGAAAATATTTGGGTGTTGAACCCCCAAGGTTCCCCTCCCTCAATAGCCAAAAAATATTTGGGAGCGGAACCCCAAGGTTTCCCTCCCTCAACTACTAGAAAATATTTGGGCGCAGAACCCCCAAGGTCCCCCTCCCTCAACTGCCAGGACATATTTGGGCGCGAAACCCCAGGGTTCCCCTCCCTTAACTGCCAAAAAATATTTAGGCGCAGAAACACCAAGGTTCCCCTTCCTCAAGTGCTAGAAAATATTTGGGCGCGAAACCCCTAAGGTTCCCCTCCCTCAATTGCCAGAAAATATTTGGGCGCAGAACCCCAAGTCTTCCCTCCCTCAACTACAAGAAAATATGTGGGCGCGGAACCCTCAAGGCTCCCCTCCCTCAACTGCCAGAAAATATATGGGCGCAAAACCCACAAGGCTCCCCTCAAGGTCCCTCGCTTCCAAAAAATACGGGACGCGAAACCCCTAAGGTCCCTCATCTCCTAGAAAATATTGAATGCGGAACCCTCAAGGTCCCCCAGTCTCCAGAAAATAGGCCAGTATGAGGAAGGGGATTCCATGAGTAACCCCTCATCATGAAAGATTATTCTTTTAAAGAATAAAAAATACTAACACTTACTTTATTGTACGGGTAGCCTACTTAAGCAGGCATGGCTCAAATGGGCCAGTTGGGATCTTTTGAGAGTTTTGGCTTAGCGGCTAAGGAACAAGGTTTGTTGAGCAATCTCAGCCACTTAGCACTTTAAGATTGAGAGAATACTAGTAGAAAGACCCTAGGGTCACCCAGCCCACACACACCTCAGAGTCGGACACAGCCAAGGTGAGCAGCCAAAGTGGTTGCTCATAAGAAATGAATATTTTGCAAAATGATGATAGATAAAAGGGGGTCCTCAAGGCCCACTCAAGGTTTCAAAGATTTTAGAGGAGGTGGTTTTGAGACCCCCCTCAAGTTCATAAAGATTTTGGAGAAGGTGGACCTCAAGGCCACCCTCTCAAACTTACAAAGTTTGTACCACAAGCTACCATTTCAAAAGATATTTACCAAATCAGATATTTTGTCTCTATTAGGAGACATATTAGATTTTTGACTTTGGTTTACACCAGGTGGCACCTGTCAGAGGGGACAGACTGCTGCACACAGGTAGGAACAAATAGTACATTTCAGACCTTGTCCCTCACCAACCCTTTCATTTTTGCACCAAAAAGTGCCATCTCATCCCTAGTGCCCAAGTATAAATAAGACACATGGGCAGGGTAAAAAATGATAGAAAAACTCAATAGCGTCGTTACTCTATCAAAATCACACCAGAACCTCCTAGTATTATCTCCCTGCTCTCTCTCTAAGTGTTGAGTGCCTTCTTGTTTCACTCTCCACTGACAGTCATCACTCACAGGAGTTCCTCTTGAGAAAATTTATTATTATTTTTGTAGAGTTCATCTTCTTGCAGGGAGGAAATTTAGCTTGAGTTCTATTTAACCAAAAGGAGATGGTTTTACCAGAAGATGCTCCAGAAGTTCTTGAGAACCTTAAAGGAAGAGTCCGTTGGAGTGGGTCACGCCTCACTCGATTCAGTATTTTACTAAACCCGATCACTCTACCCTCTTACACTAAGAAAAAAAAAAGAGCTCATCAACCATGCTCATAGCAAACTCATTTTTTGTCTTCTCCTAAAAAGTGTGAGCATGTTGGGAACATTTGGATCCAAAGACTATGTCATCCACATACACTTGGGCAATAAGGATAGCACCACCCTCTCACCTAACAAACAACGTCATATCAACGCCCCCTCTTTTGATGTCACGAGTTAAGAGATACGAAGTTAGCCTTTTATACCAAGCACATGGTGCTTGCGTCAAACCATATAAGACCTTATTTAGATAAAATACGTATCTCGAGTTCTTTGGGTTCTCAAACCCCCTTGGTTGTTCCACGTAAACCTACTCCTAAACAATTCTATTAACGAATATAGTTTTGAAATCCATTTAGTACAGCTTAAATCGTAGATGACATGCTATGGTAAACTAATGAACTCAATCCTAGCAATAGGATCGAATGTCTCGTCAAAGTTTACACCCTTAATCTATGTGTAACTTGAGCGACCAACCTAGCCTTATTATGAATAATAATAATACCATGCTCATTCATCTTAATCTTATGCACCCATTTGGTACTAATAAAATTAGTCTTTTTAGGTCGGAGACTAATTCCCTGATATCGTTATTCCAAAATGGAAATCTTTCACATATCTAATGCTCATCCTTGCGAGTGATTCCTTCACATTCTTGGGTTCTACGGTGGATGTTACCAAAAGTAGCTAACCACATTCTCTAGTTGAGCGTGAGTATTGACACTTAGTGTAGGATCACCAAGTATGTTGGAAGGGTCATGAATTTTTCAAACCCAAGAGGGTAAATCCTATTTATATCAAGAGCGTGGTCCACCGCAATGGTGTGAGTAATAATAAGATCATCACCGGGAGGTGCATTATTCTTACACAAAAGTCCAGGATCAATAAAAGTAATCGTTGCATCATCTCTAATTGTGACATTTATTGATTCCATGACCTTAGAGCTTTTAAGGTTAAACACGCGATAGGCTCTACTAGATGATGAATACCCTACAAATAGTCCCACATTGCTTCTAGATTTGAACTTCCCTAAGTGCTCTCTATCTCTAAGGATATAGTAATGACTCCCCCAAACTCGAAAATACAATAGGTTAGGTTTCTTCCCTATCTACAATTCATATGGAGTGTTAATGTGTGTGGAGGAAGATATACCCTAGTCACCGTTTGGCATGCAGTGGTAACTGACTCCGCCCAAATATGTCTGGGCACGTTCATACCAAGAAGTATTTATCCATCCATCTCTTGAATTGTTCGATTCTTACTCTTAACAATCTCATTTTTTCGAGGAATACGAATGGACAAAAACTTATGTTTGATGTCGAGCTCGTCACAAAAGCTATCTAACTTGACTTCTTTAAATTCAGTGCCATTGTCACTATAAATCCAATTTTTAGTGACACTGTGTGGATTCTGCAAAACACGACACTTGGTCGTTAGGAACTCAAGCGTTGGACTTTTCTCTAAGAAATCCAACGATAGAATATCTCAAAAATTCATTGACCATCACTAGAATATACTCCTTACCACCAATTCTCTTTGTATGCATGGGACCCATAAGATCTATGCGTATAAACTCTAAAAATTGGGAGATGGTAATGGAATTCAACTTCCTATTAGGTCTCTTAATTTGTTTCCCTTATTGACAAGGACCACAAGCCAATGAAATTGTTTTTTTAAGTGATGGTTGCGGTGAATTTGTTTTTTTTCTAATCTCTCAAGATCATCAAAATTGACATGACTTATTCGTTGATGCCAAAGGTCCATAGTGGAGACCTTATAGTTCTTGCACACTAAAGAGGACTTTTGAATGATACCATAGCGGTTGTTGGTAGTCCTTACGCCTTGTAAAAAAAATTCACTGGATTTATCATAAATGTTACACTCCGACAAGGCAAACTTTATCATAATGTTAGCATCGTAAAGTTGGCTTATGCTTATCAAGTTCGCTTTCAACCCTTTAATATACAACAAATTGTCTATCTTAGGAAAATTGGGTATCTATGTGCAACCTCGTCCTAATATGCTAGACTTACTCCCAACTCCAAAGGCGACTTTTCCTTCCTTATGATCCACAAGGTTTGATAAATACGACTTATCACCGGTTATGTTCTTAGAGCACCTGCTATCAATATAAAGTATTTTAAATCTTGAGAGAAACATGAACAATAAGAACTTTTTCATCATTCTAAGGTACATAAGATATGGTAACCTCTTGCTTTCCCCTATTATTATTGTCTCTGGTCATAACATTGGAAGTGTTCTCAAAAGGTGAAGACATCCTTTAAAATTCTTCCATTATGCTTTTAATAGTTGTGACTAGAAACTCAACTTGCTCTCTAAGACTAGCAAAGTCAGTATAATGTTGTATGTGAGCATATGTGTGAGAGACTCTTCCTACCTTA
Source organism: Sambucus nigra (assembly GCA_949130495.1). Classification (NCBI taxonomy): domain Eukaryota; kingdom Viridiplantae; phylum Streptophyta; class Magnoliopsida; order Dipsacales; family Adoxaceae; genus Sambucus; species Sambucus nigra. Next base: position 23,688,654 of record OX422213.1, on the reverse strand, counting down.
TAGAAAAATTCCCAAAGGTGACCTCTTTATTTTCAATGGTTAAAAACATATATTTGTTTGGGCCTACCTTGGTTAAAATGCCTAGGACGAGTTCTTCTTGGTGATTTAGGTTGAGTCCCACGCAGTTCCATCACAAACTTGGGAACCGGTGCAGGTGTGTTATGGGAAGTGGATGCACCATAGTAACCATCCCTTGCCTCTATTTAAATCCTAACATGGGATCTATGAACATTTTTCCAACCTTCTTCTATAGTAACTTTGACCTCCCGATCATGTTTGAGATCTTTCTCGAGTTGGGAGACATGGGCTTCAATTTTCTCACGAGTCTCTAGTGATGCTTGAAAATCCCTCATATGACTAGCCACTTTGTTGGTCAGGACATTCTTTTTCCTCCCCATAAAAACTAATTACCCACTCAAATAAATCCTAATTGTGGTCTTACTCTCTCGAAACCTTCAATCCATTTTCTAAAGATAACACCCTAAGAGCCAAATTTTTATTTTTATTTGTTTGTAAAAACTCGGTGTAAAGTGAAGTGTAAACATGTTGGATGACATATTCTTCCTCACTCAAATCATCACCCTCACTCTCTCCAGAATAGTTCGACATATTATCGAGGTTGTCACATTTAGAAATGTCCCCATCGACATGATATGTACTTGAAGTGTTAACGTGACTCAATATGAATATGGTGAAGTTATGTACATGTAGTGATTCATCCTAGGAAGCCACCGACTTAATATCGCTATTGCTTAGAGTAGAATTATAAGCAGATTTGCCTTTGTTGTCTTTTAAACCTAGTAGTACACTCATGAGATTTATGACCCTTCCCCTCACACTCATAGCATCTCTCTAAATCATTTTTCTTAGATAACTCACCTTTAGATATTTTGTGATCATTCTCAAACACATTATTGCCCGCTTTGAAGTTCTTATCTTTCTAAAAACTTTTATTTTTCACTTTGGAGGAATTTTTCTTTTTCAATTTGAGAAGATTTTTGAATTTTGTAGTAAACAAGGCAAGATCATCTAGATCTAATTGAAAATCGAAGCCAGAAACATCCTCTTATTTCTTTGATTGAGCTTTTAAAGCGATCACTTTTTCTTTTTTTTCTTTTGGGCTTTGGGAACATGTTTATTTCATAAGTTTAAAGATCACCTAGGATATCTTCTAACCTAAGCATGTCTAGAATCCTCAAAGAGTTAAGGACCGTGACTTTCGCACTAAAACGAGACGGGAGAGATCTTAAAATTTTCTTAACTACCCTCGTTTGAGGAATTTACTGACCCAAATTAAAGTTAGAGTTCATAATATCAAACAGACATACATAAAATTCATCAATATTTTTTATTCAAGCATGCTAATGGTCTCAAATTATGTGGTGAGATTTTGAATCTTCGAAGCTTTCACATCATTGGTACCCTCGTGAATGACTTGGGGGACATTCCATGCTTCCTTAGACATGGTACACATCATGGTACGACAAAGTTCGTCAGGTGTGACTGCCCAAAAATTGTATTTAAACCCCGAGAGTTAAAGTTACTCCATCTAAAATCTTTCTCATTCCATATTGCGACTGGCTTGAGACTAATGACATTTTCATTAGTCACAGTGGGAGGAGCCTACCCGCTTTCAATAACAATCTAAACGTGCTCATCGATCGATTTCAAAGCCGATTTCATTCGAGATTTCTAATAAGAATAATTGGAGCCAGCAAACATAAGTGACCTATTATATGAGTTATCCATATAACCATCAGGATTCATATAAGTAACTTGTAAAAACAAGCTCTGATACCAATTTAAAAAATGAAGTGGTTCAATTATTTGTATAAATCGTAAATTAGGTCAGGCATAAAAAACCAAACTATATTTAGTCCAAATTTATCTTGATTAAATTAGGAGAGCCTAAATATGAAAGATATTGAAAATGAAAAAACAAGCCAAAAATAAAACATATGAGATAAGGAAAAATCTCTTTCAAGCAAAACTTATATTTCAGCACTGTTTACAACTAGTTATTACATAACGACATCTCCATACTTATAAAACTTAGAGCTCCACTAAGTGACTCATTAATATCCTAAATTCTTATTGTCAACAGTCAGTGATGTAGATCCAACAACGCCCCACAACAAAATCCACTTGTCTTGGTGTCCACTGATCAGCCTTAGGAAATAATTTTCCTATTTTTAGTAGTAGAGAATCAACTTTATAAGGGTATGAACATGTATTCTATTCTTCTAGGGTTTGATAAATGCTCAAAAAATCATACAAGGGTTTTGATTTGGAAAATAAAAGAGTTTTAAGCAAACTAGGGTTTAGAGACCTTTAAGATATGTATGGAAAAACAAATTTTGCCAAACGTTCTGAGAAAAACTCATCCCAAGCTCCATTTTTATTAAAAACACGAATTTTGAGTTTGTACAAATTTCGAGAAATATCGTTCAAACAAAAATAAGACCGCTTTCGAAGAAAAATGATAACTCGTTCAAACTAAGGTAAAACTCGTTCGAATGAACATCCAATCTTGTTCGAATCAGCTTCGAACAGTATTAGTTCTGTAAACAGAAAAATATGGTTTAATGTTCGTTTGAACGAACTTCCAATCCCATTCAAATGAAGACTTAAAGTATTTCTAACGACTTACAAAATAAAAATCATTTTAAAAATAGGCTAAAAACATTTTATAAAAATAAACCCTTAATAACATATTTACACATAATTAAAAACCATGTACCTTCTTGATGATTGTACCGACCATCTCAACTCTTTTGATATTTGATTGTTGTTTTCGGTTACTAACGTGTCTTCACTTCAAGCTCTTAATAATGTACATGATGATGAAGGTGTAACGGAATATGCCAAACTGAAATAAATTGAGAAATTATAAAACTTTCTCTTATGGTCATCCTAATGGTAATTCGAGAAGTGGAGTGGGACCCACCAGAGATGTTGGGTTAATCACCCCTAAACAGGCCTTCTTGTAGGTCCCAACACCTTCCTCTTCAATCAGGGTAAGGGAAATATAAGGGCCCATGGAAGACAGAGGCTTTGGGTTAAATATTTTGGAAATGAAAACATTTACTACAGGCATCTTTGACAAATGAAAGATAAAAGGCGATGGTTTTGGTTCAAAAATTTTTTAGGAAAAATTGTGCAAATGGTGGAAAGTTCAATCTCACCTAAGGGGCTTCTTTATAGCCCCTAAAGCCTAGCGCTTTAATTTTTCCAGCCCCAAAAACATGACCCATTAATACTCTCAACCGCTTAAATCCACATTCCCGATTGTTGATGTAAAAAATTAGATTATATCTAATTATTTAATCACAGATAAATAAAATGAGACAAATAACTTTTAAAGTGGTTCAGCCTTATGAGAATGGCCTACGTCCACTGTTTCTGTTATTGCTGACTGTTTGGGAATTCTCGATTACAAGTTTTCTCAAGAAATTCCAATCCCCTTATAATGAGGATAATACAATGTATTTATAGCCCTAAGGCTGTAATGTGAAAGGGTAATACATTCAATGCCCCTTAACCGTTTACATCTGTATGATAATAATAAGCATTTAATGCGCAGTCAATCTGTTGGTTATCCTGCTATTAATGCTTTGTCCGAGGTGCAGCTCAGACCACCTAAGCTGCTCGGACCGCCTAAGGTCCTCGGTACTCAAAAGTTCCTTGGAGAGTTCTTGTAGGTCGGAGCATCTGAGTTGATCGGGGAAGCAGAGTTCCTCATTGCAGTATGGTTCCTCGGAGTCAAGGTGTTGTTCGTAAGTGTTTGTCGTTCCCACGTAGATTGCCACGTGTCTTCACCCAATTGAGCCATGTCAGCAGACTAAATTTGGTATCAACAGAAGCCCCCAATGTTTCATAGTTCGAAATTTGAGGAGTGTGGAACATTCTTTCTCGATATATGGCGGTTTTAAATGGTTATCCTGAAATTTAGGAATATCTTCTTTTGTATTTATTTCTTCTTCCAAATTCGAAGAATCACTTTTTTTTGAATTTTTCTAACCGCTTCGATTCCCGCGCCCCTTTTATCTTTTTAGCCGCCAGTAACGTAACCGTCTCTTTTTGTAATCATTACTTTTACCCTTTCCCAAGGCAAAGTATTTAAACGTTGCAGAAAATCCCATCGTCTTCTACTTTTTCAAATTTGTCTCTTTGAGTTTTCCATCGTCTCTCTCTCCTGTGCGTTCATCTCTTCCATCATTTGTTGTCAACAGACTCATCCCTTTCCTGTAAGATTTTCTTCTTTCTCTTTGATTTCCTTCTTTCATCATGGTTTATCCTGTAGAATCGATTGATAAGTTTCGCTCTGATTTCTCTATTCCCTCATGGGTTATTTTGGAAGAGCTTTCTGAGCCTTCAGACTATTTTCGTTTGGTTGAGGGACATTGGTTCCCCAGTCTCTTTGTTGCTGAGTGTGGCTTTTCTTTTCCCCCAAACCCTCTATGTCCGGAATTCTGTCAATACTTTGACGTAGTTCCTGCAAGAATAGCTCCCAATACGTGGAGAATAGTTAACGGTGTTTATAGATTAAATCAAATTCATGGAACTCGTATAGGAATTCCTGAAATCATGTTTTGTTATAGATGGGTTGTGGGCGATAATAATTTTTATTTAAAACTAGGTTTTTAAATAGAGCTTTAGTGGTCAATCTCCCAGATGCCAATAGGGACTACTTTGAGCACGGGGTTGTTATGAAAAATTGGCAACACCCTCCATTAACTGGAGATGATGTTTACCAGGGTCCCAGATGTCCTCCCTCTGGCAATGGGATAGGTTGTTTTTATTTTATTTTCAAAATTATGCTTCCTTTGTGTTTGATAAAATGTGCCACTGATATTTTAATTTTGATTTATTTGCAGCTGACAGCAAAAGAAAATCTCCAAAAGAGGCAGACGTTAATATAAGGCATTTAAAACTTATCTAGAGTTTGCATCAGACTGTTGCCGATGAGCATATTAGGTCAGCTTCATATTTGCTTCAGTACAAGAGTTACACATCCTCTTTTACTGCTCGTCCGGTGATAAGCGACGCAGAACCAATACCAGCCTCTACAAGTTCTTCGCCTGAGTCACATATTCCTTTGAGTGAAAGGATGAAGAAAAGATGACCTCCTACCCTTTTTGAGAAACCTGCCTCTAGTGCTGGAGAGGCAAAAAGAAGTAAGCTTGATGTCCCAGGAGAAGGGACAAAGAAAATTGATGCACCTCCCTCGGCTGCTCCTGTGAAGGTGGACGAGAAGCCCCCAGTGGCCCCGAGCAAGGCTGCTGCTCCAGGCGAGGTGATTGTCATTTCTCCGACTAAGACTACAACGTTAGTCGAGAAATTTGATGCTCCTCTGAGGTGGCTGAAGAAAAGCTCCTCTATCAATTTGGCTGAATCCATCTCTCAGCCCCCGACTAGTGGTGTTCCCACTTTTGTTCCCCCGAGCTCTGCTATGAGCTCGATGAAGACTTGGATCATTCCCGAGATCCAAGGTATTGAAGAAAACCTTTCTCGGGACACGGTTACCACATTAGCAGCTCATCACATTGCTTCTGTAAGTCCTATAGTCTTAAATTTTCATTCTTTCCTTTTTGTATCTGTGCACTAACTTGCTTTCGTTTTCTTTTCACAGTTGGTGAGCTGTTTTAATACAATTTTGAAGAAATATGAAGCTATTAAAGCTTCAAGATCCTCGTCTGGTGTAGAGGAAGCTTTGGTAGGCCTGGCGCAGTCTCTTAAAAATTCTCGTCAAAAATATGATGATGATAAGGCAATTTGGGAGAAAAAGCTTACTTCGACTGAGCAGGAGAAGGCTCAGGTTATTGAGGTCTCCAAGGGGTTGGAGAAAAAAATTAATGATTTGGAGAAGAAGAATAAAGAGCTCGAAGGGAAGCTCAAAAATGCTGGGGAGCTTGAAAATAAGCTCAAGGCTGCTGAGGAGGAGTTGGGTCAACTTCGGGAAGTAAGTCGTCAGAAAGAGGAAGTTGAGAATAAACTAAAGGCTGCTAATAATCTTCTTTCCGAGAAGCTTTCCTCGGAGAAGACAACGAGGAAATTGGCTGTGAAAAAATCTCTCAATGCCGGCTGGGATAAAGGGTGGAATAAAGGTTTGGCTGCCATGATGTCGCAAGTGGAATATGGCACCCTCAAATAATTTAGATATGGATGGGTCGCTGCTCTGCAGGAGATGAAAGTTGATAAAAATTCTGAACTCTTTCAGCGACACATCCCTGGTCCCCCTCCAACTCCTGAAGAAGAAGAAGAGGATGAAGATGCCTCTAAGGAATCTTCCATGGTGATGGGAGATCAAATTTCTCATCCCCCAACTATCCAGCTCATTGGCGAGGAACTTCAACTACCTGCTACTTCCTCCGAGCAACCTTCAGCACTTCCCGAGCAACCCTCTGCTCCATCCGAGCAACCTACCTCCTCGTCCCAGCCTCCCGAGAAAGTTTTGGGAGACAAGGAAAAGGTGTAGAGTTGTTCGGATTTCTCTCTATTTTATTTTTCTTTGTCAAATGTAACTTCTAAACATGTAACTCTGAATTTTGTACTTCTGAACTTTGTGATGTAATAAAATTTGAACTTTTGCTTATGCATACTGTTGATTCTCTTCTTCATGCTCTGTTTGTACTATTATTGATTATTGCTTTTTCTTCCTCTACTAGTTTCTGGACAGGATGGAATTATTGTCTGCTCATGATACAAAGCTGTTACGGCAATGCAATGAATATTTTAAAGTCGGTCATACAGACATGAGTGCAGCTCAAATCACTGACATCCTCGATCATGGTGCTTCAGAGCAAGCAATTGAAGCCTATCACTATTTAAAGTGCCTACTCCGCCATGCAGTGGCTAACAACGTATCATACTATGATATGATTGAGGATCTCCAAGGCACTCTTGAAGAACTTCAGCAACAATATAAGGAATCTACTGCTCTTTTGCATGAGGGGTACGAGAAGAAGTATCAGCAAATCTGTGCCGATAAGGGATACGATAAACGGTTTGCTGCTTATGATGTGCGGGAGAGAACGTTGAAGGCTGAGGTCGAAGAGCACAGACAGATAGCTGAGTTATTAGAGCAAAAAAATAATAACCTGCAAAGAGAGGTGTCTTATTTGAAGTCTGCAGCTTCCACCTCAAATGCTCTGATCCCAGTGACTGACGAGGGATTCTCTTTCTTGGAGGTCGAAAACGCCAACATGAGGGATGAGTTAGAAACCTTGAAGAGGTCTGGACCTTCTACATCTACTCGGGGATGAGCAAGAGCTCCTCGGGGACGAGCAAGAGCTGCTTGGATTCCTGTCAAGGAACAGAGAACTCAATCTGCTCTAGAGAACCAGGCCTTCCAACTGATGGCAAATAACCAGGCATCGGCTGAGATGTCTAAGAAGATCAGGGATCTGGACGAGCAGCTTTCTGCGCAGAAGTCTATCTTGGAGAATAAAGAACTCTTTATAAAAAATCTCCACGAGCAGCTGGAAAGATTGACATATCAATTCCACAAGCAGCCCAGAGAATTCTGGATGGCGGGCTACAACGAGTCTCTCTACCATTTGGATGATCGTATCCAAAATGAAAATAATAAGGGTTACAAACAGGGATGGTTGAATGCCTTAGGTGTGTTGCAACTCGAACAGGGTCATTACCTGTGGGATTACCATAATCCTGGGATGCTCGACCTACCAGTGCCACCATTCAAGCTTGATATGAGTTGGATCCCTGCTCGGGCCATCCCTCGGTGTCTGATTTTCAAATACCTTGGCGATTACAATCTCCATTCCAATGTCGAGATATCTCGTCCCGAGCACCTACTAGATCGACCATCTGTGATGAATATCAGGATGCTTTAAGATCTTAACTTTATAAATTCCCCTCATGCTTTAAATGATCCACCTGCTGGCGAGGGAAGAAACCAATAGAATAGGAATCTTAATGTAATAAATTTGTATTTCATTCTTGCTGTATTTTGTTCTACATTTAATGAAATAATGTTATTTACAAATCTTGACTGCCATTGTCTTGTAATTATAAAACACTTTACATATGTGCATGTATATCTGTTAAAAAGATAACAACATTGTGTTATTTGTCGATCAACTGGAGTTTGTTAAAACTTATTGTCGACTATCTTGAATTTGTGGTAATCATTTGATGACTAAACAAAATTGATGATACTTTGTTTCTCGATCAACATGGTAGTAATTTAAAAAGTCACGAGTATCAAAAATTTTGCTCGATCACTTTCTCGTACTCATAAAATGTTTCCGACCAACCAAGGTCGGTAAATTTTTCTTCTCGACCAACTACAGTTAGTGGGTTTTTCTTACCAACCAATCTTTGGCACTTTTTGGAATAGTTTTACTTCCCGACCAACCTTAGTTGGCGTTTTCGGGAATAGATTTACTTCCTAACCAACTAAATTGGCATTTTTAGGAATAGATTTACTTCCTGACCAACCTTAGTTGGCATTTTCGGGAATAGATTTACTTCCTAACCAACCAAGTTGGCATTTTTAGGAATAGATTTACTTCCTAACCAACCGAGTTGGCATTTTTAGGAATAGATTTACTTCCCGACCAACCTTAGTTGGCGTTTTCGGGAATAGATTTACTTCCTAATCAACCAAGTTGTCATTTTTAGGAATAGATTTACTTCCCGACCAACCTTAGTTAGCATTTTCGGGAATAGATTTACTTCCTAACCAACCAAGTTGGCATTTTTAGGAATAGATTTACTTCCCGACCAACCTTAGTTGGCATTTTCGGGAATAGATTTACTTCCTAACCAACCAAGTTGGCATTTTTAGGAATAGATTTACTTCCTAACCAACCAAGTTGGCATTTTTAGGAATAGATTTACTTCCCGACCAACCTTAGTTGGCATTTTCGGGAATAGATTTGAGTAGTCCGAGTTTTGCTGAGTAGTGTGTAGCATTAGTATTCCGCAAAAAATTTCCAATAAAAGGAAAGAACTGGGCAGAACATTGTCACTTTATTCATACTGATGAAACTGCATTACATGAGAGTTTACATTACTGATAATATTTGCGCAGATGTTCTGCATTCAATGCATTTTTAAACTCCTCCCCCTCTAAAGTTTCTATTTTGTATGTCCCTGGTCGAACAACTTCCTTAACTCGGTAGGGTCCATGTCAATTTGCTTCCAGTTTGTTGTGCTTTTGGATCACCTTCTTTAGCACATAGTCTCCTTCTTTCAAGTCACACTTCTTCACTCTCTTGTTGTAGAACAAAGATGTTCGTTGCTGGTAAGAAGCATTTCTAATGGCCGCTTCTTCCCTAACCTCCTCGAGCATGTCCAAGTCTAACCTTCTCATTAAATCGCTGACAGGGGAATTGAAATTCAATATTCTGTGTGTTGTAAGACCCAATTCGATGGGTATAACAGCTTCACTTCCAAATGCCAGCATATATGGAGATTCTCCTGTTGCTTCTCGGAGAGTAGTTCGATAAGCCCAGAGCACTGATTGTAGCTCGTTGATCCAGTTTGCTTTCGCGTCATTCAGTCTCTTTTTCAAACCATTCATCAGCGTTCTGTTTGTAACTTCAGTTTGTCCATTGCTTTGAGGATGGCCTGGTGCCGAGTGAATCTTCAAGATATTTGACTGATGACAATAGGCAGCGAACTCCTCGTTATCAAATTGTGTTCCATGGTCTGTGATGAAGGCTTGAGGAAGACCATATCAACAAATGATGTTCTTCCAAATAAATTGGTACACCTTGTCGTATGTCATATCAATGAGAGGCTCAGCCTCAACCCATTTAGTAAAATAATCCACAGCGACCACGAGATACTTAAATCTTCCCCTGGTCGTCGGCAGTGGCCCGAACAAATCTATTCCCCATATGGCAAATGGCCAAGGGGAAGTAATGGGTGTCAATAACGCTTGAGGAGTTCTTCGGATGGAGGATAAGCGCTTACACTTGTCACATTTCTTAGCATAGGCTATGCAATCAGCCCTCATCGTCGGCCAGTAGTATCCTTGAGTCATCATTCTTTGCAAAAGTGTCCAACTTGTTACATGGGCTCCACAGGACCCTTCATGGACCTCTTCAATCAAATCTTTTACCTCGGTTGGATGCACACATCTTTGCAAACCTGCTATAATTCCTCGTCTGTATAGAATACCATTAGTCAGTACATAACGAGCAGCCTTAAACTTCATTTTCCTGGCTGCAAGTTTGTCAGTTGGTAATTCCCCTTTCTAAATATATGCCCTGATGGGATCCATCCATGATGACCCTAAATCGAGGGTATTAAAGTTTATCGTCAGATCTTCATCTATACTCCGACCAGCTAAAACTTCAATTGGGATTGTTCTTCGTAGCTCGATACGAGTAGCTGATGCTAATCGAGCTAAGGCGTCTGCTCTTGCATTCTCCATTCTTGGTATTCTGACCAGCTGAATAGCAGCAAATTCCGACACCAATTCCTTCGCCTTTGCATGATATCTGATCATTAATTCTCCTTTGGTTGCATATACTCCCATCATTTGATTTATGACCAATTGCGAGTCACTGAAAATAATAACTTGTTCTGCCCCCATGGTTTTTGTTAATCTAAGATCTGCAATCATGGCTTCATATTCAGCCTCATTATTGGAAGCTTTAAATTGGAAACGTAGGGTGTATTCCATGTCGACCTCGTCCGGACTGTTCAAAACCATCCCTGTGCCACATCCTGTAGTGAAGGATGAACCATTCACATACAGACTCCATATAGGCAACTCGTCTTCAAATTGCTGATTTGACAGAGTTCTTCGGTGGAAAATTTGTTGCTTCCTTTCACCATCTTCTGATATTTCTTTTTGTTCGTCGATCATCTTTTCTTGCCCTTTTACCAACCTAAGCTGGTCTGGGCTCGAATTTGATGATTCTGTAACATCTACTTGCCCTTTTACCAAGCTAAGTTGGTCTGGGCTTGTATTTGATGATCCTGTAACATCCACAGGTTGATCGGTGAGTAACTTTTTCTCCTCGGGGGTATCAGGATAGGTGAACTCTGCTATAAAATTTGCTACCGCTTACCCTTTTAACGATGATCTGGGTTCATAAACTATGTCATATTCACCGAGTTCTATTGCCCAGCACATCAATCTTCCTGATTTTTCTGGTTTATGAAGGGCTTGCCTTAATGGCATATCAATATATACTACAATAGTATGAGCCTGGAAGTATGGCTTCATTCTTCTACTTGCCTCGATCAATGCTAGTGCCAATTTTTCCAGCATTGGATATCTGATCTCTGCTCCTCAGAAGGCCTTACTTGTATAGTAGATTGGTTTTTGTACTCCATTCTCCATTCTTATCAATGCTGAACTAACTGCATTCTCGGACACTGCCAGATACAAGTATAATTTTTCTCCCATCACTGGCCTGGATAACAGTGTAGGTGCTCCCAAATATGTCTTCAAGTCTTAGAAAGCCTTCTCACATTCATCATTCCACTCAAAAGTCTTTCGGAGCGTCTTGAAGAATGGGAGACATCGATCAGTTGCTCGCGATACAAATCTGTTGAGCGCTGCTACTCGTCCTATAAGACTTTGCACCTCTTTCTTCGTCGTTGGGGATCGCAGCCCTAGCAGAGCTTTGATCTTTTCAGGGTTAGCTTCAATGCCTCGCTGATTGATAATGTATCCGAGAAACATGCCTTCTCGTACTCGAAATATGCACTTCGTCGGGTTCAACTTCATTTGATATTTATCTAGTTGATCAAAGGTCTGGCCTAAGTCAACTAGATGATCAACAGCTTTCTTGCTCTTTGTCAGCATATCGTCAACATAGACTTCCATATTGCAACTGATTTGTTCTGCAAACACTTTGTTCATCAGCCGCTGATATGTTGCACCTGCATTTTTCAAAACCAAAAGGCATAACATTATAACAATAAGTTCCCCTAGGGGTAATGAAAGAAGTACTCTCCTTGTCTTCAGGTTTCATTTTAATCTGATTGTAACCAGAATAAGCATCCATGAAGCTCAGTAGCTCGTGTCCCGAGGTAGCATCCACTAGTTGATCAATTTGGGGCAGTGAAAAGTGATCCTTTGGGCATGCTTTGTTGAGGTCGGTGAAGTCTACACACATCCTCCATTTGTTGTTCTTCTTTTTCACCAACACCACATTTGCTAACCAGTCTGGATATTTAACATCTTCAATAAAGCAAGCTTTCTGGAGCTTCTCGACTTCCTCCTGTATAGCTTGATTCTTCTCGGGACTGAATACTCTTATTCTCTGCTTCACAGGCTTGATCTCCTTATTCACATTGAGTTCGTGACATAAGAAATTTGGGTTGTAAGGACAATTTGTCCATCATTATGTATATGATATGTCATACGCCGTTACAAGAATGATAGTTGAAAAGATCACATCGTCATCAACAAAATCCGAAGATCAAAAGAAAGGAAGAATTCAGAAATTCAGACAGCCGGACCGGTCCGCCTGATATTAAAACGAACCGATCCGCCTAGCCGGACCGATCCGCTGAGACCCGGACCGATACGCCTTGCTCGTTTAAGACCAGTGAGCCCCGGACCGAATGCGAACCGAATCATCCTCAAAATAAAAGAACCGGTCCGCCATCGGACCGATCCGCCTAAGGCCCGGACCGGTCCGCCCTGGATAACCACGAACAGATCGTGCAGCAGATTTTGTAGGGTTTCGATCCCTTATTTAAACCACGATCAGTAGTTGGTTTTATTAAGACTTACACACGATTTTCTGAGTTCCATAACTCATAAGTCTTCATGGTATTTGAGTCCATTGATTCATACCCTTGATTCACACAAATTCCATACATTTGTGAGTCACTTTTGGTAACCCAAGAACACCATTGATGTTCAACCCTTTGTGAAGTGGACCGCTTCTTCCTCTTCATTGTAGCCCTACTGGACAGGGATAGTTCCAGCCGCCAGCCCTACTGGAAAGGGTTTCTTCCAGCCGCGACTACAGAATCCGATACCCGAGGGTAATTCTTAGTCAACCTGCATTTCATTGTAATCCGATTGTAAACCGTCTTTTACAAATTATAGTGATATACAAATGGTTTTTGCCCCTGTGGGGGATTTTTCCTTAACTTTGTGTGTTGAATATCTTGTGCATGATTTCATATTGTTTCAATCACACCTAGTTGCATACTTAGGGTTAATTTGGGTTAAAAATGGCAGTTATTGTATTATTTCTTAATTGAACGCAAGCGCCAACTCTTTCAAATTGGTATCAGAGCAGGTTACGCCATTCTATTGCGTATTCCTTACTTCCGCAAAATTTTTCTAAAGATATCAATTTTTGAAATAAATTGATTTTTGAAAAGAGCGTGTTCAAATGGAGAAGTCATATTATAAAATGCCTACTTTTGACGGGTCGAATTATGCCTATTGGAAAGCCCGTATGAGGTCGGCTTTAAAAGCCATTAACGAACGTGTCTGGATTTTGGTTGAACGAGGGTGGACTCCTCCAACCGTGACTGTTGATAATGTGACCAACTTGAAACCTGGCATCACTTGGACTGATGATGAATTTAAATGGTCATCTTTTAACTCTAAGGGTCTAAGTGCTATTTCTGGGTCTGTCACTCCTGATGAGTTCAAACGCATAATAACGTGCACCACGTCAAAAGAAGCATGGGATATTTTGCAACTTACCCATGAAGGAACGGATGCTGTTAAAGAGTCAAAATTGCAAAATTTAACAACTCAATTTGAAACCATCACCATGCATGAAAATTAATGTTTTGATGAATTTTATGCTAGGCTTTCTGACATTGTTAATACTAGCTATAATCTTGGTGAACATATTCCAAATGCTAGAGTTGTTAAAAAGATTCTTCGTTCCCTTCCTAAGCGTTTTATACCTAAAGTCACTGTGCTAAATTCCTTGGGTAATTTAAATACTCTAAAATTGGAAGAACTGGTAGGAGATTTACAAACTTATGAAATAGACATGTTTCCTAAATCTGCCAAGCCAAAAGATAAGGGAATTGCCCTTAAAGCCCAAGAGAGAAAAATTGAGGGGTCGGCAAGAAAGAGAGTCGAGTCGTCTAGAAAGATAGAAACTTCTGATTCTGAATGTGAGTTTGACCTAGATGATTTGGCACTTTTTGCTAAAAACTTCAAGAAAATTCTGAAATTTAAGAAAAATGGGAATTTCAAAGATAAAAAGAATTTTCAGAAAAATAAGTTTGAAAAGAAATATTTCAAAGAACCCCCTAAAGACAGTGAGAGGTTTTTTGAGTGCGACGGTAAGGGACACAGAGCGTTTGAGTGTGCCCCTCGTCTGAATAGGGAAAAGGGTAAAGCTGTCCTAAATGCTACCCTTAGTAACGACAGTGAGGTCGAGACGGTGGACTCGGGATATGAGTCACCGCATGAGCGTAACTTCACCGCGTTCATGGCTAGTCATGTGAGTACTCCTAGTGCATCTCACGACGATGAGATTGCTACTTCACAAGGACACCTCGACAGCGAGAGAGAAGAGAGTGAGGGAGAGGAGGAAGGTAGTGAGGACGAGAGTAACCTTCAACGGGCGTACGCTGAGTTGTATAATGAATCATTTAAAACTAAAAAGTGTAACAAAGCCCTAGTGCTTAGGATCACCGCGTTAGAAGAGGAGTTAGGAGAAACGAGAGAGAGAGAGTCCTCCACCTGCACCGCCATGAGAGAGAGAGAGTCTGCCTGGGTTAGTAAAGAGAATCTGCTTAAAGAGAGAGAGAGCAGTTTTGAGAAAGAGAAAGCGGACTTGACTAAACAAGTGGCTAGTCTTTCGAGTGAGCTTCATTCCTCCCTGAAGACTCGAAAGAAACTTGAAGCCCTTGTTTCTCAGCTTACTCATGACCTTGAAAGAGCTAGGAAAGTCAAGGTACAAATCGAGGACAGATCTGGGAAGATGGGAAAGATGCTCCTCGGTCCCGCTTTAGGTTTTGGTGACAGGCAAGGAATAGGTTTTGATGGTTCCTCCACGTCCCAAATTGCACCCGGACCAATTCCTGAGTTTACTACGACTCCTTATGGCCGTCATAAAAAACCAAGAAGGAGAGTTCGACCAAGAAAAGCAATCCAAGGTCCTCCTAATACTGTGCCCTTTTGCTCCCATTGCAAAAGAAATGGACACCTTAGGGATGATTGCTATAAGTTGGGTCGGACACGACGTACGTTTGCTCCACCACATCAGACTGATGAGTTTGCTAGTCTGAGAGAGCGTGTTGAGTTTCTAGCCGCCACTTCACAGAGTTTGATGGAGGAATTCCGACGAATGACCTTACCATCAATGAATGCGCCCCGCATTTCGGCTAAAACCAACAACAACAAGGGAATACAAAAAGGTACCTACGCTTGGGTTCCTAAGAAAGAGAAAAAGGCCCTTGTTGTCCATGTCGCTCTCAAAGCCCATAATACCTCACAGTGGTATTTTGACAGTGGTTGCTCCAGACACATGACAGGTGATGCCTCATATTTTACCCATCTTGAGGATTATAATGATGGGAGAGTCACCTTTGGATATGGGAGCAAATCTAGCATAGTTGGACGAGGTACAGTAGAGTTACCAGGATTTCCAAAGCTAGAGAACGTGCTGTATGTCAAAGGTTTGAAAGCAAACCTTCTTAGCATCAGCCAGCTGTGTGACGATGACTTTACAGTGAAGTTTGACCGAAAAGCTTGT
Organism: Sambucus nigra; assembly: GCA_949130495.1. Lineage (NCBI taxonomy): Eukaryota > Viridiplantae > Streptophyta > Magnoliopsida > Dipsacales > Adoxaceae > Sambucus > Sambucus nigra. Next base: position 23,672,977 of record OX422213.1, on the reverse strand, counting down.
AAGGTCTATAATCAAGCCGGTAAACTTTTAGTGCAAGGGGTGAGGACAGAAGATAACTGTTATGGGACTAAGCCCAAATCCTCACTTGTCTGCAACAGCGCCACGATCACTCCTATGGATATGTGGCATCAATGTCTAGGTCATGTGAACGTTAGAGACTTATCTCGATTAGTCAAAAAGGACCTAGTACGTGGCTTACCATCACTTGGAAAGTCAACTTCCATGATTTGTGGACCCTGTCAGTTGGGAAAACAAATCCGTAGCCCTCATAGGAAGTTAAATTCCATTACCACTTCCCGTGTTCTTGAGTTGATTCACATGGATCTTATGGGTCCTACTCGCACGGAGAGTCTAGGTGGTAAGAGATACATTCTCGTGATGGTAGACGATTTCTCTAGATACTCCATTGTAGGTTTTCTGAGAGAGAAATCCGATGCTGTAGAATTCCTAACGACCAAGTGCCGTGTCCTGCAAAATCAACACGGAGTCACTATTAACAGAATACGTAGTGACAACGGCACTGAATTTAAGGAAGCAAAGGTGGATCTGTACTGTGATAGCCTTGGGATCAAACATGAGTTTTCTGCTGTGAGAACTCCTCAGCAAAATGGGATTGTTGAGAGGAAGAATAGAACGATCCAAGAGATGGCCAGATATATGCTTCTAGGTCGTAAAATTTCTAGGGGATTTTGGGCAGAGGCAGTGTCTACTGCATGCCACACGGTGAATAGGGTTTATCTTCGTCCACACACTCTTAAGACGCCTTATGAATTGTGGACAGGCAAGAAACCCAACTTGGCATATTTCCGTGTTTTTGGGAGTAAATGCTACATCCTACGGGATAGAGAGCAATTAGGAAAGTTCGACTCCCGGAGTGACGAGGGAATATTTCTAGGATATTCATCGAACAGTAGAGCGTACCGAGTTTTTAACCTGAAGAGCTCTAAGGTTATGGAATCAATAAACGTCACTGTGCAAGATGACGAACCTCCGACGGTTATTGATCCCAACCTTCAGTGTGAGGATGAGGATTGTTCTGACAGTGATTTACCTGTTCCTCTCTCACACTCTGTGGACCCTACTCCTGTGTTAAGGGACACACCTGCTTGGGTTCGCAAGAGTCATGATCCTTCAGCCATTGTTGGCAATCCCACTCTAGGGATCAAGACTCGTGCTCAACTAGAGAACGTTGTTAGTCATCATTGCTACATGTCCAAAGTCGAGCCCAAGAATCACAAAGAAGCACTCAAAGATGAACACTGGTTATCTGCTATGCAGGATGAGTTGCTTCAGTTTAAGAAGAACAATGTCTGGGAACTTGTCCCCCGACCTAGTGATACTAATGTTATTGGTACCCGGTGGATTTTCAAGAATAAAATGGATGAAAATGGTACCATAATCAGAAATAAGGCTAGGTTGGTCGCTCAAGGCTACACACAGATAGAGGGTGTAGACTTTGGGGAGACATTTGCTCCTGTTGCGAGGCTTGAGTCCGTCCGCTTACTACTCGCCATCGCATGTCATCTGCACTTCAAGGTATATCAGATGGATGTCAAGAGTGCCTTTCTGAATGGCATTCTACAGGAAGAGGTTTATGTGGAACAACCAAAAGGGTTTGAAGACCCTCAGCACCCTGAGCACGTATACTATCTGAGGAAAGCCTTGTATGGTTTGAAGCAAGCACCCCGTGCTTGGTACGAGAGGCTTACTTCCTATCTCTTAGCTCGTGGCTTCAAGAGAGGGGGAGTATATATGACGTTGTTCGTCAGGAAAGATGACGGTGCTATTTTGGTTGCCCAGGTCTATGTGGACGACATAGTCTTTGGATCCACATGCTCCCAACATGCTCACCACTTTGAGGAGGAGATGAAAAGTGAGTTTGAGATGAGCATGGTTGGTGAGCTTACATTCTTCCTTGGTCTCCAGGTTCGTCAGCTAGAGGATGGGATGTTCATCTCCCAATCCAAGTATGCTCGAGACCTAGTGAAGAAATTTGGTTTAGACTCCGCTAAGCATGCTCGTACACCTATGAGTACTTCTACCAAGCTTAGTAAGGACACTTCAGGCAAGGACGTAGAGCAAACCTTGTATCGGAGTATGATAGGCAGTCTTCTCTACTTGACTACTAGTCGTCTCGACATTGCCTTTAGTATTGGAGTCTGTGCGCGTTATCAGGCGTCTCCTAAAGAGTCACACTTACTTGCTCTAAAACGTATTATCAAATACGTGAGTGGGACTCTCTCATACGGTATTTGGTATTCCTTTGATACCGATGACCGTTTGTCCGCCTATTCGGATGCCGATTGGGCCGGGGACGTAGATGGATGTAAGAGCACTTCGGGTGGGTGTTTCTACTTTGGTTCTGCTCTTGTCTCTTGGTTGAACAAGAAGTAAAACTCCATCTCTTTGTCCACTGCGGAGGCGGAGTACATCGCCGCCGGGAGTTGTTGCACGCAACTCATGTGGATGAAGCAAATGTTGGAGGATTATCGGATTTCACAGGACACCATGTTCATTTCCTGTGATAACACGAGCGCGATACACATATCCCGCAACCCTGTCCAACATTCGCGCACAAAGCACATCAGGTTACGCGAGCACTTTATACGTCAGTTAGTTGAGGAGAAGGTCGTAACCCTGAGTTTTGTTCCTACCGACCGCCAGTTAGCCAATATTTTCACGAAACCTTTAGATGCCCTTAGATTTGAGAGTCTTAGGAAGTCTTTGGGGATTTGCACAGTTGACTGAGGGGTTGGTCTATGCCTAGAATAGGATGCTTCTTCATGTTCATATCATATGCTTCCTATTGCTAGTCTGTTTTATATGTACCATATATTTGTTGTACAGCTTTTATGTTTTTTTTATTATTCTTTGAAAAATACAAAAAGATTCTCTTTTTAGAAAAAAATTTTGAAAAACACAAAAAGATTTTTGTTTTGATAAAATTTTTGAAAAAATTCAAAAAAGAGATTTACCTTTTATGGATGAGCATTTAAGATAGCCAAGTCACAACTTCATTCCATTTTTCATGTGACTGTTTGATAGAGATTTGAGAGGCTACATCATTTCATCCATGTGCTTAACATTGATTGGAGTCCTTGAGATGTAATTAGTGATATTTCCTACATGCTTGACTCCTATATCCTTTATTGCACACATGCACGGCTATATTTGATTGTTGCACTTGTCAATCTCATGTTGGCTTGAGTGTTTCCATCTCAATCCTGTCTATACAATGTATAAAATGCGATAAAACTTGACAAGATTGGAGTGCATGTAACAACCGTTTTGGTGAGACTGTGTGATAATTTGCATAACGGGGAGGGGCTGCGAAAGTTGATTCTTATCCTTTGCGCAAAAGCCACCGTTAAAAGGACCTAAAAAATGGAGGAATTTTTATATCCGAGGTCCTAAGAGGTTAAAAGAGCCCGAAAAAATTGAAAAGGCAATAAAAAGCAATACATGCCATATATGGGCCATTTAAGTTTCACCATCAATTCTCCAAAGTTTGAGAATTTAGTATACCTCTATTCAAAATATAAATCTGAGGGAGTTTGGTTGGAGATTGAAAAACAGGTTTGCACTTCCTTGAAAGTCCTGAAAAAGCATGAAAATCATTTTGGACGTTATTGGTGTAGAAATCACTTTGATCTTTGATTTGTAGATTTGATATAGTCAATGTCGTATATTTCCATTCTTTTACACCAAAGGAAGCATTTGAGTTCATTCGTTAGGAATATCCAATATTCATCGTGCACATATGTCATGTTTGTATGCTTTGATTTTCCTATCGAATTTTGATCACACCCATTCTTTTACGCTATCACCGACTTGGTTGTTTTATGTTCATTCATGGTGTGATTTTATGCCTTGTGTCACCCCGGTACTTGATTGCTTGATTTATTTCTCTCATTTGTCTATTTGGGGACATCATAAAAAGGGGGAGAATGAATTATCTGATTATGGGGGGAGTTTAGTTTTGAAATTCTGAGAATATCATCTTAAATGGATATATATGCTTATGTTTATCTCATTTCAAACTCGATACGTCACTTGGTATTTGCTTTGTCTCATGTGTGTAGGTACATCCTTGATAATCCCATGATGCACACCCTGATGAGAAAAGCGGTGAGATTTCTGAAGATTCGAAGAACAAACGATGCAGCCTTAGTCATTTGTACCTCTTTCAGTTTTGGGTTCATGGAAGGGTAGATTTGTATAGGCATTGTTCATACTTGATAATTTGGATTTTTTTATGTTTGTTCCGGCATAGACATAGGGGGAGATTTGTAAGGACAATTTGTCCATCATTATGTATATGATATGTCATACGCCGTTACAAGAATGATAGTTGAAAAGATCACATCGTCATCAACAAAATCCGAAAATCAAAAGAAAGGAAGAATTTATAAATTCAGACAGCCGGACCGGTCCGCCTGATATTAAAACGAACCGATCCGCCTAGCCGGACCGATCCGCTGAGACCCAGACCGATCCGCCTTGCTCGTTTAAGACCAGTGAGCCCCGGACCGAATGCGAACCGAATCATCCTCAAAATAAAAGAACCGGTCCGCCATCGGACCGATCCGCCTAAGGCCCGGACCGGTCCGCCCTGGATAACCACGAACAGATCGTGTAGCAGATTTTGTAGGGTTTCGATCCCTTATTTAAACCACGATCAGTAGTTGGTTTTATTAAGACTTACACACGATTTTCTGAGTTCCATAACTCATAAGTCTTCATGGTATTTGAGTCCATTGATTCATACCCTTGATTCACACAAATTCCATACATTTGTGAGTCACTTTTGGTAACCCAAGAACACCATTGATGTTCAACCCTTTGTGAAGTGGACCGCTTCTTCCTCTTCATTGCAGCCCTACTGGACAGGGATAGTTCCAGCCGCCAGCCCTACTGGAAAGGGTTTCTTCCAGCCGCGACTACAGAATCCGATACCCGAGGGTAATTCTTAGTCAACCTGTATTTCATTGTAATCCGATTGTAAACCAACTTTTACAAATTATAGTGATATACAAATGGTTTTGCCCCTGTGGGGGATTTTTCCTTAACTTTGTGTGTTGAATATCTTGTGCATGATTTCATATTGTTTCAATCACACCTAGTTGCATACTTAGGGTTAATTTGGGTTAAAAATGGCAGTTATTGTATTATTTCTTAATTGAACGCAAGCGCCAACTCTTTCATGGGTCTATCCCAGGCATATCCTCATGACTCCACGCAAAAGTTTGCTTTCTGCTTCTTAAGAAAGTTATCAATTCCTGTTTTAGTGAGGCTTCCAACGACGAACCTACTTGAGTAGTTCGTTCAGGGTGCTCGTCGTCCAGGATGATATTTTCAGTAACTTCCACCACTTGACACTTCACGAGTTGCGACTCATCTCTAGGATCCAATGTTTTAATTTTTGCACCTTCATCCACTTGATAGGTGGTGGTATTTTTCCTTGATTCCTCCATTTCCTCTTGCTCGGCGGATGAATAATAGCATTCCCGAGCTACTTTCGGATCACCTTTCATAACTCCTACTCCAAAATTTATTAGAAATTTTAGGCATTGATGTACCGTGGATGGTACAGCTTCGAACTTATTCAATCCTACTCTTCCCATGATGATATTGTATGATGATTGAACATTCTTATCCATCACGAAGAAGCGTATTCTTTCTATTCGACAAGCAGGCCATGTACCAATGAATATATCCAACTTGATCGTCCCAAGTGGAAATACTTTCTCGCCAGCAAAACCGAGGAGGGGTCTATGATAAGGCTCCAGTTGAGATAGCTTTAGATTTAAACTGTCGAAGCACGAGTAGAACATGATGTCTGCCGAGCTACCATTGTCTACCAGTACTCTTGAAATCATTACCTCCTTCATCCTCATTTTGATCACCAATGGATCATCATGAGGATATAGAACACCTACGAGGTCGTTCTTTGAGAAACCAATGACCAATTTCTCTTTGTTTACCTTTCTCGGACGATCCTCCTCAGCTAGATTTATTCGTTGAATGTATGAGCAAGCTTGAGCCTCACAGAGGTAAGCTTTTCTCTCTGCAGTAAGGTCTCCTCCTCCTGCATCTCCACATGTAATAACATTACAGTCAAATGACCCAAAGCGTATTGAAAATACTTCACGTTCTGGCTGCCTTGGTCTCTTGGGAAGATCGGGGTCTTCTTCTGGATCAATTTCATGGTCTCTTTTCTTGTTCTCCTCTGCTCGACGAGGAGATCTAGACCTCTCCCTTGTTCGATCGTTATTTCTTCTATCATTCCTCCGATCAACATATTTTGCCAGTTTTCCTCATCTGATGAGTGTTTCAATCTCATTCTGAAGAGCTATGCAATTTTTGGTCATATGGCCATGATCTTTGTGAAACTCGTAATATTTTGCTTTATTTTTCCTGTCAGGGTCTGCCTTCATTTTCTCTGGCCAGTTTAATTCCTCGTTGTTCTTGATTTCTTTTAGAACATGGTTGATATCTTTCTTCAAAGGAGTATAATTATCAAATTTCTTCAATACTTCCCATGACGACCTTTTTTTGAGTGTTTGTCATTACCATTGTTCTTATGCTCTTTCTTCTTAGCTTTATCACCTTCCACCTTGGTTTCTTTGGCATCCATATTCTTCTTCGCAGCCATAGCCTCCTCGGAATTCATAATCTTGGTTGCTTTTCCCATCAGATCTGACATGGTTCTAGGTGGATCTTTGGTCAAAGTATAGTACAACTTGTTGGGCAGTAGTCCACTCATCAAGGCGGTAATCATTGTCTTTTCCTCATAATCAATGACTTTGAGTTTCTCGTTATTAAAACGAGTTATATAATCTCTGGTACTTTCACCAGCTTTTTGTCTAACACTTAACAAATGCGCTACTCGTTTAACTGGCTTTGCCCCAAAATAGAAATTCCCAATGAATAACTTGGCCAGTTGGAAAAAAGTTGAGATCTTACCCCAAGGAAGATTATTATACCATATTAAGCAGATCCGGTAAGAGTTGCCGAGAATGCTCTGCATCTCATCTCATCTGGAACAGCATAGATGTTGACTGCAGCTTGGTATTGTTCTATATGAAGGACAGGGTCGGTCTTTCCATCATATTTGGGGGTCACAACAGGTGCTTTGAACTTTGATGGTGTTGGAAAATCTACAATGGCCGAGACAAAAGGTGTTCCTTGAACAAAAGTTCATTGTAGAGGGTTCTTGGCCTTAGCCATTTCCCCTAATCTATCCTCCAACCTCTGAATAGAGCCTTTCCACGCATCGTTTCCTTCCTCGAGCCTGTTGGTTCGAGCAACTGATCGCGTTGATGTGGCTTCCTGGGATTTATCTTGACGAGCAGCTGGTCGCGACTGGGCAGATCCTTCCCTTAAGTCTGATGGTCGTCGAAAACTCCTCGATGCGGCTCTATGAGGACTTTTGCTCCTCCTAGGACCTAATCGATCAAAAGGAGATACTTTGCTTAATCTTTCTAGCGCACTAGTCCTTTCTGGAGAGAGAGTGATACGTTGTTCAGTATCTGTGGCTCGTACCGACGAAGTTCGTCCAGGTTGATAAGAAAAATCTTCAGACTCCTCAGTACGATATAAATCGGTACGCCTAGTATGCGAAGAAGGTAAACAGGTATTTCTTTGAATACTTCGCGATTCTGAATGGGTTGGTGCACCGCCTTGGAGGGTTCGTATGAGTTATCGCATAGTTTCTTGCATGACTGTCTGGCCCTGGGCCAAATTTATCATTATTTCAGCCGGAGCAGATGGATTTGGAGGGCTTCCAGCGTTTCGATATCTGGGTTCTGGAATATCAGCCATTTGTGATGAGTTATTTTTGATAAAAAACGATATTACCAGTCGTTTTCCACAGATGGCGCCAATCTGTTGATGTAAAAAATTATATTATATCTAATTATTTAATCACAGATAAATAAAATGAGACAAAGAACTTTTAAAGTGGTTCAGCCTTATGAGAATGGTCTACGTCCACTGTTTCTATTATTGCTGACTGTTTGGGAATTCTGGATTACAAGTTTTCTCAAGAAATTCCGGTCCCCTTACAATGAGGATAATACAATGTATTTATAGCCCTAAGGTTGTAATGTGAAAGGGTAATACATTCAATGCCCCTTAAGCGTATACATCTGTATGCTAATAATAAGCATTTAATGCGCAGTCAATCTGTTGGTTATCCTGCTATTAATGCTTTGTCCGAGGTGAAGCTCGGACCGCCTAAGCTGCTCGGATCGCCTAAGGTCCTCGGTACTCAAAAGTTCCTCGGAGAGTTCTTGTAGGTCGGAGCGTCTGAGTTGATCGGGGAAGCAGAGTTCCTCGTTGCAGTATGGTTCCTCGGAGTCAAGGTGTTGTTCGTAAGTGTTTGTCGTTGCCACGTAGATTGCCACTTGTCTTCACCCAATTGAGCCATGTTAGCAAACTAAATTTGGTATCAACACCGATGTAATCTAATCATAACATATATTTCAGCGGTAAGTTATGACCTTGCCTAACTTATATTAAATAATAAGGGTTGGCCCTTGAAATTATTACAAGAGGCAAGAAGGGGCTATTGATGATACCTTATTAAACCCTTGACCTTCCAACAGATCTTAAACCGTCTAATCACCCTCAAGTAAGGACAAAGGTCTTAGAACTAACCTCGAACCCCATACTTGGTTCAAAATACCCCTATTACTCTCAAAGGTAAGTCGTAATTCTGTAGCAGCCTCAGTTGTGCCTTCCTCCTCCTAGTCGTTCAAATATGGCTCCTCAACCAGGCTTAGAGACTGATAAGCACCCAAAACTGTACATTTTATACCCCGAATAGATGTATTTTAGTTGCTAATTCTTGATAATATAGGTCTTATGCGCTTAATTGTTCAATATGCAGGTTTAATTGCAGTTGCGGTATCAAAAGCTATATTTCGGAGCAATTTGCAGTTTTATGGAGCTAAATACCCAATTTCGTTACCAAACCCGAGCCTAAACCTACCCCAAATCATGTGTGTGTTTTGTTTGTCCCTTTTTATTATTTTTTAGATTTTTAGTTTGAGTCATTTTTATTTTTTAGGATTTATTTTAGAGTTATTTAGAAATTCTAGGATTTATTTTCTATTTCTTTTTATTTAGTTTAATTTTGATTTTTATTAGTTTTTAGTTTTAGTTTTATTTTATTTTATCTTATTAGGATTAGAATTTTTAGGATTTCATGTATTTTTAGTTTTATTAGATTTTGCATTTTCTTTTTAACATTTTAATTTTAAGTTCTATTATATTTTATTTTTATTTTTATTTTTATTTTTTTATTTTATTTCTTTTTAATTTCATTTTTTTTATTGAGTCTTTATTTTATTTTTAGAATAGAAATTTTATTTTTAGATTTTTAGTTTTAATCATTTTATTTTTTTTAGTTAGTTAGTTAGTGTCATTTTTAAGTGTCCATATTAAACACACACACACAAATACCACACACCCTAAAACCTACACACTACCAAACACACCCTAAAACTACCTTCACCCACACCCAAATTCCCCTACACCTTTAACACACCCAACTAGACCCCTATCATCTTCCACCTCCCAACACTCTCTCTCTCTCTTCCAAACCTCCATTACAATGAAAACCAATTCCTCTCTCTCTCAACTTTAACCCCATCACCTTAACCATCAAATCACCCCTTACCCCTGCGATTTCCGGCAAACTTTACCCGCCGGCGTCGCGACCCTGTCCAGCCCATTCCCGAGCTCCCGATCCGAGACCACCAGCGCTGACCTCCAGCCGTTGTCATCATCCATCTCCGGCGGCGAAGCAGCAACCCCCGACTCTAGCCCGCCTACAGGCCAGCCCTACAACCTCCTACCGGCACCGCTCCTCCGACCTGCCACCTACAGCACATCCCCGCCGCGGCTCCCCATTTCCCCTCTTCTCCAAAAGCCACGACCTGCCAATACCAAAGCCAAATAAGCCAAAACCAACTTAATTCCCACATTTGCAACTTAAATCCTCTTTTACCCCTTATACCCATTTTACCCCCAACAAATCTTTTACCCCTTTACCCAAATTACCCTTATACCAAATCAGATTTTATACCCTCATTCTCCCACTATCACGACCTCACACTCAAACCACATGCACCCTCCATTAAATTCCTAAATAAACCTTCACCCAATACCTTACACACCCTCTTGCACCTTTGTATACCCAAAATACCCCTTAGCCCCATGTGTGTCATGCATCTATGATAAAAGAAGAGTCAAGACCTCATTTGAAAAAAGAACTCATCATTAAATAGAGAGAAAAAATTCTAGAGAAAAGTAGAGAGGTAGGTTAGAATAAATTAGGTAGAAATATTTCTAAATAGTTTATTTTCATTTTTTTTAGATATTTGTGAGTGATAATTGTGTGAGATTTAAGTTGAGTAAATTTTTCATTTATATCTTTGTTGATCACTCACTTGGAGGGTTGTATGATTCAATTTCAAGGATAGAGTTCAAATTGCCAATTTCAAGGACACTTGTGAAGATTTGTTCTCTTTCTCTACTATTTTATTATATTAATGACTATTGAATATTTGTTTATTATGTTTGATACCATGTTAGGCTAAATCCACTTTCAAGGGATGGGGTAAAACCCTTGTTTGATGTTATTTTATTTTAATTAGTTTAATTACTTGAAATGTCCCTTTGAATGTTAATTTTGATCCCTCACCCTTAAACTTACGCCTCGAGAGAGGGTAAATGATTTTCGAGAGAAAATTGAAACTCTAGTTATAATACCCATTTTAGATTCGAACTAGAGATAGGGGTTTCTTAAGTGGGGTATTATAACTTGAATTTCAACTCTAAATTTATTTTCTAAGATTTACATAAATTTTAATTGATCAATCCTAGCGGGTGATTAATTAAAAGGAGTGTAGATCTATTTTTCTAGAGTTGTGGTGTGTTAAACTTAACTTTCTAAAAGATTACTATTATAATTACACTTGCAACGAGAGTTGGTTTGTAATTTTGATATTAATTTGAGAGAATTCAAATAATTAAATTAATTAATTAGAATAACTAAAATTTGTGGTGTAATCCCACTCCTTGATCGTTCTCACAATTATTTACCCCACTTTATCTCTTATTTTTAGTTTAGACTTTATTTTTCATTTTAGTAACTTTCTAGTTAGTTGTTTTTATCTCACATTTAGTTTAGTTTAGTTTAAATCATCACCTCACCCAATTGTTTTAATATTTGAAAAAGCTAAAAAAAAAGTAGAAAAGTAAAAAGCCCAAAAAGAAAATAAAAAGTGAATTACAATTGAATTTGTCTCTAGCTTACCCCCTTGGAAGTGGATTGATACCCTTACTTACCTCTACACTTGAGATTCATGTATTTTGTAGGTACATAAGGATTTTGAATTGAAAAGCTTTTCAAGCAACGACAAAAGAAAAATATACACGCAAAAGTCATTTCTATCAGAGACCGCAACGTCAAGGTTCAATTAAGATGTATGCTCAAAGATGATCTCAAATGGAAGAAAAATGACCTCCATGGGTCACCTAACCCCTAGCCCAAAGATGAGTCGGTGTCTGGTATCTCAAGATCAACTTAGAGCAACTCCACGACCATTCTAGACCCCCTAAACCTCCGACTAAGTTCCTACAACCAGTCTGTCGGGTAAATGAAAAGAAAAACACTATTCTGCCTACCGACACTACCTAGATATACTTTCATTGAATACTCATGTTAGTATTTAATGCACTAAAAAACTATCTCACATTACCTCCAAAACCTTTGGCCAACCCACCACCTTTTACAGATATCGTCAAACCTCATAAGTTCCACTGCCATACTATCCCAGTCCACTCGTTACCTTTCTGGGCATTAGTGTATAAATAGGGTCTAGTTAAAGGATTAATACAGGTTCAAGCAATCATACTTAGGGATAACTAAGAGAGTTTAGAATTTTGCAATTGTTTACTTCGTGTTTCATACTCTCTACCCACCGTTGAGAACCGATATTTGTTACTTGGGTCATTTTCACTTATCAAACACTTTGTACATATTGTTGAACCCTAAAGAGGTACGCATAACCCTTAGAGAAGTCCATTAATTTACGTCCTAAGATACCCTAAATTGTTAATAAAGACTCAAGACCTCAGACTCCTTTGATCAAAGCTCAAGGGCTTTCTTAGACTGTAATAACTCATTTATAATCTAATAAACCAGTCCAACCATTGACAGTGGAAGTATAACCCTCATATGATATTTGAACCACTTTATATCGTTGTCTCGTACTTTGACACACCTCTCCTTTTGCTCATCTGAGGTCTAGAGGGGAGCACATGTGGGTCTGAAGTCCTAAACGATTTTTGCACCCGTTACATATGCATACATATATACACACACACACACACAAAGCATGTGGTCTAGAAGAATCAATTTTACATGAAAAGCCCTATGATTAGGAAACTACGCATATTTAAACCTAACCAAAAAGTAAAAAATATAGAGAGACTGGGAAAGTGCTTCGAATTTATATTGTTGGGAGGGATAGTGATGGACAACAGGGAAAGTGATATCGAGAGGCTGCTTCTAACGGGGGGGGGGAGAGAGAGAGAGAGAGAGAGAGAGATGGGGGGGAGGGGAGATTAAATAACAGTGCTGAAGAGTTGTTACCTAAAAGGGAGGGAAGATAAAACGTATTAGAGGGGTGCACTTCAAAAAAGGAAGGGTAAAATTGTTAAATATTTAGGAAAAAATCGTTTGTTTTAATAATGGGATCTATTAGGGAAGATATGTTATTATGGGACCTGTTAGGGAAAGGGTGTAAATGGGACCTATTTGTCAACACCCCACCCCCAAAAAAATCATAAAAAGCAAAGCAACAATTTGAAATTTATAAAAAAAAAAACACTTAAATTCACCAATACCTTCTCCAAAATTAGGGGGAAAAATCAAAAGAATACCTTCTCCAATACCTTACTTTTCAAACCCCAAATCCAAACACCCATTTAAAAAAAAAAAAAATTCAAACACCATTTTCATTCTCACCAAACCCACAAAAAAATTAAGAGAGAGAAACTTAATACCCATTTTAACAAATGTAATAACTAAATCCAAACACCCGTTTCTAAAAAGCCGCGATTTAAAAACCAATTTTCCATTTCAATCAATCCAAAAAAATACATGTATATATATACACACACACACATACACGCACACACAATAATGTATACCCAATTTTTAATGTATACCCAATATTTTGACAATATATGGGTTATTTTGACAATATATGTGTGTGTAGGTATGTGTTTGTGTGTGTGTGCGTTTTGAATATGTATATGTGTTTGTATGTGTTTATTTGTATTTGAATATATGTATTCATGTGTGTATGTGAGATAGATAGAGAGGAAGACAAAGAGATGGGAGAGTGAGGTGGGCAGCCATGGCTGTCATGTAAGTGTCATAGAGTAAGAGAGAAAGAAAGAAAGAAAGAGAAGAGAGGAGAAGAGGAAAAATGTAGGGTTTTAATAAAAAAATAAAAAAAGACAATCATACCCCTTTGAAAAATGTCATGTGGGAGTCACATGTTCTTTTTCGTACAAAAACTTAATGGTGTTAGTGTTAGGTGTTAGTTGAAGTCGTTTTGGAAGTTTAGGGGGTTATGTAAAAAAAAATGAAAGTTCGAGCGGTGAAATTCAGGGGGTAAAATTCAGGGGGTGAGTGTAATTAACCTTATTTTTAATGTAGACGTGATTTTTACAATGATGTATACCCAATATTTTGACAATATATGGATTACTTGTACATACATAGTGATGTATCAAACATTATTTTATCATTTAGCTGAGTGAGGAACCATAGGGCGCTAAAATTATGTCATTGGACAAAATGGAAATCTCAAACTAGCATGGAGTGAAATGAGGGGATCCCTTATTTCTGTTTGAAGGATAATTTTAGAGTGATCCGGAATCCATATTTTAACTGCAAATATTTTAGCTTGGGCTTTTTATTTGTATTTATTTGCACTTTGGCATATTTGGTGTATCGTGTTACAAACTGTCACGTATCCACACGTCGAACCAAACTCTAACGTCTCCAAGTTTAAGACTCCTTTATATATCATGAAGGTATAAATCTTTTAGGAGTTCAAAATTATTTGTATTTATACTAGCAGAATGCTCGTGCCTAAAGGCATAGCGAAAATATTCAAAGTACGTAATCATAAAACGGCAAAAATTCCAAAGTACATAATTGCAAAATGGAAAAGATTTCTTTTCATGACAATAAGGGTAAACAATTTAGAAAATTTAGACATAATTTACTTTGTTTGAAGGACTGTCCACCCCATTATAGAAAAAAAATGCTCAAACACTAATAGTTCGTCTTGAACCTCATATAAACTACATCGATTTAACTAAAAGCACGAAGACATATCGACGACGTTAGACCACACACTTAAACATATAAAAATAGTTATTGTATAAAAAAAATCACCGTAACATATTCGGTTGGCACTATAATAAATAACAACCAAAATCCATTGCAACAATACTCGGTTATGTTAAAATTCCAAAAAAAATGGTAGTCAAAATAAATGTACAATATTTAAGTCGGAGATTATTTTATAACACAAATTGTAAACAATTAAAAACAATTGGGCATAATTTTCTTTATTTATAGGACTATCCACCATGTTTATAAAATAAAAATACTCAACAAAAACAGCACTAATAGTCCCTACCGGATCTCGTTTAAACTACATCATCGATTTAATAATAATCAGATATAATCCCCAAATGTGAGTACATAACAATCCACTATTAATAACTTTAGTACAAAAATGCTCCAAAATATTTAATATTACATGGAAAATAAAGTACCCAACACATCAATTAGGGTCATCCCACGTGTTCCAATATAAGAATTATCCATAGTTTGCAAAGAGCCATCTGATACAAAATAAAAAAAGGTTATCAATAGTTAAAACGCCATGAAGTCATATCAAACCTATAGTTAAAAAGACAATATAACACTAATAAAATGTTACCATAACTAAAGCAATATCTAACATCGACGACTTCGTTAAACCCATGGGTCATAACGACAACGTTTGCATAAAGGTCTCTTCGAATTTCCATATCAATACATGAGAAGGAAAACATACATGAAGAAAATGACTATAACCTTAAATTAAATCAACAAACAAATCAAAATTGTTCAACCAAAAATAATCAAAAAAAGCTCCCTCTTATTGGATTGATTTTTGTTTGTCCATTGAAGGGAACAATTTTTTTCTCCTCGCAAAAAATCTCCAAAACATCAATGTACTAATATACCCAGCGCGGTGATGGAAAAAAATAACATAAAACTTAACAAAGCTTTTACGGATGGTTCCATTCCTACTCAAAGATGAAGGAAAATGCCCATGTTTTGAAACCAAACACAAACCTATTAAAATAAAAAAACTCAAATCTCAAAAAAACTTAAAAACCCATATCATAGCCCATATTTCAAACCCAAAAGAAAAGCCTTAGGCCCAGTTTGGTTGCGCAAATTGTTTGATTATGTAAATTGTTTCATTGTGAATTAGTGAA
Source organism: Sambucus nigra (assembly GCA_949130495.1). NCBI lineage: Eukaryota > Viridiplantae > Streptophyta > Magnoliopsida > Dipsacales > Adoxaceae > Sambucus > Sambucus nigra. The sequence continues at coordinate 23,657,389 of OX422213.1, read as the reverse complement.
TTATAAATGAGTGAATTTGAAATGAGTTAAATCCAATTTTACACGATGTTTGGTAATTTGAAATTGATGTTAAGGTTCTATGAAAAAAAATATAAAAACAAATAGAGGGGGAGGGAAAGAGAGAGGGAGAGGAGGGGGAAGAGGAACGGGGAGAGGGGACATGCACTTAATGTGATTCCTATTTCAAATGGATTCATTTCACATTTTTTGTGAAATGATCCAATTTCAGATTTTGCACATGAGCTAAAATGGGGCAATTAATGAATCATTTCATTAATGAAACCAAACACAATTAATGAGTCAATTTGTAAATGGGACAATTTATTAATGATCCAATTTATAATTTTAGAACAACCAAACAGGGCCTTAGTGATTTAAAAACCTTATAGAGAGATGAGAAGTTACCTTAATAAATGGTAGTGAGAGAATGAGATATGGGTGGAAGTCTTTGGACAAAATCGGGTAGTGGATGTAAAAGTTTAAATGGATTTAAGGTTTGGGTAGAAGTTGCTTTCGAACCGGGTTGGGTAGGAATGGAGAGCAGGTCGCAGTTTAGATCGGTTCAGCGGGTCAAGTTGGAAATGGGTAGAGGGTGCCTTGTGTATATTGATACCGGGGTTAGTTTGTCGGGTCGGAATTAATTGTTTCCCCTACGCTGGGAATAAAAATCGGGTCTAGTTTCCGGGTTAATGGGTCAAAAAATGGGATTTGATGACTGGCCAGAGTTCCAGGTCCGTGGGTGAGTTGGATCGCGAGGTGGGCGGAATAAGGCAGCGGGCTGTGGATCATCAGCTGGTAGACTCCGGCCAATAGTGAACTTACAAAATAAATCAAAAACACAAATATAACCCATAAAAACAAAATTATAAAATTATAACACCAAGAACTTACTACCAGTAAGCACACCGTAATGCATCATTCTCACAGCTGCAAGTCGCTAATACAGGGTACCTATTCCTCATTATAGGAAGACATGAAAAATTAACAACAAACAAAATCAGAGTTAAAAAGGGAACAAATAATAAAAACTGATATCAAAGTAATTTTTTTTACCCCAATGTAATACCCCGTATTTTTGTGATATTTATTTATGGGATTAATTGAATTAAATGTGTATTAATTGGAAATTAATCCGGATTAAAATACTAACGAGATGCGAGTTGGTATTTGATTATAATGTGTATATATGACTATATATGAATATTGAATTATGAAACTTGTCGTGAGATTGAAATACGGCAATTTGGAATTTTGTTGAGACGCGTGTGACTGGCACGTCAGGAATATAATTATTTTAATTATAAAAGTGAATTTTATTTCTATTAACTGTATGGTCGTTTTGAGTGCATCAACGCGTCCGGAAGGGTAAAAATAGTCAGAAAACACTAGCCGGGGGTTTAGTTTGGGTCCCGGGGCATTTTTAGGCCATACCGGCAACGTATAAGGGTAGTTTGGTAATTTTGGATTTTTGGGAATTAAAACCCACGAAAATTAGGAAATAATTATCTGATTTAGTAATTACCCACTTAACCCACTAATAACTTAATGGGCTACGGGGGTTATTAGAATTAGTCCCAAAAGTTCCTAAGGCAAAAACCCTAGCCACCATTGTCACTTTGGAGAAGAAAAGCTTGGAGAGAGAGAGAGGAGAAATTATGCAGAGAGAGAGAGAACGATTCGATCTTCAACATCAAATCAGAGATACACATAAGGCAAGTGGTTTAATTTCGTTTATTACAAAGAATGTTTCTTCCATGCGTAGGAAATTGATAAAACTGTATTGTTTTGGGAGATTGATGAAAATCCATTAAATTGGAATTAGAAACTTGTATTTTGATGAGGATTTGCATGTAGAATTGTATGTAGGTGATTAATCTGATGATAATATATTTTGGATGAAACAAAAACGGATTTAATTAGACTCATTGGGGATTTAAGAATTTCTAGGGTTCATGTTCTTGAAATTGGAAAAAAAAATGTATAAATTTGATATTTGGATGATGTTTAGAATGAATTAACACCACCAAACACGTTAGTATGTGATCTAAGTATGATTAGGGACGATTAGAAACCTTGAACAATTGTTGTATTGATGTTTAGAGGAGATTAGAGATGAAGAAAAGTTGGAAAAACGAAAAAAGGGATTTCTGGGCTCGAAACTGGCCACTCGTTAGAAGACCTGCCCAGGTCATTCGAACGAGCTCGTTCGAACGAGACTTCTAATGATTTGACAGTTTGACTTCTAACGAGAGGGATGTTCGTTCGAACGAGATCTCGTTAGAAGGCCCAGCTCGTTCGAACGAACTCTCGTTCGAACAGCCTCGTTCGAACGAGACTTCTAACGAGTTGACAGTTTAGGCTTTTTAGCCTGTTTTGATTTCGCGTGTCCCGTAACCTTATTTAATGGTAGAGATAACCTTCCCTTGATGATAAATTGATATAGTAGGGACATTTGAGATATATATAGAGGAGTAAAACCTAGAAGTGTGATTCGAACCAAATGGAAATTATGGATTAGGACGTGAGTGTCTATTACAACGTGAGAACAATTAATGGCTTGTATAATTGTATCATACGGGAATATGTAAATTCTGTAACATTATACGTAGGTACGAGAATGAGAAGTGTACTACAAATAAAATATGGTGATTACTAAGATGTGTGCATACTTAGTATATGTATTGATTTAATGTGTATGACATACCTACCATACTTGCTATCACGGGATGTTTACGTTCGCTTAGGGCCCTCTAATCCTTGTGTTGCCCGGATTTAGACTGGTACCTCGAGAACATAGGTCAGAGAAGGACTTATTGGGATGTTAATAAGTCTGCTGATCGTGGGAGCGCAGGTATGTGCGTGACCCATGTGATGTGACTGTGTTCGCCTCCATTGTTTGTGATTGTTGTTATCTGAGAACGATTCCTGAGAGATTCGGAATGCGTGATCCTTATGTACGTGATGTACCGGGATGGATAGCAGAGTATGTGTGCACCGCAGCTTAGTCTCGGGGTGCTTGTATTGTATATTTATGACGTGAATAATATACACTTAATTAATGGGAACTTTCATGTTGGTATTGTGAATATAATTATGGTAATGTTTTGAGAAAACATAACGGGTTAACCGATAGTGAATTGTATTACTAATTGAGAATCTGAGTTTAAGTAAAGCCTCTATTTATTTGATAACGCTAGAATGTAATATGGGAATCGAGTAGTAAGGGGTAGAACTTATTACGGTTTTGGTTAGATATGTATGTCATTTAGATGGGTATGGTACGTTAGGAGTGCACATGTAGTCGAGAGGTGAGAATTTCATGTGAGTGCACGTCCTAACATGTATTTTGCATTTAATGTTTTAATGTTATTAAAACACTTGCTGTTTTTAAAATGATTTCCACTTTCGGGCTCTAACCCATTTTCTTTCAAATCTATTTTTGTAAAAACCATTTTAGGTGCCCAGCCACAAGGACACCATGCTTAGGATCCTCATTCAGGTGACAAGCTGTAGCTGTTTGTGGAAGTTACAGGACTTTGCTTGTAGATGCTTCATCTATCTTGACTCTATATTCAGCATTTATCAGTTGTAGGGTATGTCGCCCATTTCTTTTAGAGACATCTCATTTATTTCAGTTATTCAAACTTTTGGCATGTAATTTATTCAGGATTCAGACTTGTCATATTATTTTCAGTTGTGGGATTGTTGTGAGGAGTTTTCCTCCGGACTTATTATTGTTTGTTGGTTATTTCATTACTTCGTTATGGTGAATGGATTATGTTGTTCTTCCATTATTCTTTTATGTTATGTTAATCAGACTTAAATTAAAATTTGGCAACTTATATTTTTGATACTAGGTGGTTAGTAATTATGAAAATGTTTTCGACAGTGATGCTATTAACTGAACCAACTTGGCATTTTGTATTGATTTAATAAAGGAGTAGCTACCCGGTATTTAATTAGTCGGGGTGTCACAGGTGGTATCAGAGCATCAGGTTCTAGTGTCCTTTAGGATCTGTACGGCTTATTATGTTTTCGCTAAGCTTTCTTTGATGTAGAGCCCTATATTTTAGGACTGTTGTATTCTTTTGTATGTGCTACGTTCTTCAGCTATTTTAAGTTTATAACTGCGAGATTATAAACTTTATTCTTGTTTCAGAATGCCTCCACGACGTGCACAAAGGATTCCCAGGGATGCAACGCCGGAACCACTGCCCGCACCAGTTCAGGGCACGATGAATGCCGCCGAGGTTGCAGCCATTGTGGCCCAGGCGATAAATGTCGCACTAGCCGTAGTTCATCAGGCACCACCTCAGGCGCCGATAGCCGCTCCAGTTCAGGCACATGCATTCCCGTCTGCTTGGAAACGTGTACGTGATGCTTTTCAGAAAGCACACCCTCCGGAGTTCGCAGGTAGCTCCGATGTTGTGGTATCTAGTCAGTGGAGGAAGGATATTCAGCGGCACTTGAGGATGTATGAGTGCACCGATGTCCAGAAGCAGATAATAGCTACCTTTAAGCTAGTGGGGTCTGCACTGCAGTGGTGGGAGTCTATTACCACCGTGGAGGAGAGAGATACTCTCACTATCCAGGAGTTTTGGGTGCGGTTCGACCGCAAATACTTTTCATCAGCTGTTCACACGGAGATGAGGAGGAAGTTGATGAGCCTCAAGCAGGAAGGTAAGACTGTGGCCGAGTATGAGGCCGAATTCATAAATCTGTTGAATATTGTTCCGGATGAGATACCAACAGAAGAGAAGAAGATACAGAAATTTACTGACGGGTTGACTTGGAGGATTCGTCAGCATTTGTTGGGAAATCTATCGTTGGCCACTTACTCTGATGTGGTTAACGCTGCACTGTTACACTGCCAGGATCACCGCTTTCACATGGCTGAGGGCAAGAGATCGGGAGAGTCCAGCCATCAGGGCAGGACTGGAGGACATGGTGCCAGTGGGGCACAATCTGTTCAGGGGCAGAGACAGGGTTCCCAGCAGGGAGATCACAAGAGGTTCAGGTCGGGAAATTTTAGGCACGGACAGGGAGGTTTCCGGCAGGGCCATAAGGGTCCGAACGGCCATCAGAACCAGCAGGGTCATAATGGTCAACAGTAGCAGTTTCAGCAGGGCCAGGGGAGGAACGGTAACGGCCACCAGGGTCGGGGGCAGCAGGGACAGAGAGGGGGGAACTTCCCGGGGAAATGTTACGTTTGTGGCAAGACTGGCCATAAACGCCAGGACTGTCCTGATAGGGGCAGGGCCCCGCAGCAGCAGCAGAGTGCTCGACAGGAGCCGCAGAGACCCGTGTTTCCCGCCGCCCTCCAGGCGCCACCACAGATGGCAGCATTTCCACCCATTCCTGCGGTTCCAGTTCAGCAAGGGCAGCTGCAGTATGGGAGAGTATACTAGCTTCAGCAAGCAGCAGTTCCACAGGCACCACCCGCTATTGAGGGTATGTTTCCTATCCATGGTACTATGGGTCGGGTTTTGTTTGATACGGGGGCAACGCATTGTTTTATAGCTACACATTTTGCGAAAGCCTTAGGGTTGTTAGCCACAGCAGAGAGCACAGTGACGTGTGTAGACTCACCATTGGTTAGTGGCTCACTTATTTTCTTTATATGCCGGGGAGTGGGGGCAGAGATTGGTAGTTTGGTATTACCTGCAGACATGTTGGTATTAGATATGCATGTGCACGATGTGATTATCGGTATGGATTGGCTCGCTGATTATAGAGCCATGATTGATTGCTTCGGTGGGAGCATTGTTTTTGACATTCCGGGGTAAGAGATGTTTGTAGTGGCGATGCCTCGCCCAGAGGGAGGTTCGACCGCTCATTTGTACTACATAGAGGAGGATACCTCTAAGGAGGTTGTGATTCCTTTAGATTCGATCCCAGTTGTTAGGGAGTATTCTGATGTGTTTCAGGAGATACCAGGCCTACCCCCCAGTCGAGAGATAGACTTTGTCATAAACTTATTACCAGATACGAGACCTATAGCACGCGCACCGTACCGTATGGCTCCGGCAGAGATGCGAGAGCTACGAGATCAGATTGAGCAGTTGTTGGGTCAGGGGTTTATACGAAGGAGTACTTCGCCGTGGGGTGCCCCTGTGTTGTTCGTGAAAAAGAGAGATGGTTCACTGAGATTGTGTGTGGATTACCGAGAGTTGAATAAGGTCACGATACGGAATAAGTATCCGTTGCCTCGAATCGATGACTTATTCGACCAGTTGAGAGGAGCTTCTTTCTTCTCAAAGATTGATTTGTGATCGGGATACCATCAGTTGCGTATCAGGGAAGTGGATGTCTCGAAGACTGCGTTCTTAACGAGATATGGTTCTTATGAGTTTCGGGTTATGCCTTTTTGTTTGACCAACGCTCCAGCAGTGTTTATGGACTTGATGAATAGGGTGTTCAGAGATTTCCTTGATCAGTTCGTCATTGTCTTCATCGACGATATTCTGGTTTACTCCCAGACTGAGGAGGAGCACGCAGAGCATTTGAGACAGGTTTTGCAGACGTTATGTCAGAACGAGCTGTATGCAAAATATGAGAAGTACGGGTTTTGGCTGAAGGAGGTCCAGTTTTTGGGACACATTATTTTCGACCGGGGGATATCTGTTGATCCAGGGAAGGTATCCGCGGTGAGGGAGTGGGGACAGCCCACGACACCGACTGAGATCCGTAGTTTCTTGGGCCTAGCCGGATACTACAGGAGGTTTATTCAGGGATTCTCGAAGATAGCAGGTCCTTTGACACATTTGACTCGTAAGGGTGTGCCATTAATCTGGAGTGATGCCTGTCAGTTGGCATTCGATGATTTGAAGGATAAGTTGACCTCAGCACCTGTGTTAGCATTGCTGAGATCGGGAGTTGAGTATCTAGTCTACATCGATGCGTCCTTACAAGGACTGGGAGGTGTATTGCAGCAGGAGAGTCAGGCCATAGCTTATGCTTCCCGTAAGCTAAAGCCTCACGAGAAGAATTACTCCACTCATGACTTGGAGTTAGCGGCGGTTGTATTTGCCCTTCGGATTTGGAGACATTACCTTTTGGGGGAGAAGTTTCGATTGTTCACGGACCACAAGTCCCTACAGTACCTATTCACGCAGAAGGAGTTGAATATGCGACAGCGAAGGTGGCTTGAGTTTGTGAAGGACTATCAGTTTGATATCCAGTATCACCCGGGAAAGGCTAACGTGGTAGCATACGCGTTGAGCCGTAGGCCAGTAGATGAGGTGGCAAGGGTGTGGAAGGCCAAATGGAATGAGTTGGGACACCAGGATGCAGTGGCCCGATCATTCATGTCTGTGATGACTGTTACGCCGCAGATTGTCACGAAGGTGGTAAAGGCCCAGGCAAATGACTCGTTCTGTCAGGAGCAGATAGTTAGATTACTAGCAGAGGGAGCCGAGTCCTATACCGTTAGCTCAGACGGGGGATTACGATTCAATGGGAGATTGGTAGTTTCGGAAGGGGAAGAATTGCGATACGAGGTGATGGCAGAGTCGCACGGCTCACGGTTCGCGGTACATCCCGGTGGGGACAAAATGTACCAAGACATGAGACGAAAGTATTGGTGGAGCGGGATGAAGAGAGATATTGCCGTGTTTGTTTCTAAATGCGCCACTTGTCAGCTTGTAAAAGTGGATCATCAGAGATTGGCAGGACTTCTACAGCCATTGGAGGTCCCGATGTGGATGTGGGAGAGCATATCCATGGATTTCATCACGGGGTTGCCTACGTCACAGAGAGGTCACGACTCCATTTGGGTAATTGTGGACAGGTTGACTAAAGTCGCTCATTTTCTACCCGTAAGGACAGATTACAGTACGGGACAGTATGCCCAGCTCTTTATTGCAGAGATAGTGAGACTTCACGGTGTGCCCCTAAATATCGTGTCTGACCGAGACAAGATATTTGTTTCAAGATTTTGGGAAAGTTTTCAAGAGGCCATGGGCACGGAATTGCGGTTGAGTACGGCTTATCATCCGCAGACCGATGGGCAAACCGAGCGTACAAACCAAATGTTGGAGGACATGCTACGTATGTGCATCATTGATTTCGGGGGTGGATGGGAGCAGTATCTTCCACTGGTAGAGTTTGCTTACAACAACTCCTACCAGTTCACCATTGGCATGGCCACATTTGAGGCGTTGTACGGTAGACCTTGTCGTTCCCCAGCATGTTGGTTGGAGGTGGGGGACAACAAACTACTTGGGCCGGAAGTAATTCAAGATACTTCGGCGAGGATAGAATTGATTCGGAGTCGCATTCGGGTAGCTCAGGATCGACAGAAGAGCTATGCTGATGCGAAGAGGTTCTTCAGAGAGTTCGAAGTGGGGGACCAAGTTTTGCTCAGAGTATCTCCTATGAAGGGGATTATGCGTTTCGTAAAGAAAGGGAAGTTGGCACCGAGATATGTGGGACCATTTCCTATTATTGAGCGGATTGGACCGGTTGGGTATAGGCTTGGGTTACCGGAGCATTTGCATCGGATTCACGATGTGTTTCATATTTCCTCGCTAAGGAAATATCTTAGAGACGATTTGGCTCATTCTCATATTGCTTTGGAGGACATCGATCTCCAGCCTGATAGCTCCTACGAGGAGGGGCCGATTGCTATTTTGGACCGAAGTGAGCGGAAACTGCGGTCAAAGATAGTTCCATTAGTACGTGTTCAGTGGCGACATCATAATGTCGAGGAGTCCACATGGGAGCGCGAGGATGAGATGCGCGAACGTTATCCAGAGTTGTTTTTACCAGGTACTTTCTAGTTCCGAATTTCAGGACGAAATTCTGTTATTAGGGGGGAAGTATGTAATACCTCGTATTTTTGTGATATTTATTGATGGGATTAATTGAATTAAATGTGTATTAATTAGAAATTAATCCGTATTAAAATACTAACGAGATGCGAGTTGGTATTTGATTATAATGTGTATATATGACTATATATGAATATTGAATTATGAAACTTGTCGTGAGATTGAAATACGGCAATTTGGAATTTTGTTGAGACGCGTGTGACAGTCGCGTCAGGAATATAATTATTTTAATTATAAAAGTGAATTTTATTTCTATTAACCGTATGGTCGTTTTGAGTGCCTCAACGCGTCCGGAAGGGTCAAAATAGTCAGAAAACACTAGCCGGGGGTTTAGTTTGGGTCCCGGGGCATTTTTAGGCCATACCGGCAACGTATAAGGGTAGTTTGGTAATTTTGGATTTTTGGGAATTAAAACCCACGAAAATTAGGAAATAATTATCTGATTTAGTAATTACCCACTTAACCCACTAATAACTTAATGGGCTACGGGGGTTATTATAATTAGTCCCAAAAGTTCCTAAGGCAAAAACCCTAGCCACCATTGTCACTTTGGAGAAGAAAAGCTTGGAGAGAGAGAGAGGAGAAATTCTGCAGAGAGAGAGAGAACGATTCGATCTTCAACATCAAAATCAGAGATACACATAAGGCAAGTGGTTTAATTTCGTTTATTACAAAGAATGTTTCTTCCATGCGTAGGAAATTGATAAAACTGTATTGTTTTGGGAGATTGATGAAAACCCATTAAATTGGAATTAGAAACTTGTATTTTGATGAGGATTTGCATGTAGAATTGTATGTAGGTGATTAATCTGATGATAATATATTTTGGATGAAACAAAAACGGATTTAATTAGACTCATTGGGGATTTAAGAATTTCTAGGGTTCATGTTCTTGAAATTGGAAAAAAATGTATAAATTTGATATTTGGATGATGTTTAGAATGAATTAACACCACCAAACACGTTAGTATGTGACCTAAGTATGATTAGGGACGATTAGAAACCTTGAACAATTGTTGGATTGATGTTTAGAGGAGATTATAGAGGAAGAAAAGTTGGAAAAACGAAAAAAGGGATTTCTGGGCTCGAAACTGGCCACTCGTTAGAAGACCTGCCCAGGTCGTTCGAACGAGACTTCTAACGAGTTGACAGTTTGACTTCTAACGAGAGGGATGTTCGTTCGAACGAGATCTCGTTAGAAGGCCCAGCTCGTTCGAACGAACTCTCGTTCGAACGAGACTTCTAACGAGTTGACAGTTTAGGCTTTTTAGCCTGTTTTGATTTCGCGTGTCCCGTAACCTTATTTAATGGTAGAGATAACCTTCCCTTGATGATAAATTGATATAGTAGGGACATTTGAGATATATATAGAGGAGTAAAACCTAGAAGTGTGATTCGAACCAAATGGAAATTATGGATTAGGACGTGAGTGTCTATTACAACGTGAGAACAATTAATGGCTTGTATAATTGTATCATACGGGAATATGTAAATTGTGTAACATTATACGTAGGTACGAGAATGAGAAGTGTACTACAAATAAAATATGGTGATTACTAAGATGTGTGCATACTTAGTATATGTATTGATTTTATGTGTATGACATACCTACCATACTTGCTATCACGGGAGGTTTACGTTCGCTTAGGGCCCTCTAATCCTTGTGTTGCCCGGATTTAGACTGATACCTCGAGAACATAGGTCAGAGAAGGACTTATTGGGATGTTAATAAGTCTGTTGGTCGTGGGAGCGCAGGTATGTGCGTGACCCATGTGATGTGACTGTGTTCGCCTCCATTGTTTGTGATTGTTGTTATCTGAGAACGATTCCTGAGAGATTCGGAATGCGTGATCCTTATGTACGTGATGTACCGGGATGGATAGCAATGTATGTGTGCACCGCAGATTAGTCTCGGGGTGCTTGTATTGTATATTTATGACGTGAATAATATACACTTAATTAATGGGAACTTTCATGTTGGTATTGTGAATATAATTATGGTAATGTTTTGAGAAAACATAACGGGTTAACCGATAGTGAATTGTATTACTAATTGAGAATCTGAGTTTAAGTAAAGCCTCTATTTATTTGATAACGCTAGAATGTAATATGGGAATCGAGTAGTAAGGGGTAGAACTTATTACGGTTTTGGTTAGATATGTATGTCATTTAGATGGGTATGGTACGTTAGGAGTGCACATGTAGTCGAGAGGTGAGAATTTCATGTGAGTGCACGTCCTAACATGTATTTTGCATTTAATGTTTTAATGTTATTAAAACACTTGTTGTTTTTAAAATGATTTCCACTTTCGGGCTCTGACCCATTTGCTTTCGAATCTATTTTTGTAAAAACCATTTTAGGTGCCCAGCCACAAGGACACCATGCTTAGGATCCTCATTCAGGTGACGAGCTGTAGCTGTTTGTGGAAGTTACAGGACTTTGCTTGTAGACGCTTCATCTATCTTGACTCTATATTCAGCATTTATCAGTTGTAGGGCATGTCGCCCATTTCTTTTAGAGACATCTCATTTATTTTAGTTATTCAAACTTTTGGCATGTAATTTATTCAGGATTCAGACTTGTCATATTATTTTCAGTTGTGGGATTGTTGTGAGGAGTTTTCCTCCGGACTTATTATTGTTTGTTGGTTATTTCATTACTTCGTTATGGTGAATGGATTATGTTGTTCTTCCATTATTCTTTTATGTTATGTTAATCAGACTTAAATTAAAATTTGGCAACTTATATTTTTGATACTAGGTGGTTAGTAATTATGAAAATGTTTTCGACGGTGATGCTATTAACTGAACCAACTTGGCATTTTGTATTGATTTAATAAAGGAGTAGCTACCCGGTATTTAATTAGTCGGGGTGTCACACCCAAGTTTGAACCCCTTGTTGAAAACCTTTGAGGCGGTGTAAGAGACGGGGTTGCGTTGTAGAACTGAGAATATGAGAGATGGAAGAATGGAAGATAGAAGGCATTTTTGCCTTTAGTTTGAAATTAAAACGAATCAATTATGGAGCCTTTTTTTGTTTGGGGGCTCGTGTACTTAGGTGTTGTTTGTTTTTACCTCTTAAGTCTGAATCTAAATCATTCAGACTTAAGAGGTATCAAAAAGTGTTTGTTTTTTTAAATGATTAAGAGGTAGAATTACGTCTGAAGTCTGAATCTGAAGTCTGAATGAGTCTAACTACATTCATTCAGAGGTACATTCAGACATAAAAACAAACATATTTTTCAGATTCAGATTTCAGACTTCAGATTCAGTCTTAAGATTTCAGATTCAGACTTCAGATTCAGATGGAAAAACAAACGCAACCTTATGTAGGTTGTGTTAGGATGAAGCTATGTATATAGGTATTCATTATCAAAGACGTGGAACAAATTTACTGAAATAATCTCTTCTTCAATCAATTGTGCCATGTCACAATGCTTAATTGTGACATGGCACACTCTCACACCCTTACATCGCACCAGATAATCAGATCCCAGTCGTTGATATTTTGGAATAGTAAAACACCCTCCTCTCATATTATATAGATTTGGGATGTGTTTTTAAAAAAAAAAAAGGAGGCTGGATTTTTAAAAAAAAAATTGACGTCTATCTAACGAGCTGAAATCTCATTCGAAAAAAAAAGATTTTGTTAGAATGCCCTACTAACAAACATCTAACGAGGTTGCACTGCTTTGCAGGGACTTCTCGTTAGATATAGATTTCGAACGAAATTGCTTTTTCGTGGGAACGAAACCTTATCCTTGTTCAAACGAAACCCTGTTCTTGTTCAAATAACCGTTATTTTCGTTCGAATAAGCCACCGCCTCAAAAATTATGTCAGGTTTATAAATACCTGTTTTGAATCCTTTTTGCATGGGACTTTGAAAAAAACATGAACAGAAAATTAGAACCAAAGTTTTTCATACTGTGTGTAATTAAAACACTTTTTATTCACAAACTTTACATCCCCAAATATTTTATGAATCCTTTTGAAACCCTAAAAAATTTATGTATATTGCATACACCTTGTGGAGAGGATTATCTACGGTTGAACTTGTGATCCAAGTGATCATGGTTGAAGAAGGAAGAAAGTGGATCAGTGGATACCGATGGTGGATCACCACCTGTGGACGACTCTGGACTGAGCCGTTTTCTTTAGAAGTTTTGTGACGATTGCGTGTCATACATAGTTGTTCTAAGTGATTTATAAGTCGAATGTCATGTAAAACGTGGTGAAAAGCTGAATATAGATTTTGCCCTGTAGAGGAATTTTTTCTCATTCACTGTGTTAATTGCATGCGTAGTAAATTAGCTTAATTGGTTTATTGCTACAAATCTTTAATAAATTGAAAAGTACAAAAATAGAATTTCGAATTGTGACCATCCCTGTCGGGCGTGTTCACGCGGTTACACATTTCAATGTATTTAACTAGTATGTTTGTAAGAACTATGATACCCTTGCAATATTTAACAAGTTCATCCACTTTAAAACTTGTCAAAATATTATTTAATGGTAAAAATTTACAAAATTAAGCCTTCAGGTATGTAGGATGTATCTATATAAAAATGAATGGTATGATGTAGGGATGCACACGGTTTAGGTAAGTTCAGTTCCACTACTAACCCAGAACCGGAACAGGGGTTTATCGATTCCACATTTTTAGAATCAGAACTGAACGGATTATATCCAGATCTGAATCAACGGTTCTTGAGTTGGCTCGAATTGGTTCTCGTTTCCAAAATATATTGGAACAAATAATTAAAACAATAAAGTTTCCTCAAATATAACTCAAAAAAGACATTATAAGCAAATATAATAGATTTAATCCAACTTCCAAAAGTCAAAATTAATTTATAACCTTTAAATTAAAGATAAAGCAACATTTTTCATATATAAAGCGTTAAAAATATGTTGGGATCAGACCGATTTTAATTTGGACTAGGTTCTTGGTTCGGTTTTTAATAGGATTATTTTTTATGGTTTGGTTCGGTTTGTGTAGGTGTGGAATCGGACCAAAAGAATTGATTCTATTATTTTTTGAATCGGAACCGAACCATCTGATATACATAAGTATGGTCTCGTCTAGTGGTGTAAATGGATATTCAAAAATCCGAATACATTCGGTATCCGATTCCAAATTTTGCGGGTATTTATTCGAAAAAATGGATATGGATACCGATAGTGTGTTAAATTATCCGAAAAAATAAATACGGATACGGATAACATGTGTATCTGACATGGATAATCCGTATCAGATGCGAAGTATCCATATTTGCAGATATCCGTTTTTCCGGATTTTCGTATTTATATTGTATTTAATAATAATTTATTATTAATATTAGTTATGTATAATCATTATTTATGATATGTAATGTAAAATATAAATATATAATATAAAAATGTTAATCATCACTTTTTACTCATTTTTAAAAAAAGTAAAGAAATAATACTTTTTAAAAAATCAAAAGATAAGGAATGGCTTAAAAAGAAAAAGAAACTAATAGATAGAATAAAAAGAGGACAAAACAAATTCAAACGAAACATTTGACCCAAAACCTTTCTCTTTCATTTGACCCGTTTTCCCCTTCTCCTTCATTTTTGGTGCACACCCTCTTCTCTAAAACCTTCCCTCTACTGGTAACTCGATAAGCTCCCCCCCCCCCTTCTCTCTCTCTCTCTCTCTCTCACACACACACACACACACTCACTCACCCACCTACACCCACACCCACACCCGCCCACATGCACACAACAATACACACAGACGTACACAGCAACATACACAGAGAATAACACACATGCAGAGACGCACACAACAATACACACACACATACATGCACACAACAACTGTTAGGCCTAAAAATTATATTATAATTTCTAAGTTGTTGATTATGAAATGGTAGATCAAATTGTTGTATCTAAATAGTCAGGGATTGATATTTTTTTTACAGTAGTATTGATATTACCTATTAAAGAGGCAAGTCAATTGCAATGGATAAGCAATGTAATCGGATACGGATATTATTCGAATTCGGAGAATCCGAGAGGATACGTATATGGATAGTTATTTTTACTGGGTGGATACGTACACGGATATGGATAGTGCATCCAGATAGCGGACACAGATATGGATAGTGTGGTATCCGCTTTGTATCCGTCCGTTTATCATTCCTAGTCTCGTCCCAATAATACCCACCATGGAAGAGTCTCCCTCCGTACATGCCTTAAAAGTCATCACCTTCTAAAAGCTCTCACTTACAGTCTCGTCCTTGATGGTCTCGGCCTCAGAAACCAACCCAGCTGGCAGGGAAGCATCTCATCCAATGACAAACAATTTTGGCCATCTATAGTGTCGGCCTCAGATAGTACCAGGAGGCCGACCCAACAGCACAATATGTATTAGTCTAAGGCAGCCAGCTAGTCTCGGCTCGGCTTAAACATAGAGGAATGAAGCTCCAGCAGTCTCGACTAGCTGAGACACTCTACCTCAAGCATCTCGTGCATAGATAGAAAACGTGACAAGGGTATTGCTGACATATCCAACTAAAATTACTATGGAAGATCAACCAACACGTGGGGAGAATATTCTCCATCATGATTTCTACATCCTTCCAACAGGTGTCACACGCTCATTTGCTTATCTCATATTTATGTATGGAGTGCATGCTTGGGCGTGACACTACGCACCCCCAGACTTATAAAAGACATCTTGTGTCTCCTTCTGCAGAGATCGCAAACTAGAAATTCGACTGTTATACTGTGAATTTATAGATAGAAAGAAGCTTATACTCATCTTTCATGGCATTTTGCCCTTCATTATAATGAAATCACTAACAAACTTTACACAACAAACTATGCTAAGGCCGAACCACTTATATGCTCATGTTCATCCGTGTTCTCTCATCTCTTCTGCTATTTTATATTTGTTACTATATTCCCCATTGTTAAGCAAGCTCCCAAAAAGGTTGAATCCTAAAGGATGATTTCCAGCATCATCACCGTCACTCGAAAAAAAACCAACTCAATGCACCTGGTTTTATTTAGTTTATCAGGTTTCATTGCACAACCCTAGTGCGATATAATTGCATATCGTAACAAATGTAGAAATCTTCAACAATGAACACTCAATAGGTCGACTTTTATGTAATTCGGTAATTGCAATAATGAGGATCACTCAAGCTCTGCACTTGACCATAGGACCCATTATGAGTTAAACTTGCCCGCAATTTGCTCTTCTAATTGGGAGTTATTATTTCCACCTCCAAAAAATCTCTCAATCACAAATCTCTAGTTGCCACCACAAAATAACTAAAATCTTATTCAAAACATCAAAAATAAGTTACACCACAAATAGTCAAACCATATATAAGTTGATTTTGACTCAAATCCTTATTTTTCCTTATCCTTTTCTCTCTCAAAACCAAACCCTAACCCTAGCTCTTACCTTATCACCTCACCCCCCCCCCCCCCCCCCCACACACACACACACACACCTCCTCCCATAACCACCACTACCTACTCCCAGCACCATTTCCACCCCCACCGTTTGTCCTTCTCTTTTTAACTTGATAAAATAACACAACCATCCCCCACCACCATGGTAAACCCCAACTTTATTTTTTTAAGACAGAAAACAACATAAATGATAATAAATTAGTGTTTAGACTTGAAACAACTAAAAATGAAAAACTGGAACCCTAAATTTACCCTAGGAAACACCAAAAAACGCAAACCCATAGAAAAATGATTGCCTCTGCAACAAACCCCCCTAGCCACAATGACCAGTCATCGTGGAATTGGACTTGACATGATGACTTCCCACCATGAAAATCCCATTTCCACGGTAAAGGGCCACCATGATTGGGGGTTTTCACGGTGATTTTGTATCGTGATTGTTGAAGCGACCATTAACGATGGGTTTACGATTTTTTGAATTATTTTTTGGTATAGTAGGGCTTTAATTTTTTTATTTTTGATTGGTTCAAGTCTAAACACTTATTTAATATCATTTAAAATGTTTGTTTTTGAAAAAAAGAAGTTAGGGTTAAAGTGGCGATTGGTCTCTTGCTTGTTAAGAGGTGAATGGTTAAGAATAAGACATATTTTCTTTTGTTCTCTTAGTGAGTCATCTTTGAATCAATGGAGAATTTTAGTACTAAAGAAAATTTAATGACTTGTATAACATAAAAGATACATTAAAAAAAACATTTTGTTAGCTTAAACTTTTTTAATGACTTCCAATTCTCAAAATTACTTAGTGAATACGCTACAAATATTTTTACGAAAGTTGCAAATGAATCCAAGATAATTTAATAGGTTCCATCTCAAATAAGGTAAAATGGTATATTATTTACAATATTACACCCGATTTGAAATATAAACAAATAATTTGGAGAAAAATTCAAACCACCCTGAAAATAAAGTACTATTAGGCCAAGTAAAACATATAGTGATGAAAAGTAGTTAAAACTATTCAGATTTATATAATATGTTGCTGTAACAACCTTCAAAGAAGTGCCTCAGCCTACATTTATGTGATTTTAGACCATAGTGAACAAAAAAATAGCTTTAAAATTGTTTTTTAATTAAAAAAAAAGAGCAAATTTTCTGATTTTTTTTAAGCTGTGTTCATCCAAGTTATGCATTTTGCAAGGTAGTAAACAGTCATTTAACAATGAAAAGTGATTTTTGTACTAAAATTATGCATAATATCTTATAAATGCATACAGTAATTCTGGTACATTTGAGAGTAGTAAATCAATTGAGACAACATATAAAGTACAAGACAAATGGTGCCATCTATCAGTTGATGGATAAAACTGGAAAATTGAGAAGACTCTTCAAAGTTCATCCTGCAAAATAAAACAAGACAAAGGTTGCTTTTAAGTCCATGATTCACTGTTAATCCAACAATATAATAAGCATCACAACAGAAGGAAAAATAAGTAAGATGGACTTTATTATAAATCAGATCAAAATCTTTTATCATAGATGTGACCCACCATTATGTGCTCGTGACCGGCACAAAATTCGGACACATAATGGTAGACATACTGACACTGTCCGCACTGGTTGGTGTTTGAATCCACTCGTTATTATTCAAAACATCAATCAATATAGACACGACATGTCACGTCTGTCTACACAAATCCTGTGTCGGTATAGAATAACTCAAAACGTAAACATTCCACTTTAAAGCTCGAGATCGAGCTCTTTCTTAGGGCGGGAGAGTGATACATGTGAAGGTCAAGGGGGGGAAGTAAATTAGTTTGGGCGAGGGCACTTGCCATCGCATCAAGATACGACCTTTAAATTTACAACATTATACATAGAAAAAATTTCTTGCTAAAGCGGCATTTTATAACTTCCTTTTTGTTCTACTTGTTCTAAAACAGTCTCGATTTTGTTAAGAATTAGCACAATATAAATGCCATCACAACTACTGTGTAAAAGATTAAATAAACAACGAAGGGTGGGATTTTGCATATATTAGAAAGATTAGGCCCAATGTACGCCATGTAATTAGCTATAAAAAGATAAGGGAGTGATGTTCGTGCTTACATGATAATCGTCCATGTAATCACGGCGATCATGCTGCAAAATAAAACATCCAAGTTGTCAAATAAACTTCCACGAATATAAAAGAAACAAAAAGAAACATAGAATGGTAAAATACCAATAGCAACTGCTATTAATATTACCATGATTCGTATATATAAAGATCATTATTCATCTCTGTAAGCCCAATGATAATCGATGAGAATGATATTGTTTAGGGTTAATTGCTAAAAAATACAACGTACTCGAGTTGGTTTTTTCAGTTCAAGATTGACAATATACTTGTTAAACAACTTGTGTTTTGGGTTGTATGCACTAGAATATTACCAAAAACTTGCGTCGTTTCGCAAGTGTATTATCATTCTAAATAATTCAGCAAGTCAATATGAAAAAACAGCTGACGTGCGTTGCACTTATTCTATAATTAACACTAATATCTATGTTTAACAGGAAAAGCGAGTTTTGAGTATTTTTATACGAACCCTTCTGTATTTGTCTCTGTAACGCTCCCTATCTCGGGATCGCCGATCATAACCTCTCTCTCTTTTCCGCCTCTCACCTTCCTCTCGTGCCCTTCGGGCTTCCTGAATATACAAAACCGCTTAGAACGACCTTCGTACTTCAAAAATCACAATCATAAATACCTTTCTTTACTTTACCCCCTGAGATAATGCGGTATTTAGAGATAACCCCCCCCCCCCCCTACCCTCACAAATGCAACAGATAATGCACATGTAAGGGGTATCTCTAACTACCCAATTATCTTGGGAGTGAAGTAAAAAAAAAATTTAATAAGGAGTCATGCCAACAACCTCCTCCTCTTGTGCTTTTCTGATTTTCTCTGCTTCCTCGAAGGCCTCTTTTTCAGCCTAAATTTGTGATCAAGAAGATAAAAATGTAATTAGATGGAAATTATAATGTGGCAACTACTTGTTATAAAAGAAGAGCAAGGGCCCACCTCCCTATTGGCAAACACTTCCTCCACGACTTGTTTGGCATACTCTGGCTCATCACAAATCAGGATGTTGTCGTAAACAGAACCTGCCTTTACCTGTAGTTGAATACATCGTTATTCCATGCATTTTATTAACCACCAAATTTTCGGGGTGACATACTTTTCACCTATGAAGAAAGGACTCGACGTGTAATACGTATTTTGACACGACACGCAACACGTGATTTTTCCAAAAACTAGGGTACGACACGCTAGGTTACGTATAAGATATATATATATATATATATATATATATATATTAATGAAATAAAGCAGAATCACCATCACATTAGAATGATATTAATTTCAAGTGTCCTTTTACGTGTCCCAGCGTGTCCAACCTAAAAAAAAAAGAAAAACTCGCGTGTCGGAGCATGTCGCATGTCCGACATGAGTCAAAGCTGACTCGTGGCTTCCACGAGAGTGTCCGTGCTTCATAGCTTTTCACTTGGGCCTCGTTTGGCTTGGTGTGAAATAATTTTGATGGTGGTGAAAAATAGAAAGGTAGAAAAGTTCTCTCACCTATATGGAACTGAAGTTTGCTCGCAACTTTATCTAAAATACCCAATTATAGCATAATACATTTATTCACGCCTTTATACCAGTAAAACTTTCAACAGCTTAAATACGTGAAAATACAATTTACCATTTTATTTTTCACCCAAGTGAAGAAAAATATTCATCCCAAACAAAACGAGGGGGGCTTAGGTGAAAAGCAAAATAGTGAAAGATATTTTCACCTATTAGGAGTAAAATAGGTGACATACTTATTTACAATCGTATACGATGAAAAGATTTAACCCCAAAAAGTGAGATACTTTTCACCAACATAATATATGAAGGCAGCAACAAAATAAATATAAAAGATTGGCATCTTACCTGCCATACTTCAATACCCACGTATTTAATTGGCTTCAACACATAGAGGTCGGGATCATCTTCAAATTCTAAAGGAAAAGAAAAGGCAGAGAAAAGCATCTAAGTTATTGTCGCACATAATTTTGACAGAAATTTTGGAACAGCGGGAAGCAAACACGTGTTCATAAATGCATGCATCGGTACCTGGGTTGTCAATCCAAGGAATCTTCCACTTCCCTTTGTAGTTAGGATTTTTCACTCTCTGTCGCATAGAAAATTTTTGCTCGTGAGAAATTGCATTGTGAATTAAGCTTTAAGCCTATTTCGGTTGAAAACTTGTTGGCATACCTTGCGCTTCCATGGTCCTTTGTATGCCGGGTTAGGTACCATTGAGGGTCTCCATAGGCCATCCTCATCTTCATCCCAATTATCAGGCTACACAATGAAAAACGCATATATATTTACATTTGGGAAGGGGGAATTTTTTTTATAATAAAAGAAAATTAGAAAGCATGGATAGATTATATGCTCAAGAAAAACGACATTTCCTTTTATATGCTACTAGGAAGCATGGATGCGGATATACATATCGTATCTTATCTGACACGATAACGAGAGGGGGACACTACAAGTCTCCAAAAAATTAAGATACGATATGACTGGGATACTATAATTTTAAACATATAATCATATTCTAATTAAATTAAAAACGCATAAAACAAAAGTTCAATATTTATCACTCATATTCATCGGCCGCTTGCATACATTTCATGCTTGACAGCAACAAGGCAACGACGAGGGTATAGAGGCCAATGAAGTAAGAATGTTTCATAGCTATATAAAACTATTATTAGTTATATTCATAATTTTAGTTCTGTCCCATATGTACCTATCTCTTGAGGTTATTTTAGTCTTTTCCTTTTCTCTTCTATGTTGAACTATTAGTAATAGCTCTTGCTCATTCTTGTAATCTGGCAGGTTCCAATTAATGAAATTGATACATTTATTTCTTCTTTTCGTTCTTTTGGATTATGGCGTAGTTAGGATTTATAAAATACTCATAGTAACCACGGCTGTTTGAGAAAAGAATTTTTTTGCAAAAACTATTGTGAAGAAAATACGTTCAAAATGTTGGGGTACGCCATATTTTAGAATGACGGGAATTGTAAGTTGCTTTAGCGAAATGTAACAGGGGACCTTATTTAAATCAACCAAAAGGAGAACGGCAACAAAACAAAAAGTAATGGTGTTAGATATTCAACCTCTTAGTATATCAACTAACCTGTTTAGCTTTTGGATCGGGAATTTCTCGTGGAATTGAATCATATCCCTGCAATGCCACAACATTACAAGGGAATATATTATTTATCTGCAGCAGTTAAAAAAAATATATAGACGGAATGCAAAAAAGCACAAAGTCAATACCTCAGGTTTGACAGCATTTGGGTCCTCAATGTATTCTCTATCGTCCCAATCAGCAGGCTGCATAGATGGCAACAATATGCATTAGATTACCCCAAAAAAACGATAAGAAACGAGAAAGTGCAAAATCAAATTTGAAATTGAAGATTAGCTCAAACACTGAAAACACGGTGAGGGGGTGGCTTTAAATGCAGGGTTATTTCGAGTTTAACCCCTATTTTTATGACTGGTTTTGCAATATACCTCCTTAAAATGCTATAGTCCCCGTTTCGTTGACTTTCCATCCAATTTGTTAGTCAAACCTTGTTAATAGGTTTGACTAAGATCAATTAAAGGGTTATTTTGAGTTACCGGTCATATAAATGGGGGTCAACTAAAAAAATGGTTATTATCGAATTTACTCCTATTTTAATGACTAACTTTTTTTACCAGTTTTGCATTTAAAAGTCGTACTGCAAAACCGGTTATAAAACTAGGGGAATATGAGAAAGAACTAAAATTATTAAGCTTAACCCTTTAAATAAGCCCAGTTAAATCTTGTTAATAAGTTTTTGAGTAACTGATTGAATGGATAGTTAACAAAATAGGGGGCTACTGCAAACTTTTTTTTTAAAATAGGTGTTTTGCAAAACCAGTCATAAAAATGAGGGGTGAACTTAAAACAACCATTAAATTAATATATATTTTTTTTGATAACCCTGAATCTTCACACGAACGAGCCATTTGGACTCCCCCATGCGAACTAAACGGGGGGGACGCAATCATGAATGATAAAGCAACCCTAACACACGCCCCTCCTACTATCACGTATCCGTTGGGGGGTTTCGAACTCTAGGCCATCGTGAATTATGAATCTAACAAGTCCGCCCCTTACCACTGGGACAACCAGGGTGGATTAATTTAATGGAGTTTAATATTAGAGAGACTATTATGGAGTTTCTAAGATTGGGAACAACCTTTTTTGCATTCACAGCTTTAATTTTGCGGGGAGGAAGGATATCCCAATCAGTATACATGCTTCCAGAATCTCTTTCCCGACCATCGATGAGGATGCTATATGTTGCATCAGGCCTAAGAATAAATGTGTAGAAATGAGTTAACTTGTCTGTTTCACATTGCAGATCCTTCTTGATGGGATAATTCTGGCCCTGGTACGAAACTATAACATGAAGCTTCTTTGTCTGTGTGCCACATAAATCTGGACCGAACATCACACTGCAGACAAACAAACAAACAAACAAACAAACAAACAAAGAAAAATATTAGTGCGTGCAACAACCTTAACCACCGTGAATAAGGGGGGGAGAGAAAATGTTGCAGAAGTTGCAAAGTGAAAGAAAAGAAAAGAATTAAAGGCTACAATAAAGCCCATCATACAAAGCATGAGGAGATTTCTAGAAGCTACAACATGCCAGTAGAGCTGTCGTGTCATATAGTTTCGTGTAAAAAATTGCTCCACTCATACACACGATTCTTTTAAGAGTTGTGGATAGTTCATGCCCTGCAAAGTTTGTGTCGTGTCATATCGAGTTGGTGTTGTGTTTACATCGTGTGTTTACTATATATACCGGGACCGTGGCGTGTATCGTGTCACCCATTTCTGATACTGCATATGAGACCCATTAACTGATAACTTCATGTCATGTCTCATTTTACCAGTTGTATGATGTCCCCTCAGGCATCTGAATAAAATTTTACCAGTTGAATGATGAAAACAAAGGGATAACAAAATGAGAGGGGGGAAGGGGAGTGGAAAGAACCGGGAGTAATGGGTATGCTTTTTTTTCTCTCCCTTCATTTTTAGTTTTTTCCCTTTCTTTCACGAGGCTGGGAATTCTTCAACCAGCTCAATCAATCCAGGGTAACCAGGATTCGAAAAATCAATCCAGCTTCAAACGTGTCATTTTTAGTGGCAAAACTTTCACACTTAGTGATAAAAGAGAGGTACCAAAATTCAATAAACAATTACTGTGGACCAAAGTCTAATTAAAACCACTAGTGAGGTACCCAAGTCAAAATCACTTTTCACATGCCCAACATTATTTATAAGCTACTAAAAACAATACTCTTCTGAGTAGCGGGTCCAAAATGAAAATCATCAAGCCATGTGGCTAAACCACGTGCAATAAGAAACAAACCTGTAAGGTGTGTCCCCGCCAAATTTCTTTTGATTAACAAATCCCGAGAGAAGCTTTATGTAACCACCACCACATTCAATGTCCTGCTCAAGCTTTATCGAATACTGTAGGACCAATGTTCGGTTCTTGTTGCTAAATTCTGGTATCTTTGCAGATATTGCAAAATGCTTGGCATCACTAGATGTTTGAATACCTGAAAGTTTTCAAAATCATCAGAAAACTACTGTCCACACTTCTTCCAGGCCTATGAGAACTTTATTAAAGGCTTCGGGACCCTTTCGAAGGCACATTATTTGAGCAACAATACTGTGTCGAATTGTACTATGAAAGTTCGATTACTAAGAAGAGAAGCACACATCACCGCTGCCGAATTTCTTGGTTGAGACATCGTTTACATTAGTGAGTGAATTTTTCCTCATTAAATAACTTTGAAGTAACATGGTTAACAATGATTTTTCTCATAACAAAACAATTCTAAAATTGTAGTAATAAGTTATTTTCTTAATGGTGCATTCTCAAACCTTGTTTATAACATTTTAGAACCACCATACATTCATACGAATTGTAATTTTATAAGAGCTGTAAATATACATCAATTTAAAATGTTTGTGTTACATAATTTATAATTATTTTTTATTATTGTTCTGCCACTTTTTCCACAAACAAACAAACAAGCAAAAAGATTTTCCACGTCGATCCGGAAATTCGAAGGATTTCTCAAATCTATCCAGAAAATCACAAGTCCTCCTACAAGTGGTCCTAGCCAGAGGGACTTGAAAGAGAATGTGAAGGATGCATATATTGTGTATCGATTTGGTACATTCTTTTGGCGATGGACTTTATTGGTAAAAACATATTGTGCACGGATCATTTTGACATTAGCCCTATTTTTCACGTTTACTGTTAATATGTATTCCACACACATCACGTGTGCATTCACAGCTTATTTAGTCCATTAGAAGCACATGAATACTGAAATAATATAGATATAGTTTGAATAAACAATCAACGCTCAAAAATGAGGTCACACCTTTATCGTCTGGGTCACCGGACCACTTTCCGGCTGAGTGCTTAAACGAGCCAGCTTTCCCTTCACTTCTTTTCCAATCAGACTTTACCCATCTGCTATTCCATCCATCTTTTCAACAACACATGCAATATATTCAAAATTAGGAGCTCATTTTTCAATCAATAAACCGACTTCAGAATCTATCAAATAGTTTACGGAAAATTCACTTGCAGCAAATAATTTGTTGGTTTTTATTGCCACGTTCTAATATAAAGATATTTAAGTTAAAACCCATGATTTTCGCATTTCACACACTCCAAGCATAGAGACAAAATGGCTTAAAATCCATTTCGCCTGGTTATTTCAAATCAAGGCCATTGGTCAAAATAGGTTTTACACTATTACCCATTTTCAAACTCAGAAGTTGATCTATTTAGTTCAAAATTTTGGCCAGCGAAGCATTCGCCTTCGAGCAGCATTTGCTTTGCCTCCCCAAACATTATTCTCATTTTTATTTTATTTTTAGTAGTCTGGGCATCATTTACTTTGTCGTCCGAACCTTTTTGTCATTTCTTTTTTCTATTCATGGGGCAGCAAAGCAACTACCGACTATACCCTTTTTTTTATGACCCTGAACCTCCGCACGAACGAGCCCTTTGGACTCCCCCGTGCAAACTAAACTGGGGAGGACGCTGTGCAAGAG
Organism: Sambucus nigra; assembly: GCA_949130495.1. Classification (NCBI taxonomy): domain Eukaryota; kingdom Viridiplantae; phylum Streptophyta; class Magnoliopsida; order Dipsacales; family Adoxaceae; genus Sambucus; species Sambucus nigra. The sequence goes on along the minus strand of OX422213.1, from coordinate 23,631,875 downwards.
CCACCCTCACACACGCCCCGCTTCAAATTAGGCGTCCAGGGGGAATCGAACCCTGAACCGTGCGCCTAACCACACAATCCATAGCTCGCCCTTACCGCTGGAGCAACCAGGGTGGACCCGTCTATACAAAAAAAAAAAAAAAAAAACAAGAAAAATGTTTGGATTTGACCGCATTGTAAAATAAGTTTTTGCCATTTTAGCTAAGAGTAATATTAGAGAGATTCTTTTTCGTGACCTTGCTGATGTGTCAAACATATATTGGGTAGCCTTTCAAATGGACCCATGTGAATTACAAAAATCATCCAATATTTGTTTGATACATCAGCAGGGTCACAAAAAAGGATCGTGAAAAAGAGTCTCTCTAATATTATTACTCTTTAGATAATAACTCAAATGGGAGTTGGTTGCAGTAAAATGCGGGTTTAAAGCTCGCAAATATATATTAGCATCATCGTTATTATTTCACAATTTCGCCTTGATATTTATACCGCAACTATATTTCAACAGGACTGCACTCTAAAGGCTTTAGAATATCGGGTACCGCTTGCTAATGTTTTGCCATAGCCGAGTCTTACAATAATCAAATCAAATCCATGCGACCGACTAAAATAGATTTTACCCATTATACCCAAATCTGAAGTCATTTTGCTCCAAAGTTTGCAAAATGCCTAACGTTTTAGTTTTGGGGACTTGCGTTAGGCTTCAACTTTTCCATCATTTTTCAAAAAAAAAAATTTAGCCATTTTTGCAGTGCAAAATAGCCCAACACTACACCAAGACTAAATATAAATTCAAACAATTACAGCTGAAAAATTATTGGGTCATTTTGACTTAACTCCCAAATTTTAACGTCTAATTTGACTTGACCCTCTTTTTCATAATCCTTTGACTTTGCCCCCCGTATAGGGGGTAAGTCTAATTTAGTATTATAAACAAAGGGCAAAATCAAATAAATTTTTTGACTTGACCCCCTATTTTTATGCAATATTTTGAGAGAACCCCCTCCTGCAAGGGTAAGAAATTAGCAAAGTGGGGGCAAGTCAAATATCACATTAAATGGGGGTTAGGTAAAAAATCCAAAATTATTTTAGCTATTTACAATTTATAGTGCAGCTAGGCACTACCAATCAAATCTCATCAAAAAGATTTATCAAAAATACAAAAATATACACTTAAACATGGGTAATAATGATAACAAAAAAAAAAAATAAGCATTTTCAGTTAGGGGTGAAAATGAGGCGAGCTGAGCCAAACTTAAGGTCACTCAAGCTTGTGTTATAAATGTAACCGAAAGTAAATATACGTTAAAGCTTGGTTCATTTATCTCACGATTTGAGCCCGAACAAGTTTCTAAGCAAATGAATACAAGCCTATTTTATAAGAGTTTAGTATGGATAGCGGTGATCGTTCCGAATCCGAGCCGAGCTCAATAATATAACGAGCTTAAAAAAAAATCCGAACAAACACGAGCTGAACTCGAATCGCTTAGTTCATTTTAGTACTCTATTATCACTTAAAAAATTATCCACATTTTAAGTAATTCTACAGACCCACAAATTAAACCCTCTAATAAAGATTAATAAAAATAAAAAATAAAAACTTGGTGTTTTAAGTAGAAACCCAACTGGGTCCGTTTAGAATCACTCATAAAATAAGAAAAAAGCTTCCTTTATAACTTAATGGCTACATATAACAGAAATCAAGAATCAAAAAAAAAAAGGTTCATATTTAGTTTGTAATAAGAAAAATGATAAAGATTACCTTCAAAACGCTCCTCAAATATGATTTCAGAAACAGAGAGATGGGCAAGAAAGAGCAGTAAAACTGAGGTTAAAAGAACAAGTTTGGCCATTTCATTTGTGTAGATGGAATGTGGATCCAAAGCTAAGTGTGTTTTGTAAATTTATATAGAAGTTTTGTTGTTGAATGACCTGGGTTTGGTATTTTAATTGCAGGTTTGCCATTTGGGTATCATATTTTGTATGACTTGTTAGAGTATTGGTTGTCCAATGGGAGATCAGTTGGACGTGGCATTGTCCACTGGTTAGGAAAAAAAAAGGGAACCCAAGTTTTGTCCAAGGTGGTAATTGAGTGTAGCTGTAAATTTATGGGATTGCGGATCGCAAAAATTAAACGTCTGTTTTGAAAGTCCTGTTCAGAATGAAGGGATTACTCTGATTACTCTTATGTGCCTCTAAGCTGGCTGGTATTACCCTTCATTAAAAAAAAAAAGGAGAATAATTCTAGGCTCGTAGTAACGTGTCGCATTGTATTAGCTTGTGTCTGAGTTTCACTGCTATAAAATTTGTGTGGAGTTCGGATACGAGTAAATACCAGTACAACATGTCAGTGTCAAATTTCAGCGTCAGTGTAAACGCACTCAAAAACTAAACCCTGAGCAGATTAAAGAAAACATTAGGCCCCGTTTGGTTGTCCCAAAATTGTAAATTGGATCATTAATAAATTGCCCCATTTACAAATTGACTCATTAATTGTGTTTGGTTTCATTAATGAAATGATTCATTAATTGTCTCATTTTAGCTCATGTGCAAAATTTGAAATTGGATCATTTCACAAAAAATGTGAAATGAATCCATTTGAAATAGGAGTCACATTAAGTGCATGTCCCCTCTCCCTCTTCCCCTCCCCCTCTCTCTTTCCCTCCCCCTCTCTCTCTTGATTTGTTTTTATCTTTTTTTCATAGAATCTTAACATCAATTTCAAATTACCAAACATTGTGTAAAATTGGATTTAACTCATTTAAAATTCACTCATTTATAATTCAATAATTCACAATGAACCAATTTACATAATCAAATAATTTGCGCAACCAAACTGGGCCTAAGAGCCTGTTTGGTTGTCCCCAAAATTGTAAATTAGTCCATTTAAAATTAACTCATTCATGAATTGTCTTATTATTAGTGTTTGGTTACAAGAATGAACAAATTCAAAAATGAACCAATTCATGTTGATTCACAAAAACTTAAATTAGTTCATTTCACCAAAAGTTTGAAATTGCATAATTTATAATTACAACATGAATCTTAAATGCACCACTTCTATAGAGTACCTCTTACCATACTATTATCCATCTACACATACACACACACACAGACATCAAAAGTAAATAACTTCATTTTTCTTTTCCAAACACACCACAAATTAGATTTAAACTCATTTAAAATTAATACATCGACAATCTATTCATTTCAAATTGATCAAAAAATTTATTTTAATTTTTTGAGTGAAGATTAACACCTTGAATTTATAAATGATAATTAAGAAGACTCGATATATAAATGACGCCAATTATAGGTGGTTCAACCCCGTGATGGCCTATATTTTATGGAGAAAATGGAAAGGGGTGTTTATTGTATTTGGTGAAATTTGATTGGAAAGTTGTTGGTAGAAATATTTCTTAGCTAGCCTTGTTATGTCATCTTATTGCTTTATATACTAGTTGTATATTTATTTTATGTTTATGTTTACTAAATATCGGAGTAATGCCTTACGAATGTGGTCAACGATGTGGCCACAAGTGAGGCTACTCGATTGGCCCCTTGCTCCTAGTTGTAACACCCCGTAATTTTGAGAATTTAGTATTTAATTATTTTTGGGAGATATAAAAATATTTAAATTGGAAAAACTTGAATTTATGATTTGAAGAATTTATTTGAGTGAGAATAATTATTTATATTTGGCGACTTTAAGTTAAATTATTCGAAATTTCATGTGTCGTATTTCGAGGTCAAAATTGAAGAATGTTATAAAGTATTTCGAATGACAATTTTGAGTGCGCAGTTGAGTCCGGATGGATCGAGATAGTCGAAAAAGAGTATCCGGGGTAGTAATCGGGTCTCAGGGCATTTTTGAGCATGGTCGGGGCCACACGGGGTGATTTGAGTCATTTTAATTAGGCCCATGTGGGCAAAAATGGGATTAAGGATTTTAAACCTAATTGAGGGACTAGTTGAACGGCAGTTAGCAATTCTAAACCTAGGATTTGAGAGAGAAACAAAGAAAGCTAATCAAGAGCCAATTGGAGATTGTTTGGGGACAAATCAAGGGACAAAGTGAGGGTTCGTCATTAAATCATTCCCTACAACGGATCAGACTCTACGAACGATTCCAGGCAAGTGGTTAACTTTTGTAATTCTTAAATTGATGATAATCAAATCATATTATGGGAGGTGTAAACCAAAATTCTTTTTGGGGTGGGTATTCATGTAAAATTGGATTTTCGATAATTGTTATACTTTAATGAGATTAAGGGTGGAATTTATTATATTTATGATTCTGGAATGTAAAGGTATGAATCGTACGTTAAAACCAGTAAGAATCGATGGTAAATTTATGTTAATAGGAATGAAAATCTTATTGGAGATTCGAAACCCGGATAAAACCCAAATCGGGAAAACGTTGGAATTAATGGAAATTAGTTGTTGGATTAAGGTTTCTAGGACAATTAGAACCTGTTTTCATGTGAAAATATCATTTATTATGACCAGAGGATGTTAATAGAGGAACTAAAAGCTTGGTTGGATTAACAATGGCTGAAACAGCAAGTCGGAGAAAAAGGGTACCTGTTCGATCGATCGATCGATGGAGGATCGATCGATGGTCCCAGAATTCTGGCAGGTCCGCCAATTTTATATATAAAGGGAAATTAATTTAAGATTTTTCCCCTACTTCATATTTAGTGATAAATGCATATGTAGCACATATTCCTTAGCAATTATAAGGGGATATAATTGGGTTTAGGAGGGTGATAATTGTATGTCACGAGATGAATAAATTTCGGAAAATAATTCATAAGTATTGGTTTTGGACCGAGGGAAAATATTCAGGTATTGTAGTTGAGTGGCACTACATTATTAAAGGAACTGAGGTGTAATTAATTAGTTATGGGGAGAAATATAGAATCGGGTATTAACGATGGTACGGGCCAAGTGAGCGAGTCCGGGTATATTGGTTGAGCGACACCAAGTAAGAAATTAATTAATATGTTAATTAATTAAATTAGAGTCGGACCATAGACTCGTAAATATACAGGTTAGTGTTACGAGTTTTAGAACACGGTAAAGCCGAAATTTATATTATATATATACGGTGTGGTGATAGTATATGTGTGTGTACTTTGTGTGTGTTATTAAATATCAAGGACTAGATATTTATTTAATTTATATACTCTAGTGCTATCATGGGAGGTTGCGCGATGTGAGTGAATCCCCTAACTTGAGGAGTAGGGTGAGTATATCCCCATGTCATAGCATCCAGTATATGGGTGAGGAGTTTATCTCACTTTCAGGGAAGGAATATGACCGCCTCCACTACGTTTATATTTTGGGCCACGTTGGTGAGCGATTCCAACTTGGGTAACTAGGTTATGTGAGCACACCTAGTGGGATAACACTTTAGAGGGAATCATCCGGTGAGGGTATACTCGGAGGGATGGATATACATATGATATATATGTGTGGATGTTTTAGTGAACGTACGCATATAATGGTATTAAATATTATATACGGGTAATAATACAGTGTGTGATGTATTTACTTTATATAACTTGTGTCACAGTTATATGATATTATTTAAAAGAAATTAATTAAGTTAATTGGTGAGATAACTTATCACCCATGGATAATAATATTCGGTTAGAGTAGAAAGCCAAGGGAGGATTACAAGGACTAGTTGGATGGGGTAGTACAACTAGGTGGGGGTTAAGGTAATCGTTAGGCGTGCACATTAGTGGAGGGGTGAGTATGTCATCAAGAGAGTGCGACACTAACTTAAATATGGAGCGCATTCATATATTTTTAATTACTGTAGGTAATTCACTTGCTAAATATTTTCAAAATGTTTTGGGTTCTAACCCTTTCTATAAAATTATTTTCAAAACCTTTTAGGTGTCCAGCCACAGGGACACCAGACTTGATATTTTATTCCAGGGACACGGAGTTGCGGCATATGTGGATGCTAGCAGGAGCTTGGATTAGACGCCTCATTCATTCTTTCCTAGAGTATGAATCATTTATCAGTTTCAGTTTTACTTAGGGCTTGTCGCCCAGACTTTTCAGTATAGTTTTCAGATTTATTTATTCAGGTGTTAGATATTTGAATTGGACTATTTACTTTGGTGAGCGATGGTTTATTCGGCATGTAGTTTAATTAATTATTCAGTTGATTTATTTCAGTCGTGGTGTATGACTCACGTTATATTTCCGCATATTATTGGTTGTTTAATTAAAAGATAAAATTTGGCACCAGCTTATTGGAATACTAGGTGGTTAGTAAGTTTTAAAAAGGTTTTCGACAGTGATGCTAAGGATGAACCAACTGGAATTCCTATTTTAATTTGGTATAGGGTTGATCACCCGGTATTTTATTAGGCGGGGTGTCACACTAGTGAGTAGGTTAGTGATCCTTTGCAGGTGATTGGTTGGGTATGCAATGCATAATGGGGTTTTCAGTTTTGTAGCGTTGGTTCAGCACTGCTCGGTGCCAATAAGACTGGGTCAACATTGTTGCACTTTTAGCTTGTCACCCATTTATTCGCTCGTCCAAGTAGACGATCCACACCCCCTTGATGTGTGTTCTGACTCCCACCTTTCCCGGGTATTCCCCCCTTCCTCTTCGTCTGGTGTTTGGCTGACAAATGATTGGAATTCTTCTCATTAAAAACTTATATCCTAAATAAAGAATACCATAAACCCTAAAACCTTTCCTCTAAAAAATAAATTATTTAAAAAAAAAGTAAACGATGGAGTTATTGGAACATATAACATAAGGTGTACTATATGTGAAATAAACTTGACTCTTATGAACTAAGAATTAATTTTCTATTTAGTTAAGTATTTTTTTAATTTTGAAAACACAACTTCAAACATAAATAGTTGTAACTTTTCCAATAATAATAATGTTGCGTCGTAAAGGCACCCACAATTTTTCTCTGAAACACCACTATCATTGTAAGGAAATGCCAATATGCACAAAGAAATTTACAAAAACTTATACGCACTAATGTGGTTATGCAAGACCGTCTTGGACACTTTCATGAAATGATTATTGTACAATGTAGAATGTAGAATACTCTTTTACTGTCATATTAGTTTTTGTAATTTCTTTATACACGTGACATTACTCACCATTGTATTAGGACCAATGTGTGGGCGACAATTATCATTTTTCCTTCCATATATCTTAAAACTATATGTAAAGACAAAGCTCAAACTAACTAAGAAAACAATTACTAAGTGCACATCTAAAAAAATTTCACAACACCATCCTACCACTAACATCGCAAAATGACTTGTGTCTGCTTCATAATACCACGTGGCTAAAGAGTTTTTAAAACCTTAATTTTTATTTGAGTCCGTTTTTCCATACCCTTCTCTTTCCCAAATAATCCTATCAATTCTAACCTTTTAGTCTCACCATTAATACGAAATCTCTATCTTGCATATATACACGTATATGCTCTTGTATATACACTTATATGAATATATACACATGTATGTACAAGGATTTCAATAAGAATATTAAATGGAACTATGTATATGCGAACGAAAAACATCGCAACAACTCGTAGTGATTTTTCACAATCCATAAACACATGTAATCCCATCCTCAACTTAGACTATTTGAGCATTATCATCCACTTGAAAATTCATATCAAAGTCGTTGCGCGAGAGGGAGAAAAAGGGAGTTGCGACCGTATAGAGGGGGTGAATGTGGGATGCACAAACAAAGAGATGAGGGTTGTGGTGATGGTGGAAGACATAGTGGTGAAACTAGAGTTATATTTTATTAAAAAATACTGTGTTTTAAGTGGGGTCAAAAATAAAATTAATGGACTTGTAAGTTTGATTTTATTTGTTAGACTTTGACAAATTAATGAATTATACGCGTGGATTTATCTAAAAAGGTTCATTAAGTAGTTGTGATATACGAGAGAAAAATCGTGAGTGTCTTTAACAACATTAAAATTTCATCACTCCTAAAGATCATCCATCTAATTTAAAGTTCAAATTTCAAAATCCAATTTTCCATTCAAGCATGTTTGAATATATTTGATCGATTTTTTTAAAATAAAAAAAAAATTCATTTTGATCTAATTTTGTTCAGAGGTTCCCTAAAATGCTTAAATACCCTAAAAAAATCAACTCAATTTTTGTTACTATTTTAAAAAAGTTGGTCCATTATTTATCATCTCTTTGAGGTATGTTGGAAATCCCTCTCTCTTTCTCTCTCTCTCTCTCTCTCTCTCTCTCTCAATATATATATATTTATATTTATATTTATTTATTTGAAGTATGTTACACTGAGAATTGCATTCTATATTGGTTAGAATATTGTTCTTATGAAAATACAATTAATTACTACCACATATTTTCAAATGTTTCAAACTTAACCATAAGATACATTTAATGATTCAATTTTAATTCTCTATCAGTCTTTGTTAGAAAACTTAACAAAATTATACGTGACAAGTTTATATTAGGTGTCCAATAAACTCAATATATTTTTTTGACTTTAGTCCTATTTCTAAAGTTTTGTTGGGCGCTCATTCCAAGTGTTTTTTAAATTGTAGTAAAGCTCAAAACCGCCTTTTAACCACCTTTAACGCTCTTTTTCCCTTTTACGGAGAATGACATTGTCCGATAGCTGTTACAAGATGACCAATAACTAAAAAAAGCAATACAAATAAGTTTTTAAAATAAGACTAAATGCTACTTTGCTCCAAACTCAAACCCAAGTCTTTCTTATCTGATAGTATACCCCTCATCTCGCTTTAAATGTGTTTAAATTTTTACGTTCAACAAAATTGAGACGGAGTTATCTTAAATGAGAAAATTTAGGTTCAAAAGAGAGTGTTTTCATTAGTTTTAACTAGAGATGCCATCGTAATAGATTATTCTCTTTTATTACCCTATTTTAAGTACTTAGTCCCATATGTGTGATTTAGTTGAATCCGATCTCATGTATTTTTGTTTTTAAATGTTGGTCATATTGAGTGATGATTGAAAATTTCACAGGAAACGTAATTTTCTAAGGACATTTATTATATACCTCTAAAACGATAGATTATAGGTTTTACTTCTCATTAATGCTACAATTATAATTGTAAGTCTTGATTACACTGTCCCCTCCGTATGATACCCAAACAACGTTTCTTAACTCTTCTAGAAAAATGAACCGATTACTCTCGCTCTCCTTTTAATATTTGGGCTCTTCGTCGCCAGGTAATTAACCATCCTTTTTATTTGGGCAGCCGCCCCGCCTCTTTATTGGACAATGACCAAGTTGAGAAGTTTCATAAAAATGTCACTACAGGAAAAGGCAAGAAGTAGTACCCACGGGTTGCTTTATATTTCCGGTGCCTAAATGAGAGAATTGGGATGCGTGTTGGATTAATGGAGAGATGAAGTAAGTGAATTTTGCAACTTGATCCAATATTTTAGGATATTGGTTTGATGTCAACTTGACAATACTTGAGCAAATTCAATTATGGCAGGTGAACAATTCAATTTATGTAAGCAATGCCAATTGATATTGATCTATTAATTTCCATGTACATGATAATGCTTCTTATCTTTTATCAGTGCCCCATGCCTCTCTTTATCTCCCATCATCGTAATTTTGCCCAAGGTAGTGTTCATATGCTCAAATGGTCCTCCTTTTCTTTAATTGTCATTTCATTTTGCCTTAGTTCATGTCTTTAAATGAAAGAACATTATCACTTATAAGTGTTGTTTTGTGGCTTAAATTACCATCTTCTTGACACGTTCACTCGATGTTGTATATTTTCGTGACTGATTATACACACGTGGGATCTCGCAGAATTAAGAAGTATCGGGGGTTTGGGGGTCGAATCACGCCGTTTTCGACATTAACGCAATGGTTCCGAACATATTTTTTGTTTTATTCATTTTTAAGCATCAAAATATTATCTTGATTAATTTATTATTTTCCATTGTTATGTCTTTCTATTTTTTTTAATATATATTTGGATTCTAATTCATTGATTTGTTTTGCATTTCTACTCACTATGTGTAGGTTTTAATCAATTATTTGGGTCATGGCCAGTTTTATTGCAATTCTACCTTCTGATGCAGTTATAAGGAATTGAAGTTTTGTCTTAAGAAATGCACGTGATTGATGTATTTTTAACTTTCTTTTGAAAAAATAATTATTGGATTTAATTATATATATGCAAGGTTCTAAAAAACGGGGGGCGTGATTGAGGCGTGGAGGCCAAGCCTTAAGCCTTAGAAGCCTAGACGGGCCTAGGCGTAAAAATGCGTGAAAAGGCGTTTAGGCTTCTTAATATATTTTAATGTTTTTTAACCGTAATAAGGTTGTTAAAATACAAAAATTGCACATATCATAAAATTATGTTTGAATATATGCAAATTAAAATACTATTTGATTATTTTGGATGAGATAATGGTTCGGTTTGTAAACAAATTCTTTAAAAGGTGACATCGTTTCACTAAAGCATTGTTGTTTTTAGAAAAAAGTGCGCTTTGAGTGTTTTACCAAGAATAAGGCGTGAAAAGCGTAAGGCGAGGCGTTTCTCCCAAGCCTTAAGCCTAGGCGAATTTTTTAGAACAGTGCATATAGGTGATGAGTGGTTCTTATATCCTTTTTTCTACTCAGTCAACATAAAATAAATATAAAATATATTTACAAATGCTATCAATTATTATCTATTTATAGGATTAAGACTATTTTAAATCAAATTCTAAATATTTTTTTTACCATCAAACGTCCGTGCATCGCACGGGTTACATACTAGTAAAAAATGGTGGTTGGAGAGGGTTATGAGCGATTATGTTATTTATTATAATTTCAAAAATACATGAGATTGTTGCCACTAAAACATTTGATATACGACAAAAGCGTAAAAAATTTAAAATTAAATCAAAATAGAATAAGAGGTGCTTAAAAATGGAGGCTTACAAAAAGAATTTAAAGGTCCGTTTACAAAAAATTAATTAAAAAGAAAAAACGAAAAAAAGATGGCAGCCAAAACTAAAAAACGGAGTATGAAAGGGTGCAGTGTAAATTGACCGGACCCCACGGCGTAATTTTGTAATTTTGGTGAAGTACAGGGTTATATTGTTGAAGAGTTATGAGTCGACTTGGGGCAGTGCATTGACTGACTATTACTTTGAAAATAGTAATTTTTTTCAAAGTCCATTTCTCCTACACCTAGGTCTTCGCACATGACCATTCCAATTGAAGTAAACTAGACGTTGTGGACATTAAATTTCTTTTTGTAGTTTACCAAAAAAAAAAAAAATCATGTTTAGCTGCTTTATCATTATTATTTTTTTGTAATATATTATGAGGTGTTCGAATTAGTTTGTGCATACCTCGATTAATCTGCAGTCGTGATTTTCGCTGATCAAGCATTATTTTAACAGTGACGAAGATCGAACTGCCGACTGTCCCAGTGACAGCTTTATACCACAGAATCAAAAGACTTGATTGGATTTATTATTTAAAGTAAAGGGCTATGAGACATGTGATTTGTCGCGTGTCTCCTTAATAAGTAAGGGTCCGATGAAGCAACTACAAAATGGATTTATACTATTCATAATCTATTTAAATTATGGCTTTATTATGAGTAGTGTTTTTATTTGAGTTATCAATTGAGTTTAAATTTCAGAAACCGTGTTAGTTATGTTGTGTTCAATATGGGTCGTATTCGATTCAAATATATATAAAAAATATTAGGATCATTTAGTATTTGTGATACATTTATTCATAATAATTGGGGTTGAGATACACTAATTTACATTATTATTACATGAGTATTATTCTAAGGGTTCGTTTGATAGCAATATTTGTCATGACAAATAAGAAATCTTTCTCATTTTTCAACTTTTATGCACATTTGATAGCATTTATTTGCCATGATAAATAATTCTAAGTTACACTAAGGTACTAGCACCTTATCCACAAAAAGTTGATTTGCCATGGAATTCAATTCTTTGGGGAGGGGTAAAGAATTGAATTCCAGCTTTTCAATGACTTGGAAATAAATTACAGCCTGTTCTATCAAACGGACCCTAACGTGTCGTCTAACATCTTTACCCATATTACGAACTTCCTGAAATACCCCTTGTATATTTTATTAAATTAACACCACACACTCAACACTTAACACTCACCACACACCACGCACAACAACACTCACCTCTTTTCAGTCCAGAGCTCACCGTCATCTCTGGCATCTCCAGTCAGTACTTCCATCTCCATCTCCGCTATAGTACTTCCATCTCCGGTCACCACGCACAACAACACTCACCTGTGTTTCACTATCTGAATTTTTTTGTTTTAAAATAACCAATCTTAATTTTTGTGTTTTATTTTCATTTTTTTTTTGCCGGGAATAATTTTTTTTGTAGTTGAATATCATTTTTTGGGTGGAAAATATATTTCTTTTGTTGAAAATCATTTAATTGTGTAAAACGTCTTTTTTCTGGATATATAATTTTTTTAACTCAAATCAATTTTATTTTTTACTTTTTGCTGGACATAATTTTTTTTTGTAGCTGGATATCATTTTTGGGTTGGAAAACGTATTTTTTTTGTTGAAAATCATTTTAATTGTTGAAAAATGTTTTTTTTCTTCAGAAAAATATATATTTTTAACTGAAATCAGTTTTATTTTTTACTTTTTTGCTGAAAATAATTTTTTTTAAGTTGGATATCATTTTTGGGTTGGAAAACATATTTCTTTTATTGAAAATCATTTTAATTGTTGAATTTTTTTTTTTGGAAATATTTTTTTTAAACTGAAATCAGTTTTATTTTTTACTTTTTTGCTGGATTTTTTTTTCTTTTTGTAGATGGATATCATTTTTTAGTTGGAAAACATATTTCTTTTGTTGAAAATCATTTCAAATGGTGAATTTATTTGGTAGTTGGATTTATTTTTATGGAAATAATTTTTTAAACTGAAATCAATTTTTAAGGTGTTTGGGAGGACCGATCGAAGATGGCTTTTTTTCCCGTCGGTTTGGTTGTTTGACCGAAAGGGTGGTCTAGGTGATGTGGCCGGATATAGGAGTTCGGGATGGGCAGGTGAAGGGTTCGGTTTGATAGTGACATTAGTTTTTTAATTGAAATTAGTTTATTTTCATATTTTTTTGGCTGGAATTTCTCTCTTTCTTGGGATCATATTTTTTCTTGGGTAGATTTTTTTTTTCTTTTATTGAAAAACATTTTTTTGTTAGAAAACTTTCTTTTTGCAAATAATATATTTTTAATGAAATTAGTTTTATTTTTTATTTTTATGCTGAAATTTAATTTTAATTTTGGGTGGAAAAAATTTATTATATTGAAAATCATTTTTAAACATATTTTATAAATAATTATAGTTTTTAATATATTGATTTGTCAAATGGGTATTTGTGTATTGGTTTGTCAAAAGGGCTCATGCTTATTTTAAAACAAGGGTGTGTTGGTATTTAAGTGTAGATGGCGAGTTATTAGACGGTTGTTAGGTCAAGCCGTTAAAATAATATTCATGCAATTATAATGGAAACTAACGTACCCAAGTCCCAATTATTATAAATAAATGTACCCCAGACAGTAAATGACCCAACAAATTATCGTGTCGTATTCGTATCTAAAAAGCTCTTGTCGTATCGTGTCATGTCTACCCAAAACATGATCCAAAAATACGAATTGTCACTCCTCATCGCATGACACACGCGGTAAAAACATTCCATTTTCCTTTTTTTTATAAATTCATCAAAACCCAAGCAAAAACCACAAAGATACCGATTCAACCACCATCGTTTTCTACATGCAAGGAGGTTTAATATATTTTGTTGTCATGCTATATTTCCTTGATATTGACAAAACAAACCACGTGTTGGGCAAGAAAGTAAATGAACCCTAAATTTGAATGCAAAATGAAAAAATGTGTCATGTTTGATGATTTGGATGTTTAAAAGGCTAATGCAAACCTAAAAGACTGGATGTGTGTAAAAGAATGTAAAAAACAAGGTTGCTTAATATAATACCTTACTTAATACCTCGTAATTTTTATAATTGATTAATTAAATCGTATTATTAACTGAATATTTTTTTATACCCTTACTATTATATGAAACATTGTTAACCCCTATTGCTATTCAAATAGTTGATTTAGTTATATGGTGAACATTGATAAATATTCTAAGATTAAATGTTATCGTTATATAACAGACTTTACTGTGATATTTATTTCATTTGGTACTTCTGATTGAGTTATGTTACCCTATATGAAAAACGTAGCTAGTATTCTTGCAGTGGGACCCGATCCATTGTTGTTTACTAACATATTAGGTTAGGATTGAGCTTTAGGAGCGACTGGATCTTTAATCCCATGTTGGGACTTTGGAGATTTATTTTATGTATGGTGTAGTTTTTCTTCCGTCGTGTATTTCATATGAGATAAATTTTGGATTGATGGGTCGTTTGTGACCCCACAATTATACTTGGAATATTATTTGAGAATTTTTTAGATTGTTGGATTTATTAGAGTCTGATGTGCGTTGGAATACATTGTTGGAGATTCTTCTTCTTCTTCTTATTTTTCTTGTATCTTATATTGTTAAAAAAGTTTTAAATTGTCTCATATTTCCGTCACATGCTAAGAATGATATTTTAAATTATACCAAATTGTATAGTATAATATTTGGACTTGATCAATCCTAATATTAGAATACGTGGGTCGGTACACTTAACGACCCAAAAAAATGAACATCTTAATCAAAATTTGAGCATTCGTTATCTTGTCATTAGGATGATAGCTATACTCGGTGCTAAAAAACGAAGTGTAGTTTATATTTGCTGAAAGGGGAATGCTTTGTGTTCCAAACAACTCCTCCAAATAGCATTAAGTGCTATACCTTGTGGTATGGGTCCCGCCAGGGCACAACTCCTTAATGCTATTTGGGAGAGATTTGGGGGATTTGTTTGGTACCCATAGCATCATTCTTGCTGAAAATCATCACCAGTGTTTGATGAGTAGGCACTGAAGGTTAAGAGATATTCGGTCTATAATTACCGAATACTTAAGTAGACATGTAGTGCCAAATGTCGTCACAAACGCTCGATGTTATGGGATTAAATGTTGTCAAGCCAAGTCGGTTGTTGGACACTAAAGGCAATCAAGCAAGTTCCTTGTACTTCAAGTGAACATGATGAGGAAGGAAGAGATAAAGAAATAGATAGGTTGTAAAGCCAAGATAATATGATAAAGGAGAAAAAATACATGCACCGAGTGTACAAGAGAGTGATAATCTAATTATTATTTATCATATTTGTAAATAATTATATTTACATTTTTAAATATTTGACCTATTGAGAATTAAATCCTTTTTAGTATTTTAAATAAATAATTAAATAAATTTTGCACATTTAATATATTTAATTCTTTAACATTTATGTTGATGTAAAAAACTAGATTTAATCTAATTATTTTAATCACAGATAAATATGAATAAGTAAATATGAGACAATGAATTTTCAAAGTGGTTCAGCCTTAAGGAAATGGCCTACATCCACTGTTTTTGTATTGTTGACTGTTTGCCCAGAATTCTTGACAAGTGGTTCTCTCAAGAAATTCCGATCCCCTCTAATGAGGAAGTTATAATGTATTTATAGCCTTGAGGCTGTAAATGTCTAAGGACAATGCGTTGTTATCTAGTAAACATATACTTCTGTACGATAATAATTAGCATTTAATGCGCAGTCGCCCCTTTAATTATTCTGACTTGAGTGTTTTGTACGCTAAGTAGCTCGGACCGCTTAGGTTGCTCGGGGCCCATAAGCTGCTCGGGGAGCATAAGTTGATCGGTACGTTTGAGCTGTTCGGAATGTATGAGTTGCTCGTGGCGCTTGAGTAGCTCTGTGGTAGAGGTATTTGTAATTGCCACGTTGGTTGACACATGTCTTAAAATGATGGGTCCATGTCAGCAGATTAAATTTGGTATCAACAGAAGCCCTCAATGTTTCATAGTTTGATGTCGAAGAAAAGTATGGGACATTCTTC
This sequence comes from Sambucus nigra, assembly GCA_949130495.1. Lineage (NCBI taxonomy): Eukaryota > Viridiplantae > Streptophyta > Magnoliopsida > Dipsacales > Adoxaceae > Sambucus > Sambucus nigra. The sequence continues at coordinate 23,615,818 of OX422213.1, read as the reverse complement.
TTGAAAACTGCATAGTTTATTGGTTTGTATGGTTTTTAGGAAAACGATCGTTGTATATAACTCCTTTTTGAATGCATAGTATCAGGCCTCATAAATATTTTAAATGTTCATGACCGCTTCGATTTTTGTGCCCCTTTTCTTCTTTTTAGCCGCCGGATACGCAAACGTCCGCCCTTGTAATCATTGTTTTTCTCTATTTCCGAGGTAAAAAATTTAAGCGCGGTAGAAATCCTATCGTCTTTCACCTTTCAAATCTGTATCTTTGAACTCTTTATTTTCTCTCTGTCTTGTGCCTTCGTTCTTTCCGTCGTTCATTGTCACCTGATCTCTTTTTCCCTGTAAGGTTTTCTTCCCTTTCTTTTATTTTACTTTGTTCATCATGGTTTATCTTGTTGAGTCTTTGGACAAATTTCGGTCTGAATTTTCAATCCTTTCATGGGTTGTTTTGGAAGAACTTTTTGAACCTTCTGATTATTTTTCTTTGGCTGAGGGACATTGGTTCCCAAGTCTTTTTTGTGGCTGAATGTGGCTTTTCTTTTCCACCAAATCCCCTATGTTTGGAGTTTTGCCAATATTTTGATGTTGTGCCTACAAGAATAGCTCTAAATACCCGGAGGATAGTTAATATTGTACATAAATTGAACCAACTCCATGGAACCCGTTTAGGGATTCCAGAGATTATGTACTGCTATAGATGGGTTGTCAGTGATTCCACATTCTATTTAAAAACTAGGTTTTTGAATAGGACTTTAGTTGTCAATCTTCCAGATTCCAATAGGGATTATTTTGAGCATGGGGTTGTTATGAAAAATTGGCAACATGCTCCATTAAACGGAGATGATGTATATCAGGGTCCCAGGTGTCCCCCTTATGGCAATGGAATAAGTTGTTTTTATTTTTTGAAATCTTGTTTTCTTAGTGTTTGATAAAATGTATCACCGATATTTATTTTTATTTGTTACAGTTGACAGTAAAAGAAAACCTCCAAAAGAAGCTGACGTTAATTTAAAGCATTTGAAACTTATCTGGGATTTGCACCAATCTGTTGCCGAGGAACATATTAGATCTGCCTCTTATTTGTTGCAGTACAAGAGCTATACTTCATCTTTCATTGCTCGTCCTCGTCCAGTGGTAGTTAATCTTGACCAAGTGCCAGCTTTCGAGACTAGGGTGGAAGGTTCTTCCTCTGAGTCAAGTATTCCTATCAGTGATCTAATGAAGAGAAGAAGAGCTCCTGCCTTTTTCGACAAGTCTGCCTCACCTATTTTGGAGGCAAAGAAAAGTAAAAAAGATATCCCAGAAGTGGGGATAAAGACTGTAGAGGTACCCCCTCCTGTGGCTCCGAGCAAGATTGTTTCTCTCTCTCTCCTCCGAGTGAGGTTATTGTCATATCACCAACAAAGACAACGTCTTTGGTTTAAAATGCTCCTGCCCCTGTGAAGAGGTTGAAGAAAAGTTCTTTCGAGAGACCTGCTAAACTTGTCTCTCAAACTTCAAACGTTGAAGGTAATATTCCATCTTTTATTGCTCCGAGCTCTGCTGTGAGCTTGGTGAAATCCTGGACCATCCCAGAAGTCCAGGGATTAAAGACACTCTTTCTCGTGATAGATCCCTACTTTGGTTGCTTAACACATTGCCTCAGTAAGTATTATTGACTCGACCCCTTTATTTTTTAGTACTATGTTCCTGTATTGACATAAAATGCTTTTTTTAGCTGGTGACGTGTTTTAACAACATTCTGAAGAAGGATGATGCTATCAAGGCTTCAAGTTCCTCGAGAGGAGTAGAGTAGGCTTTCGTTGGGTTGACCCAATCTCTAAAATATTCTTGTCAAAAATACGAGGAAGATAAGGTTGCTTGGGAGAAGCAACTCAAGTCCTTTGAGCTGGATAGAAATCAGGCTGTGAATGCCTCCAAGGACTTAGAGAAGAAGTTGAAGGAATCTGAGTAGAGCAACAAAAACTTTGAACAAAGTAACAAGAAGCTGGAGGCTAAGCTCAAGTCTGCTGAAGATGAAGTTGTTAAACTTTAAGATGTTGAACGACATAAAAAGGAGGTGGAGGAGAAGTTGAAGGTTATCGAGGAGCTCCTTAGGGAAAGAACCTCCTCGGAGAAGGCAAAAAGGAAGAAGGCAGTTAAAAAATTATTAAACACTGGTTGGGATAAACGCTGGAATAAGGGTCTGGCTTCTATGTCCTCTCAAATGGAATACGCCAGTCTTAAATACTTTAGGAATGGACGGGTTGCAACCTTGCAGGAGCTGAAAGTTGCTGAGAATTCTGAATTATTCTAGCAGCACACTCATGGCCCTCCTCCCTCTCCTGGAGAAGAAGAAGAAGAGGATGAAGCTGCCTCAGATGAATCTTCTTTGATGATTGGACATCAGGCTCTTTCTATCTTAGTTGTTCAAACTTTCTCCGAGCAACCCCAACCCACCAGCACTTCTGTCGAGAAGCTACCTTTATCCTCCGAGCAACCAGTCACTTGCTCCAAACTTTTTGAGGAGGTCGTAGGGAACAAGGAGAAGGTGTAGAGTTGTTCGGGTGTTTATTTTGTTATTTTTGAATGTAACCTTAGACTTTACATTTTCTTCTATGATGAAATAAAATTTGAAATTTAGTTGCTCACCTTGAATTTCTCTTTTACTTGCTCTGTCTGTGTTATTATTGATTCTTTTTATTTCTTCTCTTTGCTAGTTTATGGCCAGGATGGAGCTATTATCAGTTCATGGCACAGAATTGATGAAGAAATGCAATGACTATTTTAAAGTTGGTCATGCAGATCTTAATGAGGCTCAAATCATAGACATCCTTGGTCCAGATACTTCTGAACGAGCAGTCGAAGCTTACCAATACTTGAAATGCTTGCTCGATCGTGTTGTTGCCAACAACGTGGCCTACTAAGAGATGATTGAAGATCTCCAAGTATTAATCGAGGAACTTCAGCAACATTACAAAGAGTCTTCCACACTTTTGCATCAAGGATACGACAAGAAATATCAGCAATTGAGTGCTGATAAAGGGTATGATAAATTTATTTCTGCTTATGAGAAGAAAGAGAGTGTTCTGAAGCTTGAGGTTAAAGAACACAGGCACATCGCTAAGCTGTTGGAGCAAGAAAACATTATTTTGCAAGAAGAGATTAAACAACTCAAGTCTGTCGCATCTTCCTCGAGAGTCCTGGTCCCTGTTAATGATGAAGGTTTCTCTTTCTTGGAGGTATAAAATGCCAACTTAAGAGATGAGTTGGAAACTTTAAAAAGGGCTGGACCCTCCCCATCTACTCGTGGACGAGCAAGGTCTTCTTCTCGTGGATGAGCTAGGGATGGTCGGGTCACCATTGAAGAAGCTAGAACGCAATTTGCTTTAGAGAATCAGGCTTTTCAGTGATGGCGAAGAACCAAGCCTTAGCAGAAATATCTAAGAAAATTTTGAGTCTCAGCGAACAACTTAATACTCAAAGTTCTGCCTTGAAGAATAAGGAAATCCTGGTGAGAAATCTCCACGAGCAACTGGAGAGGTTGACTTACCAATTCCATAAACAACCCAGAGAATTTTGGATGGATGGGTATAATGAAGCTCTTTACCATCTTGATGATAGGATTCAACAGTCGAATAATGAGGGGTACAAGCAGGGATGGTTGAATGCTATGTGCATGCTACAATTGGAGCAGGGACACTACTTATGGGATTATTATGAGCCTGGAGTGATCGATTTGCCCGTGCCTCCTTTTAAGCTTGATTTTAATTGGATACCTGCTCGGGCAATTCTTCGATGCTTAATCTCCAAATATCTTGACGACTACAGTCTTCATGCCAACGTTGATATATCTCATCCAGAGCATTTGCTTGATCGGCCCTCTGTGATGAATGTTAGAATGCTGAGAGATGTAAATTTTATAAATTATCCTTATGCCTTAGATGACCCTCCTGCTGGAGTAGAACATGTTTCAAAGGCAGAAGGGAAAAAATCGATAGAAGAGGATTTTTTATGAAGTGTATTTTTCAGCATATGAAATTCTTCTTGTTTTGAATGAAGTAATTTGCAGAATGTCCTTGCTTGTTTGTTTGTGAATATGAGTACATTTTATTTTGTGTTTTTGGATAATAGGACTTGTCCTTTTTATTATTTGATTATAGTGACTTGCCACTCTTTGGGTCTAAGCAATGAAATTATTTGCATCCCATGTTCCTGTTTAGTTTAATCAATCGGAGTTGATTGTAATTGGTTTACCGACCAACCGGAGTTGGTGATAATTGATTCCCGACAAACCAGAGTTGGTGGTAATTGATTCCCGACCAATCGGAGTTGGTGGTAATTGGTTCTCGACCAACCGGAGTTGATGGTAATTAATTCCCGACCAACCGGAGTTAGTGGTAATTGGTTCCCGACCAACCGGAGTTGGTGGTAATTGCTCTGAATTTGATGTGTAGTGTGTAGCACTAATATTTCGAAAAAAAATTCAATCAAAGAAAGAAATCGGATGAAGCATCACTTTATTTATATTGAAGAAACTGCATTACATATGAACTACAATCATTTATAATACTTGCGCAGATGCTCTACATTCCATGCATTCTTGAATTCTTCTCCTTCCAAGGTTTCAATCCTGTATGTCCTTGGGAGAACAACTTCTGTTACTCTGTGGGGTCCGTGCCAGTTGGCTTCTAGTTTGTTGTGCTTTTGGATCACTTTCTTCAGCACATAATCCCCTTCCTTCAAATCACACTTCTTCACTCTTTTGTTATAGAACAAAGCCGTTCGTTGTTGATATGCTACATTCCTGATTGTTGCTTCTCCCCTAACTTCTTCGAGCATATCTAGGTCTAATCTTCTCATCAAGTCACTGACAAGAGAATTGAAATTTAGTACTCTATGCGTAGGTAGACCCAATTCAGCAGGTATGATAGCCTCACTCCCAAATGCCAGCATGTATGGGGACTCTCCAGTTGCTGTTCGCGGTGTGGTGCGATAAGCCCACAACACAGAGTGTAGTTCATTAATCTAATTTTCTTTTTCACTATCTAGTCGTTTCTTCAATCCATTTAGTAGCGTTCTATTTGTCACCTCAATTTGTCCATTTCTCTGGGGGTGACCTGGTGTAGAATGAGTTTTCAGTATATTGGATTGATGACAGTATGCAGTAAACTCCTCGTTATCAAACTGGATTCTATGGTCATTAATGAATGCATGTGGGAGACAATATCTGCAAATAATGTTTTTTCCAAATGAATTGATAGACTTTGTCGTATGTCATATCAATAAGGGGCTCAACTTCCACCCATTTTGTAAAATAATCCACAGCAACCACAAGGTACTTGAATCTTCGCCTGGTCGTTGGGAGTGGCCCGACCAAGTCTATCCCCCACATAGCAAATGGCCAACGGGAAGTTATGCGTGTTAATAATGCCTGGTGGATTTCTTCGAATGGACGAGAAGCGTTAGCATTTGTCGCCCTTCTTAGCATAAGTTGCGAAATCAACTCTCATCATCGGCCAGTAGTACCCATGCGTGGTTATTCTTCGTAAGAGCGTCCGACCAGCTACATGGGCTCCACAAGACCTTTCATGAACCTCTTCGATCAAATCTTTCACTTCAGAGGGATGGACACGTGACACCCCGCCTAATTAAATACCGGGCGATCAATCCTTTATTAAATTAAAATCAAGGTGAACAGTTGGTTCATTCTTAGCATCACTGTCGCAAATTAAAATTTTTAAATTTAAACACCCTGATTAATTAAGCTAAGTGCCAAAACTATTTAAAACCTTATTTCCATTTTATTAAATCCAATTATAAAACCTTTGACCATTAACATTTTAAGAGTCACACTTTAAGTATAAGAATATAAATGAACATTCAAGAGTTTAACCATCAATAGCAAATCCCAACTTTAAAACGCTAAAGGAAAACATCCTGACAGTAATAAATCCCGAAGTAAAGATACTGCAAATATAAGAATTACAATCTCTGACAAAACCAACTGAATAATGGAAAAGGACGACACGTGCCCCACTGGATAAAACTGAACTAGAAGTGGAGTCAACAATGAAGTCGTCTAAGCACTGACCTGCAACTCCCATGAAAGTTACAGCACGTTCCATCCAAAGAATCCTAAGCATGACGCCCCTGTGGCTGGGCACCTGTAATACATATATATATATATATATATATATATATATATATATATATATATATATACACACACACACACACACACACACACACACAAGAGAGCAGAGATAACAGCAAACGGGTCAGAGCCCGATTTTAAAACAGTTTTAAAATAGTTTAGCAAGTATTTAAAATGCTTACCGGCTAATGCAAAATCATATTAGTATGTGACACTCTCTTGAGAATTCTCACCTTTCATCTAGTGTGCACGTCTACCGTACTAATGAATCTCATATATCTCTCTAACTTATTCTCCATAAGTCTTAAAACGTGAAATTTAGGTTATGATATTCACTTTGGAAAATCTATCTCTTCAAGATTTCTTACGTTATTTAGAATAATTCCGTATCGTTATAACGTTTCCGAATACTTAGTGTGAAGTGAAACATTTATTCATTTCTTAACTACTTATACGCACAGTATAAAGTTCCCATATAGATATACGTATATATATTAGTTACACATATAATATATATACAAACGACACCCCACATAAAATCTATGGTGAAAAGTTTCCATATATAAGTAGATATATATATATATATATATATATATATATATATCCATTGCTCATATAATATATATACATACTATCTGCACCCCACATACAAACTATGGTGCTGGCATACTCTGCTATCAAGTCACCGTATCACTCGTACTAAGGGAATACTAGTTCGGAATCACTTTCGAGCTGTATTAACACAAAACACATACAAATGGAGGCGAAACATAGTCCCCAGTCCTAAGAGGTCAGTACATACCCTCGCGTCTCTTAGGACCATCTGACTATCACTCAGATAGCCTGTAATCAAGGATACTATCTTTTAGGGTACGAGTTGTTATCCCCCATAACGGCCCAATCGAGATAAGACTGTCCTGGCGCGGAAACCCCCGTGATAGCAAGTAGCTCGGGTACAATTTTTACACAGAAATGATATATGCACAATCACACCGTTATATATATATATGTATTCACATCCACATTACTAAATTAGGTGCTCTCACGACCCATAATTATAATTATCTGTTATTACGCATTTTACTCGATTATTTCGTATAACAGACTCGTTCATTTTGTTCTCATAATTAAGTTATTCTAAACTCACTTCTCGTCTCTCGAAGTATAATCTTTACCTAAGTACAATTTCAGTAGGCCCTCACTTACCTTCTACTCCAACTTCCTAGACATTTCGATTATTAAATCAACGCACATATGATTTTCTAAGTATGAATATCTCTCCGTTTACCCTTTATTTCCCTTCACATTAAAGTCCCACTTAACGGGGTTTATCTTGACCTTACTGGTCCTTTTTATGTTCCATTATGTTCTAGCAACCCTAATCAAGGTTTACTACGCATAAAATCGGATTAAGCTAACACGAGCAAAAATGCAGTTTTCCAGGAGGGGTCGATCGATCGATGAAATGGGGTCGATCGATCGATCGATGCTCTGGGCTCGATCGATCGCTCAAGCAGTTATGGCGAAACTGCAGAAAACCCAGCTACGAAAATCTTACCCCAAACTCATCTAAATCATCATGTTTCAGTCCCAAACTCCCAACCACTTATACTACAAGTGTTGTATACCCATATAAACAATATCCAATCAATATAAATCTCAAGAACCCTAATATTTTTCTTTAACTTAGTTTCTTCCATTATTTTTCCAGATTTTCTATCACTAACACCATGGAAATTCGTGGTTCAACTTCTACATGTGAAATGGATTTCCAGAATATAATCTTTACCTTTATAACATTTAATTTTTGTCTCCAATTAATGTTTTCTTTCAAGAACACTAATTCTAATCAACCCTAGACTAATATAAAAGAAGCATTAACTTGATTAAAGCAAGATATATACTTGCCTGAAATTCAAAGTTCTGATTTGTGGAAGAATTTGGTGTGGTTGAGATCCTCGTTGCGCGATCTACCATTTGGCGGTGACGGCGGTGCAACCGGAGGAGTTCTTGGCCTAGAACTCCTTGGAAAGCTTCTCCTCTTCCTCTCCAATGGCCGTCATTAGTTTTTAGTTATTCTAACCCTAGAAGACAACACTTATCATCTGATATAACCCTAGCAAATTCGTGGGTTTAATTACCCATAATTACGAAATGTCCAAAGTGCCCTCCCGGGGTACTAATTAGGCCTAAAAACGGCCTGAGACCCAAACTAAACCCCCGAGTACATTATTTTGACTATCTCGACCCTTTCGGACACTTTGGCGCACTCGAAATGACTATACGGGCAACTTATAATTTATTCACTTTATATAATAATAATTTAGTCCTGACACGACATAAGCGCATCCCGACTTAATTTCATTAATTGTTATTTTATTCACACGTGACAATTTTTATAAAATAAATCTCATATATTACTATATACATCCAGTAACATTCAATAAATTTCCAATAATTACTAATTCTCGTCACGCTAGTAAATATTTAAAACAACTTTTCGAATTAAAATTAAATTAATTTATCTCAATTAAATTAAATAAATCCCTAAATTTAAAACCCATAAAAATACGGGGTATTACATATCTTTGTAGCCCCGCTATAACTCCTCGTCTGTACAAAATGCCACTGGTCAATACATAACGAGCAACTTTAAACTTTAGTTTCTTGGCTGCGAGTTTATCAGTTGGTTAAGTCCCATCTTCAATATAGGCCTTGATGGGATCCATCCAAGATAGTCCTAGGTCGAGGGCAATAAAATTCATCATTAGATTTTCGTTTATGCTCCGACCAACTAGGATTTCTATTGGGATTGTTCTTCGTAGCTCGGCGCGTATGGCTGATGCCAATCGAGCTAGTGCGTCTGCTCTTGTGTTCTCCAATCTTGGTATTCTAATCAACTGAACTGCAGTAAGACTTGATACAACCTACATTGCTTTGGCATGATACTTGATCATTAATTCTCCTTTTTCTGCGTACACCCCCAGAATTTGATTTACAGTTAACTGAGAGTCACTGTATACAACGACTTGCTCTGTTTTCATGATTTTGGCCAGGCTTAGTCCCACGATCATTGATTTATATTCGGCCTCATTATTAGAAGCTTTAAATTGAAAGCGCAGAGCATACTCCACGTCAATCTCATCCGAACTTTTCAAAACAATCCATTCTCCACTACCCGCAGTGCACGAAGAGCCATCTACATACAAATTCCATATGGATAACTTATCATCAAAATTTTGATCAAAGAGAGTTCCTCGATGGAATATCTGGTACTTCCTTTTGTCCTTCTCCAGTACTTCTCGCTGCTCTTCAGTCATCTTTTCTTACTCGATTGGCATTTCTTACTGCTTGCCTACCGACGTTAGTTGGTCGGGGTTTACATTTGATAATTCTGTAACATCTACAGGTTGATCTGCATTCAAATCCTGTTCTTCGAAAGAATTTTCTTGAGTGAACTCCGCGATAAAGTCCGCTAGTGCCTGCCCTTTAAGCGACGACCTAGGCTCATAAATTATATCATATTCACCGAGCTCCACTGCCCAGTACATCAATCTTCCTGATTTTTCTGGCTTATTCAGAGCTTGCCTTAATGGCATATCGGTGTACACCACTATAGTATGGGCTTGGAAGTATGGCCTCATTCTTCTACTTGCTTTAATTAGTGCTAGTGCCAATTTCTCTGGCCTTGGATATCTGATTTCTGCTCCTCGGAAAGCTTTTCTGGTATAATAGACCGGTTTTTGTACTCCGTCCTCTTTTATTAATGTCGAGCTCACTGCGTTTTTTAAAACTGCCAGATATAAGTATAGTCTTTCTCTAATCACTGGTCTAGATAATAGTTAAGGTATCCCTAGATACTTCTTCAACTCTTGAAAGGCCTCCTTGCATTCATTATTCCACTCAAAAGTTTTTCATAGTGTTTTAAAGAATGGTAGACATCTGTCTGTTGCTCGTGATACAAATCTGTTAAGTGCTCCAACTTATCCTGTGAGACTTTGTACTTCCTTCTTTATAGTTGGAGATCTTAGCTCCAATAGAGCCTTGATCTTTTCAGGGTTTGCCTCGATTCCTCCTTGGTTAACAATATATCCGAGAAACATGCCTTCTCGTACTCCGAATATGCATTTGGTGGGATTCAACTTCATTTGATATTTATCTAGTTTATCAAAGGTCTGACCTAGGTCAACTAGCTTTCTTGCTCTTCGTCAGCATATCATCAACATAAACCTCCATGTTACAACTGATTTGTTCTGCAAACACCTTATTTATCAGCCGCTGATATGTTGCACCTGCATTTTAAAGTCCAAAAGGTATAACATTATAACAATAAGTTTCCCTTGGGGTGATAAAAGAGGTACTCTCCTTATCTTATGGCTTCATTTTAGTCTGGTTGTAACCAGAATAAGCATCCATAAAACTCAACAATTCATGTCCCGAGATAGCATCCACCAACTGATCGATTCGAGGCAAAGGAAAATGATCATTTGGGCAGGCTTTATTAAGATCAGTGAAGTCCACACACATCCTCCACTTGTTGTTTTTCTTCTTTACCATTACCACATTTGCTAGCCAATCAGGATATTTGACATCCTCAATAAAAGAATCTTTTTGCAGTTTCTCTACTTCTTCTTGTATGGCTTGGTTCTTCTCGGGACTGAATACCCTTCGTCGTTGCTTCACTGGCTTGATTTACTTATTCACGTTGAGCTCGTGACACAGGAAATTTGGGTCTATCCATGGCATATCTTCGTGACTCCATGCAAAAGTATGCTTTCTGCATCTTAAAAATGCTACCAGCTCTTGTTTTATTGATACAGCTAGTGATGCACCAATTTGAGTTGTTTGTTCTGGATGCTCGTCGTCCAGAATGATATTTTCAGTAGCCTCCACGACCTGGCCCTTAACGAGCTGAGACTCGTCTCTTGGGTCTAAAGTTTTAATCTTCGCATCTTCTATTTCATCTACCTGATAAGTAGTAGTCTTCTTCCTGGATTCTTCACGCTCCTCCTGCTCGGTAGATGAATAGTAACATTCCCGAGCTACTTTTTGGTCGTCTTTCACAACTCCCACTCCAAAATTGGTTGGGAATTTTAAACATTGATGTACATTAGATGGTACTGCTTCGAACTTCTTTAGGCCTACTCTTCCCATGATGATATTATAAGCTGATTGGACATTTTTATCCATTATAAAAAAGCGTACTCTTTCTGTTCGGCAAGCAGGCCATGTACCGATAAGCATATCCAACTTGATCGTCCCAAGTGGAAAAACCTTCTCTCCAGTAAAACCAAGGAGGGGCCTATGATATGGCTCTAACTGGGATAGCTTTAGATTCAAACTATCAAAATATGGGTAGAACATGATGTCTGCTGAGCTACTATTATCCACTAGTACCTGTGAAATCACCACTTTCTTCATTCTCATCTTGATTACTAACGGGTCATCATGAGGATACAATACGCCTGCTAGTTCATTTTTAGAGAAACCAATGACTAGTTTATCTTTATTCACCTTCCTCGGGCGATCATCTTCGGCCAAGTTTATTCACTGAATGTACGAGCAAGCTTGAGCCTCATTGAGGTAAGCTTTCCTCTTTACAGTCATGTCCCCACCTCCTGCATCTCCACCTGTAATAATATTACATTCAAATAATCCAAAATTTATTGAAAATACTTCACGTTCCTACTGCTTTGGTCTTTTGGGGAGATCGGTGTCATCTTGGTCATCTTTTGGCTATTCTTCATGACTTCTCTTCTTGTCTTCTTTTGCTCGACGAGGAGATCTAAACCTTTGCCTTGCTCGGTCATTGCTTTTTCCACCATTTTGACGATCAACATATTTAACCAGCTTTCCTCGTCTGATGAGTGCTTCAATTTCATTCTGGAGAGCTATGCAATTTTTGGTCGTGTGACCATGGTCTTTATGGAACTCGTAATATTTGGACTTATTCCTCTTGTCGGGATCTGCCTTCATTTTTTTTGGCCAGTTTAGCTCCTCGCTATTCTTGATCTCTTCTAGAATGTAGTTTATTTATACCTTCAAAGGAGTATAGTTTCCAAACTTCTTCAACTGTTCCAGTATTTGCTTTACTTTTGACTGCCTGTTGCCACCCTTATTCTTTTGATCCTTTTTTTCAGTCTTATCAGCCTCGACCTTCGTTTCATTAATATATGCATTCTTCTTAGCAGCCATAGCCTCCTCGGCATTCATGATTTTGGTTGCTTTTACCATCAGTTCAGCCATGGTCCTGGGCGGATCCTTGGCTAAAGTGTAGTGCAATTTATCCGACAATAGTCCACTCATCAGAGTAGTGATTGCTATTTTTTCCTCGTAATCAATTACTTCCAATTTTTCGTTATTGAAACGAGTAATATAGTCCCTGGTGCTTTCACCTGTCTTTTGTCTAACACTTAGCAAGTGTGCTACTCGTTTGACTGGTTTCGCTCCAAAGCAAAAGTTCCCAATAAAGAGTTATGCTAGCTGAAAGAAAGTCACAATTTCCCTCGATGAAGGTTATTGTACCATATCTGAGCAGATCCGATAAGAGTTCCTGAAAATGCCCTGCATCTCATCTCGTTTGGAACTGCGTAGATATCGGTAGCTGCTTGGTATTGCTATATATGAAGGACAAGGTTAGTCTTTCCATCATATTTAGGCGTCATTACAGGAGCTTTGAACTTTGACGGTGTGGAAAAATCCACAGTTATTTGTACAAATGGTGTTCCTTGGACAAAAGTTATTTGTAGAGGATTCTTGGCCTTAGCCATTTCCCCTAATCTGTCTTCCAACCTCTGAATAGAGCCCTTCTAGGCATCGTTTCCCTCCTCGGGCCTGTTGGTTCGAGTAACTGATCGCGTTGAATTTGCCTTTTTGGATCTTTCATGACGAGCAGTTGGTCATGATTGGGCAGAGCCTTCTCTTAAATCAGATAGTCGTTGAGAGTTTCTCAACACAATCTTGGGGGGACTTCTATTCCTCCTAGGGCCCAAACGATCAAAAGGAGAGACTCTACTCAACCTTTCAAGGGCACTGGTCCTTTCTGGAGATAAAGTAACGTTTTGATGAGATTCTGTGGCTCGTTCTGAGGAAGTTCGACCAGGTTGATAAGAGGGATCATTAGATCTTTCAGTACGATATGAGTCGGTGTGTCTGGGTCAAGATTCCTCTGGGAATATCGTTCGCCTTATTTTTGGGGAAGGAAGATATATATTTCTCAGAACACTTCGTTGTCCAGATTGGACTGGCAAATCACCTTGAACAGTTTGTATTAGTTGACGCATGGTCTCCTGCATGGCTGTTTGCCCTTGGGCTAAATTAGCCATTATGCCTGTCAGATCTGAAAAATTTGGGGGAGTAGATGGATTTGGAGGGATACCAGTATTTCGATTACTGGATTCTGGATTATCAGCCATTGATGATGAGTTGTTTTGGTGAAAAACGCTAATTACAGTCGTTTTCCACAGACGACCCCAATCTATTGATGTAAAAAACTAGATTTGATCTAATTATTTTAATCATAGATAAATATGAATTAGTAAATATGAGACAATGAATTTTTAAAGTGGTTCAGCCTTAAGGAAATGGCCTACATCCAATGTTTTTGTATTGCTGACTGTTTGCCCAGAATTATTGACAAGTGGTTTTCTCAAGAAATTTCGATCCCCTCTAATGAGGAAGTTACAATGTATTTATAGCCTTGAGGCTGTAAATGTCCAAGGACAATGCGCTGTTATCTAGTTAATATATACATCTATACGATAATAATGAGAATTTAATGCGCAGTCGCCCCTTTGATTATTCTGACTTGAGTGTTCTGTACGTTAAGTAGCTCGGACCGCTTAAGCAGCTCGGATTGCCTAAGTAGCTTGACACGCTTGGGTTGCTCGGGGCCCATGAGCTGCTTGGGGCCCATGAGTTACTCGGGGAGCATAAGTTGATCGATATGTTTGAGCTATTAGGAATGTATGAGTTGCTCGTGGAGCTTGAGTGGCTCTGCGGTAGAGGTATTTGTAATTGCCACGTTGGTTGACACGTCTTAAAATGATGGGTCCATGTCAGCAGATTAAATTTGGTATCAACAATTTATTTATATTATCTCATAATTATTACTAAACACAAGATAAATACTATATATGAAAATGTATAAAACTATTTTTTTTGCTTATTTCGTGACGTGACACCCCGATTAATTAAATACCCGGTAGCTACTCCTTTATGAAATTAATACAGAATACCAAGTTGGTTCAGTCGTAGCATCACTGTGGAAAATATTTAATTTATCACTAGCCACCTAATATTTAAAAAGAGAGATGCTAAATTATTATTAATTAAATTAACAATAACCAAGTAATTAAATCAACAACCTTTAATCACATAAACAATCTCATGTAAATAACCAACGCAATAAAATATACTGAGTCTGCAGTAAACACTCCAATAATAATATTACCAGAGTAAATAAAATCCCGATACAAAAGTTTGAAAAATCCAACATCTGAAATAATGAAAGTCTGTAACTACAACCTCTAATTAAGAATGGGCGACATGCCCTAACTGATACACATGAGGATAAATATGAAGGCGTATAATACCAAGATCTTGTAACTTCCACAGTAGCTACAACACGTCATCAGAATGGAACTCCTATGCTTGGCGTTCCTGTGGATGGGCACCTAAAATTTTTTTACAAAATAAAAATAGATTTGGAAGAAAACGGGTCAGAGCCCGAGGTGAAAACAGTTTTAAAATTTAGCAAGTGTTTAAATGACAATATTAAACAACACATATATTAAACATGTTAGCTACATACTCTCACATGAGTTTCTCACCTCTCAACTAATGTGCACGCCTAACGTATACCCTTAACCCATCCTAGTTATGTCGCTAACTAACTGATCTGTACGACTCCTGCTTTCGCATTCTAACATAGGGTATATTCTCTTAACACCCAAACAAATTATATTCATAACCCATATTCACATTCATTAAATTACTTATCTCAAGTGTTAATTAAATTCTCACATTCTTAGCCCATTCAAATATCTTAGTTATTCAAATCTACTAAGCAACGCAACTGAACTATCACAAGTATATGTATATACACCACTATAATATCTCATATACAAATCAGGCACCCCACAAGGATAGAACCTACGATGCCCTCATACTTTTCTATCGAATCCCGGCACATCACGTACATGAGGATCATAAGTTTCGAATCACTCAGGAACCGTTTCAATAAAAATCACACACAGTGGAGGAGAACATAGTTCACATACCCATGGGTCACGCACATACCTACGCTCCCAAGGTCAGCAGACTTATCCATTCAGCGATAAGCCCTTCCAAGTCCTATGTTCTTAGGTATCAATCTAAAGTCCCCCCGAAGGTCACATCGAGAACAAACTATCCTCTTACGAACGACCTCCCGTGATAACAAGTATGGTAAGTATGTTATACACACAATAATCCATATACTAGAAAATCACACAACCAGTATATATACAATTTCAATATAGGTATACTCCTCCCCTATATATTAAGTCTCACCCACAATATTTACGTTTCGGATATTCTACGTAATATTTATTTAACGAGACAAGTCTCGTCATACGGATTCGGGTACCTATACATATCCCAAGTGAATACTAGGTCTCCCATTTATCTCAGCAAACATAAAATCCCTTAAATTATCTTACATTCCACTTTCAGTCCCAAAATCGAAAGATCTCAAACCGTCCTCACTCGGTAACCATTCGTAATTATAACGCTCAATCCCATAAGTTATAACATTTTCCGGCAATAACTGAGATCCTACTGACCTTAACTAAGTCCCACAATATTATATTAATTACCCTAAGAATCAATATCGGCTTTGGAATTTTCATTAAACCTTAAAGGAAAATAATTGCCAAAAATCAGGAGAGGTCGATCGATCGACAAAAATGATCGATCGATCGATCAAGCAGGTTTTTGCCCAGATTTCTCTTAAACAGTTACAGGTTTCTTCCTTTTTACACTTCAAATTATTGATTACAACGTCCCAATCTCCCAAGTAAGTTTACTAATCATTAAACCAACATATATACACAAGTTCTAACGTTCAAGAATCATTAAACTATAATATAACATCGTTTTCTTGGATAAAAAGTCATGAATTTCACTACAACCCTAATTCTTCACTATTTCTTCCAAAATCATCATAAACCTCAATTAAATTTCGTGATTATTAACCCTTAATTTATAATTTCGTTCATTAAACATTTCCCAAAGGACCACTACATGCAAACCTACCCAAAATCAATTATTAAGTCTCCAATTTCATATTTTTTCCATTATTCATAAATTGACATCAAACCTAAACTATCATGTAAAGTATATGCCATAAATTATTGCAAGATAAATCACTTGCCTGAATTAGAGATTCTGATCCTTTGAAGCAAACGGTATGGGAGTGATTCTTGCTTTCTGATCTATCCGGTGGTGGTGACGGTGGTGTAAAAGCCTCCAAGGGTTGGTTCTCTTTTGGGAACTTCCTTCCATTCCTCTCTAATGTCCGTTTTTGATTTTTGATTGTGAAACCCTAAGGAACTCAATTGTTGGCTAATAAAATCACTCTAAAATTCATAGGTTACTAGTCCTCAAAAAGTCAAAATGACTAAAATACCCTCCCGGGCTGCCGATTAGTTCTAAAATGCCCCGGGACCCAAACTAAACCCTCGGCTAGTGTTTTCTGACTATCTCGACCCTTCCAGACACGTTAGCACACTCAAAATGGCCATACAGATGACAAAAAAATAATTTATTTTTAAATCCATTAAATTGGGTCCTGACACGACTGACACGCGCGTCTCAACTTAATTTCAGAAACTACCGTATTTTTAACTCACAAAAAAATTAATAAATTCAATAATCATATATTAACCTAATCACTCACTACTATTCAACATTATTATCATAATCAAATACCAACTCTCGTCTCGCTAGTATTTAAATTCGGAATAATTTTTAATTAATTATCCCAAATTAATTTAATTAATCCAATAATTAAAAGCAATTTCATTTAATTAATCTCATAATTAAAAGCCATAAAATTATGGGGTATTACACGTGCCAGGATGTTTTATTTGTCCATTGTTTAGGAGTTTTTATTTTACTATGGGAACATATCATTGACAGTCCTTGTGTGCCTAGATGCTTGATTTCCTTACATGCCGCTATCCGTGTCCGAGTTGATTTGCATTTCATGTCTTCGTTAGATTCAGAGACTTCGGCTGGACTTTTGAACCTTTTTCAGATATGGTATATTGACTCTGGTACATTATAGGTTTCCCAAATTTTTTTTATGTTTTTCCATATTTTATGTACTTGGTTTTATCCTCAAAATGTCTCATTTCTGAATATATGCAAAAGGAGCCTTTCAGAACCATTTGCTTTGAAAAATCCTTCAAAATTGATTTTTTTGGTAATTTTGTGTTGTCAGGCATACGAACGGGGGTAACTAGGGTTGTGTTTTTTTCCAAACTTTTCGATTTTTTTGATTTTCGATTCAATTTTTTTCGAATTTGGAATGAAAATTTAGTTTGTTGATTTTTGATTTTTCGATGTTCGATTTTTCCAAAAAAAATCGGCTAAAAAATAAGAAATAATTCTGAATTTCTGATTTTTTCGAAACTATGCCCATCTGATTTTTTTGAATTTTTTTCGATTTTTTCAAAATTATTTTCCAGTTTTCGATTTTTTCGATTTCTTTTCCGATTTTTTGAAAGTTTCTCATATTCCACGTCGGTTGGGAGGGGGAGGGGGATCCAAAATATGCTCTATAAAAGCAGAGTATCCTCCTAACTTCTACACAATTGAAACAATGGGCCAAATCCTCATGTATATACATGTTGGGTTAAGCCATTTTCTTTGTTTCTTTAAAATGAGAATTTCGAGTAATCGAAAATCCATAATTTAAATTTTTGAAATTTTGGAATTTTTGAAATTTCTTGATTTTTAATATATTTTGTGAATTTTTGATTTTTTTCGATTTTTTGATTTCTTCGAATTCGATTTTTTTTTTTAATTTCCCAAAAAAATCGGATCAAAAATTGGAATAGTTATTTTATTTTCAAAAAAATCGGAATTTTTTTCGAAGAGCCATTTTCCGATCCGATCTAGTCGAAACACAGTCCTAGGGGTAACACAACCCCGTGCGTACAGTCTGAATGGATATAAAATGGTTTAGTGCGCACGGATTTGACCTGAAAATTTTTCCTTATCCATTTTTAATGGTCATGCGCACCGTTAAAAAGGCATATGCGCCTGCATGGACTTTGAGAAGCGGGAAAATTATTTTTTTCGCTATAAAAAGCATTTTGGTTCCATTTTTCATTTAGAACCCTTATTTATATTTGAAGAATATTTTACATCTAATAGTTATTTTTCTTTAGAAATCCTAAATGAGATTTGGTTTTTTCCCACTTTAATTAAAACATTTTTAGAGAGTTTTGGGTGATTTCATTAAATAAGTCTCAAAAAATATTTTGCCTTCACTTGCCATTAGAGATATTTAGTTGAAATGTCAACAAGGATGAGGATCAAAATTATTGGAGATGTGTTCTTTAAATTGGATGTGTGAAAACTAACATAAGTGGATCATTATCTTTCTACAAAGGAGCTTTGGATGAGAATCGCTACATTGGGTGGTGTAAGGACATGATTTTATAAATGTCCGAGTTAGAATCTAGGAATTTTCTGTGTGTCCTAGATCATAGTTAGTCTGTCAGATACCGCTACATTTGTCACGTCAATACGATCATCCATGACGGCCTTGATCCAAATCTTTGCATCCATCATCTTCATACGTGCATCATGTTACATGCAACGTGCTCTTCAACCATTCTCATTACTCCACTCATGATTATGATAAAATAATTTATTTGGATTGTTTAGTAGTTACATAAATATTTGGAAAATTTTTATAAAATATTTTTAAGGGTCTGGAGCGTTTTTACTTCGGAATAAGAAATTTTTCTAAGTGTAGATGCGAAGGGAAAAAATCTCGCTGACGTCGTTCGAGCGAGATTGGCTTGTCGTTCGTGCGACATAGTCATCTCGCGCGAAGTCGTTCGAGCAACGTGGCATTCTGTTCGAGTGACACCTGTATTTCGTTCTAGCGACGTACAACCTCGATTTCTGTATTTTAAGAAGTGCCCATTCTACACGATTTTGAACTCTTTGGTACTCACATTTTTTCAGAACTGCTGCATATTTCCAGACTTCATTTTTCATGGTTTTTCAACCCTTTTGATTCACAAATCATTCCCAACCATATATATGAATCTTATAAACCCTAGATATAATTGTTCTACTCATCTGGAGTAATGTTATGGAGAAGAAGGTTGTTCTCCATTGCTGAATTGGAGCTCTTGATTGTGTATGCTTGCTTTTATATTATTAGTCTGTCACAATTAATTGCGTGTGTTGGTATTTTTTTGTATTTAAAAATTGACCTTAATTAAACAAGTTAATCATTGAATTTCCGGCGCACTCTCAAATTGGTATCAGAGCCTATTACACAATTATATCGTGTAACTTTTTTCGCAAAATTTTTCTAGATATCAATTTTGGTTTAAAATTTGATTTTTGAAAAAGTGCAATTTCAATAGAAAACTTGTATAATTGAGTGTCAATTTTTGACGAGTCAAATTACACATATTGGAAAGCCCATATGAAATCTCATTTAAAGGCCATTGATGAATGGGTTTGGGTTGTGTGTGAAAGATTTTGGACGCCTCCCACTATCACTGTAGATAACGTAACTACATTAAAATCTATGACTGCATGGACTGATGATGAATTTAAATGGAGCACATATAATTCACGTGTGACTAGTGCATGTAAGGACATAAATTTCCAATTGAGTCCCTGTATTATTTTGACTTAATTTCGTGAATAAAAGTGTGTTTGTAATATGTCATAGGTAGAATTTTATGTTGTCACGATCCCACTTGGTCTATGACGTATTGAAGAAAATTGAAGACGTTGCGGCAAAACTTCAAAGAGTTTATCATGCCGAAGTTTAATTGGTGCAAGTTTAATCGTCTTCAAAGTTAATTGCATTCTCAGATCACTCAGGTATGAATGCGTATAATTAATGGTGCTCGAAATTATTTTTATAAAAGATAAGGATGTATTTTTATAAAGAAAAATATTTTAAAAGTGTTTTAAGTGTTTACACTACGTTTTAATTCTTATATACTCGAAATAGAGTTTGACTATTTTGGATTTCCTTTAAAAGAGACGCTTTGAACTAAAAGTCAAAAAGTCAAACTGCCACATCAGCTCGTTCAAACGACATAGGGATCTCGCTCGAACGAGATGCCTAAGTCGCGCGAACGACATGGCCTTGTCGTTTGAAAGGCACGTTTTTCGCGGCGACGCTAAATTATTATTTAAAGCGTGTTTCTATCAGAGTTTCGTAAGTGTGCAACTAGAAAAAATAGAATACATTCCAGTATGTTGTTTGCACATGTTTTCTAAGATTTACAAAGCATAAACACATCCTTAGAGTTTTCAAAGATCCGAGTTATCATTAGTTTATGTTTACGTGATCTTGCGGAACCAACGGAGTTTGTTCTATCATTTAACATCAAAGGGTTTTGCGATGAAGAGAAGAGAAGGACTTCTTGCTCGACATCGTAGACGAATCAAAGATAATCGGTGGACACCGAAACTTACGTGGACGCGTGTGTTGTGGACAAGTATCGTGGAAGACGGAATTTCTGCATGGGCGATATTGAAAAACGGTTGAAGATAAGAAGGAGCGTCAAGACCCATGGGGATCGAGTCTTAGTGTAAGGCTAATCTGTCTTTGTAAAACCATTGTTCATAGTGATTGTTTGGCTTGGGCCGTCCGAGGTTGTTTTTCCATTTTGGGTTTTTTCCTCGTACATTTGGCTTGTGAGTATTCTTTACTTTATTTTACTTCCTTTAATCACTAGATGCATGTTTAGGATTAATCAAGATAAAATTGGTTTAAAGTAAGAATTGGATTTTCACAACTTGGTTTGGTGCATAATTAAAAGTTGGATAATTTTCTGAGAAAAAATGGTTTTGTTTAAAACACACATATTGGGCACTCTTCAAATTGGTATCAGAGCTAGAAAATATAATTTATTTATTTTTTGATCCCGTGTGTTTGTTTGTATCTCCCGTGTTTGTTTTCTCTTGATGGATTCTCTAAGCTTTGACGATTTACATCGTTTGAATTTAAAGTTTGCAAAAAGTATTGAAGTTTTGGATAAAGAAAATTATTCAAAAATAGGATTGAATATTTGCAAAATTTTCAAATTCAAAGAGATATTTGTCATGAGCACTTTAGTTCCTTGTTCAAAGATTTTAATATATTAAAATTGGTCAAAAAGGAAAGTGATGATAGAGTCCTCGTTTTAGAAAAAGAGTTAGAGGATTTAAAAAATTCTAAAGTTTATGCCGTTGAGGAAAATAATTCGATTAATGATTTTTTGGCATGAGAAAAGGCTTTTAGGGATAAGTTTGCTCATATTGAGGAGGAGCGAGATAACCTTCTAGGGGTAATTAAAAATTTAAAGAAGGAGTCCCGAAAGTTTGAGGAGTCTAATCGTTTTCTTGAGTCGAAAGTTTTGAAGTTAAAAAGTGATTTAAATGGCTCGAGTAGTGATGGTAGCGTCTTATCTTATT
Source organism: Sambucus nigra (assembly GCA_949130495.1). Taxonomy (NCBI): domain Eukaryota; kingdom Viridiplantae; phylum Streptophyta; class Magnoliopsida; order Dipsacales; family Adoxaceae; genus Sambucus; species Sambucus nigra. The sequence continues at coordinate 23,593,977 of OX422213.1, read as the reverse complement.
CTAGTGGTTCGAATGTAAAGGCCAAAACCATAATTTGTTTTAGAGCATTAACCACATCCGAGGGTATTAGAAAAGGTCATCCTAAAGTCCCCGATCCTCATCGTGTTTTCACATGCTCGCATTGTGGTAGGAAAGGCCACCTTAGGAGTTTTTGTTTTGATCTTAGAAAAGACCCTAGGAAGATTAAATGTAGTGTCCCATTGGTTCCCAAAACCCGTTTTGTTAGATATACACCTGTTTGGGTTAGGAAATCCGTTTTGGAGATGCTAAATGCTTCTTTGGTTGATTCTCACATGCATGCACATGATTCATCTCTTACTATTTCTTATGGACGGTAGCTTGCATGTTTTGTCATATGTTAGCCCTTACATCATGATTTATAATTTGATAGTGTTATTGCATGTTTATCACTTTGTACTTTATTTTTCACCTGTTTGAGTCTTATTTGAAAAATATAAAAAGATTTTATTTTTGAGAAAACTTTTGAAAAGCCAAAAAGATTTTAGGTTTTTTTTTTTAGTTTACTTTTTGATGTGGTATATTGATGTGCTTGAACCCCCCTCCCCCCATCATTTCATATCTATGTGGCTAGGACATTTGGTCATTATTATCAATGCTTACAATGAACTTAACGATTGTTTATATGGGTTTGTTTTGAAGTTGATATGCATTTTGATTCGACTTTGTCTATATGCCAACATTGCACACATGCATGAGTTTATATGGATGTTTGACTTCTCTTGCATATTTGAATTTGGTGATGCGTTCTTATCTCAATCTTGTCATCTATGCGTAAGTAGACTTAAGGAGAAGTGTGCATGTAAGAATCGTTTACCGTGAGGATTTAAATTTGTAAAAATGATGAGTGATTCACGGGAAAGGGCTACGAGAGTTCAAAATTGACTCGTCGTGAAAGCCACCGTTTAAAAGAGCCTAAAAGAAAATGCAATATGCTAAGAAAAGGGCCAAATTTGTTTAGTTCATTTCAAAGAAAATATGATATTATTGAGGGAGTTTGGATGGATTAAAAATTTAAACGGGTTTGCCCAACTAATCCTAATGTTGAAACATTGCAATTTGACGCTATTGTTTGTAGAATCGTCAAAATTCTGGATTTGTGTGCACGTAGTATGTTTAGTTCATTAAGCTCACACTTTAATTGTCATATGGCTATGATAAAGTTTGATGATTTATCGCTATCAATTAGAGCTTCTTGATCGTTTCGATGTGTTGAAATTGTGTCTCATTTGTTTTAGTTTCACGCCTAGTCATTCCATATGCATATCTAAGCACATCGGTACTATGTTTGCATGTAACTCGCATTTTTAGTTTTTATGAGTTTTTGCGTTTTATGTTAAAAAGCCTACTATTATAACACTGTTTTGCTGCTGTCAGGTCCTTCCTGGATTTTTTTCGTGGAAATTTTTTTAATGGCAATATTATATCATATTTCTGGGAATCTGGAAAATTTTGGCAGATCGCCCGAAGTCGTTCAAGCGACATATCCATCTCGTGCGAATGACAGTTGTACTTCGTTCGAGCGATGTCCTCAACTCGTTTGAGCGACGTCCCTGGCTCGTTCTGATTGGTTTGCAGCCCTCTGATTAAATTGGATATTTTTTAGTACTGCTGGAAGTTTTTCTGGACTGATTGGTTTATATGTATGATTTATTGGCTCTAAATTGGATTTTTTGCATATAGTCCGTATCACACTTGTTTAAATTAATATATTCTTTATGTGATTCATTAGTTTACTAGCTACTAATTTGTCATTCCATGATCATATTTAGCTGGTTGTTTCATGATTATCTAGGGGTTTTAATTTTCAAATTGGTATCAAATTGATTCAAATTTGTATATTCTTATGCTAGTTATTTTGATTGGTTTATCTTTTCACCGGAATGTCTATTCCAGGAAAAAAAGGGGGAGAAGATGTATATGATGTAGGGGGAGATTTGTTGAGCATTTCTATTGATATCTGGATTTACATATTGTTTGATTATATTTATTTCAAATTGGTATCAAAAAATTGTTCACATGTTTCAAATGATTTGTTCTTATTGGAAATATATTTTGGTATCATTTGTTCCTCCATACTTCACATGGTATTTGTTTGTTTTGTTTCATGTGTGTATATACGCTTCAGCGATTCGAGATTTCAAGTCTACATCACATTCATACTGTTTATGTTCGCCGGTGCTACATATACTAGTGTCTGTGTCCTGTATTTTTTATTTTGGGTTTATGGGATGGGATTTAGACATCATACGGCTTGACGGCCCGGCTTAGGCATTTCACTAGTTTAGTTTTTTCCCGCAATAGTCAAAGGAGGAGAATTGTAAGGACATAAATTTTCTATTGAGTCCCTGTATTGTTTTGACTTAATTCCGTGAACAAAACTGTGTTTGTAATATGTCATAGGTAGAATTTTATTTTGTCATGATCCCACTTGGTCTATGACGTATTGAAGAAAATTAAAGACGTTGCGGCAAAGCTTTAAAAATTTTATCATGCCGAAGTTTAATTGGTACAAGTTTAATCGTCTTCAAAGTTAATTGCATTTCGAGATCGCTCAGGTATGAATGCGTATAATTAATGGTGCTCGAAATTGTTTTTATAAAAGATAAGGATGTATTTTTATAAAGAAAAATATTTTAAAATGTTTTTAAAAGTTATTTAAGTGTTTACACTACGTTTTAATTATGATATACTCGAAATAGAGTTTGACTATTTTGGATCTCCTTTAAAAGAGACGTTTTGAACTAAAAGTTAAAAAGTCAAACTACCACGTCAGCTCGTTCAAATGACATTGGGATCTCGCTCAAACGAGATGCCTAAGTCGCGTGAATGACACGTTATTTGAGGCAGCGCTAAATTGTTATTTAAAGCTTGTTTTTATCAGAGTTTCGTAAGTGTGCAACTGAAAAAAATAGAATACATTCTAGTACGTTGTTTGCACATTTTTTTTAAGGTTTACAAAGCATAAACACATCCTTAGAGTTTGCAAAGATCCGAGTTATCATTAGTTTATGTTTACGTGATCTTGCGGCACCAAATTAGTTTATTCTATCATTGAACATCAAAGGGTTTTGCAGTGAAGAGAAGAGAAGGACATCTTGTTCGACATCGTAGACGAATAAAAGCCAATCGGTGGACACCGAGACATATGCGGACGCGTGTGTTGTGGGCAGATATCGTGGAAGACGAAATTTTTGCGTGGGCACTATTGAAGAACGTTTAAAGATCAGAATGAGCGTCAAGACCCGTGGGGATCGAGTCTTAGTGCAAGGCTAATCTGTCTTTGTAAAACCGTTATTCATAGTGATTGTCTGGCTTGGGCCGTCCGAAGTTATTTTCCTGTTTTAGGTTTTTTCCTCGTACATCTGGCGTTGTGAGTATTCTTTACTTTATTTTACTTGCTTTAATCACTAGATGCATGTTTAGGATTAATCAAGATAAAATTGGTTTGAAGTAAGAATTAGGTTTTCACAACTTGGTTTGGTGCATAATTAAAAGTTGGATAATTTTCTGAGAAAAATTGGTTTTGTTTAAAGCACACATATTGGGCACTCTTCAGTGCAATTTTTAAAAATGTCACCCCCAACGAGTTCCGACGCATCATGAGGTGTACCATGTCTAAAGAAGCATGGGATGTTCTTCAACTTACCCACGAAGGCACTAATGCAGTTAAACAATTAAAATTGCAAAATTTAACTACAGAATTTGAGACAATCTGAGTGTTTTGATGAATTCTATGCACGCTTATCTGATATTGTTAACACTAGTTTCAATTTGGGTGAACGCATTCCTGCTGCTAGAGTAGTTAAAGATTTTGAGATCACTGCCTAAGAGTTTTATCCCTAAAGTCACTGTGCTAAGTTCATTAGGAAATTTGAGTAGTCTAAAATTAAAAGAATTGGTAGGAGACCTTCAGACTTATGAAATTGACATGTTTCCTAATATGATAAAATCAAAAGATAAAGGGGTTGCACTTAAAGCCTGGGCTAGGAAGAGTGAGGGGTCGATAAGAAAGAGAGGTGAGCCATCTAGAAGAAGAGAGGAAGATTTGTCTGATTCTGAGGTTGATTTGTCTGATTTTGAGGAAGATTTGTCACTTTTCTTTAATTTTGAGAAAAATTAGTTTGAAAAGAAAAATGAAAAGGATAAAAAGGACGCGCCTAAAAAAGACAAGGAGAGATGTTATGAGTGTGATGGTAGATATCATAAGGCATTTGAATGTCTTACTAGGTTGCGACGTCAAGGCAAAAGCAAAGTTTCTCTTAATGCCTCCCTTAGTGACGACAATGAGGTCGAGTCGGTGGATTCTGGAGATGAGTCACCGTGTGAATGTAACTTCATTGAATTCATGGATAGCCGCGTGATTACTGACAGTGCGCCTCATGATGATGAGGATGCTACTTCACAGGGACACCTCGATAGTGGAAGCGATGTGAGTGAAGGGGAGAATATTGCAAGTGAGATCGAGAGTGATTTACGATGCGCGTACGCTGATTGTTTTATAACTAAAAAGCGTAACAAAGCGTTAGCACTTTGGATAATTAACTTAGAGAAAGATTTAGGAAAAACGAGAGAGAGAGTTCTCCATTACCCCTGCCTTGAGGGAGTTAGAGGGGGAAAGAGAGAGAGAGATGTTTAGAGAAAGAGAAAATGGCCTTGAACAAGCACGTGGCTAGTCTTATGAGTGAGCTCTAGTCCTCCATGGACACTCGAAAGAAACTTGAAGCCCTTGTAGCCCAACTTACACATGACCTTGAGATAGCCATGGAGGTCAAGGTAAAGATAGAAGATAGATCTAAAAATATGGGAAAGATGCTTCTCGCCCCTGCTTTAGGTTTTGGTGAAAGGAGGGAAATTGGTTTTAATGGTTCCTCCACGTCCCATGTGACACCGAAACCATTACTGAGTTTACTAGGAATCCATATGGCCATCACCAAAAACCTCAAAGAAGAGTTGGGCCAAGAAAAGCAAACTAAGGTCGGCCAAAGACTGTGTACTTATGTACCTATTGAAAAAGGAAGGGCCACCTTAGGGAGTTTTGCTATAGTTTGGATCGAACACGATGTACATTTTCTCCACCATGTACCACTAGCGATTTTACGAGTCTTAGAGAGAAGGTTGAGTTTCTAGTTGCCACTTCTCAGAGTATAATAAAAGAGTTCTAACGAATTTTTATGCCGTCAGTGGTCACTTCTAATATCCCGACTAGAACCAATAATGGAAAGGGAAAACAGATGGTTACCTCATCTTGGGTGACTAAACTCAACTCAAAAGCCCTTGTTGTTCATGTTGCTCTCAAAGCACATAACACTTCTCAGTGGTATTTCGATAGTGGGTGCTCCAAGCATATGACAGGCGATGTCTCATTTTTTACCTACCTAGAGGATCGCAAGGAAGGTAAAGTGACCTTTAGAGACGGGAGAAAATCTATCATAGTAGGACGAGGTACAGTAGAGATATCAGGATTTAAGCTAGAGAATGTTTTGTACGTTAAAGGTTTGAAAGCAAACCTTCTCAGCATTAGCCATCTGTGCAACGCTGACTTTGAGGTAAAGTTTGACCGAAATGAGTATAATGTTTATGATCAAGCAGATAAACTTTTATTGCAAGGGGTGAGGACTGAAGATAATTATTATGGGATTATGCTTAGGTTCTCATTTGTCTGCAACAACGCCACGATCATTCCTATGGATTTGTGGCATCAGCGTCTAGGTCATATGAATTTTAGAGATTTGAAGAAATTAGCTAAAAACGACCTAGTAAGTGGCTTGCCATCACTTGGAAAGCCGACTTTCATGATTTGTAGACCCTGTCAGTTGGGAAAGAAAATCCGTAGCCCCCCACAGGAAGTTAAAGTACCCCACAGGAAGTTAAAGTACATTACCACTTCACGAATGATTGAGTTGATACACATGGATCTTATGGGTCCTACTCGTACTGAGAGTTTGGGTGGTAAGAGGTATATCCTCATTATGGTAGATGATTTTTCTCATTACTCCATTATAGGGGTTCTGCGAGAGAAATCCGATGCTGTGGAATTTCTTACGACCAAGTGTCATGTCCTGCAAAATTAACACGGAGTCACTATTAATATAATATGTAGTGATAACGACACTGAGTTTAAGGAAGCTATAGTAGATCTTTACTGTGATAGCCTCGGGATCAAACATGAATTTTTGGTCCTGAAGACTCCTCGACAAAATTGGATTATTAGGAGGAAGAATCGGATGATTCAGGAGATGGATATATCTATGTTTTTAGGTTGTAGAGTTGTTAGGAGATTTTGGGCAGAGGCGGTGCATACCGCATGCCATACGGTGAATAAGGTTTACCTTCGTCCACACACACTTAAGATGCCCTACGAATTGTGGACTGAAAATAAGCCCAACATTTCATATTTTTGTGTCTTTGGGAGTAAATGCTATATCCTATGGGATAGAAAACAATTAGGAAATTTCGACTCCTGGAGCGACACGGGGATACTATTAGGTTATTCATCGACTTGTATAGCATATCTGGTTTTTAACCTGAATAGCTCTAAGGTTATGGAATCAATAAATGTCATCGTGCATGATGACGAACCGTCGAAATTTGTTGATTTTAACCTTTTGTGTAAGGATGACGCACTTTCTACTGATGATTCCATTATGCCCATACACCGAGAGTGGATCCTATTCCTGATTTAGGGGACACTCTTGCTTGGATTCGCAAGAGTAATGATCCTATTACTATTCTAAGAGATCCCACTCTAAGGGTCAAGACTTGTGCTCAGCTAGAGAACATTGTTAGCCATGTTTGCTACATATCCAAAGTCGAGCCCAAGAATTATAAGGAAGCACTTAAAGATAAACACTAGACATGCGCTGTACAGGATGAGTTGATTCAGTTTAGAAAGAATAATGTCGGGGAACTGGTCCCCCAACCTAGTGAGGCAAATGTGATAGGTACCAAGTGGATCTTCAAGAATAAGATGGATGAGTCTGGTACTAATATCTGAAATAAGGTTAGGTTGGTTGCTGAAGGCTACACACAGATAGAGGGTGTAGACTTTGAAGAGACATTTGTTCCTGTTGTGAGGCTTGAGTCCGTTCGCTTACTACTCGCCATCGCATGTCATCTGCGCTTCAAGTTATATCAGATGGATGCCAAGATTTCCTTTCTGAATGGCATTCTACAGGAGGAGGTTTACGTGGAATAACCAAAATGGTTTGAAGATCCTAAGCACCCTGATCAGGTCTACTATCTGAGGAAAGCCTTGTATGGTTTGAAGCAAGCATCACGTGCTTGGTACGAGAGGCTTACTTCCTACATCTTAGCTCGTGGCTTCAAAAGAGGGGGAGTTAATATGATGTTATTCATCAAAAGAGATAACTGTGCTATTTTGGTTGCCCAAGTCTATGTGAACGACATAGTCTTTGGATCCACGTGTTTCGAGCATGCTCACCACTTTGAGGCAGAGATAAAGAGTGAGTTTGAGATGGGCATGGTTGGTGAGCTTACTTTCTTCCTTGGTCTCCAGGTTAGTCAACTAGAGGATGGGATGTTCATCTTCCAATCCAAGTATACTAGAGACCTGGTGAAGAAGTTTTGTTTAGACTCCGCTAAGCACGCACTTATACCGATGAGTACCTTAACAAAGCTTAGCAAGGACACTTCAGGTAATGACGTAGAGCAAACCTTATATCGGAGTATAATGGGTAGTCTTCTCTAATTGACTGCCAGTCATCCCGACATCGCCTTAAGTATTGGAGTCTGTACGTGATATCAGGCGTCCCCGAAGGATTCACACTTACTCGCTCTTAAACGTATTATCAAATACGTGAGTGGGACTTTCTCACTTGGCATTTGGTATTCTTTTGATACCAATGACCGTTTATTCTCCTATTCAAATATCGATTGGGTTGGGGATATATATGGATGTAGGAACACTTCTAGGGGTATTTCTTCTTTGGTTCTGCTCTTGTCTCTTAGTTGAGTAAGAAGCCAAACTCCATACCTTTGTTCACTACAGAGGCTGAGTACATAACCGTCAGGAGTTATTACACGCAACTTCTGTGGATGAAGCATATGTTGGAGGATTATGGGATATCACAGGACACCATGACTATATATTGTGATAACACAAGCGCGATACACTTATCCCGTAATCTAGTCCAATATTCGCGCACAAAGCACATTAGGACACACGAGCATTATACGTGAGCTTATAGAAGAAAAGGTCGTATCCTTGATTTTCGTATCTACTGACCTCCAGTTAGTCGATATTTTCATGAAGCCTTTAAATGCAGATTCGAGAGTCTTAGGAAGTCTTTAGAAATTTGCACAGTTGACTGAAGGGTGGTCACCATGTCTAGAGTAGGATACCTTTTTTCATGTTCATACCATTTGATTCCTATCTTAAGATTGTATCATTTGTATCGTTATTTGTTTGTTTTGGTTTTTAATATTTTAAAAAATTGAAAAATCCATAAAGATTTTATTATTGAATTTTTTTTGAAAAAGACAAAAAGATTTTCTTTTTATAATTTTTTTTTGAAAAAACACAAAAAGAGTTTTGTATTTTATTTACACCGTTTATGGATGAACATTTAAGATAGTCATAGTCACAACTTCATTCCATATTCCACGTGGATGTTTGATAGTGATTTGAGATACTACATCATTTCATCCATGTGCTTTACATTGTTTTGGAGCCTTTGAGATGTGATTAGTGATATATTCTATATTTTTGGCTCCTTATCTCCTTTATTGCACACATGCACGATATTATTTGAGTATTGTACTTGTCTATCACATATTGGCTTGAGTGTTTCCCTCTCAATTCTGTATATACAACGACCAAAATGCGATAAAACTTGACAATAAAGTAGTTCATGTAAAAATCGTTAATCATGAGGATTTAATTGCAACAAAATATGATGAGTGAATCGCAGGAAAAAGGACTGCGAGAGTTCAAAATTAACTCATCGTGAAAGCCTCCGTTTGAAAAGAGCCCGAAAAAATTTAAAGGCAATAAAAAGAAAAATATGCCAAATTAAATGGGCTAATAGGTTTTAGTTTCATCACCTCAAAAGAAAAATATAATTCATAATTATTTATGAGGGAGTTTGGATGAAAAGAAATGAAAAACGGGTTTGCATGTCCTTGAAAGTCATGAAAAAGCGTTACAACATTTTGGACGTTATTGCAAATCACTTTGAACTTTGATTTGTTGATTTGATTGAGTCAATTTCTTTTAATTCAAAATTTTTACACCTTAGGAACATGTTGAGTTCATTCGTTAGTAATATCTGACATTCATCGTGCACATATGTTATGATTTTATGTATTGATTTTCTTGTCAAATTTGTTCACATCCCTACATTTTCGCTATCACCGACTTGGTTGTTTTCGTGTTCTTTCATGGTGTGATTATTTGTTGTATATTTTGTGAGAAAACTTTTGAAAAATTCAAAAAGAGATTGTTTGATTACCTTATGACATTCTCCATTTCCATTTGCTTTGTGTTTTTCATATTTGTCGATTTGGGGACATCATAAAAAGGGGGATAACGAATTACGGGGGATAATTTTTTGTTTGATTTAATAATGATGTGCTTTAGCATTAATTGATATTTTCTTTTGCTTATTATTATATTTCAAACTATTGCGCATCACGGGTATTGTTTCTTGTCTCATGTGTATAGGTATAAAATTGAGGATTATTTTTGCACACCCTGATGATGACAAAGAAAGATTGAAGAGTTTGAGATTTGAAGATGTTGAAGTTTGTTTGAAGACATGTCATTTAGTATTTCCAATTTTTTGGGTTTAATGGGTATATTAAATTGCATGTCATTTGGTTTTATTTAGGTAGCATAATTCGGATTTTTTATGTATGTACCGGCATAGACATAGGGGGAGATTTGTAAGGACACGATTTTACAAATGTCTGAGTTATAATCTAGGATTTGTCTATGTGTCCTACATCACAGTTAGTATGTCTAATACCGCTACATTCGGCACGTCAACATGATCATCCATGACGGCCTTGATACGAATCTTCACATCCATTATCTTCATAAGTGCATCATGCTACATGTAACATGCTCTTCAACCATTCCCATTACTCCACACACGATTATGGTAAAATAATTTATTTGGAGTGTTTATCATTTACATAAATATTTGAAAAAAATTCATAAAATATTTTTAAGGGTCTAGAACATTTTACTTTGGAATAAGAAATTTTTCTAGGTGTAGAGGTGAAGGGAAAATATCTCGCTGACGTCGTTTAAGCGATGTTATATTCCGTTCGAGCGACACGCGTATTTCGTTTTAGCGACACGCTGCCTCGATTTCTGTATTTTAAGTAGTGCCCATTCTAAACGAGTTTGAAGTCTTTGGCACTCACATTTTTGCAGAACTGCTGCATATTTCTAGACTTCATTTTTCATGGTTTTTTAACCCTTTTGATTCACAAATGCTGAATTGGAGCTCTTGCGGGATCTCTTGCTGACAACACCGATGATAACGAATCGACGCCTGCGGGTATTCGTGTGTCACTGTATTTCTCTGTAATTGTAAGTTGTTACGATTTATAGATAAATAAAAATGGTTTTGCCCCTTTGGGGATTTTTCCTCATATTTTGATTGACTCTGCATGCTTGGTTTGATTTAATTAGTCTGGCACAAGTGGTTTGCAAGAGTTAGGATTTATAGTCTTAAAAACTATAATTTTATTAAACAAGTTAATCATTCATTGCTGGCGCACTCTCAGGTGGAATACTGAGGATTATGGATTAGAGAGATTGTAAGGGAGCTGAAGTTAGGTTAACGGTTGATCTCTTATAATATCTTCATTTTTTTTGTGAATTAGCTGTAGCATCCCGATATTTTTTTTTCCCTCGGTGGGGTTTTTCCTAATAGATTTTGGTGTTATGCTCATTTTTGCATTTGCACTTATTCATAACAAAAACCTCACAAAATTTATGAACTACACTTTATTTAGCTTGCTAGATGTTAAATCTCACATAATTTCAATCGAATTTAATTAGTTTGACTCGATATGACATAATCACTAATTAACTTGAATTTGGATCTAGGTGTAAATTTCTCACACTACGCCAAAACAAGTGAATTATCACGGTCCTTGACCATGACAATACAAAGTTATCATGATTAAGGTGATAAAAAGACTTGCCATGGTCCTAGATTGTGTCGAGTATTCGTTGTCACGATCTTTTTGGCACAATTTTTTTTAAATCAAAATTAAAGGTAATAGGAAGCTTGTCACTGTCCATGACCGTGACAACGTGTGGCTAGTCACGGTCTTGTCACGATCAACACTCTTGATAATGTTAGGGTCTTTAACCGTGAGGACCCTTGGACTAAAAAAATAATTCTTGGGCAACAGTTACTCCCCAGCAAAAAAATATACTTCTATCTATAAAATAAACATGCGTCATCCACAATAAAATAACAACATCAACAAAAATTAAATTACAATGCATCACATCCACATAAGTTTAAAATACAACGTATCAAATAAGTTTGTCAGTCAAATAAAAGAAATCAAAATGACTCGAGAATGTGAGTCGACCAAACGATACATGACTGTAACACCTCGTATTTTTTAATGATTTTTATATTTGGATTAATTGTGAACTAAATTGGGATTAATTAAATTAAATTGAAATAATTATATTCGCGATATTAAATATTAAATATTAAATAGCTAGATAAGGGTTAATATTTATTTATATTGAATATTACTTAGTGAATGAGTAATAATAATGATATGAAAAGATTATAATTGTCGTGAGTGACAAATACGACAATTACGATAAATATATTAGCGACGCGCGTGTCAGTCGTGTCGGGACATAATTTGAAAAATAAAACATAAATTTAATTTTGCTATTTCAAATGATCATTTCGAGTGCACCAATGCATCCAGAAGGGTCGAGATAGTCAGAAAAGTGTACCCGGGGGTTTAGTTTGGGTCCCGGACATTTTTAGGTCAAATTGGTACCCCCGAGGGGTATTTTAGTCTTTTGAATTTTTGAGGAAATTAAACCCCCGAATTTTATAAGTATAAATCAGATTGGGGGTTGGATAATTTAGGGATACATGAACAAAATTTAGAGAGGTTATCAAGGGAGGAGGAAGGAGAGTCCTGAAAGAGTCCCAAGACTGTCCAACACAATTTTTGAACCAAAAATACCACCGTTGCGTAGATCGGAAGGAGAGGGACACAATCATATCATCAATTTCGTGGAAATTAGACCTACACACGAAGGCAAGTATTTATCTTTCTTAATTTATGAAGGATGTATCATTCATGTTAGAATATGATGTTTATGATCTTGATTTCATGTGTTTTGATGACTAAATGGAGAAATTAAATCATGATTTGGGTTGAATTAATGTTAGAATGGAATCCCTTTTGTAATATGACGATTTTGATGAATTTGTGAAAATCAAGCATGAAGAAATATGGGTTTTATAGTGGTTCTTGATGAAAAATAATGAACTAGAGTTTTTAGAAAAAATTCTTGAATTAATTTGAATTAAATGATGTTTCTTGATGATTTGATGACTATGAAACGTTAGAAATCATGTATATAGGTAGGGATGATGTTTGGTAGGTTTGGTTAGGATTATATGATCATGTAATGGAGGATTGGATGAATAAAATTGGAGAAACCCGTAACTGTTTAAGGAAGAGGATGAAGACCTGTAGCAGGAGAATTGATTTGGCTCCCTGGTCGAATCAATTTGGTAGGTGAATCGATTCGGTTCAGGACCGAATCGATTCGGCTACCCAAATTTTGACAAATTTTCTCCCTTTTGTTTAGAACTCACGGGGGATGATCGAATTAACCCTTGAGATAATTTTTAAATAGAAAGGGAGTTATTTTAAAACTAATCAGTAGGTCAATATTGGGTTTGATACTTAGTCACATGGGATAAACTTAATGGAAAAGATTAATTAGGCATAATTGAGGAATAAAAACCTAATTTGGAGAATGATATTCTGTCACGAGAATTCGATGGGAACGATGACCTAGACTAGTAAGGAATGAATGCGATAGCTACTGAATATACTTAAGGGACAATTGACAGCCTTCCAAGTGATGGGAAACACTCAGGCTTATACGAATAAGAAGTTTAATGGTATGCTAATAATACGTAGGTTGTACGAGAGTATGTAGACTATATACATACTATAATATGGGAAACGGGATTTCCTTAAATGAATGTATATATATAGGTTGTGTGAATACCTAATGTGTGGATTATTTTGCATACGACATACCTACGTTACTTAATATCGTGGGAGGTTTGGAAAGGGGACAATCTTATCTTGATGAGCCATATTGGGAGATTTTTAGTTGTACCTCAGAGCATAGAACTTAGAGATGAGCACCACTTGTGTGATTGAGGGTGTGCCCAGTCATTTGGGTGTGTAGGTGTATGCATAGCCAAAAGGCCTAGGACTATGTTCACCTCAAATATATATGATTTGTTTTTCTAGTTCGAGAGTGATCCTTGATTGTTAGTCCTCTATTTATACGTGATGTAGCTGGACTTGATAGCAGAGTATGCATGCACCGTAGCTCAGCCTAGGAGTGATATATATATATATATATATATATATATATATATATATATATATATATATATATATATATATATATATATATATATATATATATAAATAATTAGAGCGACATGTATATATGTACTTGTGATTTAATTCTACTGTTTGCGCTTAGTAGATGAGAAAGATAGTGATATATAAATTAATCTAAATATATACAAACTTAACCTAAACGAGAAATTCATAATTGCCTAATTGACATTGAACTTCAATAGTTATTGTATGGGTAATACGGGTGAGCACAAAGAGTTAAAAGGTGTGGTAAAATATTTAAGTCGAACTAGTTAGACAGGGTAACATAACTAGGACAAGTTAGGAATATACGTTAGGCATGCACACTAGTTGAGGGGTGAGGACCTCAAGTGAGGGCCGTGAAACTAACATGTATATAATATCTGCTGATTATTGATTTTATATACTTGCAAATATTTTTAAACTATTTTACTCGGGCTCTGACCCATTTTCTAAATCTATTTTGTAAAAATCATTTTAGGTGCCCAAACACAAGGAGGACCAACTTAGGAGTTCATTCTCATTTGACATTGTTGTAGTTGTTGTGGCCGATTGCATGACCTATTTGGTAGACGCTTCCGTTTCTTTCAAATCAGATGTATCCTTTCATTTATCTTAGCCGGGCATGTCTCCCATCTTCTATTAGTTGTTGTTTCCAGAGACATTGTACTTCATTTATTGTAATTGTGGATTTAGTTTGAGATATGGATTATTGTATTGAAGTTTCAGACTGGGGTGCTTATTCCAGTCATATCTTATTTGATTAAGTTATTTCGTTATTTATGATGTTGGTTAATTAAAATGATGAATGTGATGTTCACTTATTTAAATGATTTAGATCATTACTTGTTAATTATAAAGATAAAATTTGACACGGGCTTTTCAAATACTATGTGGTTAGTAAATATTAAAGAGTTTTCGACATTGATGCTAAGAATGGACCAACTGGATATTCTGTTTTAATTTAATAAATGACTGATCACCCGGTATTTAATTAGGCGGGGTATCACAGATGGTATCAGAGGATCAGGTTCTTGCATCTTTAGGATATGTGCGGCTTATTGTGTTTCGGCATAGGCTTCTTTGATGTAGAACCCTATTATTAGGATTGTTGTATTCTTTATTACGCATTTATGTCTTCAGCTGTTTTTTAAGACATATTGCATTGTGGACTGATGGAAAATTCTTTATCCTTTCAGATGCCTCCTCGACGTGCCACCCTAGAGGAGCAGCCAGAGCCTCATCCAACTCCAGCCCTGGGTTCTATGAATGCCTCAAAGGTTGCCGCCATAGTTGCTCAGGCGGTTAATGCAGCATTGGTCACAGTTGCATAACAGGCCCCACCCTAGGCACAGGTGGTGGCACCAGTTCAGATGCAGGCATTCCCTTCTGCTTGGGAGCAAGTTAGAGATGCCTTCCAGAAGACACACCCTCCCGAGTTCCAGGGGAGTTCAGACGTGGTAGTTGCGAGCTAATTGAAGAAAGACATCCAAAGGCATCTGAGGATGTATGAGTGCACAGACGTTCAAAGGTAGATTCTAGCTACGTTTAAGCTAGTCAGAGCGGCACTACAGTGGTGAGGGTCTATTAGCACCATGATACAGGAGTTCTGGGAGCGATTTGATCGCAAATATTTTCCATCCGCCCTTCAGATAGGGATGAGGCGTAAACTACTAGATCTCACCGAGGAGGGGAAGACCGTTGCTGAGTATGAGGAAGAATTCATGAGATTGACTAACTTCGTTCTAGGAGAGGTACTTACTGAGGAGAAGAAGATACAACTATTTACAGATGGCCTTACTTAGAGGATCCGACAACACCTATTGGGTAATCCAGCTCTGAAGACCTACACTGAGGTATTGAATGCTGCTCTATTACATTGTCAGGACTAGGGTTGTGTTTCGGCCGGATAAGATCGAAAAATGGCTCTTTAGAAAAAAATCCGATTTTTTCGAAAATAAAATAAATATTCCGATTTTCGATCCGATTTTTTTCAAAAAATTAATTTTTTTTCCAAAGTCGAAAAAATAAAAAAATCGGCAAAAATAAAAAATTCACAAATTATATTAAAAATCCAGAAAATTTAAAAATTTCAAAAAAATAAGTTATGGATTTTCACGTACTTGAAATTCTCATTTTAAATAAACAAAGAAAATTTCTTAACCCAACATGTAAATACATGAGGATTTGGCCTATTTTTTCATTTGTGTAGAAGTTAGGAGGATTAATTCCCTTTTATAGAGCATATTTTGGAGCCCTCTCCCTCTCCCAACAGTTATGGGATATGGGAAACTTTCAAAAAATCGGAAAAGAAATCGAAAAAATCAAAAATCGGATCGTGATAGTTTCGAAAAAATCGAATTGGAAAAATTGAAAAATCGGAAATTTAGAATTATTTTCGATTTTCGATCCGATTTTTTTCGAAAAATTAGAAATCAAAAAATCGAAAATCTCCAAACTAAAATTTCATTCCAAATTCGAAAAAAATTGGATCGAAATTAAAAAAAATCAAAAAGTTCGAAAAAAAAACACAGCCCTAATCAGGACCACCGCTTCTATGTTTAGGGGAGCAATCGAGTAGGGGAGTCTGTCCAGCAGGGCAGGATTGGGGCCAATAGCGCCGATGGGGCACATCTGTCACAGAGTCAGCAGAGGGTCCCCACGAGGGGGATGCTGCTAAGAGGTTCCGTTATGGGGATTATCGGTAGGGATAGGGTGGATATAGGCAGGGCCACCAGGGCTATCCATGCCAACATCAATTACAGCAGGGCCAGGGTAGGGGCGGTAATGGAAAACAAGGTCGAGGCTAGAAAGGTCAGAGGGGAGGTAATTTTACGAGCATGTGTTTCATTTATGACAGGACTGACCACAAGCGACAGGTTTGCCCTAATAAGGGTCAGATTCAGCAGCAGCAGGGAGACCGCCAGGAGCCTCAAAGACCTATCTTCCTTACTGCCCTCCCAGCACCAGCACCAGTACCCGCATTACCTGCAGCACCAACCATTCCAACATCCCCACCTTAGTAGGGGAAGTTACAATATGGGCACGTGTATCACATCCACCAAGCTGCAGCTCCACGGGCTGCACCCGCTGTTGAGGATATGTTTCTTATCCATGGTATTTCTAGGCGTATTTTATTTGACACTGGGATTTCACACTCATTCATAGCCACTAGGTTTGCACGGGCCGCATGGTTGTTAGATAGAACAAACAGTGCAGTTACATGTGTGGACTCGCCATTAGGTAATGGGACATTTATATTCTTTATCTGTCGGGGATTGAGTATATATATCGGGAGATTAATTTTGCCTGCTGATATGCTTGTATTAGATATGCCAGGGTAAGATGCCATCATAGACATGGATTGTCTAGATAAGTATAGGGACACGATTGGCTGTTATAGTATGAGGACCATAGTTTTTGCGATCCCCGACCAGGAGATGTTTTAGTGGCGATGCCTCTTCCCAAGGGAGGATCGTCCACTCATTTATATTACATATAGAAGGATACATCTTAGGGGGTGGTGATTTCACTTGACTCGATCTCAGTCGTATGTGAGTTTGCCGATGTGTTTCAGGAGATACCGAGACTGCCTCTAGTATAGAGATAGAGTTCGTTATTGATTTGACATCAGGCACCCAGCCAATAGCTTGTGCATCGTATCATATGGCTACTATGGAGATGAGGGAGCTATGAGATTAGATTCAGCAGCTGTTGTGGCAGGGTTTTATACGTCGTAGTACGTTGTCGTGGGGTGCCCCAGTACTATTTATAAAGAAGAGAGATGGATCGTTACGCTTGTGTGTGGACTACCGGAGGGGAGCTGAATAAAGTCACGATACGGAATAAGTATCCATTGCCCCGAATCGATGACTTATTCGAATAGTTAAGAGGATCCACCTACTTCTCGAAGATAGATTTGAGATTTGGGTATCACCAATCGTGTATTCAAGAGCAGGACGTGTCTAAAACTGCCTTCTTGATGAAATATGGGTCCTACGAGTTTTGGGTTATTCCATTTGGGCTAACCAATGCGCCAACCATATTTATGGACTTGATGAATAGGGTGTTCAGAGAGTTTTTGGATCAGTTTGTTATCGTCTTCATTGATGATATTCTAATTTATTCCCGAACTGAGGAGGGGCATGCCGAGCATTTACATCGGGTTTTATAGACATTGCGTGAGCATCAACTGTATGCAAAGTTTGAAAAATGTGGGTTCTGGTTACGTGAAGTGAAATTTTTTGGGCAAATCATTTCGGAGAGGGGGATATCAATAGACCCGAGTAAGGTGTCAGCGGTAAGGGAGTGGGGACAACCCACGACACTGATGGAGGTACGTAGTTTCTTGGGTTTGGCGTGATATTACAGGCGATTTATTTTAGGGTTTTCAAAGATTGGGGATCCTCTGACTAACTTGACTCGCAAAGGTGTACCGTTTGTTTGGGATGACACTTGCCATTTGGATTTTGATGAGCTGAAGGACAAGTTAACTTCAGCACCCATACTCGCACTTCCCAGGGAGGGGGTAGAGTATCTTATCTTCACTGATGCATCCCTATAGGGACTTGGGGGTGTGTTATAGTAGGAGAATCATGCTATAGTGTATGCTTCCCATAAGATTAAGCCTTATGAGAGGAATTACCCCACCCACGACTTGAAGCTAGCAGCAGTCGTATTTGCATTGCGGATTTGGAGACACTATTTACTGGGGGAGAAATTTTTCCAGTGCACAAATCATAAGTCACTACAGTACTTGTTCACTCGGAGGGATCTGAATATGCATCAGCGCAGGTGGCTTGAATTTGTGAAGGACAATCAGTTCGATATCCAGTATCCCCCGAGCCATAAACCAGGGGGGAGGTGGTGAGGTGTGGAAGGAAAAATGAAAGGAACTGGGAC
Organism: Sambucus nigra; assembly: GCA_949130495.1. Classification (NCBI taxonomy): domain Eukaryota; kingdom Viridiplantae; phylum Streptophyta; class Magnoliopsida; order Dipsacales; family Adoxaceae; genus Sambucus; species Sambucus nigra. The sequence goes on along the minus strand of OX422213.1, from coordinate 23,575,401 downwards.
ATCAGGATACGGTTGCCAAATCATTCATGTCAGTTATGACCGTTACACCCCAGATTGTCAAAAGGGTAGTACAAGCACAGGCAACAGAACCCTTTTGTTAAGAGCGGATTAAGAAGCAATTAGCTCGGGGAGCGGAGTCATACTCAATTAGTTCAGTGGGAGGTTTGCGATTCAACGGGAGGTTGATAGTTCCTGAGGGGGAGGACTTACGACATGCTGTGATGGTAGAGGCACACGGGTGCCGATTTGTGGTACATACTGGAGGGGATAAGATGTACCAGGACATGAGACGATAATACTGGTGGAGTGGGATGAAGAGAGGCAACGTTGAGGTCGTATCGAGGTGTACCACCTATCAGCAAGTAAAGGTTTACCACCAGAGACCAACATGAGCTCTACAGTCGTTAGATATTCCTATGTGGAAATGGGAGAATATTTCTATGGACTTTATTACTGGGTTGCCTACTTCACAGAGGGGTCATGATTCTATATGGGTGATAGTGGATCGATTGACCAAGGTATCTCACTTCGTGCTAGTCCAAACAAATTATACTACATCTCAATATGCACAGATTTTCATTATTGAGATAGTATGATCACATGGGGTGCCCCTTGATATTATGTCCGACAGGGATAAGATTTTTGTGTCTCACTTTTGGGAGAGCTTCTAGGAGGCCATGGGCACGAAATTGCTGTTGAGTACAGCCTATCACTCACAGACGGACGGGCATACTGAGCTGACTAATTAGATGTTGAAGTACATAATATGTATGTGCATCCTAGACTTTAGGGGAGGTTGGGAGCCGTATCTTCCACTAGTGGAGTTCGCCTATAATAACTCCTATTAGTTCACTATTGGCATATCCCCATTTGAGGCGCTGTACAGGAGACCGTATCGTTCGCCCGCTTGTTGGTTGGAGGTGGGAGACAACAATATACTTGGGCCAGAGTTGATCTAGGATACTTCAAACATGATAAAGATGATTCGGAGTCCGATACGAATAGCTCAGGACAAACATAAGAGTTATGCCGATGCTATGCAGTCCTTTTTAGAGTTTGATGTGGGGGATGAGGTGTTACTGCGTGTATCTCCTACGAATTTTATAAGTGTAAATCTGATAGGGAGTTGGAGAAGGTAGGGTTACATGAACAAAATTTAGGTAGGTTCTCAAAGGAGGAAGAAGGAGAGTCCTGAAAGATTCCCAAGACTGTCCAACACGATTCTTGAACCAAAAACACCACCGTTGCATAGATCGAAAGGAGAGGAACATTACCATATCATCAATTTTGTGGAAATCGGACCTACACACTAAGGCATGTATTTATCTTGCTTAATTTATGAAGGATATATCATTCATGTTAGAATAAGATGTTTGTTATGATCTTGATTTCATATGTTTTGATGACTAAATGGAGAAATTAAATCACGCTTTGGGTTGAATTAATGTTAGAATGGAATCCGTTTTGTAATATTACGATTTTGATGAATTTCTAAAAATCAAACATGAAGAAATCTGGGTTTTATAGTGGTTCTTGATGAAAAATAATGATATAGGGTTTTTAGAGAAAATTCTTGAATTAATTCAAATTAAATGATGTTTCTTGATGATTTGATGATTATGAAACGTTACAAATCATGTATATAGGTAGGGATGATGTTTGGTAGGTTTGGTTGGGAGTATGGGCTCATGTAATGGAGGATTGGATGAATAAAACCGGAGAAACTCGTAACTGTTTAAGGAAGAGTTTGAAGACCTGTAACAGGCGAATCGATTCGGCTCCCTGGCCGAATCGATTCGGTAGGTGAATTGATTCGGTTCAGGGTCGAATCGATTAGGCTGCCCAAATTTTGACAAATTTCATCCCTTTTGTTTAGAAATCACGGGGGACGATCGAATTAACCATTGAGATAATTTTTAAATAGAAAGAGAGTTATTTTAAAACTAATCAGTAGGTCAATATTAGGTTTGATACTTAGTCACATGGGAGAAACTTAATGGAACCGATTAATTAGGCATTATGAGGAATAAAAACCTAATTCGGAGAATGATATCGTGTCACGGGAATTCGGTGGGAACGATGACCTAAACTAGTAAGGAATCAATGAAATAGCTACTGAATAGACTTAAGGGAGAATTGATAGCCTTCCAAGTGATATGAAATATTCGAGCTTATGCGAATAAGAATTTTAATGGTTTGCTAATAATACGTAGGCTATGTGAGAGTATGTAGACTATGTACAGATTATATTATGGGATACGGGATTTCTTAATTGAATGTATATACATAGGTTGTGTGAATACCTAATGTGTTGATTATTTTGTGTCGTGGGAGGTTTGGAAAGGGGACAATCATATCTTGATGAGCCATCTTGGGGGATTTTGACTTCTACCTCAGAACATAGAACTTAGAGATGAGCAACACTTGTGTGATTGAGGGTGTGCCCCGTCATTTGGGTGCGTAGGTATGTGCGTAGCCCAAAGGCCCAGGACTATGTTTGCCTCCAATATCCGTGATTTGTATTTCTGGTTCAAGAGTGATCCTAGACCGTTAGTCCTCTATTTATACGTGATGTACTAGGACTTGAAAGCAGAGTATGAATGCACCACAACTCAGCCTAGGGATGCTATATATATATATATACTTGTGATTTAATTCTACTTTTTGTGCTCACTAGATGAGAAAGATAGTGATATCTAAATTAATCTAAATATATGGGAACTTAATCCTAAACGAGAAATTCTTAATTGTCTAGTAGACATAGAACTTCAATAGTTATTGTATGGGTAATACGGGTGAGCACAAAGAGTTAAAAGGTGTGTTAAAATATATAACTCGAACTTGTTAGACGGGGTAGCATAACTAGGATGGTTTAGGAATATACGTTAGGCGTGCACACTAGTTTAGGGGTGAGGACCTCAAGTGAGAGCAACGAAACTAACATGTATATAATATCTGCTCATTGTAGATTTTAAGTACTTGCAAATATTTTTAAACTGTTTTACTCAGACTCTGACCCGTTTTCTAAATCTATTTTGTAGAAAATATTTTAGGTGTCCAGACATAGGGAGGCCCAACTTAGGAGTTCATTCTCATTTAACATTGCTACAGCTGTTGTGGCCGACCGCAGAACCTATATGGTATACACCTCCATTTCTTTCAGATCAGATGCATCCTTTCATTTATTTCAGTCGGGCATGTCACCCATCTTCTATTTGTAGTTGTTTCCAGAGACACTGTACTTCATTTATTTCAATTGTGTATTTAGTTTGAGATATGGATTATTGTACTGAAGTTTCAGACTGGGGTGTTTTTTCCAGTCGTATCTTATTTGATTCAGTTATTTCGTTGTTTATTATGTTGGTTATTTAGAATGGTGAATGTGATGTTCATTTATTTAATTAATTTAGATCATTACCTGTTAATTATAAAGATAAAATTTGACACCAAGTTTTCAAATCCTAGGTGGTTAATAAATATTGAAGAGTTTTCGATAGTGATGCTAAGAATGCACCAACTGGATATTTTGTTTTAATTTAATAAAGGACTGATGATCGGTATTTAATTAGGCTGGGTGTCATAATGATCCCACCATGTTGTCGATATATGGGACACCGCCTTACTCATTCATCCACAAGAACTCATCCTCTTTCCCTGGAAACATATGAATTAATCTGAACTGGGACTCATAAGCCTTCAGTGGGCGACTGTGCACTAAGGCCCCCAATTGGCACTCATTTCCTTCTCTCCCTTTGCAATTGATGCTGGTCCATATTTGTCACAGATATAGACTCTCTACCCAGTTAGCTCAAATATCATCGGTATAGTGGGACTGGGGGTAGAATATAAGTCAAAAGCTAATGACGAGTCCGCCATCAGTGAGGGGGATTGAGTAGCGATCTAATCACCAACCTTATAAATACGCTTTCCTTTCTTATTCGCCTTCACATTATCCTTGCTCCCACATCCTAAATCTCATTTGAACCATTTGAACATAAGATTAATCATGTGTTGGAGATTATCCAATTCCGAGTTCGCCTCAAATTTATACATGTCGATCTTTGAAGATTCGCTTTGGCCGCTAGCAACGCCCATCAGGTTTGACTTTCCTATTCGTGACCTCACACCCTGATTATAAGATTTTCTATACGGGCCCACCACTTGCTCAATACATTAATATTCAAAGATGAATTGTTAACATCACTCTAGCTGCTATGCACGCCCTTTAGCTTCTCCTAAAACACAATAAAGCATGTCATTAGCCTTAGAAATGAATATTAGTAAATTAATGAAATTAACATAGAATTTAAATTATACTTATCAGAGTCTCAGTCTATGGATTAGCAACCGCGCCCTTCTTCAGTTGAACATGTACATAAGATTCAATCCTATGTGTCTGTCCCCCAGGGCCACTGCCAACCTCATGTACACATTAAATTATTCATTAAAATTTTATTTGAACATTAAACAATATGTGACCAATTTAAAACAATTTACTTACCATGCCAAGCTCCACTTTCGCGTTAGATTTATATCTAGAGTAGTGCACGTCCACTTACTTCGCCTAATCAGTCCTCGTTGACTCTCGAGTGGCCAACTGGTTGTCATATGCCTCAAATTCTTCGAACTTTTTTGCCTATTTTCTAACATCATCTTCTCCTTATCCGGGATTTGATCTCCCCATTTCAGAATAGACTCTCGGTCCTTCCTGAGATAGCGATTGCATAGATTTTCTTGCACATCTTCGAATGCTCTCGAATCATGACCAATACATTGTCCAACTTTGCAGTGGGCAAGTCGAGTGATTTTTGTCCAACAAACATATAATACAAGAAATTTTGTGAATTAACATTCAACAAACATGTAATTAAATTTTAAATGAAAGTCATATAATTAATATAAATATTGAGATTTTAATACCTCCATCCCCCCAAATGGCTATCTTTAGCTCCTTGGACATGTTTCTCCAGTTCTCATACCTCGATCCAATTATTACTTTCATTAGCTCCGATCACCTAATCATAAAATCCATCTTATTATGAAAGACACATCCGGTGGCATAGAAAGTTACGGGTTTTTTTATTTAAGGAACCCTCACCTCCCCTCACTTTGACCCAGGGTATGATGCCACCTACACCCGAAGTAGACGTATTCTGCAAAAATAGGGATTCATTAGCATATAATATATAATCAAAATTAAATAGAAATACTCATTTGCGATCTGAGAATTTAAATAACACAAAATATATTTCTTACTTTCTTTGCATAACATAAAAATAATATAACACAAATCATATGTACAGTTTTTACAAGTTAGCTTAGCCCCAAGTGACCTGATCGTGCCTATTTTTGGCCAGTTTTATTGTTAAATTATTTTTTCATCCCACTAATGCCCTATTTTCAGCCTTAATCCTCAAATTTTTAAATTTTTGACCCACTTATCACCCTGTGAATCATGCGACTGCTCTAGTTATTTTTACAAGTTAGTTTAGTCCCGTCTGATGTGATCGTACCTATTTTTGGATATTTTTATCGTTAAATTACATTTTCACCCACTAATTCCCTATTTTTGTGCTAAGCCTTAGATTTTTTAAATTCGACCCAATTCTCACGTTTTCATCCCCCTAACACCACCCTATTTTTAAGCTTAAGCCTTAGGTTTTTAAGATCTTGACTCGATTCTCATTCCGTGAGTCACACAACTTCACGGATTATTTTTAAAAGTTATTTTTATTCCTATGTGACATCGTGCCTCTTTTATGTAGTTTTATTGTTAAATTATGTTTTCACCCTCTGATGCCCTATTTTCAAACTTAAGCCTTAAATTTTAGAAATTTTAACAAAATTTTTACCCCTGTGAGCCACATGAATGCCCGAGTTATTTTTACAAGTTAGTTTAATCCTGTGAGATGTGATCACGCCTCTTTTTGGGAATTTTTGTTGTTAAATTACGATTTCACCGCCTAATGCCCTATTTTCAAGCTTAAGCCTTAGATTTTTTTAAATTTCGAACCAATTCCCACACCGTGAGTTAAACGACTACATGAGTTATTTTTACAAGTTAGTTCAGTCATGTGTGATGTGATTGTGCATATTTTTTAGCAATTTTATTGTTAAATTATGTTTGCATCCCCCCGTGCCCTATTATTAAGCTTGCGCGTTAAATTTTTGAAATTTTGACCAAATTATCACCTCGCGAGTCACACTTGCACGTGTTTTATAAGTTAATTTAGTACCATATGACGTGATTATGTCTCTTTTGGGAAGTTTTGTCATTAAATTAGGTTTTCACCCACTAATTCCCTATTTTAAAGATCAAGCCTTAGATTTTTGAAATTTTAACCTAATTCCCACCCCCAAACCTTAAAAATTTCAACATTTGAATACACTATAGCTTTTCACCCGAATTATCACAGTCAAGGATCGTGACAAATCAGAGTTACCACAGCCAAGGTCCGTGATGATTCTATGCGAGATAAAAAACTATATCACTGTCAAGGGCCATAATAACTCCCCTTTATCACGGTCTTTTTTACACTAAGGAATTAGAAAAAAAAGTTGGGTGCCCTAGCCTTGTCACAGTATATGATCGTGATAACACGTGATTTGTCACGGGCTTATCACAATCATAAATCATAACAATTCTATCTCTGTCACGGTCTTATCATGGTCATTGATTGTGACAAGTGAGTGCATGCTCGTGCACACGAAGTCACTTTTGACGTCAGCAAGATTTCCTCCAGAGAGAAATATGAGAGTATCTGTACGCATAGGTCAAAATAAAATCGTATGCATGACCCCCGTATTTTTGTTATGATTTTGTCAACGTCTTTGACCTTGACAAAACTGCAGAACATGAAAAAAAAAAGTTAGGTAAACATGTTTAAAAATATATTGTATTTATTCAAGCCAACATCAAAATGATTAACAATATAAGACGCTATAGCAATGAAATTAAAACTAAAATACACTAGTTACATATATCAAACCAAATTTATTATGTTTCAAATTAATTACATCAATAAAGTTTTATCAAATGTAGCATCCTACAAAAACTTGATAAGGTTTGAGGACAAAAGTCAACCAACCAATGTACGCCCCCTAATGTGTCATCAATATTTCGAACACCTTGCTAGTCCAACCAAAATACCTCGTCCTCTTTTCCCACCAAAATATGAGCAACTTAGACTTGAGACTCAAAATGCTGCAATGGAAGGTATACACCATGATATCCAGAGTGATGCTCTTGTCCTTCACTCTCTTGGCAATTCAGTCGCCTCCACACTTGTCAATGATATATACTTTCTCCCTAGATGGCTCAAATGGAGTTAGGATAGTTAGGCTGGGGTAGAGTACGTGTCGTATAGGGATAATGAATTGACGAATTTTGGTGAGGGGCATAGAGTAGTGGTTCCCTTACCAACATTCTCCTTTCCCTTTCCTTTATCTTTCGCCATCACATTCCTTTTATTCAGGACTGCATGTTTGGCCCATTCGAACATGTGGTTCATCGTTCGTTGGAGACATTTAAATTTTGAGTCTGTGTTTGATATATACATATCGAACCTGGAGGACAACCCATTGTTACTACAAGTAACGCCCATTAACTTCAGCTTTCCCATACGAAAGCTGACACCCAGAGCATGAACTTTTCTATTTGATCCCAACACTTGGCTCAATGCATTAGTACTTATAGATTTTCTGTATCTGTCAGTGTAGCAGGGGTCTCGATTGGATTGGCGGTGTTGCCTTCTTGATCACCTTCCCTCTCTGTAGCCACAACGCCTGCAGGAATATCACCCTCGACCTAAACTTGGGTTAGAGCTTTTACACTCTCTGGATCAACCAAACTGAAAGAAATAATGACCTCGGCTAGTTGAGGATCATAAGTTATAAGTGTTGGGTACAAGTTGGATACTCCATGTACTAAATAGTGCAATCAAAAAACTCGTCAGACTCCTTGAAGTCTGCAAGTGTTTCTCGACCACCGATTTTAACTTTTTAGCCTCGTCTTCAATTTATTTCTTCAGATGCCTCTATAATTCCTCAATCTTGGCCTGTAGCTCAGAGTTTATTGTTTTCATTCGCTCCATGTGCCTTGTCCTATACTCAGTAGCCTTAATATAGTAATCAGTCTTGATTTTGGATAACTATTTCCTTAAGTTTTTAGCCTCCAACACAGTATTCTTGACAACCTTAACTTTCTTATCATCCTCACTTGCGTACACCTGGATGTTTTTAAAGGCAATGATTGTCTTCCGAATAAGAAGACGAGTTAGTATATATGACACAACACTTGAACAAATATGATAGAAAGTAACATAAAGAATATAAAACTTTACCTGAGTAGCCGTATGCAACACAAAGTTAAAGACATGAGAAGGGTCTTGTGCATCAAAGTAATGATTGCCACATTCAGGGATAATCGTAGTGATGGCCTCTTGGACCCTTAACTGGTTGTCTGCAAAGAGTAGAGATTTATACCCAGTTTGGCAAGACGAGCTGCCTCTATCGTGTTGTACTTGATGGGGATGTTGGGTTTATGGTCGGCCTCTGAGGGGCATCCTTTTTTTCTTTTGATGAGGAGGAGGGTCTATGGAAGTACCCTTAGGGACCTCCTTTCTCTTCTTTGATCCCTAGATAATATGGGTCCCAACAGTGGTTGATTTTTGTCGAGGCTGTGTTGGCACAATAGTCTTGACCTGTGAGTGGGACAAGATGTTTCCAGTTATGGGAGAAACCATTTCCAAACTTGATCCAAGGTTCCTTCTGGATTTCAAACGGAACAAGTAAATGAGTATCGGCTTAAGTAAAAAAGATGACAGTGAAATTAAAGTTTTTCAAGAAAAAAAAAGCTTATGCAATTCGGTAAGGGGTACAACCTCCAATCTTATGCACTCAAGCAACTGAGGATCCATTAAATCCTCAAAAATGGCAAGGCCCCCATCTTTACCTGAACTGTGTAATGGGTCTATGTTCGTTCAGACATCAACGCTCAGGTTGGTATCCATCTTGGATCATATGGAAACTTATCCCACTTTTAAGGGACCCTCGGCTCGTCAACGCTGGATGATACACTACTGTCAAATTACCAATACACAAACATAAAGAAATAATGAGACTTTCAATCATAGTTGGAAGTCTGGTTGATATGAATAAGGTTTCTATCTGAGTGATGAGCTACAAAGTGAAAGTAACAAGGCGCATTTTTTGTTGTGGAAACGGTGTAGCATGCTCGAAAGATGTTAAATGGAAGATATTCTTCATATCCAATTTTCTGAAGCTGAACATCTCCAAGTAATGTCCTCCAAGCGTTGGGTGTCATCTGGGCAGGGGAAAGGCCGATAGAGGCAAGGATAGCCCTAATAGACGAGTGTATTGGCAGATGAAAGTCGATCATAAACATTTATTCATATTCGACTATCTCTCCCCCAACCTTACTAATAAAGTCCTTATCGTCCTCGAAGGGAACCCTCATCTTGATGGACAAACTAACACCATACAGGTGTCTCCAAAAATTAGATAAGTCTCTCATACGCCACTGGTTATGGAGGGGGCATAACTTGTGTCCAGTACGTATTCCTCTTTTTCTTTTTCCTCATCAACTTCCTTAATAATATGAGCCTTACTATGTGGATCATGACTTATAAACTAGGTATCAATCATTGTTGAGATAGGTACTGCCATGGGAGGTGTATGGTAACCTACTTCTACCTCTGACTCATCATGAGAGATGTAATATACTTTAATCTCATGATTACCTTACTGACGAGTTGAAGTTATGGCATGACCACGGTTACTAGGCTCGGTCGTCACTCCCTCATCTAGACAATCAAGAGGGACTCACATAGCTTCTTCAAAGGAATCCACCTTAGACTTCTCTCATCCAGTACGAGAGTTAATAATACGGGAAGGGTTGTAGCCCTTTAAAGAGGGAGTGAACAAGGAATATTTTTAGGATGCATCTGACATTGAGTCATTCAACGCAATCATAACTCTGGACTCAACCAAAGTTGGATATGTAATGAGTGGAGGAGGACGAATCACAGACAAAGGAATGGGGATAAGTGGAAGTTAAAACTCGGCTTCAGCCTTTTCCCTAGCCTTGGCCTTGTACCTATGTTTCTATTGTAAAATACGACCTCTGAGGTGGGGGGAACTATGATCCTAATTCGTATAACTTGCGATATATCAAAAACTTATGTGAAAATTGACCATAGTTGACTAAATATCAAAGCCAAGAATTTGAAAGGTCAAGACTAAAACCAGTCAAGAACACTACGAACTACACTAGTGATTTCAACTAGAAAAACCTACTGGAAAACCTAACTAGAACCCAAAAATTACTATCTCTACCAAACTTCAATCGTAAAATGATCACTAAGCCTAGAACTTCCCTAGAACTACCCTAATTCAGCCTAGTACCATAAGAAATCGTGGACGAAAATATGATAAATGATCAAAAAATATAAAAATAGGCAAAACAAAATGGAAACTTAATATAAATCAAAAGTGGAAGACATAAATGATACTTCAGAATGAGGAGATGTCGAAAAAAATAAGAACAAAGGAAGAACTCGCCGAAAAGTTAAGGTTGTAGGGAAAGAGAAAGAGGGCTTTTGTGTGCACTGGAATGGATAAAATGAGAAGAAAGAGAAAGGAAATGAAGAATTGGTTTTCAAACCAACTCAAATGAATAATCATTGAAGCGTAATTCTCGAGACAACATGCGTCAGTGCATCCACTTGAGCTGCACGCTAGATCACTCACAAACTGATAGTTGTTAACCTTAAGGCATCGGAACGACGTATCTGATGACATGTTCTCCCACTCCAATCAATGAGATACGTTCTGATATTGGGGGGGGGGGGACATCTGATTGCTTGGTTCCAAGCGAGTTTACACCTCAGCCTCCCAATGACATTGAAGACTAAGGTCTAGGTGGTGATTGTTATATAGAAGGTTGGTCTCGTCCGGACGCGACCCACTTGACAACACGTCCCCTTTCAAACCACCTCGAACTCATCATGTTCTTAACTCCTCACCCCTATAGGCATGTTCGACAATATCGATCTTCGTGACCTCTTCACCCAGTAACTATCGTCATTACTCATTGAGCTCACTGCTTGATTTGAGTTATAATAAGAATCTTGCTTCAGCCTATATAATGTCAGCCTTCGACACTTCTGTCCGGACAAGACCCTACCATCAATAATAATCACCAGGAATAGGATGTCCATCCTCGGCTTTGCCTTTAAATAAAGACACTTCAGCAGTCTCGGCCACCCAAGACATCCCATCTCCAACTAAGTTGGCTTACGTTCAACATATTACAAGGATAATGATGGTACACATGACTAAAACCGTTTTGGTATATGAGCCCCGTGTGAAGGGAAAACTTTTTCATCATGGATTACATTTTTCATTGTACAACTATTACGCTCTTATTGAACATTTCATCTCATGCACACATACATTCATTTCCATCCTTTGCGAGGATCGATCGTTAACTAACCCTACTGTTATACTGTACTTGTAGAGAGAGAACGTGAGAGCTTGTACTGAACTTTTATGGCTTTTAGCTTTTGTTTATAGTGAAAACACCTTTTATCTTGCATAGTGGATGTAGGCCAAGGACGTACCACTTAAATCCCTGTCTTCTCATTATATATCATCTCTTCTAATAGCTATATATTTGCTATTTTGATGTGTTACTCCACCATTGTTATACAAATCTAGAAACTAAGCTGAACATATCTCTGGGTGATATTCTGTATCTTCAATTATAAAAATTGTAATCATGTTAATTCTCTTTGTTCTTATTGTGGTAGATATACCAATTTCTCAGAATATTGTCACTATAGAAAAATCAGATTTAACAAAGTATCCTAGATTCCTAAAGTAACTACTATGTTTCCTAACTTTAACAAACCCAACATCCTTTGGGTACCAAAAGAGAAATTATTTCACTACAACACATAGGTTCCTTAAAGATGAAAATGTACCCAAAATGGAGAAAATAGTTAAAGGTTATCAAAAGTCTTGCTACTTGAGTATTATATTTAGATTCTTTTTTTCTCATTCTTCTCATGATTTAACTTTTGTCTCTTTATGACTAGTATTTGTTGCATTCATAGTCTCTTAACAACATATCTTTATCTCCTGCATTTTGTACACCCACCTTTTAACATCATGTGATTTTTCTTGGAAAAATAAAATTTTAAAAATTAAAAAGTTATATTGTATGTTAACTGTCTTTATATACATATATACATATCTTCATATGCTTAGTCTCATGTGAGCTTAACCTTTATCTCACTTACAAAAATTTGTATGGCCAAAAATAATTCTTATATTGTCTGGCTTGGAAGACATCACAATATCTATACTTCTTAGGTTGATTGTGAAATTCAAATCAGAGGTTTGGGCAACGCAAAATATAAAAAAATTCCTTTCTATTTATTATGCTCTTGATGATATTTTAGAACCTCCACGTCACTACTGTGGGTAAACCCACCGTCCTGACCCTATATTTTATCTCCCGATATTAATCCTTACATGCCTAAATCTTTCGACAATGCCTATGATACGTAATCTAGTTCCTCTTTGAATGATGAAGATGATGGTTTTGTTCAAGTTATTTTGAAAGAAGAAGGAAGGAAATCACGCTTGAAGGTCATGCTAAGGATGTTTGTAATATGGTTGATAATTTGAAGATTTAATTGTTTTCTCATGTAATTTTCATTTTAATATGCTATTTCATGGTGAGATTGTATTGCATGTCTATACGGTACTGTTGTTCACGCGTTATGAATGTTAATATATATGCTTCAAATGGTAATTATTTCTCTATGAAAAATTGCAAGTTAAATGATACTCATGCTTCTGAAAATACGTGCAAAAAATATTTTTGATAGGGGTAGTAAGTAATTTATGTTACCCTTGATATGCACTTTATAAAACATCCTTTTGATAATGTTTAAGAGTTTAGGAGTTATTTTTGCAATAAAATCTCTCTCTGATTTGTATTCTTCCCAGGGGTGGCTGGGGTCCTTAAATAGCCCCCACACCACTCCCGAGGTAACTCAGTCATTAAAAAATGTGAAAGACATCCCTCATACTTTATTTCACAAACATTAAATGCCTGATGCCTTAGTTATCTCCACGTCGTAAACATTAAATGAAAAGACATACCCTTTGTCTAACAACCGTGTGTTAGGTGGCTGCCGTCATAGAGGTGGCTCACCAACTGTCTGACAACCCCAAATACCACGGTGGTTTACTCAAGTGCAAATTTGACATTGTCTAGTTGGGTAGTGACATCATCTATAGTAGATGTGACATTAAGTAGAGGGTTGTTTGGTCCACAACTCAACGCCTGATGGAACTTAAGGCTGCTCCGTCCGGGGTTCCACGGTCAGGGTCTTTTAGTGTTTTACCAGGTGTGTCTAAGATGGTTAGGACAAGCCCCAACGATGCCTCACTTCTCAATCTTCCAAATCAAGTCCCTCTAAAGTTCCCACGATGAGGTCGTTCGATAGAGCAGGAAAGATCTCCCAGGCCCTGCCAAGCATGGTCTCTCGCGAGTACCATTCGACCTCACACTAAAAATCATTATACTTGTTACATAATTATAATCGTTATATCCCACAGTCAATATAAACAAAGATACAATGTGACTAAGTAACATAGCAGGCTAAAGTATGAGCTGCCACGCTAAGCTGCCTCGCTGAGCTGCCACGCTTGAGTCGCTATGCTGAGCTGCCTCGCTGAGTTGCCACGCCTCGCTGCCTTAATCCCAAATGATGTTGTTAATGGGGAGATTATCTCTAATCTCAGGATTACCTTCAAGCCCTTTCTACATTTGCCCAATCGTGGAAAGATTTGTTGTGGAAACAAGAAATGTCTGCACGAAAACTTTTCAATTCGATGAACCTTCTCTCTGTGAATTTTTTTTGGCATCTTTCCCTTCATTGCAACCAACTGCGATTAATGCCTCCAGGAAAAAGTAAAATTCTCCCCGATATACCAGAGTCGAAGTGTTGCAACTTATTGGCGCTTTGGCAAAAGGACATCATAACTTTTTCATGTTATTGAGTTTCAACCGTTCTGGCTTTGACTATATGAAATTCACCTGATAGACCTACTAACTTTCTCAAATACTCGTTTTGACTTTGGGGAAGTGAAATTCTTTCGTTTGTTCTGTTATTGAGTATGGTTGTAGGCAGTGAGTTTTTCGTTAGGAATGCCCCTATCGCTGAGACTTGTGAAATTCTCACTTATAACGTTTCGCCATGTTGGAAAAAGAGAAAATTTTCCCCGATGTAGATGATTCATAATTTAAACAAAGTTTAGATTTGTGGTGAGGGGACATCGTAGCTTTTTTGAACCGTTGTGGAAGCTTATTCATTTGGGGTTATTGGATATGCCTGATAAAAGTTCAGGCACCAAAACTCAAACTTGCCTAGGAAGAAAAACCCTTTCTGTTCCCATGCCTCACTTCATTAATGATGTGGCGCCATCTTTTCAACTATCAGGATGCTTCCTGAAGTGCCACGTGTCCATTTGAAATGATTATAGGCGGATTTTCACGTGTGTTAGTGGGAAAACTCAAAAGACGGGTTTTAAGGGATTGCAAACGTCTATTTTCAAAAACACTTAGCCATTTTTTCTTGTTCATCTTCTTCAAACTCCTAGAGCCTTTTTTAGAAAGGGAGAGACTCAACTCTCCATTGTTAACAAGGTTTTCTCCAGTTCTTCACATTTCATCACCTCTGTTATCACCACTTGTGGTTGTGTTCCTCCATTTTCGTGCCCTTTTCCACTTTTTAAGCTTTTCTTCTTCCATCATTCACTGTTATGGCCTCTTCCAGCGTTCCCATCACACCCACCACCAGTGATCTGTCTGTAACCACCTTGGATGCCATCGCGTTGGTGGCAGCACGTCAAGAATAACTACGTTTTTATCGTCGATCGCCTGTCATTGGAAAAAGATGATGAGTTCTCTGAGGGGTGCAGGACTTGTCATTTTTCAGCAATGTATGACACTTTGTTATTGGGTGATGAAGACCAAGATTCCACTTCTTGGGGTTATTTTCCTCCCAAGGTTACAAGGCGGTTTCGTCTTGACAGAGGTGACTTCCCTTGGTCCCATATTAATTTCAAAGGACCTGGTGTCTCCCTTTCCGACTTTGCTGCTTGGAACTCGTTTATGCCGGCCACTTACTTTGACGTTATTTCCAAAGTTGGTCTCGATCGAGCTGCTTGGTTTAGGGAATTTACTCTTTCTAAATACAAGGCTTCCTTTCAAATCTTGGTCTCTCGTTGGAACATTACAACGCACACGTTCATTGCTATATGGGAAGAGTTCACCGTTACACTTGAGGATATTTGCGAGCTACTTGGGATTGATCCCATAGGGACTTCGACTTATCACGATGAGGCTTTAGATTCCGAAGAGACAAAGGCCCGAGCAGACTGGGATTAAATCTGCAGGAGATGTATTGGTAATTCCAATAAGGCAACCTTTACTCCCCTCATAAACTACTTCTACCGTGCCATCCCCACAACTGAATTTGGCCAGAGTAGAGGTACATCTCTTGAGTTTTCAACCTACATACTTGTGATTCTATCACATTTTATCTTGCCTCGCAATCCCCATGATCAACCATGCACAGACTTGATTAATCTATTTATCCATTTGGCCAGGGGGTATAGGCTTCCTTTGGCAGCCATGGTCGTAGGGTCACTTTATACATAGTTGGACTGGACACATCTGGACATGAGTTTTGCTAATTATATCATTCTGACTTATTTTCTTTACTTTTTCTTTCCCGAGATAGCTGCTAACCGCACTCCCCTTTGTGTTGGGGAAATTGTCAAACCCCATCGCCTTTTTTGTTTCCATAATAAACAGAGTATGAAGGAGCTTTTGGGCATTTTTGAAAAAATAAGTTGCTTCGTGATGAGGCCTTACAGTAAGGATTCTTTTACCCATACTTGGAATTTTTTAGTGTCGTGCCTAGGGTTGTGGGGTCTACCTCGGAGGATCTTATAATGGAGGACCCTTTATTTTCCATGGCTTTGGCTTTGACTCCTAGCTATCTACCCTCTTATTCTGACTGGGGGTATACATCTGAACATTACAACCCCAATCGTTGCAGCCATCAATTTGGGTACGACCACCGGGTTCCTCGGCTAGTACTTTAAGATTCTCACCCCAATGCATCTTTCTCTAAGGCATGTTCTTTTTACACTATGACAGATGCTTCCACGATCTGCTCAGCCATAAGTGGTCATGTTACTATTCCTACACTTTCTAGGAAGGGGGATGTAACCAGTGATTTTGCGATGAAATATTGGCCAAGGAAGTAGCCAAAATTCGTGAGTTTGTCTAAAGTCCCCGAGTTTACCTAACTGTTCAGAGTTTTCCCTCCTTGGAGTTGGGGCTGAAGGGGAATTCTGTTCGGGAATTGAGTTCCCACTTAGCCAAACGCTAAAGGACCCCCAGCGAGATGCCTCTATACTACCCCGCAATCCCCGTTATTGCACCTAGAGCCAAAAAAACTTCAACACCTAAACCTCTAGCTGGCGGTACTTCAGCCCCTGCAAATTTTGGTGAAGGTCCCTCGCAACCCCTTTCCCAAAAATCAAAGAAGACCAGAAGTGGGGCCTCTTCAAAGCCCAAGTCCTCAAGAAAATCCCAAGCCCTTATAGATACTTTTCCCATTGCCTCCATTCCTCCGAATACCGATGTGCCTGAGTAAATACAAGATGTAGTTAGAAAGGAGGTTAAACGTCTTCAGTGGATATTTTGCCAAACTGCGCCCTCAGTTCCTCCTATTGAGTCTTTTCCCACTACCATAGTGGATCCCACCGAATGAGGTTTATGAAGAAAAAGGGGGCCTTCAGGTGCTGGTGCCTCTAGTAAAAGGAAGAAGACTTTGGGAACCAAGGCAAGTAAAAGACAAGCCTCTACAGTTCAACCCACAACATTTTCTTCTAGTCCTAGGCATTCTACCTCTCCTTCTCCCAATGAAGTTATACCAGTTGATGATAGTCCTGAGACTGCGGCTCATTTCACTGAGAGGGATTCTCCTCACTCATCTCCCCCAGCTTCGCCCGTTATCTTACCCTCACATTCTTCTAATCATGAGGTTGGTATTTCCACACTTAGTTGTTTATAACGTAGTGCATTTTCTTCTCTTTTCTGACACTTATTTTTTCTTTCTTGTTTTCATCAGGAGGCTGGTGAGGAAAGGTCTTCTCCTCCGGTTAGTCCTTTCATGGGAGGAAGCTTTAATGTATCTACAACTAAATCATCTCCTCCCTGTTCTCCCATGATAGGTCTTACCTATTCTCATCGTTTGTCCTCCCAACGGGCTAAAAGTGCTGCTGCGAGGGATGAGACCGTTGAATATGTGGGAATCTCTTCTCATCCTGAGACAACTCCCCCAGTTTCTTCTGAATTAACACCTCAACCCAAGGTTCTTCTGCCCCTTGTTCTAGCTGCAAAAAATTCCCCGAGGTAACGTACTATCAATCACTGTTAGGTCTGACATCTTTTCTCTTTTCCACCCTTTTTTCTGTTTAACATGCTGAATTTTAATATGTTGGGATGCCTTAGGTCGAAATGGCGTCTTTATTAGCTGATATCCTTCTTCTCGTTGTATTGACGAGACCCTTAACTGCAGTGCCCCTATTTGGTACCATAACTGAGGTAAGTAACACTTAGAGGTATTTCTCCCTTCTTCTGTACTTATTCCCCATTTCTAACACAGCTTTATTTTTGCAGTTTTCTCCACATCTTGCCCCACCCTCTTCTCTTAGTGGTATGTATATTACCAAGGCCAAGGTTAATGTTTCTACCTAGCGTGGTGGTTCTTCTGCATCCACCAACATTGGGGCATCACTTGGAGGTCGAATGTCCTCTTCAAGTGAGACTCTTATGTTGGCCTTGGTACCTTTTACTGTCGAAGGAGCTTTATCGAACTTTGAGGCTTCTTTGGTTGAGGGTGCCATTAGGGCTTCTGAGGAAGTAAGCCTACCCCCAACAGTTCTCACCATTATGGCCTCTTTGGTGGTTCTCGTTCTTGCTCCAACCACTGCTGAGGTACTTCGCTAGTTTCTCTTCGTTTCTCGTTGTTTGTCTTTTATTCTTGACAATGTACAATCTAGAAGAGTCTTATTTCTCAAACTTTTTGCAAACTCTACCTATAATGGTAACTTAACAATGAAAACAATTGTTAAGGTTTTTCGCAAACTCCACCTATAACGGTGGCTTAACAATGTAAACACTTGTTAAGATTTTTCGTAAACTCCACCTATAACGGTGACTTAACAATGAAAACACTTGTTAAGATTTTCCATAAACTCATTATTTCTTCTACCTGTTCTCAGGTTGCTCATGAATCCTTTTCGATGGGAGAGAAATCTCCACCAGTTCTTTCTCCCATTGCTTCGCCGCATCGGGAACCCTCTGTTTTAGAAGATTCTAGCCATGATGACCAAGGTTCCACGACTAGTGCTGCTGCTGAAAGTAAATCTGGATGTGAGCTTCCTCTGCCCAACTTAGTTCCTCATGACTTTTACCTAATGATTCTTCAGTGTTCCCCTCAAATGCCTGCCAGCCATCGTTTGGTAATTGAGCAGCTTGCAAGACATTATCCCTAAGATTTTACTACAGATTACCTGCGTTCCAATATCCCCATGATGATTCATAGGCTTCAGGCCATGGCGATCATTATTGCGGATATCGTCAGCACTCTTACCACGAACGTTATAAGATCTCTTCTCAACCAATTCCTGGGCTATCAAAGGGAGTTGGGTCAAGATGACTTTCATTTTGACTAGCTGATTGCATATTTAAAGACTTTGAAGAGCTAATGACTGAATAGTCAGAGAAAATTGTTGTGGAAACATCGGGGGATCAACGGACTGAGGAAGCTAAGTTGGTTGAGCTAGTGCCTCTAATTGAAGCTGCCAATAAGGAGGTAGAGGACATCGAAGAAGCTCTGCGTCTGTTAAAGCTGAAACGAGAGAAACTCCTTATCAAGCGTACACAAGCGCAAATGAGATTGGAGGTTTCTGTTAACGGCCAACAGTCTTGCCTAGCAACTTCTTCGGGCCTGCCTGGAGATTTTTTCTCTGCTCCCGACCTGTGGTTCCTCTTGGACTAATGAACTTTTGTATACATTTCCCCTTTTTTTTCTTATGTAATTCATGGGCAATAGCTCCCAATTTTGTAATGCCCCAAAGTTTGTGAATGAATGAAAAAGATATATGTTTTTCCATGCCATTTCTTTGTGTTGTCACTGTTTACGTATATTATGAAGTTCTATAATTTTTTCATCTCCACTCAAGTTGTAATAAAAAAATAACTTGTATATTCATAACGATAGCTAGATACAACAAAGGTCTAAACTTAATTGCTTACACATGATAGACTTTTAACCATTTATTTTTAATCTTGAATGGCTTATCTTCTTCTATCTTAGAAATTAAGCAATAACCTGAATTATGAGCTTCTTTTACAATAAAAAGTCCCTCCCAATTCGCTGCAAACTTGGGTAGAGGAAGCCCCCTGATGTGTTTCACTGTTGCCTTCAAAACGAGGTCTCCCTCAACGAACTTCATTCGTTTCACCAAGTTATCCTATGCCCTGGAGAACTGCTTCGTATACATTTGAAAATGATGCATCGCATTATCTTTGTGTCCGTCCAATGCCTGCAACTGCACATGTTTGTTCTGAGGGAGCATGCTACTTCGCAAGGCATATCGAATAGAGGGAACTTACAACTCTACTGGGAGAATCTCTTCAGACCCATAAATAAGGGAGAATAGAGTATACCCTGTGGGTTTCCTCTTGGTCATTCGATAGGCCTGAAATACAGTTGGTATCTTATCATCCTACGATTCTAGGAAATCCTCCATCAATTTAGCCAAAATGCTAACCAAGGTTTTGTTCGTTGCTTCAACTTGACCATTTCCCTTTGGGCATGCCACCGTTGAAGTATGATAAATAATGAAGTACTTGTCTTTGAGCATTGTTACCTCTGAATTGACGAAGGGGGTTCCGTTATTTGAGAGAATAACATTTGGAATCCTAAAATAGAAAATGATGTATTCTCTGATGAAGTTGCTCACCACCCCTGTTGTTGCCCTTCGTAGTGGTATCATTTTAGCCTATTTTATAAAGCATTCCGTTGCTACTAGTATCCATATCATCCCCTTCGAAGAAGGATCTATTGCCCCTACTAGGTCAAATGCCCAAGTGTGAAAAGGATAAGGCGTTGCCAGGTAGTGAAGGTCCACCGATGGGGCATGGATTATATTTCCAAGAAGTTGGCAAGCCTTATATTTTTGAACGAACTCTGTAGAGTCCTTCTCCATCATTGACCAATAATACCCTAACATCATCAACTGGTCATACAACTTGGACCCTCCTATGTGAGCTAGATTGTGCGCTTGTTTGAGGACCTGTGCTTCTTCTTCCTTTATAATGCAACACAATGGCCTATTGAAGTATCCCCTTCGATAAAGCTTCCTCTCTTGAACGTAAAACCTCGGGGCTCTTTGCTTAAGTCCCATCGCATTAATTTTCTCTATTGGGATAACTCCATCTTTAATGAAGTCAATATAGGGCTGCCTCCAGTCTGATTGAGCTTCAACAAAATGACATTCAGCTGCCTCGAAGAATAACTATCACTTATTGCACTCCCATTGTAGCTCTGTTGCGTCCCACTTTATTCTAGGCCAGAAATATCCATCCCTTTGAATTCTCTTGTAAATGGCTATCTCACTTGTTTTATAGTGCTCTTCATATGCTTTCTTTAACCTCCACTCTGCTTATTTTGGGCCGATGCATCTTGACAACCATCCTCCTGCATTTCTAAAGTAAAGGTTACCCTGGTTTGTAAAGTATTGGGCTAATTCCCTCAACTCCATCGCTCATTCACCAGACTTTAGTTATTTTCTAATATCCTACTCCAGTCAGAGTCATCCTCCATTAACATAATTAATCGTACCACCGAGGGAGTTGTTCTTCGTTAAATCATAATTGTAGTTGTATCGTCCCTTATGATCATCTTTTGAGCAATGGTGGCATAGGCGTCTGGATGGCGGTTCATCATTTGGGGATGTCTCCTGATCTTGGTCCGATCTGGTTGAGAAGCCTCTGAATGATTATTCTGTATAGGGCCAGACTTAGGTGTTTCAATGCATTCACTTGCTGAATCACCAAGTTTGAATCACCCTTGATGCAAAGTGAACGAATTCCCCTTCGAAGAGCCTCCAGCAACCCCAGTACCAACGCTTCATACTCTGCTTCGTTGTTGGAACAAAGGAAATCTAACTTATAGGAAAGGAAAATATCCTACATTCCTCTTAAAAGAATAACCCCTGCTACTCCTTTCTTTTCTATCTAGGATCCATCAAACTGCATTGCCCATTCTTCATCGCTTGCATCCAAGTAATTGGCCTGCAAGTCATTTCCTGGAATACTTTCTCTAGGTGGTTTAAACGTCCCAGAGGGAAAGATTGCTAAGAGGTCTGCATATGCCTGGATCTTGAGCACGCGAGGGACCACACACTTCAAGTCATATTCTGAGAGGATGAGGAACCACCTAGCTGCCCTACCAATCAATATAGTTCTTTCCAGTAAAAACTTAATAGGACCACATCTTGTTACAATATGAATCGTAAAAGAAAGTATGTAATGTCTAAGTTTTTATGCTATAAAGACTAAGGCTAAACAATGCCTTTCCAAGCTACTATACCTGACCTCTAGCCCATGTATGATTCTACTGAGATAGTAGAC
The DNA here is from genome assembly GCA_949130495.1 of Sambucus nigra. NCBI lineage: Eukaryota > Viridiplantae > Streptophyta > Magnoliopsida > Dipsacales > Adoxaceae > Sambucus > Sambucus nigra. Next base: position 23,553,584 of record OX422213.1, on the reverse strand, counting down.
TGGCTATTCTTTCCCGTTAATCTCCTACGCCAACAGAGCTCTAACAAAACTCATAGTGGATGTGAGGTATAACTGCAACGGTATTCCTGCCCTTGGGGGAAGCATGGTCAGTAGTGAAACGAGCAGCTTTTTCGGCCCAGTGAGAGACTCCTGGTGAACCTCCTCCCACTTGAATTTTGTGTTCTTTCACAAAAGCTGCATCAGTGGGTACATCATTTTGGCCAATCCAGGCACAAATCTCCTAAGGTAGGAGACTTTACCAAGGAAACTCTTCAGCTCCTTCGCCATTCTTGGACCGGGCATCTCCAATATCGCTCGTTGTTTGTCTTGGTCCATCTGCACCCCCTACCGATCAATCACAAAACCTAAAAACTTTCCACCAGTTACTCCGAAGATGCATTTTAGTAGGTTTATCTTCATCTTATACTTTCAGCATCGAGAAAACACCTTCCTTAAATCGCTTAGATAGGACTCCTCCTTCCTCGATTTGATGACTAAATCATTTACATAAAATTCCACAAACTTATGAAAGAAGTCATGGAAAATGGCCATTATTGTTCTTTGATAAGTAGCCTCAATGTTCTTGAGTCCAAACGACATTACTTTGTACATGAAGTTACCCATTGGGGTTCTAAATGCCATTTTCTCTGCATCCGTGGGGTCCATCTTGATCTGGTTGTACTCTACATACCCATCCATGAAGCTGTACATCTCATAACCAGTCGTTACATATATCGGGCTATCGATATAAGGTAGAGGGAACTCATCCTTGGGGTAAGCCCTATTCAAGTCTCTGAAATCCACACAGATCCTTATTTGATTTTTATCTTTCTTACCCCACTAGGACAATGCTAGACAGCCAGAGTGGGTGCTGTATCGATTTGATGAACCCTAACGTCAGTAAGCATTGGACCTCTTCCTTAATCTTCAAGTCTAGCTCAGGCTTGTACGTTCTCGTTGCTTATTTTACCGGAATGGCTGAAGGCATCACATTCAATTTGTGGCAGCTTACTTACTCATCCAACCCTTCCATCTCTATGTACTTTCACGTAAAAATATCCATGAACTCTCGAATCAACTTAACGAAGGCCTCTCATTTCTCCTTACTGAGATCCTTCGAGATGAAGATGGGCCTTGGCTCCTCCCCCTCTTTCACCAGGTTTAACTGTTCCACCTCTTGTGCTTGTAGTTTTGGTTGATCTGCCATATAGTCTGGTTCTTCGGTGATATCTTTCATAAATTTATGTATATTGGAGTTGTCTATCACCATATATTGCCCCCATTAATCCACCATAAAGCACTCATATATCGAGTCAGCCTCATTATCAATTTCTTTGACTGCCCATTTACAACATTATAACCGATAAACCACCTTTCCTTATTTGGTAATAACCTTTTTGCACTATCTGCTGGTAGTCGCAACTGCTTTCCTTTTCTTCTCTCTGGAAGCCTCAACAACTTTTCCTCCTGAAAATTGACTCAGCACACTTTGTCGTTGGAGATCATACTCCATTGGATCCATCGTGGGCCTCATTCTATATTTGAGCTATTTTGATGACGAGGGACCACCTGGAGGGCTTCTTCTTCCATCACTCCTTTGCTGCTTGTAACTTCTTTATTATGCTCATTCAAGGGTAGCCCCATCCTTTCTTTAATCGAGGGAACCCAAGCTCCCTCCATTCTTCTTATTAGGACTCTGACGTCCTCCTCTAATTCTGTGTAAAATTCTATGTCTACCAGGTGAGCTTCTTCAACAACGAAGGGACTCTTCATAGCTCTAATGGTCACCTCCGTTCCTTTAATATTTTCCTTGGCGCATTGGTGATACGTCGAAGGAACTAGCCCTTGGTTGTGCATCCACACCCTTCTTATCAACAGATGGTAGGAAGTTTCACTCTCTATCACATGGAATTTGATGTGGGAACTCAGATTTCCCAGCACAATCCTAACGTTCACATAACCAGTGGACTTAGAAGACTGGTTGGTATATCCAAAAATCACCAATGGCATGGGGACTAACCTTTCTTACAGAATATTAGTTGTGTGAAAAGAGTTGATTGGCATGATATTGATGGAGGCTCCCCCATCCATAAAATCCCTTACAAATCTAACCCCGTTGATGCTGGAAGTCACATACAATGGTCTATTATGAAGGAATCTCATAGCCCTATCTGCATCGCTAAAAGTTATCCCTGACAGAAACCTCTTTACCAACCTGGCCATGGGTCCCCTCTGTCTCAGCGAAGGGACTGCATTCTTCCTTGCAATGTTAAAGATTGCCTAGGTTATCTCCAATCTACTTTCCTTTGGTATCCTTACCTGGTAGAAGAAACAGACAAACTTTTGGTATTTAAAAACTTCACAGTATTCTATAGCTTGGTTTACTCCCTCACCTTCAACGCTGTATACGTCCTCCACATCTTTGGCACTTGCTTCATCATAAGCTAACACTATGTTCGCCATTCCCCCAGTGGAATCTTCTAAAGATTCTTCGAACTCCTCCTCCTCCTCCTCCTCCTCCTCCTCCTCCTCCATCGTTAGCTCCCTTGTTTCCTTCTCTGCCTCCTCATCGTAGGCCACCACCAGATTAGCCCCATATTCTGCGAGTGGGTTGTTATCAATATTTTGCGAAGGGATTTGCAACGTTACTGCCTTCACATATTTATCAATGATTCTTTTTAGTGTAAAATAGCTCTCTATTGGATGTTGGATCTTTTGATGAATCTGGCAATATTTGGGATCCGCCCTAGTTGCAGCGTCTGGTTCCCCAACGAGGATACCCTTTGGTTCATACACCGTTCCTCCTTGAACCATGACATTGTAGCAACTGACAACCTATTTTACTGTACAAGGCAACAGTGGGGGGTCTTCCCTGTCTCTCCCAAACTTCCTCTTGTTATCCCTCTTCGTTACTTTTCCCCATCTGTTCTTTCGGTATATCCCATCTGTGGGGGTTGAAACCTCCCTCCCACAGGTTGTATCGAAAGAATGAACACCATGCGCACCACCACTAGGTTTGGTCATACAACCAACGAGAATTTTTTTGCGACTTTTAGGAATGACGCAAAAGTCTCCTCATGCATCTCGTTAATAAGATGGCAGATGTACTCAGGAAGTAGTCCTTTCGCATAGATATGTAGTAGTTTGGATTCTCTAGCCTCCTCCCTCACATCGAGGGACCTTTCCTTGAACCTTCGAGCGTATGCCACTACATTTTACCCTGATCATTGCTTCTCTCTCCCCAGTTTGGTCAAGGTGAATTCATCTTCTGCCAGAAAGAATTTCTGTACGAACAACGTGCATCTCCTTCCACGTGGAAACACTTTTAGGAGCTAAGTGAGAATACCAGGTATATGCCTTATCGGTTAAGGAGTTAGAAAATTCCCTCAACCTGAGTTTCTTATTGTTACAATGCACCCCCAAATGTTCTACGAAGCGTTTAATGTGCTCCTTCGGGTTCCCACCCTTTCCTGTATATTTTTCAAAGATATGAGGAATATAATCCTTTAGGTAGGGATCATCATTGTATTCCTGTGGATAAGGCATCCGAAAGTGATCATAAATCTAAGAAACCTCGCCCGCAGATTGCGAGGAAGCTTGTATGAATTTCAGTATCTCTTTATACATCTCTTTCCTCATCTCTTCCATAGCTGATGCCGTTGAAGGAACGACCAGAGGGACCATAGGATGAGTGCCCGTTGCAATTGGAGAAATCATCACAGTTAGAACGGTTGATACTCTTGGAGTTCCCACTGTTGGATTTACAACAGAGGGTATACTTTCTGGGACCGTTCCTGTTAGGACTGCACTTGGTGGGGCCGTTGGGGCTACCCCTGGTGTCATGAATAAGTTGGATTCAAATCCTCCCAATGCCGTTGAAGCTACGGGAGTTTGCAAAAACTCGTAAAATATATTCATAAGGAGTGACACTTGGGCTGGTCCCAACCCAACGCTCATAGAAGCTTCCGTCACCCCTGGGATACCTGTCGCCGTTTGAACTGGGGGTACCTCTAGTCGAGGGGCTCCGTCCTTTGAAGCCTACAGCTCTCTCGCCCCCTGTTCTTCATTGTGCTAAATGTCATCAAAGTTAAGTCTTCGATTAACGTTATCCTATGTCATACTCCTTTCTTAGAAGAATGCCTCCCCAACAGAGTCGCCAAATATAGGAAGGTAGTTTAGATTAGATGGAGGCGTAACCCCTTTTTGAGTACGGTAATGATAAGTTAACCCAATAACACCATTGATTAACTACAAGACACGCAATCACAACTTAGTGAAGATAAAATCAGTTTAAAATCCCAAATCTCTCGTGTATAACTCAAAAAAGATAATAACGAACTCAAAAGTAACTCATTTAGAGGGAGAGAGAAGTAAGCACCCTATATACACCTTGGTAGGCAACCAAACACCCCAACCACCCTCAAGAGTCTCTGTCAAGTATTAAAGGTTCGTAATAAATGATAATGGAGGGTGAGTAAACTCTCTAGTTTGCAATAAAATCTCTCTCTGATGTGTATTCTTTCTAGAAATAACTCCTAAACTCTTAAAAAGAACATGCTCTTCCTAGGGGTGGTTGAGGTCCTTAAATAGCCCCCACACTACTCCCGAGTTAGCTCAGTCATTAATAACTGTGAAAGACATCCCTCATACATTATGTTACAAACATTAAATGCTTGATGCCCTAGTTAGCTCCACGTTATAAACATTAAATGCCAAGACATACCCTTTGTCTAACAACCGTGTGTTAGGTGGCTGCCGTCATAGAGGTGACTCACCAACTATCTGACAACCCCAAATACCACGGTGGTTTACTTAAGTGCAGATTTGACATTGTCTAGATGGGTAGTGACATCACCTATAGTAGATGTGACATTGAGTAGAGGGTTGTTTGGTCCACAACTCAACGTCCAATGGAACTCAAGGCTGCTCTGCCCGGGGTTCCACGGTCAAGGTCTTTTGGTGTTTTACCAGGTGTATCTAAGATGGTTAGGACAAGCCCCAATGGTGCCTCACTTCTCAATCATCCAAACCAAGTCCCTCTAAAGTTTCCACGACGAGGTCGTTCGATAGAGCATGAAAGCTCTCCCAAGCCTTGCCAAGTATGGTCTCTCGTGAGTACCGTTCGACCTCACACTAAAAATCATTATTCTCATTACATCATTACTAACTAGCCCACATTCAATATAAACAAAGATACAATGTGACGAAGTAACACAACAAGTTAAAGTATGAGCTGCCATGCTAAGCTGCCTCGCTTAAGCTGCGACGATGTGCTGCCATGCTTGAGTTGCCACGCTTGAGCTTCCTCGCTGAGCTGCCTCACTGAGTTGCCATGCTGAGCTGCCTCACTGCCTTAATCCCAAATACTGTTGTTAATGGGGGGATTATCTCTAATCTCAGGATTACCTTCAAGCCCCCTCTACACTCTGTTAAAGACAAAATCCACAAGCCTTTGCTCATTTTTTAGAAACTGTCGAAAATGGTTTTGACCAACTAACATTTTTATATTCTCCATTCTCTCTCTCTCTCTCTCTCTCTCTCTCTCTCTCTCTCTATATATATATATATATATATATATATATATATATAGCCGAGATTTATTTAAGTGCATGTATACTATATCTATTACTACTAATATATAATATACTATATAATATATACGACTACTACTAAATTATAAACCCACTCACGTATGAAACTGAAACACACCAAATGGGACACATGCGTACAAAATAATGGATAAAATAAACCAATCGAAAACTAAAAGAATTAATTAATGAAAGTTAGGAAGAAATAAAAAATAAAAAAATCCTAAATCAGAACTATGCGCCAGATACTAGTTTAAAAATGAAAGTTACTACCCACTAACTTTAATCCTTAGTCTTTGTTTTAGTTCATTATTTGCAAAGACCGTGCTTACCTTTTGTTAAAACCCTGGCTATCATTTTGTTTACATTTAGCTGAAAGTTTTTCTTTCATTCTTAAAATGGCATTGCCACTACATTCTTTTGTATACACTTTTCAGCACTACAAATGGTTGTTGATATATTTTTCAAAGAACCTAACAAGCGTGCAATATTATATGTATTTGTACTAATCCCTTTTGCAAATTTTATGGGAAGTTATCATCTTTGAAATTTTCCAAAGACATGCCGAATGCAAATCACTTTTTGCAAAATTAGTCATTCTAGAGTAGATGCAACCAACTCATTCCTCTCTAAAGAATATATTTTTAGTGCCTCCAAAAATAAGACCAAGATAAAAATAGAAAAATAATACTTGTGAGATTCAAAAATAAAAGCGCATTATTGTAAAAACATTTTGAGTTAGTACAAGTGAAAGGCACCTACAAGTAAAAACAATTGCAAACTAAATAGCTTTTGTGAAGAACTATTCTACCACATCTTGAGAGACTAAAAGGATCATCATTTCAAATCATACTCAAGTGTACCGGTTGTGAAAGAAACTCAGATTCATCTTACATTCTTTTGATTTGTCTTTCTCCCAAAATTTCTTCACACATTCTACAAAAATTGAAGCTCATTGTTAAGCTTCTGATTGTATAAAGTGTAGCTTATTTTTTAGTTACATCGACAATACTTAGTAGCTCGATTTTATCTACTCGGAGAGTAGCATCGTAAATTGGGTCATATCTGCAATGGAATTGTACAAGGTGATTTGATCCTACCTTAATGGGTCACCATAATGGAACTCAAGGCGTGGCGGATGACTTAAAGAGTGGACATAGGCTCATCGTTGTTTAGCCGAATCACATTAAACCTTACGCACATTTATTTTGTTGCATTGCTTTAATTTATTATTGTGGTTATTATTGCTTGTTAGATATTTCGCTCATATACTCACCTTTATTTAACTTAAAAATTGCTAAATTAATTTAATTTTCAGAATAAAGGAATAATTTTTAAATATTAAATTTAACTCAAAAAAGTTATAAAACCCAATTCACCCCCTCTTGTTAGGTATTTTTGTGGGCAACAGACATTGATCAGTGTTTGGATCAAGTCAAAAAGTTGTTGATCTCTAAATGGTTGGGATTGTTTTAAATGGAAGGTCCTGATTAAACTAACAAACAATAAACTTTATATATAAATAAAGGTAGTAAAAATGACAAGTAAAAAAGTATTAAAATAAATAAATATACTATTCTTTCAGAAATTCGAAAATTCAAAATTTATATTTGATTTTCAATTCCATTCTAATTTTTTTCAAAAAAATTGGATCAAAAAAATTTAAATGGTGCCAAAGTTGAAAAAATTTGGATAAAAAATTGGAAAATTCGGAGGTTCGAAAATAATTAACATCCCTAGGTACATAATATGATTTTTCCCGTTAAGTTTTCAATACCCCTTGGTCAAATCAATTTGTTGCCAATTGATTTTAACCAATATCTAATCAATTCTATCATTCTTCGACTTAACTTGTTTTGATACTCTAACGGGTTATAAAATAATCCATTGATCAAGTTTGCTAGTGGAAATCAAGGGGGTATTAAAATTCAAGATCTTTCTTGGATGCGGATTCCTCCAAATTATGATAGTAAGCCTACTCAAACAACTATTACCCAACTTTGAGGGTGATAGACAGGGTCTTGCCGCGGCGCAAGAGTCACCTACGCGCCGATCGTTTAATATTCGACTCGCCAACTCTATACATAAACCTAAACTATGACTACACACTTTTAAGGGAGTATAGCGGCTAGTCCGGGTATCGAATCCACAAAGACAAGTTTCTAGAATTTAAATGGTTTATTACTTCTAAATAACAATGTAAAAGATATTTTTTCTAACTAAAAAGAAATAAATGATAAACTAGGCATGAGTGTATTTAAACTAAAATTAACAAAGGGATAAAAACTATAGGTTGCGTCGGATATCCCTCACCCCGAGTTAATTAGTATAAAATGGTTACATGGGTTCACGAGTTATTAAGATTGCGTATCGTTTCGTCAATTAATTAAATTAAGAGTCGTCACACCCCTAAATTCACATAAAAGACTAATAAGATTTTGGCGTCAATAAATACCGCGAAAATTACACACGAAAGGTCGTAAATACGGCGCATACATGATATACACCGTTAAATCTCCTAGGCGTAATAACTAGGACAACACACTCGAAATAAATACGTAAATACCATCACCAAAGCAAAGCAACACATCAACCCGAAGTGAGTTCAATCCGACACACCCTGAATTAAATTAGCCCCTAAACATATTAAATGACATTAAATAAATAACAACTAATTAATTAAAGCATGCTAATTAAATTAACACTAATTAATCTAGGCAAGGAAGAAAATGGAAAGCATGAAAAAAACTAAATTAGAAAGCAAGTAAATAAAGCACAAATCTAGAGGATGAATAAATAGTAAAAACCTTACATTAAAATGGGTACACCAAAGAAAAATGGAGGAAATGTCCAAAGCTCTCAAAGTTACAAACCCAAAACTAAAGCTAATAAAACATCTCCTCCAAAACTAAACTAAACTTGCTTTATATAGTAAGTTACAATAAATGATTAAAAGAAAAAGAAAAATAAAAGAAAAAGGGGTAAGTTACAGTTAAAATAAAAGAAAAAGAAATAGCAAAAAGAAGAAAGAAAGGGGAAACATCGCAATCAAAATATTCGAACAAAACAGAGTCTCGATCGATCGGGTCCCAAACCGGGCTACTGGTATCAACCCACGGCAAAAAAGAAATCGTCGGTCGACTGCGAGTTGGCCGTCGGTCGACCGCGCATAGCAGCTAAAGCCCGCATATAAATCCTTGATGCTATGGTGTTCAAATTTGAAGACCTAATTGCCAAGAACCCAAATCGCTTTCAACTCGTGAGCTCCAATTTGTGTCCAAACTGTAAGCTCCATGGAGCCTAGCCGAGACCACCACAAAACTAGCGTGTTGGACCAATTGCTCATGTAAAAATACAAGGCCACCACAATTAACCACCATGTCCAAATATGGAGAAAATTCAAGAACTCCACACCTCCATTAATGGTGGATAAAAACCTCAAAAAAGTAGATGTCCAAGACCCATTTGCGTACGTGGTCAAAGATTAAGCTCCAATTTCGGACCAAAGTCCCGGATTTCGAACGAACCCAAAACCAAAGCAAAACCCGAGCCAAAACCCAAATCGCCATAACCATTCTACAAAAAAAAAACGTTTTAGGACATAAAGGGAATTATAGGATTTGTTAATGAAAGAGAAAAGGGACATGGATGTAATTAATAAAATCGTTAATGAATCTCTTATAATTCTTTTCGATTAAAGGTCCGCATTTCCTTCGTTCGGACTCCGATTCAAGCACCGTTTATGGCCACGCAAAGCTTGGCCCAAGGGCTACAACTTCCGTGAAGACGTCGGGCAAAAATCCCGAAGTGTAAAATTACCGAAATGCCCCCGAACGTGCGAATCGCGATGAAACTTTATCAGAACGCGCCCAAACTTCATACTAAGCACTTTAATACCTATAAAATCTCAATTATACCTCAAATAATATTTTAGCATATAAAACGGAGGTTGTCTAATTAGGGAGCATAATTATAGGCATTAAAATACCCGATGGGGCTAAAATGTATAAGTTCAAGGGTAATTAAATGCAATATTCGATACGAATCAGAGGTATATATTAATCCAATCTAAAATTAAAATCACCATAGCAATCAAAAGAAAAAATCATGCAAGCATTCTAATCCTCATAACCCTCGAGATTAAGAATCCATGCACCTTTTGCAAATGGTGTGATATTACCTAAGTCTAATCAAGGCAACCCTTAGAATTAAAATCTAATTAGTGGCCATGTTAAATATATTTCTGAATATATTGGTCACAATCCTCTTTCGAATTATCATACAAGTTCTCAAATCATCAAACATGTTATCGCAGTTTGAGATAAACTACTAGGATTGCACATGCAACTATACTACTTGGATATCAGTTCTTTATTTAGGGTGTGAACTATTCAATTGTACCAGAATAAAATTTTTGGTCTCCTTTGATCTAGTCGAACCCAACTCACTAAAATACTTACGAAGTACCGTTACTCACATCATAAATAATATATTTAAAAATATAAATATAAAGCATTCTCACTAACATGATTCTCATTTAAAATGAACTAGACAATCCTTTTATTGAATAATAAAATGTCGTTACATAGTTTTAAGAATAAAACTGCAATAATCCCCCATTTAGTCTTAAAGGCATGTGCCTATGAATTTGACTCCCATTCCCTCTACATGACTATCAAAAGACTTAGCTGGTAAGATCTTTGTAAAAGGATCCTCTAAGTTATCTTGAGATGTAATCTTGGTCATGACGATATTACCTAGATACATGATCTTTCAAATCAGGTGATACTTACACTTAATATCCTTTGCCCTCTTATGAGCCCTTAGTTATTTAAAATTTGCATCCACACCTCTATTGCTATAATAAAATGTAATAACCAACTGCACCGAAGGAACCACCCCAAGTTTCTTAGGAAGTTATGAAGCCAAACAACCTATTTTGCTGCCTCCAAAGTGGTAACAAATTAGACTTCCTTGGTTAAAACAATAATACATAATCGTCTGATACTCCTTTAACTTATGGATCCACCTCCTAGATTGAATCCTTATCCGACTAAAAATTCGAGTTTGTATACCCAATGGGTATCAGACTATCCATTGAGTAAACAAACACATAATCTATAGTCCTTTTTCAGTTACTTGAGAATGTGTTTCACAGCAATCCAGTACTCCTCACCTGGGTCAGACTGAAATAAGCTGACTATGCCAATGACAATGTAGATATATGATCTTATACATAGCATAGCATACATAAGGTTACCCACTGCCAAAGAATAAGGTGTATTCCTTATCTTTTCTATCTTATCAGAGGTCATGGGATAATGATCCTTAGAAAATAAAATTACAAGCCTGAAAGGGAAAAACCCTTTGCTGGAATCTTATATGCTAAACCTTGTGAACACATCATCGATATAAGTGGCTTGGGATAAGCCCAACATCCTATTTTTTATGATGCTTGAGCTTGATCCCAATGATATGACTGGCTTCTCCTAAGTCCTTCCTATCGAACAAACTAGACAACCACACTCTTATACTAGATAATACACCCACATCATTTCCAATTAGGTAAATATCATCCACATATAGTATTAAGAATACCACCACATTTTTATCTCTTATACACATAAGTCTAATTCAGACATTGGTCAAAACTAAACAAAATGAATATTACAAGACCTCGATGATTTATTAAGTCCATAAATGGATGTCTTAAGTTTGCACACCTTATTTTCCTGACCATTTGCTAGGAATCCGTTGGGTTGCATCATATAAATGCACTCGTTCAAAATACTGTTCAAGAATGCAATCTTAATGTCTATTTTCCAAACCTCAAGATCGAGATTATCCAAAATGGATAAAAGAATCCAGATATATTTTAGCACGAGTGCTAATGGGAAGGTTTACTCATTATCAATCCCCTCTTTCTGAGTAAAACCTTTCACAACAAGACCTACCTTTAAGGTTTCCACCTTCCTATCTAACTCTATTTTCTTCTTATAGATCCACTAGAATTTTATGGATCTTATCCCATACGAAAAGTCTACAAGTTCCCGAACTTAATTCGAATAGATCGAATCCATATCGGCATTCATAGACTTTATGTAACATCCCGTATTTTTAAAGTATAATAAATTATACGTGTGCACGTAATTTTAATTTAACCAAAAAATGTATTAACTTAAAGAAATATTAATTAGTGAATAAAAAGGATCAATATTTATGTGTATTCATATTTACTTGTCCTATAAGTAAATGATGTCGTATTCAATTATGTTACGTTGTAAGTGAGTTAAAGCAACGTGTTTATTACTGTTTCATTTGAGATACGCCGTCAGAGTCGTATCGGGAATGAGATGGAAATTTTATGTTAGAGGACTCAGATGGTATTTTTGAGTGCACAAATGGTCAGGAATGGGTCGATATAGTCCAAAATAGGTACTTGAAGGTTACAATTGGATTCTGAGGGCTTTTTAGACTAAGTAGGAGCCCTAGATGGGCATACGAGTAATTTTTGAAGGTCCCTATATAGAGCACACTAGGATTAGGGTTTGTTTTGTGTTTAGCTATATAGACCTTCAGCTAGTTGGACTTGAATTTTGACAAGATTACTTGTGTATTTATGTTTGAGTTTAGTATATCTATGCCAAGGCCTCTAGCTCAATCGACTACATCTAAGAATTCAGATCAAATCATTTTTCATAGTCTCTCACACCTTGCAAATTGTCTCATAGGAATTCTAAGTCACATAAGACACACTACACTGCATGACATTACATCATATCTCATGAATTGTGTTTGTGTGTTTAACAATTTTTTTTACTATTTTTTTACAAAATTTATTGATGTAATTAACATTCTGATTTTAAAATAAGTTTCAAAATTTATTTGGAAGTTTAAATGAATTTTTAATTCTTGTATTTGTACGATGCATTATTGTTATATCAATACGGTATTATAATCGTTTATACATGTGGCTTATTGCTTATTCCAACGATTTATATTTGTTATTTTTAATCGGAATTACAACATCTTATAACGTCATCGTTTCAAGCTCCCCGATTTTCACAGCCCACGATTTTTTTTAATACCAAAGTTGGTATTAACTTTTTGTAAAAATGTTAACGTTTTAAAAACGACACCGTTCCATTTAAACTCCAACGGTAATTTTAAACTCATTGTTATACACGATTTTCCTGTTAGTGGCTTACAGCTGGACTCCATTTTTTAATAAAATGATATCGTCTTTCAAAACAGTTATTTTGTTCCATAACACTGATATTTCACTTGTGGTCTAAATCGATTTATTTCGTTAATAGTTATATCTCTCCTCTATTGCTTAAGACTTGTTTTAGATATTTCTAAGATTGTGTTTCTTAGTGTGTTTTTTGGTGTATCCTAAAATTCGAAAAACATCATCTTTGTTATATTGTTGTTGATTTTTTCTTTCAAGATCCGTGAAAAATTGTTTGCATGCTTAGTTCTTGTGTTTATCTACACAAAACACACACGATTTTTAACAATTGTTGTTTAGATTTGTTTTTTTCTCATAGATCTACCTTAGATATTTTGTTGTGTAAGTTTGAACACTAACGCACACAAAAATCACGTTTGTGTGAATTCTGATTTGTTTAATTTTCTTGTGAGTTCATATTTGTTTAAGGGGTAATTATATCTAGGTTCCATTTATCGGGTCAATAAGCTTATAAGTCTTATTGACTTTTTCATAATCCCATAGGTCCTATTCCAACTTTTTAGGAAATTTTTTCACAATTTTACCCTTTTAAAACCAATCATCCGTAACTTCCTTGAGGAAGTTACATAAGTGGTTGAACTTTTTTTTTTAATCTTTAAATGATCATAACTTTTGATTCACAAATCCGTTTTTCGCAAAATTACTATTTTTGAAATCTGCTCGACGAGATCTATCAAACAAGATCCATGAAGACTATAAAATTCCAAAGAAATGTTTTTACACAAACAGTAAACTTTACTATATGCACTAGAATGTGAAATAGTTTTATATATGTGACATTTCACAAACACACAGTAACATTTACTGTGGTAATACTACACAGCATATATATATATATACACATTGATGGATCCAAACCCTCTTTTTTCAAAAATACCTTATATTTAAAGGTTCGCGCTAACGGCATCCAATCCTTACCACCATTGTTGGAGCTTCAACGACCTTCGTCAGAGCTCCGATTTGGGGTGGGTAAGGGTGGCATGTGGTGCCGCTGGCGCGGATCTTTGAAAATAAGAGAGTTTTGAATAAATGGGCTTTGGATCCACCGGAGTATCATGGGGTGTCGCTGGCGCGGACCTTTGAAAATAAGATTAGATAAATGGGATCGGGATCATTTGGATCGCCAATTTGGGGTGAATAGGGGTGGCACAAAATTTTAAAAATAGGAGCATATTGGATATATATATAATTTGTAAAAATGTCATAGATATTAAACTTTATTGTATACACCAGAAAATGAAATAGTTTTATATCTGTGACATTTTCACAAACAATAACATTTACTGTGATAATATATTTATGAAATAGTTTTATATATATAACATTTTTACAAACAGTAACATTTACAGAGTTAATATTACATAATATATATATATATATATATATATATATATATATATATATATAGAGAGAGAGAGAGAGAGAGAGAGACACACACACACACACACACACGGTAGATCCAAACCACTATTTTTTTTTTTTAAATTACCATATTTTTAAATGTTTATGCTAGCGACATTCAATCCCCACTACTACCCACCCCCATTGTCGGAGCTTCAACGACTTTCATCAGAGCTATGATTTGGGTTGGTAGTAGTGGCATAGGGTGCCGCTGGTGCGGACCTCTGAAATTAAGAGAATATTAGATAAATGGGGTTTGGATCCACCGAAGCTCCGATTTGGGGTGAGTAGGGGTGGCATTGAGTTAGGTTTATATTTATAACATTTTCACAAGCATTAACATTTACTGTGTTCATATAACACAGTATATATATATATATATATATATATATATATATATATATATATATATATATATATATATATTCAAACCTCTTTTTTCTGATATTATCTTATTTTTAACGGTCCGCGCCAGCGGCATCCAATCCCCACCCCCTTTATCGGCGCTACAAACGCCTTCATCAGAGCTCTGATTTGAGGGGGCATGGGATGCCGATGTAACATTTTCACAAACGATAACATTTATTATTTGTGAAAATATTACAGATATAAACCTAATCCAATGCTACCCCTACCCACCTCAAACTGGAGCGCCGATGTATCCAAACCCCATTTATCCAATATTCTTTTATTTCCTAAGGTCCGCGCCAGCGGCACTCCATGTCACCCCAAATCAAAACTCTGATGAAGGTTGTTGGAGCTCCGACAATTGGGGTTGGTGGTGGTCAGGATTAGATACCGCTAACGCGGGGGGTTAAAAATAAGACAATATCATAAAACAGAGGTTTGGATCCACCGTATATATATATATATATATATATATATATATATGTATAACACAGTAAATGTTAACGTTTATAAAAATGTTATAAAATATAAACCTAACCCACTGTCACCCCTACTCACCCCAAATCGGAGCGCCAGTGGATCCAAACTCACCCCAAATATGCTCCTATTTTTAAAGTTTTGTGTCACCCCTATTCACCTCAAATTGGCGCTCCATATGATCCCGATCCCATTTATTCAAAAGTCTCTTATTTTCAAAGGTCCGCGCCAGCGGCACCACATGCCACCCTTACCCACCCCAAATCGGAGCTCTGACGAAGGTCGTTGAAGCTCCAATAATGGTGGTAAGGATTGAATACCGCTAGCGCGAACCTTCAAATATAAGGTAATTTTGAAAAAAAAGGGTTTGGATCCACCGTATATATATATATATATATATATATATATATATATATATATATATATATATATATATATATATATACTGTGTAGTATTAGCACAGTAAATGTTACTGTCTGTTTGTGAAAATGTCAAATATATAAAACTATTTCATATTCTAGTACATACAGTAAAGTTTACTGTTTGTGTAAAAAAATTTCTTTGGAATTTTATAGCCTTCATGGATCTTGTTTGATAGATCTCGTCGAGCAGATTTCAAAAATAGTAATTTTGTGAAAAACGGATTTGTGAATCAAAAGTTATGATCATTTGAAGATTAAAAAAAAAAAGTTCAACCACTTATGTAACTTCCTCAAGGAAGTTACGGATTGTTGGTTTTAAAGGGGTAAAATTGGAAAAAAAGTTCCAAAAAATTAGGAATAGGACTTATATGTAAGAGAAAAACATGATGGGACTAGAATGTATATAAGAACGTCTAATAGGATCTAAACGTAAATGCCCCTTTGTTTAAAGCATAACTAAGAAAGTTTGGTTAAAATACGGTTAGAAATAAAATAGGTTTAGAAGTTTAAACCTAAGTTTCTTAAGGACCTAATTTGGTAGAAATTGTTTAAAGCATAACCAAGAAATAATGTACACTTGTTCTCCTACGTGGCCTGCCACCCTACTTGATCGGCCTCAGAGAAACTTAGTCGACTAGAAGGCCGACCAACTACAGAAGGACAACCAACAAGGATTATCAATAGTTACTCGGATGGGATAACAACCATCACTGAATTCCAAGAGTTTCATTTATTATATATAGATGTAAACGCATGTAAATATTAAGGTGCTCCATCTCTAGCATTTTACACCCCTATAAATACAAAATACTCCTTTAGCTCAAGGGACAACTCGAATCACTCATATGCACACCATACTGAGCTATTGTAAACCCTACTGAATAAATCTCAACAATGGATGTAGGCTATTTTATAGCTGAACCACTCTAAAAATCTTGTCTTTTATGTGTGTGGTTTGAGTTACTTATCTTTTCATTATCCATGATTATAAATTTAGAGTTAGTCCATTTTTGGACATCAACAGATTGACATTGTCTGTGGGAACGTTTGTCTGTCATCATTTTCTACCATTTGTTTCGTTTCTTACCTCTAAAGAAATGACTGATCCTGAATATAGCACTTGAAATAAAGGCAATATCATCGTTCCATTTTCTCCTCCTAGTGCGGCAAACTTACAGAGAATTCTTCTAAACCTGGACAGAGGGCAAGAAGCTATGCAAGAATCTGTTAAGCAATTACCTCGCACAATGTAAGCTAGGTCATCCAATTCTATAAGGGATATGCTACCACCGCCATCTAGAAATGAAAGAAGTTATCATTCTGTTCTTCTCATGATAGGTTGTACCATCCTGGTGAAACTTCTTCATTTCGGTTAATGGATTACTATAATGGTGGATCGTTTTCCAAAGAAAGACCAAGCGTATTAGAAAGGCTAAGCAGATAGTCTACTTTTGATCATCTAGGCCCCCGAGTAACTAGAGGACATCATAAGGAGTAGGAGGATCATTGTGAACACGAAGAAGGGTCCACAAGATCTAGGGACAGTATGAGAGGCTCTGTATGTGCCGAGCAGACCTCTCAGGAGGAGAGTTCAACATATAGACACAGTAACGCCGCTAAATATACCTCGACCAAGTCTAAACCAGAAGAACACTCCTGAAAAGGAACCATGCAGTGATTGGAAGATCAACTAGGTGAAATGGCCAAGACCAAGAATCCATTGCAAAGGAGTTTTAAAAAAAAAATGACCTTTTATCTAGGCAATTATGGAATACCCCACACCTTCCAAGTTCAAGCCACCAGTGGTCACTCCCAAGTATGAAGGGAAAATTGATCCAGTCCTTCACATGGAGCAATATCAAGTTGCTTTTGACATCTACTCAGTTCCCGATGAAATGAGATGTAGAGCTTTCCCTAGTTCGATCACAGGACCAACCCAAATTTAGTATAATAATCTCCCAAGAGGTAAAATCTCTAGTTTTCATTAGTTAGCTGAATTATTCATTGATAACTTTTTCTTTAGGGCTAAGCCGATCAAGAGTGTCACTCATCTCTTATCGGTACGACAAAATCCGAGAGAAAGTACTAGAGAATATATTACTCGTTTTAATAATGAAAAACTAGAGGTGGTAGAGTATGAGGAGAAAATAGTCATTGCCTCACTTATGAGTGGGTTGCTCACTAAAGATCTCTATTATTCTTTGGCGAAGAATCCACCCAAACCATCACATAACTAATGGTTAAAGCTAGAAAAATAATGAATGCCGAGGAAGCTATGGCAGCCAAGGAATCTTTTGAGACTAAGGGTGAAGGTCAGAAAAATAATTCTAATTCCTTCAAGAAGGATAAAAAAGACAAGACGCTGGATCGGATCAAGAAATATAATGAATAAACCCCGCTCAACAAGGGTATTCACCATGTCCTAAAGGAGATTAAAAGGAATAGAGAGTTGAATTGGTCTGAAAAGTTAAAAATACCCCCAATAAGAGGGATAAGTCCAAGCATTGTGATTTCCACAGGGATCACGGGCACAACTCCAGCAGCTGCATTGCACTAAAGAATGAGATAAAAATCATATTCAGCAGAGAAAATTGAGTAAGTTTATTGATCAAAATGGCAATCAAGATGATTGAAGAAGGTCTGAATCTCCATCCAGAGCAAGGGAGGATAACAAAAGGTCATAAAACAATGATTTTGAAGAAGATCCAGACTTGCTAAAAAAAACTAATGAGTCAGAATTGGAGGTCGGCATGATATTCTTTGGATGCCACTTCATCGCAGGAGGAGACGCTGGAGGAGGAGACACAATTACAGAAAGAAAAGCTTACTTAAATGAAGTTAAGGCTTGTCCAACAGTTAGACAGATTGATATGGCTGAATCTAGAGATAGTGGGCCAAGGAAAGTTAAAAGAGACAGGCTAGTGACCGAATTTTCCAAAAATGATCTGAGTGGGGTTCTTTATCCTCATGACGATTTCTTAGTTATCTCATGCAGAGTTCATCATGGCAGAGTCGCAAGGATCCTGGTTGATAATGGGAGTTCAGTTGATGTAATGTTCTACAGGTGTCTCTAAAGTCTAGGTCTAAAGAGAAGCAAGCTAGAATCATACCATAGACCTCTCATTGGATTTGCAGGGAGAAAGTATACCCATTAGGAACAATCAAGCTAGAAATCCTGGTCGGTACCTGGCCAACAAGCAAAAGAGAAAGAATTTGCTTCTTAGTGTTAGATAAAAATATCCCGTCTGCTTATAATATCATCATGGGAAGAGTGAGAATAAAGAAGTTAGAAGATTTGGCATCTATAGTACATTAATGCATGAAATTTCTAATAAATTATGGAGTCGACATAGTAAATGGCAGTAAGAAAGAAGCTTGGGAATGTTATTATACATCAGCCGACTAATAGGAGATACAAATGAAGTGCGCAACCACTTTCCACATTAACACTCTGGATCCTCGAGAAGAAGAAGAGATGGTAAAAGAGCAAGTCATGAAAGAAACATAAGTAGTTTTACTGGATGATGAGAAGCCAGAAAGAAGCACCATATCGGTTCTAGGTTATCTCCCTCTCTTAAATAAGAGTTTATCATATTCCTCAGAGAGAGGAAAAATGTGTTCTCCTAGAGCCATAAAGACATGCCCGGGATTGATCCAAACTTCCTTTCCCATGAGCCTAATATATATCCAGATGATAAGCCAATTAAGCAAAAGCAAAGAGTATATAGCCCCGAGAAGAATATGTCGATCCAGGAGGAAGTAGAAAAACTATAGTGAGAACGGTTCATTAAAGATGTCAAATACCCAAGCTGGTTAGCCAATATAGTCATGGTAAAGAAGAAAAATGACAAGTGGCGCATGTGTGTGGATTTCACAGATCTCAATAAGGTATGTCCAAAAGATCATTTTCCATTACCAAGGATTGATCAATTGGTGGATGTTATAGTAGGCCATGAACTATTCAGCTTTATGGATGCTTATTCTGGATATAACCAGATTAAGATGGAACCCGAAGACAAAGAAAGCACTTCTTTTATTATCAATCAAGGAACTTAATGTTACATTGGCATGACCTTTGGATTGAAGAACGTTGGAGCTACCTTTTAGAGACTAGTGAACAAGGTTTTTAAAGACCATATCGATAGAAACATGGAGGTATACGTAGATAATATGCCCACTAAGAGAAAATATGTTACCGACCACATCGTAGACTTGGCTTAAACCTTTTATCAACTGGAAAAGCTCCAGATGATGCTCAATCCAACCAAATGCATCTTCGAAGCACATGAGGGAATGTTCTTGGGATATAATTTCAATCAAAGGGCAATAGAATCAAACGCTGACAAGATTAAAGGCTTGCTTGAAGTGCAATCCTAGACCAATAAAAAAGAAGTTCAAAAATTAATGGGAAGAGTAGCTACATTGAACCGTTTTGCCTCCCAAGCAATTGATAAGTGCCTTCCATTATTTAAGGTTCTTAGAAAGACCTTTGAGTGGAATAAGAATGCGAGAAGGCCTTCCTGGAGTTAAAAAAGTACTTGGGCTCTCCACCACTTTTTTTTTACCAGTTCTGGGAGAAAAATTATATTTATACTTGGCTATTTCAGAGTCAGCTGTTAGTTCGACATTGATCCGACTTGATGGAGAAGTTTAAAGGTCAGTATATTATACTAGCAAGGTATTCTGGGGAGTGGAAATCAGATATCCACGCATGGAGAAGTTAGCCTTAACTCTTATTGAACCTCTAGGAGGACGAGGATAAATTTCCAAGGTCATAGTTGTTTACACGAATTTGCCTTTGCGACAAGCACTGCATAAATCAGAGAAGTATAGAAGGTTAATGTCTTGGGCAGTTGAATTGGGAGGGTATGAAATTATCTATGAACGTTGAGTTACAATAAAAGGCCAAGTAGTGGCAGACTTTATTGCCTAATTCACATATGCATAGGAAGAACCTAATTCATGTTTGCCTGTCGAGAGATGTTTACAGAAGAGAGATTAGACCAAAAGTAAATAGATACTGGGGCTGATCAACCTAAATCGCCAGCTACTCAAAAAATAACTCAACAAAGCAAGAAGATGTTCAAGCATGGAGTACTACCAAAAGAAGAGTTCTCCGGTGATATTTGAATTTGGAAATTATTTATAGATGGATAATCATGTGCTACTGGAAATGGAGAAGGTCTCATCATCAACACTCCGGATAACTTGGATGTGGGATACATTCTGAGATTTTAATTCAAGGCTTCTAATAATGAGATAGAGTATGAAGCATTGATCATAGGATTGATATTGGCTTTGTCACTAGGCGCCGAGCAGGTATTGGTATCTGGTGATTCTTAGCTGGTTATTAATCAAATGCACCAAATTTATAGTGTCAAAGGGAAAACTATGATGAGATATCATAAAAAAGCAATGGAAGTTATTTCTCTATTCACTTAAATTAAAATAGTGATGACTGCTAGACTAGAGAATGCCCAAGTAGATGTTCTTGCTCGGCTTGCTTCAGCGACTCCAACATAACTTAGGCGAACAATCCTCATGGATACTCTTGACCATAGAAGCATTGATGGTATGGAAGTCATTATCATTTTTATAGAATTAGGTTCTTCATGGATGGACCCGATCAGGGAGTACATTGAAAGAGGAACACTGCCTTCCGAACAGAAAGAAGTTAAAAACATGAGGTATAAAGTAGCTAATTACATGTAGGAGAAAAGTGTTCTATATCAATGAGGTTACGCTATTTATCTACTTCGTTGTGTTCATCCCAACGAGGTGAATGATTTTATTATAAAGGTGCATGAAGGCTCATGTGTAGCTCACACAACTGGGAGGTCTCTAAGACAATAGATAGCGATGCAAGGTTACTATTGGATGACAATAAAAATAGACTGTGCTTCTTTCACTAAGAAATATGATAAATGCTAGACGTTTGCTACCATCCACAGAAGATCAGGAGAAAATCTAACACCCACCACTTCTCCATGGCCTATCGCTATATGTGGAATTGACCAGGTCGGACCACTTCCAACCATCAAAGAAAGATTTAAGTACCTGATAGTAGTTGTTGATTATTTCGCCAAATGGGTAGAGGCTGAACCCTTAGTTGACATGCCATATCAAAAGGTTTTTCAGTTCATATGAAAGAAAATAATTTGTAGGTATGGCATGCCTTATACCTTTATCACCGACCATGGAAATCAATTTGATAATGAAGAATTTGAAGAGTAATGTATTCGGTCAAGCATCTACAATGCAATGGACAAATAGAGATCACCAATAAAACCTTGCTAGATGGGTTGGCAAAAATTTTGGATGAAGCTAAAGGCAACTAGATTAATGAACTCCACAATGTCCTTTGGGCATATATGATTACTCCCAGAATAGCAACAAGAGAAACCCCATACATGCTAACTTTTGGCACTGAGGCAGTAGTACCAATGGAAATAGGTATGCAGACTCACAGACTACTGAAGTTTGATTCACCCAAGAGTGACCTCATGAGGCGACTAGATCTAAATATGATAGAAGAAGTCTGAGAAAATACTGTTATTCGGATGGTTGCCTACCAACAAAGGACTATAAGGTTTGATAACCGAAGGGTCTAGCCGACCAACCTGAAGAAGGGGGATCTGGTACTCAAGAAAGTAATCCATAAGAGTAACACGTTGGAGCCTAATTGGCATAGTCCATACCGTATCTCGATGATTATCCGACCTAGAACTTATCGTTTGGAAACTCTGAAAGGGGAGGAATTCACGAATCCTTGGAACGCAAACCATCTGCGTAAGTACTATCAGTAATTCAGTTTAATAATTATTTGCTTAATGTAATTTGTTATTCAAATTAATGAAATTTTAGATTTTGCTCCATATTCATCATTTTTATGTTTTATTTGTCAGAGTATGGTGGCCACACAACTTAATTAATGAGCAATTTTAATGCGAACTTTAATTCGAACTTTTCCAAATTATTCTAACTTCAGAAAAGTTTTTAAAAAATTCCTGGCCGAAAAAGTGCATAGTTCAAACTTTTCCAAACTTTTCTAACTTCAGAAAAGTTTTCAAAACATTCCTCATTAAAAAAGAACATGGTTAAAACTTTTCCAAACTTTTCCAACTTCAGAAAAGTTTTCAAAAAGTTCTCGTCTATTAGCACGGTTCAAACTTTTCCAAACTTTTCCAACTTTAGAAAAGTTAAACCTCATGTATGATTTGTCCTCGGTAAGTCATGAACAAGAAGTCAGTAAAATTTCTTATTTAGAGGTTTTACCTGATCAGGTTAAAAGACGGGAATAATTATACATTCTAATACACTTGGTCGCCACTAATAACTAATCATACAACTTAGAAAAAATAAAGTTATTTACAGTTTTATCTAAGTGTATTAGTAGAATCTAAGGCCGTATACATGATTCAAACTTGAATCAAATATTAAATATTTGAGCAGGTTATTTATTCTATAAGCCGATTAACTAATCATTATACGGGTTACCTAGTCGGTAAAAAGATTCACATTGACTATAAGCTTAAATAGTGAGAAATTACTCAAAAATAACATCATTTCATTGATCAAAATGTGTTACAGTAGCAATAATTTATCAAAATACAATAAGCATAAATTTATTCAGCTGGACACTTTTCTTATGCCTTATCCATTCCAACAGGAGGATCATCAAGGGTATATCGAGAGTTGATTGTATTGAAATCCCTCAGAATTTGCATATTGTTGTCGCTCGACCTATAAGCAAACGGGGAGGACAAACTATATCACACTCATTATGGAGGCCATAATCTCCTAAATACTTACTTATCTGGCATTAGGGAATGGAATTGGGAGGAATCCATTTTATGTCTAATCCAATTTGAAAGGAGGCTTGTCATAATCTAAGAGACTTGGATCATTCTCGTACCACAAGTCACTGTTTTGATCATACTTCAGTAGAGTCAACAAGTTGGTCCACCCCTATTTATAACCTTCACAATTACTTTGAGCAACATGATCATCCATGTGGGTTAAGTCCTTATTATAACTCTCTATCCAAACTTCTCTTGATTACTTGTGGAAGTGGAATGTTAGCGTATCCACTTAATCTCAAAGTTTTCTAAGGATAATATATTTTTCTTTTAATTGGGCAACTTAGTCGGCAATATTTCTTTTAGTCCTCATCTCCTTAACTGTTGGCCGAGGTACTATACTTTTTCTGGAAGTTTGCCCAAACTTGGTCTTCTTCTTCAATGCTTCCAGCTCTTCCAACAATTTTGCATTTTTATTCTCTAAAAAGGAAGCACCTTTATCCTGACCCGAAGTAGTTGATCTTTTCAGGCTGTCAAGTTCATCCCCCAGGGCATTATTTCCCTTCTCCAGCATTCCAACAATTGATTGGGCACTCTCTAAATCTTATTTGAAAAATAATTCTTTCTTGTTCAGAGCAGAAGTAGTGTTTTCCAAGCTCTTGTCAAAACCCCAGTCTTCACTTAATAGCCTCATAATTAGAGTGAAGTAAAGCCAGGGATAGTTTATGATCTTCTTATATTTTCTTAATCATTTCATAATATGCAGCATTATTAGCAACAACCATATCCAGTGGACAATAAATATGGATATATGAATCCTTTACTTGGTCAGAAACATCTCGATTGAGCAACCCTATCAAGTCTTCCTTAGTCATGGGAACATGACCAACTTCCAGAAGGTTTCTACTTCGCCTGAGCAGGTCAGATTCAACAGAAATTATGGCCTTTTTCCTAGTATCAAACTGTAAAGTTACCAATATATGAGTTTATGAGACAAATCCAGCGAAATAGCAAAATACAAGAAGTAGCAAACTAGCAAGGAATCAAGATCATTCAAAGGCATAAAGAGTGGAGACAAGAAAAGTTATTCTTTAATTAATTAATAGTTAAAGTATAAGAACTGATGCATCATCAAAAAAGAAAAACAAAAAGCGAACTTGTTGAAAAGGAGCTAGACCTTCTCTTTATCCTTACCCTGGTCCTGGATAGTAGTAGGTTGGTCGGCATTAACATTGGGCACCAGTAAAGTCTCAACAGGCATTACAAAAGATTCTCTAGAGCCTTTCTCATCATTAAACTCCTCATCCATATTAGGAGGAGTGGCAGGGACATGCCTTTGGAAGAATTATGAATTTTCTTATGTGACGACCACCTTCAGGGCCTCAGTCCAACCTTACTTAAAGGATAACTTTTTGGCATACTCAATCTAAGTGGAGGCAGTAAAAATGGCCTTCTCCTAACCTTTATCAATGACATCTTTGCCTTTGGCCTTCAAGGAAGTCACCTTGTCTTCAGCAACTTATGCCCTACTTATGGCTTCTGAAAGTTTATCTTTGGTAGCCTTGGCCATGTCTTCAACCTCATTCAGCTTCTTCTTTACAGTTTTATCTCTCTCCTCGGTAGCCTTTATTTTGCATTCAGCTGCATTAATCCTATCATTGACCTTCTTTAGACAGTCTTCCCAGGATTTCTATTTTATCTCCAAGGCTCATTGAGACTTTGCCAAAGAATGCTTTAGACCCTCAAAGGCCTCTTCAACTTATCTTGGAGAAGAATGTCATTAATTATCTTTCCCTATCATCTGGTTAAAATAACCAGGAACTGTAAAAAGGGGAAAAGATCAGATATCAGAAAGAGTTCATCATCATGGATAAAATAGCAGAAAATTAATAAAATTACAAGTGCCAAGTTATGGCAAGCCCTTTTAGTCAACTTAGACCTAGGCGTGGGAGATAATGCATCTCTGTCAGTCGAAAGTGTCCCAGATTTAATAAAACCCTTGGCCAACCCAGGGTTAACAACAACAGAAGTTAACCCAATGTCAAAGTCAGCCTGAATTTTTCTCACCAACTCTTGTTGGTCGACTGTCTTTTTTAAAGTTAATGTTCGTTATTCAGCTAATGTCTTCTGAACTTATTTTTAAGGATCAGGCAAACCTCACCTTAACCTCTTCAAGTGACGCTCAACAATCTGAGTCTAATCAACACCAATAGCCCTCTTGTCACTGTCCTGAGACTTCTTTTCAACTAGCTTCTTGCTAGTATCACCAGTTTTCTTGGGGTAGGAGACAAAGGACCACCCACCAAGTTAGGCATCTTCCTCTTAGTCATATTTGTGAAAGGAGAAAGGGGAATCTCAAAAAGGTCCAATAACTCGAAGGAGGAAGAAGTTCCTCCCTGGATGAATTCAACATCGGCAAACTTAGTGGCTGAAGAAGTTGGTATAGGATCTTCCTCAAGGTTAACAGCAACTTGGGGCAGAACAAGTGTAGGTCAGGCAACAAAGGAAGTGATGGAACTTTTATATTCCAACAACGACAAAGAAACCCTGGGATGTTCTTCTCCAATCTTCTAGTTTAACCCCCACGGGAACTTAAGATCGTTAATGTTGATTTCCCCTTCGTTGGGGCACCTCTTCTTAAACAACCAAGTTAGTCGGCATACATTAGAAAGGCATAACAAAAGAGGAAAAAACTATTAATAAAGTTAAAACATATGCCACATCCTGATTAAGGACATCTGGGGCCAGTATAAGACACTCCAGTAGGGAGGGGAGCATGTTGTCAGTTCCTAACAACAACATCATACTCCCAATAATATTTATTAGAGTCTGGTATATTTACTACTAAAGCCCTATTGGCTTGCCTAGTCTTCAAGTAATAGGTACTTTGTCTAACAGTGCCCCACTTGTAATAATTTATCAACTCCCAAACCCCAAGTGTTGGGTATTACTCTGGCAGTAACTACATCAAAATATTGGCAAAACTGGAGGAAAAGGGAGTTTAGTGGAAAGGTGATGTCAAACTCAATTATAAATAAAGTTGGGATCCAGTGACCCTCAAAAAGAGAATAAACGTCTATGGGACCTTGGGGTATCTCTAAGTTTACCCAAGATGGGATCTTCCTTTTCTCTCTAAACTCATCTAACGAACTCTCATCTACGATGTGGACCATGGTGGGAAACTAGTAAAAGATTATAAAATAGAGAAAAAGGGAAAAAGGGAAAAGAAGGCTTACCGGGAATCAAAGACGATTGTAAAAACTGAACACATCAGAAAAATCTTGAAGGCAAAGAAAGTGATAAAGTTCCGAAGGTTTGAGGTAAAAAGAAAAGAGGGAAATTTCGTACCTATTTATAGGTTGCCTCAATAAATGGAAATAAAATGATTAACTGGATGAACCGTATAGCTACCATCGCCTGCACGCTCCTAAAGCATCAAAAGACGACTGTGTCATTTGGCGGTTCAAAAAGTTTGAATTATTTACTAAAACGCCATCATCAAACAGTGCGAGTGGAAATTTTTACAAGTATGAGAGGTTGGTTGCCAACCAAACACTCAAAACAGTACGCCGAGTAACTTCCTGGGCTAATTACTCATACTTTCAATCAAGCACCAAGCATAGAGCATTAGGGGCTTTTTATATATAAAAATTACTCTCCTACGTGCACCAATAAATAATGTATACTTGTCCTCCTATGTGGCCGATCACCCTACTTGATCCGCCTCAGAGATACTTAATCGGTTAGAAGGTCGACCAACTCTAGAAGAACAACCAACAGGAATATCAATAGTTATTCGGATGGGATGATAACCAACACTGAATTCTAAGAGTTTCATTTAGTGTATACATATGTAAATGCCTATCAATATAAAGGTGCTCCATCTCTAGGGTTTTACACCCCTCTAAATATAAAATACTCCTTTAGCTCAAGGGACAACTTGAATCACTCGTATGCACACCATACTCAGCTATTGTAAACCCTGCTGAATAAATCCCAACAATGGATGTAGGGTATTTTATAATTGAACCACTTTAAAAATCATGTCTATTATGTGTGTGGTTTGAGTCACTTATCTTATTATTATCTGCGATTATAAATTTGGAGTTAGTCCATTTTTAGGCATTAACACATGCACTAAAGAAGGCTAGAGGGAAAAGCGAAGACGTGAAGAAAGATAACATAGACAAGAACAACTTGATGCTAAGTTTGAGAAGAGCAGCCACAATAAAGGCTTGGTATAGGTAATAACTTTCTGACTAGTTTATTTTGTGTCATGTTGCATGCTTGTATAATCGTTCCTATTTGATTTGGTTTTAGTGGAAGTAGTTTAGTTTTATCCTTAGAAGGATCCGTCATTTTTTTTCCAGGGGAAGGGTTTTTGTGATGTTAAATAAATACCCGTGTGTTGTATTTTCTGCATACAAACCCAATGCGAAAACGTAGGTTAATAACTAGAAACACACCTAATAAATTGAATCTTTACATAATCTGTTTTAACATTCCTTCTTAAATTAAGATAATAAAAGTTGGACTGAAATTGACTAATTAGAATTAATATTGGTTAATTAATTAGTTAACAATTTAAGAAAAGTTTAAATCTGTACCTATTTAATCTAATATAGAAACTCCTAGGTAACTTGGGTTTAATCAACATTAGTTTACTTTCGCATTATAGTCTATAGCACACTAGCCCCCGCCTCAATTTTACTTGAGGGGGTTGACCCTATTTCTGAATTGGAGAGTTTAAGTTAATATTTAATCAAGTTGGATAGAGGATGACTGTTATATATCCACCCAAAGAGGTTAAGGTTTGAAAGAAAGTGAGAAAAGAGAAGAAAATATGAGAAATAGGAGGAAGAGAGGATCAGGGGAGGAAGGTTATCATTTTCGAGTTGAAGATCATCATCAATAAAGGAATTTCATAAAATAAAACTCAGAGTCCATCATCTATAAGACAATTATTTAATTGCTTTAATATTCTTCTGTGGTTTCATTTGTTCATGCAACTTGGTGTAGAATGACATGATTTTTGGGTTGGGAAAAATAAGGAAATTCGAGTTTTGAATTATATAAATGATAGGAGTTATGTCCAAGAATGTTTTTTATGGTGAATCTAATATAAATCTATAATTAAAGATAAGTGATTGGATGAACTGAGAAGAAAAGATCAAATCTTGAAACTAGGATTTAGTATAACATGAATTCTTGATTTAATTCATTATTCAGTGAATTGGATAATGTTTCATTCAATTTGTTATTTGGTGAATGAGATGATGTTTCGGGTTGGACTTTGTGTAAGAAATTGTAGTATATTGGCTGGGTATGATATAGGGTTCATATATGGTGGTTTGGTGAAGGTTAGGACCTTCATAAATGAAGGTTGAAGAATAAATCCCATCAAAAGTTTATTTTGGTAGCCCAGCAAATCGTATCGGTTTGATGGGGAGAGCGAACTGATTTTCTGATCAAACGGGTTCGGTCGAGCCAACAAACCAGTTCGATTGTTCTGGCTTGCCATATTTGCCTTGTCTTTATTTTTCAGACCATTTGAGGATTGGTGGTGGACTCTTGGGTCCGGGGATGAGTTTAGGTTTTTAAGAATCCATTATGAGGGTTAGGAAGTATCGTAGGCTAACCGATGATGGATTTCGCGCAAGGAAAATATGTGAATAAGTGAGTGAATGTTCACGGTAGAAATTGGGAAACCAAGTTAAGATTTCAGGATGGCTGGGCTAGTGCTTGGTTAGAATAACGTGTTAGCCATAAGTATATAATACTAAAGTTAAATTATAAGTAAAGGGATAGTTAAATAATATCGGGAAGTCAGGATAGACTTTGGGATTTGATAGGCTAGCACTAGGAGAGATATTACGCACGTTACATGTATCGAGTGTGGCCAGTATATATATATATGTGTGTGTGTGTGTGTGTGTGTGTGTGTGTGTGTGTGTGTGTGTGACTTTATGTGAACATACCTACTTTATTATGCTATCGTTGGAGGTTGCACATACCCTAGCATTGACCAGAAGGTGTTGGATTGTTTCCCTGGATCATAGTATTGTTGCATGGCCACTATCCATATGAGAGGATATGGATTAGTTTTTTGTTCAGTTGGGTGTGATATGATATGGTTACGACCCACGGATGTATATTTATTACCGCCTTCGTTGTGTGTTTACGATTTGGGATCGACGGTGAGATTTCGACCCAACGGCCCACGAGTGGTATGTGATGTACCTGGTGCCTGATCGCATACTAGGGATACATCTGGGAGGTCCATCTCGGGAATGCTATGTATATACTTATAAAGAGTGATTTGTGTATAAGTATTTAAATAATTGTGTGAACCTCAAAGTATAACTAGTGTATGGTAACATTGCCAATGTATTGAGATAAAAATAATTTAGGAACCCTAAGTTATAACTTATGAATTAACTATGTAGTACATATTATGAGGTATCGCATGGGTGGTACAAAAGGGCTAGATGTTTAGTGGATCAAAGTAGGTGAAGGATAGTTAGACTAGTTAGGCAGGGTAGCATAACTAGGCGAATAAAATATACGCATTAGGTGCGCACTATAGTTGAGGGGCGAGAATAATCTCATGAGAGTGTGACACCAGGTGAACATGGATATGTTTATTGCATTTAAACACTTGCAACTGTTTTTCAAATGCTTTGGGCTCTTACCCGTATCAAAAATATTTTCAAAATCTTTTAGGTGCCCAGCCACAGGTTTACCACGGGTAGCCATTCTGTTCCATTCAGACAATGCTACAGCAGTTGTGGATGCCTGTAGGACTTGATTAGATGCTTCCATCATTTATATCTAGATAAGACTCGAGTTTAATGTTTCTCTTTGTGCATGTTGTCCACAATTGAACACTTTTATTATTATTCATTATTTATATTATTTCAGTTGAGCATTTAGATTATTGTATTCTGGATAGCAAGAGTTTACTCGATTTATTTTATTTTTGCTATTAGTAAACTTTACGTTCAATCTCTGTGGATGTTTAAGTCTACATTTTTAAATAGTTTTATTTATGCAAATTAATAAGATTTAAATTGACACCAGACTTAATAGGTTATCCGTTTAATTAATTAGCTATTAATAGTGATGCTAAGAATAAAATCAAATATGATTCCCGTTTAATTTAATAAAGGCCTGATAAATCGTTATTAGACTAGGCGGGGTGTCACATATGGTATTAGAGCACCAGGTTCTAGTATCATTAGGATCTGTGTAGACTTGCTACATTTTTAGCATTGCATTTTCTTTGATGTAGATCCCTATACTTAGGACTGTTGATTCATATTGCGCTTTTACGTTCTTTTGCTACAGTATATAATTGAAGTGAATCTCATAAACTTTTGATTTGGTTTAAGAATCAAAATAGTAGGAGAGGACGACTAGCTCAGGCTGTTAGGAGGACTGAAGGAGGGGAGGCTCTGCTAGAGTCACATACCACTCAAGGAACAGTGGTTGCAACAAAGGTTTCCATCATTATTGCACAAGCAGTTAATGCCACGATGACTGCCTTATAATAACATTTTGCGTAAGCACGGACACAACAGCCAGTGACACTAGTTCAGGCTCATTCAATGCCATTTGTTTGGGAGAAAGTTAGAGGGGCCTTGCAGAAGGGCCATTTGCCAGAGTTCCAAGGGAGCGCGGATGTGGTTGCATCTAGCTAATCAAAGAAAGAAATATAGAGGCATTTGCGTATGGTGGAGTGCATCGACACTAAAAAGCAACTATTATCTACATTCAATCTAGTCAAGGCAGCTCTGCAGGGGTTGGAATCGATTACCACAACAGAGGAGGGGGATTCAATGACAATGTAGGAGTTTTAGGTGCGGTTTAACTGCAAGCTCTTTTCATTAGCGGAAGTACATACAGAGACGAGGAAAATATTCCTAGATGTTGCATAGGAGGGTTGAACTATGGCCGAATATGAAGAAGAATTCACGTGCCTAGAAAACTTTGTAGCAGTGGAGGTGAACACCGAGGAGAAGAGAGTCCTTAGGTTTATTGATGGACTCACGTATAGGATTTTCCAGCATTAATTACAAAACCCGAAATTGAGGACTTATGTTGATGTCGTCAATGCAGCACTTTTACACTATCAAGATCACTTCTTCCACTTGAAGGGAATGAAGGGAGTAGGGGAGTCTAACCACCAGGGTAAGATTAGAGGTGGCAGTGCCAGTGGGGCACCACAATAATATGGTAGGAAGCATGAGTGATATTTCTAGTAAAGGGACTCGACTAAGAGATTTAGGACGGGTAATGGTAGTTACAGGCAGGGCCATCAGGTCCAAAAAAACTAGACTGGAGGTGAGTAGGGTCATAAATATCAGGGTTAGCAAGGCCAGAGACAAGGGCAGCCTCACCAGGGTCAGAGGTCAACTGAGATCATAGGGAGATTTTTTGTATGTGGGGAGCAGGGCCACATGCGGCATGCATGTTCGAGCAGGGCTAGGGGTGAGGAGCAGGGTGACCAACAGGGGCAATAGTTGCAGCATCTTCTATCCCCACTGGTAGTTCAACCACTACCGCCTTTGCAAGAGTAGGGATAATTTTGACTTGTGTATTACGTCCGTGGACTAGTTCTATAGCCAACACCTTTAGCGGCTGAGGGTATGTTTTTATCCATGGGCACATGGGACGAGTTTTGTGTGACATAAGTGCATAACATTCTTTTATTAGCACTAGATTCACGTGTGAAGCAAGTTTAGTGGATATAGCACCAATTATTATTATGAGCACATATTTACCGTTGGGCAGTGGGGATCTCTTTCGTTATTTGTATAGGGGAGCGGGGGTGGACATTAGGAGGTTATGTTTTAGTGGATATACTCATTTTAGAGAGGTATGAGTATGATGTTATCCTAGGTATTGACTGGTTAGCGACATGTAGAATGATGGTGGACTGTTACAGAAAGGCCAGTGAAGCTATATTTTACTATATAAAAAGAACTGGAGGATGTTTGTACCACTAGTTAAAAGGTGGTGTAATCTCAAAAAGAATTGAGTCTCGATTGGTAGGGTAATCGAGTCTACCTTGACTGTATAGTCATGCAGGGCATGGGGCCAATTTTGATGTATGTAGGTTACATTTGTGGTATTTGTGCGTGTATGCAAGTGGTATAGGGTGTAAGGGTGCCCTGGTCAATTCGATGTTCAGTATCATCCGGGAAGGGCTAAAATGGAGGTAAATGCGTTGAAAGGGTATGTCTATAAGGCAGTTAGCAGCAGTTTTGAAATGTTAAAGTGGCCTGAGCTTCGTCAGGAGAAGGGATAGTCCGGGCATTTATAGCAGTGATGACCATCACAAACAAGATCATTATGAGGGTTGTAAAGGCATAGGCAAGGGATCCGTATTGCAGGAGAGGGTTCAATAGTTATTGATAGGTGGAGCAGAGACTTACTTTATCAGTTCTAAGGGTGGCTTGCATATAAATGGGAGGTTGATTGTCCCAGGCGATGGGGACCTATATCACTAATACGGAGGAGGCACACGAGTTCGAACTTTGGTGCATCAAGGAGGAGATAAGATGTACGAGGTGTTGAGGAACTAGTATTAGTGGTTCAGTGATAAGCGAGACATAATAGAGTTTATCTCAGATTAACCACTTATCACATAATGAAGGTTGACCATAGATGACCAGCCGAGATGTTGTAGTCATTGGAGATTCTAGTGTGGGAATGGGAGTGTATATCGATAGATTTTATTTCGTAGCTCCTGACATCGCAAAGAGGTCAGGATTCCATCTGAGTTATTAGAATCGGTTGACCAAGGTGGAGTCATTCTTACCACTTGGGTGGATTACACGACAGGTCGGTATGCCCAAAGTTTTCAATGCAAAGATAGTAAAATTGCACGGGGAGCTCATATCGGGATAATATCTTTGTTTCCCAAATTTGGTAGAGTTGTCAAGAGGCGATGGAGATGGAGTTGTGTTTGAGCACACTATATCACCTGCATATCAATGGGCAGACGGGAAGGGTAAATCGATTATTGGAAGATACGTTAAGCATGTGTATTTTGGACTTTAAGGGTAGTTGGGAACAGTATTTATTGTTGCTAGAGTTGAGTATAATAACTCATATCAGTTTACTATTAGCTTGTAACCTTTTGAGGCTTTGTACGACAAACCTTATTTTCCACCCTCTAGTTGGTTAGAAATAGGGAATAACAAGCTTCTCAGGTTGGACGTAATTTAGGATACGTCGACAAGGATTGAGTTTATTAGGAGTCATATTCGAGTAGCTCAGTATCGTCGAAAGAGTTATGCCATTACGAACCAAAGATTTTTGAAGTCTAACGCGAGTGGTTAGGTGTTACTGTGGGTATCTCCCATGAAGGGAATGATGCAGTTTGTGAAGAAGGGAAGTTAAGGCCTAGGTATATGGGGCATTCCCCTTTATCAAGAGGCCAGAGCCGGTTATGTATAGGTTCATCTTACTAGAGCATTTGTCATGGGTTCATGATGTGTTTAGCGTGTCGTCATCAAGGACTATCTCAAATATGACGTGATATATCAGTTTATAACGTTAGAGGAGATTAGCTTCCAACCGAACATATTTATGAGGAGAGACTTATCCCATTTTGGGTCGTAGTTAGTGGAACTTTGGTCAAATGTGGTACCGTTAGTGCCTGTATAATGGGAGCATCATAATGCCGATGAGTCGACTTGGGAGTGTGAGGACGACAAGCGAGAAAAGTACCCACAAATCTTTGTCACAGGTCTGCTCGAATTTTGGGGACGAAATTGTGTTATTAGTGGGGAAGTATGTAACACC
Source organism: Sambucus nigra (assembly GCA_949130495.1). NCBI lineage: Eukaryota > Viridiplantae > Streptophyta > Magnoliopsida > Dipsacales > Adoxaceae > Sambucus > Sambucus nigra. The sequence continues at coordinate 23,519,424 of OX422213.1, read as the reverse complement.
CCGTATTTTTAAAGTATTTTAAATTACACGTGTGCATGTAGTTTTAATTTAATCGAAAAATGTATTGGACTAAATAAATATTAATTAGCGAATAAAAAGGATTAATATTCATATTTACTTGTATGATAAGTAAATGATAATGTATTAAATTATGTTACGTCGTAAGTGAGTTAAAGCGACGGGTTTATCGGTATTTCATTCGGGACATACGTGTAGAGTCGTATTGGGAATGAGATGAAAATTATATATTAGAGAACTCGAATGGTAGCTTTGAGTGCACCGGTGGTCCGTAATGGGTCAAAATAGTCCAGAATAGGTACCCGGAGGTTACAATTGGGTTTCAGGGGCTTTTTAGACTAAGTGAGAGCCGTAAAAGGGCATACAAGTCATTTTACTTGAGAGGGCTGACCCTATTTATGGATTGGAGAGTTTTAGGTTAATATTTAATCAAGGTGGATAGATAAGGGTTGTTGCTATACTTCCACCCAAAGAGGCTAGAGTTTGAGAGAAAGTGAGAAAAGAGAAGAGAATGTAAGAAAGAGGAGGAAAAGAGGATACGGGGAGGAAGGCTATCGTTTATGGGTGAAGATCATCATTAATAGAGGAATTTTATAATAGAAAACTCATATTCCATCATCTATAAATCAAGTATTTACTTACTTTAACTTTCTTTAATATTCATGTGTAGTTTTATTTGTTCATACAACTTAATAACATGGTTTTTGGGTTGAGAAAATTGAGGAAATTTGGGTTTTGAATTATATAAATGATAAGAGATGAATCTGAGAATGTTTATAGCATGAATATAATATAAATATATAATAAAATATAAGTTATCAGATAAATTGAGAAGAAAAGATCAAATCTTGAAACTAGAGTTTAGTATAATATCAATTCTTGATTTAATTTGTTGTTCGGTGAATTGGATGATGTTTCAGGTTGAATTTTGCATTGAAAATAGTAGTATAATGATTGGGTATGATATAGGGTTCACATATGGTGGTTTGGTGAAGGTTAGGGCCTCCATAGATGAAGGTTGAAGAAGAAATCCCGTCAAAAATTCATTCTAGCAGCCCAACAAATCGAATTGGTTCATTGGGGGGAGCGAACTGGTTCAGTCTCCCCAGTGAATCGATTTGGTTATGATAGGTTACCATCTTTTCCTTGTGTTTGTTTTTCGAACCATTTGAGGATTTATCATGGAATCTTGGGTTAGGGGATGAGTTTAGGTTTATAGGAATCCAGTGTGAGGGTTAGGAAGTGTCGTAGGCTAACCAGGGATGAATTCTGCACAAGGAAAATACATGAATAAGTGAGTGAATGTTCATGGGTGGAAATCGGAAATCGAGTTTGGATTTGGGGATGGCTAGGCTCGTGCTTGGTTAGAATAGCATGTTGGCCACGAAGTATATGATCAAAGAGTTCAACTATAAGTAAGGGGATACTTAAATAAGATTGAGAAGTCGGGCTAAACTTTGGGATTCGATAGGCTAGTGCTATGAGAGATATTACGCACGTTAGCCGACTTTATATATACACACTTATCAAGTGTGAACACTATATATACACACTTATCAAGTGTGAACACTATATATATATAGTGTTCACACTTGATAAGTGTGTATATATAAAGTCGGCTAACGTGCATAATAACATGCTATATATATATATATATATATATGTGTGTGTGTGTGTGTGTGTGTGTGTGTGTGTGATTGACTTTATGTGAACATACCTACTCTAATAGGCAATAATTAGAGGTTGCGCGCAGTGGGTGGTCAACCATGGCAATGACTAGTAGGTGTTGGATTATTTTCTCGGGTCATAGTACTGTTGCATGACCACTATCTGTATGGGAGGATATGTATTGGTTTTGAGTCCAGCTGGGTGTGATGTGGTATGGTTACGACCACAATTGTCTATTTATGACCGCCTCACTTATGTATTTGCGATTTGGGATCGGTGGTGAGATTCTGAACTGGCGGCCCACGAGTGGTACGTGATGTACCTGGTGCCTGATAACATACTAAGGATGCATCCGGGAGGTCCATCTCGGGGTGTTATATATATATACTTATAAAAAGTGATATGGGTATATGTGTTTAAATAATTGTGTGAACATCAAAATATAACTTGTATATGGTTACATTGCCTATGCATTGAGACAAAAATAATTGAGGAACCCTAAGTCATAACTTATGAATTAACTATGTAGTACATAATATGAGGTATTGTACGGGCGATACAAATGGGCTAGATGTTTAGAAGATCAAAGTAGGTTAAGGATGGTTACACTACTGATTAGGCATAAAATCTTCGTATTTATACCCGTAATTTAGTCTTTTAACATTCCGTGCGATATAATTCGAGTTGATTTATCTTATATCATTGCTGCTGACATTTTCTAATAAGTTTGTCGAGTTTCGTATATTTCTCATCGATTTTGCAGGTATTTAGTGAATGTGAAGAAAGAAAGAAAGAAATCGAAAGAAAGAAAGAAGAGAAAAGAAGAAAAGTCAAAGGAAAAAAGAGTAATTTGCATCTAGAATTTGAATGATAAGCCTAAGGAAGAGTTGAAGATCTTGAGTCTACAATCACATAGGAAGAAACGTCATCCAAATCTAAGTCTCGGGTCACAAGTTACGAAGCTTTGAAGAAAGAGAGAAAATCACAAGGAAAAAGATGTTCTGCATAAACCAAACCTAACCCATGGAGAAGAAAAAGAACCAGTCCGGTAGTGAAAAATCCTCTGTATAAAGAAAATCGAACCGATATCTCTGGACTGAATCGGTTCGGCTGTCTAAATTTAGAATTATTTTCTTACAAAATTAGAGTTGTTCATCGATCAAATTCTTGTAAAAATGTAGTCTTTTTATTCCAACGTATTTCCAGACTTCAAAGAGTTCTTAGAGAGTTTTTTTAGCATAGTTTTAGAGAGAGAAAGTAGTTAAGAACCCTAGGAGCTCAAAGTTACAACTTATTGATTTTCAATTTTAGATTTCTGTACAAAAGTTTATTTCTTCTTCTTATTTAATGTTTGAATTCATTAATTAGTGCATGGTTTGTTTATCTCCAATAGTTTATAATTTATGTTTCTCATCTAAGTTTAATTGCATGATGGTTTTGGTTTCATGCACAGTAGAAAACATAATAATAGTTAGTTGGACCATGCTAGGCTAGATTTCTAAGGGTTGGGATGCATAAACCCAACCCGATGTGGTTTGCATAAATATAAAATTAGTTCTTTGAATTGAATCGTGTTGTGTAGTGATCGCAACCATCGTAGGACTTTTAACCTCGTTTGCCCTAGGTAACTGGAGTGTTTAAGAGTGCGACGCGTGTGATTAGCTATTTCGACACCGCTTTATTCTTACTTTTGATTATGTTTGATGCAGGCTAGTACCCTCATATATGTAATGTTTGAGATTAATAAAGACTGGGTTTAATCAATTATCTAATTCATAACTAGTTTTGTATCCGGTAAACATACTAGGATTCAGAGGAGTGTATTTCAACCTGTTTTTCATCATCATGTTTAATCAATTCCATTAGTTTTAATTCTGCTCACGTAATTTAGTAGTAAGTTTAATTTATTTGCATTTAGTTAGTAAAAATCAATCTCCAAATCATCATCTTTTTCATTCTTTCTCCGAGTCAGTTTAGGGTTAGTCATCTTACCAATTGTCGTTATGTTCCACGTCCTATTTCCCTGAGGATTCGACCCCGTCTTACCGCGATTATTACTTACGCTACCGATTTGTACTTGAATCGATATTAGCATGCACTAGAGACACATTTTCAGTCGCGTCAAGTTTTTAGCGTCATTGTCCGGGAATTAGGTAAACTGTCAAATTAGGTCGATTTGATCTGAAAATTAATTCCAAAATTTAAAAAGCCAAAAAAAATCATAAAATCTAAAATCTAAAAAAAATCAGAAAATTGAAAAGCAAAAAAATATAACATCTCTCATAGCCCTTTCATGAAAATTCCTCCACAAACCCCTCAATCTACTCCTACACACATTCACGAGAATCCAATAGTTGAGTACAATCATGATAGCCCACACACTCCTAACACACCTCAGTTCTAGGTTCCACATCCTACACCTCCAAATTCCATTACAAGACACACTTCTAGGACACCGAGTGAGGATTGCGAGTTACTAGGAGAGAGATACGTGTCTGATAACGCTACTTTTGGTACGGGTGAGGGAGACCTGTCGTATCATCCCATGAAAGAACTCTTATATCCCGAGCGAATTGTCACCCCTGGGTGCAATCTACTTCCATACAATGCATGACATTTCCACTTTCGTAATGGGATGATACAAATTCTCCCCACGTTTCACGACATAATTTCGGAGAAACCATACCTCCACATCCGTGAGTTCGAAGAGTCATGTGACATGTTTAGTGATTAAGGTTTCACATAAGACATCATTCAGCTGAAACTTTTTTCTTTTTTCTTAAAGGATAATTCTAAGACCTGGTTGTGGTCTTTATCACCGAACTCAATTACATCGTGGAAGGATATGCAATCCATGTTTCTTTTGAAATTATTTCCCCAACATAAAATTTACTCCGTCAAGGCTCAAATTCAATCCTTTCGCCAACAAGATAATGATTCATTTGATTAGTGTTGGAAACTCTTCCAAGATTTAGTTAACGCTTTCCCACATCATGGATTTGAGAAGCATCACCTTATCTCTTTCTTTCATCAAGGGCTAACTATAGTGTCTAAACAACTCGTTCAAACTATGTGTGAAAGACCATTTTGGGAGTTAGATGCAAATGATGTCGAGGCCCATATCAAGTATGTCGTCGAGACTAATCAAGCATGGGACACATCTGATCCTAACACCCAAAATCGGGTTCGACAATCGTCACCACTCCTTTCGCATCCGGTCTTTACCACGTGGATATGGACGCTGCATGGAACCTTCGATTTAGTCAACTTGAACGAAAATTAAAAGACGTTCTCGAATCACAGTCAAGAGAAACACCTGAATCTACTTAATCAAGAGAGAATGTGTGTGCTATTTGTGAAGCGGGATATGCAACTGAGGAATGCCCGACGATACCCGCCTATAAGGTCATGCTCCAAGAGCAAGTGAATGCGGTAGAAGATTTTAAGGGTAACTTTAATGCCACTCATGGGAATTCTTACAACTCTTTGTGGAGAAACCATCTTGGGTTTAGTTATGGGCAACAACACGCTGTTATGAATCCTAATTCACACATAGCCCCACCTCTACCTCGTCATTTTCAACAAGCACCACCTATGCAAGCGCATATGCAAGTACCAACTCCCCCACTAGATGTCACCCCACTGCGGAGAAATCTCGAGGATACTTTAAATCAATTCATCCAATCCCAAAATGCAATCAATGCTAAGTATGATAGCATGTTCTACGAGATAAATGTTAATATATCTAAGTTACAAGCATCCATGAGTATCCAAGAAAAGGGTAAGTTTTTTGCCCAAGGCCAAAGACCTCCCCAAGGTTAATCTAGTGTTAGTGATACATCCCACGATCATCCAGAGCAATGTAGTGCGATTACCACTCTATGTACTGGGAGAGTTATTAATTTATCACCTCCCCCACACGATGAATCCAAAGATAAGGAGGTTTCGCCTGGCACGAAAGAGGTCGAAGATCCCCCCTTAAATGAGATTGACGATGATGACAACACTAGTGGGCCTAAAGTCATAGTGAAACCACCCATCGCTGCTCCGTTACCTCAATGGTTGGTTCCATCTCAAAAAGGGACCTCCCGTGACGATGTTCTGGACGTTCTTAAGCAAATAAAGATCAATTTACCTTTTCTCGAAACCATCAAGCAAATTCCCTCATACGCTAATTTTCTTAAGGACTTAATCATGGTTAAACGTAGGCTAAAGGTAAAGAAAAATGTGTTTTTGACACAGAACGTCAGCTCGGTACTGTTGAGTGACCTTCCATTAAAATATAAAGATCCAGGTGCACCCACTATTTCGTGCATTATGGGGAAGAACTGAATCGAAGGAGCACTAATAGATTTAGGGACAAGTGTTAACATTCTCCCCTATTCTATCTATAATAAGCTCGACTTGGGCGCCCTTAAGCCCAAGAATATGACTCTCCAACTCCTGGATCGCTCTGTGAAGATTCCTCGGGGAATCGTTGAAGATGTGATCATCCAAATTGACACTTTATACTTTTCGGTGGATTTTGTCATATGGGATGAGGATCCATCCGTTCTCCCGAGCAATCATGGTCCCTTCATCCTTGGCCATCCATTATTAGCTACGGCAAATGCCCTTATTAATACTCGAAATGGGCGAATGCAACTGACATTCGAAAATATGACCCTTGAGACAAATATCTTTAATAACACCAAGAACGAGGGTGATGAGTGCGAACCGTTAGAGACTAATATTAAAGAGGAAGTACATGCGCATAAGAGGACTCACATTAGAGAGCCATTAGGAGTATGCCATGTTAAAGCAAGTGTGAGTGATAATTCGAGCATTGAGCTAGAGGCCGAGAAAGATGAGGGTGTAGTGACGAAGGTGGAGTGCGAGAGAGATCACTTTGTTGCACGTGAGAGAGAGAAGTTAGAGATTGAGCAAGTGAGAGATGACATGAACCTAGAAAAGGTTGAGGGAAAAATTGGGTCGGTGGATCGGAACCTCACTGTTGACGTCCAATCTCAATTGGAATCATGTAATCACGCCGCGGAGAGTGAAAAGAAAACTCAGATAAATGAGATTCCTCTTCGTGACCATCTACCCGTGCCACTGGAGCCTTCAGATGCAATAGAGGAAAAGACTCAAGTCTCTTCCGACTTAGATCCCGACCCAAGCATTCCCGAAGGCAAGAGAGATCGAGGTTTAACATGTCCCTCCTATTTCGATCGAGAGGATCACTCCAAGCCGGGATAAGTACGTTGTAATTCTATTGGAGACCTTGAGAATCCCATTCAGGACACATATCACGAACCACAAGGTGACTCCTTTACCTTTGGAAAAGGTCCCAATTTGTTTTGATTGTTGGTTTATGATCCTAGGACGGGAGAAATAAGGAGAGCATCGGACCCCGTGAGTGGGGTCGAATGAGTTTTTAAGATTGTGAGAGGTCGTGGCACCCCCGACACGTATGGGGTGGTTCTTGTGTATATTAGTTTGAGTTAGGTTAGGATCATTAGGAGTCGAGGTGCAAGTTGTGAGAGGATAGGAGTTCAAACACGCGTTTCGTGAGGGCATGAACAGTTTCGAGGGAGTTCATTCGCTGGAATAATTGTGGGAGTGTCTGAAAAATCGAGAGTGAAAGAATTCATGTTTAGAAAATAAAAGGAGAGTTTCTGTACAAGGCAAACCGAACCGATACCCCTGGATCGAATCGGTTCGATTTGGGAAAATGTAAAATAAAAAAAGGAACCGGACTGGTTAGCCCTCTGCAGATTTATGCCCCTTCCTAGGTGCTTCCCCCTTCCCCCAATCTCTTCATTTCCCTCCTATTTCGATTTTTCCCTCCATTCTTCCCCCTTTTTCCCTCTAAATACTTCCCCCCCCCCCCCCCTCTCCACCCACATCACCTATAAATTCACACCCTATCCCACCCATTTATCCACACTATATCCACTTCCCTACCATACATACTCTCTCCCTCCCCCTCTCTCTCTCTCTCTCTCTCTCTATCTCTCTCTCATATTCCAGTAGGACTAATATTTCCCATGGACAACCGAGCTCTTCCCACCAAATACACCTCCACCGAAGTCCTCCCCTATGGTAACGGGGACTTTCGTTTTCGCATATAACGAATATAGTGTGAATGCTTTTTCATCTCCTCACGAAAACTCCACATTTAGTGACTAGTTAAATGGAATGAACTACCCCCCACCGTCACCAACCTTTTCCTCCTGAGGGGGTGGTGCCAGTTTCTCAACGATCCCCAGAATGTAGTAAGGGAAGAGGAGGTTCGGTCTTTCTATGGCTCTCTCGTTCGCATGGGCGAGTTCGAAGCCCAAGATTTTGTTAGCGGTCGTGCCATCCCCTTCTCCTTGGACATTTTTTCCCGAAAGCTTGCCGCCAGGGGGGTTATGATCCCGAAACATTTTGACTACCCAACTAATGCCATAACCTTCCCAAAAGTACCTACATATCCCGACTTTCACCCGACAAAAATTGAGTCCGGGAAACTTTTTCAGTGGGACGCCTGAATGATAAGGCCCGCATTGCCTTCCACATTGTTTGCTCTAACCTACTCCAAACTTTAAATGATTCGACAATGCGCCCTCGTCAATCTACACTCTTCTACCACCTTTTTTTATCACAACACTACCATTCACATTAGCCGCACATTCTATGTTGATATCCTTTATGCGGCCTTAGATCAAAAGGGTAAGGCCCCTCTTCCATATCCCCGCCTCATCACCTCAATCCTCACTTATGTCGGCATGGAGCCACCCCGAGCGTTTCCCCACCTCCCAAAGCCCATTGGGAAGGAATCACGCACTCGGAGTGCAAAATAACGGGAGGTTATAAGATCAGTGAGGGTATAGGATGATGATGAGGAGGAGGAGGAGGATGCCTATGACGAGGAGGAGGTAGAGGAGGAGGAAGAATTCGGGGACATTGAAATGGCCGAGGATGCGGAGGAAGAATATGATGAAGCCGCCGATTTTGACTACGAGCCGGCGGAAGCGGGGCTTGATAGTTGCATTTCCGCGCTGGAAGCGCGCTTTGATGGGTTCATTAATGAATATCGTACCGACCGCCAAGCGGACCGCTGAGCGTATCAGCGCGATTCAAGTATGATGCATCGCCTCCAATCTGAGCTTTATCGTCTGAATATGGGTGTGCCACCGCCGACCTATTTTTATGACCTATATGAGCCAAATGCTCCCGTCACGTCCAACCCACCCCCTCAGTAGCCCGTTGTTTGTTTGGTTGTTTGTAATTTGTAGTTCTTCCAATTGTCTGTCCTTAACTGCTTGTACTTATTTTTTTGTAATGAAGAACTATGAAATTCCTATCCTTTAATTTTGTGTACTTACTTGTTATTATTGTTACATTTTGTCCTTTGTTCATTTTTTATGCATTCTCTCTTTATTTTAGTTTTGAGTCCTTTTGCATAGGGACTTTACAAAAGTCTAACTTAGGGGGGGTACGCATGCGCTTCAAAATTTTACGAAGTTCAAAATGCCCAAAAACAAAAACAAAAAATAGAAAATAGAAATTTCAAAAAAAAATCCAAAAAAATCTAAAAAGGCCAAAAAATACTTTCTTCAAAATAAATAAAAATTATAATTTAAAATTTTCAAAAATTTCAAAATTTTTAAGTCTCAAATTGAAAAATTCAAATACACAAAGCCGAAATTGATCAAAGATGGAAATTGAAAGAAAGTTGACGACTTTACGAATAAGTGTGGAGATTAATCAACCCGATGAGATTTCGAGCTTATCACTTTTTGCGAGTTTTTAAATCAACCCGAGGTAATGATTAACTCAAAGTTCAATTTAGCGTTTAAAAAGTCATTGAAGATCCCTATTCCTTTATTTTGATCGGTTATGGAAAACGTGTGAAATATTGTCTTGAAAAGCGCGCTAACATATCTCTAAACTTAATTAATCTCGAGATTGATATGGTTAATTGATTAGTAATTCGGATAATGAAGTAGGCCATCGTTTGTTACCCAAAAAATAGTACCCATAAAAAGTTGTGAAAATTTTCCCTTTCGCTAACCCAATTGAGCCTAAGAAAATTTGTCCTTTTCATTTGATAACCCGAAAAACCCAAACAACCCGAAATTGTGGAAAAAAATGGAAGATTCATAAATTAAGTCCAAAATAGTGCACAAAAAGGGCAAGAAAAATGCTATAATGCTAAAAAAAATAGCAAGAAAAGAAAAATGTTAAAAATATAAAAAATAGAAAAAGAAGAGAAAATGAGGAAAAGCCCAAAAAAGCACTAACGGACATCATAAGAAGATTTTCCAATCCCGACTTTTCCAATCATTCCCAACAAATCCCAATTTTACCCAATACACCTTATAACCCAAAAAAAGTCCTAACTGAGTCCGAATTGTGAAATCAATTACCGCGTGGAGAGCCTAAAACACAAAAAAAATAATAAGAGAGGTTTACTGGTCTGAATAAGAGACGATGTTTTCCGTTTTCCAAATGACCGTATTTCGATAAAGAGATCCTTTCACCCAAATAATTTACGTCTTTGAAGTTTGTGTACGTGAATTTGTGTTCCATTACATTTACTCTTTATATCACGTACACCGAGAGAAAATAGTCGCATTTCGAGTGATTCGCTTGTGAGAGAATTCCGTGAGAATTGAATCAAAATGAATTTTCGAAAAGTAACGTAATGATCAATTGTTGGAAATTTGCGGTTTGGTTTTTAGCTTGGTACACACACACTATGATTTGAGACTTGCGAATATAAATTTATGGTGACCATTTTTGGAGGGTTTAAATTGTATAATTTTTAGGTATTTTGACTTTTCTTTGAGTCGAAAATGAATTTTGTGGGTATATTCACTGCAAACCCTCAGGAGACACAACTTGTCCTACTAGGGTAACCTAGGGTTTAAAGGCTTGTTGCATATGCTAAATGAAATCGCTCCCGTGAAAGAGGTATTCTATCCCAATAAAACATTTGATAAGAGTTTGACCGTGTTCTGATTCTTTACATTGCTCGGGACGCGCAAAGTTCTAAGTTAGGGGGGATTTGATTAGGCATAAATTCTTCGTATTTATCAACGTAATTTAGAGTCTTTTAACATTCCGTGCGATGTAATTCGAGTTGATTTATCTCATATCATTACAGCTGAAATTTTCTAACGAGTTCGTCGAGTTTCGTATATTTCTTATCGATTTTGCAGGTATTTAGTGCATGTGAAGAAAGAAAGAAATCAGAAGAAAGAAAGAAGACAAAAGAAGAAAAGTCAAAGCAAAAAAGTGTAATTTGTATCTGGATTTCGGATAAGAAGCCTAAAGAAGATTGAAGACTTCGAGTCTACGAGCACATAGGAAGAAACAACATCCAAATCTGAGTCCCGGGTCACAAGTTACAAAGCTTCAAAGAAAAGGAGAAAATCACAAGGAAAAAAGATGTTCTGCATAAACCAAACAGAACACATGGAGAAGAAAAAGAACCGGTTCAGTGCTGGGAAAACTTTCTGTAAATATAGAACCGAACCGATGGTAATGAAAACGAACCTGTTCGGTAGTGAAAAATCCTCTGTATAAAGCAAACCGAACCAATGTCTCTGGGCCGGAACGGTTCGGCTATCGAAATTCAGAGATATTTTCTTCCAAAATTAGAGTTGTGAATGGATCAAATTCTTGAAAAAACGTAGTATTTTTATTCCATCGTATTTCCAGACTTCAGAGAGTTGTTAGAGAGTTTTTGTAGCACAGTTTTAGAGAGACAAAGTAGTCAAGAACCCTAGGAGCTCAAAGTTACAACTTATTGATTTTCAATTTCAGATTTATGTGGAAAAGTTTGTTTCTTCTACTTCTTTATTGTTTGAATTCATTAATTAGTGCATGGTTTGTTTATTTCCAATAGTTCATAATTTATTTTTCTCATCTAAGTTTAATTGCATGATGGTTTTAGTCTCCTGCACAGTAGAAAACATAATAATAGTTAGTTGCACCGTGTTAGGCTAGATTTCTAAGGGTTGGGATGCATGAACCCAACCCGATGTGGTTTGCACGAATAGGAAATTAGTTCTTTTAATTAAATAATGATTGAATCGTGTTGTGTAGTGATCGTAACCGTCATAGAACTTTTAACCTCGTTTGCCCTAGGTAATCGGGGTGTTCAAGAGTGCGACGCGCGTGATTAGCTATTTCGACACCACTTTATTCTTACTCTTGATTATGTACGATGCGGGCTAGTACCCTCATATATGTAATTCTTGATATTAATAAAGACTGGGTTTAATCAATTATCTAATTCACAACTATTTTTGTATCCGGTAAACATACTAGGGTTCGAGGGAGTGTATTCCAATATGTTTTTCATCATTCATATTTAATCAATTCCAGTACTTTTAATTCTGCTCATGTAATTTAGTAGTAAGTTTAATTTAGTTGCATTTAGTTAGTAGAAATCAATCTCTAAATCATCATATTTTTTGTTCTTTCTCCAACTCAGTTTAGCATTAGTCATCTTACCTATCGTCGTTACGTTCCACATCCTATTTCCCTGAGGATTCGGCCTCGTCTTACCGAGTTTATTACTTATGCGACCGGTTTTCACTTGAACCAATATTAGCACGCACTACAAACACATTTTCAGTAGCGTCAACTAGTTAGGCGGGGTAACATAACTAGGTAAATAAATATAAGCGTTAGGTACGCACTATAGATAAGGGGCGAGGTAATCTCATGTTAATACGATACCAGGTGAACATGGATATTTCTTACTGCTTTATTATTATTATTGCATTTTAATACTTACAACTGTTTTTCAAATGTTTTGGGCTCTGACCCGTATAAATATTATTAAAACCTTTTAGGTGCCCAGCCACAGGTTCGCTAGGGGTAGCCATTCTATTCTAGTCAGATGATGATGCAGCATTTATGGATGCCTGTAGGACTTGATTAGATGCGTCCATCATTTCTATCTAGATAGGACTCGAGTTTAGTGTTTCTCTTTGGGCATGTTGCCCGCAATTAGATTGTTTTATTGTTAGATATTATTTATATTATTTCAGTTGAGCATTTGGATTATTGTATTCTGCAGTGTTCTAAAAGACACGCCTAGGTGCACCTATGATTGAGGCTTGGGAGAAAAGCTTCGCCTTAGGCCTTTTACGCCTTATTCTTGGTAAAAGCCTTAAGGTGCACTTTTTTTTAAACAAAAATGCTTTAGTGAGACGCTATCACCTTTTAAAGACTTAATTACAAACCGGACCAATATCTCGTCCAAAACAATCAAATAGTATTTTGATTTGCATATATTCAGACATATTTTTAAGGTATGTATAATTTTAGTATTTTTAATAGCCTTGTTATGGTTAAATATATTAAAATATATTAAAAATACCTAAATGCCTTTTCATGCCTTTTTATGCCTAAGGTCCGCCTATGATTAAGACTTGGGCTTCACGCCTCGGTCACGTCTTGCGTTTTTTAGAACCTTGGTATTCTGGATACCGAGAGTTTATTCAGTTTATTTTATTTATGCTATCAGTACGCTTTATATTCAGTCTCTATGAATGTTTATGGTTAGTTGTTGAATAGTTTCATTTATGCATGTTAATAAGATTTAAAATTGACACCAGACTTAATAGGTTATTGGTTTAATTAATTAGTTTTCGAAAACGATGCTAAAATGAAATCATATATCATTCCCATTTAATTTAATAAAGTCCTGATCAACCGGTATTAGAATTGGCGAGGGGTCACACTTTATCCAAAGCTTGATGTTCTTATATTGGAGTGCCTCGTCGTATTTGTTTTCCTGGTTTATGTTCCCCTAGTCTAGTATAAGTGACGTCTGACTTATTCAGATGATTTCTGACTCACCGACTATGACGTGACTCCGCATGTGGTCCAACATAAATGACATTGTATCGTAATATTTGATAATACTTCCACTACTATTAAGTAGTGTACTATAGATATCAAGTTGTATTTCATCCTATACAGATGGTCCAGAAGAAACTACTTGGTCTTTCTATCTTAGCTTTTATAAGAAAATCTTGCTCTTGGACTTGTTATCTGTCAGATAATCTTACTCTAAGTACCGAGCATTTGTGCTTACAAATACTCTCTAGTACTTATAATCATAAAATTAAGCACCCTTGGTTCCTTTTGGATAACCTATAAAGATACATGCATCTATCCTCAATTTTAACTTCCCTCGATCCTTCCTCAACACGTGTGCCAGGTAAACCTAGATCCGAACATGTCCAGACTAGGCTTGTTGCCAGTCCATAGTTATGTATGAGTCGTTGATACCGATTTAGAAAGAAATAAGTTCAGTAAGTGGGTGATCGTCTCTAATAAAGAACCCCAAAAATAATCCAACATATCTAAATAACTCATCATGGATCTAACCATGTACAAAAGAGTCATGTTCCTCTTTTTCGCTACACCGTTTTATTGTGGAGTGATCGGTGCAGATAATTAGGATGTAATTCCAACCTTTAACAAGTAATTCCTAAACTCTCCCAATAGGTAATCTCCTCATAAACCTTATATAATTTGAAATTATCAAAGCCTTCATACTCGTGATTCATAAGGTAAACATACCCAAACCATGAGTAGTCATCAATAAAATTAATGAAGTACTCATAACCACCTCTTGGCCGAATTATCATAAGGCACACAAATGAGAATAAATTATTTCCAACACATATTTGGCTATATATCCCTTGTTGGTGAAAGGCTAATTGGTTATTTTACCCTCTAAGTAGGATTCATAAACTAGAAGTGCCTCCACTTCCAATAAACTAAATTTTCCATTTGAAACCAGACTTTGATTTCTTTTTAGATTAATATAATCTAAGCGTAAGAACCAAAGATAAGTTTGGTTCAACTTAGGAGGTTTTTTCCTCTTTAGGTTATTTTTATTGTATTAGAACGGATAAGAAATTTTCCATTTTTGATAAAAACACCTTTATTAAAATAGACCAAATATCCATTCCAAATTAGTTTGGAAACACAAATCAATTTCCTTATAATGCTAGGAACATAAAAACAATCCACTAATATTAACTTATTGTCTTCACTAAGATTTAAACTAAATTTCATATTGCTAAAACTAATGCCTTGCTATGATTGCCCATGAATATAAACATTTCTTTCTCATTGAGATCCCTGGTTACCAGGAACCCAATTTACGTTCTTCCTTTTTAAGAAGACTGAACACTATTTTTTCCAATGTCCCGACCATTTGTAGATATAACAGTTGTTTTTCGATTTCTTACCTGCTACCCGAGGCTTAAAATAGTTTTAACAACTACAAGTTGTGCATGAGACTTTCTTTTATTTTTCTTCTTCTTCTTCTTCTTACCTTGCGAGACAAAAGAAGATGGGACTTTATCAGCAACTTGAAGAACACCCTTATTCTTGGTGATTTTCTCCGTAGCTTAGAGTGTAAATTACTGTGTGCGATACTGATTCAAATGGATTCGGAAATTTTCAAAACAAACTTATTTAATTAAATGTCTAAATTTTCTCAAACCAAACACCAATTTTATTCAGCACCTAAACATGTATCTACGTGTCAAATTCAATCAATAAATAAAACCATGTGATGATTAAGCGGACAAATAGAGAGTTCAGAAAAAAAAAATAGGTAAAAACCATTTTATTTGCACTATAATTTGTAAAAGTCGGTTTACACGGATTATAATGAATATACAATTGACATACGAAATACCCGCAGGTGTCGGTTCGTAGTCGTTAGTCCAAGAACACCGCATCACTTCCTATGACACGCAGTCGATCAGCCCAGTACCTCCCGCGAGTGGCACTATTGTCAGCCCAATATCTTCCAAGGCACCAAGTGTAGTAGCATAAACTCCCAGCAAATATGTCTTGGGTTGCACAAAACAACTCACACAAAAGTAATTGGGATTTGTGAATTGTAAAACAAAAGCTTTGAACCCTCAAAATGGTTGGAGAAGAAAACAAACACTCAAATGTATTCTGTTAAAAATAGTATTTCTCCACGCCTAAAAACAATAGTCTGACACTCAATATATAACAGCATTTAAGGCGGTGAGGTGTCAAGCTAAAAGTCATGTCGTTCGAACGACATGCACTGTCGTTTGAGCGAGACAACATATTATTTGAACGAGATACGATGTCGTTTGAACGACAGTGGCACTGATCCCAGAAAGTCTTCAGACTTTGAAAAAAGTTGTAAACCTTAAAAAGCAAAACCTGTTACGGGATCAGAAAACTTTTATAAAAGAAATCTTTTATAAGAAAATGTTTTTATGAAAAATTCAAAAACCATTTTTCATAATTAGAAAAATATTTTTACCAAAATCATCTTGTTGGGCATGAATGTTGAAGTCCACTTGAAATTCGGATCGTCTTTTGTTGATGTTAGCTTCCTCAATCCTTCGACGACTTGTAGCGGTATATGACATAATTAATTATAGCAGATCCAAGCATTTTTAGTTCCCCTAAGATGGAAAATCATCTTAAGAACATGCTCGCGCACGGGAGTAAAATCTAGCATCCTTGAGTTAACTAGACTTACCATAGCATCCAGTCTTGTGGCATGATTTTGATCCTTAAACATTCCCTTGAGATTCATAATCATGTCGTAAGCGTTTTACATGTTACATGTTGGTGTTGCAACACATTGGTCATATAATCCAATATGTAGAAACGAACCATTTGACCAGCCTTTAATCGCCTCTGATAAGCCCGAACATCGTGTTTGGATTTCAACGGTTAAAATGCATGTATTCATCCAATTTTCAAATAACTCACTTCCTTGTTATATTTTTGGATAAAAAATTATAGATGAATTACTGATTATGGAGATCGTGTATACCAAATTTGATTGAAAAATATTTTGTTTTACTATTTTAAAAAAGGTATGTTCATAAGTATGTTGTTCGGAGGTATGTTAAAGAGTCTCACTGTGTGTGTGTGTGTGTGTGTGTGTGTGTGTGTGTGTATATATATATATATATATAAAGAGAGAGAGAGAGAGAGAGAGAGAGAGAGAGAGAGAGAGAGAGGCCCCCTCCTGTACGGACTCCTTATTTTGTAGACTCCGGTACATACCATCTTTTAAAATAGTAAAAAAAATGAATTTTTTGATGAAACTTCATGGATATGATTTCCACGGTGAGAAAATCATCTTCAATTTTTTCATCAAAAAATTCAATAAAATAATCATTGAGATGAGGTGATATATAAAAAAATGGTATAAATATGCGTTTTCGACCGTTGAAATGTTGACGATCATCTCACCCACTTTTTGACTGAATTTTTTTATGAAACTTCATGGCTATGATCTCGACAGTGAGAAGATCATATAAATGAAGTTTCATCAAAAAATTCAATTAGTAAAGTGGCTGGCGCTGACCCAACATTTCAACGGTTGAAAATTAATATTTTTACCATTTTTTTACATATCACCTTATCTCAACGAGTTTTTTTATTGAATTTTTTGATGAAAAATATTGGAGATGATCATCTAACCGTAGACATCATATCCATGAAGTTTCATCAAAAAATTCTTTTTTTTACTATTTTAAAAAAAGGGTATGTACCGTCTGCACTATAAGGAGTCCTTACAGGAGACTTTATGTATATATATATATATATATATATATATATATATATATATATATATATAGAGAGAGAGAGAGAGAGAGAGAGAGAGAGACTCATGTGCACACTAAGTTTGCACATTATATTTTTATAATAGTAAAAAAATATTTTTCGACTAATTTTTTTGTGATATTTAAACATTTCAAGGGACCCATATAAAAAAAATCAGCTCAAAAAAACTTGTTTGCTGTTTTTAAAAAATCGATCAAACTTTCGTTGCTTTTAAGCACTTTAAAAGCTGCGAAAGTTTGACCGATTTTTTAAAATAGCAAAAAAAGTTTTTTGAGTTGATTTATTTTATATGGGTCCGTTGAAATGTTTAAATATCACATAAAAATTAAATCAAAAATATTTTTTAATATTTTAAAAAAATTGTTGTGCGCCATCACGTGTGCAAACTTAGTGTCACATCTCTCTCTCTCTCTCTCTCTATCTATATATATATATATATATATATATATATATATATGGTAAATTGTATCAATATCAACCCTCCATATAATCTACCTTACAAAACTTGACGGAATGCATCCATCATGGCATGACTTATTATTTATCGTATAGATAAGTGCCACGTGGATTGAAAAGTCTATTTGAAAACAATGATTTTTAAGGATTCACTCAATCAATGGCGAAGATCAAGACTTGTACACTATAATGAAATTTGATTCGTTGATTAGATCCAAAAGGAAAGCGATTATAAATTTGGGACAACCCAAAAGGGAAGGCAAGACTATTCATTTGGAGCGGAGGGGTAATTAATTTGTTTACAAATGTTTGTGTATATGGCATCTATAATTAACGCTCACCAAAAAAGAGGGTAATATCGTCGATTCCACCATTGCCTCTACTCCTCCACCACCAACTATTCCATTGTCGCCTTTTCCCCCTCTCGCGCAGATTACATATCTAATTTTATAGACTTACAAGTCTAATTAGCAATGGAAGAAAAGTTTGTGGTTCTACAATGCTGATGATGCACTTCACAATTCAACAAATGTTTGATTGAGTTAGTGATTTTACAGATCTGGTTTTACATCTCTCTCTCTCTCTCTCCCCCTCTAGAGAACAACCTGGTTTTGTGAGGTAATTCCATAGCCATTTTTATCTCCCGCTCTGGTTTAAGTATAGTTTTGATTGGCAGGGAGAGAGGAGAAGGTGAACGAATACAGGAAGAAGTGGTTGGGGTGGGTTTCGGTTCTGAGCATGACGGGGTAGGTGTGATTATGGACTTGAGAGAGGTCCAAGGTTGGCAGGGGTGAGTGCGCAAGAGAATGAATCAGATTTGATAGGAATTTTTTAATTAAATATTAAAAATATTTTTAGGCCACCTAATAGATATACATAACCCTTTTCAATGCCATTTTGGATTTCCTCATTTAGAGAGGAAAGATATTGCACCATTTTAAAAAACAAGGGTTAAAATTGCAACAATTGAAAGAATAGTCTAAATTCAAAATGACCCCAAAGTTTAGATTAACATATGTAATTTACCCAAACAACATTTGTCACAATTAAATGCCACGACAAATGATGTCCGTCCAGAAATCTGTTTATGGGCGGTCTGCACCTATAAGTTATAACTCATCTACATAAACATATATACGTATGAGGCTCTCCAACATAGTTTGATCCACCAAATTTTATATAAAACAAAAAATTCAATCTTTTAGCAGGTAAAATGAATTTGGATGTATGTTTATTTTCGGCCTTTAAAATTTGTGATCATCATCTCCCCCACTAAATAGTTAATTTTCTTTATGAAATTTGGTGGAGATCTGCTTGGTGAGGAGATCGCCAAATTTCATCAAACAATTCATTCATTTACCCTAAAAAACAAGTAGGATAAATGAAATATGTTGGAGAACCTAATTTTGTGTGTATATATACAATGCTAAAAAGACTAGTTTTGCACAAATGGTAAAAAACAAATTAAGCAAATGCAACTAATTTCAAGAGGAAATCCCATCTAGATTTATTATTGGAAACAAAGACAGAAAAATATAGATCAAAAAATAAATAAAACAGTCAAGTAGCAAATGCCACCTTTTAAACAAACTCATAATTCAAGTTTGAAACATGAACATTAAGCTCAAACTCTAGCGGTTTCCATCGCCTGGAATTATGCAAAATAGCACGTTTAAAGCCAGCAAATGTTTGAAATACACTCCAACCAAAACAGAGAATTTGGAAGAAGAGGTGGGGAAAAATAGAAATAAAGAAACTAGTCTCCAAATAAAGAGTAAATCCTATTTTGCCTGTGGGTGGGAAGCAATAAAATCAACAGCAAGGTTGATGGAGCTGATTTTGTCTGCTTCATTATCAGGAATCTCAAAACCAAACTCTTCTTCAAATGCCATCACAATCTCCACTGTGTCTAAACTATCCAACCCCAAGTCATTCTGGAAATGAGCATTTGGGGTCACCTGCAAAATCCAGCATCACAAAAAATGTGTATTGTTATAAGGTTTATCAGTCATGGTTTAAAATCGGGGTATTAAAGTGACCCCTGAAATAGTTCAGTATTTAGACTTACCGCCACCGTGTGCAACAGATAATGCAAAAGATACGAGTGGGTTGATGGTATGCGTATGCAGGTCTAATTAACGATCGTGTCTTAATACCAGAGTATTTCAAAGGTAATATCAAAAAAACTTTTTTTCCAAGGGGTGGTCCTTAGAAGAAAAAATTTGCAGAAAAGCAGTAAGAACACTGTTAATTTATTAATTAAACATCTGAAAAGATAATTGGTTGAGAACTTCAATTTTTTCTGTAATCCAGTATCACAGTGAGTATCTATTATGAGTCATGGCTAAAAGCTTTGTAATTTGGAAATGGGAAAGTTTCTTCCAAAACCAAGTTTTCAGTATATAAAGTTTTTACCATTTTTGTGATAATATAAACAGTTTTTATTACCCTAATCTGTAAAATACTGATATTTTATATAAAAATATTGTGTTCCAAAACAATTTTAATGAGTTTCCAGGTATTAACTTATCAGCTATTCAGGTGTTTTTACGAATTAATAGCGTTTTTAATGAGTTTCCGAAAATTTTCTGTCTTCTGGAGCACAGCAACATACCCCCTCGTAACAGAACTTATAAACCAGGCTTGGAAGACAGAAACTTATTAATCGGAAATGCAATAGATCACTGTAAATTTATGAAAACAGGTCAAAAGATGATTGGTTGGAAACTTTAAATTTTTAATAAAGATATCAGTACTTAATAAAATTAGGCAATTGAAGGGTCAAAAAACTTTTTCTCAAGAAACTCTTCCATTTCAAATTTACATGATGGTTCTGTTTCGGGGAAAAAGACATTTTGGAAATTTTTCTGGAAATGGATCGAAACTTTAATCCAGGTTATTGCCATATAATGCAGCTTTAAGCTAATGCAAAAGGGGAATTAGGAATTATCGAATATATTCAATAAACTTCATTTATTTTTCTTCCACAGTAAATTCTTTCCTATAATGTAGTGCAACAAAATCACCCATAGCCACGGTTTAAATTAGATGGTTTTCATACAACAATATTTGAAAGATGGTGCATAGCTTTTACAATCACTTTTATGGAATCTTGAACATACATACATACATACATACATACATATATATATATATATACAACTCAACTCAACAAAGCCTTTTCCCAATTATTTGGGGTCGGCTACATGAATCCTATTTTTACATTTCATTCTGTCCAATACAATATCTTCGGTTAAACCGCATGACATCATCATGTCCTTTTTTATAATATCTCACCAAGTCAATTTAGGCCTACCTCTACCCCTTGTGCTACCATTAATACTAACTAAATCACTCTTCCTTACAGGAGCATCCATTGGTCTACGCTTGACCTGTCCAAACCATCTAAGTCGATTTTCTCTCAATTTATCTTCTATAAGAACTACTTTTACCGTTTCACGATTTTTTTCATTTTTAATTTTATCCTTTCGAGTTTTATCACAAATCCATCTTAGCATTCGCATCTCCGCCACACTCATTTTCTGCACATTTTGTTTCTTGGTTGCCCAACACTCTGTCCCATATAACATGGCGGGTCTAATGGTCGTCCTATAATATTTACCTTTTAACTTCAAAAGTATACCCCTATCACACAAAACGCCGGTAGCACTTCTCCACTTAACCCAACCTGCTCTAATCCTATGAGTAACATCATCAGTAATATCTCCATCTTTTTGGATAATCGATCCTAAATAACGAAAATGATCGTTTCTAGGTATCTCTTTACCCTCCAATTTCACATCTCCATTTGTCCTCCTATTACTACTAAAATTGCACTCCACATATTCTGTTTTAGTTCTGCTTATTTTAAATCCTCTTGTTTCTAAAGTTTCTCTCCACAATTCCAACCTATCATTAATCCCTGTCTTAGTCTCATCCACTAAAACAATATCATCTACAAATAGCATACACCATGGCACCTCATCTTGTATTTGTCCAGTCAACTCATCCATAACAAGCGCAAAGAGATAAGGACTTAATGTTGATCCTTAGTGTAGACCTACCGTAATTGAAAATTCACTACTTTCTCCGGCTGATGTTCTTACTGTAGTCATCGCACCATCATACATATCCTTGATCACATCAATATATCTGCGAGTCACTCCTCTTTTATGTAGAACCCACCATATTATATCTCTGGGTATCCTATCATACGCCTTCTCCAAATCTATAAAAATCATATGAAGATCCTTCTTTTTCTCCCTATACCTCTCCATTAATCTCCTCAATAAATAGATTGCTTCCATTGTTGACCTCCTAGGCATAAACCCAAATTCAGATACTGTTGTCTTTAATCTCAATCTATATTCAATCACTCTCTCTCAAAGTTTCATTGTATGACTCATTAACTTAATACCACGATAATTTGAACAATATATATATATATATATATATATATATATATAGAGAGAGAGAGAGAGAGAGAGTCTAATATAAAGATAATTTCAATGATATTTCCCGAGGGGGAGGGGGGAAGTTTAATGGACAATACTTCAAATGAAAGAGGCAACCCAGTTTGCTTGAATAATATTAATGATAAAGATCATGAAACATGTACAGATCCATTTCCCACATAACACAAATCTAGAAGAGAATTTGGCAGCAACTTCAACTAGTACACCAATACTGTAATATACAAGCCCTAATTATCAGAAGATAGTGTCAATAACCTCATACCGTTTTTGTATAGGTAGTCAGTAACCTCAAATATATCAGTAAAGATTTTTTTTTATATTTACTCATTTTCCAGGTCTTTTTTTGGAAGGGCAACTTTTGTGCTAAGCATCGGGTGCTTATTTACAAAAATCACATACAAAACCTACCAGCGATAAACGGAACTGGGCTAGATGACTTTATAGAATGCCATTGGCCTGAAAACATTTGAAAAACGAAAAATCAAAAAAAGAAGCAATGCAACAAAAGCTAACAAAGCCTCAAGACAATGAAACCCATACTTCGGAAAGCCCTACAAATCCAAAGCCAAAACCTTCTTCTGCAAACGATGAAGGGCAGGACAGGAACAGAAAAGGATTGATAAGCAGCAACCATCTGCCTTTATCATTATTAATGTCGGGTTATAGTTGACTTTCAATCTTGAGTTTTGTTGCTGAAAAATGTTGAAACAACTTATTTTCAGCTCCAATTTCTCACATCCAAAAAGCAGCCAAATGCCCATGCAATTGATCCATTCTCCCCACAAAGCCCCAAGTAATCCATCAACGCCCATTGGTCCACTTTCCAATTAGCCAATCACTACTGACCTATTTGCTTAATCCCCGTGAAAGGCTTTCACTTCAAAGACCCAATAACTATGCTCCATATGTTATCCCTAAGCAATTCCTCGCCCACGGTAATTCCCAAGACCCATCTAAGCGGGTACCAAACTAACCATTAAACCATCAGCACTTCAAAACACAAGCTGCCATCTCACAAATAGACCCACTACAAAACACATGCTGCCATCTCACAAATGGACCCATCAGCACTTCAAAACACAAACTGCCATCTCATAAATGGACCCATAACACTTCAAAACACAAACCGCATTAGACCTGCTACCTTACACCCCTTATGCACTCATGATACCCAAGCCCATAATTAGCAGAAAACGATAGGTCCCTAGTGATTTCTGTATTGGATATGCAAGTTCCAAAATATGCTACGCTTCCAGTCCAATACACTAAAATAAGTGATCCGAGATATATTTTCCCATTTCTTCACTAAAACTGGGCAAAAATCCAAAATGTATCATAAACAAAAATTATTATATGCTTGAAACATCTTCAAGAATCTGGGAAAAATGGGTGTTAAACCATAACAAGAAGACCGTCCCAATATTTCCCTTCTTTTTTTCGAATTTTTTTTACTCCAAGCGCGTGAGTTGATACCCTAACTCTTTCTTTAAAAAAAATTTATTGGTGGGGCAGCACAAGCCTTGCTGCCCAGAGGGGAAAAAAGGTCAAACGCCTAGGTTTGTTCTGCTTTGCCATATGGTATAACACATTTTGGGCATTTAAAAGCCAAATGCTTGGAGAAGGTCTTATTTGTTGTGTATACCTTGGAGCGATAGCAAGTGCCCTCGCCCAAGCTACGGTTGGTCTCGGGTTCGAAAATTGGGAGCGGTCTCTTCATATTATAAAATAATATGGGGGTAAGGTCAGCCGACATCTACCTCTTCCAAACCCTACAGTTAAGCGGGAACCTTATGCACTGGGTACGACCTTTTTTTTACATGAATAACTTCAATATCAAAATCTCAAATGATTGCACCAACTTGAAAAGAAAAAACCCGTCTATTATATATGTTTTTTAATCGTTGTAGTATTTATAAGTTGATCAACAGATTTGAACAGCGTGATCTGAACAAGTTTACCCCTCGCATCATATTCTCGAGCGTATGGTGTACTGATTTCCTGTTCACATTCCCATTCCACATATCCATAAGATTTGGGTTCTAGTTGGATTCATGAACCCTATCCCTCTACCTTGCATTGACCCATGGGCCATGGTGGTGCAATCTGATGCAAAAAACATAAATTGGATCCAAAAAAGAGCGAAGGACAATCACAATTCTCAAAGTTTAGCAACAAGTCAAAGATCCCCTAGTCCCAATGGAAAATGGCACATTTATAAGCCTAGGGAGAGAATTGCAGAACGTGCTAGTTAACCCAATGTTACCAAAAACGCAGACTGTTTGAGTATGTGTAACGGGTACGGGAACACGATATGCCATACCCTCAAAAATGTGGTACGATGGGGGTAGGCTTATGCAAATTTCATTTTGCTCAAACGAGTTGGACCTTTCCTGAAGACTTAGTCATTAATACTTTATAATAATAAATATATTCTATACTTACAAAAAAAAATAATAAATATATCCTAATTCTTTAAGAAATAAAATCTCTTCATTCACCTTTTAGACTTTGTATATGAGAATTATTTATGTAAACACCACATAAGTATATCTAGACTTTCAAGAATTCTCTAGAAAACCTCTAATCTATATATTATTAGATTGTATTGCATAATTTATTCAATTTTTTAAATATCTTTCTCGTGATAAAACAAATTTGGGGAAAGAGATATGAAAATAGATCTTGGATCGTTAATCTTAGTGTATTGAAATGGAAGCGTACCATGCTTCAAAACGCGTATACCAATACACAAAATTGCTAGGGTGTTAATGTTCGCTGGTAATTTTGAGATATCCATAAGTTGTCACTTGGCATGCATAAATCTACTAGGCTAACAATAAAATGTGACTAATTAAAGCAAGAAAATAAAAGAGTACAACAGCCAAGAGATATTACAATTAAGCCTCTTGCATTCTTAATTCACATCATACTCCCCCGATCTATATATCCACATCAGATTCCCTATAATTTCTTCAATTTTCCTCAATAATGAGAACTTATAAAATCAAGGGGCCTTTAGTCTTGAGCACCTAATTTTTTTAGATGCGACCCAATGTTACCTGGATTGTGGGTTGCTATGGTACATGGTACAGATACGTTGTTTTAACCGGTATGCAGAACGGTGGGAGGTATACATAGTTGGTTCACTACTTCAAATTATAAGGAGACTTTATGGATTCTTTTAGTATCATAATCACTGATTTTATCAAGATTCATGCTTACACCAATATAAAAAGTTCCCTAAGGATGTATGTAGTGAATAATCTCGATATTTTATAATATATTAATATGATATATAATGAACTATGTATATTTATTGATTGAGAAATTTGTTTCTTCCCATTTATTATATAATTGAAATCAAAAGTTTCCATATAATTAATAAGTACTAAAGCAGTTAATGTTAAATTTGGGAATGCCATTTTTGGAGATTCGGATCGAAAACCCACCATATTTCGGATCATGTGATCCCATGTATTGATCCTGGTAACTATGGTGCAATCGCTGATGTAAGGGATGGCAATCTTAAATACGACATAAAAACACGAAACAAAATTGACCCGAAATTCCGTGTTCGTGTCGGGGGGTTTTTCACGAAGTTACGAATCGTGTTATCATGTCTTGTCGTGTAAATCATGTTTTATTTGGGTTTTCGTGTTTATTTATATTTAATTTAGTGTAAAATTTATGAAATCGTGTTTGTCGTGTCGTGTTCTATTCGGATCGTATTCGTGTCAGATAAAAAAGCACGAAGTTGTGCCGTGTTCGTGTCGTGTTGTGTCGGCCCAGACCCAAAAACATGAATTGACATCCCTATCCTGATGTTATACTTCCTCTGTCCCAAATTAAAATTAAGAGTATATGTACGTTTTTTGTATAGAATAAAGACACGCCTAATCAATGGCCATAATCAACACTTGTTCACTATTATGAAATGTGGTTCGTTGATTATGCCTAAAACGTAAAGTGGACTATTAATTTACGACAATCAAAAAAGGAACAGTAGAATCTTGCTCGTTTGCGAGTTTTAGAGAGAAAATAAAGTAAAGGAAAATTTTATTATGAGAGAAAAAAAAAAGGGAAAATTAATAAGAGATAAAATAAAAGAAAGGAGTTTGGAAAAGAAAAAAAAAATAATTTTCTTTCTTGTGTTTGGGAGTTTGGGAGGCAATTGATTTTTTTAAGGAGAAAAAGATACAATTCATTAAAAAAACTTTCCTTTCTCTCAATTTCTTTCCGATTTGGAAAGAAGGTTTTGCAGAGAAAGGAAGGGAAAGTTTTTTAACAAATTTCATTTATTCTCTCTTAAACACTCGAACGAGAGAAATTTTTTCCTATGTAAATTACCAAGCGAAAGAAAGGAAGCACACTTTCCCATCTTTTCATTTCTTATCTCTCCAAAATAGAACTAGCAAACAAGGTCTTAATTCGAGACATTAAGAGCTTTTTTGAGAGTTCTATTTTGAAGAGAGAAGAACGAAAGGGAATGAAAATTGTGTTTATTTTCCTTCGTTTGGGAATTCACATAGGATGTGTTTTTTTGTCATTTGGGAGTTTAAACGGTGAGAAAAGAAAGGACAATTTTTAAAAAACTCTCTTCCTTTCTCTGCAAAACTTTCTTTCTGAATCGAAAAGAAATGGAGAGAAAGGAAAGTTTTTTAATGAATGTACTTTCTTCCCTTGAAAAATATTTTTTTTGCATTTAATCCCATCTACAAAGATTTGTTAGGCTCCACTCCCATATATTTTTAAAATTGCAAATAGTCCCCAAACCGCATATAACTTCTCTGTAACCACTCATCTTTTTTTTTTTTTGCAGAAAATGACACTTGTCCCATTTATGTTATAATAGGACCAACAACTAAAAAATAAAAACATGGGAGTAACCACAAATAAATCTTTACATATAGAACTAAATACTCTCAACTCCTCCAACAACAAGAAAGAAAGTTATTTTTTGTTCTCTCCTAAACTCATTTCCCTTCTATTCCTTTCTTTTCTCACTAATAAAACTTCCATTTCCTTTCTTCTCTCCTAATAAAACTTACATTTCCTTTCTTCTCTCGGAAACTCCCAAACAAGCTGTAATCCATTTTTGACAGTCCAAAATTAATAGTCCAATTTCCTTCTCTAGACATAATCAACGAACCACATTTCACAATGGTGAACAAGTTTATTCTCACCATCATCATCATCCTTACCTTAATCTCATCATATGGGATCCGCCACATGAATTCTCCATTTCCATTCTAATCTATTATATGCATCATTATCATTCAAATTTAATTCCTTAAAATCTCTCCTAATAGTTTAGGGCGACCACTTTTTCTTTTACCCTCTATTTCCAACAATCTACTTCTTGTTATAGGAGCATCTACTGGTCTACGCAACACATGACCGTACCACTTAAATCTAATTTCTCTTAATTTATCGCTAATGGGAGTTACTCCTAACTTTTCGCGCTCACGTATTGGTTTTTAATTTTGTCTTTGTCAGTAATTCCTATCTAACTAATTTAACCAAATCGGTGATGCTATTAGACACCATAGCGTTAAAGTCCAACAATATACTAAACCCTAAAAAAACAATTGTGAGAGATTTAGTGATAGAAGTAGCGATATTAATAATACCTTAGAAGGATCAACTTTCTGGAAATTCTTAACGACGGTGACGACACGATCGGTGACCTCAGATTTATCGAGGAATGTTCCCTTCACCTCCTCCGAGAAATTTCGCCGGAAAAGCTGCTTTAAGGATACAGAAAATTGGGCTTGAGTTTGTAGGGCTCGAGCGTTAACCCTAACGTGCTTCAGAATTGCATTTCTCGCTGCCATTTTAGATATATATATATAGAAACAAAGAGATTTGTTATCTTCTCAACTTCAACTTTCACCTGCGTGTGTTTGTTGAGAGTTGAGTTTGGAAGATGTGAGAAAAATGAGTAACCTCCTCCTCCTCTCAATTAGGTCTCACACTAAAACTGGCCCATACTTAGGCCCGGCTCATTTTTGTGGCCCACTCTATCAAATTCCAAAAGCTCTCTTCTCTTATTTAAATGAGAGTTAAGTAGCGTTTGATTTTACCTTAAGGATCCGTTTGGTTCGAGGTAAAATATATTTTAATGCAGTGAAAAGTAATATGGTGAAATACGTTTTCACCTATTTAAAATTAATTTTTTGTTGGGTTAACATTGTGAATAAGTGCACACCCTATAATTATAAAATTGTAAATAAGAATGTAGAAAAAAAATTGACTCTAAATAGGTGAAAACGTATTTCACCATATTACATTTCACAGCGTTGAAACATATTTTACACCGAATCAAACGGGCCCAAGAGATAATAAATATTATTTGTTTTCTTAAATGATTAAGAGGCTAATAGTTATATTTGACTCTGAATAATTAAGAGATAGATTTATATCTAAAGTCTGAATATGAAATCTAAATCAGTCTAAATACATTCATTTCGAAGTACATTCGGACATAAAAACAAATATATTTTACAGATTCAAATTTTAGACTTCGGATTCAGTCTTTAGATTTTAGATTTAGATTTCAAATTCAAATGAAAAAACAAATGCAACATCAGACTCTAAAATCTGAAAACTGAATCTGAAGTCTAAAATCGAAATCTGAAGAATGTGTTTATTTTTATGTCTGAATGTACATTTGAATAAATGTATTTAGACTGATTCAGACTTCAAATGTAACTCTACTTCTTAATCATTCAGAGTCAAATATAGTCGTTAATCTCTTGATTATTTAAAAAATAAGTAATACCACCTTAATGTGATGGGTTTAAATATTAATGACTCACTAATGAACCCCACAATATTTAATGAGTTGTCCAATTTTTAACCAACTATACTAGAGGCTCATATTAACCCTCCTTAAAAATTGTCAACAAATTTGGACTATATAAATACTTGTGATTTTAATGGTTGTCCACTTTTTATAGAGTGAAAAACAAACTCAGATTGTTATGTATACATTTATTTTCAATTTGGTTCAAGTCTTTATACATCTTTATGATTCCTAGATGAATGGAAAACTGGTACTCGTGGCCTCTTTACAATACATGGGCTTTCATATCCTCCTTTTGTGACACTCATAGTTAGGACTCGGGCTTTAAATCTCCGTGGTCATCAATTTTTTAATTAATCGCCTAACCCCTCTGTACTTATCCACATACATTCTTTTAAAAATTGGGGTCCTCGACTCGGGCAACCAGTACTCTTTTCAAAAGTGTTGGATCCCCACTGAGTACACATAATTGTACACGAACACTGAATCTTAAAGCCCGATCCCCGTTGATTCCAGATCTCATATATGTGACTTTCGTTGATTATCCTCAAAGAGTTTTCGAACACTTCTTGCTAAAGGATTCGACAATCATGTGTTGCCTTGCCAAGTTGATATGTAATGGAAGTATTATAATCCCTAATGATTTATAACCATGTTATATTCATCCTATTTGATATGCGGTGTGCTCGAAACCTAAACGGAGTGAAGGTACCCCAATTAAAGTTATCGTCGAAATATAAGTGACATTTTTCTTTTTCTTTTCCATTTAGGTACAAAAGAGACAA
Source organism: Sambucus nigra (assembly GCA_949130495.1). Classification (NCBI taxonomy): domain Eukaryota; kingdom Viridiplantae; phylum Streptophyta; class Magnoliopsida; order Dipsacales; family Adoxaceae; genus Sambucus; species Sambucus nigra. The sequence goes on along the minus strand of OX422213.1, from coordinate 23,489,578 downwards.
CCTAGGCATGTGTGATGAAAATCTTATCAATTAAACAACACCATATTTTATCTTTAAACATAAGTGATTTATCTAAATGCGAAAAAGGAGAAATTATCACACAACAAGAAGTCGTATACTGAAAAACCTACAACAAGGAAAAACTTTGGGCCGAATAAAATGACAAATGCATTATGGTAAAGTATTACAAATAAAAGATAGTGACTTACAATCAATCAATGGATTGACCGACTATAAAATCTTTCCCACCATATCAGCCAAAAAGAGCGTCAACAAGTTGAAGACGAACTTTGTTGAAAAGCCACCTATGTTTGGTTTACCACTTTCTAGGACGTGATTTTTCTAAATATTTTTAAAATGTTTAAAATAATTTGGCTTACTCAAACCTCACAATGAGTTTTTGATATATTCACACATGTCTCTCAAGAGCAAAAATACAAGTATATTCTTGTTTAAGAACAAGGTAGAAGTTTTTAGGCTTTAATATGACATGTGATCAAAGTTTGAAAATTAAACACCTCATTAACACAGCGATAAATATGAAGAAGATAAACAATGGTCTAACTCTCTAGAGTATATATACTCAAAAGCAAATATCTCAAAAAAAATCTCTTTGAAAAAGTGTCTTTACTCTATAAAAAAAATAGTTTTTCTTTAGAGTTTTGATGAAGGTTTTTATTGTGAAATCAAACTCTCATTATATATCAAGCTCTTCTAAGTACGTAAGACAATCTTAAGATAAGTGAGGAAGGATCACAAGAGAGATCAAACCACTTAAGTTTAGAGAAGATTTGGTTTACAAAAAAGTCTCCATGGTTTCCAAAAAGATTTGTAAAATATCTAGTTCGTAAAAATAAGAATTTGATGTCATGAACAGCTAAGTTGTTGCAGTGAGGTGCCGACAAAGGAAGTCGAGACCAAAAAAAATGAATCTTGGATAAAAACTCTAGTTGACCTTACAACTAGAAAACTCAGGTTTTCCCTTCAACGAAGGCTTATTTCACTGCAGTGAGTAATCAACAAAAGTTTCAAACTTTCTTTTAGGGTAATAAATAAAAATTACGAATGATTTGAACCTCCTCAAACCTTCACATGATATACTTATCAAAAGAATTTTTGAAAGTATATTTTTTTTATTATGAATAGTATATTTGCATATGTATATCATATAAAATCAAATCCAACTCAACACACGTACACACAAAAATCAAGTTTTCATATTAAGAAAAGGTTAAGTTGAATGTGAGAAAGTGTTAAAGTCTTTTAGAAAGTCCAAATACCTAAACCAAGTGGTGATATAAATGTGTCATCATGTTGATGTTAGGTTGAGAAGATAGTTGTGTTATGTCGGAACGACCCTAAGGATTAAAAAGAAACACAAAATGTATTTTGCACATGGAATATGACAAACCATTTATATGTGGGGCACATGAGTTTACTTATAATCTTACAATCACCCTGTTTTTTTATATCGTGATAAAATATACAAAGAAAAGATTACAAGAAAAAAAAAGTAAATTTACAACCATATTACAATAACGATACAAGCCTCGACAAAGGGATACATCACCCTATTAACCTATAATTAATATGAACCCACTTTAGCTCGTGTATACTATTACACTCTAATATACTAGCAAAGATAATCATAATACCAATGTATATAAAAGAGAGTTAACCGGATGAATAATAGATATGTATATCAAAATATGAGTCATCTTAATCACGTAACGTATATCATAGTCTAGATTGGTACGCATCCTAGAATATCACATTAATGCATTGTACTTCACCCCTTAATGTATATATGTTCTCTAAGATATTTTCATATAAAAATTCCATATTGACATTAAATTAAATCTCCCCCTTAAAGTAATCTTCTCTGCCCCATAATCTATCCCCCTTATTTTGTCATGGAAACTAAAAAAGGCAAGTAATTATAACGAAAAGAAAACTCGAGATAAGAATTAGATTTAGTTTAAATAAAAAATGCATTTTTTTATATAAGTTGATTTTAAAGAGGATGTACTTCAATTCGTCAATCATATACAAAGATATACACAACTTAATAAAAAAATGATATATCAACAAATATGATAAATATGCATAAATATGTGATAAATTAAACATATTTGTCATTTTATATAATACATTATAACAAATGTAGTCAAATATAGACTGTCCATAAGATATCATAAACAAAACATACATCAAAATGATAAAAAAAAAGTTTAGGATTACAACACATATGATGTAGGTATATATATATATATGATGTATACAACACATCATGATATATACATCACAACAAGTTCTAAGCCCCAAAAAACCTTTTTTCAAATTTTGTATTTTTCTCTTGAAATTAATCTTTCAATCAACTCATATTCAAAAAATTAAGTCAAACTACATTTTCTTGCTATTTTTAAAAAATCAACAAAAAACTGTTGGTGCAGACCCTTATTTTTTAAAAATAGCTACAAAATGTATTTTGACCTAATTTTTTAAATATGGATTTATCGAAAGGTTAATTTCAAGAAAAAATAAAAAAAATTGAGAATTATTTTTTTAGGGCCTACAATTAGGTGTGATGTATGGATGATGTATAGAGCATGATGTATATATATATATATATATATATATACTAGCGGATACTCATGCATGAAGGCACATAATTTTTTTTTCAAAGTATGTAATTGCGAAATTTTGGAAATTTGAAAGTATGTAATCGTAAAACGGCAAAATATCGTTCCCTAACAAAACATTTATATATTGTTCCCCAATATATATATAAGTGCATAACTGTTACATGTAACTTAACTCTTTTACACCAAACATCTAGTTGTGTGGTACTTAATATAATTGTTAACATATATTATTAACTGTTACATGATGTTAGTTTTACACGATGTTAATTTTTGAAAGTGTACGTCGTTGATAAGACCATACGTCGTATTTTATTCGCAACAGATAAATAATTTTTGAAACAAACTATGGTACAAACCTATAGTTTAAAAAAATTAAAAAAAATTTGAAAGTTTTTTTTAAAACATACATACATCGTGTTTATATATATACATACACCGTCGTACGAACCTATTAAGTCAAAAACCTTTTTAGAACACATATTTGTAAACAATTTAAAAATTTTGAGCAAATTTTCGTGTGTTTATATGCCTATGGTGTCCAAAATTTCATATGTTTATATGCATACAGTGTCCAAATTTTCATGTGTTTAAAAGTTATATGCCTATGGTCTTTTTTTACAACACTATAAGTAAACATTTTAGAAATTTTGGACATAGTCTTCTTTATTTATAGAACTATCCCATATTTTAAAAAACAAAAATTCTCCCAACAAAAACAATAGTAATAGATAATCCCGGACCTCGTATAAACAACATCATAATTTAAGTAAAAAAAATTACAACACAACTAAATGTAAATAATTTACAAAATTTGGACAGAGTTCCCTTTGTTTATAGGACTATTCACACTGTTTAACAAATAAAAATTACTCAAACAACAACTATAGTAATAGTCCATCCCGGACCTCGTATAAACAACATAATCGACTCCACAAAATCGGCTTTAGTATGTAGTATTTTAAATATAAACATGGTTAGACACAATTGTAAAAATGTGACGATGGTGTGTGATACCAATTTAAACTAATTCGCAAGTTTCCAATTAAACCTTATATAATTACGGAAAACAAATCAATTCAGGCCCTAAACATGCATCTATGTGTGTGCGTGTGTCAACCCATAAATTAATAAAGCATGTGACACAAATTTACGAAAAAATCCCCGCAGGGCAAAACCTTTTATTTCTAGAACATTAAAAAGTTTACAAGACCATTGACTTACATACCATCTTGCTTTCGCCCACAAGAGTAACACACGGTGTCTTTGTCAAACCTCCAAAGCAACGGCTAGAAATCAGCAGTGGTTCACACGTAGCTATACCACAAGGACCGCAACCCAAAACACTCCGTAGAGACTCCCTCCACAATAGCACGCAGCTCTCCGATTGTAGAGTTCTCCCCACAAAGGTAAACAACAACAAAAGTTGTGTTCTTGAACACCAAAACAATTCACTAAAGCATATGGAATTTTTGTTAATTATAAACAAAAAGGGATTAAACCCTAAAAGAAGAAGTCAAAAGGATTCTGCACTTTCGCAGTTTTCTGTCTTTCAAAACGCTGGGACTTCTTAAACAAAACGAAACCACAGAATGAGATTTTATAGAAAATTGCGTCGCCTCGAAAACAGAGCTCCTTCGAACGCGATCAGCATGTCGCTCGAACGAAGGACAACTGTCGTTCGAACGAGATCGCGCGACATGGTTATCCCGCGCGAACGACATTGCTCTGTCGCTCGAACGACTGGTGCGAAAAAAATTATTATTTTAATGTCCGCTTCAACACTTAGAAAAAATACTCATTCTTAAATTTTGACGAAAAATTCCGCTCCAACACTTAGAAAATATTTTGTAAAAATATTCCAAAAGCTCTAAGTGAAAAGTTAAGGTATTTAAAACATAACCTTACCAAAGTAAACTTCGCGGAGTCTTGAATGATGAAGAACTTGAGTAATTCGGATCCGTCTTTGATGTAGATGACTCTTGAATGCTCTTCGACGGTGTAGCGGTATATGACATAATAAATTGATTACGGACCTATAAAAATATGTCCTTACAAATCTCCCCCTATGTCTATGCCGGTATATACATAAAAAAATCTGAATTATCAAACACCAAAATGCCTATATAAATCTACCCTCCTATGAATAAATTTGCAAGATCTCAAAATTGTTCTTCAATCATCTTCGTCAATTCTCAAAGCTTTTCTCATCAGGATGTGCAACATCATGATCTTCAATCTTTGTACCTACACACATGAGATAAAGCAAAATATCTTCGTGACGCATCGAGTTTGAAATGATATAAGAATAAAGCATTAATAATCAAATCTCCCCCATAATGCAAAAACTCCCCATAACATGATAATTCTTTGTCCCCCTTTTTATTATGTCCCCAAATAGACAGATAAGAAGAAACAAACTAAACATAGAGTGTCACGATAAAAAGCATAGCAAACATGGATCAAGCTACGTGCATGCAAAGGAGTATCTCAAAAATTTCACACACTATTTTTGGATTTTTCAATTTTTCATACAAAAATAAGATACTAAAAATCACACCATGGATTTAAACTCAAACAACCAAGTCATGGAAATGGAATGTATGGGTGTGAACACATTCGATAGGTAAATAAACTCAATCAATCATATGTGCACGATGCATATGTGTACTCCTAACGAATGAACATCAAAAGTATCCTTGGGTGTAAAATTTTGTTGAATTTAAATGACATCGTCTTATGCAAATCAACAAATCAAAGTCTAAATAATTTTCACACCAATAACGTCCAAAACTATGTAACGCTTTTTCAAGACTTTTAAGGATGTGTAAACCCGTTATAAAATCTTCAACCAAACTCCCTCGTATATATTTTCTTTTAGAGGTGTATAAACTAAATTCTCAAACTTTGGAGAATTGGTGTAAAAATCTAAATGGCCCATAATTGGCATGAATTTCTTTTTATTGCCTTTAATTTTTCGAGCTCTTTTAAACCTCTTTGGACCCCGGATAATAAAATTTCTCAATTTTTTAGGTCCAATTAAACGGCGGCTTAATCGCAAAGGATAAAAAAAATCTTTCGTAGCCCTTCACCGTTTTCAAATAAAGCACACAAAACTCACAAACGGCTCTTACATGCACACCTATCTTATCAAGTTTTATTGCGCTTGGTTCGTTTTAAGGACCTGATTGAAGTGAAAACACCCAACCAACATATGATAAGACGGGCACAATAATAAAACAAATTCGTGCATGGGTGCAATAAAGGAAACATGAGTCAAACATGTAGGAAGTAACACTTAATTACATCTTAATGACTCCAAACATTATAAAGCACATGGATGAATTGACCAATTGTCTCAAAACACTATCAAATAGTCACATTAAAAATAAAATGATGTTGTGACTTGGTCATCCTAAGTGTTCATCCATAAACGGTGCAAATAAAAAATAAAAATCTTTTTTTATTTTTCAAAAGATTTTATCAAAATAAAATCTTTTTGTATTTTTCAAAAATTTCAAAAATAAAAAATTTATACAAAAAGTACATGTCATAACGCTAGCAAAAATATATCAAAAAGCATAACTAGCGTATGACAAATATGCAAACACAATCATCTATAAGATATGGCAAGAGAAGAATCATGTGCAAGCAAACGGGAATTAACTTGTCTAAAATCTAGTGCATCTAAAAGTGATTTTCTAACCCAAATAGATGTGAAACGTCATGTGGGGGATTTAGGAACCACGGTAACACTAGACATAAACTTCATAGGACATTTTCTAAGATCAAAACAAAAATGCCTAAGGTGACCTTTCCTGCCACAATATGAACAAGTGTAAACAGGTGGAAGGACACCTACGGGTTGACCTTTTTTAATATTCTTGAAATTGGTTGAACCTCTAAAATAAATAATGGTTTTGGCTTTAGCACTAGAAGAATGAGAACAAAATGAGCCATTACCATCACTATCAAACCTACTTGAATCAATTAAATCATTTTTCAACTTCAAAATATTTTATTCAAGCAACGAATCAGACTATTCCAAAGATAGGGATTTCCTTTTCAAATTATCAATTAAACTTAAAAGTTTATTGCGCTCCCCCTCAATTAAAACAAACTTATCCCTAAGAGTCTTTTCACGTGCCGTAAAATCATCGATTAATTTTTTATCCTCGACGACACAAACGGGAACCCTAGAATTCTTTAAGTCCTCTAATTGACTTCTTAAACAAAACAAAACCACAGAATGAGATTTTATAGAAAATCATGCTTCCTCGAAAACAGAGCTCGTTCGAACGAGATCAGCATATCGCTCGAACGAAGGACAACTGTCGTTCGAACGAGGTCGTGCGACATGGCTATCTCGCGCGAACGACATTGCTCTGATATCAGTTTGTAAAAACGTGACGACGGTGTGTGATACCGATTTAAACTAATTCGCAAGTTTCCAATTAAACCTTATTTAATTAGAGTATATATAAACCATATCAATTCATCCCCTAAACATGCATTTGTGTGTGCGTGTGTCAACCCATAGATAGATAACGCATGTGACACAAATTTAAGGAAAAATCCCCACAGGGCAAAACCTTTTATTTCTAGAACTTTGAAAAGTTTGCAAGACCATTGACTTACATACCATCTTGCTTTCGCCCACAAGAGTAATGCACGGTGTCTTTGTCAAACCTCGAAAGCAACGGCTAGAAATCAGCAGTGGTTCACACGCAGCTATACCACAAGGACCGCAGCCCAAAACACTCCGTAGAGACTCCTCCACAATAACACGCAGCTCTCCGGTTGTAGAGTTCTCCCCACAAAGGTTAACAACAACAAAAGTTGTGTTCTTGAACACCAAAACAATTCACTAAAGCATATGGATTTTTTGTGAATTGTAAACAAAAAGGGATTAAACCCTAAAAGAAGAAGTCAAAAGGATTCTGCACTTTCGCAGTTTTCTGTCTTTCAAAACGCTGGGACTTCTTAAACAAAATGAAACCACAGAATGAGATTTTATAGAAAATCATGTCGCCTCGAAAACAGAGCTCGTTCGAATGAGATCAGCATGTCGCTCGAACGAAGGACAACTGTCATTCGAATGAGATCGCGCGACATGGCTATCTCGCTCGAACAACATTGTCCTGTCACTTGAAGGACTGTTGCAAAAAAAATTATTATTTTAATGTCCGCTTCAACACTTAGAAAAAATACTCATTCTTAAATTTTGACAAAAAAGTCCGCTCCAACACTTAGAAAATATTTTGTAAAAATATCCCAAAAGCTCTAAGTGAAAAGTTAAGGTATTTAAAACATAACCTTACCAAAGTAAACTGCGCGGAGTCTTAAATGATGAAGAACTTGAGTAATTCGGATCCGTCTTTGATGTAAATGACTCTTGAATGCTCTTCGACGGTGTAACAGTATATGACATAATAAATTGATAACGGACCTATGAAAATATGTCCTTACAACAATAAAAAAAATTAATCTCTTCGTCACCATATGTCTCCTTGAAATCCAATGGTCCTGCAACGCAAAACAACCAAGAATAATAAAGAATTATCGTGTAGGTATGCAATAATAATATATAGTTAGAAACGTATTATAGAACAAAACATAATAGGCAATCCATAGTGTGGAAATTAAAAGACCTTTAACTTTAGAGGGTGGGGGATAAAAAATAATCTCAAATTGATATAATTTCACGTGCCTAGGTGATAAACCTAAACTCCAACAATATAACGCAAATAATATATTATAAAAATCAAACTAATCAAGCCACGAATGTTTGAGTAAAATCTTGTACTAAAGCTATCATAACTAATAAAAACCGCTATTCATAATTGTCGTTTACTAAATGCTACAGATTAAAAAAAATGTCCTATATTATTCACCAAGTCAAAAAAAATCACCAAGTCTAAATAATCATAATAAGAATGCTCTCCAGATCAAGTGAAAGTTCAATTGGCCACATTTTCTAATAAATGAGTAAAGGCATCCAAAGACGATTTATTAGTATTTTACGCAGTGTAAGTGTAAAAAAAGAGGCACAAACACGTAGGAATCTCATAACATTACTAAACCCCTTAAAGGTAAATATAGAGACATATGTTACATCGATTCATGACTATAAAAAAATTAATTGTTTCCAACTTGTTATTTGTTTCTAACTTGAAAACATACCAAGCTCTGTGCATATACTCCGTGGGTGATTTGATAGCTTTATGCTCACGTACATTAAGAATTTAACATAATTGATGGATTGTTGTTGAAGATTTGAATAGCCGTAAATGAAGCCACCTTTAACTTCAAGATCTTATGTATTCTTATACAAACCTTTGTATTTCCTTGTTTCCTCATTACTACCTGCCATCACATTCTGTGTGTCGAAACCAATGGATTCCATATCATTGTTTCCCTGCATCTTCAGCGCAGTGGCATTCGTTGTATCTATGGTGATGTTATTGTTAAATTGGAAAAGAAAGTCAAAGCGGGTGAATCTTTCTCCAGGTCTATCGGGTTGGCCCGTGGTAGGCAACCTCTTCCAGGTTGCCCGATCAGGAATGTGAGAGAATTAGGACCCAAATACGGTCTGATTTTCAGTCTTCGGATGGGTTCACTAACTCTAATCATCATTGGCAGTGTGAAATTATCCCATAGAGCCCTGGTGGAAAAGTGTTAAGTATTTACTACACGACCTAGTGAGAACTCGACACGAAACATATTCAACTGTAACAAATTTATGATAAACGGATCTGTGTACCGGGGTTTAACGCGGGAATCTATGTAAGCACTTAACAGACCTGCTGCATTGTTAACCTTTTGGCAATAATACCCTTCACTGCTTGGATTCTATAGGTAGATAAAGCTAACATCAGGTCATGGACACTACATCCTATCAACCTAGTGTGACACCCCGCCTAATAAAATACTGGGTGATCAGTCCTATACCAAATTAAAACAGGAATCCCAGTTGGTTCATCCTTAGCATAACTATCGAAAACCTTTTTAAAACTTACTAACCACCTAGTATTCCCAAAATCTGGTGCCAAATTTTATCTTATTAATTAAACCAAACACTACATGCGGAAATAAATATAATCCATTCACACAACTGAATTAAATAAACTGAATAAATAATAACTGCATGCCGAATAAACCATCAGTCACCAAAGTAAATAATCCAATACAAATATTCAATACTGGAATAAATAAATCTGGAAACTACAACTGAAAAGTCTGGGGGACATGCCCTAAGTAAAACTGAAACTGATAGATGATTCCTACTCTAAGAAAGAATGAATGAGGCGTCTAATCCAAGCTCCTGCTAGCATCCACATATGCTGCAACTTCGTGTCCCTGGAATATAATATCAATCATGGCGTCCTTGTGGCTGGACACCTAAAAGGTTTTGAAAATAGCTTTATAGCAAGGGTTAGAACCCAAAACATTTTGAAAATATTTAACAAGTGAATTAACTGCAGTAATTTAAAATATATGAATGCGCTCCATATTTAAGTTAGTGTCGCACTCTCTTGAGGACATTCTCACCCCTATAATAAAGTGCACACCTAACGATTACTGATATACCCATATATACACACGGCCAGGCCGAGGACACCCTGTACCTGGATGGGGTCAGGGTGACCTCACATCAGGCTCCAGACGACCCCTCAGGGGCCGACCCTTCATCAGGCCCGGACGACCCTCCAAGGGGCCGACCCTTCATCAGACTCCAGATGACCCTCTGAGGGGCCGACCCTTCATCAGGCCCGGTCGACCCTTCAAGGGGCCGACCCTTCATCAGGCTCTAGACGACCCTTTGAGGGGCCGACTCTTCATCAGGCTCCAGATGACCCTTCAAGGGGCCAACCCTTCATCAGGCCCGGACGACCCTCCAAGGGGCTGACCCTTCATCAGGCTCCAGACGACCCTTCATCAGGCTCCAGACGACCCTCCGAGGGGCCGACAGTACGAGGCCTAAATTGGGTCTGACTCACTATCAGAAGGAACTTTGCCCTCGGCCTCGTGTTACAGGCCGAGGTGACGTCATCACAGTGCATGGTTTAGGAGACGCGTGGAACAGTGCGCGTGAGGCTCACAGGACACGTGGAAGACCGTTACAACCGAATCACCCCCTCACGTGAGGGAATATTATGTCATCATTTGGCATCTACAGGTGTCAGCAGGAGATTGGCTAAATCTTCATTCACATGCACCGTGCATACTTGGGGGGTATACTACACCCCCTAAGACCTATATATACTTGTCACCTACAACCCTATAAGGGGATGGATGGATCGATAATTGTAGCCCTAGCTGAAACTCTGCTTGTACACACAGTAGAGAGAGAAAGTGAGCTTATGTGCATTGTATCCAAGGCCATTAGTGCCCATACTTAGTGGATCACACACTCACAGTGGATGTAGGCCTAATTGGCTGAACCACTATACATCATTATCTTATTCCTCTTATACTCATCTCCTTCTATATACTTATACATACATCTTTATGGCTTCCATGGTTACTGCTGTTTGAGCTCACCATCACTTATCTAGTGGTGCTAAATCCAAGCATCATCAGTTTGGCGCCGTCTGTGGGAACGAGAAGACATCTCTTCCTTGAATACAGCTTGACCTCACTGGGCACTCTGGTGGTGAGCCAGTTCTCCCCGTGTGGAGATGTTTCACCATTGAAAGAGACTCATTAAGGTTCTCAAGCTTACAAACCTTCATCAGTTCAGCTCTTCATAGCTCAAACACATGGCACCGGAGATGCCATCACCACCACTTCCCCCACCGGATGATGGGGGAGGACCCAGTTCCAGTCAGCCACCACCTCAGTCTGAGATGGCTGATGTGGTGGCAGCCTTGAAGTCTCTGGCAGCGAGCCAGCGGATCATGTAGGACCAGTTCACGGCTCTGAGCCAGAACATACTAAGACCACCAGGGGTCTCACCTGAAATGATTACTCCGACAGCAGCTCCAGGACAGCATGAGGCCAGAGGACCACCCCAGGCACCACGCAAAGACCTGCCACCCCCTCAGCGGCATAGGGATGTTACTGACCCCCGGCGTCTACGCCTAGGGAGGCAAGGAAACCCTTGCCCTGAGGACAGGAATGACGATCTGGAGGGAGAGGAGGCCCCCATAGAATGCTGGGAACCATATGAGGTCTTCAATAATACTGTAAGACCTCTCCAGGAGAGCAGAGGGAAGTGCGGAAGGCAAAACCCTGACGATCGCCCGAGAGGCTCTGCTTTCGATCGCCTAAGCAGGGGGTCGGCCTTTGAGAGTCTGGACCCAGTGAATGACCTGCGGGAAAAATTGCCCAGGTCAAGGAGTGTCGCGAGGTCCAGAAGGGAGGCAGCAGTTGACCGACCCCACGGGGGCTGGCCCCTAGGACGGGACGACGGCCAGGGGGAAGTAAACAGCCGATACAGGCCAGCCACGGCAGGACCCTCCGTCCATCTCAAAGAGGCGGCAGGGGATAACATTGGCCAGGTCGACCCTACGAGGCCCTGGAATGACTCGATCCAGCGATTGGAGGATAAGATTGGCGATATACTGAAAATCCGAGACCCTCTTCAGAGGGGATACACCATAGGCTCACCCTTTGTGGCGAAGATAGTCAACTTCCCTACGCCATCAAAGTTCAAGCCACCTGTGGTCACCCCAAGATATGACGGGAGCACCAACCCTGTCCACCATGTTGAGATGTATCAATCAGCAGCAGACATATACTCTATCTCAGATGAGATGAGGTGTCGTGCCTTCTCTGGTATCCTGCCTGGGGCTGCACATGTCTGGTACACATCTCTTCCAAAAAATTCCATTGAAAACTTTAAGCAGTTAGCAGACCGATTCATCCACAACTTTTGCTTTGGGATGAAGCCACAGAAGAAGACCACCCACCTGCTCTATGTTAAGCAGGGGAAGAATGAGAGTCTGAGGGACTACATAGCCAGATTCAATAAAGAGAAGCTGGAGGTGGAAGACTATGAGGAGAGCATAGCTATGACAGCCCTGATTGGAGGACTCCAAAAGGGGAAGTTGTTATGGAAGCTTGCTGAAGACCCCCCGAGGACGATGGCTGAATTACTGTCAACAGCAGGAAAGGTGATGAACGTCGAAGAGGCGATGGCCACAAAATACGAAGACGAAAAAGGAGACGCTAGTGGGGGCCCTAAGAAGAACAAAGAGGGGAAGAAGAGGTCTACGGACGACAAGTTCGCTGGTTACACCCCACTAACGGTCAACTGTGAACATATTCTCAATGAAATAAAGAGTGACCGATCCCTGAAGTGGCCTGAGAAGTTGAGGGCAACCCCCAACAAGAGGAACAATAACCTGTGGTGCGAATTTCACCAAGACCACTGCCACATAACAGACAAATGCTTTGTTCTGAAAGATGAGATTGAGAAGATGCTGAAAGAAGGGAAGCTCAGAAAGTACGTCGACAAAGGTGCCTTCAAGAGGGGCCGAGGGGACGACCCCAGAAAAAAGCGAGGTGATGCATGTAAAGAAGGTCCTCAAAAAAGAGGGGACAACCCTTCTGATGATGAGGACGACCTTGACCTCCCGCCGAGAGACGACCAAGGCCCTGTCAAGAGGCTTAATATAATCTCGCTCGGAGTAGGAATGATCTTCGGGGGTCTAGCAGGAGGAGGGTCAGAGGTCGCTGACAGGAAGGCCCATGTGGCTGAGGCCAAGGCAGTGACGAAGACAGTACACTCAACCTCTCTGGAGGCGAAGTCGGAAAAGAGGAAGAAGGTCGACATGGACACTCTGATAGTGGGATTTTCAAGAATGGACTTCAAAGGCCTCTTAGCCCCACATGATGACCCTCTCGTCATCACTACCAGGGTGCACGAGTGCGAGGTACCAAGGATCCTAGTCGACGGGGGTAGCTCTGCAGATGTGATGTTTTGGCCATGCTTCAAAGCCTTAGGTCTCAGCCGTGCTAGACTCATCCCATATCATCATCCATTGATTGGGTTCAGTGGGGAAAAGGTTCATCCCCTTGGAGTGTATGAGGTCGATGTCAGGATGGGGGACGAGTGGCCGAGATGGCTTACCAAGAAGGTCAGTTTCTTTGTGATGGATGAACATGTGTTTTCGGCCTACAACATCATACTAGGGCGTGTGGACCTCAATGGGTTTGAAGCTGTGTCATCTACGGTACATCAGATGATTAAATTTCCTACCCCTTACGGGGTGGGGGAAGTTCAGAGAGACCAGACGACAGCGTGAGAATGTTACTACAACTCCGCTAAAGAAAGAGAGGCACACAAGAGGGCTACAACCACTTACAATATTGATACCCTAGACCCCAGGGATGAGATGAAGCTAAAGAAACGAGAGGCTGCGGAAGAGGTAGAATCCATCATCCTCGATAAGGATGACCCGAAAAAAACCGTTCGAGTCGGCAAGTCTCTGAAGCCCAATATCAAGGAAGACCTCATTAAACTGTTGAGGAGAAGACAAAGCGTCTTTGCATGGAGTCATGTAGATATACCGGGGATCGACCCTGAAATCATGTGCCACAAGCTCAATGTGGTAGAGGAAGCAAAGCCGATAAAGCAGAAGAGGAGAATTTACTCTAGAGAAAAGTATGAGGTCATAAGGGATGAGGTCAAAAAATTAGAAGACGCTGAATTTATCAGAGAGGTTATCTACCCTGAATGGCTATCCAATGCAGTCATTGTCCCAAAGGCCAACGGGAAGTGGATAATGTGTGTGGACTTCACCGACCTCAACAAACACTGTCCCAAAGATAACTTCCCTCTCCCCCGCATTGACCAGATGGTAGACGCTACCGCAGGCCATGAGCTCATGAGCTTTATGGATGCCTATTCAGGGTATAACCAGATCTTCATGAACCCTGAAGACTCGGAGAAGACATCCTTCATTACTGACAAGGGGATATACTGTTATAGGGTCATGCTCTTTGGCCTAAAAATGCGGGGGCGACGTACCAACGCCTTGTAAATAAAATGTTTGAAGACCAAATTGGGAAGTCTATGGAGGTCTATGTAGATGACATGCTGACTAAGAGTTTGAAGGCAGAGGATCATGTGGCAGACCTAGAGAGGACCTTTAATACGATGGACAAATACCAGATGAAGCCTAATCCGTCCAAGTGTGTCTTCGGGGTCGGAGCAGGGAAGTTCTTGGGGTTCATTGTCAACCAAAGAGGCATCGAGGCCAATCCTGAAAAGATAAAGGCCCTTGTTGAGATGAAGACCCCCAAGTCCATTAAAGACGTTCAGAGACTCACAGGGAGAGTTGCTGCCTTAAACAGGTTCGTGTCTAGGGCCACAGACAGGTGTCTACCATTCTTCAAAATTCTCAGAAAAGCCTTCGAATGGAGTGAAGAGTGTGATGAGGCTTTCAAGGAGTTAAAATCATACCTGAGGTCTCCCTTGCTGTTGTCACATCCCGTGCAGGGTGAACGACTTTATGTGTCCTCTCCGTCTCAGAGTCAGCCATCAGTGCAGCCATTGTGAGAGACGAAGACAGGGTACAGAAGCCCGTGTATTTTAACAGCAAGGCACTCCAAGGGGGAGAGAAAAGATATCCAAGGATGGAGAAGTTGTCCTATGCCTTGATCCATGCATCGAGAAAGATGAATCCATACTTTCAGTCCCATACAATGGTCATCCTCACTGACTCTCCCCTTAGGCAGGTTTTGCACAAGACTGAAAAATCAGGGAGGTTAATGGCCTGGGCTATAGAGCCGGGGGAGTTTGACATAGTGTATCAGCCTAGGACGGCCATTAAGGGGAAAGCATTGGCAGACTTCATGGTCGAGTTTACTTGGGAAGATGATGAAGCCATGATAGATACCCGACAAGGTGAGCTCACTGACACACATGTAGATAAGGCTGAGACAAGCACCGCTAGAAGGAAAGTGGATGAAAACGAAGAGGGAAGATATCTCTTTAGACAGGGGTCACTCACCGAGGGAAGTTTCTCAGAAGAACATACCGTGTGGAGTCTCTTCGTCAACGGGTCCTCTTGCGAAAGTGGGAGTGGAGCTGGATTAATAGTATCAACACCCGACGGTACAGACATTGAGTATGCCCTGAGGTTCAACTTTAAGGCCTCCAACAACGAGGCCGAATATGAGGCCTTGATAACAGGCCTCTCCTTGGCCAGATCTCTTAGTGTCGGCCAGATTTTGGTTCATACTGATTCGAGGCTAGTAGTGAATCAGATACTAGGAGCTTACGAGGCCAAGGACGGGAGGATGGCTAGGTACCTTGAGAAGGTGAGGTCATTACTGAAGGGCTTCAGAGAAGTAAGGTTAAAGAGGATACCTAGGCTCGATAATGGTCGAGCTGACGCCCTTGCTAGGTTGGCCTCGGCAACTAGGACAGACATCAGGAGGACGGTCCCAGTGGAAATTTTGCTTCGGCCAACTATTGAAGACGCTGAGGGAACACTTAGCAATTGCCTAAATATTTCGCAGGAAGCTTCGTGGATGGACCCTCTGATCAGACACATTAAAGAGGGAGAGATGCCAGAAGCAAGGCAAGAAAGGAAGAAGCTGAGATACAGGGCTGCAAAATTCACTGTCATCGGAGACACTTTGTACAAAAAGGGGTTTTTTCTCCCCTTACTTAGGTGTGTGCATCCCTTAGAAGTCCCCTCCAATTTGCAAGATGTGCACGAAGGATCGTGCTCAAGCCACATTAGGGGAAGATCCTTGGCGAAGAGGGTGATCACCCAAGGGTACTGGTGGCCGACCTTGGGGAAAGATGCCGCAGCATATGTAAAAAAGTGCTATAAATGCCAGAGATTTGCCACCATCCCTCACCAACCCCATCAGCCTCTTACCTCCATTACATCCCCATGGCCATTTGCAGTGTGGGGGATCGACCTCGTAGGACCCTTACCAAGAGCAGTCAATAACTATCGGTTCCTCATCGTAGCGATTGACTATTTCTCAAAATGGGTGGAGGCCGAACCGATGGTCACAATTACAGAGCAGAAGACCTTCCACTTCATCTGGAAAAATGTTATATGCAGATATGGTCTCCCCAACACCCTCATCTCGGATAACGGGACTCAGTTCAAGAATACCTCTCTACAGAAGTACTGTGAAAGGGTGAGTATGAAACAATTCTTCTCTACCCCGGGCCGACCTCAGGCCAATGGGAAACAGAAGTTACAAACAGGACAATCCTAGATGGAATCAAGAAGAGGCTTGAGGAGGCAAAAGGAAGATGGGTCGAGGAGTTATATGCTGTGCTATGGGCCTATAGGACGATGGCAAAGACCTCCACCGGGGAGACCCCATTCATGCTAGCTTATGGCTCAGAGGCCGTCATCCCCACTGAGATTGGTTTCCTAATTATAGGGTCCAAATGTATGACCCCCAGAGAAATACAGAAGAGAGGAGACTCGACTTAGACCTGATTGAGTAAAGGAGGGAAAATGCCGAGATAAGGCAAGCCGTCTACCAGCAGAGGACTGCAAGGTTTTACAATCAGAGGGTGAAACAGAGACCAATTGCGGTGGGGGACTTGGTCCTCAAAAAGACTTGGCAGAAGCCCAACAAGCTCCATCCTAATTAGCATGGCCCATATAGGATCATCGATGAAGTCGTCCCTTGGACCTATAGACTAGAAAACCTAGAGGGGGAGCCCTTTTCCAACCCCTGGAATGCAGATCATTTGAAGAAATACTATCCGTAATTTTGTAAAGTTTTATCGGACGAAAGTTGTAATGGGTGTTGCTCCAGTAGAACACTTAGAAAATTAATGAGAAATATCAGTGTTTACTCTCATCTTGTGTTTATCATTTCTAGTACGCGTGAAAACATCTTCGGAGAACAACCCTCGGCTATAATGAGGGTCAATGGAGGGGACGACCCCACCATTGTCCTCAAGAAAGACGAGGGAAGACTTTAAAATCATTAATTTGGTAATTATAACCCTCGGCTATAATGAGGGTCAATGGAGGGGACGACCCCACCATTGTCCTCAAGAAAGACGAGGGAAGACTTCAAAACCATTAATTTGGAATTATAACCCTCGGCTATAATGAGGGTCAATGGAAGGGACGACCCCACCATTGTCCTCAAGAAAGACGAGGGAAGACTTTAAAACCATTAATTTGGTAATTATAACCCTCGGCTATAATGAAGGTCAATGGAGGGGACGACCCCACCATTGTCCTCAAGAAAGATGAGGGAAGACTTCAAAACCATTAATTTGGTAATTATAACCCTCGGCTATAATGAGGGTCAATGGAGGGGACGACCCCACCATTGTCCTCAAGAAAGACGAGGGAAGACTTTAAAACCATTAATTTGGTAATTATAACCCTCGGCTATAATGAAGGTCAATGGAGGGGACGACCCCACCATTGTCCTCAAGAAAGACGAGGGAAGACTTCAAAACCATTAATTTGGTAATTATAACCCTCGGCTGTAATGAGGGTCAATGGAGGGGACGACTCCACCAGTGTCCTCAAGAAGGATGAGGGAAGACTTCAAAACCATTAATTTGGTAATTATAACCCTCGGCTATAATGAGGGTCAATAGAGGGGACGACCCCACCATTGTCCTCAAGAAAGACGAGGGAAGACTTGATTAAAACCATTAATTTGGTAATTATAACCCTCGGCTATAATGAGGGTCAATGGAGGGGACGACCCCACCATTGTCCTCAAGAAAGACGAGGGAAGACTTTAAAACCATTAATTTGGTAATTATAACCCTCGGCTATAATGAGGGTCAATGGAGGGGACGACCCCACCATTGTCCTCAAGAAAGACGAAGGAAGACTTTAAAACCATTAATTTGGTAATTATAACACTCGGCTATAATGAGGGTCAATGGAGGGGACGACCCCACCATTGTCCTCAAGAAAGACGAGGGAAGACTTGATTAAAACCATTAGTTTGGTAATTATAACCCTCGGCTATAATGAGTGCCAATGGAGGGGACGACCCCACCATTTTCCTCAAGAAAGATGAGGGAAGACTTTAAAACCATTAATTTGGTAATTACAACCCTCGGCTATAATGAGGGTCAATGGAGGGGACAACCCCTCGTTCACCCTCAAGAAAGACGAGGGAGGGTTAGTGATATTAACATAAGATTCACAATACAAGCCATACGAGCGACAAATACAGAAGAAAAAGAGGCATTATATTACATTACAAAATGAAGATGTTCGTCTGATAAAAGAATACAAAATATTAATTACACGAAGAGGGTATGGGCTACAGTCTGCCACCCTATTGAGCAATGTCAGAGGGCAGGGCCTCAACGTCGATAAAAGAGGTCTCCTCAACGACTGGCTGATCCTCAGATGTGTCGACACCCTCGGCGTGCACCTGGGACTCCACCTGGGTTAAAGCCTCAGCAATCAAGGGGTCGTCCAGTTGAACTGCCTCCAGAGAAGGACGGACTAAAGAGACGACATCGCCGAACTTGAGGATGACCCACCGACAGGCCGTCCTAATCCCTCTCTCCAAGTATTCAAGATCGAAGCCTTGAAACTCATCTGAGAGTTTATAGGCCTCCACAGCGTCTACCTCTGCCTTCTTCACAGCCTCAGACAGTTCAATCTTAAATTGGGCCCCCTGATGGGTCATGGCTTCATCCTTCTCCTTAAGAAGCAAGTCCTTGGCCGCCATGTCTGCATCATGCTGCCTCATCAGCTCGTCCAGGATCCTCGCATGCTCAGTCCTGGCGCTCTCCAACTCAGCCCTAGCAGTTTCGAGCTCTAACTGTAAATTAGCCTCGTGCTGAATGGCCCTCTCGACCTCATGAAACTTTTCTTGATTCTCCGCCATCCATTTGGTGGCCGAGGTAAAGGCACATACAGACTGCACATAAATAATAAACAGATATCAAGAGGCCAAGAAAACAGATATCAAGAGGCAAAAGAATACAATTAAGGGAATGAGGTGAGAACAAATACCTGAGCTAGGGCGTGTAGACCATAGTCATACACTTTTGCTGGAGGCATCTTGGATAAAAATTCATAGTCAGCAGCCGAGGGGCAGAAAACATGGACGCCTTGGCCACTCTCAGGTTTGCGATAAGGGAGGATGGCTCGGCCTTCAGAAGCGCCTAATTTTGTGACCAAAAGGCCCCCATGCTGGAAGACGAGGCGGTCCCCTCAGACGCCTCAACCCTTGCCCTCGTCCGTGAACCTGGCCGAGGGTCGACGGGAACCTCAGGCTCCTTCCTCTTTTATCTGTCGATGGTCGGCTCGGAAGGTGTCGGCCCCGTGGTCTGCGTCTTCCTCGGAGCTTGCTGAGGCTCCTTGCCTTTCTTCTTGGCCAAACCTGATAACAAACTGGGGGCAGTCATTTCCCAAAGGTGGTCAGATACACCAGCAGGACGACTTGAAAGGAGGAAGACACGTTAGAAAAATGCAGAGACAGATGAAACACTTCGAAAAAGTAAAGAATAGGTAATAAAGAATGGACAAAAAATAATATAACTCACATAGTTCTGTGAGGGGGCCGACCCTCAGACCAGATTCCTTGAGGAACCGAGGGGTCATCAGATCTTCAAATTTTGGAAGTTCACCCCCTCTCCCTCGTCCTCTCAGATATTCAACTATGTCTTTCTCTTCTAGACTAAGTCTGGGGTCTGACCTGGCCTTCATTGAAGGGTTGGACCATCTTTTGGGAACCCTCGGACCATCGGCTATAGGTTGTGCCTCGGCAGAGAACTCCCACTCTCCAGAGACAAAGAAGAATATCTTTTTCTAATCGTGGTTGGAGGTTTGTGCTATGTGGAGAAGTTTTTTATAAGACTTCCTCGCACCCAGATGGTAGTACCCAGGTTGTTTGGACGAGGAAGTGATGTTATAGCAAGCCAAGAACACATCGGAGGAAGGCTCATCAGTAAAGGCATTTTTCCATAGGGAAATAAAGCCGAGGATCGTCCTCCAGGAATTAGGAGGGAGCTGAGAGGGGGCTATACCGAGGGATGACAAAATATCTACGGCAGTAGGATGTAAAGGGAGCCTGACGCCTACTTTGAACATTTGTTCGTATACCGCTATATCTCCCTCTTCACCCTCAAAGACCATCTCGTCCTCAGAGGGAACCCTCATAGATATAGTGGGAGGAACACCATATGCATGCCTCCACAGAAGAAGGTCACGATCCCTGACCGAGGAAATATAAGACGAGGCGTGAGATGTGTCAACTGGGTCATCTGAGTCCTCATCATCCTTAGTCCCCTCACCCTCGGCCTCGGCCTCATCACCTGTCAGAGGCCCTTGGGGAAAAGCCATCTGGAAAGCATGTGGGGATAGGGTTGTCACAGGGACAGCCTCGAAAGCAACCATACCCTCGGCCTGTCGGCCTGGGCTTAGGTCAGACGCTTTTCCTCTCCCAGAAGGTCCAGCGCCAATTGGCAACGATGCTCTGTCATCCATCTCTCCTGAATAACTCTCGGCTGGACGACAGGACGACCCACAAGACTCAGATGGCTCAAATGGCTTTATTGTGGCAAGAGGAATGGGAAAAATGGGTCATACCCAATTAGGGTCGGCCCCTCGTCTCCTCTCCTCCTCTTCCTCTACCCGTCTGATCTCAATAAATAACTTCTCTCTCAGGGAAGGGAATTCCTCAACTAAGCTGTAAAGCCTCCTAAGCATTAAGGGGGAGACCCTACACTTGGAAGAATTTGGGTAACCTAACTACAAACAAATCTCACAATTGACCAGGGTGGACTTTTCGATCAAAACTAAGGAATTGAAGGGTTTTCTATCAAGAACAATTCAAGAACAACTTACTAGAGGTCACACCGGAAAAGCTATGGAACAGCCTAAGAAAATCTAACCCTACGAACTTAAAACAGGAAAACAAACATAAATGAAGATAAGTAGGGCACTAGGGTCGAGGTGTTACCTGAGGAGAAATAGCGAAGCTGCCAAGCTTGAAGGTTCGAAACTGCAAAAATGGTAAGAAGGATGGAAGCTAGAGCGAGAGAGAGTTCAAGCGCGAAGAAGAAGAAGAAGAAGAAGAAGAAAGAGAAACTTCAAAAAATTCTTTAAGTACCTTGCCAATGAGTGGGCCCACTCACCAATGCAGAGCACAGCCCACAAGGAGGGCATCAATAGGGCACAAAGCCCTAGGCAGTGTGCAGCCGCCACGCCTTGGAAACTGGAACGACAATAAGTACCTGCCTAGGTGTCATATCAGCTTAACAGGTGTCACTCACCTAACTGATTATACACCTATCTCAATTACAACACTATCCCTCAGCCTTCTCAACAACATCTATGGCTAAGGGCTGGGGTGATTGATATACCCATATATACACACGGCCAGGCCGATGACACCCTGTACCTGGATGGGGTCAGGATGACCTCACATCAGGATCCAGACGACCCCTCAGGGGCCGACCCTTCATCAGGCCCGGACGACCCTTCAAGGGGCCGACCCTTCATCAGGCCCGGACGACCCTCCAAGGGGCCGACCCTTCATCAGGCTCTAGACGACCCTCCGAGGGGCCGACCCTTCATCAGGCCCGGATGACCCTTCAAGGGGCCAACCCTTCATCAGGCTCTAGATGACCCTTCGAGGGGCCGACTCTTCATCAGGCTCCAGACGACCCTTCAAGGGGCCGACCCTTCATCAGGCCCGGACGACCCTCCAAGGGGCTGACCCTTCATCAGGCTCCAGACGAACCTTCGAGGGGCTGACCCTTCATCAGGCTCCAGACGACCCTTCGAGGGGCTGACCCTTCATCAGGCTCCAGATGACCCTCCGAGGGGTCGACAGTACCAGGCCTAAATTGGGCCTGACTCACTATCAGAAGGAACTTTGCCCTCGGCCTCGTGTTACAGGCCGAGGTGACGTCATCACAGTGAATGGTTTAGGAGACGCGTGGAATAGTGCGTGTGAGGCTCACAAGACACGTGGAAGACCGTTACAACCGAATCACCCCCTCACGTGAGGGAATATTATGTCATCATTTGGCATCTACAGGTGTCAGCAGGAGATTGGCTAAATCATCATTGACATGCACCATGCATACTTGGGGGGTATACTACACCCCCTAAGACCTATATATACTTGTCACCTACAACCCTACAAGGGGATGTATGGATCGATAATTGTAGCCCTAGCTGAAACTCTGCTTGTACACACAGTAGAGAGAGAAAGTGAGCTTATGTGCATTGTATCCAAGGCCATTAGTGCCCATACTTAGTGGATCACACACTCACAGTGGATGTAGGCCTAATTGGCTGAACTACTATACATCATTATCTTATTCCTCTTATACTCATCTCCTTCTATATACTTATACATACATCTCTATGGCTTCCATGATTACTGTTGTTTGAGCTCACCATCACTTATCTGGTGGTGCTAAATTCAAGCATCATCAGTTACCTTATCCCCACCAAGTTGTACTACCCCGTACAACTAGTCCTTGTAATCCTCAATTGCCTTTCCACTCTAAACCGAGTATTATTATCCCTGGGTTATAAGTTATCTCACCAATTAACTTAATTAATTTCCTTTGAATAATATGATATAACTGTAACACAAGTTATATAAAATAATTACATCATACACTGTATTATTACCCGCATATAATATTTACTACCATTATATACGTACCTCTACCACAACATTCACACATATATCATATGTATATCCATCCCTTCGAGTATTCCCTCTCCGGATGATTCCCTTTAAAGTGTTATCTTACTAGGTGTGCTCACATAACCTAGATACCCGAGTTGGAATCGCTCACCAACTTGGCCCAAAATATAAACGTAGTGGAGGCGGTCATATTTCTTCCCTGAAAGTGAGATAAACCCCTCACCCATATATCGGACGCTATGACCTGGGGATATAATCACCCTACTCCTAAAGCTAGGGGATTCACCCACATCGCGCAACCTCCATTGATAGCACTAGAGTATATAAATTAAATAAATATCTAGTCACTAATATTTAATAGCACACACAATATATACACACATATATATATATACTATCAGTACGCGGTATATATGTAATATAAATTTCGACTTTACCATGTACTCAACAATCCGTAACGCTAGCCTATAATTTCCCGAGTCTGTGGCCCAACTCAACTTAATTAATTTTCTCACTTAGTAATTTATCATCTCCCCGAGTCTATGGTCCGACTCTAATATAATTAATTTAAACAATAATTAATTACCAATTCGATTCTATGGTCTGACTCTAAATTAATTAATTTACCTATTAATTAATTACCAATTCGAGTTTATGGTCTAACTCTAAATTAATTAATTTATCCCTTAATTAATTTATTACTCTGGTGTCACTCAACCCGTATACCCGCTTACTTGGTTCGTAACCTAATATTTCTTGAGTCAACATTCCCACTCCAAATTAATCTACTCCTCTTAGTAATTAATTTAACACCTTGGTGTCACTCAACCAATATACCTGAACTCGTTCACTTAGCCGGTATCTTAAATCTCAGAATTTAATTCCCAATATTCTCCCATAATATGTCATGCGTTCATCTCTCCCAAATTTCCCAATTATATTTACCTATAATTACCAAGAGTCATACCCCTAATTAATTTTCATCATTTAAATCAACCCAAGAATGTTCCCCAATGAAAATCTCCCATACAATTAAAAACTGGCGTCACTGCCAAAAATCATGTATCATCGATCGATCGATCCCCCTTGGTCGATCGATCGATCGACACGATCATCGTCTTCTCCAGCCTCCTATTCGTCCATGAATGAACCCCGAAGCTTTTATTTTCATTCCAAACCCTTACCCAATCACAATCAATATTACCCCCACATAATAAAAGGGTCTAAACATCCTAAAGACCTTAATTCATTCTCAAATTCATACAACCCTAAGTATATCCGATTTGGGTTTTTCACCCGGGTCTCGTTCTACTGAATTTGACCTAACCATTTTCAGTTCATTTAATCACTAATACATAATGTAATCCACTCTACAATTCAATCTTAACAGTCTCAAATCATAACTTAACCTCCATTGAGTAATTAAATATGTCCATTACTCTAAATTCAGAAAACCCAATTTTAATTATAGTTACACACCCAAAATGAATTTTCATATACACATACTATAATATGAATTGGTTATCACCTATTTTAAGAATCGCAACAGTTAACCACTTTCCTGGAATGATTCGTAGAGTCTGATCCATTGTAGGGAATGGTTTGATGATGAACCCTCACTTTTGGCTCCAAAAGATCCCCAATTCGCTTTTAGATTTGTTTCCTGTGTGTCTCTCTCAAATCCTAGGTTTAGAGTTGTATTAACTGCCATTCACACTTCCCCAATTAAGATTAAAACTCCAAATCCCATTTTTGGCGACATGGGCCTAATTAAAATGGCGCGAATCACCCTGTGTGGGCCCGGCTATGTCCAAAAATGCCCTGAGACCCGATTACTACCCCCGAGTACTCTTTTATGACCATCTAGACCCATCCGGACTCAACCACGCACTCAGAATCGTCATCCGAAATACTTTATAACATTCTCCAATTTTGACCTCGAAAATGCGACACATTAATTCGGACAATTTACTTAAAGTCGCTCAATAATAAATAATTCTTCCCACTCAAATAAATTCTCCAAATCATAAATTTAAGTTTATCCAATTTAAATATTTCTATTTCTCCCAAAAGTAATTAAATTTTAAATCCTCAAAATTTCGGGGTGTTACATACTTCCCCCCTTACAAAGGAATTTCGTCCTCGAAATTAAGATAAAGCCTAGTGCTCCAAGCTTTAAATATCACGCTCTCTAGTCATGTGCCTATAAGTTCGATATATCTATCTCTCCCGCTTCTAACTATAAATTACACCAATATGCATTAAAATTAACCAGGGCGCCCATACACCCTTACCTGTGCTTGACCGCACAAAAGTTGCCTTAATTAACCCTGGTGCCCATACACCTTATCCCCGTGCTTTACCACATGAAATTTACCCGATAATGCTAGTCATGACCCGTAATATAGCTTCCAATCCGTAGTCATATCACACACATATATAATGGTCGGGGTACCCAACCCATGTACTAACGATCAAACATCTCCCAACTTCCAACGTTGCGCTAAGTTTCATGCGTGGGATGTCTCGCAAGTGAAATCCAAATAAGGAACCCCATCGATACACTACTACCTAACATTATCGGTCGTTGAGATCTGTTAGACCCTCAGTCCATAGTACGTACGCCCAAATACTTGTCTATTAACACAAAAGCATACACCTCTACTCTTATGCTACAAAAGATAACATAAAATACCGCGCCCTTACTATCACTAGATCTTGCGCAAAATAAACACCGAGTTATCTCTCCCTACTCGAAAATAAATTTAGTCACCCTGATTCACTTCAGTAGACTCCCTTACTTACCGAGATAAAATATGAGAATATAAGACCTCATTATGTGTTTATCATACCACACAATACAACATATATATATATATATATAGGATAGACGCCTTCTCAGGTGATACCTAGTAAAAATCATTCATACCCTGGTTTCATGAACACCAAAACTTACCCTCACTATTCACAATAGTACAAATCCATCGCTATCCATCCGATATTAAAAACCATCTACCCTACTTCCATAATTCTTGAAAGTAGTGACCCCTCGCATAATTTAAACCTTTTCTCAGTGTGCACCTCCACTCTCTCGTGGTTAACACCAAAGGACTCCGTTACCCCACGGAAAATCTTATCTACATACTATGGCTGCTACAGCCAGCGCACCCACTAAATCCGACTCACTTGCGAATTTTAGTGAAAAATAATTTTATATTATGACGCCCTCCCTGTCACCTAAAATATACCCCATACCCATAGGATAAAAAGATAATTACCTCCATACTCTAGCTATAATGGTTGATCCTCGGCTTCTTGAATAGGTTCCCCCTGCCCGAACGCACCCATGACTTGTTGTCGTGGCTGCACATCCAGGACCTCGTCCTGTAGTTGACCCCTTCCTTACTGAGGACAATCTCTCTTCATGTGTCCCGCTTCCCCACAAACTAAACACCTCATAATAAATTCAACCTGCCACTGATCCCTTCCTTGTTGGCCTTATCTAAACTCCTGGCCATCCTATCGATAGCCTTCAGACCTAAATCGCTTGGCCAGATTCCCCTGTCAGGAATCTTGCCCCTTATGTCCCCCCGTCTGCTGCTAAGATACCCCACTAATACTGTTCTGTCCCGCTTTATCCGATTGACTGGGTTCCCCTCCCCTCTTACTTCCTCTCACATGGAAGCGATATTCCTGACAGTGTAGGAGTGCTACATTTACGACGTTCGTATAAGCTACTAATGCGGGATTACTAATCAAATGTTGCCTGATCCTCCAGACTAACCCATCCATGAACTTTGATTTCTTTCTTTTTTCATCGCGTACCTCATCCGGTACAAAATTTGCCAAATGAGTAAATTCTTCCTCTTAGTCGGCCACTAAATGGCCCCCTTGAGTCACCTCTCTGAATTTTCTCCTCATTTCGGTCTCAACTGCTGGTGGAAAGTACTTGTGGTCGAACCGCACCCACAACTCTGCAATTTCTAACGTATCCCTTTCCTAAACTGTGGTGATCGACTCCCACCACTATAGCGTTGCTCCCACTAACCTAAAAGTGGCTAGCATTTGCTTGTGCACCTCGTTGCAATCTACCATGCGTAGGTGACATTGGATATGCCTCTTCCACTAACATGCTAGCACCACATCTGAACCCCCTCGAAACTCTGGTGGTGGCCCTTTTGGAAGACCTCTCATACTTGCTGCCACTCCGACTGCCCCGGGTGGGCTTGAACATCCGTACCACTAATGTCTGTGGCTGATCTCATGGAAAGTACCTTGCCATTTCGATAATTTTTGCTTTAATTGCCTGCGCCACTAATTCGATTACCTGTGCTGCCGAAATCATCTCTGGCAGTTGTTGTGGTAACTCTGGCTCCTGATGAGTCTCTCTAGTCTCATCTCTCCCTATTGCCCTAGTTGCTCTAACTCTCATGGGTGACATCTGAAATGAGAATCGAATCATATGAGTTCACCCTCAAATATAAAGTAATAGGCAGAGGAACGTAAATGCGCATACGTATAAGAATACAACAATCCTATGATAAGGCTCTACATCAAAGGACGCTAAGCTGAAACATGAAAAGCCAAACAGATCCTAAGGACACTAGAACCTGATGCTCTGATACCATCTGTGACACCCCGCATAATAAAATACCGGGTGATCAGTCCTATACCAAATTGAAACAGGAATCCCAGTTGGTTCATCCTTAGCATCACCGTCGAAAACCTTTTTAAAACTTACTAACCACCTAGTATTCCAAAAAGCTGGTGCCAAATTTTATCTTATTAATTAAACCAAACAGTACATGCGGAAATAAATATAATCCATTCACACAACTGAATTAAATTAACTGAATAAATAGTAACTACATGCCGAATAAACCATCGGTCACCAAAGTAAATAATCCAATACAAATATTCAACACCGGAATAAATAAATGTGGAAACTACAACTAAAAAGTCTGGGCGACATGCCCTAAGTAAAATTGAAACTGATAGATGATTCCTACTCTAGGAAAGAATGAATGAGGCATCTAATCCAAGCTCCTGCTAGCATCCACATTTGCCGAAACTCCGTGTCCCTGAAATAGAATATCAATCCTGGCGTCCCTGTGGCCGGACACCTAAAAGGTTTTGAAAATAGTTTTATAGCAAGGGTTAGAACCCAAAATATTTTGAAAATAGTTAGCAAGTGAATTAACTGCAGTAATTTAAAATGTATGAATGCGCTCCATATTTAAGTTAGTGTCGCACTCTCTTGAGGACATTCTCACCCCTCCACTAAAGTGCACACCTAACGATTACCTTATCCCCACCTAGTTGTACTACCTCGTCCAACTAGCCCTTGTAATCCTCCCGTGCCTTTCCACTCTAAACCGAGTATTATTATCCATGGGTTATAAGTTATCTCACCAATTAACTTAATTAATTTCCTTTAAATAATATCATATAACTGTGACACAAGTTATATAAAACAATTACATCACACACTGTATTATTACCCACATATAATATTTGCTACCATTATATACGTACCTCTACCACAACATCCACATATATATCATATGTATATCCATCCCTTCGAGTATACCCTCTCCGAATGATTCCCTCTAAAGTGCTATCTTACTAGGTGTGCTCCATTAACCTAGATACGCGAGTTCAAATCGCTCACTAACTTGGCCCAAAATATAAACGTAGTAGAGGCGGTCATATTCCTTCCCTGAAAGTGAGATAAATCCCTCACCCATATACCGGACGCTATGACCTGGGGATATACTCACCCCACTCCTCAAGCTAGGGGATTCACCCACATCGCGCAACCTCCCTTAATAGCACTAGAGTATATAAATTAAATAAATATCTAGTCACTGATATTTAATAGCACACACATATATATACTATCACTACACCGTATATATATATATATATATATATATATATATAATATAAATCCCGACTTTACCGTGTACACAAAAACTCGTAACACTAGCCTGTAATTTTTTGAGTCTGTGGCCCGACTCAACTTAATTAATTTTCTCACTTAGTAATTTATCATCTCCCCTAGTCTATGGTCCGACTCTAATATAATTAATTTACACAATAATTAATTACCAATTCGAGTCTATGGTCTGACTGTAAATTAGTTAATTTACCTATTAATTAATTACCAATCCGATTCTATGGTCTGACTCTAAATTAATTAATTTATTACTCTGGTGTCACTCAACCCGCATACTCGCTTAATTGGTTCGTAACCTAATATTTCCCGAGTCAACATTCCCACTCCAAATTAATCTACTCCTCTCAGTAATTAATTTAACACCTTGGTGTCACACAACCAATATACCTGAACTCGTTCACTTAGCCCATATCATAAATCTCAGAATTTAATTCCCAATATTCTCCCATAATATGTCACGCGTTCATCTCTCCCAAATTTTCCTATTATATTTACCTATAATTACCAAGAGTCATGCCCCTAATTAATTTTCATCATTTAAATCAACCCCAGAATGTTCCCTAATGAAAATCTCCCATACAATGAAAAACTGGCGTCACTATTAAAAATCCCGTATCATCGATCGATCAATCCCCCTTGGTCGATCGATCGATCGATCGATCGACATGGTCATCGTCTTCTCCAGCCTCCTGTTCGGCCATGAATGAACCCCCAGCTTTTATTTTCATTCCAAACCCTTACCCAATTACAATCAATATTACCCCCACATAATAAAAGGGTCTAAACATCCTAAAGACCTTAATTCATCCTCAAATTCATACATAACCCTAAGTATATCTGATTTGTGTTTTTCACCCGGGTCTCATTATACCGAATTTGATCTAACCATTTTCAGTCCATTTAATCACTAATACGTAATGTAATCCACTTTACAATTCAATCTTAACAGTCCCAAATCATAACTTAACCTCCATTGAGTAATTAAATCTGTCCATTACTCTAAATTTATAAAACCCAATTTTAATTATGGTTACACACCCAAAACGAATTTTCATATACACATACTATAATATGAATTGGTTATGACCTATTTTAAGAATCACAACAGTTAACCACTTGCCTGGAATGATTCGTAGAGTTTGATCCGTTGTAGGAAATGGTTTGATGACGAACCCTCACTTTTGGCTCCAAAAGATCCCCAATTCGCTTCTAGATTTATTTCCTGTGTGTCTCTCTCAAACCCTAGGTTTAGAGTTGTATTAACTACCGTTCACACTTCCCCAATTAGGATTAAAACTCCAAATCCCGTTTTTGGCCACATGGGCCTAATTTAAATGGCCCGAATCACCCCGTGTGGGCTCGACTATGTCCAAAAATGCCCCGAGACCCGATTACTACCCCCGAGTACTATTTTCTAACTATCTCTACCCATCCGGACTCAACCGCACACTCAGAATCGTCTTCCAAAATACTTTGTACCATTCTCCAATTTTGACCTCGAAAATGCGACACACATATATTCGGACAATTTACTTAAAGTCGCTCAAAAATAAATAATTCTTCCCACTCAAATAAATTCTCCAAATCATAAATTTAAGTTTCTCCAGTTTAAATATTTCTAT
Organism: Sambucus nigra; assembly: GCA_949130495.1. Classification (NCBI taxonomy): domain Eukaryota; kingdom Viridiplantae; phylum Streptophyta; class Magnoliopsida; order Dipsacales; family Adoxaceae; genus Sambucus; species Sambucus nigra. The sequence continues at coordinate 23,458,757 of OX422213.1, read as the reverse complement.
TTCTCCCAAAAATAATTTAATTTTATATTCTCAAAATTTAGGGGTGTTACACCTAGCATCATAAAATAAAAATTAGTTCATATGCCTAACTTCCCACGTATAAATTATTAAATCATTGAATGGAGAAAATACGGTTATGCAAGATAAAATTGAAAACGTAAACAAAAGCAAAAATTATGCTCAAAACACGAAAATATACCAAAGAAACTACTTATTATACCCAAAGAAATATACATTAGCCACCTCAAGAGTATGCAACATAATTGAGAATTTTGAAATGCGACTTTAAATGTTTTTGAAAGAACAGATTAAACTGCAAGCATTAAATTATAAGTCCGATAAAATTAGTTTTAGGGGCGGCACACAAAATAATTTAAGACACTAAACAAACACGAAAATAACAAATTTAGTACAAGAAGAAGTTGTGAACAAATAATTTAAGACACCCCCACCCCGCGTATAGTTTTGGACTATACCCTACCCCACGATACAGGTCCGCCCCGTTTCTTTGTTTTTTCTTGAATCATTTGACCCCTTGGACAAGTGGCCTCTGTTTAGTCAATACTTGGAGGAGATTTTGGTTGCTATGATCTCTCCCCCCACTAAGTCTTGGTCTCCCAAGAAGACACTCGCTTGGACCTGCAATACTGCTAATTTTTGGACTGATGGCAAAGAGGGATCTCTCTTGGTTGGAGATGATGCAATGGATGGTTTATTTTCTGTTGCAACATGTCTAAGGAGAGGCTTCAGGTGAAAATTTCTTTTTATAAGTAAGAATGGATGATAAAGCAACAATTGCAGCTGCTCTTTGTGAATTTGATACCGAAGACCTATAAGAAACTGCAATAGGTTTTGTCCGAGACCCAGGATGTGACGATCCGGATATGATTATGATAAACTAAGTTTAAATCATGCTTACCGTATGGGATGGGGAAAATGTGTTATTAGAATATATAATGTTAAGTTATTGTGTTTAGGCCAATCCTACCTTCATAACTTATGCAATATTAAATTAGTCATAAACACAAATTTGTGAAGTCTTCAGTAGGAATGTTCAAGTTTAGAATTAGTTTTGGCCACTGTAATATGAAAACTGACTTGAGGTGAAAACTAGATAGCTTCAACACAACAGACGGTGTGTAAAACAAAGGCCCGAGGAAGGAGTTATGCTGAAATTACGAACAGGGGGTAAAGTAGTCATTTAGCTTTAAAGGATATTTTGTCTTATATGGCGATACATGTCATATTTTAATTGGACAAGGGGGAGGTGACTTATGCCGACTTATAACTATTGAAATAAGCTCTTCCTTCAGCATATTTCAGAAAGGAAGAGTTTTAGCCTAAGGTGAGAGAGTCGGGAACTTCAGTAAGAAGAAAGTGAGGAGAAAAATCTGAAGAAATTATGTAAAAGTTTCTAAGGAAGGGAGGAAAAATCGATTGAACAAGTCCCAAGCAAAGGCAAGGGAAAAACACATTAAGTGGCCAAGGTGAGTGTACTCACTAGTAAGATGTATTTATACATGATTATGGATATTATACATTGTACTTGTCGAGTTGAGTGTAAATATGAGATGTTGTACTTATTGAGATGATTATGGATGTCATATGTTGTACTTGCCAAGTTGATTATAAATATGAGATGTTGTGCTCATTGAGATGATTATGGATATTATATATTGTACTTGTCGAGTTGAATATAAATATGAGATGTCATACTTATTGAGATGATTATGGATATTATAGGTTGTACTTATCGAGTTGATTATAAATATGAGACGTGGTACTTATTGAGATGATTATGGATATTATACGTTGTACTTGCCGAGTTGAGTATAAATATGAGATGTTGTACTTATTGAGATGACTATGGATGTCATATGTTGTACTTACCGAGTTGATTATAAATATGAGATGTTTTACTTATCGAGATGATTATGGATATTATATCTTGTACTTACCGAGTTGATTATAAATATGAGATGTGGTACTTATTGAGATGATTATGGATATTATATGTTGTACTTACCGAGTTGATTATAAATATGATATGTTGTACTTATTGAGATGATTATGGATATTATATGTTGTACTTACCAAGTTAATTACAGATATGAGATGTCGTACTTACCAAATTGAATATGGATATGATATGTTGTACTTATTGAGTTGATTATGGTTAGGATATGTCATACTTACTATAGACACCCCATTCTAATGCCGCCCTAACCTCTCCTTAGGTCCCTAGCACCTCCCTTCATCATTGCAAACCCAATTCATACCCCGGGTACTGACCTAGAGGTCATCGAACACTCCCAGGCTTCGTTTGACCAAAAATCCAAACTCTTCAGCTCGACTGATACTGAATGAATCTTCAAAGGTCACTGAATTCCCTTTCCAACGGTCTATCCCGTGCACGATTCTGACTTACCATGCGGACGAACGACCTATTTTCCCCCGAAACTCGATTAGGAGGTCACCGGACGCTCTCGAGATCCGTTCGACCAAAGTCAACTCTTGAGCTCGAACGAGACTAAATGAATCTTCAAAGTTCACTGAAACCCCTTTTCAATGGTCTGCCCCGTGCGCGATTCTGACTTACGGTACGGACGAACGATCTATTTTACTCCAAAAGGTCACCGAACACTTCCAGGCCCCGGTTTACCAAAGTTAACTCCCCAAATGTCTAAGTATATCACCTAACCTTTCTAACGGTCTCCCCCATGCGCGATTCTGACTTACCATGCGGACGAACGATCCATTTGCGTCCGAAGTTTCCTTATCCAAAGGACCGACGAGCGCTTTTGAGCCACATTTGATCCAAAGTCAACTCTCGAACATGGGAGAAGTCCAAAGGACTTTCGAATATCTCTGAAATACCTTTCCAATGGTTCATCCCGTGCACGATTCGAATCAACGGTTTGCTCTCTATGACCAATTTTCCGAAGGAGCCTGAAAGAGACTGCCAAACGGCAAGTCCCAGACCCTGCCTATCGGTAGTGTGCCTAACGCACCTGCCGATTGGAAGGAACAGGGCTATTCCAATTGACAATACCGTGGGGCTTTAAAGAGGAGGACCTGGCCTCATTGCAAGAGGAGGCCAAATCTGAAATACCTCACTCTCAGCGAATCCAGAAAACCTCTCTCGAAGTCAGCGTGATTTTCACATCCAAATCCCTTTCCAACCTTCACTTTTCATCATCCTTTTCATCAAACTTGTTGAATTAACTACCCTTCATCATCATCCAAGTGCAAGGGCTGCTTTCCAACGTTCAAGATTAAGCTCAAGATCTTCAAGAAGGTCTAATTTTCTCAATTCTCATAAATTCGCATTAACTTGTTTTATTACTTATTACTTTTATTCTCTCATCTCAAATATCCTAATATACTTTTTATCTAGTATTATTGCACATCTCTTATTTTCATATAGATAAAAACTCAAAAAAAAAAGGAAAAGAGGGATTGCTAATAAATTGCAAACGAGAATTCTCACAACTAAAACACTTTTTTTACACACACACATAAGAGAAGCCCCAGTTGGATTTATGGGATAAACCCCACCCCTCATTTTGCATGCGAGCTAAGTGGACTTTGATACCTCTATAGGCTACGTAGGCGACTCGGGGTAAAACCTGAGACTCGAGTCCTTTTCCTACCTTTTTCCGACTTTTTCCACGTTCTTTAAATTTAACTCTCTTAGATTCTATATATTTACATATACATATATTTTTTCTTAGTGGCGTATTATTCCACATGCGTTATCATTCCCTTATAATGATCGACGATAGGATAATAGCATAAATCCTATTTTCTAATATTATTTTTTAGGGACATTCCTATGGATGAATCGCTTTATCTCTTCCATGATACAAGTCGATGATTCCTATCTCCGCTACGTATACACGTGCACACATATCACGGAGAAATAAAGGAAAATAGCAACAACCCATGAGAGACCGTAAGGGCGGAATGGGTGCCTAACACCTTCCCATTTCGTAACTTAGCCTCCGGACCCTTTTTGAATCATTTTGGTTTCGTATGTATTAGTATGTCTTTGGATGCTGTCCATCGGGATGAATCCCTTTCTTTTGTCTATTTTGAGTAAAATAGAATGGCGACTCTATCTCTCTACATTTTTCAACTCATTCACCGAGGCCGATCGAAGCGCTCTCGAGAGGGACGCGAGAGACCTAGAGGGATCCTCTCCCGCTGCACCGCGAGGGGATATATCCGGGAATGGCCACACTTACAGAGTTGATTATGGATATGATGTGTATGTATTACAAGAGATGTTATGGCTTATCAGCAACCAAGAGATGTTATGGCTTATTAACAACCAAGAGATGTTATGCTTATTAATAGACAAGAGATGTTATGGCTTATCAACAGCCAAGAGATGTTATGACTTATTAATAGCCAAGAGATGTTACGGCTTATTAACAGCCAAGAGATGTTACGACTTATCAACAGTGAAGAGATGTTATGGCTTATCAACAGCCAAGAGATATTACGGCTTATCAACAACCAAGAGATGTTATGGCTTATTATTAGCCAAGAGATGTTATGGCTTATTAACAACCAAGAGATGTTGAGATATTATATATTGTTACATAGATATAACTTATTGTATTTAATTTTATGCACTAGGGTAGTAGTAATGCATTCACTGAGCTATTTTGCTCACGATTCCTATGTTATATTTTTTTTCAGTTAATGAAATGTCGCAGCCAAATCTAGGAGGTCGGGTGGGGTTAGCAAGGGATACGTAAAACCATGATTTTGGTCAATTAAAAAGGGTTAATTTAATCCAACTTATCCTTTGAGCAAGTTTGAATCAACACGATTACTTTAAAATTTTGAAAAGTTTTCAGTGTTGTGGCTTCATACTGATACTGAAAAAGGATACTCGTGTTTATTGTTTGGTTAAGGCAATTATGGTTTGACTCACTTTGACTTTTATACTCAATTATAAGTAACTGGGTTGGGGTGTGTCAACTTTGGTATCAGAGCCTAGGTTTTAAATGTTCTGGGGGAGGAGCGCCTAGATTTGGCAGTGGAAGTAGAAATTATTTTGAGTCATATGCAAATTTTCTTTATTGACTAACATCTGTTGGTTATACATATATATTGCTGTATGGGATATGAAATGTAAGGATCTTGCTGGAAAGGAAATGAGATGTTAAGTTTTATTCGGGGATGACAGCGAATACATGTATTTTTATATGAATCATTGCATTATTTTATTTCTGGTATGGACAATCATGTCATTGAAGGAAAAATTTTAAAGACAAAACGTGGTACATGAAAATTGTGAAGTATTGGAAGTAATCCCTTCTTATACTGGAATATGTAGACTTGAGTAGTGTCACTTATTAAGCCATGGTTTGGTGTGTGCCCATTCATGTGGGAGGGTGAGGTATGTGAACCCATATTCCGTTAAAGGATGAGATGGTAAATTATTTGAGTGTGAATAAAATGAAGATTCACATGGTAAAAGTGAAGTGAGAATATTAATAGTTGTATATGTTTAAATTTAATATGTGAAATGGTCTGAAATTCAATTACTAGTAAATATATCACAATTGATCCGAATATGGGTTCATACTGAATTATGATAAGTAGAAGAAAAGAGTAATAAGAGTTGAGATGTATTTTTTTAATAGTATGAGTATATGTAGTGAATATTACTCTTGGGATGTTTTAAAATGCTTATATGAATATCAGAGTTAAGACGAAGTGTTAAAGAGTTGGAAGTTTAAAAATATTGGAGAGCCCTTTAAGAGTATGTGTTGTGTATGAGTATAAGAAAGATGCTAATCGGGTTTGAATATCGACAACTGGTTTGGGTGGATATTGAGTTGTATTTGTCATTGTACGTACCTGTTATCACTAAGAGTATGACATATAATGAATATGATTGACATTATACGAAATCACCAAGAAGTATGTGTAAGGATAATGTTTTATGTGAGATACTGTAAGGGGATATATTAACGTATTTATATAGGTTATTTGAAAGAAATACGACATATAATAGCTAGAGAAGCATTATGGGGTTGGTAAGTATGGTTAAAGTTTTAAGTGGTGATGGTACGTTTAACATCCATGTTACCAAATGGGTAAGATGAGTGTATTAATGATATTGCATAAGAATATCATGTTAATAAACATTGTGATAAGATTATGATTGTAAAGTTATTGTGTTGGATAAATGACTTGCTAAGGTCATTGTATGTTTAGTTAAAGAACAATCAAATGATACTGAAAAAGGGAATATAGTGAGAAGTTAGATTGAGTTCATAGTGCATGACTGCATAATATACATGAAGGTGAATATGAAATCTTAGTTAAGAATAAACATTGAGTGAATGATTATTCAGTTTCGATATATGAATAGTAGTGATAATATATTTAAATTAAGAAATTGTAAGGATGATATTTAACATACTCTTAAACTTCATAAACGATACAAAAAGTAATTAAGGTCAAACACATGTATTTTGTGTTGGATGAAAGATGGAAATGTGATGTGTAATAATCTAATATGAGAATATGATATTTATGATTTGAAATATTACACGATGATAAGGATAGACTATAGGAATGAAGGGAGAAAGGTAAAAAATGATACCAGGTTTGTTAAGAATATTCACTCATTGTGAATATACGATGATACAACGAATAATCCAATATGTGTGAATGTTTAACATACGTATATAAAGGTATGAAGTAATATATGAGTTGGGGATTGGATTTCTTTAATAAGAAATCATTAGACGATTATTCTTACGTGTAATGATAAAGAAAATGAAGTTATTATGAAAAAAGATTTGTTGTACATCGAGGAGTTGGTTGAAATTCTTGGTCGTAAGGATCAAGCATTAGAGAATAAAGTTACTTCCGTAGTTAAACTGGTGTGGAGGATCCATGAAATTAAATAAGAAACTTGGTAAAGGGAAGATAGGATGAGAAATAGTATCCCAAATTTTTAATAAGTGAAATTCATCCTAAATTTCGGGGACAAAATTTTCTTAGGGGGGAAGGTTGTGACGATCCATATATGATTATGATAAGCAAGGTTTAAATCATGCTTACCGTATGGGATGGGGATAATGTGTTATTAGAATATATAATGTTAAGTTATTGTGTTTATTCTAATCCTACCTTCATAACTTATGAAATATTGAATTAGTCACAAACACAACTTTGTGAAGTCTTCGGTAGGAATGTACAAGTTCAGGACTAGTTTTGGCCACTATAAAATGATAACTGACTTGAGGTGAAAACTAGATAATTGTAGATATATGAGTTAAGTTTGTAACACAACAGACGGTGTGTAAAACAAAGGCCCGAGGAAGGAGTTATGCTGCAATTACGAACAGAGGGTAAAGTAGTCATTTATCTTTAAAGGATATTTCGTCTTATATAGCGACACATGTCATATTTTAATTGGATAAGGGGGAGGTGACTTATGCCGACTTATAACTCTTGAAATAAGCTCTTCCTTCAGCATATTTCAGAAAGGAAGAGTTTTAGCCTAAGGTGAGAGAGTCGGGAACTTCGGGAAGAAGAAAGTGAGGAGAAAGATTGAAGAAAAATCCGTAGAAATTACGTAAAAGTCCCTGAAGAAGGAAGGAAAAACTGGTTGAACAAGTTCCAGGCAAAGGCAAGGCAAAAACACATTAAGTGGCCAAAGTGAGTGTACTCACTGGTAAGATGTATTTATACATGATTATGGATATTATACGTTGTACTTGCCGAGTTGAGTATAAATATGAGATGTTGTACTTATTAAGATGATTATAGATGTCATATGTTGTACTTACCGAGTTGATTATAAATATGAGATGCTGTACTTATTGAGATGATTATGGATGTCATATGTTGTACTTGTCGAGTTGAGTATAAATATGAGATGTCGTACTTATTGAGATGATTATGGATATTATAGGTTGTACTTACCGAGTTGATTATAAATATGAGATGTGGTACTTATTGAGATGATTATGGATATTATATGTTGTACTTATCGAGTTGAGTATAAATATGATATGTTGTACTTATTGAGATGAGTATGGATGTCATATGTTGTACTTGCCGAGTTGATTATAAATATGAGATGTTGTACATATCGAGATGATTATGGATATTATATGTTGTACTTACCGAGTTGATTATAAATATGAGATGTAGTACTTATTGAGATGATTATGGATATTATATGTTGTACTTACCGAGTTGATTATAAATATGATATGTTGTACTTGTTGAGATGATTATGGATATTATATGTTGTACTTACTGAGTTAATTACAGCTATGAGATGTCGTACTTACCAAGTTAAATATGGATATGATATGTTGTACTTATTGAGTTGATTATGGTTAGGATATGTCGTACTTACTGAGTTGATTATGGATATGATGTGTATGTATTACAAGAGATGTTATGGCTTATCAGCAGCCAAGAGATGTTATGGATTATTAATAACCAAGAGATGTTATGGCTTATTAATAGCCAATAGATGTTATGGCTTATTAACAACCAAAAGATGTTATGGCTTATCAACAGCCAAGAGATGTTATGCTTATTAATAGCCAAGAGATGTTATGGCTTATCAACAGCCAAGAGATCTCATGGCTTATCAACAGCTAAGAGATGTTATGACTTATTACCAGCCAAGAGATGTTATGGCTTATTAACAACCAAGAGATGTTGAGATGTTATATATTGTTACATAGATATGACTTATTCAATTTAATTTTATGCACTAGGTAGTAGTAATGCATTCACTGAGCTATTTTGCTCACGATTCCCATGTTATGTTTTTTTTCAGGTAATGAAATGTCGCTGCCAAATCTAAGAGGTCGGGTGGGATTAGTAAGGGATGTGTAAAATCATGATTTTGGTCAAATTAAAAAGTGGTAATTTAATCCTACTTATTCTTTGAGAAAGTTTAAATCATCACGATTACTTTAAAATTTTGAAAAGTTTTTAGTGTTATGGCTTCATGCTGATACTAAAAAAGGATACCCGTGTTTATTGTTTGGTTAAGGCAATTATGGTTTGACCCACTTTGACTTTCAAACTCAATTATAAGTAACTGGGTTGGGGTGTGTCACAGGAGTTGACTTCAATACAGAGTTTAATTTAGCCAATGCTTCGCTCTTTGAGTTGGTCCTCCCTGATTTGAACCATTGGTCTTATCCTCCACGGTGTGGCCTGCCCCAAAGAGTAACATAACCTTCTTTTGGAATGAATTTCCATGAGTTATAGCTGAATATTACACATTTGATTTTGTTCTTCCTTTAAATGAGATCTATGAAAAACACACAAACAAAACAATTGAACTTCAGAAAACTTTTTAAAAAACAAAAAGAAATGTAATATGCCACGAATTAGGGGATTAACAAAGCATAAATGATCAATGGAAAAAATGATGAAAGGAGGTACGAACAAATGTAATATGCCACGAATTAACAAAACTATGGATCTAACACAATTAAGTATAACTTTAGTAAGTATATTGTCATGATTGTAATAAATATTGCATATTATGATATTACCCAATAGGAGTTGAATCAACTTTAACATGGAAACTGAACAAATTAAATTAGAATTACTTCAACATAATCTTGATTCTTGTCCTCATGTTTCCACAATTAGACGTGCATAAGTTGCTACCCAATCTGACTTGAAAGGGGGTCTATCTTTCTCTATATGAAGCGAGTAGTAGACCTTCATTCATAGCGTGGTCATTTCCACACAGTATATTTGTATAGAAATTGTTACCATCCTAACATTATCAAAAAGAAATTGCAAATCAGTCCCAAGTATATTTCTACCATATACAAGTATAAAAAACCATGCTAATATTTCAAGCATACTAACATTTCAACCAAATCTCTTAGTAATGCCAACATATATCCCTAAACCTAGACAAAGTAGTATGTGAAGTTAATAGACAATATATAGCCATAAATCGAGACAAAAATGACAAAATTTGTGTAATAAAAGTTCAAAATGTCAGTTTCATATTAACAATAATGACCAAACTTAAAACATGAGTGGATTAATACTGAAAGTGGCCTACACATAAATAAAATCTTCGCAACTTCAAATGGATAATGGCGCGACCACAAATTTGTATATAGTGTTCGAGCTGATATAGGCTCAAGTGCAAGCCTGTAGCATTAGTAATAAACCCAGTAAGTCGGGATCATCTCCACAGGGAAATAGGACGAATAAACGTAACGACGTTGGAAAGAATGAGAATCCTAGCTTTGACTCTAAAACAAAGAGAGATGATTTGGGAGATGAAACAAATACGACTATATGCAAATTTTAAAGTAACTACTAATGAAACTAAGCAGTAACAATATGCAACTACGATAATTAACTAAAATACTGATGATAAATGGACTAAACGTTTAACTATGAAATGAGAACAAGAGGTGGGATTACAATTCCCCACACCCTAGTAATTCACTTCGTAGGATACTAGATTCGGAATTAAGATTTTAAATGAACCTAGTCTTTATTAATCCTACATATTCCATATATGAGCGATCGTAGCCTGCACCATATGAAATCAAAGGCAAGAACAAAGCGGTGTTGCATTAACCGATACGCGCATCGCACTCTTAAGCATCCCGGTTACCTAGGGCAAACGAGATCAAAAGTCCTACGACGGTTGCAATAGTTACACAACACGATTCATCTAAAATTTTAATTCAAAAGTCTATTTCCCATTATCGTGAATTACATCGGGTGGGGTTCATGCACCCCAACCCTTAGAAAATTAGCTAGACATGGTTAACTTAGAGAAAAATAGGGTTTTTAAGAAATAGAACATTAAATCTTAAAAAACTAAATTAAAATAGAATTCGCAGATTCAAATCAACAATTAAACTACTAAGCAATTGAAAATTAAAGGCAAAGATGTTACTTGAATTACAGAAATTGAATTCAAACCCTTACAACAAAATCATCTTATGAAAAACTAGGGTTTTTTTACAACAAAAACCCTCTACTCCTAATTAGCTAGCCTAAAAAATTAAACTCCTATTATTATGTAACAAACTAGAATAAAAACCCTCGAAATTTGTAAGAGTTTGACCCAATTAAAACTCTGAGGAAAGAATAGAAAAATCTGAGAAAATCCAAGGCGGTCCGGACCCATCGGGCAGGCGGTCCGGATCCCCCCCATATTTGAAACAGGGATCCTCTAATAAAGGTGGTCCGGACCCTTTTTGAATAAAAGGTCCGGATCCCCTTCCTTTTCCATACAGTGACTTTTTGCCTAGGGCGGTCCGAACCCTTTTTAAATAAAAGATCCGGATCCCCTTCACTTTTCATACAAAACTTACTGGGGACCCGGTCCGGACCTCCTGCCTTTTTCATACAGGGATCTTCTTTTGGACTTTTCTCATCTTCAAATGCTCGTAATTTCTTCATCATAGCTCCGATTAAGGTGCCATTTTTTCTAGTGTTCTTGTAATTGAAATATCTTTAACTTTCCAGTTGGACCCTCCTCTGGAATAAGGATGCAAAATTACGAAACTGCCCTTTGAATTTCCTTCTTTGATTTATTTCGATGCTTTTCCAATTCCTTTCTTCCTCAATCCTTTAAATACCTGCAAAACTCATGAGAAATACACGAAATTAGATGTACTCATTAGAAGGAGTCATTATCAAGTAAATGCAATAATTCAATTCATTTTACGTTACTCGAGATGATAAAAATTCCTAAATTAAGAGGATAAATTCGAAAGAATTTGAGCCTAATAAAACCCCCCCTAACTTTGAACTTTGCGCGTCCCGAGCAATGTAAAAGAATTTAACTATGGATTAACTCTCAAAAATTTCATTTTATTCAGATAGAGTACCACTTTCTCGGGCAAACGATTGCATTTAGCATATGTAAGAAGCTTTTAAACCCCTAAGTTACCCTAGTAGGACGAGTTGTGTCTCATGAGGGTTTGCAGTGAATATACCCACAAAATTTGACTCAAAGAAAATTCAAAATAATCAAATATTGTCCAATTTAAATTTTCCAGAAAATAGTCACCATCAATTCACATTCACGAGTCTCAAATCAGAGTGTGTGCGAGCGAAGCCAGAAATTTAACCGCGAATTTCCACGGATTGACCATTACGTTACTTTTCCGAAAATTCGTTTTGATTCAAGTGCTCACGGAATGCTCTCACAAACAAATCACTTGGAAGTGTGGCTATTTTCTCTCGGTGTGCGTGATATAAAGAGTAAATGCAATGGAATCAAGTTCATGCACACAAATAGAAAGACAAAAATTTATGGTGAGAAGATCTCATCATCGGATTACAGTTACAAGGAAACAGAAACATTGCCTTTAGCTCACACCTTTAATCTCTTTTATTATCTTTTAGTGCTTTAGCTCTCCACGCGGTAACCAATTTCGCAATTTGGACTCGGTTAGGACTTTTCGGGTTTAAGGTGTATTTGGTAAAAGGAAATGGCTTGGGAAACTTGGAATTGAAAAATATTCTTAAACTTTCCATTGGTACTTATGCGGGCATTTGCTCATTTTTTCTTCTTTTTCTATTTTTTTTCACTTTTCTTTTCTTGCTATTTTTGTTGATAATTTTCTATTTTTTGTGCCCCTTTTTGTCGCACCATTAGGACTAAATTTCTCGATTTCCAATTTTCTCAATTCCAGGCTGTTTGGGTGTGTTTGGTTTGTCAAACGAAAAGGGAAAAAATTATTTGGCTCAAAATGGGTATCAAAAGGGTGATTTTCACAACTTTTTCTGGCTAATCTTTTTGCGTGACAAACGAGGGCCTACTTCATTGTCCAAATTATTAATTGCGTTACCATATGAGTCTTGAGGTACATTTTAGTTTAGAGATTCATTTAGCGCATTTTTCCATACAACATCTCACACATTTCCCGTAACCGATCAAAACAAGGGTATCAAGATCATCAATGATTCTTGTAAATGCTAAATCGAGCTTTTGAGTTAACCATTAACTCAGATTGATTTATAAACTCATAAAAAGGATAGGCTCGAATCCCACTGGGTTGGTTAATCTCCACACTTATTCGTTAAGTCGTCCATGTTCGCTCAATTTCCATCTGTGGTCAAGTTCGGCTTTGTGCATTATGTTTTTACAATTTGAGACCTTAAACCGAATTTTAATGATATTTTTGAAAAATTTAAATTCTATTTTATTTATTTATTTTGAAGAAAAATATTTTTGGTTTTTCAATTTTTTTGGAAATTTTGAAGTTTTCCCCAATCAAAAGGACTAAAATCTAAATAAGGAAAAATAAGAAGTACGGTAAATAAAATAAGCAAATATTTAAAATGCAAAAAGACACTAAATAACACTAACACATGACTCAATAATACAACAAAAATCACCTCATACGCGTCGGGGGTGCGACGACCTATCATCTCTCCACAAACTCACCTGACCCCATGAACGGGCTCCAACGCTCTTCTTGTATCTCCCATTTTCATATCATAAACCAATAATCGGAACAAGTTGGGACCTCGCCTATAGATTAGTGAAAGACCGGGAAACTCGTCGTGACTACTCGAAAAGGTATCCTCGTGATGCTTACTCAAACGTGGCCCGCGTGCACCGACTCGAACGTAACACCTAAGTTTCTTTCAATTTTTGGAATGCATGGGTCGGGCTCTAAGTCAGACGAAACACAACTTTTCTCCTCAATCACCTCCGGGACCTCAAGTGGTATGGGTAGACCTATAAAAAAACATGATAACCCATTAACACGACACGACCCGATACAAAATTATAAGTTAATGGGTTTACCTTTATTAGGTTTGGGTTATTATCGGGTTAACACGGTAGACCCGTTAACACTAACGGTTTGGATTTGGAAATTTACTTGTACCCGTTTTAACCTGTTTCTACCCGTTAATCTACTATAGGGTCACCCAACCCGTATCCGATAAGAATAACCATTAAAGCCCATTATTTCTAAATCCTTTAAGACTCACGAGTACTATAGGATCACCCAACCTATATCCAATAAGAATTACAATTCAAACCCATTATTTTTAAACTTTTAAATACTAACGGGTACAATAGGGTCACCCAAACCATTACCCATTTAGACCCAAACCGATTCGTTAATATTAGCGGGTGGTAACGGTTCGGGTCGTGTACCCATTAATATTAACGGTTCGTGTTTGGGTATTATCATTAGACCCGTTAGCCTTAACGGGCCGTGTATGGGTTAAGGATGTTTTGACTCGTAACCCGTACACGACCCAAACCGACCCGTTGACATGTCTAGGTATGGGTGGATGGTCACAAAGAAGGAATTCATCGATTTTATCTTTACATTCGCTTTCTTCTAAGTGACTACAAGATCCCAATAGGGATTGGACTTCAACAGTAAGGCTCCCATCCATCGGCCCGAATTCTTTTTCAAAGTCTTCAAGACTTATATCTCCTAATTCGCTATCTCGAGAGTGTTTTGAACATTCTGTTTCTCTCTCTTCTGAAGACTTTTGTGATGTGGAGGGATGGTCATTACGAAGGAATTCATCTATTGTATCTTGCCATTCGCCTTCATCCAAGTAATTAAATGAGTCCAATAAAGGTTGGACTTCTACATTCAAGCTCTCATCTTCTTGCCCAAATTCTTTTTCAAAATCTTCCATGCTCACGTCCCCTAACTCTCTCTTTCTAGTAATGCCTATGTCCTCGCTTACTCGCCCAATCTCTACCTCCACTATTTTTTTCTCCTCAAACCACTATCTCTCGCTCTCAATCACGTTTACTACACACACCTCCCCCGCTTTTCTCTCATCGTCAAAGCTATCGCTCTTACTTGATGAAATAAGGCACATCCCTAACGGCTCTCGCTTGTGGGACCTCTCATTCTCGTGTGCTTCCTTGATAAGATCCGTTTCTCACGGTTTGCTTTCGTCACCCTCGTTCTTAATGTTATTAAAGATATTTGTCTCGAAGGTCATGTTCCCAAATGTTAATTGCATTCGCCCACTTCGAGTATTGATGAGTGCATTAGCCGTAGATAAAAATGGGCGACCCAGGATGACGGGAACATGATTGCTCAGGATAATGAATGGCTCCTCATCCCAAATAACAAAATCCATCAAGAAGTAGAAAGTGTCAATTAGGACGATCACATCTTCGACAATTCCCCGAGGCATTTTCATGGAGCGATCCGCGAGTTGGAGAGTCATATTTATGGGCTTGAGGGACCTCAAATGAAGTTGCTTATAAATTGAATAGGGGAGAATGTTAACACTTGCCCTTAAATTTATTAGAGCTCTTTTTATTCGATTCTTTCCCATGATGTACGAGATGATGGGTTCACCCGGATCTTTATATTTTAGTGGAATATCACTTAGCAACACGGAGCTGACGTTCTGTGGTAGACACACGTTCTTTTTGACCTTTAGCCTTTTTTTCACCGTGAGTAAGTCCTTAATGAATTTTGCATAAGCTAGAATTTGCTTGATGGCATCGAGGAAAGGTAAATTTAACTTAACTTGCTTAAGAACGTATAAGATATCGTCCCGGGAGGTCTCTTTGGATTGAAGGATCAACCTTTGAGGATATGGGGATGCACTCGGAGGTTTCACCACCACTTTAGGCTCTCTTCTGTCGTCATTACTACTCTTTTTCTTGGAGACATCTTCGGCCTCTTTTGTGCCGGTTGAAATTCCTTTTCATTTTTATCATCGTGTAGAAGAGGTGAAAGGTCAACTACTCTCCTATTACGCAGAGTGGTAATTGCACTACATTGCTCAAGATGTGCCTGAGATGTAGAGCTAACACTTGATTGATCTTGTGGTGGTCTTTTCCCTTGGGACGGGAACTTACCTTTCTCTTTGATACTTAACGCCGATTGCAACTTGGAGATGTTCGCATTTATGTTAGGGAGCATGCAATCATATCTAGCATTGGTTGTACTTTGGGAGTTCATAAATTGGTTTATTGCATCCTCGAGGTTCCTCCGCGGTGGAGTAATATATGGAGTTGGAGGAGGTGGTGCTTGCTGAAATTGAGGAGGAGGTGGAGGTGGAACAACCTGTGAATGTGGGTTCATCGCAGCTTGTGGTTATTCGTAGTTAAAACCAGTATGATTTCTCTATGAAGGGTTGTACGAGTTCCCATGCGGGGCGTTAAAATTTTCCTTAAATCCTCCTATAGCATCCACCTGCTCGGTGTGCATGGCTTTATAGGCAAAAATCGTCGGAAATGACCTTTTCTTTCGCGACACGATTGGATCTGGAGATATCTCTCAACTGGATATCAAGTAAATCTTTCATATCTCTCTGAAACTGATCAAATCGACAGTTTAATATGGTATTACTATCCAATTGGAATAAACCGGATGCATTAGGCGTAGTCAATACTTGTCTGGGTCGAATTTGGGTATTAGGATCGGATGAGTCCCATGCTTGACTAGTCTCTGCGACATACTTAAGATGGGCCTCGACATCGATGGAGTCTAAGTCCCAACAAGGTCTTTCACACATTATTTACACAAGTTGTTTGGAATCCACTGTCAACCCATTATGGAAGAAAGAGATCAAGTGGTGTTTTTTAGAACCATGATGGGGGCATGCGCTTACCAACTCTTGGAAACGTTCCTAACACTTGTAAAAGGGCTCACTATCTCGTTGTCAAAAACCTTGTATTTGAGTCTTGGCAGAGTTGGTCTTGTGCGGTGGGTAGAATTTTGAGATAAATTTGGATTGCATATCCCTCCAGGAAATAACAGAGTTCGGGGGTAGAGACCATAGACAGGTCTTGGCTTCATCCTTTAAGGAAAAAGGGAAAAGCTTTAGGCGAACGACATCCTGCGTGCAAGCTTGGTCACTAAATGTGTCGCACGCCTCTTCGAACTCTCTTATATTTTGGTATGGTTTCTTCGAATCCATGCAATGGAAAGTAGGGAGAATCTGTATCATCCCATTTCGAAAGTGGAATTGACTGGCATTATATGGGAGTAAAATACAACCAGGGGTGACTGTTCGTTCTGGAAAGAGTAAGTCTTTCATGTGACGATAAAGTGGATGTATCTCTCGAGTGCCGAAACTAGCGATATCAGACATCGCTCTCTCTTCAAGTGACTCGGGATACTCACTCGGTGTCCTAGATGTGTGACTCAAGGATTGACTCAGGGTGTAACTAGCAATAGAGTTCTCAGGGGTAGGAGGTGGAACCCAAAACTGTGGAACGCGAGGCGTGTGGGGACTGTCAGAGTTATACTCAACGATTGGATTTTCGTGTATTCGGGTTGGAGTATTTTGAGGAGTTTGAGTTTCTTTAGGATTTTGCATTAAAAGCTTGTGACAGATAATTTTTTATTTTTAATTATTATTGTTATTTTTTTAAAATTTTTTGAATTTTTGGTCTAAGCTTTAGATTGACTCGATCTAACCTAAGTCTACCTAATTCCTCGGCAATAGCGCCAAAAACTTGATGTGACGACAAATGTGTATCTAGTGTTCGTGCTGATATAGGCTCAAGTGCAAGTGTGTCGCATTAGTAATAAACTCGATAAGTCGGGATCATCTCCACAGGGAAATATGATGAATAAACGTAACAACGTTGGAAAGAATGAGAATCCTAGCTTTGACTTTAAAATAAACGAAAGATGATTTGGGAGATGAAACAAATACGACTATATGAAAATTTTAAAGTAACTACTAATGAAACTAAGTAGTAACAATATACAACTATGATAATTAACTAAAATACTGATGATAAATGGACTAAACATTTAACTAGGAAATGAGAACAAGAGGTTGGATTACAATCCCCCACACCCTAGTAATTCACTTCGTAGGATACTAGATTCGGAATTAAGATTTTAAACGAACCCCATCTTTATTAATCCTAAGCATTCCATATATGAGGGATCGTAGCCCGCTCCATATGAAATCAAAGGCAAGAACAAAGCGGTGTCGCATTAACCGATACGCGCATCACAATCTTAAGTATCCCGATTACCTAGGGCAAAAGATATCAAAAGTCCTACGGAGGTTGCAACAGTTACGCAACACGATTAATCTAAGATTTTAATTCAAAAGTCTATTTCCCAATATCGTGAATTACATCGGGTGGGGTTCATGCACCCCAACCCTTAGAAAATTAGCTAGACATGGTTAACTTAGAGAAAAACAGGGCTTTTAAGAAACAAAACATTAAATCTTAATAAACTAAATGAAAAGAGAATTCGCAGATTCAAATCAATAATTAAACTACTAAGCAACTGAAAATTAAAGGCAAAGATATTACTTGAATTGCATAAATTAAATTCAAACCCTTACAGCAAAATCTTCTTATGAAAAACTAGGGTTTTTTTACTACAAAAACCCTGTACTCCTAATTAGCTAGCCTAAAAAATCGAACTCCTATTATTATGTAACAAACTAGAATAAAAAACCCCAAAATTTACAAGAGTTTGACCCATTTAAAACTCTGAGAAAAGAATAGAAAAATCTGAGAAAATCCAAGGCGGTCCGGACCCATCGGGCAGGGCGGTCGGATCCCCCCATATTTCAAACAGGGATCCTCTAACAAAGGCGGTCCGGACCCTTTTTGAATAAAAGGTTCGGATCCCCTTCTTTTTCCATACAGGGACTTTTTGCCTAGGGCGGTCCAGACCCTTTTTGAATAAAAGGTTCGGATCCCCTTCACTTTTCATACAGAACTTACTGGGGACCTGGTCCGGACCCTTTTTTGGGCGGTCCGGACCTCCTGCCTTTTTCATACGGGGATCTTCTTTTGGACTTTTCTCATCTTCAAATGCTTGTAAATTCTTCATCGTAGCTCCGATTGAGGTGCCATTTTTTCCACTATTCTTGTAATTGAAATCTCTTCAACTTTCCTGTTGGACCCTCCTCCGGAATAAGGCTATAAAATTACAAAACTGCCCTTTGACTTTCCTTCTTTGATTTCTTTCGATGCTTTTTCATTTTCTTTCTTCCTCAATCGTTTAAATACCTGCAAAACTTATGAAAAATACACGAAACTAGATGTACTCGTTAGAAGGAGTGATTATCAAGGAAATGTGATAATTCAATTCATTTTACGTTATTCGAGATGATAAAAATCCCTAAATTAAGGGGATAAATTCGGAAGAATTTGAGCCTAATGAGATAATCATAAAAATAAAATAAAATTCCTACATAAAAGAATAAAATAAAAAGTGTTTATGCTCAGTGAATATATCAAAAATATAATGGCATATACTTTTTCTACCATGAAAAATTCATAATCAAAATGCGAGTTTCAAGAGTTTTTAAGCGTAATACCTTTCAAGTACCATACAAGAAATCTAATCTGAGGAAACATTAACCAATAGCAGTATAGAGGTTAGAATAAGTTCAAACTAAAATTAAATCACACACTTTTTAAATCAACAAACATTTAGAGAGAATGAGAACCCAAAACATTATATCTGAAGTACGTATTAGATCTTAACCAAGAACATTAGATATCATACATGATAGCTTTGGGTAAAATATATTAGATCTGAAGTACCAAAGTAAAACATAAATTCGCAAGTGAATAACCACCGCATGTCAAAATAAAGTGGAATACATCAATAAAATGTAACTTCCTTAAACTAAAGCATAAAATCTAAAACTTACGAAGTTTTCATAATTTTACATGAACATAGCTCAAGTGGATTAACTCTTGGCAATTAAAGCCAACTTCTACAACAACCAATGAAAGTGGAAATGCATCATTTGCAGGCAATCGAAGAAAAAAACTCGAAAAATAAAGTCAATAGGGCTTTTAAAAGAATCGACATTAAACCTAAAATCAAAATGTATGAAGGGAAAAACCTAATATATACCTAATGAGCCAAATACATGTTTTTAACTCTCCCATTTTTCAAGAAAATCGTAACTCTCTAATTTTCTGAACACCAAATCCCCCAAAAAAACTTGTTTTAAATTTCCTAAAAATCGAATCCTTGATTTTCCCCCCAATTAAATTGAAATCAAGAACATAAATAGATAGCAACGAAGCGTATACCTGTGATTCGGAGTGTGAAATCAGTTAGTGGAGATACGATTGTGGATTTAGTGAGAGAGAGAGAGTGAGGCATAGTTTCATAATGGTGGGTTTGGAGAGAGAGAAAGATATTATGAATTTGTTAAAGTGAAATGGATTTTCTCTCTGGGAGGGATACCTGAAATGTTTAGGCGGGATAATTAATTTGGAGAGTTAATCTCGGCCCTTAATTTGGTAAGGGGAGATGTGGTCAAATCTCAACTTTTATTGTGCTTTTAAATTTTTGGAAATTTAAAAACCATGCTCCTTTATTATGTCTTAGAAAGATCATG
This sequence comes from Sambucus nigra, assembly GCA_949130495.1. Lineage (NCBI taxonomy): Eukaryota > Viridiplantae > Streptophyta > Magnoliopsida > Dipsacales > Adoxaceae > Sambucus > Sambucus nigra. The sequence goes on along the minus strand of OX422213.1, from coordinate 23,438,408 downwards.
TGTCCCCCAAGCCAAAATATATCCACCTGAGACAGTCCACCCTCACCACCCACTGGACTAATCCTCGTCCTCATCATCGTCAAATCTCATATCATGCATTGTTTGAAGAACACAAATCTTTCTACTAAGATCAATTCTCCTTCCAAGGCTCACAAACTTACGCTCATTATAAGAGTGGAGTGCCTCATATGCGGTGGTTTGAACCTCAACATTCCAATTAAGCTCACGTGTGAACCTGGTCAGCTCAGTGATGTTTGAACAAAGTAGTTTTATCATCCGTCCCATGATGCGGTCAAGTTGATCCGTAAAAAAGATGTTGTTGCGAAGGGTAAAAAAAATGAGTGTTTTCTGAATTTATAATCTCGATTCGCTGACACAAACCATAAGGCTTTGAGGATGTGAGAGATTTGGTTGAAATGAAAAGTGTTTCACAAGTCGCGACCAAACCAAATATTTTTCTCACTTAAAAATATTACTTAGCTGAGGCGAGTATAATTTTTCATGGGTCGTGCATAATGCAAGAACTTTGAAGTCCTTTGTGTTAGTTGTAGTGACCTGTTGTATTCGTGGGTCGAGCTTTACTTTGATAAGGCGATGCTCATTTTTGGAGGATGCACTACGAAATAGATTTTGAATGTTTGAAATCAAAAGAAAATTTACCAGGTACAATGTAACCATTTATATTAAGGTCTATCTCGTAACGCCTCCTATTTTCCCACGTATAGTTGATCAATCTGACACACCCAAGATAAGGGAGAGATATACAACTTATATCATTCTTAGGATCAATATAAATATAGATGATGGTAAATAAAAAGTAACCATAACATTGTAATGATAATAAACAACAATATGAAAAACTGAACTCAGATAAAATAAAACTCCAATGAAACTGAATCCATTATAATAAACTTCCTTTGTACAATAGTCTCAATTGACATATAAATACAACACCTTGCTTCATAAATAAACACGTGGATACAAGTACTAGAAAGCCAACTAAAATTAAACAACAACTCCTTCTCTAAGGATAATGAACTGGATCTTTAATAACTCCAAGTTTGACTGCTTAGTCCTAACTAAGAGGATTGATATGAGGTTCCCAACCCCCGTGAATGTGGGAGAAGTGTTTGGGGACCAGAAAAATACAAGGAGTGTTACAACCCTTCCATGATAGAAAATAAAAGGTCACTTAAGATCGTCCAAGGCTTGCTTGAGGTCCTAAAAAGTTTACAAATAATTGTTACTGCCCCTGCAGAGATCCTGCCTCTTCCGAATGAAATTCACAAAATCCCATTAGAGAGGTTGGGAATAGAGCTAACGGATGTGGATACTCTAGATCCACGAGATGAAAAGAAGGAACAAAGTGGTGAGCCAACTGAAGCTATAATCACCATTATCATCCATGAAGAGGATCCCATTAAGGTCATCCAAATTGGGGCGAGTCTAATCTCTTCTATTAGAGAAGTGATAACCCAGTTATTAAAAGTAAACAAGGATTTGTTTGCCTGGAATCACTGAGACATGATCGAGGTAGATCCTAAAGTTATGGTCCACCACCTTAGTGTGGAGCCAAACCATAGGCTTGTTTGCTATAAGAAGACGTTTTTGGCCCTAAAAGGAACACCGATGCTGCTGAGGAGGTTGACAAGATCTTAATGGCCAATTCCATTAAAGAAATGCAATATCAATAGTGGCTTTCAACGTGGTGCCATTGCCCAAAGACAACAAGAAATATTGAATGTGTGTTGATTTCACTGATCTCAATAAGGGAAGTCCTAAAGATTTCTGTCCTATGCCTCACATTGACACTTGGTAAACTCAACTGCTAGTCACGATATCTTCACCATCATGGATGCATACTTTAGGTATAATTAAATCACAATGGCTCCCGTGGATGAAGAAAATACCTCATTTATCACGGACAAAGGTACTTACTACTATGAAGTTACGCCCTTTTAGACTGAAGAATGCAAGTTCAACCTATCCGAGGGTGGTTAAATCTATCTTTAAAGACCTCATCGATACATCCATGGAAGTCTATGATAGGTCTCGAATATTGTATATTATCGCCCTTTATTCTTATGCTTTCTGGTGCAATTGTGTCTGTTAAATCCTACTTTTAAGTCAATTATTTTCTAACCGTGGTTATATATATATATATATATATATATATATATATATATATATATATATATATATATATATATATATATATATATTGTAAGAACCAGGAATTTCTTAACCCTAATTTACCTACGACCTTGATTTAGCATATTTCCTCTTCAGAATGTGTAAAACCAAAAGTCTTCTAAAGAGGAAATATGATATTTTTGAAAACCTACAACTTTGTTATATTAACTTAGACCCTTTGAAGTTTTAATAAATTACAAAAGAGCCCCTAAAATTTTCAAGTAAGATAACTTGAGATATATTTAATCCCTAAATCCCAACTTTACATCAAATTAATCCTTTAGACCTAAATTAACATAAAATTTTAGTTTCAACCCTAAAAACTTTCTGAAGTTAACAAAACACCCTATACTTTACAAAAAGTTTACTTTTAAGACTATAAAAGCAAATATACAAACAATGAAGGACTAAATTCAAAACCTTCTTGAATTAAACTTCAACCCCTATCCACATGCTGCCCCACATCAACATAAGAAGTTAAAACCACATGAAAACCCACCCCCATGAACCCATGTGCACCCCATTTATCCATAACTAAAACCTCGCCTAAACTGATTCTAATCCACCTCCCTTTAGCTCCAATCAAATCCTATCATGAAATAGTATAAATACCCCTCGACCCAACCAGTAAAAGCTCACCCCACAATTAAGTTTCAAATCTCAAAATTTCTCCTAATTCAGGTACCTTATCTTTTTATGCTTCATTTTTAAATCTTTCAATTCCATTAGATTTCTGCATAGTTAATATAGTTAGAACACTCATAATATGCAAGCTTTTATGTGTAGAATAGCCTAGGATAGTAAAAATCAGTTGGAACACCATTAAACCTTGAGCTTTAACGGTGAAATTCGATATACTGTCTTAAACTTTGAATTGAATTTGAATTCATATATAACTTAATTCTAACCTAAAGATCTCGAGTGTAATGGTTAAAATTCAAGAATGTTCAAGTAGAGCTCAAATCGATCCAAAGTGTATTTTGAACTCAAAAATTGAAAATTCAAAATTCTCCATGTACAATCCATATTAATTCTTGAAATCAAAACCAAACTACTCCCCCATATAGTAGAAACCAAACCCAATTCATAAGCAACCTTACCATACTCTAGAAATCAATAGAAATCAGGTCAAATTTCCAGGAAAAAAGACACAGTTTTAAAACTTGAGTTACACTGAATATCAATCCATAAAACTTATATATTTGGATTCCTCATGAAAGATTAGGTTAAGTTTGTTAAGGAATCATCTCAAATGGTACATCAACGAAAGAGAAAACCTTGGTAAAAAATTGAAACCTTAAAAAGTCAAAATCGAGAGGCTGAAGATGAGGACTTTTTTCAGTAACAATGAGCACGAGCGTGAGGGCGCGTGGCCAATCAGGAAATTTTGATTTTTTTCTCAAAATATTTATTTAATTTTTCTGATCAAAACGGCATAAGTTAAGACCATCTTTGGATATTCCTAGCTCAAGTTATGTCAAAACAAGGTTTTTACTTAAAGAAAATTTTTCAAAATTACTAATTAACACCTATAAACTTTTCCAACTTATGAGTTTAATCCCCAAAATTTTCCCATACATACATCAAACTATTTGAATATAAAACTCTCTTGCACCAAAGTTCAATAATGAGCTTAAGTTCAATATTTTAAAGTCCCAATATAATTACAAATAATCCCCCGAAACTTTAAAAAAGATAGTTTTAATACAAAAAAAAACTGATTAAATCCCAAATATTTATATACCACACATTGTATAACATAAGATCAAGCCCCAGTTCTTTCAAATATCCTAGTATGATATCAAGCCAACTGAATAGCAAGCAAGTAGGTTTTTTCTACTTTTTCAGTATTATACTTTGCATATTTGAAATACTGAAGTTGATATCACTATGTGACAATCACCTTTACTCTTAGTGTGTGCATGTTATTATACTGCCATACTATTTATTTTGTTAACCATCATCAACATTTGAATTTATCACCAGTATTTAAACTTAAGGATCAATTTTAACCCTTCTCATCTAATAACTAACATCATGTACCTTATTGATTCAATTCACCCTAGCAGTTTGTGCCCTTTTTACTATAAGCATTAATATTAACTAGGAAGTAAACTGACGTGTTATCTCACGAAACTTTCTACTTGACCTACTGGTCTCAGATGATTGAGAGTCATGATTTTGATATATACGTATGAGTGCCACTTTGATTGTGTGCATAACAAGTTACTTTTTCCCAAACATTTTGGGTTGACTGATTATTATTATGAGTTAACTGATGGCTTAACTACTTCTATTCCCTTTAGTGAACTAGTAAGAATCAAATTATTAGTTCAGAACTCTTTTACTTTCATTACATGATCCTAAATAAATTAGTAATGAATCGTATTTCTTAAACAGGCTAATCAATATGGAATTATGAGTTCCAAGATTTTGATGTTTTCACAACCTGGTAAATATGGAATTATTAGTTTATTGTTGTCAACGTGTTAAACACCGATTCTATGCACACTACAACTCTCATTTATATCTATATCATTGTTATAGGATGGTAGAACCTGCTTAGCATATTTGTGCTAATTCCTTCCTTCTTTAGATGCGCCAGGAGAAAGAGGAAAGTATCTCTTCCATACTAGAGATAAAAACCGATCACCTGGTTGTGTATGTGACCGTGTGGGCAGAGATTAAACCAGATGGGAGCAAGGAGTGGCGCTTTTCATTTTTATTATTGTGTGCACTAAAATGTGTAACTCACCCATGTGGTGGTCCCTATGTAAATATATTAATAATGAAAAAAGTTAAGTTATTCTGCCTTAGCTTTAATCCATTGCTTTATGTGTACTTGTTCTTCATTCATACTGACGTGATTTTAAAAGTGTCTCTAGTGCATGCTTATATCGGCTCAAGTGTAGGTCGGTCGAATAAGTAATAATTCGAGCAAGTCAAGTATCGAATACAGGGAATAGGACGTAAGACGTGATGACTAATAGGGAAGGTAAATAATCTTACGTTTGATTATAGAAAATAAGGAAAAGATGATTATTTTGAGGCCTTTTAATTAACTAAAGCAAACTAATTAAACTAGTGAATTAACTACGCATGCAATAACAACTAAATGGTTTTAAATAAAATATGAAAAAAGGGGATTGGAGTACACTCCCCCGCACCATCAGTAAATTCGTTGGATATAAAAGGTTCAAAAATTATATTGATAATTCGAAGAAAACATTAAACCTTTCAAAGAATTAACTATATGAGGATTTAACTCCGCACAATAATTAATCAATAATAAATTTAAAGTGAATGATTAGATTGTCGGTGCGCATATTATACTCTAAAATACATCGGTTACCTAGGGCAAACGAGGTTAAGATATCTATAATATGTGTTTCCACAAAATATCAAGCCTTCAAATTTTCTCCATATTTCAATTTTATACCCAACTCCTCACCTAGGTTGGGTTCATGTGCCCCAACCCACTACAAAGCTAGCCGGACATGGTGTAATTACTAGAAGATTTGATTTCTACATTGCATGTAATAAAAACCATAATGAAACTATATCTAAACATGCATGAGGGTCTTGGAATTCCAAAAAATAAACAAAACATGCAACGAATACTCACTTCAAGGACAAGGTAGGGAAAGATAAACTTTATTAATGAAAACCTTAAGAATTAATCCATGAAAGTATTTTTTTGATGAAGAAATTGAAAACTAGGGTTCTTGAGTCTTTTCCCTCTATTTCTCTATGAAAAACTAATTAAACTAAGTCTATTCTCAAGCAATTACAATACATTGTCTTTTTGAGAGGAGTCCTACCCTCAATATAACTCTTAGAACCAAATAGCACATAAATAAATTATCGCGTGTGATACGACGCAAATATTGCGTATTTCATCCCTCGAACCTATGCATTTTAGCCCCTCGGGTGCCTTAATCTCTATATTTAAGCCCGTTACCCAAAAAACCTCGGTTTATATTGTTAACATGCTATATGAGGTATAATTGGGCTTTTGTAGGTATTTAGGTACTAAGTATGAAGTTCGGACGCATTCCGCTCAAATTCCGTACGCAATCGCATGTTCAAGGGCAATTCAGTCAATTCATAATTTGAGCATCTGGCCCAACATCTTCATAGAAGCTGTATCCCTCCTCACAAGCTTTGTGTGGCTGTGAATGGTGCTCGATTCTGATTTAGAACGAAGAAGTTACGGCGATTTTAGCGGAGGGGAAACCAAACACACCAAAGCAGGGGGAAGAGTTGCAGACCAGTAGCCATCGATCAATCGATCAAAAGGGTCGATCGATCAATCCTTCAGTTTTTCCCTCAAGCTAAGACAGTGGCCTGTTATTTTTACCATCGATCGATCGATCAAAGGGATCGATCGATCGATGCCCTGTTTTCAGCTGATATTTTTCCTTTTCTTTTCTTTTTCCTTTTCTTTTCTAATTTTATTCCTTTTACTATATAAAGGAATTTTGTTGTAAAAACAAAAATAATTCGTTTTAGAAGATAGTTTAGCTTAGGGTTTGGGGTTTTTAAGAGTTCTTCTTCATTTCTTCTTGGATTGACACCCTTTTTGGTTTGTAAGTTGACTATTCATTCACCCTCTCCATTAATATAGTTGTATTTCCTTATTTCTTGCTTTGTAATTAGGCTTACATGCTTTGATTTAGTTTCTTTCCAGTGTAGTTTTATTGTGTTTATTTACCGCTTTCCTTTACCACGTTTTTAATATGCTTTCTAGCTAATTTAGTCTTAGTTGTGCCGGATTGAACTCATTTCGGCTTGACATGTTGCTTTGCTTTAGTGATGGAGTTTACGGGTCTATTTCGGGTGCGTTGTCCTAGTTATTACGTTTAGGGGATTTGACGGGTCATATCATGTATGTTCCGTACTTACGACCTTGCGTGCGTAATTTTTGGGATATTTGTTGACGCCAAAATCGGAGTAGGCATTTATGCGAATTTAGGGGCGTGACAACCCTTGGTTCAATTAACTGTCGAAATCAGACACATTTGTAATAACTCGTCGACCCATGTAACCATTTTATACTAATTAACTCAGGTGAGGGATATTCAACGCAACCTATAGTTTTTACTCGCTTTCTTAATCTAGCTTCATTTTCCCACGCCTAGATTAATCTTTCCCTTTTATGCATATTTTCCTTTTTAGTTTGTAATACACCTTTTTCCCTTTTATTTCTGAAGTATTAAATCCTATAAATTCTAGCAACTCGTCTCTGTGCATTTTCGATATCCGACTTACCGCTATACTTGTATCGCAAGTGTAGTCGTAATTTAACGTTTTGTATTATCGCGGTGAAACAAAAACAACGATTGTGTTATTACACGAACACACCTTTCACGCGCTGATCAGCGTGTCAGGTCCCCCGAACTGATTTGGGTGTACCTATGAACCGATTCGACTCCAAACCGGTTTGGAATGTGGTTCGATTTTTCAAACTGCCATGGTTGCTTATTCTTTTCTTTTCTTTGCTTTGGATTTCTTCTTTAATTTTTAGACTTGCATAATTTCTTCATCATATCTCAGATTGAGGTGCCGTTTCTTCCAATATTTTTATATCTTCATCTTCTTCAACTTTCTAGTTGGTCCTACTACCAGACTATGGCCGTAAAATTACCAAAATTCCCTTCAATTCTTCGTTTCTTGGATTTCTTTCTTTGTTTGATTTCTCTTGCGCGTTAACTTGCATGAAATACCTGTAAAACACATAAGAGATACACAGAACATGAAATACTTTCCAAGGAGTGTTATTATCATAGACATGAGACAAATCCAAGTTAATTACAATTCACGGGATCATAATGTAACACCCTGTAATTTTATTGATTTTTATATTGAGAATTAATTATGATTAATTAAATTATATTTGGAAAACTAATCCAGTAAAATAAATATTATTAGTGATATAAGGGTTAATATTTATTTATATTGAATATTACTTTGTGAATGACTAATAATAATGATAAAGAAATATTATAATTGTCGCGAGAAAAAGATACGGCAGTTATGGTAAATTTAGTCAGGACGCCCTTGTTAGTCGTGTCGAGACTTAATTTGAAAAATAAAATATATTTTCACTTTTGATATTCTATATGGTCATTTCGAGTGCGCTAGTGTGTTTGAAAGGGTCGAAATATTCAGAAAAGTCTACCCGGGAGTTTAGTTTGGGTCCCGAGGCACTTTTAGGCAAAATCGGCACCTCGCAGGGGTATTTCGATATTTTAAAATTTTGGAGATATTAAACCCACGAAAATTAGAGGATTATATCTCGGGTTGGACGACATACATCTTGGTTGGTCCCACCACCACTAGAGATTGGACATATATATAATATTTCTTCTAAAAAAGAGATTCTTATATATCCATTTTCTATTATTATTTAAATAGCTGCAAGACCAAAACGGGGTGCAAAGAACCGAAAGCCCTTCTTTGAAGTTCCTCCCAGATACATGGCTTACATACCCGGCTCAACATTCTTGGAAAACAATCGAATCGAGGGTCCGGAGGATAATTGGCCATTCAATCTTGTGAACTAATCGAGACCGAAATTGGAGAAAGAGAACGCTTATATTCCTATGATGAATGCGCTAACTATGGATATGATGCCGGAAATAGACCGATTTTATATCACCCTTCAATTCGAATTAGCAAAAGCAATGTCTCCTTGCATAATATGGATTCCAAACATTCATGATCTGGATGTGAATGAGTCGAATTACTTCTCCCTCGGTCTATTAGTAGCCCAATAGACTGGACTTAGTGCGGTGAGGTAACTTAGGATGATTAAACCGTACCTGATGACTTTCGGACTTTCTTGCAGGCTTGACTTCTTGACTTTTTTACTTTCAACCATTTGCCATGCTCAACGATGGGGTTCTTTGATCGAAAGGGCAGGGACATCTCTGGGGTAAAGACTAGGAGCCTAGCTAGGTCCCTTGTCACTAATCCGAATCCACCGTGAGAGGGGCTGATTGGGATTGTTTGAGCAATTCACGTAATCGTTGACCTCTTGCCAATTGATTCTGAGTAGCTTTATCGAGATCAGAAGAAAATTGTGCAAAGGCTTCTAATTCTGCGAATTGCGCCAGTTCCAATTTTAATTTGCCAGCTACTTGTTTCATGGCTTTAATTTGAGCTGCAGATCCCACTCTGGAAACGGAGATACCAACATTAATCGCAGGTCGGATTCCAGAATTGAATAGATCGGCAGATAAGAATATTTGTCCATCAGTAATCGAAATTACATTAGTCGGAATACAAGCCGATCACGTTTAGTTAACTGATGGACAAATATATTCAGGAATATCAATGAACCCGATTATTGCAATTGCTCAGGATACCCTTTTTTAGCTTCTAGGGTCTATTTCTTAGTTCAAGATCCCTCTTACTAACTGGAATCAAAGAATTAGTAGATCTGTTCCGCCCAAAATGGGAATGGACTAGGGTTATGAACTTATAATCTATAATCTGATGATCGAGTCGATTCCATGATTATAAGTTCATTCCATACCGGACCAGACCGGAATAGGGTTATACACATTCTCATTATGAGAAGGGGTCATTTGAGCGTCACTTCGCGCTTCGCCCACCCTATCTATCCGCGCGCTGGCAGGTAGGGGCTTCTCTATGTGATTCGCTACGCTTGCTTGCGCCTATCGGCGGATTCTATTGCCTGCCGGTTAGCGAAACTTTTCCGGTAGTACGAATCGCTACGCTTCGCCTGTTTCTATATGATAATATGCACCTTGGTTGCTGCGCTCTTGTACCAGTATTTCCTATCTGAAGATTGTTTTCACAAGCATGAGAATCTGTTCAAGGGGAGTGTAAGATATTGGTCCGATCGCCGCATGAATGCTCTAGCCTTTGCAGTTTTAGGAAGCAAAGTTTTCCCAGGGAAGGACAATTATTTGGATTGTCGCATGGGTCCTATCTTGGACAAAATGGATGACCACCACACACTTGTACCAATGATCCCGGGAGAAGTGATGCGATCACGATCCTTCTGCTCCACTCGGCGACGAGCCTTCTTCTTTGGTTGTGCAGCATTACTCCAAGTTTGGTTCCTTGAGCACCTCACAGAGTTTAGATCCATCCGCACGAACGGATACTACACATGAAAGGAATTGGTATTATCAATTACCAAACCAAAGGGAGAGTCACAGGAGGACGAATGAGAGTTGTCCCTAGGGTTCCAAGGCCAAAAACCACCTTCTTGCACCACCACCGCCACCGGATTATAGATCGGGAGGAGGAGAACACAAATCCCACCACTGATTCTTCAGAAACCAGAATTCCACATTAAGGCAAGTGTTCATCTTGCTAACTTTTGATTTGATATACCATTCATGTTAGAATAGGATGATTTCTTATGAAACTTATGAACTTTGATCTTAAAATTGGAGATATAATTCATATTCTTGGGTAAGAATGATAATATATTTGATCCCATATATATGTAGATGGATTTTGATGAGAAATATCATGAAATTTAGGAAGAAATCTGAAATTATATTGAGGTTCTTGGACAAGAATAATAATCTAGGGTTTTTAGAAATAAATCTTGATTAAATCAGATTTTGGGTTGTTCTGTAATGATTTAATGATTCTAATACGTTAAAAATCATTGATACATGTTACTATAATGTTAGAGACCTTTTGTTGGGAGTTTGGGATAGTGTAATATTGGTTTGGAGGTTTAACAATGGAGGATTCCCGTAACAGTGTAGGGAAGTAGATGATAACTGCTATAGTGAATCGATTCGGACCAAGGATGAATCTATTTGGTTTTCCAAATTGACACAATTTTTTCCCTTTTTGCTTAGAACTCATGGGAAACGATTGGGTTGACATTTGAGTTAATTTTAAAATACTAATGAGAGATATTCTAATTATCAGTAGGTTAATGTTGAGTTTGAGGTTAGTCATACGAGGAAAGCATAAGGCTAAAATTGATTAAGCTTAAAGGGTTATTAAAGCTTATTCTGATAATGATTTATTGTTATGGAAAATTAAGGTAACGTAGGACCGAAACCGATAAACTTTGAGTGAGATACCTACTGAATTTATTTAAGGGACAAATGGTAACCATTTTGGTATTGGGAAACACTCGGGATTATACCATGAGAAGTATTATGCAATGTAGAATATTCTAAAGCTACTACACTACGTACGGGGCATATGATATAGGTTACGTGTATACCTATGATGATGTTATATATATATATATGGGTGGTGTGTATACCTATTATTTGATTTCTATGTGTAATCATACCTAGGCTACTTGCTATCACGGGAGGTTTCGCATCGTGGACAGTCTTATTCTAATGAGCCCAATTGGGGGGGGGGGGTATTGACTTGTACCTCTAGACATAGAACCTAGAGAATGAGAACCACTTGTGTGAATAAGGGTGTGACCTATCATTTGTGTGCGTTAGGTATGAGCGTATCCCAAAGGCTTAGATCCATGTTTTCCTCCAATGCTGTGTGATTTGATTTATGGTTCGAGAGATATTATTCGAACCACTATCCCGATATAGTACGTGATGTATCAGGACTTGATAGCAGAGTATGCTCGCACCACAGGTGTCCACCTAGGGGTGTTGTATACGTATATATGATAAGAGTGATAAATGTGTATATACGTGTAATCGATCCTACTATGAGTGTATTAGTAGATAAGATAGACAGTGATATCTAAATTAACCAATGTGTATGAGAACTAAATCATTTACTGGTAATTCCCAATGAATATAAAGAATTAGAAAAGGAAGTATCGTTTTGTATGGGTAATACGGGTGGACACTATAAAGGAATAGATGCAAAGAGATGTAGGCCAGACTAGTTAGGCGGGTAACATAACTAGGTGGATTAGATTACTACGTTAGGCATGCACATTGGTTGAAGGGTGAGGATCTCAAGTGAGAGCATGCTATAATAACATGTATATAATGTCTTATCTCGTCGCATTTTAAACACTTGCTAAAATTTTCAAACTGTTTTATTTGGGCTTTGACCCGTTTCAAATCCTTTTTATAAAAACCACTTTAGGTGGCCAGCCACAGCGACTTCAAGCATAGGAGTTCCTACATTTAACGTGTTGCAGCTGTCGTGGAAGTTGCAGGACCTTGCTATTAGACGCCTATACTTTTATTTAGTTCTTAGTTCTCTTTACTTATCTCAGTTGGGCATGTCGCCCATTATTAGTTGGATAATATTTGCAGAGATTTTGTATTTCCAGTTATTTCCGTTTATTTCCAGCATTGATTTAGACCTTACAGATGGATGATTGTATTTGAATATTCTCTTGAGTGTTATTCCAGACCCAGTTATTTACTTATAACGTTATCTCATTATTCATTGTTATGTGCATGGAAATGGTGAATGATATGTTTATTCAAATTCTATTTATTGCATGTTAATAATTAAGATTAATATTTTGACACCGGGCTATTAGGGTATTAGTAATTAAATTTGAATTCCGTCAGTGATGCTAAGAATGACACCATTAATGATTAATGTTTAATTTAATAATGGACTGATCACCCATGATTAGAATAGGCAGGGTGTCACACTTGAAAGAATCGAAATTAAGGGGATAAATAAGAAATATTTATGCCTAATCAAATCCCCCTAACTTAGAACTTTGATCGTCCCGAGCAATGTAAAAGAATGAGAATATGAGATAAGGACCCTTCAAAAACTTTATTGGGATAAAATACCTATTTCGCGAGCAAGTGATTGTATTTAGCGTATGCAAAAAGCAGTTAAACCCCTAGGTTACCCTAGTAGGATGTGCGGTGTCTCGTGAGGGTTTGCAGTGAATATACCTACAAAATTCAGTTTTCAATTCAAAGAAAAATCCAAATACTTAAAATTGTACAATTTAAATTGTCCCAAAATAGTCACCGTAAGTTTATATTCAACAGTCTCAATTTGTAGTGTGTGTGCGAAGCCGAAAATCAAATCGCCAACTTCCACCAATTGATCATTACATTACTTTCCAAAAATTCATTTTTATTCAATTTTTATGGATGCTCTCACAGACGAATCACTTGGAATGCGGCTCTTTTCTCTCGGTGTACGTGATTTATAAGAGTAAATATAATGGACACGAGTTCATGCACACAATTTTGAAAGGCGGGAGTTTTATGGTGAAAAGATCTCATCATCGGAATAGAGTCATTGGAAAATGGGAAACATTATCTCTTTTTCACACCAATTCATCTCTCTTATTATCTTTTTCGTATCTTAGCTCTCCACGCGGTAATTAATTTCGTTATTCGGACTCGATTATGACTTTTTGGGGTTTAAGGTGTATTGGGTAATATGGAAATGTCTTGGAAATCTTGAGTTGGAAAATTTTGCTTACGATGTCCTTTGGCACTTTTTCGGGCACTTGCACTTTTTCTTTTCTTTTTCTACACTTGTTTTCATGATTTTCTCAATTTTTTTTTATATTTTTGTTGAGCATTTTTCTATTTTTTTTCTTGCCCTTTTTTCTTGCACCATTTGGACTTAATTGATGACTTTTTCTTATTTTCACAACTCCGGCCTAAATGAATTTTTTGGGTTTATCAAACGAATTGGGAACTTTATTCGGCTCAAAATGGCTAGTAAAAGGATAATTTTTCATCACTTTTTTCGCTAATATTTTTGGGTAACAAATGATGGCCTAACTTCATTTATCCGAATTACTCGTTATTTTGCCATATGCGTCTCGAGAATAATTTAGTTTAGAGATATTTTTAGTGCGCTTTCCGTGATAACATTTCACTCGTTTCCCATAACCGATCAAAAAAAGGTATAGAGATCCTCAACGACTTGTTAAACGTTGAAATGAACTTTGAGTTAACTATTAACTCGGTTTGATTTGACAACTCGCAAAAATTGTTAGGTTCGAAATCTCACTCGGTTAATTAATCCCCGCATTTATTCTTTAAGTCGTCAATTTTCGCTCAATTTCCATCTTTGGTCAATATTGACTTTGTGCATATGATTTTTACAATGAGACTTCAAACTAAAATTTGAGTGATATTTTTGAAAATTTTAAATTCCAATTGTTATTTATTTTGAAGAAAAATATTTTTGGCTTTTTTCGATTTTTTTCAATTTTTTTGGAAAATTTTGAAATTTTCTAATCATTTTTTTGTTTTATTATTATTTTTTTTTGGCATTTTAAAAATTTGTGAAGTTTTTAGAAAGACACTTGTCACCCCCTAACTTAGAATTTTGCATTGTCCCCAATCAAAAGGACTAAAATCTAAGTAAGAAAAAAAATAATAAGTGCGATAAGGAAAACAAACAAATATAGAAAATGCAGATTTTTTTCCATTAAAAACTAACACGTGCATACAAGATAAGAAAGGGAAAAACAACTACATGTTTGGTTCAAATAAAAATCAGAAAAAAAGGATTAAAGAACCACTTAAAATAAACTTCCTCCAAAACATCAACTAACGGGGTAGCTACTCGGGAGATGGATTATAGAAATAAGTCGAAAGTGCGACATTAGGCTCGAGTTGCAACTAGTATAGCTCGATGTGGAAGCGTACCATCATACTAGTGTCTCATTGATATGCTTGACGGTCCGCCCGATACTCATTCATAAATCCTTAGAATTTCGCCTCTAGTGTGTCGATGCGGCGAGTAAGTCCATCCCTCTCCGACACATAATCGAAATCCTCATCCTCGTTGTACTGTTCCTCATCGGGAACATCCCTCACATCCGACATTGGGGTGTCGTGACCCTGTCCTCCTCGTTAAGAATAATGGGTGGCGGGGGGTGGGCCATGCACAGTTGGAACTCACTCCGTGTGGTGGAAGCGGCGCCAATTGGTCGAGGAAGTTTGACGCGCAGTTACGGGTCCGACACCCCGTCATCGTACATGATTTCAGTGATGAGGCGAGAATAGGGGAGAGCCACTTTGCTGCAATTATCATAGGTAGCGTGAATGATGTCTGCATAAAAGAGGCGGGCGAGGTTGATAGTGTTGTTCGTATCAAGGAGGAGAAAGAGAAAGTTCCCATGGCGTTGACGGACTACCGAATCATTGGTGGTTTGGTGAATTGTGCCACAAGTGATGATGTACGCGTAGTGTACCGTGTCCGATAACTTGCCCACCAAAAAAGTATCTTGGAGCCAACTTTCTCCAGGCGCCATTCGTGCGATGCATTCGGTTTTGGTGCGTGGGGAACCATTGTCGGGGTAAGCGAAAGGGACGGGGAGAATAACCCCTTTGTCACGCATCTTGCGTTCAATGACGGCGACGAAAAAAGGGATACGAATGTTATCACGAAGGCCTCATAAAGAGTGGGAGATTTTTGGACAAGTGGGGCATAGAAATAGCGGATATCTTCTTCAAAAATGTGATCTTCCGTCGAGACAATGAAAGATCGCCATCCTAGGCATTGATAGTGGGCGGTGACGTCTTGGGGAAACTCCTCCCAAATAACTTGACGCTCTATGTGGATTGTGCGTTAGGGCGTAAAATATTCGTCAAACCAATTTCTCTCTTGCACCGATCGGAAGTGATGTTCGACCCCCTCATAAAGGATGATCGGGGAGTCATACTTGCAGAGTCGAAGACGATGTTGGCGATGTTGGGGGGCCATGGTGATAGAGAGAGTTTGAGAATATGGGAGTTTAAAGGAGAGGTGAAGAAAATGGAGGAGTGAAGGAATGGGGGGAAATGTTGAATTTATAGGTGTGCAGGGTTGGAATTTGGTGGGGAGTGGAAAGGTGGGTGGAGGGAAAGGATGGAGGGAGTAAATTATGTTGGGAAATGGATGGGGGGAAAGAATTTCGTATGGGAAGAAAGAGGTGAATGGAGGAGAAAAAGGGGAATGAATTTGGAAAACAAGTGACGAACTATTAGGTACCCTAAATCGTTTTGGGTGTAACAGCGAACCGATTTAGGAGTAACGTCTAACCGATTTAGGTGCAATAGATAAGCGATTTGGGAACAACAACGAACTAGTTTGGGTTGCTGTTTGGCTTGCAGTTCATTTTTTCCTACTGCCCCAAAACACTAAAATGGCTTGTTTATCAAATTCTAAGTGTTCTAAGCCTCGATATCACCTCTCTAAAGTACCTCAAGCCCTCCTATACATTCGGGACCCTCGGGATTCCTCAACCTCACTCTCGTAACGTGTGTACGCTCTCTCGTGCATGAAAACTCAACGTAGTGCTCAACTTTTTCTTAGCTCGTGACCTTTATAGACTTCTAAACTACCTAAAACCTATTGTACTCACTACTATACAACGTTAATCTCCCCATACGCGTAGGAGGTGCGATGACCTCTCATATCAAGCTCAATCAACCCCGTAAATGGGGTTCTATAACTAAATCGTGCCAGCCTCTTTGACACACGCCTCTAAATATGGCTTTAGGCATTGTCCATTTACGTTGAAAGTGTCTTCACCTTTTGGATCTTCTAACTCAACGGCTCCGTAGGAGAACACTTCTCTCACAACGAATGGGATGGTCCATCCCGAACGTAACTTTTTAGGAAACAAGTGTAAACGTGAGTTGTATAGAAGCACCTTTTGAAGCAAATGAAACTCTTTTCATCGGATAATTCTATCTTGTGCGAGCTTTATTATTTTTATGGATATCTTTGCATTTTCATACGCATCATTGCGCATTTCTTCCAACTCATTTAATTATTTAATTGAAGCTTGCGCGCTTCACCGACTTCATCCATGTGGTAGTTCAACCTCTTGATTGCCCAATATGCCTTGTGCTCTAGCTCCACGGGGAGATGGTAAGGTTTTCCATACACAAAGAGAAAAGGGGACATCCCGAGGAGGTTTTGTATGCGGTTCTATAAGCCCATAGCGCATCGTTCAAATGGAAGGACCAATCTTTTCGATTATGATAGACGGTCTTTTCGAGAATGTGCTTGATTTCACAATTAGCAAATTTGGCTCAACCACTCGTTTGGGGGTGATAAGTCGTCCCAACCTTGTGGATGATCCCATACTTTCTCATGAGTTTTTTAAACGGCCGATTGTAAAATTGTTTGTCGTTATTGCTAATGATTGCCTTCAGAGTTCCGAAATGAGAAAGTATGTGTTATTATAAGAAATTGATCACCACCTTATTGTCATTGGTCTTAGTAGCTATGGCATCAACCCATTTCGACACATAATCTACCATGATAAGGATGTATAATAAACCAAAGTGTGGCAATTCCCAATCCTCGCGGCGGGAGAGACGAAGAAGAGGGGGTTCTTCTTTTTGAGAGTATCTTGGTCCCGCGCATCCCTCTCGGGAGCGCTTCGGTCGACATCGATGATGAGGTGAAAAATGTAGAGAGATGGAGTCGCCAGTCTATTTTACTCAAAACAGACAAAAGAAAAGGGAGCCATCCCGAAAGACAGCATCCAAAGACATATTGATACATATGAAACCAAAATGATTCGAAAAGGGTCCGGAGGCTAAGTTATGAAATGGGAAGGTGTTAGGCACCCATTGCGCCCTTACTATCTCTCATGAGTTATTGCTATTTTCCTTTATTTTCCCGTGATATGTGTGCATGTGTATATGTAGTGAAGATATGAATCATCGACTTGTATCATGGAAAAGATAAAGTGAGTCATCCGTAGGAATGTTCTAAAAGTAATATTAGAAAATAGGATTTATGTGATTATCCTCGCGTTGATCATTATGATGGAATGATAACGCATGTGGAACAATACAACACTAAGAACAAATATATGTATATGTAAATATATACAATTTAAGAGAATTAAGTTCAAGAATATAGAAAAATAGAAAATTAGAGATAAGTAGGAATAGGATTCGAGTCTCGAGTTTTACCCCGAGACGCCTACGTAGCCTATAGAGGCATCAAAGTCCACGTAGTTGAGATACAAAATGAGGGGTGGGGTTTATCCCATAATTCCAATTGGGTACTTCTCTTAATTATGTGTGTGCATAAAAAGGTATTTTAGTTGTGAGGAAAATGTGAGAAAAGTGTGAGAATTCCCGTTTGGAATTTATGAGAAAACCATTTTTTTCTTAATTTTTTGGGTTTTATTTATATGAAAATAAGAGATGTGCAATAATATTAAATAAAAAATATATTAGGATATGTGAGATGGAGAGAATAAAAGTGCTAAGTAATAAAACAAGTTAATGCGAATTTAGGAGAATTTGAGAAAGTTGGACCTTCTTGAAGATCTTGAGCTTGATCTTGAATGTTGGAGAGAAGCCCTTGCACTTGGGTGATGATGAAGGGTAGTAAATTCACCAAGTTTGGTGGAAAATATGATGAAAGTGATGGTTGGAAAAGGGATTTGGATGTTAAAATCACGTTGACTTCGAGAGAGGTTTTCTGAATTTGCTGAGAGTGATGGATTTCAGATCTTGGGTCTCTTTGCAATGAGACCAGGCCCTCATTTTCATAGGCCCAGGGCATTTTCGATCGTCATAGGCCTGACCCTGCAAATCGACAGGTGTTTTAGGCACACTGTCGACAGGCAGGGTTTGGAACCTGTCGTTTGGCAGTCTCTTTAGGTTTCTTCAGAAAATCGATCGTAGAGCGCAAACCGTTGATCCGAATCGCATACGGGGTGAACTAATGGAAAGGTATTTCGGAGACCTTCGAAAGTCTTTTAGACTGATCCCGGGTTTAAGAGTTGACTTTGGGTCAAATGTGACTCGGAAGGGCTCATGGATCCTTTGGACGGGCAATCGTCGGACGCAAACGGATCGTTCGTCCGCATGGTAAGTCAAAATCGTGCACGGGGCGGACCGTTGGAAAGGTTAGGAGATGTACTTCAACATTCCAAAGAGTTTGACTTGGTTTAGGAAGTTGACTTTAGTCAATCGGGGCCTGAAAGCTTTCGGTGACCTTTCGGAGTAAAACGGATCATTCGCCCGCACTGTTAGTCAGAATCGCGCACGGGGTAGATCGTTGGAAAGGGGTTTCAATTCCCTTTAAAGATTCATTCATTGTTTATCGAGCTGAAGAGTTTAACTTTTGGTCAAACGGAGCTCAGGAGTGCCTGATGGCCCCTAGGTCAGTACTCGGGATATGACTTAGGTTTGTAGTGATGAGGGGAGGTGCTAGGGACCTAAGGAGAGGTTAGGGGGTGCTAGAATAGGGTGTCTACACAAAGGAGGGACAAAAGGAACCCATAAAGTCTATGCCCCAACAATCGAATATCTCAATGACGATAATAGGGGTCATTGGCATCATGTCTCGCCGTGTAATAACTCCCATACTTTAACATCTATCATAAGATTTATAATTAGAACTCACATATCGAAAAATTATGGGCCAATAGAGGCCGCTTTGAAGAATCTTAGCGGCCATCTTATTCATAAAAAAAGTGGCCTCCACAAGATTTTGTATGATAAAAAACGAATGATGCTAGGTATATCGTCATTCGATAAACATCTTCGGACGATTTGGTCCGCACAATATTTGAACAATAAAGGATCTTCATAGAAGAACATGCGCGACCAAGTTAAGAACTTCTTGCTCTCTTGCCGTGTCCAATCGAAGGGAACGACCACCGTGACAAGGTAATTCACTATATCCGAGAAGAAGTGGCGAATAATTATTCATCTGAAAAATATTCGTTTATGGGTATGGGATCACTAGGTACATCGGACGAAAGTCGAGAAAAATGATCGGATACGATGTTTTTTACTCCTTTCTTATATTTTATTGAGAGATTGAACTCTTGTAGGAGTATGATCCACCTTATGAGGCGCGATTTAGCATCATTTTTTAAAAGGATATACTTTAGAGTCACATGGTCGGTAAAGAAAGTAATCGGTGAACCAACAAGGTAAGAGTTAAATTTGTTTAGGTAAAAAACTACGGCTAGTAATTCTTTCTCCGTAGTTGAGTAATTGAGTTGCGGTTCGGATAACGTTCAACTAGCGTAATATATGACATGAGCCTTCTTATGCTTTCTTTGGCCTAAAACAACCCCTATATAATAATCGCTTGCATCACACATGAGCTCGAATGTAAAGGACCAATCCGGAGCTTGCATAATGGGAGAAGAAATGAGCATGCTTTTTAATTTTTCAAAAGCGCTTTGGCATGCTTCATTCCACTCAAAGGGGGCATCGTAGATTACTCAAGGGCTTAGCGATGGCACTAAATTTCTTAATAAAACTTTGATAGAAACCCGCGTGGCCTAAGAAAGAGTGCACATCATTTAGTGACTTAGGAGGGAGAAGATTAACTATAACATCTACTATCACTCTATATACATCAATTCCTTTGGATGACACTATGTGGCCAAGAACTACTCCTTCGGTAACCTAAAATGGCACTTCTCCCAGTTTAGTACCAAGTTCTTTTCCACACAATGGGCTAGAACTTTTTCAAGACTTACGAGACAAAGGTCAAAAGAGGGGCCAAAGACATTAAAGTCATCCATAAAAACCTCAAGACCCCTTTCGACCATATCGTTAAAATGACTAAACATGCACCTTCGAAAGGTCACGGGCGCATTACATAATCCAAAGGGCATACGTTCGTAGGCAAATGTGCCAAAAGGACATGTGAATGTCGTCTTATCTAGATCTAGCACATCTACCTCAATTTGGTTATATTTGGAATAACCATTGAGAAAGAAATAGAATGGTCGTCCCGCTACTCTCTCTAGAATTTGGTCGATAAATGGTAATGGGAAATGATCTTTACTAGTGTCGGCAATGAGCTTCTGGTAGTCAATGCAAATGCACCACCGGTGGTGGTACGTTGGGGAATTAGCACACCCTTAGCATTTTGTACCACAGTCATGCCCGACTTCTTCGGGACGACTATGATAGGACTCACCCACGTGCTATCCGAAATAGGGTAAATGATGCCCGCATCTAATAGATTAATAATCTTCGCTCTCACTACCTCTTTCATAGTGCGGTTCAATCATCTTTGCATCTCCCTCGAAGGCTTCACATCTTCCTTGAGGTTGATTTTATGGGTACAAATCAGGGAACTTATACCTTTTAAATTCGCAATACTCCAACCAAAGCACGACGGTGCTTCCTCAAAATCACTAGTAATTTACCCTCTTTCTCTTTATCTAGGTTCGAGGAGACAACAATGGGAAATGTCTCATACTCTCCTAAATAAGCATATTTTACTGTTGAGGGTAGTTCTTTAATTTGAGGGTGGAAAAATTTTTCATCTGAGGAAAGCGTGCGCGACTCCCTCGGTGGTAGTTCCTCGAATCTAGAAACCCAATTAACCCCTCTCTCACGTCCTCACCCGACGCTCTCTCTTCTAACATCGATCTCAACTCCCCTACCTCCCTATCAAAGTCGGTGTACATATCGTCACTCTCATGACCCGAATAAAGGCAAGCTCCTAATGAATCCGCACCGACATTTCCCTCTATGTGCTCATCGACTACCTCCTCAATAAGATCCACCGTGTGAAAATTGTACTCATTACCCACTTGCTTGGTGATGTTGAAGATATTTATCGCAAGGGTCATGTTCCCGAATGTGAGTTTAATTTGCCCATTTAAAGTATTAATCAAAGCGTTAGTCGCAGCTAAGAATGGGCGGCCTAGGATGATGGGAATATTATTACTCGAGGGGATGGAGGGTGCCATATCCCGAATGACAAAATCTATCGGGAAGTAGAAAGTGTCCACTTGGACTATCACGTCCTCAACAATCCCTTGAGGTATCTTTACGGTACGACCCTCGAGTTGGAGAGTGGTCTTAGTGGGCTTTGGGTCCCCCAAAACTAACTACCTATATATGGAGTAAGGGATAATGTTAACACTCACCCCTAAATCTAATAAGGCTTTCTTTATGCGGTTCTCTCTAATGATGCACGAAATGGTTGGTGTACCTATGTATTTAAACTTTGGTGGGAGGTCATTTAAAAGAATGGAGCGCACATTTTGTGCTAGGAAAACATTCCTTTTCACCTTTATTCTCCATTTCACCATCAATAAATCCTTAAGGAATTTAGAATAGGGGGAATTTTCTTTATGGTCTCGAGAAAAGGTAAATTCAACTTTACTTGATTAAGTGCATCTAACACATCTTCACGGGAGGCTCCTTTCGGAGGAGGAACAAACCGTTGAGGGAAAGGCGCAATAGTGGGCAGTTTCACTATGATTTTAGGCCTAGCGGTGTCCTCGTTGTCACTTTCATTTAAAAGTGCATCTTCGGCCTCTTTCGTTCCGAGTGAAACCTCCTTATCTTTAGATTCGTCGTGTGGGGGAGATGATAAATTAACAACTCTCCCACTACGTAGAGTAGTAATGGCTTGACATTGCTCTTGATGATCATTGGATGTAGAGCTAACACTAGGTTGACCTTGGGGAGGTTGATAGGCATGCTTTTTCCGCGGCGTGAGAGTCACCTACGCGCCGGTTGTTTTGAATTCGGCTCACCTGAACTATACAAAAACCTAAACTTATGACTACACTCAACGGGTGAGTATAACGGCCAAGTCCGGGTATCAAAAATCCACAGAGACGAGTTACTAAATTTTATAGGATTTAATACTCTTAAATAAAAGTGTAAAAGGTGAATTACAAACTAAAAAGGAAAAGATGCATAAAAGGAAAATATTAATCTAGGTGAGTGAAAATAAAGCTAGATTAACAAAGTGAGTGAAAACTATAGGTTGCGTCGAATATCCCTCATCCAAGTTAATTAGTATAAAATGGTTACATGGGATGACGAGTTATTACGAATGCGTCTCGTTTCGACAGTTAATTGAACCAAGGGTTGTCACGCCCCTAAATCCGCATAAAAACCTAATACAATTTTGGCGTCAATAAATACCTTGAAAATTACGCACGCAAGATCGTAAGCACGGAACATACATGATATGCTCCGTCAAATACCCTAGGCATAATAACTAGGACAACGCACCCGAAATAGACCCGTAAACTCAATCACCAAAGCAAAGAAACACGTCAACCCGGAATGAGTTCAATCCGGCACAACCTAGACTAAATTAGCTAGAAAGCATATTAAAAACGCGATAAAGAAATCCAATAAAGATACCTAGAAAGCAAGGAAGTCAAAGCATGTAAAGAAAGCGTGTAAATCTAAATTAGAAAGCAAGAATTAATGAAATACAAGCTATATAAATGGAGAGGGAAGATGAAAGTACCAATTACAAACCCTAAAGGGTGTCAAACCAAGAGAGGAAGAAGAAGAGATCTCAAATCCCCAAACCCTAACCTAAACTATCAAAAATCTAATTATATCTGTTTTTACAACAAAAATAACTTATATAGTAAAAGGAATTAAATTAGAAAAGAAAAGGAAAAAGAAAAGAAAAGAAAAGCCAAAATATCAGCTGAAAACAGAGCATCGATCGATCGATCCCTTTGATCGATCGATGGTAAAAATATCAGTCCATTGTCTCAGCTCGATGGAAAAATTCTAAATGATCGATCGAATGATCCTTTTGATCGATCGATCGATTAAGCAGGGTGCTTCTCTTTTCCTCCTGTTTTGGTATGTTTGATTTTCCCTTCCGCTAAAATTGCTGTAACTTCTTCATTATGGATCGTAATCGCGCACCATTCATGGCTACGCGAATCTTGCGAGGAGGGTTAAAACTTTTGTGTAGATGTTGGGCTAGGTGCCCAAGCTATGAAAAGACTAAAATGCCCTTGAACTTGCAACTGTGTACGGAATTTGAGCGAAATGCGTCCGAACTTCATACTTAGTACCTAAATACCTACAAAAGCCCAATTATATCTCATGTAGCATGTTAATAATATAAACTGAGGTTGTCTGGTTAACGGGCATAAATATAGGGAATAAGATACCCGAGGGGTCTAAAATGCGTCGGTTCGAAGGATGAAATACGCAATATTTGCGTATTATCAGAGTTCTTGGGACTTGGGCTGGAAACTTGCCCTTGTCTTACATACTTAAGGACGATTGCAATTTTCAAATGTTCCTATTTATTTTAGTAAACATTCAGGTATTTTGAGCATTGGTTTCCGCTTGAGATTGCATAAATTGGTTCAAAGTATCCTCGATATTTCTCCGTGGTGGGGTGATATACGATGCAGGAGGTGGCGCTTGCATATGTGGAGCTTATTGGAAATGTGTAGGTGGTGGTGGAGGAGGGTCCATGTGTGAATTAGGATTCAATACAACATGTTATTTCCCATAAGTAATCCAGGATGGTTCCTCCATGAAGGGTCGTAAGAATTCCCGTTAGGGGCATTAAAATTACCCTTAAAACCTCCTACCGATTATACGTGCTCTTGAAGTATGAATTTTTAGGCGGGTATCATCAAGCATTCCTCTGTTGAATGTCCCGCCTCACATATCGCACACCTTCTCTCTCAAACCTCAAGTGGATTCAGGTGTTTCGCTTTCCCGTGATTCGACTATGTTTTCTAATATTTTTTCAAGTTGTCTTATTCGAAGTTTTATCTCATCTTCGTTGTCCAATTGATAAAGTAAGAACGCAAAAGGAGATGCGCATGTTTTTCAAACCTGAGATTGGGCATTAGGATCGGATGTGTCCCACGCTTGAGTAGTCTCGACGACATTCTTAAGGTGGGCCTTTGCATCGTTTGTGTTTAACCCAAAGAATTCTCCCTCACACATAGTCTCAAGGAGTTGTTTTGAAGCTATAATTAGCCCATGGTGGAAGAAAAAGATAAGACGATACTTATTAAAACCATGATGGGGGCATGTGTTAACTAGCTCATTGAAACGCTCCAACATCAATCATATGGATCATTTTATTGTTGTCTAAACGTTTGAATTTGAGCTTTGATGGAATTCGTTCATTGTTGGGGGAAGAATTTCAAAAGAAACTTGGCTTGAATATCCCTCCACGATCCAATTGAATTCGACGATAAAGACCATAGCCAGGTTTTGGCTTTATCCTTCAAAGAAAAAGGAAAAAGTTTGAGGTGAATGACGTCTTGAGTGCACGTTTGATCACTAAAGGTTTTGCATGCCTCTTCGAACTCGTGGATGTGGAGGTATGATTTTTCTGAATCCATACCATAGAATGTGGCAAGAATATGAATCATCCCATTACGAAAATGAAATTTCCCCGCATTATACGGGAGTAGAATGCATCCCGGAGTGATGGTTCGCTTGGGATATAAGAAGTCTCTTATGGGGAAATACGGTAACTCATCCTCACCCGTACCAAGACTAACGTGGTCAAACATTGTGCTTTATCCAATTGACTCGATACTCTCACTCGGTATTCTGGAATTGTGACTCGTGATAGAGTTGGGTGGTGTAGGAGGTGGGACCAAAAACTGAGGAGAATTAAGTGTGTGTGGACTATCAGGATCGTACTCAACTATAGGATTTTCGTGAATTCTAGTCGGAGTTTGTTGAGGATTTTGCATGAAAGAAGTTGAGAGATGATTTATTTACTTTTATTTATTTGTCCTTTTTTTAAGAATTAGAGTAAAATTTTGGATTAACTCGACCTAACCTATATGTCTACCTAATCCCTGGTAATGGAACCAAAAACTTAACAAGACTTTAAAAGGTTCTCTAGTGCATGCTTATATCGGCTCAAGTGTAAAACGATCGCGTAAATAATAATTCGACCAAGTCGGGTATCAAACATAGGGAATAGGACGTAAGACGTGACGACTAATAGGGAATGTAAATAATCTTACGTTTGATTCTAGAAAAGAAGGAAAAGATGATTGTTTTGAGGTCTTTTAATTAACTAATGCAAACTAATTAAACTAGTGAATTAACTATGCATGCAATAACAACTAAGTGGTTTTAAATCAAATATGAAAAAAAGGATTGGAGTACACTCCCCCGCACCATCGGTAAATTTGTTAAATATAAAAGGTGCAAAAATTATATTAATAATTCCAAGAAAACATTCAACCTTTCAAAGAATTAACTATATGAGGATTTAACTCCACCAATAATTAATCAATAATAAATTTAATGTGAATGATCAGATTGTCGATGCGCATATTATACTCTCAAATACATCGGTTACCTAGGGCAAACGAGGTTAAGACATCTATAATATGTGTTTCCAAAAAAAATATCAAGCCTTCAAATTATCTCCATATTTTTATTCAATTTTATACCCAACTCCTCACCTAGGTTAGGTTCATGTGCCCCAATCTACTAGAAACCTAGCCGAACATGGTGTAATTACTAGAAGATTTGATTTCTACGTTGCATGTAATCAAAACCATAATGAAACTATATCTAAACATGCATAAGGGTCTTGGAATTCCAGAAAATAAACAAAACATGCAACGAATACTAACTTCAAGAACAAGGTAGAGAAAGACAAACTTTGTCCATGAAATCCTTGAGAATTAATCCATGAAAGTATACTTTTGATGAAGAAATTGAAAACTAGGATTCTTGAGTCTTTTTCCCTCTAATTATCTATGAAAAACTAATTAAACTTAATCTATTCTCAAGCAATTACAATACATGGTCGTTTTGAGAGGAGATCTACCCTTAATACAACTCTTAGAACAAAATAAATTCTTGCGTGTCAGGTACCCCGAACCGATTCGGCTATACCTACGAATTGGTTAAGCTCCAAATCGATTTGGAGTGTGGTTCGATTTTTCATACTCCCTTGGTTGCTTCTTTTTTTCTTTACTCTGGATTTCTTCTTTAATTTTAAAACTTGCATATTCTTCATCGTAGCTCGGATTGAGGTAGCGTTTCTTTCAGTATTTTTGTGACTTCGCCGTCTTCGACTTTCTAGTTGGCCTTGCTTCTGGACTATGGTTGTAAAATTACCAAAATGCCCTTAAATTCTCCATTTCGTGGATTTCTTCTCTGTTTTGAGTATTCTTGCGCACTAACGTGCATGAAATACCTTTAAAATACATAAGAGTTACACAAAATAGGAAATACTCGCCAAGGAGAGTTAGTAGCATATCAAAAAGAACCTAAATTAAGGGGATCATAAAAGAACCTAAATTAAGGGGATAAATATGAAATATTTATGCCTAATCAAATACTAAAAAGCAGAGTGTGGCAAGTTGGTATCAGAGCATGTTTTAAATCTAAAACATATCACCAAGTTAACATTTTATGCGAGAAATCGATAAGATATTAATTATTTAGTCTTTTCGTAACTTCTTATATTACTATTAATTTATGGTAAACCCATTTTGCAGTATAACGCATGGGATACATTCCTATTTAACATAGATTTCGAGCCTGATAATAGATGGGAAACGCGTGTAAGAGAAGAGGCTTTGGCCAAGTTAAGAGAAATGATTCATAGAGTTGAAGAAGACTGGGTAGGGTTAAATAATGACATTAAAAGTCTAGTGTTGACCAATATAGTGTTGGGAGAGATGCAAATAATACGCAAAGTGGATGATTTTGCCAATGATCTGGTTATACTTCAAGAAGCTATAAATTTGGCACTTGCAGATAAACTGCCAGCTCCACCAATATACCTTGAAGTGACATTCATCACCACAAGTGACTCGACTAATGATGGAGACCAAGGAGATTATCTAGTCAGCCTAGATTCTACATATATTGATGAAGAAGTCGTTCCTACTTAAAGAATATAACGTTAAAAGTTGTTTTTATATATTTTAGAATATAACGTTAACTGCACTAATACGAGTTATAATGGTATTGTATCGTCTAACTTATGTGAAATATAGTAGGCTTGTTACTTCATTTTTGTTTATAACTTTTGTTATTTAAACTATTCTATTTTAGGATGGTTAGTACTCCAACCGCCTCTGTTGGAACTCAACCTGAAGAGAATCAGACTGAAGGAGTTGTGCGACGTCTCTAGGAACTTACTACGTTATCCCAACAGTAACAGACTACTCGTTCTACTCCTAAGGATGTTTCCGAACAAATTCATAGAGTGAGTTCTCTTAAGAAATTTCTAAGACAACAACCCACGTCTTTTCATGGAAAGACAGGCACTAATGAAGCTGAAAAATGGATGCGCTAGATTGTGAAATAACTGAACGGAGTAGGTATAACTACTAATTCCGAATAACTTTAGCCACTTATATGGGTGAAAATGATTTCTGGTGGCAAGCAATGCCACACAATCATAATATTGCTACTTTTAGTTGGGAACAATTTGAGGAGACTTTTTAAACAGTATTTTCCCGAGACTTAGCGAGACCAACGAACCGTTGATTTACTAAAATTACAACAAGATAACTTCTCAATAGCCCATTATAAGGCTAAGTTTACTGAACTATCTCATAATGCATTGGAATATATGGATACCGAGATAAAGAAGTGTCAGCAGTTTGAGAGAGGATTACATTCGAAAATTAAGAATCCAATCGCTCTGTTACAAATCTTCCAGTATCCCAGTTAATTGACATTGCGACCATTATGGAACGCAATTATTCTTCCATGATCCGATCTTCACCACAAGTATCATAAACAACCATGTCATCAAAACTCCATCTTATTATAGAGTTCATCCAAATGCGAACTCGAATGGGCGAGCTTATTCTCAGATCTGTCATAACACAACCCTTTTCGAAATTTGTTGTCATGAATATCATGAAGTAGTACATATTTGGCCCCGATGTCCTAAGATAAAGCCAACTCTAATCCACCGCTAACCAAATAAACATCTAAAATTTTGTTCTATCCCAAATCACTCCAAACCAACCCAGAGAATTAAGCCAATTCCAAGTCATAGGAGGAATTATGATATACGGCCTATGCGAAATGCACCTGACGTGATAAAATGTATGACGATTTTTCAATATGTTCCTACACATATTTTGTTTAATACAGGAACTATGCATTCCTTTATTAGTCTTTGGCTAGCTAAATTAATACAATTATCTTCAACATCTTTAACTAGTCCATTGGATATTGAATTACCAATAGGTGAAATCAATACACCAACGCAAGGTTATAGAATTTGTAAATTTGAGCTTGGTTTAGGAGCTCTCTTTGTTAACTTGATAATCAGAGATATTCGCGGTTTCGATATTGTAATCGGAATGGATGTATTATCCAAACATCATGCTTAAATCAATTGTCAAGCTAAGAAAATTCATTTTTGAAACGAAAATAATTATTCTTTTCTGTGTCAAAGATCAGATCCACCAGGACCTTCAAATTTCCAAATTCAGATTTCTTCTTTAATTCCAAAATTATTGGAACAATTTGAAGACGTTTTTCCCTAGAAATTACCAGGATTACCCCTCGTATAGAAATTGAGTTTTGTATTAATGTTTATCGCAATACACTTCTATTTCGAATGGCTCCTTTAGAATTTCGAGAACTTTGCACCCAATTAGATGATTTTTTGGTAAAAGGTTTCATTCAACTAAGTTCATCACCTTGGGGAGCTCCAGTATTATTTGTTAAGAAACATGCTGGAAGCTTTAGACTATGCATAGATTATCATAAACTGAATTCCGTAACTATTAAGAATAAGTATCCTTCACCCCAAATAGAAGATCTGTTTGATTAACTTAGAGGCACAAGGGTCTTTTTTTAAAATAGACTTACGATCCGGTTATCATCTATTATGCATGAGAGAGGAAGACATTTTAAAAACTGCTTTTCGAACTCGTTATGGACATTTTGAATTTACTATAATATCATTTGGTTTAACCAATGCCCCAGTAGTTTTTATGGATCTAATGCACAAAATTTTTACACCTTTTCTTGACCAGTTAGTTATCGTTTTCATTGACGATATTCTTCTATATTCTCAAAATCTGAAAGAACATATCCAATATTAAAGGTAGTCTTAAGTACTCTTAGAAACCATTAGTTATATACAAAAAAGAGAAAATGTGGCTTCTCAGTGAATGAAATCAAATATTTAGGACATGTGATTTCTGATAATGGAATCCAAGTCGATCCAGCCAAGATTTCTTACAAATATTACTGGATACAATCGTCATCTTATCGAAGGATTTGCACGCATTTCTCTTCCCCTTTCAAAACTAACAAGGAAGGAAGTTATATTTGTATGGACTGAAGAATGTAAACAATCTTTTCAACTGTTGAAGGACAAGTTAACTACTGCTCCTATCCTCATTATTCCTTCTAGTGATGTAAGTTATAAGGTGCATACCGATGCTTTATTACGAGGACTAAGATGTGTGTTAATGAAAAATGAAAAAGTAGTAGAATACGGTCACGAAAACTCAAGACGCGTGAGAGTAATTATTAGGTCCATGATCTAGAACTAGCATCCGTAGTTTTTGCAATAAAGATTTGGCGTTATTACCCTTATGGTTTAAGTTTTCAAGTCTTTTCAGATCACAAAAGTTTAAATATATCTTGACCAGGAGGACTTGAACTTAAGGCAATGATAGTTGATATAATTTCTGAAGGATTGCCGATTTAAACTCAATTACCATCCAGGCAAAAGTAATGTAGTAACCAACGCTTGGAGTCGAAATTCCATAGGAAGACTTTATACTCTAAATTCCTACAATACTACCGCTACCATAGAGCAATATTATCTACAATTACTTACCCCTTGTATAATTTTTTTTAACATTATCATTTATCCCGAATTGAGAAAGAAAATCTTAATTTAGCAGGCCCAAGATTCTTCTGTACAAAAAATTTCGAACAAAAATCTAGATTTTTCCTACGATAAAGAAATGGGAATATGATTTAGAACTATATTATATGTATTTATGAGAAGCAGTTGTAAGAAGCTCGTCCTTCAAAATTTATGATACACCCCGAAAGCTAAAAAATGTACCATGCTTTAAAGAAGCAATATTGGTGGCCAGACATGATAAATGATCTCGAGAATTTTGGAAGGAGATGTCTTACTTGTCAACAAGTAAAGATAAAACACCAAAACCTTGGTGGATTTCTTCAACCCTTAACTATTCCCGAATGGAAATGGGATCATATTACCATGGATTTTGTCATTGGACTACATCGTACGTCCCAAGGACATAATTCAATTTGGGTAATAATAGATTGACTTAGCAAACCTGCCTATTTTTTGCCTTTAATGACCACTAATTCATTCTAAAAGCTTAGCAAGTTATACATTCGAGAAATTATTCGATTACATGGAATATGTTTATCCATTGTATCAGACAGAGAGGCTCATTTCACAGGAAAAATTTGGCAAGCATTGCAACCTGCAATGGGTACTCAACTTCACTTAAGTACCGCATTCCACCCCAAAACGGATGGACAATCAAAACGTACAATTCAAAGCCTATAAGATATGTTACGTGCTTGTACGTTGGTTGTGTCTGACCACTAGAATGTATATTTACCTCTAGTAAAATTTTGATATAACAATAGCTACCAAGCCAGTATTAAAGCTACCCCATTTGAAGCTTTATATAGAAGACCTTGTAGATTTCCTCTATGTTGGATAGAGTCAGGTTATAGTAAACACTTTGGTCCAGAAATAATCCAAGAAACTACCGAGATAATACAACAGATTCGAGAAAAATTAAAGACAACCCAAGAACGACATAAAAGTTATGCGGACCGACATAAAAAACCTTTAGAATTTTAAGACTATGAGCAAGTATTTCTAAAAGTGTCCCCTCGAAAAGGAATTTTACGTTTCAGGAAGAGAGGAAAATTAGTCCCCGGATGTATTGGACCTTTCACAGTTTCTAAAAGAATTAGATCCGCAACCTATCAATTAGAATTGCCCGTGGAATTATCCAATATCCATAATGTATTTCATGTATCACACTTACACCGATATATATCAGATCCATCCCATACCATCACATGGAAAGATGTTTCAGTTGAACCCAACCATGAATTTGAAGTACGTCTTATTCAAATTCTCGATTGCCAAGTGAAGTATATCAGAAATAAGGAAATCCCCTTAGTTAAAGAACTTTGGGAGCATCAGAATCAGTAAGAAGCTACATGGGAACCAGAACAAGCAATGAAACCAATACCTCGACTTATTTCAAGGTAAAATTCGAGGAAGAATTTTTTTTTCATAGGTAGGTAGATTGTAAGAACCGAGAATTTCTTAACCCTAATTAACCTACTACCTTAATTTAGACACCTCATAAGGTATGTAAAATCAAAAGTCTTTTAAAGAGGAAAGAATATATGTTTAAAAACCTGCAACTTTGTTATATTAACTTAAACCCCTTCAAGTTTCAATAAATTATAAAAGAACCCCTGAAATTTTCACACTAAGATAACTTGAGATATATTTAACCCCTAAACCCCAACATTATATCAAATTAATCCTTTAGACCTAAATTAATATAAAATTATAGTTTCAACCTTGAAAACTTTATCAAATTACCAAAATCCCTTATACTTTATAAAAAGTTTACCTTTAGGGCTATAAAAGCAAATATACAAATAATGAAGGACTAACTTCAAAATATTCTTGAATTAAACTTCAACCCCTGTCCACATGTTGCCCCACATCAACATAAGAAGTTGAAACCACATGAAAACCCCCATGAACCCATATGCACCGCATTACCCATAACTAAAGCGTCACCTAAACTGATTCAAATCCACCTCCCTTTAGCTCCAATTAAATCCTCTCATGAAATGGTATAACTACCCGTCGACCCAAGCAGTAAAAACTCATCCCACAGTTCAGTTTCAAATCTCAAAATTTCTCCCAATTCAGATACCTTATCATTTTATGCTTCATTTCTAATTCTTTCAATTCCAGTAGTTTTTTGCACAGTTAATATAGTATAATATGCAAGCTTTTACATGTAGAATGGACTAGGATAGTAAAAATCAGTAGAAAGACCATTAAAGCTTGAGCTTTAATGGTGAAATTCAATATATTGCCTTAAACTTTGATTTGAAGCCATGTACAACTTCATTATAACCTAAGGATCTCGAGTGTAATGGTTAAAAGCCATGAATGTTCATGTAGAGCTCAAATCGATCAAAAGTGTATTTTGAACTCAAAATTCAAAATTCTTCATGTACAAGTCATATTAATTCTTGAAATCAAAACAAAACTACTTCCGCATATAGTAGAAACCAAACCCAATTCATAAGAGGCCTCTCCACACTCTAGAAATCCACAAAAATCAGGTCAAATTTCCAGGAAAAAAGCCCAGTTTCAAGACTTGAGTTATACTGAATGTCAATCCATAAAACTTATATATTTGAATTTCTCATGAAAAATTAGGCTAAGTCTGTTAAGGAATCATCTCAAATGGTATAGCAACGAAGGAGAAAACCTCGGTCAAAAACTAAAACCCTAAAAAGTCAAAGTCGAGAGGCTGGAGATGAAGACCTTTTTTAGTAACCTTGACCGCGCGCGTGAGGGTGCGTGGCCAATCAGGAAATTTTGATTTTTTTCCCAAAAAATTTATTAAAATTTTCATATCAAAATGGTATTAAGTAAGACCATGTTTGGATATTCCTAACTCAAGTTATGTAAAAACAAGGTTTTTACTTAAAGAAACTTTTCCAAAATTACAAATTAACCCCTATCAACTTTTCCAACTTATGAGTTTGATTCCCCAACTTTGCCCATACATACATCAAATTATTTTAAGATAAAAACTCGCTTGCACCAAAGTTCAATAGTGAGCTTAATTTCAATATTTTAAAGTCCCAAGATAATTACAAATAAGCTCCCAGAACTTGAAAAAAGACAGTTTTAATACAAAACTGAATGATGAAACCCCAAACACTTATATACCACACATTGTATAACATAAGATCAAGCCCTAGTTCTTTCAAATATCTCAGTGTGATAGCAAGCCAATCGAATACCAAACAAGTAGGTTTTTCCTACCTTTTCAGTATTATACTTTGCATATTTGCAATACTGCTATTGATATCACTATGTGATAGCCCCTTTTACTCTTAGTGTGTGCATTTTAGTATACTGCCATACTATATATTTTGTTAACCATCAACAGTATTTGAATTTATCACCAGTATTTAAACTTAAGGATCAATTTTAACCTTTCTCATCTAATAACTGACATCATGTACCTTATTGATTTAGTTCATCCTAACACTTTTCCCCTTTTTACTATAAACATCATTATTAATTAGGAAGTAAACTAATGTATTATCCCACAAAACTTTCTACTTGGCCTACTGGTCTCAGATGATTGAGAGCCATGATCATTACTACATACATATGAGTGCCACTTCAATTGTGTGCATAGCAGGTCACTTTTCTCTAGGGTTGCTCGCGGTCCGGTCCAGTCTAATTTTTAGAATTTTTTAGGACTGGATCGTTAAATCGGTTTTAAAAAAATGGACCAAGATCGGACCGATTGTATCGGTCACCCGACCCAATCAGTCTAGTTTTTTATAGGGTCGGTCCGGTCTAACTTGTCGGTCCTAATCCCATTAAAGTATTTCTACCAAATAGTGAAACGGCATACTATTTCTACCATGCTAAATAGAATTTAGCTTGATATAACCAATCAACCTAAAATTTTTAATACACCTACTCTGATCCAACTGATGTTTAGCTAACATCGTATAGTGTTGCACATAATTTAGTAAATATCTTTTAAAAAACAACAATTAATTCTATTAAGATCGTATCTAGGAATAGTAACAGAAAATTTCCCTACCACAACATTAAAAAGGTCGATGAAACACGTGTCTAAACAAAATCTATCAAATCTATAGCGAATATGCAACAAATCTGAGATTTGATTGGAGATAAAAAGTGTGATTTTTATAGATCGTACCTCGTGAGAATGGAGCTAGTGTGTGTGTGACGATCGAGTCCTCCGAGCGTATCTGATTTTAGTTTAGGTAGCGTGTGTTGAATTCTCAAATTGATCACCCGACCTCTATCTGAGTGTGGCAGCGTGAGAATTTGAGCGAAGAAGAGGAGAGCAGAGTTTGAGATAGAGAATGAGGTGAGCGACGGAATTTAGTATTGGTAGAAATGAGGTGTGTTCGTGTGTCTTTAGTATTAGATTAGGTTTTCTCCTTTTTTTTAAAAATGACGAGCGTACCTTTTAATTCCCCCATCCCTTTTTTGAGTTTATATATATATATATATATATATATATATATATATATATATGTAATTGGTTCGGGTCGGTCCAGACTGGTTAGTTAATAAGGTGGAGCGAGGATCGGATCGATCGATTAAAAAAAATTGGTAAAAATAGGACGGTCTGGTTCGATCCACCGGTCCAATCGGTTTTCTGAACACCCCAAATTTTCTCCAAAAGTTTTGGGTTGACGGATTATTATTATTATTATGAGTTAACGGATGGCTTAACTACTTTTATACATTTTAGTGAACTAGTAAGAATGGTATTATTAGTTCAAAACTCTTTGACTATCTTTAAATGATCCTAAATAAACTGGTAATGGACCGTATTTCTTAAACGGACTAATCAATATGGAATTATGAGTTCCAAGATAATGAATAAAGTTATGTACTAATAATACGGTTCATTACCATTTTGTTACTTAAAACGTGTAACTCGCCCCAGTGGTGGTTCAACCCTATATAAACATATTAATAATGAATAAATTTATGTTATTCCGCCTTAGCTTTAATTCATTGCTTTATGTGTACTTCTTGTTCATTCATACCAAAAAGCAGGGTGTGACATATATATATATATATATATATATATATATATATATATATATAGATAGATAGATAGATAGATAGATAGATAGAGAGAGAGAGAGAGAGAGAGAGAGAGAGAGACCCTCTCCTGTAAGGACTCCTTATGCCCGATACACACCATTTTTTTTAAATAGTAAAAAAATGATTTTTTTATGAAACTTCATGGATATGATCTCCACGGCGATAAGATCATCTCCAAAAAAATTTCATCCAAAAATTCAATAAAAAAAAAACGTTGAGATGAGGTGATACGTAAAAAAATGATCTTAATATGCATTTTCGACCGTTGAAATGTTGGCGATCATCTAACCAAATTTTTGATTAAATTTTTTTATACAACTTCATAGATATGATATCAATAGTGAGAAGATCATATCCATGAAGTTTCATCAAAAAATTCAATCAATAAAGCGGTTGGCGCCGACCTAACATTTTAACGGTTGAAAATGCATATTAAGATCATTTTTTACGTATCACCTCATCTCAACGTTTTTTTTATTGAATTTTTTGACAAAAACAATTGGAGATGATCTTCTCACTGTGGAGATCGTATCCATGAAGTTTCATAAAAAAATTCATTTTTTTACTATTTTAAAAAAATGGCATGTACCGGGGTCTGCATCATAAGGAGTCCTTACAAGAGACTTTCTCTCTCTCTATATATATATATTGTGAAAGATTTATATGAGTTTTGTAGGTATTCAAACGCTTAATGGAGCAATTGGTTGGGTTCTGGCAAAGTTACATCATAAAATGCAACTTCAAAGGCATTTTTGTAATTTCATACTTCTTGTCGTGAAAGGAGGAACTCCATGAAGTGTAGTTTTTCGAGGTAGCTTCACATCGTTGCTAATGTTACATCATTACGATTCTGAATAATAAAGTTAGATCCATTTCCACAAAACAACATTTCTCCCTTATGAAGAACAAAGAGGCTAGAAAAATAGAGTATCGATCGATCGACACCCTATTGTCGATCGATCGATCAATTGGTTTTGCCTTGAGAAGAAACCAATGCGCCTTTTTTTCTTTCATTGATCGATTGATGTCATAGATTGATCATTCCATTCTCTCAAAATTTTTAATGGAAGTACGCATTTTTCATAACCATCGATCGATCGATCATTCATCGATAAATCGAACACCCAGATATTTGGTAATTTCAAATATTTTGATTTCTTTTTTTTTTGGATTTTACCCACTTACTATAAATAATAACCAAATATTTTAGATTCATTATCTAAAATTTTAGGTTAAATTAGGTTTTTGGTTAGGATCTCTTCTCTTTCTCTTTTCTAGGGTTTTCACCCCATTTGTGCATGTATGTATTATTCATTGTCTTCCTCCATTTAATTCAAGCTTTCATTATTGTTTAATGCTTCATTAACTTCGTTTTGTTACTTTATTTACTTCTTTCCTTTATTGCTTTCTTTAAATTCATGGTTTACAATGTTTTTTAGTTCAAGTAAATTAGGTTGAGATGATTGAACTCACCTTGGATTAGTTGGTTGATTTGCTCTGGTGATGGATTATATTAGTTTTAATGGTTTAGGTTGTTCTTGATTTTATGCTTATGAGATTTGATAGTGTATATCATATATACACCATATTTACGACCTTGCGTATGTAATATATGGGATATTTATTGACACCAAAATCATAGTAGGCTTTTATTAGAATTTAAGGGGCGACAACTGTAGGTTTGATTAATTGACGAAAATAAGATTTAATCTTCCAAAAGCTTTTCTTTCCATGTAACCATTTATGCTAATTAATCTGAGGTGAGGGATATTATTATAAATCTATAGTTTTTATTCTTCTTATATTTAACTTAGTTTAAATATGTCCCTAGTTTGTAATTTATAATTAAAACAATTATTTTTTTATACTTTTACACATAAGTAATAAATCAATTAAAGTCTAACACTCATTCCCTATGGATTTGATACCCGGACTAGCCGTTATACTCCATAAGAGTGCAATTAAAGTTTAGGTTTTCTATATTGTGGTGGGAGTCGATAACAATGACAAGCGTAATAACATGAACGCTTGGTTTTCCCAACCAATTAGTCTATATCGATGATATACTAATAAAAAATCTAGGAGCTCGTGACTATATATAGAAGGTGATGGAGACCTTTGTCATCCTTAAAAGGAATCAGATGAGCCTCAACCCAAATCAATGTGCTTTTGGGGTAGCTGGAGGTAAGTTCTTAGGCTTTATGGTCACCAGACGCGGCATAGAGGCCAACCTAGAAAAGATTCATGCTTTTTTGAATATGAAATCTCCAAGGACAGTAAAAGAGGTCCAAAGCCTTGTTAGGAGAGTCACTGCCCTCAACCATTTCATCTCAAAAGTTATAGATAAGTGATTTCCTATTTTCAAAATACTAATGAGACTTTCCAATGGACTCCAGGGGCTAAAGAATATTTCCAAAGCCTGAATAAGTACTTTGGGTTGCCACCTCTGTTATCCCGGACCATCATCGGGGAAGACTTGTACTTATACATTGCTTCCTTCCCAATTACTATCACTTAGCCTTCATCCAAGAAGATTATGAGGTCCATTATCTGGTGTATTATGACATCCGAGATCTTTAAAGGTTGAGAGCAAGTATCCAAGGATGGACAATCTCATTTTTAAACTTATCACTTAAGCTAGACGTCTGAGGCCTTACTTTCAATCACACGCCATCGTGGTCATGACCAATCAACCTCTCTGATAGATCTTACACGTGCTTGATACCTTAGGAAGTCTTGTCAAGTAGTGTGGGGATTTAGGGGAATTCAATATTAAGTACCCACCACAAAATTTCATCAAAGGCCAGACCTTAGCTGACTTCATTTCGAAACTTAACAACCTGAAGGAAGTAGGGGAAGAGCCCAAAAGCTCAGTAATATAAGCAACAATGCCTAAAGAGCCCAAGCTCCCACTTTTCCAAGAGATAGATCCCAATTTTCCAATATGGTCTTGCATATATATCGTTCTTCTAATAGCTCATTCAGTGGAGCTAGACTTCATTTTATTATCCCACAAGGAGGTACGATTTCTCTTACCCTCCACTTCAATTCAAAGCCTCAAATAATGAGGTAGAGTATGAAGCCTTAATGGCGAGCCTAGGCTTGGCCTTTTATTTAAAAGCAGAGTAGGTGGAGGATATCACCGACTCTTGATTGGTAGTCAATCAAGTCATTAAGGTCTATGAGCCCAAAGGTGACAAAATGGAAGGTTATTTAGCAATCATGAATCACCTCATCCTAAGAATTCTCAAGTTCGACATTAGAAGAGTTCCCAGGGCAGAAAACTCTAAGGTTGACCATCTTGCTGAAATGTCCTCTTCAGATGAGGTTGATTTAGATATGTTAATTATCATCTTGGATTAACCAATCATCACCCAACTCCAAATCAACGTTGCAAAAGCTAATCACGGCTCAGATTAATGCACGCTGATAAAATCATACCTTAGACGACTGAAGTCCTTAGCCTTTAGATATTATCTAGAATGAGGCCCTGTTAAAAAATGGGTATTGCTCAGCACCTTAGTGATGCATCAGCCCATTAGAACCCAGTTACATCCTTAAAGACCTCCATGAAGGTGTCTGTGGTGCTCACACTGTCCCCAAGACCTTAGTTTATAAGGTTGAAATGTGGATACTTCTATCCTTACTTGGGAAAAGAAGCCAAAGACTTGGTACAATTCTGTGATAAGTGTCATATGTTCTATTTCATTCCAAAGAAACCAAATGGCCCCATTTGTAAGTCCATGGCCCTCTGCTCAATGAGGGTGTATTTAGTAGGGCTCTTACCTCTTGGCAAAGGCAGAATAAATTATGCATTATGGCGATTGATTACTTTACGAAGTGGGATGAAGCTGAGCCCTTGGACATCATCACAGACAAGAAAACCACTAACTTCATCTGTAAAAGCATCATCTTTAGGTTCTTCTTGCCAAAAGTCATCATCGCTGACAACGAGAAATAATTTGACAACCTCGCCTTCTGAGAGTTTTTCTCAGACTATGGAATAAGAAACCATTACTCATCTCCAGGCCATCATCAAGAAACCACCAAGTTAAGGTAACCAGTTGTATTATCTTCCACAATCTAAAGAAGAAATTAAAGAAAACCAAGGGTTTGTCTGTGGGCTGAGGAGATGCCAAGCATCTTATGAGCATATAGAACCATAGTTAGAGGTCCATTAGGGGAAACCCCATTCACTTTGACCTTTGGCACTGAGGATGTTACCCCAACCCAGATCGAGATACCAACACAGAGGGTGGCTCAGTATGAACTGGAGGCTAATGTCGAGGGGCTCAAAAGGTCCTTAAATGAACTAAAAGAAGGACGAGAAGCTGCACTGATCAAGATGGATGCTTACAAGAAAATAAAAACCTCTTATTTCAATAAAAATTTGCCCAAAGAGAATTAAAAGTGAGGTATTTGGTTTTGATAGAGGCCACCGTTGCAACCAAAAATCCAAGCGAAGGAAAACTGGGCCACAAATGGTAAGGCCCTTATGTGATGGCCAAAATAGCAAGGCCAGGGTGTTATTGTCTTAAGAACATAAAGGGATGTGAACTTCCTCACCCCTAGAATGTAGAACATATCAAGAAATATCTTCAATGATGTACTCTACCATTGAAATGAGTTACAAGGCTTCAGTACTTGGCTCCAAGTTTAACCTAAGGTCTGAGGACACAATGTGAGTTATAAGGCATAAATCCTTGACTCCAAGTTTAACCCAAGGTTAAAGGACCCAATACGAGTTGCAAAGTTTCCATCATTGCCTTTAAAATAAATGGTTGAGGTTCAAGATACCTCAGATAAATTACTTATGGAGTTGCAAGGCAATCATCATTAGTTCCTAAAGTCTCGAAGGTCTTGAACGACCCAACAAGAGTTGCAAGGCATTCATCCTTGGCTCAAATAAATAGTTAAAGGTCTAATGATCCCCCAAAGACTAGAGGGATTACCAAGGCTTTTGTCATTGATTCAAACAAAGATGAATAAGGTTTAAGGACCCAGGACAGTCAGCCTGAAGGACCTCTTTCTTAACTAAAATATGTTTTCGAAAAAAAAGTATGCAAAAAATGTGTAACACCCCGTATATTTGAATCAGACTTTAATTAAATCAATTCGGAATTTGGAAAAATAGAATTTTTGGATTTAATTATTAATATTAATTTAAAATGTAGTAATTTATTTATGGAAAATAGGATTTTAATCGGAATTGAAATCGGGGGTGAAATTAGGATTTAATTTGCATATAAATTTATTTAGGTGGCGAATCGATTTGGAAATGGCCAGGGGCGGCGATTTGTTCATTTTTTTAGAGTTGCGTTTTTAACCAAAATTCCACCACTTCTTCATATATTAATAATCCGGGGCTAGGACTTTAAACACTCATTCCTAAAAACCCTAAGAGCAGTAAACCTCTCTATTTTCATCATGTTCTACCTCCAAACCCTAGCCCCATTTAAATTAAGATTTCAGTCCTAGTTTTGGAAGCCAAAACCAGATTTTTTTCAAGATAGTCGAAGAGAAGACTTTTGTCTCTTTTTGCAAGGAACACGTTCATACGTTTAGATTTATTCAAACTAATTGCAGACATGTTACCTCTATTTCTTTCCCTTGTATTATGCATAGTAATTATGGCCTACACACTAAATACATGTGTTTTCTTATAACAAATTAGAGATATTAATTAGGGAAGTGGAAGACAAAGTTTTTATGAAAATTTCTAATATGAATGAAGACCTAAAACCTTGCATATTAGGATAGATATTTCGGTTTCGTATACTTTATGACGCTCGCTTGTAGATTTTACAGAGAAATATCGGGTGACTAATTTTTGTCATGTTAAATCACGTTGACCTTCCGGATGTTGCGCAGTAAATAAATTCTTATTGTATAAATTCGATAGCATGCATGTGATTATAAATTGAATGATTTGATGCGAAAGTATTTTTCAATTAATACTATGATTAAACGTACGTTAATCGATTAAGTAGTGATATTGGATACAAATTGTTATAATTATTGTGATACATGGAAATTTTATCCTTACGCAACATATTTATTTTAACACATTCGACACCGCGGGGATGGTGGGGTTATGGGATAGATAGGGTCTCACCTTTATTGGGTTTGATTTCTTTGGGATGTTACCGCTTTCTAGGTATGGGACTAGATAGTGGTGACGGATTACGGACAATTATTTCGGGGTGGGGTTGTTTTTTAACTTGTTCCATGGTTTAGTGAGCCTAGGAAAGAGGTTAAGTGGTGCTTGTTAGTTTATTTTATTCCTACACGATACGGTGGAAAATACTTGGGGATTGGAAACCTTTAGGTATGGGACTAAGGGTGTTTGAGGATTTTAGGTTGATAAAAAAGGTGGGGCTAATTTGAGATAAATAAGAAAACTTGAAAAATTTAGAATTTAATGCCTAAGATAATAAAAGGGTATAAAATATATTGGCGACGCGAGTATGTGAAGGGCTTACAGTTAAACAGGTCGACTGGCTATAACGACCCGAGTGTGTTTGGCGTCACGAGTATGTGCGGGCTGACAGTTAAACGGGCTGACGGGCTATAGTGACGTGTCTTGCGTGGAACCTCACGAGTGTGTACAGAGCTGACAACAAACTAGGCAGACTGACCATAATGAGGGGAATGGGTGTGGTGTAGAATTTAAGCAGGATTACCGCAGCTGAAATGATGAAAGACTTTAAGCAGGAGTCCCACAATGGATATTAATTGTGGATAAAAATAATCTTTCAGGTTAAAGGAGTTAAATTAAATAATTAGCTATTGTTAAATGTAAATAATTGAACTTGGACCACGGGGGTGACTTAGAAGTGGTTAGATGGTAATTTAGTTTTATTCGTCGATTATTATATCTTGTTTAATTTAAAATATTCTACTGTCTTGGTTATTGCATATAATGTTATTGTCTAGGTTTAAGGACCCTATTTGATATGAGTAACTAGTATCCATGCGGTGGGCTCTGACCCATTGCATTGACTAATATTTTAGGTTTGTGCCGGAGTAGCTGCATAGGAGTTATTGGAGATCGATATGGAGGTGCAACTGGAGTTTCATTTTACTTACTCGTTTTACTAGTATAGGTTTACTTTTATTCAGTTGCTTTACATTATGAGACTCCATTATAGATTTTATTGGGCCATTCGATTCCGATGTTGTCTATGGTTTCAGTTAGTTACTTTATTGGATTATTTCATTTGGAGTTTTATATAAATTTTGGAGTTCGATTATCATAATTGAGATTAGCATGGTGATGGATTTTATTATTGCATGGATGATTATTTGTTAGGTTAATCTGATTATTCTCTTGTGGATGAAATTTTTTATATGTCTCATATATGTCCCATGCTAAGAATGATTTTTAATTTAGTGATGTCCGGCATAGTTTTGGTGGCGACCAATGCCAGAATTACGCAAGGTGTTACAGATTGTATCAGAGCATGGTTTTAGGTCTCATAGGTTGTGAGTCTATTTTAGCTTCCGCGTTGCTTGCCTTTGATTCCTTTTGATGATTTGTAATCTTAGTGATTCCGAGTCTGATGTTGTTTAATTCTCGTATTTTCAGATGGTGAACACTAGGAGAGCTGGAGATATGAGATAGGGTTCCATTTCTGGTTTTGCAGGTCAGGAGAGAGAGATCTGATTTGTGTTGGACACCAAGGAGTTGGCCGCAATAGTGCGTGTGGTATCGAAATGAGGAGACAAAGATGGGTGACCATAGAGGCGCAGCAGTAGGGTATACCCGTTTCGACTTGGGATAAAATGAGATCCAGTTTCCATAAAAGCAATCCTCTCACCTTTGCAGGGGGACCTGACCCAACGGTTGCTCACCATTGGAGGAGAGACATGGAGAGACACTTGAGGATGGTGGACTACAATGATGTGCAGAAACAGATGCTGGCTACTTTCAAGCTGATAGGATATGCTTTTACATTGGTGGGAGAGTCTCACCACATCGGAGGACAGGAATCGTTTGAACTATGGTGATTTTCTGATCAAATTTAGTGATAAGTACTTTTCGTATGCTATTAGGATTACGAAAATGAGTGAATTTTTAGACTTGGAGCAGGGCTCAAAATTGGTTATTAAATACGAGCAAGAAATAAACAAATTTATCTACGTTTGTACCTGAGGAAGTCAATACTGAGGAGAAAAAGATGGAATGTTTGATTAAAGGATTGTCTTGGTCTCTTAGGCACTTGGTGTTGGGAAATTCAACGTACACTACGTACTCTCAGGCGGTGGACGTTGTTATGTTGTTATGGCAGGAGAAGGTAAATTATCAAAAGAAATTGGGGAAAAGACACGAGCCAA
Source organism: Sambucus nigra (assembly GCA_949130495.1). Lineage (NCBI taxonomy): Eukaryota > Viridiplantae > Streptophyta > Magnoliopsida > Dipsacales > Adoxaceae > Sambucus > Sambucus nigra. The sequence goes on along the minus strand of OX422213.1, from coordinate 23,394,311 downwards.
ACAGTCAAGGAGGAGAGAACAAGGGTCGCAACGACCAGTCATGGAAGAAGCAGAGGACTGGCCAGGAGCAATTGGGCAATAGTGTCCTGCAGGGCCCTCAAGGGCAGGGGCAAGTATAATCGGGTGAATGAGCTCCCAGCTGACAGTATGGACCTTTTAGAGGCACATGTTTCGGTTGCGTTGATATAGGGAACTGAGCTTCTAGGTGTCCAAAGGCGCATGACCAGCAGGTTTAGGGCTCACAGGGCTAGCAGGGCCAAGGGCCTCCATCATCGGCAGCTCCAGGTGTATAGGGAGCGCCAGCAGTGGCAGCACTGATAGTGACATCAGTGGGTAAGTGCTATATGCTTCTGACTCGGGATCCGTGGTTAGTAATTAATTGGTTTCGATGGTGATGCTAAGAATGAGCCTATGAGATTCTTCTTTTAGTTTAGTAGAAGGCTGGCCATTCGTTATTTTAATAAGAGGGGTGCCACATGTGCTTCCCTTAAGGAAGACATTACCGTGAATGCTAAATATGTTTACTAAACTAGAATCTAAAGAAGAAAATATAAAATGCATAAATAAAGGTAAAAGAAAGCTTGAATTGAATAAATTGATAATTTAAGATAAACAAATAAGACAAAATGGTTACGCTAAGAAAACTAAAGCAGATTACGCTAGGAATTATACAGACATTCTCAGGCACCATAGGATCCACGACGTGGCTAGTAGCTCGGTACGTATTATTTTCTTAGATACTTATATATATATATATATATATATATATATATATATATATATATATATATATATATTGTATTTTTTATTGTGGGGTACGCGTGGGTAGGATTGGGTGTATGGGCACCTAATCACGGTATTTATGGGTAGGCATATGTGAGCCTTATTTTATTTTGCGTGTTTACGCTTCGTCAAATTTCGAGGACGAAATTCCTGTGCCATTGGGGAAGTATGTAACACCCCATAGATTTGAATCGAACTTTAATTAAATTAATTCGAAATTCAAAAAAATATAATTTTTGGATTTAATCATTTTTAGTAATTTAAAATGTTGGATTTTATTTATGAAAAATAGGATTTTAATCGGAATTGAGATCGGGGTGAAATTGGGATTTTATTTGCATATAATTTTTTTTAGGCATTACTGGGAAATTGACCAGGTTCGAATCGATTCGACCTGGAGGCGAAACGATTCAGAAATGGTCTGGGGCAACGATCTGTTCATTTTTTTAGAGTTGCATTTTTAACCGAAATTCCACCACTTCTTTATATATTAATAATCCGGGGTTAGGAATTTAAACATTCATTCTTAAAAATCCTAAGAGCAGTATACCTATATATTTTCATTATCTTTTACCTCCAAACCCTAGCCCCATTTAAATCAAGATTTCAGTATAAGTTTTGAAGGCCAAAACCAAATTTTTTCAAGATAGTCCAAGAGAAGACTTATGTCGTCTTTTTGCAAGGAACACATTCACACATTCAAATTTCTTCAAACTAATCTCAGGCATGGTTAGCTCTATTACTTTCCCTTAGTATTATACGTAGTAAGTATGGCCTACACACTAAATACATGTATTTTATTAAAACAAATTAGAGATATTAATTAGGAAAAGTGAAAGACAAACCGAGACTGTTTTTATGAAAATTTCTAATATGAATGAAGACTCAAAACCTTGCATGTTAGGATAGAGATTTGGGTTTCTTATACTTTATGACGCTCGCATGTAGATTTTTATGTAGAAATATCGGGTAAGTTATTTTTGTCATGTTTAATCATGTTGACCTTGCGGATGTTGCGTAGTAGATAAATTCTTATTGTATAAATTCGATAACATGCATGTGATTATAAATGGAATAATTTGATGCTAAAGTATTGTTTAATTAATATTATGATTAAACTCACGTCAATCGATTAAGTAGTGATGTTGGATAAAAATTAGTAGAATTAATGTGATACATGGAAATTTTAGCCTTATGCCACATATTTATTTTAACACATTCGACGCCGCGAGGACGACATGGTTATCAGATAGATAGGGCTCTCATATTTATTGGGTTCGATTTCTAGGTATGGTACTAGTTAGTAGGCCTTTGGGATGTTATCACTTTCTAGGTATGGGACTAGATAGTGGTGATGGATTACGGATAATTATTCCCGGGTCGGGTTGATTTTTAAGTTGTTCCGTGGTTTGGTGAGCCTAGGAGTGAGGCTAAGTTGTGTTTGTTAGTTTTCTTCCTATATGATTGGCTAGAAAATACTTATGGATTGAAAACCTTTAGTCGTGAGATTAAGGTTGTTTGAGGATTTTATGTCGATAAAAAGTCTGGGATAATTTGAGATAAATAAGAAAACTTGAGAAATTGAGAATTCAATGCCTAAGATAATAAACGGGTTTTAAAATATATTGGCGACGCGAGTATGTGCAAGGCTGACAGTTAAACGGGCCGATTGGCTATAGCGAGGTGTGTGTGTGTGTGGTGTCACGAGTATGTACGAGCTGACAGTTAAACGGATCGACATGCTATAGTGACGTGTCATGCGTGGAACCTCACGAGTGTGTACAAAGCTGACAGTGAACCAAGCTGACTGGACATAGGAATGGGTGTGGTATAGAACTTTAAGTGGGAGTACTACAACTAAAATGATGTAAGACTTTAAGCGGGAGTCCCGCAATGGATATTAATTATGGATAAAATAATCTTTCGGGTTAAAGGAATTAAATAAAATAATTAGTTATTGTTAAATTTAAATAATTGAACTTGGACCTCGGGGGTGACTTAGAAGTGGTTAGATGGTAATTTAGTTTCATTCGTCGATTATTATATCTCGTTTAATTTAAAATATTCTGCTGTCGTGTTTATTGCATATAATGTTATTGTCTAGGTTCAAGGACCCTATTTGAGAGGAGTAACTGGTATCCATGCGGTGGGCTCTGACCCATTGCGTTGACCAATATTTCAGGTTTGTGCTGGAGTAGCGGCATAGGAGTTATTGGAAATCGATTTGGAGGTGCAACTGGAGTTTCATTTTACTTACTCGTTTTACTAGTATAAGTTTACTTTTATTCAGTCGCTTTACATTATGAGACTCCATTATAGATTTTATTGGGCCATTCGGTTCCGAAGTTGTATATGGTTTCAGTTAGTTACTTTATTGGATTATTTCATTTGGAGTTTTATATAAATTATAGAGTTGGATTATCTTAATTGAGATTAACATGGTAATGGATTTTATTATTGCATGAATGATTATTTGTTGGGTTAATCTGATTATTCTCTTGTGGATGAAAATTTTTATATGTCTCATATATGTTACATGCTAAGAATGATTTTTAATTTAGTGATGCTCGACATAGTTTTGGTGGCGGTCGATGCCAGAATTACGCAAGGAGTTACAAAATGTAGAAACCTCAAAACATTTTCAACCCTCATTTTAAAAGATTTTTTTTGTGGTGGTCATGCATTAAAACATGTGAAAAATCCTTTTAAAACCATAATTGGAAAAGTATAGACTTGGAAGAAACTTTCATTTTCCAAAACATTTGGGTGGCTAAGTGTCCATATGCAAAAAAATTCCAGACCTTCAGTTTCAAAAGCAAATGTGCAATGTCCCTAGCTTCTAAGGATTTTATATTTAGTTAGTATAGTTCTGAGGTCTTTGGAACCATTGTGAAACTTCATATTTTATACCATAAGACCTTCATCCCAATGGACTACAATTTAGAGGTTTTAGGACCCATTGTGAAAATTCAAATTTTTAAGGAGAAGATTTTCATTCTAGAGGACTAAAATTCGAAGGTCTTAGGACCAATTGTGTAAGTTTATTTTTTTAATCACAAGGCTTTCATCCTAATGGGCTACAATTTAGAGGTCTTAGGACCCATTGTGGAACTTTAGATCTTAAACTTCTAAGGTTTTCATCCTTAATAGTTAAGTTTAGAGGTCTTAGGACCCTTAATGGAACTCTATTTCTACCCCAGTGCCTTCATCCTTAGTAAAATATGTTTCAAAGGTCTCATTACCCTTTATGGAACAACTTTTTAAAACACTCAGAAGGATCTTACCCTTAGTTAATTATAAATCTAATGTCTTTAGACCCTTAGCGGATTTATTTTTTTACTTTCATTCTAAAAAAAATAGGGGGGCTATGTGTTTATGTATAAAAAATTTGAGATACTCGATTTTTAAAATGTGAAAGTTAGAAACTCACAAGGCTTTTGTGGTTGTAAAGTCTAATGACCCATAACGGAACTTCAATTTTGACTTCAAAGTTCTCCACATCTACATATCAAAGGTCCATGGACCCACAAATCCTCCTCGGAAGCTTGCTACTCAATTTCACTTGATTTACCAAGAAATATTGGGAGGCTAAGGGGGATATCACTTACTTGGAAGACCTCAGACAAACACAGGCAAAAGCAAGCATTCTTCAACAAAGCAAAACAAAACAAATAGCCGTAAAGAAGAAGTCAAAAAATTCAAAACCAAGTCATTGTTAGTAAAGATAGAAAAAGTTATTGAGTTTATAATAACAAACTAAGGCCAAAATAACATTATATTTAAATTCCTTTCTAAGACTGGGGGTTCACTTCAGTTTGCTTCTCAGGGACTTCAGGTTCCTTCATTGGGGGATTAGCACGAAAAGAGGAGCAGGGGCTTCACTCTTGGCCTTTTCTTTCTTAGCTTCTTAAGCAAAGACCTTAGTAGCTTTACCAACATTATTGCTCTTATAATCAGAACTTTTTTGGGCAAAGTGGGGGTCCTCAGGAAATAGACCAGAAATGTTAACATCTGGTAAGAGCATCTGAACCCTGACCTTACAAGCTTCGAAACTCAAAGAATACTTCTGAAAGAGAAAATTCTGGTAGGCTTCATAGTACATATATGCATTTACTTGACTTTTCACCATTTAATTAATCCTCCTTTAAAGCTCATTATATTTTACTTCAAGTATAGAATGCTCTCGCTATAATTTTTAGCCCTCAAATGTTAGGAAGTATTTGGTAGCATTGAGATCTAGAATCTTCTGTTTCATAAGTTCAATCTCCTCATCCAAGTGGAGAAGCTTGTCGTTGGCATCCGAAAGTTGGAGAATATAATTTTGAAGAGCCTCTATGGCCTCCCTATCCTTGATTAAGACGTCAATATTGGCCTTCTCATCCTTATCTAAGAAGTGCCTAACAACAACAAATAAGAAAGCACAATATTTGATGGTGTTTTCATTCAGAAGTTGAGTATGCTCTAGAGAGTTGATTTGGGACCTCAAACCTGACTGCTAATCCTCTAAAACAACCATATTTAACCTATGAGCGCATACTTCCTGGTGCAACTCCAATTTGGCTAAGTCCCATTGATCACTCATGGCCAAAGCCTTCTTTCATGCCCTTTGACCCATAGTGGCATCAACTACAAGGGCATCTATCAAATGTTGGGCCTACAAATATAAGGAAAAGGTATGAGAAAAGGGTATTTAAAAGAAAAAAGAAAATATTAGAGAAAATAAACAACCATGAAGGTACCTTTCCCAGAATGTGGACCAATTCCTCCGAATTGGCTAAGGGCCCCTCCCCTTCAACGATCAAACCATCTCAAAATAGTTGGTTAGGGTCATCGATGTTAAGGCCTCCACAACAGAGGCATATGAGTTCCTCTCCTTCGAAGAAAAGGGTTTATATTATTTATATGCCTCGGATAACCTCAACCCTCCCCGAACTCCTTCAGCTAGCCCACTGGGCTGGCCAAAGACCTCAAGAGCACCGACCTTAACCACCTTATTCAAGGGAGAAACATCTGATGGGGTTTTATTCTTAAAATCATATATGACAATTAATTTTATGTAAAAGTGTGTCAATTCATTTTAAAATAATAATCATGGTAATAAATTATATTTGGTTTAAATATATTATAGACATGTCGACCAATAGATCGGAGTAGGAATTTTAGTGATGTGACTTCTGGTTAGTCACAAAGATATTAAAATTTCGGTTCTAACACTATTGAAATGTTCACAACCTAGATAGGGAGTTAACAACCTATCGTAATGGTTGTGATGCAATCCTAGTAGTTTAGCTCAAACTACTGGAATATATATGATGGTTCGAGAACTTTTCTGATAGTTTGACATATTATTGTGATCAGTACATCCCAGGAATGTATTAAACATGACCACCCATGAGATTAGAGTCTAAGAAATGTCTTAATTAGACTCGTTATATCTCTCACCATTTGCAAAAAAGTGCATAGATTCTTAATCCCGATAATTATGAGGATTGAAATGCTTGCGCAAATGTCACTTTGATTGTTACAAGTGCGATCTAATTTATATTGAGTCAAATGATCTCCTCATATTGGGTGACATTTTTGTAAGTAGGTCTAAGATCATAATTAAGAGGAATCCATGTCCAGAGGATATTGTGGATTGTGATGACCCCTTGATAGACTTATATGTTTTGTTTCCACCAAGTAAAACCCGCCCAGTGGATTATTTGATAATGTTGGTAGAGTAGAAAACAAGTTAAGTCTGAGAATCAAAGAATTGATTAGATATTGGTTAAAACCGATTAACAGTAAATTGATTTGACCAAGCGGGTCTCGAGCTCTTAACACGGGGAATCTAATTATGTACCATAATCAACTTTTCAAATAAGACCTAATTATATCTGAGTGATTTCTGAGATAATTAAATGGGAGTGCAGTCATGATTATTTAGTGGGGTTAATTCACGATTAAATAAAGAACGAAACTAATTACAGTAATATAATTAGGATTTCCTAGTATTTATTTTGGGCTAATTTAATTATTTGTCTTGAGTCCCTAATGTAGTCCATATACCCAAGTAGTTAGGCCCAGACTCGTAAGAAACCCTTCTTAGCCCAAGCCCACCTTTTGTACTTGTATATAAAGGTATGGGTAAGGGTTTTTATATTTATTATGGTTTAGGGGTTGAGAGGGGTGAGAGAAAATATTGTTCATATTTTTGTGAAGAATCCTAAAGGGAGAGGATTATATCTCACTCATAAGGAAGAGTTTTCTTATTAAAAAGTTCCCACACCTAGCTAGCACTGGGGAGGGTCATACACTAAAATATCCAAGCTTTACAGAAGGTTAAACAAGGTTTTGGAGATCCAAAACAAGGCAGTCCCATCGTTAACAAATATTTTTCTCGACATCGGATCACAACAGGATCTACAAAGGTATTGTATTCTAAACCCTAGATTTTTTCTTCAAACCTAGTTCTTGTTTTCTTTTCAATACATGATTAATCAAAGATCCATATGGATGAATTTTTTTGTATTTAAAATGTCAATCCGAAGTTGTTTTTCCCAACAATAACAACTTATGTCCCCTTTAATGAAGGATGATTTCCTCAACAACTTTTTAGACCAGGGGCTGCAAGGCTCCTGGAATATATGTTCCCCTAAATGTCCCGCCTGCCCCCAAAGATGCTTGCAGTAAGAACAAGACTTCATGACTGAATCTAACAAATGAGCTTTCAGTTGGACCTGATCTCAGCTCACGCTCTTCCATCAACTTCACAGGGGGATCTAGAATGTCCATCATTGTGTTGAATTTGATGCTCTTTGTGTCCTTAGACCTCTTGACTTTGTTCACTGTGGGTGGAACAAAAGTTTGCTTGGAATGAATTCGGGCCATCCTCCGCTGTTTACATTCATTTATTGAACCGACATGAATCCAGAATTAATAAACAAACTCTAAACAGGGAATAAATGTGGAAATTGATAAGAGGCCAAGGAACTTACTTGGAGAGCAATGGGAGTCCAAGGCAATTACCCGCTCCATAGTAGGTAATACATCCTCAATGATGGGTGGAAGATCAACCCCTCCTTTAGCCTTCTCTTCTTCTCCTTCGAAAGCCTTAGTACCTCAAACAACTCAACAATCACAACCTTCTGCTTCCTTTAGACCAAGACAAAGGGCTCAGTCCCGACAGATTCTTCTATCACCATCTTTGGGGCCTTAGGCGCCCTCTAAAAGATATGGTTTTGGGTTGAGTACTAAGGCTATTCCTATGAAGCTGGTTGGGGAGACAAAGATCCCGAAAGGAAGAGAGGAATACTTGAGGGCCTCTTTTAGACTATCAATTTCCTCTTTGTTGGGCTCTAGATACGCTATAAAAAATTGTTATCAAAACTCCAATAAGAGGTCATAAGAGGAACTCAGAGACAAATAAAGTCTTACCCACGATCGAAGGTGTGCACCAGATGTTTGGATAATTAATCATCTCTTAAGAGACACGAGTGGACAAAGCCCCGAAACAATGAAGAACATTCATTACATTGCTTGGGGGCATTATGACTTTACTTAATAAAGACAACTGGAGCCCTAGAAGCGAGGTACTTCAACCCTTTGTCTTTGGGCTTGATCTGCTTTTGGACCCTACAAATTTTGAACAAATGGGTTGGGGTGACATCATATTTCCCTCCATTAGACTCCCAGCAAGCCAAGACCGTGGCCATCAAAGGCCTCCAAATGTTTGCCACAATCTGAGAAGGGGCAACCATAATAGACTTAAGAATTTTCACCACGGGTAAAGGAACTAGAAACCTAGCTTCATAAAGCCAAAATAATTTGATGAAGCATACAAACTTTAAAACCAAGGAGAAATCCCTTCCTTCAGTTTTTACATTCAGAATCATAGAGTATAGTAATTGATACTTTTCATGGATATCCATTAAGTCTTGTATCGTGATCCATGAATCCACTTAGGCTCCACCCAAAAAGTTTGGGTCATTTGGCTTCAAGTAATCGATTAAGTGAAAATTAGAAGGAATGGAGCACTTTGGGGAATGAGCCGAAGTTTCAGCCCCTTATTCAGATGAAGAAGGTAATGAAATGTAAGGCCCTACTACCGATAGAGGTAGGGGTGTGTATAAAAATTGAACCGAATCGAAACTGATGGTTTATTTAGTCGGTTTGGTCGGCGGTTCTTTGTTTCAAAAACTGATTATTTTCAATTTGGCCTATGGTTTTACATATTAAAAATCGAAAATGAATCTAATCGAATCGATTCCACATATACCCATTTAAATTTCAGCCCTTGTTTTATTTTCCATTCCACTTGGCTCTATAAATAATTTCTACACTTCGACTGGACTCTCTTATGAACAAAAATATATTTTCCCCCTCCATCACTCTCTTAAAGACAATTCCACCACATGAATGCCCAAATCGAATCTAGAGTTTAACTTGGAAGAAATTTAGATGTTGGCTAGGTTATTTATTATATCATTTTAATTAGGTTTAATTTTTTATTTGAGAAAGCCATCTGTTTGATTAATGTTTAAATGTGTATATGATCGACTTATTGAGTTTGAGGGTTTGTGTTTGGCTTGTTGTATAATCTAATATACATCATATTATATATATATACACCAATTTTGTGATTTTTGCACTTTATCTCCACAAAATCGACAACCAACCTCAATCGACCCAAAACTGATTCAACCAAAATCAACAAAAATCGAAGTGCATTGGTTCGGTCTCTGTTTACAATAAGAGAAAATCGACAAAGTCGGTTCGGCTAAAAAAAGCCACCCCATAATCGAACTAATCGAACCGTGCACACCTTAAATAGAGGTGTTGGGTTTAGAACTTTTGAGGGAAAGATATTTTTTAAAAACAATTTTGCAAAAAGAAGGAAAAAGAGAACATCAGTTTGCTAAGAGAAAGATTGAGAAAGAAGGAGATAATTGCCGAAGAAAGCGGTGAGGATTTCAAACCATCCCAAGGTGATCATTTATAGCCACCGAATGCCTGACGCGCCAAAGTTGGCCTTCCCAAACACTCAATATAAGCTCTTTCCCAATGCAGTCCCTTAATGATAAGAATCTTTTTGGTTGTTTACACTGCTACCCTTGTTCATTTAAATAGATAAGTGTTTATCCTTGAAATCCTTACAAAGAGAAACAATAGGCTACTGATGATACCACATTTAATTATTGGAATTGCAAGGATTCACAATAACCCTTTCATCTTCACTCGTTCAAGAGAAAAGGTCATAAGGTTCAGCAAAGACCTATGCTAGACCAGAACTAAGCTTTCAAGACCACAACTGCCTCATATGAGGGAGCACAATAGAGCTATAAGCCTCATCTTCCTCACTACTCTCCCAAAATGCTCAGTCATTCCATCACATCTTAGGAACCAAATGTAGAGACTTCAACACCAACGTCCCTTGGTTTGAGACTTGTATAACGGACCTCAGTAGGAATAAAACTGACCTCCAAAGGCCCCATAACCCCTCTTACAAGGAGATATTGTTGTAACGCACCACAAGACCACCTAAGGAGGAACCTTCGTCAATTCCAGACCCTAAGACGTCCAATTAAGCTCCCATAACTTCTTTGGCGAGCAGGTAGAAAGAATAATTATTGTTTAACCTACCTCCACCACTCATTCCCACTTGTATTGATAACTTACATCCACTTTAAATGCACTCGATAACTACTTTACATCACCTGCAAGCCTTTCTCCCACACTCCACCGCGCTACTATAGTTCTCAGACATTAGAGAGACCCTGAGCATGCTATTGTAATCCACTCATTCTCTCTCCAAGAGAACACATATATAAGGGAGGTTTGTGAATGGTGAAAGAAAAGATGAAATCATCGAACACAAGCACAACAAAGGTAAAATAGATCAAGTAAGTATTTACCCATTATAATACATGCTATCAGCCCAATATTGGTAGAAAATAGTTAGAGTTTGGATCATTTCCAACTGTTTACATATTGTATACCCTGTTGAATCCTAAACTAAGACTTGGGAACCCGTAGAGAAGTCCATTAGTTACTTTCTAAAGACATTTTATGAGAGTGACAAATACCGCAATGACCTTAGATTCTCTTGGACAAATTCCAAGAGCTCTCTTAGATTATAAAACCCTATTTTATGATATAATATATAGAGAAACACCCTTATACAATGGATATAAGATCCTCGTAGAGGCCCGAGTCGCTTTATATACTTGTCTATCACTTTGACACACCTCAACATTAACATGTCTGAGGCCTTGTGGGGGCACTTGTTGGGTCTCAAGTCTCACATGATTTCAATACTCACCAATCATTATGAAGGAAAAAGTGTAAGATTTTAGGGAATATACACAATATAGGGAGTGTACGATCCTTGCCACACAATCCCAACCCACAACTTCTCAAATGAACCTTGGCGCAAAGGGCATTCGCTGCCTAGAAGGTAGGTCCGTTAAAGAGACATAAATCTTTACGAAGGCTTTTGAACCCCTGGGAACCAACTTTACATTGTTCTCTGCGACCTCTTACATTGTCAGCAAAACCAACACCCAAACGACCTTATTTCAGTAACTTTGTATGTCCATGCCATTGTAATACCCCGCAATTTTATGGGAAATTAAATTTCATAAATGGGTGTAATTTGGAAATTTGAGGAATTTCTCGGAATAATAATTTTTGGAGTTTAGGAGTGTTAGAGGATTTCCGATGCATGGTATAACTACTTTTGGGAATAAGTAGATGAGAAGGATTATTTTATTACAGGTCGCAGTTGAGTAAAGCGACAGAGGACAATATTTTAATTGGAAAAACCCGCATGGAGATGTGTTGGGTTAAAATAGTAAATTGCGGTCAAGTACCTCAAATGGAAATTTCGATGCACGATTGGTCTCGGAATGACCGAGATAGTCAGAATAGAGTATCCGGGGATATTGTTTAGGCTCTGAGAATTTTTGGGCTAATAGGGACTCGTAATTGAGTAAACGAGTCATTTTTGAGTTTAATAAGGGATAAACCCTTTTTCTCCCTATATAAGGCAAGGGAGAGGGAAAGAAAAGAGAGAAAAGAAAGAGGAGAGGAAAGGAGGAGAGAAAATAGGAAGAAAAGGGAGATTCCGGCCAAACTCCGCGGGATTCGACTCGGGATCGTCGGATTTTATCCATGAGGCAAGTGTTTACTTGCTTTATTTATTTTGGAGTATAAATATCATATCAAAATTTGGTAATAACAATTCAGAAGATTTGGGGGTTGAGATTTTATGAATCAAAATGGGTTTTCGGAAGTTAAACGAGTAAACCCCGTATTTAGACCAATTCGAGAAACTTAGGAAATTATTGAAATCATTTGTTGGTTTTGGGTTCTAGGATGTTTAGAACCCATTTTATATATGTATATATTGTTGTTTGGGGTTGGAGGACGTTGGGGAAGGAGATCAAAGCTTTGGAGAACCTTTAATGGTCGAAACAGCTTCTCGGAGAAGAAGCTGTCCGAAGCAATCGATCGATCGAGGGTAAAGATCGATCAATCGACCATCGATCGATCGAGGGCCAAGGGTCGATCGAACGACCCTTCAGCATTTTTGACAATTTTTGCCTAGGGTTAATTATGTGGGATGATTTCCAATTTTATTTGGTTCTAGCTTATTCATTTGAGGAAAGAAGTATTTCTCTAGTAATTTATCACTAGCCATTTGGGGAAAACTTACGGGGGCTACGAGGGTGTTATAATTGTGTGGCACTAAGGTATATTTTCGAGGAAAATAAACAAATTGAAGGATTAGAAAATATCGATTTTCATAAATATAAGAGGAGACTTTTAAATAATTATTATTATAGTGACATTTATACCTTGGATTAATTGGGTAAAATCCAAGACTTATTTTATTATGGATGTTCGGAATGAGTGACACCCGAGGGAGTATTTTAGTGAGCGATTATAGCTAAATAATCATGCGAATAGGAAAAAGAAAATGTGTATGGAATTAGTGAGTAACTCCTACGAGGCGACTATGATGGAATTTGGGTTATAGGTTAAAGATAAGTTGAGGGTATACTTATCATACGATTTTGAATCAGGATATTTGGAGAGTATATAAATCCCAAACAGCGATTATGGTGTGAGGCATATTTAAGTAGAGATGTACTTAAATATTATTATGAGATTAGCAATTGTAGCCATATATACATTTGAGGAGTGATAAATGTATATATATATATATATATATATATATACTATGTGATTAAAGTATATATATAATATGATACGGTTATGTATATATATCTATGTGTGGATGGTATATATATATGTGCGAAGCATACCCCTATAATTCTATCATGGGAAGTTGCGCGATGAGGGTGAGCCCCTGGCTTGAGGAGCAGGGTGTGGATAGTCCCCAGGTCATACTCATCCATTTTTATTTGTGTGATTTTATTTTGGGGGTGAGAAGTCTTGGGTATGAGTCGTTATCACTTGCCGGTTAGGAACTATGAACGCTTCCCAAACGTTGTGTGTATGTGTGTTGGTCGCGATGTCGGTGATATTGAGTCCGATCGCTGGTCCCCAGGATGGTATGTTAGTGATGCCCTGGAAGATGATAACATTGGGAGACCGCATCCTCGAGTTATAGCTCGTTGGGATGGTTATTATACTTATGTGTGCAATAGGTATAATTATATACTGGATGAGTATAGTATATTTTTTGTATATGAAGACAAGCCATCATATAGTAAACTCATGTATATAAAGTGAAAAGCCTAATAAAGTATATTTTTCCCCATTTCCAGTAAATTTGGATCCGGATGTATATGATGATGAATATAAAGTTGTAGTATATACACATATATATTATTATTGTATGTTTATTTGAGTCTTATATACACGTCATGTGCTGAGGGTCTAATGAATCTCGACGATCGACGCTGCCAAGTAGTAGTGTATCGGGGGGGTTTCTTGTTTGGATTTCACTTCGCGAGACACCCCATGCACGAACTTAGCTCAGTGTTGAGAATGGAGAGAAGTTTAGCTCTTAGTACTCGGGTTATCGAGGTTTCTATCAGTTGGGTGAATTAGATTAGTTAGGCGGGGTAGCTTAACTAGGATGTTTTAAATGAGTGCGTTAGGCGTGCACTATTAGAAGAGGGGTGAGGGGTATCTCATGGGAATGCGATACCAATTTAAATATGAGACAAAACCTATTTTTTTTTAAATAAAGCATTTATTCACTTACAAAATATTTTTACAACTCGGGCTCTGACCTGTTTTCCTATTTTTCCTTTCTTCCTATATATATATATATATATATATAGGTGTCCAGACACAGGGACGCCGGGATGATGATTCCTTCGAGTCAGACGTCTGCTGCAGCAACTGTGGATGCATGCAGGTTCACTGTAGACGCTTCTATCCTTGTAATCTAAATAGGAGGTACTGTATAAACATTTGGACTGATAGCCCAACATCATTTATTTATTCTTTTACCGCCTTTTATGTGGATTCGATTGTGTTGTATTATTGTTAAAACGAGTGTTCGGTTATTTTATTTCTCTTCAGTTTCATTTATTTAAGTTGTGTGATGCTTTTACTTAGTGGTTTGTTTAAAAATATTAGTTAAATAAAATTTGGATGCCAGCCTCGTAGGTTATTAGTAATTAAATTAGTTTTCGACAGTGATGCTAAGAATGATCCATATGCGACTCTTGTTTTAATTTGGTACAGGAGTGATCGTCTGGTATTTTATTAAGCGGGGTGTCACAGCCATAGTTTGCAGCCATCTCATTTGTCCACTTCCAAGATGAAATTTACACGACACGTTGTTAGTTCTTTAGTCATCCTCAAGCTTTGTGCAGGATGCACGCCCTGAATTAGCATAACCTACCATCCTAAATATGAAGTAGAGAATGAGTCGAGGAGACCCCAACTATTTTTCATGGCCTTAATTGCAAATCACAAGGTTAGAGGCAAGCCTAAGATGTCGCGGTCACAACCCCCTCTGAGTATAAGAGCAAAAGGAAAATGAGGCACAAAACGAGATATGGCTCATGTCCATGACCATAAAGGAGTTAGAACTCCTAATCGTCAAACAACAAGGATATTTAAGTAAACTAAATGGATTTACTACAAAGATGTCATATTTTTAGTTGTTAAAGATCAAAGCCCCAACTTTAAGCCAAAAACCTCAAGAATGAGACGAACACGTTAATAACTCAAAAGATCCTCGACCCAAAACAACCTCAATTTCAATTTAGTTGGAAAGAACAAGTACGCATTTGAATATGAATAGGCCAGTGTTCTAAAAAACTCGTCTGGGCACACCTAGACTCGAGGCTTGAGACTTGGGAGAAACGCCCCGCCTTAAGATTTTTACACCTTATTCTTGGTAAAACGCTTAAGGCGCACTTTTTTAAAAATAAAAACCCTTTAGTGAAATGATATCACCTTTTAAAGAATTTTTCTAAAAAAAACATATCAATATCTCATTCAAAATAATCAAAAGACAAATGGTATCCCAAATCTCTCTGCCTCTCGTCCAAAAAAACGCGCATTTTTTCTTTTTTCTTTTGTTTTTTCTTACTATTTAAAAAAATAGTATTTTAGTTTGCATATATTCGGATATATTTTAAGGCATGTACCATTTTAGTAGTTTTAATAGCCTTGTTATAGTTAAAAATATTAAAATATATTAAAAAATCATTAAACGTCTGTTGATACCAAATTTAGTCTGCTGACGTGGACCGATTATGTGGAGACACGTGTCAATCTACATGGCACCCGCAAACATTTTTGAACAACACCTTGACTCCGAGGAACTCAACCTCCCCAACCAACTCAGGCGCTCCGAGCAACAAGTGTTCTCCGAGGAAATCTACTGTACCGAACAACTCATGTATACCGAGCTACTTAGGCGGTCCGAGCTGCATCTCGTACAAAGCATTCATATCCGGATAATCAAGAGGATGACTGTGCATTAAATGCTCATTATTATCACACAGACGCATACGCCTATTGGACATCTGTGTATTATTCTTTCATTTGTACCGCCTCAAGGCTATAAATACATTGTAACCTCATTATTATCAGAGGACTCGGAATTTCTTGGTAAACCTATTATCGAGAATTCTGCAAACAGTCAGCAATAACACAAACAGTGGATGTATGCCATTCTTTCAAGACTGAACCACTTTAAAATCTTTTTCTTGTTTATTTTTATATATGATTAAAGAATTAGGTTAAATCTAGTTTTTTTTACATCAACGGATTGGCGTCGTCTGTGGGAAACGACTGAAACTATCATTTTTCACCAAAACAATTCATCACCAATGGCTGATAATCCTGAATCCAGTAATCAAAACGCTGGAAACCCCCAAAATCCATCCACTCCTCCAAGTGTCCAAGATCTGGCTGGAATAATGGCTAATTTAGCTCAGGGCCAGACCTCCATGCAAGAAACCATGAGACAACTCATGCAAACTATCCAGGGTGGAGCACCTTCCCAGTCAGGACAACGAAGCATTCAGAGAAATACCCAATTGCCTTCCTCGCGAACTAGACGAACATTACTCCCAGAGGAATCTCGATCTAGACATTCCAATTCATATCGCACTGATAGATCTAATGATATTTCTTATCAACCTGGATTAACTTCATCAGTATAAGCCACAGACACTCAATAAAACGTCACTCTATCTCCATAAAGGACTAGTGCTCTTGAAAGATTGAGTAGAGTTTCTTCCTTTGATCGTTTGGGTCCTAGGAGGAATAAAAGTCCCCCTAGGATGGTGTCGAGGAACTTTCAACGATTCTCTGATTTAAAGGAAGGTTCTGCTCAATCCCGATCAGCTGCTCGTCGTGAAAGATCCCAAGAGGCAAATTCAACACGATCAGTTGCTCGGACCAACAGGCCTGGGGAGGGAAATGACGCATGGAAAGGCTCTATTCAGAGGTTGGAGGATAGACTAAGGGAAATGGCTAAGGCCAAAAATCCTCTACAAAGAACTTTTGTCCAAGGGACACCTTTTATCCAAGCAATTGTGGATTTTCCCACACCATCAAAGTTCAAAGCCCCCGTGGTAACACCAAAATATGATGAAAAAACTAATTATGTTCTCCATATAGAACAATATCAGGCAGTTACTGACATCTTTGCTGTTCCAGACGAGATGCGATGCAGGGCATTTTCAGGAACTCTCATTGGATCTGCTCAAATATGGTACAACAATCTTCCTCGAGGGAAGATTGAAACTTTCTTTCAACTGGCTGAGCTCTTTATTGGAAACTTCTATTTTGGAGCAAAACCAGTTAAGCGAGTAGCACACTTGTTAAGTGTTAGACAAAAATCAGGTGAGAGCACCAGGGATTATATTACTCGTTTCAATAACGAGAAGCTCGAAGTTATTGATTACGAGGAAAAGACAGCAATCACTTCTCTGATGAGTGGATTGTTGCCAAATAAATTGTACTATACTCTGGCCAAAGATCCACCTAGGACCATGTCAGAATTAATGGCAAAAGCAGCCAAAATCATGAATGCCGAGGAAGCTATGGCTGCAAAGAAGACCATGGACACTAAGGAGACCAAAGTTGAGGCCGAGAAGATTGAGAAGAAGGATCAGAAGAATAATGGTGGTAACAAGCAGTCAAAAGCAAAGCAAAGCAAGCGTTGGAACAATTGAAGAAATTTGGAAACTATACTCCTTTGAAGGTAAATATAAACCACGTTCTGGAAGAGATCAAGAACAGCGAGGAGTTAAACTGGCCTGAGAAAATAAAGACAGATCCTGACAAAAGGAATAAGGCCAAATATTGCGAGTTCCATAAAGACCATGGTCACACGACCAAAAATTGCATAGCTCTTCAGAATGAAATTGAAGTGCTCATCAGACGAGGAAAGCTGGCCAAGTATGTTGATCGTAGAAATGAAGGAAAAAATAGCAACCGGGCAAGACAGAGATCTAGATCTCCTCGTCGAGTAGAAGAAAATAAGAAAAGAGATCATGAAGATGATCTAGAAGACGACCCCGATCTCCTTAAAATACTAAGACAGCCAAAACGTGAGGTATTTTCAATTCATTTTGGATCATTTAATTGTAATGTTATTACAGGTGGAGATGCAGGAGGTGGAGACCTCACTGCAGAGAGAAAAGCTTACCTTAATGAGGCTCAAGCTTGTTAATACATTCAATGAATAAATCTATCTGAAGATGATCATCCGAGGAAGGTGAACAAAGATAAACTGGTCATCGGTTTCTCTAAGAACGACCTCGCAGGTGTCCTATATCCTCATGATGACCCATTGGTGATCAAAATGAGGATGAAGGAAGTAGTGATTTCAAGAGTATTAGTGGATAATGGAAGCTCGACGGACATCATGTTCTACTCGTGCTTTGACAATTTAAATATGAAATTATCTCAGTTGGAGCCTTATCGCAGGCCCCTCCTCGGTTTTACTGGCGAGAAAGTTTTTCCACTTGGGACGATCAAGTTGGATATGTTCATCGGTACATGGCCTGCTTGTCGAACAGAAAGAGTGCGCTTTTTTGTGATGGATAAAAATATCTAATCAACTTACAATATCATCATGGGAAGGGTAGGTTTGAAGAAGTTCGAAGCAGTCCCATCTACTGTACATCAATGCCTAAAGTTTCTAACCAACTTTGGAGTAGGAATTGTGAAGGGTGACCAAAAAGTAGCCCGGGAATGCTACTATTTATCTATCGAGCAAGAAGAGCGTGGAGAATCCAGAAAGAAGACTACTACTTATCAGGTTGATGAGATAGAAGATGCAGAGATTGAGACTTTAGACCCAAGAGATGAGTCTCAGCTCGTTAAGGGTCAGGTCATGGAGGCTACTGAAAATATTGCTCTGGACGACGAGCATCCAGAACGAACAACTCAAATTGGTGCCTCACTAGATGTATCAATAAAACAAGAGCTGATAGCATTTCTAAAAAGCAGAAAACAAACTTTCGCATGGAGCCAGGAAGACATGCCAGGAATAGACCCAAATTTCTTGTGTCACAAACTTAATGTGAATAAGGAAATCAAACCTGTGAAGCAGCGAAGAAGAGTGTTCAGCCCCGAGAAGAACCAAGCTGTACAAGAGGAGGTCGAGAAGCTCCAAAAAGCTTGCTTTATTGAAGATGTCAAATATCCAGACTGGTTAGCTAATGTGGTGATGGTGAAGAAGAAGAACAGCAAGTTGAGGATGTGTGTAGACTTCACCGACCTTAACAAGGCATGCCCAAAGGATCATTTTCCTTTTTCCCGAATTGATCAATTAGTGGACGCTACCTCGGGACACTATTGAGCTTCATGGATGCTTATTCTGGTTACAACCAGATTAAAATAAAACCTGAAGACAGGGAGAGTACCTCTTTTATTACCCCTAGGGGAACTTACTGCTATAATGTTATGCCTTTTGGTTTGAAAAATGCAGGTGCAACATATCAGCGGCTGATGAACAAGGTGTTTGCAGAGCAAATCAGTCACAATATGGAGGCTTATGTTGATGATATGCTGACGAAGATCAAGAAAGCTGCTGACCATCTAATTGATCTAGGTCAAACCTTTGCTCAATTAGATAAATATCAAATGAAGTTGAACCCTACCAAGTGCATATTCGGAGTACGAGAAGGCATGTTCCTCAGGTATATTGTCAACCAACGAGGAATTGAAGCAAACCCTGAAAAGATTAAGGCTCTATTGGGACTACGATCTCCAACGACAAAGAAGGAAGTGTAAAGTCTCACAGGGCGAGTTACAGCACTTAATAGATTCGTATCACGAGCAACTGACAGATGTCTACCATTCTTCAAAACACTCCGAAAGACTTTCGAGTGGAATGATGAATGCGAGAAGGCCTTTCAAAAGTTGAAGAAATACATGGGAGCACCTCCACTATTGTCCAAGCCAAAGATGAGAGAAAGATTGTACTTGCATCTGGCAGTTTCGGAGAATGCAGTTGGCTCGACATTGATAAGAATGGAGGATGGAGTGCAAAAACCAATTTATTAGACTAGCAAGGCCTTCCTAGGAGCAGAGATCAGATATCCAAGACTAGAAAAGTTAGCACTAGCGTTGATCGAAGCAAGTAGAAGAATGAGGCCGTACTTCCAAGCTCATACCATAGTAGTGTATACCAATATGCCACTGAGGCAAGCTCTTCATAAACCAGAAAAATCAGGGAGATTGATGTACTGGGCAGTAGAACTTGGTGAATATGATATAATTTATGATCCTAGGTCATCACTTAAAGGGCAAGCAGTAGCACATTTTATCGCATAATTCACTTATCCTGACACCTCCGAGGAGCAAAAGCTGAATACCGAATAACCTGTGGATGTTACAGGATCATCAAATTTAAACCCCGATCAACTTAAGTCAGTTGACGATCAGGAGGAGATGGTTGACGAGCAGCAAGAAGTACTGGAGGAGGATAAAAGGAAGTAACAAATATTCCACTGAGGAACTCTGTCCGATCAAAAATTTGAGGACGAGGTACCTATATGGAATCTATATGTGGATGGCTCATCTTGCATTACAGGTTGTGGGGTAGGGATTGTTTTGAATAACCCAGATGAGGTCCATGTGGAGTATGCTTTGCGCTTCCAATTCAAGGCTTCTAATAATGAGGCTGAATATGAAGCTATGGTTGCAGGACTTGGCCTGGTAAAAACCATGGGGGAAGAGCAGGTTATCATATTCAGTGACTTGCAATTGATCGTAAATCAAATGCTGGGAGTATATGCAGCCAAAGGAGAATTAATGATCAGGTATCATGTAAAAGCAATGGAGGTTTTATCAATCCTGATCGCAGTACAGATAATTAGAATACCAAGATTGGAGAATGCAAGTGCGGATGCCTTAGCTCGGTTAGCTTCAGCCACACGCACCGAGCTACGAAGAACAATCCCAATAGAAGTCTTGGCTAGTCGAAGCATAGATCAAGATCTGATGATGAACTTTATTACCCTTGATTTAGGACCATCTTGGATGGATCCCATCAGGGCATATATTGAGGAAGGGAAATTACCAACCGATAAACTCACAACCAAGAAATTGAAGTTTAAAGCTGCTCGTTATGTATTGACTAATGGTATTATATATATACGAGGAATTATAGCAGGTCTGCAAAGATGTGTGCACCTTTTCGAGGTGAAAGACTTGATTAAAGAGGTCCATGAAGGGTCCTATGGAGCTCATGTAGCAGGTCAGAAGCTTTTGCATAGAGTAATGATGCAGGGATATTATTGGCCGACAATGAGGACTGATTGTATAGCCTATGCCAAAAAATGTGACAAATGTCAACGCTTCTCCTCTATCCGAAGAGCTCCCCAAGCATTGCTAACACCCATTACCTCCCCTTGGCCATTTTCCATGTGGGGAATAGACTTGATCGGGCCACTCCCAACGACAAAAGGAAGGTTCAAGTACCTCGTAGTCGTTGTGGATTATTTTACTAAATGGGTGGAAGTTGAGCCCCTTATTGATATGACATACGATAAGGTGTATCAATTTATATGGAAGAACATCATTTGCAGATATGGTCTTCCTCATGCATTCATCACACACCATGGAACTCAATTTGATAACGAGGAGTTCGCTGCATATTATCATCAGTCAAATATATTGAAAACCCACTCTGCACCAGGCCATCCCCAGAGCAATGGACAAACTGAGGTGATGAACAAAACGTTGCTGAATGGTTTGAAAAAAAAAACTGGATGATGCGAAGGAAAATTGGATCAACGAGCTACATTCTATACTGTGGGCTTATCGTACTACACCACGAGCAGCAACGGGAGAATCTCCATACATGCTAGCATTTGGAAGTGAAGCTGTTATACCTACCGAGCTGGGTCTCCCCATACATAGAGTGCTGAATTTCAAATCTCCTATCAGTGATTTGATGAGAAGATTAGACTTGGATATGCTCGAGGAAGTTAAAGAAGAAGCAACAATCAGGAATGATGCATACCAGCAACGAACAACTCTGTTCTACAACAAGAGAGTAAAGAAATGTGACTTGAAAGAAGGGGACTACGTGCTAAAGAAAGTAATTCAAAAGCACAATAAATTGGAAGCTAACTGGCATGGATCCTACAGAGTAACAGAAGTTGTTCGTCCAGGAACCTACAGGATTGAAACCTTAGAAGGAGAAGAATTTAAGAATGCATGGAATGCAGAACATCTACGCAAGTATTATCAGTAGTTGGGATTCCTATGTAAATGAAGTTTTCTTCAGTTTGAATAAAGTGTTCAAGTTTTTATCCAATTCTCTCCTTTTGATGAAATTTTTTCGGAGTATTAGTGCTACCCACTACGCATCAAGTTCAGAATAGAAATCCACCAACTACGGTTGGTCGGTAAAATAAACCCTCCCAACTACGGTTGGTTGGCAACTACGGTTGGTCGGTCCACCAACTACGGTTGGTCGGTAAAATAAACCCTCCCAACTACGGTTGGTCAGTACACCAACTACGGTTGGTCGGTAAAATAAACCCTCCCAACTACGATTGGTCGGTCCACCAACTACGGTTGGTCGGTAAAATAAATCCCTCCAACTACGGTTGGTCGGTCCATCAACTACGGTTGGTCGGTAAAATAAAATCCCTCCAACTATGATTGGTCGGTCCATCAACTACGGTTGGTCGGTAAAATAAATCCCTCCAACTACGGTTGGTCGGTCCATCAACTACGGTTGGTCGATAAAATAAAATCCCTCAAACTACGGTTGGTCGGTCCATCAACTATGGTTGGTCAGGGAATAAAAGTTCACCAACTCTGGTTGGTCGAAAACAAAAATCTCAACCCTCTAGTTGGTCGGTAAGCCAATTTCAATCAACTCCGGTTGTTTAATTTAGGCAATACCATGAAATGTAAGTTGTTCTATTATTTAGAATTAAAGATTGATAAATCACTGCAATGAGATCAGTATGTCACAAGCATATATATATTTTCCGACCAACAAGCAAAAACATTCTATAAATTATTTAGAAGAAAATGAAATGACAAAAGACAAATTTTCATTCATACTAAGTAAAATTACAAATGACGTGAGAAATGTATTACCAAAATTTTTCATTCAAAACAAGAAGGATTACATATGCTGTGGAAAGTAGAAATTATTACATAAAATCCTATTCTATTGGTTTCTTCCCTTCTGCCTTTGAAACAAGTTCTACTCCAGCAGGAGGACCGTCTACGGCATAAGGGGAATTTATGAAGTTCAGATCTCTGAGCATCCTGACATTCATTACTGATGGTCGGTCAAGTAAGTGCTCCAGGCGAGATATCTCAAGATTAGAATGAAGACTTTAGTCGCCAAGATACTTTGAGATCAGACACTGAGGAATTGCCCGAGCAGGAATCCAACTCATGTCAAGCTTAAATGGAGGCACTGGCAAATCAAGCAACCCAGGATTGTAATAATCCCATAAGTAGTGACCCTGCTCCAATTGCAACACACATAGGGCATTCAACCATCCTTGCTTGTACCCCTCGTTATTTGACTGCTGGATCCGGTCGTCGAGGTGGTAGAGGGCTTCGTTGTAACCATCCATCCAAAACTCTCTGGGCTGCTTATGGAACTGATAAGTCAACCTCTCTAGCTGGTCGTGCAGATTCTTCACCAAATTTGTTTTATTCTCCAAGGCGGATCCTTGTGTGGAAAGTTTCTCGTTAAGGTTCAGAATCTTCTTGGACATCTCTGCCAGAGCTTTATTCTTCGCAACCAACTGAACTGCTTGATTTTCCAAAGATGTTTGAGTTCTCGCCTCTTCAATAGTAACCTGAGCAGCTCTTGCTCGTCCCCGAAAAACTCTTGCTCGTCCGCGAGCAAATGTAGAGGGTCCAATTCTCTTTAAAGTTTCCATTTCGTCTCTCAAATTGGCATTTTCAACCTACAAAAATGAGAAACCTTCGTCATTGACAGGGACCAAGGCTCCCGAGGTAGATGCTGCAGATTTCAGTTGGGATATCTCTCCTCGCAAGTTATTGTTTTCCTGCTCCAGCAGTTTCGCGATCTGCCTATGATCTTCAACCTCGATCTTCAAAGTCCTCTCCTTAATATCATAACCAACGACTAACTTATCATATCCTTTGTCAGCATTTAGTTGCTGATACTTTTTCTCATACCCCTGATGCAAAAGGGCAGAAGATTCCTTGTATTATTGCTGAAGTTCCTCGATGATACCCCGAAGATCTTCAATCATCTCATAATATGCCACATTATTGGCAACTTCACGGTCGAGCAAGCATTTCAAATATTGATAGGCTTCGACTGCTCGTTCCGAAGTGTCTGGACCAAGGATGTCGATGATTTGAGCTTCAGTCAAGTCAGCATGGCCAGCCTTGAAGTACTCATTACATTTTTTCATCAGTTCAGTATCGTGGGCTGATAAAAGTTCCATTCTAGCCATAAACTAGCAAAAAGAAGAGATAGAAAGAATCAATAAGAAAGCAGACAGAGGAAGAAGAATAAAATGGATCAATAATAAGAACAGAGAAAGAAAAAGGGATTCAAGATGCGCAACCCAAACTTCAAATTTTATTACATCACAAAAAGAGGTATATGGTTCAGAATTACATTCAACAACAAAATAAAAAGCAAAGAGAGAGGTCTGAACAACTCTACACCTTCCCCTTGCTTCCTAAGACTTCCTCGGGAGGCTTGGATGAAGAGGTAGGTTGCTCGGAGGGCAGAGAAAGCTGATCGGTAGACACGTTGGCTGGCTGGGGCTGCTCGTAGCGAAGTTCAACAGTAGGGACCTGATCCCCAATCAATATTGAAGACTCTTCAGAGGTAGCTTCGTCCTCTTCTTCTTCTCTAGGAGAGGGAGGAGGACCATGAGCATAACGTTGAAACAACTCAGAACTCTCAGAGACCTTTATCTCCTGCAGAGCTGCAACCCATCCATCCCTGAAGTATTTAAGGCTAGCAAATTCCATCTGAGAGAACATGGCAGCTAGGCCTTTGTTCCAACCTTTGTCCCAGCCAGCGCTAAAGGACTTTTTAACCGTAATTTTTCTCTTTGTCTTTTCCGAGGAAATCCTTTCAGTATGAAGTTCCTCGGAAGCCTTCATTTTCCCTTCTAACTCCTGCCTCAGACGATCAACGTCACGGAGTATACCAAGCTCCTCCTCAACAGCTTTGAATTTGTTCTCCAACTCTGCAGCACTCTTGAGCTTCTCCTCAAGCTCAGTATTCTTCTTCTCAAATTCTTTCATTTTCCTCTCCAACTCCTGAGAGGCCTCCACAACTTTCTCTTTCTCTTGCTTGATGGATTTTAGTTGCTTCCCCCAGGCAACCTTATCTTCGTCATATCTCTGACGAGAATCCTTTAAGGATTGACTCAGACCTACAAAAGCTTCTTCCACACCTCCCGAGGAGATCGAAGCTTTGATAGCCTCATCCTTTTTCAGAATAGTGTTGAAACAGGTTACCAGCTGGAAAAAGAAAATAATTGTAAGTCAGTGCAAGGACATAACTGTGACACTCCGACTAATTAAATACCGGGTAGCTACTCCTTTATTAAATTAATACAAAATGCCAAGTTGGCTCAGTTCATAGCATCACTGTCGCAAACATTTTAACAATTACTAGCCACCTATTATTTAAAAAGTGAGTTGTCCATTTTAATTAAATCCGGTTAACATGCAATAATTAAATTATGAAAACACAACCAACACAACATAGTCACAATAGATTAACCATCCAATAATAATGAGTTTGGAGGAAAAACTCCTCACAACAATCCGAATACCGAAATAAATAAATATAAAGTCTGCATCACTAAAGTTAATTACAACCCAAAGTCTGAAATAACTGAATAAGTAAGATGTCTATAAAAGGAATGGGCGACATGCCCAACAAATGATAAAGACTGATAATGGAGTCAAGATCAGAAATGGAGGTGTCTACTGTCAAGGTCATGTAACTTCCACAGTAGCTACAACACGTCACCTGAATAGAACTCCTATGCATGGTGTCCTTGTGGCTGGGCACCTAAAAGGTTTTTACAAAAATAGATTTGAAATCAAACGGGTCAGAGCCCGATTGTGAAAATAATTTAAAATTTTGCAAGTGTTTAATATCATTAAACAGTAAATATGAAGTACATGATAGTGTGTGCACTCACATGAGTTCCTCACCTCTCAACTAATTGTGCACTCCTATCGTACCCGCACCCATTCTAGTTGTTCCCATATCTAAACTAGTCTGGTACCAAAATCTAACGTTACTATACGATATCCAATTCATTTCTCAACATCTTTTATTTAACAGAGTGTTATAACTTGCTACACAGTTTCCCATGTTAGTACTACTAATTACTAGAGATCTTCCATTTTCACTTAACAAACCGTTGCTATTATTCATACTCACAATTATTCAAGACAATTCATTTCAATTAACAGTATATTATTCTCATCATAAATATACAATACTGGCACCCCGAGGCTAAGCTGCGATGCACACATACTCTGCTATCCAATCCCGGTACATCACGTACATAAGGACAACGTATTCCGAATCTCTCAGGAAGCGTTTCATTAACAACAATCAAAAACAATGGAGGCGAACATAGTTCACATCACATGGGTCACGTACATACCTATGCTCCCATGATTAGCAGACTTATTAACTTCTCAATAAGTCCTTCTCTGACCTATGTCCTTGAGGTACCAATCTAAATCCCCCCGTAGGCACACAAAGACTAGATGGCCCTGATCGAATGCCGACCTCCCATGATAGCAAGTATGGTAGGTATGTTATACACAGATAACTACTTACTAAGCATCCGCACATCTTAGATATCATAATATTTCATTAGTGGTATACATCTCGTTCTTATACCAACATTTAGTGTTTTACAACTCAAAAGTCCCCGGTTTATATGTAATTAAGTTATTAACTCTTCTCACGTCGTAATTAGGTACTCGCTTCCCAATCCATAATTGTCATCCGGTTTACTACACGATTCTAAGTTTCACTCTTCCATGTACCCCAATCTCCCAAGTATACCCACTAATTAATAAGGGAAAGTTATTCTACCATTTAAATAAGTCTACGGGATACTAGAAATAAATTCAGGCCAAAAAGGCCATTCTGTCAACTCGTTAGAAGTCTCGTTCGAACGAGTTTCGTTCGAACGAAAGGCTTCAAAAGAAATTCCAAATCGTTAGAAGTCATACTGTCATCTCGTTAGAAGTTCGTTCGAATGAGGTCGTTCGAACGACCTGGGCAGGTATTCTAACGAGATGGCAGTTTCAGCCCAAAAATTCCCAAGTCCGTTTTTCTCAATTCTTCTCTCCTCTAAATCCACCCTAAGTCCATCCAATTTATGTTTTAACGTATATAAACCATTTCTAATCACCCTAGATCATCTCTTAACATACTTTAGGGGTCAAATCTTACAAATCATCATGGAATTAATGTAAATCTCCAAATATTCCCCAAACCCTATGAACATGAACCCATAATTTTTATTATTCCCAATTACTCATCAAAAATCCGTTTTTAAATCAGCATATACAACTCTTCGAATATTAAATCAGTCCATTATCATTCTACATGCAAATCCTAACCCAAATTCAAAGTTTCTCCAACAATTTCATTGGTTTTCTTCGAAACTTTCAAGATAAGAAAAATTCCTACACTAAACATGGAAGAAATATTCAATGCGTTAAAAATATCAAATCACTTGCCTTAGATTGTTCTTCAGGATTGATGTTGGTGAATGAATGTTGATTCTCTCCTTTCTCTACGGATTTTCTCCCAAGGTTGAAGATGGCTTGGTTTTGGTTCTTGTAACTTCTCTCCAACTTCTCTCAAAACTCCCGTAGTCCACTCTCTAAACTTTTGCTGGTAATGGCCTTAGTGTCCCCTTTAAAATTATAAACATAAACTCCAATTTTCGTGGGTTTTAATTCCCTAATTTTTAAAATTACCAAAATACCCTTTCAAGTTGCCGGTATGGCCCAAAAATGCCCCAGGACCCAAACTAAACCCTCGGCTAGTGTTTTCTGACTATTTCGACCCTTTAGGACTCGTTGGCACACTCAAAATGACCATTCGGTTGATAAAAATAAAATTCACTTTTTAATTCAAATAATTACATTCCTGACGTGACTGACACGCGCGTCCCAACTAAATTTCTCGAATTGTCGTATTTCAGTCTCGCGATAATTTTAATATTTTCAATATTCATATATTGCCATATATACACATCATAATCAAATACCAACTCACATCTCGTTAGTATTTATATCCGAATTAATTTTCAATTAATTCACATTTAATTTAATTAATCCCTTAATTAAATATCAATAAAATTACGGGGTATTACATACTCCCCCCCTAATAACAGAATTTCGTCCCGAAATTCGGAACTAAAAAGTACCTGGTAAACACAACTCTGGATAACGTTCGCGCATCTCATCCTCGCGCTCCCATGTGGACTCCTCAGCATTATGATGCCGCCACTGAACACGTACCAACGGTACTACCTTTGACCGCAGCTTCCGCTCGCTTCGGTCTAAAATAGCAATCGGCCCCTCTTCGTAGGAACTATCTGGTTGGAGATCGATGTCCTCCAAAGCAATGTGAGTATGGGCCAAATCGTCCCTAAGATATTTCCTTAGCGAGGAAATATGGAACACATCATGAATCCTATACAAGTGCTCCGGTAACCCAAGTCTATACGCAAATGGCCCAATCCGCTCTATGATAGGAAATGGACCCACATATCTCGGTGCCAGTTTCCCCTTCTTCCCAAAACGCATAATCCCCTTCATAGGAGATACTCTGAGTAAACCTGGTCCCCCACTTTGAATTCTCTGAAGAACCTCTTGGCATCAGCATAGCTCTTCTGCCGGTCATGAGCTAGCCGAATGCGACTCCGTATCATCTCTATCCTTGTCGAAGTATCCTGAATCACTTTCAGCCCAAGGAGTTTGTTGTCCCCCACTTCTAACCAACATGCTGGGTAACGACAAGGTCTACCATACAACGCCTCAAATGGAGCCATGTGAATGGCGAATTGGTAGGAGTTATTATAAGCAAACTCCACCAGTGGAAGGTACTGCTCCCATCCACCCCCAAAGTCTATGATGCACATACGCAACATGTCCTCCAACATCTGATTTGTACGCTCAGTCTGCCCATCGGTCTGCGGGTGATAAGTAGTACTCAACCGCAATTCAGTGCCCATGGCCTCCTGGAAACTCTCCCAAAACTGTGAAATAAATATCTTATCTCGGTCAGACACGATATTTAGAGGCACACCATGAAGTCTCACTATTTCTGAAATGAAAATTTGGGCATACTGTCCCGTAGTGTAGTCTGTCCTTACGGGTAGAAAATGAGCAACTTTGGTCAAATGGTCCACAATTACCCAAATGGAGTTGTGACCCCTCTGTGACGTAGGTAACCCCGTGATAAAGTCCATGGATATGCTCTCCCATATCCACGTCGTAACCTCTAATGGCAGTAGAAGTCCTGTCGGTCTCTGATGATCCACCTTTACCATCTGACAAGTGACGTATTTAGAAACAAACACGGCAATATCTCTCTTTATCCCGCTCCACCAATACTGACGTCTCATGTCCTGGTACATCTTATCCCCATAAGGGTATACCGTAAACCGTGAGCCGTGCGACTCTGTCATCACCTCGTGTCGCAAGTCTTCCCCTTCCGGAACGACCAGTTTCCCATTGAAGCATAATCCCCCATCTGAGCTAACGGTATAGGACTCGGCTCCCTCTGCTAGTAATCGAACTATCTGCTCCTGACAGAACGAGTCATTTGTCTGGGCCTTTACCACTCTCGTAACAATCCGAGGTGTAATCGTCATCACCGACATAAACGATCGGGCCACTGCATCCTGGTGTCCCAACTCCTTCCACTTAGCTTTCTACACCTCGGCCACCTCATTTACTGGCCTACGACTCAGCGCGTCTGCTACCACGTTAGCCTTCCCCGGGTGATATTGGATATCAAACTAATAATCCTTCACAAACTCAAGCCACCGTCTTTGACGCATATTCAACTCCTTCTGCGTGAAGAGGTACTGTAGAGACTTGTGATTCATGAACAACCGAAACTTCTCCCCCAGGAGGTAATGTCTCCAAATCCGAAGGGCCAATACAACTGTCGCTAACTCCAAGTCATGGGTGGGGTAATTCTTCTCATGAGGCTTAAGCTTACGGGAAGCATAAGCTATGGCCTGACTCTCCTACTGCAATACACCTCCAAGTCCTTGTAAGGACGCATCGGTGTAGACTAGATACTCAACTCCCGGTCTCGACAATGCTAACACAGGTGCTGAGGTCAACTTGTCCTTCAACTCATCGAATGCCAACTGACAGGCATCGCTCCAGATGAATGGCACACCTTTACGAGTCAGATGTGTCAAAGGACCCGCTATCTTTGAGAAACCCCGAATAAACCTCCTGTAGTATCCTACTAGGCCCAAGAAACTACGGATTTCAGTCGGTGTCGTGGGCTGTCCCCACTCCCTCACCGCGGATACCTTCCCCGGATCAACAGATATTCCCTGGTCTAAAATGATATGCCCCAAAAACTGAACCACCTTCAGCCAAAACCCACACTTCTCATACTTTGCATAAAGCTCGTTCTGACGTAGTGTCTGCAAAACCTGCTTCAAATGCCCGGCGTTCTCCTCTTCTATCTGGGAGTAAACCAGAATGTTATCAATGAAGACAATGATGAACTGGTCTAGGAATTCTCTGAACACCCTATTCATCAAGTCCATATACACGGCTGGAGCATTGGTCAAGCCAAAAGGCATAACCCGAAACTCGTAGGAACCATATCTCGTTAAGAAAGCAGTCTTCGAGACGTCCTATTCCCTGATACGCAATTGATGGTATCCCGATCGTAAATCAATCTTTGAGAAGAAGGAAGCTCCTCTCAACTGGTCAAATAAGTCATCGATTCTGGGTAACGAATACTTATTCCGTATCGTGACTTTATTCAACTCTCGATAATCTACACATAACCTCAACGATCCATCCCTCTTCTTTACGAACAACACAGGGGCACCCCACGGCGAAGTACTCCTCCGGATAAACCCCTGACCCAACAACTATTCAATCTGATCCCGTAACTCTCTCATCTCTGCTGGAGCCATACGGTAAGGTGCACGGGCAATAGGCCGAGTGCCAGGCGTCAAATCGATCACAAAATCTATCTCTCTACTGGGAGGTAGTCCAGGTATATCCTAAAATACATCAGCGAACTCACTAACAATGGGTATCGAATCGAGTGGTATCACCACTTCCTTAGAGGTCTCCTCCTCTATATAGTACAAATGAGTGGACGATCCTCCCTCAGGGCGAGGCATCGCCACTAAAAAAATCTCCTGCCCGGGAATGGAAATGATAATACTCCTACTAAAACAGTCAATCATGGCTCGGTAGGCAACTAGACAATCCATACCAACAATGGCATCATACTCAGTCATCTCTAACACTAACATATCCGCAGGTAAAGTAAACCTCCCGATCTCTATACCCACACCTCTACAAATAAGCGAAATCACGGAACATCTACTCAACGGTGAATATACACAAGTAACCGTGCTCTCGGCGGTGTCTAACAACCCAATGGTGCGTGCAAATCTCATGGAAATGAAACAATGTGTGGCCCCCGTATCAAATAAAATACGCCCCATAGTCCCCTAGATAGAGAACATACCCTCAATGGTTGGTGGATCCTGTGGGGCTGCGGCATGCTGGAGCTGATACACTCTCCCATACTGAAGTTGTCCCTGCTGAACTGGGACTGCTGGAATGGGTGGTAGTGCTGCCATCTGTGGTGGTGCTGGGAGGGCGGCGGGAAACATAGGCCTCTGTGGCTCGTGTCGAGCACCCTGTTGCTGCTGCTGTGGGGCCCTGCCCCTGTCAGGACAATCCTGGCATTTGTGGCCAGTCTTGCCACAAACAAAACACTTCCCTGGGAAGTTTCCCCCTCACTGTCCCTGCTGCCCTCGGCCCTGGTGGCCGTTACCATTCCTCCCCTGGCCATGTTGGCCTTGCTGAAACTGCTGCTGCTGACCATTCTGACCCTGCTGGCCCTGATGGCCATTCTGACCCTGATGGCCCTGTCTAAAACCTCCCTAACCACTCCTAAAACCTCCAGATCTGAACCTCTTATGATCCCCCTGTTGGGAACCCTGATCACCCTGCCTGTGCTGTCCCTGAGCAGATTGTGCCCCGCTGGCACCATTTCCCCCGGTCCTACCCTGATGGCTGGACTCTCCTGATCTCTTGCTCTCAGACATGTGGAAGCGATGATCCTGGTAATGAAGCAGTGCAGCGTTAACCACATCAGAATAAGTGTCCAACGAGAGATTACCCAACAAGTGCTGACGGATCCTCCAAGTCAACCAATCCATAAACTTCTGAATCTTCTTCTCCTCAGTCGAAATCTCATCCGGAACAATGTTCAAGAGATTAGTAAATTCAGCCTCATACTCGGCTACGGTCCTCCCCTCCTACTTGAGGTTCATCAATTTCCTCCTGATCTCCGTGTGAACAGCTGACGGAAAATATTTGCGGTCGAACCGCACCCAGAACTCCTGAATAATGAGAGCGTCCCTCTCCTCCGCGGTGGTAATGGACTCCCACCACTGCAATGCTGATCCTACTAGCTTAAAAGTAGCCAGTATCTTCTTCTAAACATCTGTGCACTCGTACATCCTTAAGTGCCTCTGAATGTCCTTCCTCCACTGACTGGATACCACAACATTGGAGCTACCTGCAAACTTCGGAGGGTGTGCTTTCTGAAAAGCATCACGGACGCGTTCCCAAGCAGACGGCAATGCATGAGCCTGAACTGGCACAACTACCGGCGCCTGGGGTGGTGCCTGCTTTACAACGACTAGGGCGACATTTATCACTTGGGCTACAATAGCTGCAACCTCAGCGGCATTCATAGTGCCCTGAACTGGTGCAGGCTGTGGCTCTGGCTGTGCATCCCTAGGAACTCACTACGCACGTCGTGGAGGCATCTGAAATGAGAGTAAAGTCTTATAAGTTTGCAGTTATTATTTCAAAATAGCTGAAGAGCGAAGCATACGCAAAAGAATACAACAGTCCTAAAATATAGGGCTATATATCAAAGAAAGCTCAACGGAAACACAACAAGCCGTACAGATCCTAAGGACACTAGAACATGATGCTCTGATACCACCTGTGACACCCCGACAAATTAAATACCGGGTAGCTACTCCTTTATTAAATTAATACAAAATGCCAAGTTGGCTCAGTTCATAGCATCACTGTCGCAAACGTTTTAACAATTACTAGCCACCTATTATTTAAAAAGTGAGTTGTCCATTTTAATTAAATCCGGTTAACATGCAATAATTAAATTATGAAAAGTTAACATAACCAACACAACATAGTCACAATAGATTAACCATCCAATAATAATGATTCTAGAGGAAAAACTCCTCACAACAATCCGAATACCGAAATAAATAAATACAAAGCCTGCATCACTAAAGTTAATTACAACCCAAAGTCTGAAATAACTGAATAAGTAAGATGTCTATAAAAGGAATGGGCGACATGCCCAACAAATGATAAAGACTGATAATGGAGTCAAGATCAAAAATGGAGGCGTCTACTGTCAAGGTCCTGTAACTTCCACAGCAGCTACAGCATGTCACCTGAATAGAACTCCTATGCATGGTGTCCTTGTGGCTGGGCACCTAAAAGGTTTTTACAAAAATAGATTTGAAAGCAAACGGGTCAGAGCCCGATTGTGAAAATAATTTAAAAATTTGCAAGTGTTTAATATCATTAAACAGTGAATATAAAGTACATGATAGTGTGTGCACTCACATGAGTTCCTCACCTCTCAACTAATTGTGCACTCCTATCGTACCCGTACCCATTCTAGTTGTTCCCATATCTAAACTAGTCCGGTACCAAAATCTAACGTTACTATACGATATCCAATTCATTTCTCAACATCTTTTATTTAACAGAGTGTTATAACTTGCTAATCAGTTTCCCATGGTAGTACTACTAATTACTAGAGATCTTCCATTTTCACTTTACAAACCGTTGCTATTATTCATACTCATAATTATTCAAGACAATTCATTTCAATTAACAGTATATTATTCTCATCATAAATATACAATACTGGCACCCCGAGGCTAAGCTGGGGTGCACACATACTCTGCTATCCAATCCCGGTACATCACGTACATAAGGATCACGTATTCCGAATCTCTCAGGAAACGTTTCATTAACAACAATCACAAACAATGGAGGCGAACATAGTTCACATCACATGGGTCACGTATATACCTACGCTCCCATGATCAGCAGACTTATTAACTTCTCAATAAGTCCTTCTCTGACCTATGTCCTCGAGGTACCAATCTAAATCCCCCCGTAGGCACACAAAGATTAGATGGCCCTGATCAAACGCCGACCTCCCATGATAGCAAGTATGGTAGGTATGTTATACACAGATAACTACTTACTAAGCATTCGCACATATTAGATATCATAATATTTCATTAGTGGTATACATCTCGTTCTTATACCAACATTTAGTGTTTTACAACTCACAAGTCCCCGGTTTATATGTAATTAAGTTATTAACTCTTCTCACGTTGTAATTAGGTACTCGCTTCCCAATCCACAATTATTATCTGGTTTAATACACGATTCTAAGTTTCACTCTTCCATGTACCCCAATCTCCCAAGTATACCCACTAGTTAATAAGGGAAGGTTATTCTACCATTTAAATAAGTCTACGGGATACTAGAAATAAATTCAGGCCAAAAAGGCCATTCTGTCAACTCGTTAAAAGTCTCGTTCGAACAAAAGGCTTCGAACGAAATTCCAAATCGTTAGAATTCATACTGTCATCTCGTTAGAAGTTCGTTCGAACGAGGTCATTCGAACGACCTGGGCAGGTCTTCTAACGAGATGGCAGTTTCAGCCCAGAAATTCCCAAGTCCGTTTTTCTCAATTCTTCTCTTCTCTAAATCCACCCTAAGTCCATCCAATTTATGTTTTAACGTATATAAACCATTTCTAATCACCCTAGATCATCTCTTAACATACTTTAGGGGTCAAATCTTACAAATCATCATGGAATTAATGTAAATCTCCAAATATTCCCCAAACCCTATGAACATGAACCCATAATTTTTATTATGCCCAATTACTCATCAAAAATCCGGTTTTAAATCATCATATACAACTCTTCGAATATTAAATCAGTCCATTATCATTCTACATGCAAATCCTAACCCAAATTCAAAGTTTCTCCAACAATTTCATTGGTTTTCTTCGAAACTTTCAAGATAAGAAAAATTCCTACACTAAACATGGAATAAATATTCAATGCGTTAAAAATATCAAATCACTTGCCTTAGATTGTTCTTCAGGATTGATGTTGGTGAATGAATGTTGATTCTCTCCTTTCTCTGCGGATTTTCTCCCAAGGTTGAAGATGGCTTGGTTTTGGTTCTTGTAACTTCTCTCCAACTTCTCTCAAAACTCCCGTAGCCCACTCTCTAAACTTTTTTTGGTAATGGCCTTAGTGGCCCCTTTAAAATTATAAATATAAACTCCAATTTTCGTGGGTTTTAATTCCCTAATTTTTAAAATTACCAAAATACCCATTTAAGTTGCCGGTATGGCCCAAAAATACCCCGGGACCCAAAGTAAACCCCCGGCTAGTGTTTTCTGACTATTTCTACCCTTCCGGACTCGTTGGCACACTCAAAATGACCATTCGGTTGATAAAAATAAAATTCACTTTTTAATTCAAATAATTACATTCCTAACGTGACTCACACGCGCGTCCCAACTAAATTTCCCGAATTGTCGTATTTCAGTCTCGCGACAATTTTAATATTTTCAATATTCATATATTGCCATATATACACATCATAATCAAATACCAACTCACATCTCGTTAGTATTTATATCCGGATTAATTCTCAATTAATTCACATGTAATTTAATTAATCCCTTAAATAAATATCAATAAAATTACGGGGTATTACAATAACATTGAAAAATGAAAGTTTAGATTAGTAATACTTACTGAGGCAATATGTTGAGCTGCCAAGGTGGTAACCCTATCCCGAGAAAGACTGTCTTCAATACCTTGGATCTCGGGAATAATCCAAGACTTCACCGAGCTCATGGCAGAGCTCGGAGCAACAAAAGTGGGAACACCACTTTTTGCAGTTAGAGGCTGAGAGATAGATTCAGCCAATTTGTCCGAGGAACTTTTCTTCAACCTCCTCGTAGGAGCAGGAACATCCTCAACCAAGGATGTTGTCTTGGTCGGTGATATACTAAAAACCTCGCTTGGAGGAGAAACAGCTACAACCTTGCTCGGAGCCACAGGGGGCTTCTCGGCAATCTGCTGAGCAGCAACAGGAGGGGATGCATCAATATTTCTTGTCCCTTCTTCAGGGACATTTGGCTTATTTTTCTTCGCCTCTCCAGCAGTAGAGGCAGACTTATCAAAGAAGGCAGGAGCTCTTCTTCTCTTCATTCTGTCACTCAGAGGAATATTTGATTCAGGGGAAGAACCTTCAGAAGCTGGTATTGGGTCGATGTCACCTACCACTGGACGAGCATTAAAAGACGAAGTGTAGCTCTTGTACGGCAACAAGTACGAGGCTGATCTGATATGTTCGTCAGCAACAGTTTGGTGCAAACTCCAGATAAGTTTCAAGTGTCTCAAATTGTCATCAGTCTCTTTGGGGGACTTTCTTTTACTCTCAACTGCAAATAATGAACAAAATTAAATGTCAGTGATACATTTTATCAAACACAAAGAAAACAAGATTTCAAGAAACAAAAACAACCTATTCCATTGCCATAGGGGGGACACCTGGGACCCTGATATACAGCATCTCC
Source organism: Sambucus nigra (assembly GCA_949130495.1). NCBI lineage: Eukaryota > Viridiplantae > Streptophyta > Magnoliopsida > Dipsacales > Adoxaceae > Sambucus > Sambucus nigra. The sequence continues at coordinate 23,357,608 of OX422213.1, read as the reverse complement.
ATTTAATGGAGCGTGTTGCCAATTTTTCATGACAACCCCATGCTCGAAGTAATCCCTGTTGGCATCTGGGAGATTGACAACTAAAGCCCTATTTAAAAATGTAGTTTTTAAATAAAATGTGCTATCACTAACAACCCATCTATAGCAAAACATAATTTCTGAAATTCCTAAACGAGTTCCATGAACTTGGTTTAACCTATGAACTCCATTAACTATTCTCCAAGTGTTTGGTGCTATTTTCGCAGGAACAACATCAAAAAACTGACAGAACTCCAAACATAAGGGATTTGGAGGAAAAGAAAAGCCACATTCAGCTAAAAAGAGACTGGGGAACCAATGTCCCTCAGCTAAACAAAAATAGTCAGAAGGTTCAGAAAGCTCTTCCAATATGACCCAGGAAGGAATAGAAAAATCAGAACGAAATTTATCAAGCGACTCAACAAGGTAAACCATGATGAACAAAAGAAATAAAAGAGAAGGAAGAAGATCTTACAGGAAAAAGATGAATCAGGTGACAACGAACAATGGAAGAAACGAACGCACAAGACAGAGAAGAAGTGAAGAAGTTCTAAGATGCAGATTTGAAAAAGTAAAAGACGATTGGGTTTTCTGAAGCATTTAAATACTTTGCCTCGAGAATGAAGAAAAACAATGATTACCAGGAAGGACGATTGCGTATCCGGCGGCTAAAAAGAAGAAAACAGCACGAAAAACGAAGCGCTTATGGAAATTCCAAATATTTATGAAGTTTGATACTGAGCATTTAAAAAGGAGTTGTATACAACGAATGCTTTCCTAAAAACCATACAAACCGAAAAACTAAGCAGCAGAATGTTCCATACTTTTCTTCAACATCAAACTACGAAACATTGGGGGCTTCTGTTGATACCAAATTTAGTCTGTTGACGTGGACCGATTATGTGGAGACACGTGTCAATCTACATGGCACCCGCAAACATTTTTGAACAACACCTTGACTCCGAGGAACTCAACCTCCCCGGCCAACTCAGGCGCTCTGAGCAACAAGTGTTCTCCGAAGAACTCTACTGTACCGAGCAACTCATGTATACCGAGCTACTTAGGCGGTCCGAGCTACTTAGGTGGTCCGAGCATTCATATCCGGATAATCAAGAGGATGACTGCGCATTAAATGCTCATTATTATCACACAGACGCATACGCCTATTGGACAGCTGTGTATTATTCTTTCATTTGTACCGCCTAAAGGCTATAAATACATTGTACTCCTCATTAACAGAGGACTCAGAATTTCTGGGTAAACCTATTATCGAGAATTTTGCAAACAGTCAGTAATAACACAAACAGTGGATGTAGGCCATTCTTTTAAGGCTGAACCACTTTATAAATCTTTTGTTTTGTTTATTTTTATCTGTGATTAAAGAATTAGGTTAAATCTAGTTTTTTTTACATCAACAACATCTTTTCACGCCTAAGGCCCACCTAAGCTTCTAAGGCTTTACCTCGACGCCTCGACCACGCCCCGCATTTTTTAGAACCTTGGAAAAGGCTAATAATTTTAATGAGGATGAAGAGTTAAAGTCCCATGTTTAGATTCTAGAGTTGCAACAGATTTCAATTAGCTCAATGAGGGATCATCTCAAATGAAAATTCTCAAGGAAGTAAAGCTTAAATGGACTAAGTCAGAAGCTACCCCTTTAAATATTCCTTCATCTGCCTTTGATCTTTCGAAGTCGCGACCCCACACCGACATTAGTAGCTCCTTCACTCACTTTCATGCTTTATCTTTCTATAAGCTCTAGATCAAAAGCTATCAACCTTGAAAAAAGGAGCCAAGGATTCCTATTTACTATATTAGGGTTGGTCATAGGGTTTCCTTAAATATGACCCCCTTTTTACAAATGGTATTGGCCTGGAATCTTCTATAAGATCCAAAGCTTGTTCCCTAGTTTAAAGTTAGAGTGGTCAATCTTCTTCTCTCACCAAGAAGTTAAATGGTTGCGACCTCAAGCTATGCCTTGGAAAGTTCGACCCCAAAGTCACCTGGCATCTTCAAAAACATAAAGTATAGCTCTTAGTCATTGGCCTTGAAAAGAACACATCTTTGTAACAACCCGAGACTTTAGAGACGATAATTTATTTATTTTCGGAGAAATAAATATTATTTTATTTGGAGAATTGTCAAATTGGCATTTGAGGTCAAAATTTGAAGTTGTTAGAAAGTGTTTCGAATGGCAATTCTGAGGGTGTAGTTGTTTTCGGAAGGGTCGATAAAGTCAAAATGACTGTACTTGGGGTCTATTTAGGTTCTAAATTAATTTAAGTTCGTTGGACTCGAATTAAAGTTACTGAGTCATTTAAAGTGTGTATTATCATTTAAAGTTGTGTATCTTGGGAGAGAAGGCTTATTTAAACTACGGGAGATCAATTCCCCTTCGAGAGAGAGAAATAGAAAGAAAGAAAGAGAGAAGAAGAAAAAAGAAGAGAAAGAGAGAGAAAGTAGATTTTCCGGCCAATACACGATCTAAAGGACGAATCAGACCCTACGAACTTGAGGCAAGTGATTAAACTTGCTAAATAATTGTTATGTACCATCTATTTCATGCTTTGTAGATTAAATCTTTGGGTTTTAGGTTTAGTTTATCAAAACCTAACTTTTGGGTAAAATCTTAGATTTGTTATGTAGAAGATGCATTTGAGGTTAGAAATTAGTTTAAATATGTTTTTGGATGAATATTAATGTTATATATGTGATTGGATTGAAGAGAAATGAAGAGAAGATGATTAAAATGAATTTTGGGATTTTTAGCTTAATAAGAAGTAGCCATTTTAGAGCCTTCTGATAGGCCGAATCGATTCGACCCCTTACCGAATCGATTCGAAAAGTTGTAGGTGCCCAGGTCTGAGTGACCGAATCGATTCGGACCCCAGCCGAATCGATTCGGCCTGAGACAGAATTCCAAGTCTGATGACCCGAATTGATTCGCCTTGGAGGCCAAATCGATTCGCAGGGCCGAATCGATTCGGATTTGGCCCGAATCGATTCGGAACAAGGGCATTTTGGGGGAATGTTTTCTAGGGAGAATTTCATTCCGTTTCGTTCGAGGTTATCGATTGGGAACCTCTATAGGAATCATATGAAGTATGTTTTGGAGATTTTAGGGGGTTTCCCTTATAAGAAATTATTCGAGTCATATTGACTTAATTTGAGGAATACCAATTCGAGAATATAGTATATAGACTAAGTGGGGAAGCCCACTATTATTGAGTGCGCCGTAGGGAGAGAGAATTATGGGTTTATAAGCTAGAATTAAGAAGCGTTTAAAGATAATGAATTTTAGTATTAAATCCCAAAAGGGATAAATTGAAAGGTTCATATGACTAATTGAACCATATTTTGGATTGAGAATATAAATGCTAAGAAATGTGCATACGGATATAGAAATATCCTTAACGATGATTAATTTGGGAGATGTCTCTCACAATGATAAATGCTAATCGAGGTGCATTAGGATAGAGACTATCCTTAACATAAATAGAATTGAGAAACAATTCATAACCAGAAGTGATGCGAAAACTTCAAGTGAGAAATAGTATAGTGTATACTAAAAGGGGAAGATGTGTGAGAATTGACGTTTAGTATATATAGAGAGAAATATACTAAATAGTGATATTAATTCAACTACGCCGTAATATAAATATATAAACAATGTGACAGGTATACCTTATTTGATGGTATATCTTTATATGATGTGATGATGTATGTATATCTTATGTGATGATATATATATATATATATATATATATATGTATATATATAAGTTAATCATACCCCCTCCTTGCTATCAGTGGGAGGTTGCGCGTTGAGGGTGAGCACCCTGGCTCGATGAGCAGTGTGTGGATATTCCTCAGGTCATAGTCATCCATGGTGATTATTATGTGATATGCATTATTGTTTTGGGGGGTGAGAAGTCGTGGGTATGTGTCGTTCTCACTTGCCGGTTAGGAACTATGACCCCTTCTCGGACGTTGTGTGTGTGAGTTGATCACGAGGTAGGTGTCGTTTAGCCCTACCGGGTGGTCCCCAGTTGCTACGTGGTTTGGTCAACTGGAAGATGAAAGCATTGAGAACCTGCGTCCTCGAGTTATAGCTCGTTTGGATGGTTATTATATATTTGATGTGATTGGTTACTTGGGTATCGAGGGCATAATGGACCTCAACAACCAACATTGCCAGAAGTAGTGTATCGGGGGGGTTCCTTGTTTGGATTTCACTTTGCGAGACGTCCCACGCATGAAACGCAGTGTAATGTTGGGAGTGAGGAGAAGTTAGTCCTTAATGCTCATATTTATATATAGTATACTCTTCTCGACGATCGACAGTGCCAGAAGTAGAGTATCGGGGGGTTCCTTGTTTGGATTTCTCTTTGCGAGACGTCCCACGCACGAACCGCAGTGCACTGTTGAGAATTGGGAATAATAAATAAATTAATTGGAATAATAAGAACTTGGGTTACATGCATCATGCATTGAGGGCATAATGAATCTCGAAAATCAATACTGTCAGCAGTAGTGTAACAGGGGGGGTTCCTTATTTGGATTTCGCTTTGCGAGACGTCCCACGCACGAAACGCGGTACAGTATTGAGACTTGGGAGAAGTTTAGTCCTTAGCACTTAGACGCTAATAACTCATATATATTTATATCTATTGACGTTATAACTAGAATATGAGAAATTCTAGTAAAGAGAATATTTATGTATTGTGAGTATGATAGTAAGGGAATGTTTATGTAAACTTTATACGTTAAGTAAGTGAACAAATAAAGAAAGAGAACTATAACATTAAAAGTTAAAGTATATGATTTAGCTGGAATTCAAATAAGTTAGATTATTTTAATTGAACATTTATATTGGGATTTAGTTAGATTCAATTGCCTAATTAGATTCGGGCATTCAATTGGAGATCACGTGCATACGTTTAGTTGCACGTTTTAGATGAGAGGTGAGTTCGTTCACTCCGCTCAATCAATCTTGCGTTCGAGAAAAGAACCTACTTGGCTTAACCATCGTTGCGGTCGGGCAGCGCGTCTTAAGGAGAGGAACCCACAAAGCCTGTCCTTCCCTGCTTCCTTGCTCCGGATTATTACGGAGAGTGGACTCCATTAAATCATGTCATAATGCATTTATAATTATTATGCATTTTAATGCACTTGCTATTAAATGTTTTCACCTCGGGCTCAGACCCATTTATATTTTCTCCTGCTATGTATATATATTGTATTATTTAAAGTGTTCCTCCGCAAGGACGCCATGGATGTTTATCCACCCAGTGTATTCGTAGAGTTGTGGCAGTAGCGGACTGTTGCGGCACTTTGTCTTAGTCGATTCCTATCTTTTGTATATCTAGATTAGGATTCACTTTGTATATCGGGTTTATACCCAAGTATTGTAGATTAACACTTTTGTATTCTCTCTCTCAAATTTTTGTATTGTCTGTGACCCGACAGCATATTCGGGTATTTTGTTATGTACATCTTGTTGTACTCTTTTATATTATTGGAGTTTGTATTTATCACTCATCATATTTAGATGTAGTACTGTTGGTTATGGTTGCATGGTTGGTTTTATTTTGGTGTTAAGTAAGTTTTAAATTTTTTTGGCATCCGCTTTTAATGATTTCGGGTAGTTAGCCTTATATTATTTAGTATTGTTAGTTGATGTTGAGACTGGTCCATCTGAGATATCTGATTCCATTATTATTTTGAGCGGGTTGTCACAATCTTAACCCTACATAATCTCGCAACCTAAAGAGGGCAAGGTCACCGCGTCTTACCAATGTTCTATTATGGGGATCCTGCAGCATCACGCCACTTTACAACCTAAATCTTAATATAAAGATTATAAGCTTGATCTCGATCGTTACATAAATATTTACAATCGATATTCGAGACAATGGTTCTTCTTCGTCGGGGCAATAGTAGTGGTGATTTGCAAATTTTTGGTGATTGTAGTTCCCGACAATGGTTTATGATGGTTACAATAGTGAAGGTTGTGATTGGTGGCAGTGATGGTATTTGGGAATAACGAAGTAATGTGCCTCTGATTGTCAACGGTGGTGGTAGTGGTGTGCGACAGTAGCGATGTTGGTTGTATATGCAAAGGTAACAAAAAATAATTGTGTAGAGGGCGATACGGAGGGTTTGGTCTTCGTAATAGAAAAGAGAACCCAAAGTGGGTCATTGACATTATATTTCAAATACAAGACTTCGACATGAAAATCATATTATGTCAAGGGTGATTTGAAGAGTACCTATAAAAATTTAGTGAAATGTCACACTAGTTTTTCATAAATGAGAAATAAGACCCAGATAATAAGTTGAAAATTGGCATGCGCACATGCAATCACAAAAATCTCAAAGATCTATCAACCCATTACTTTAAATACCAATATATGTAGTAAAATTTTGATAAAAGTTCACAAGGCATTGTAATTATATTTGTTTTGTATATCTAATGGATAAGATGCACAATACCAATCTTACATGAAGAAGACTAAGGAAGAACAAAATTACGAGACATGTAAATTTCAAAATCAAAAAATTCCAAGCCAATTACAAGTACTATGGAGCATTTTTGTTGAGCTCATAATTAGCGGATATTGAGATTATAAAGGAGGAAAATAAGACTATCAAACCCTATCCATTGTGAGAGGGTTATCTCAACTTGATGGCTTATTTTTTAGTTCAAATTTAAAGACCCACTTTCAAAGTAGATCATGGTGACACCTTCTCACATGATTGGTGAATTCCTCTGTTTTTAATATTTTATCCAATCGGGTGAGAAGGTCAGCAGTGGCAGAGGCAATGTTGGGGCAACTTGAAAAAAAAAATTGTTAAGGCTAAAAATGTAATGTTTTGGTTGAGTGAGCAAATTAAAAAAAAAGGGTAGTGATAACATGTACCTAAGGGCACATGATATTAGCTAAAATTAGAAAGGGTAAAACAAACATAACTCCTAGACACTTAAATTCCTACCTCCTCCACTATCTCGGTTATACAGATACTCATTCTTGAAACAAAAGAACAATTATTGCCTACATTCTCTCTCCCCCATTAACTCCCCACTTTAAATTCTTCTTGTTTTTTAAGTTGAACATTTTTTTACAGATTTAACATTAACAATAATTTGTACAGCTTTTTTATTTGATTATTTAAAAACTTGTTTTGTATATAAAAATCGTTTTACAACTTTTTTATTGTAAATAAAATTGTTTTGGCTAAATAAAAAAATGTTTTTAATTTTTTTTTTCTTAGAAATATGCTTTATAGTTTTTTTTTATAACAATATGTTTTACAAAAACTGTTTTTAGACAAAACAGATTTTCTATTAATAAAAAGGTACAAAAACAGGTTTGTAAACATTTGTTTTTAAATAAACAGTTTTTTAATATAAAAACAGTTTTTTTATATAAAAAAAAACAGTTTTTCTGTTGAAATAAAAATAAAAAACGTTTTTTTTAATTAAAAGCAAACAGTTTTTATTTTTATTTTAAGTAAACATTTTTTTAATTAAACGTAAACAGTTTTTTTTTAATTAAAAAAATATTTTTCATAAGTAAAAAAATAATGTTTATTGACATCATATCGCGATTTATTAGTGTCGCTGGTGCGGATCCACATTCCCGGACTCGCATCATTTGTTAAATGTAGGTCCGCGCCAGCGGTACTAATCAAACAGTTTTTTAAACTGTTTTTTTATTCATCAAACAATTTTTAATCAATCGCGATTGATGTCTTAGACTCGCGATTGATTAGTACCGCTAGCGCGGACCTACATTCAACAAATGATGTGAGTCCGCACCAGCGGCACTAATAAATCGTGATATCATGTCAATAAACATTATTTTTTATAACAATATGTTTTACAAAAACTGTTTTTAGACAAAACAGATTTTCTATTAATAAAAAGGTATAAAAACAAGCTTGTAAACATTTGTTTTTAAATAAACAGGTTTTTAATATAAAAACAGTTTTTTATATAAAAAACAGTTTTTCTATTGAAATAAAAATAAGAAACGTTTTTTTTTAATTAAAAGCAAACAATTTTATTTTTGAAGTAAACATTTTTTTAATTAAACGTAAAGAGTTTTTTTTAAATTAAAAAAATATTTTTCATAAGTAAAAAAATAATGTTTATTGACATGATATCACGACTTATTAGTGTCGCTGGGGCGGACCCACATTTCCAGACTCGCATCATTTGTTAAATGTAGATCCACGCCAGCGGTACTAATCAATCGCGAGTCTAAGACATCAATCACGATTGATTAAAAATTGTTTGATGAATAAAAAAACAGTTTAAAAAACTGTTTGATTAATACCGCTGGCGCGGACCTACATTTAACAAATGATGCGAGTCCGGGAATGTAGATCCGCACCAGCGGCACTAATAAATCGCGATATCATGTCAATAAACATTATTTTTTTACTTATGAAAAATATTTTTTTAATTAAAAAAAAAAACTGTTTACGTTTAATTAAAAAAATGTTTACTTAAAATAAAAATAAAAACTGTTTGCTTTTAATTAAAAAAAAACGTTTTTTATTTTTATTTCAACAGAAAAACTGTTTTTTTTATATAAAAAAACTGTTTTTATATTAAAAAAACTGTTTATTTAAAAACAAATGTTTACAAACCTGTTTTTGTACCTTTTTATTAATAGAAAATCTGTTTTGTCTAAAAACAGTTTTTGTAAAACATATTGTGATAAAAAAAAACTGTAAAGCATATTTCTAAGGAAAAAAAAATTTAAAAACATTTTTTTACATAGCCAAAACAATTTTATTTACAATAAAAAAGTTGTAAAACGATTTTTATATACAAAACAAGTTTTTAAATAATCAAATAAAAAAGCTGTACAAACTATTGCTAATGTTAAATCTCTAAAAAAATGTTCAACTTAAAAAGCAAGAAGAATTTAAAGTGGGGAGTTAATGGGGAAGAGAAAATGTAGGCATTAATTGTTTTTTTGTTTTCAAGAATGAGTGTGTATAATCGAGATAGTGGAGAAGGTAGGAATTTAAGTGTCTAGGAGTTATGTTTGTTTTACCCTTTCTAGGGCACATGTTATCACTACCTAAAAAAAAATAGAGCGATAACCTTTTTACATTCCAACCGTCTAAATACAAAATCTTTTCCGCCCACTTCTTCTCCTAAACCCACTTTTGTCAACATATCCCACAATAGATTATATAATTTTAAGACTTAAAATAATATTGATTATGGATATAGGACAACAAACATTTTGTTTCCGTTTTTAGTCCCTATTTTCAAATTAAAGGGGCACGTGGCATGCTGTGATTGATTGACGTTTTATGAATATGGATCCGCGCCAGCGACTTTATTCAAAAATAGGGACTAAAATCATAAATAAAATGTTTGTTGTCCTATTTTCAAAATGCATATTACAATAGGTCCTAAATTTACAAAACCCCCACAATGGATAAAAACTTCTTCTCATTGCTTTATTCGGACTTGAATTTTTAAGCTTGGATTGATTGGAGATCATATATATATATATATAAAACTCTCTTTAAGGTAAATGTTTGAACCACTTTTTTGTTTAAATACGTGTTTGATTTAATTTATTATGATGCTTTGATTAATATTTGCGTTATAATTTAAAATTTTATTATTTTCTAAAAATACAAATTATAATTGTCTAAAAATACAAATTATCAATTAAATATTTGTAAAATCGTAAAACTAACCCAAAAAAAATTAGTTATAATTGTCCAAAATATTTGTAAAAACGAAATAATAACCCTAAAAATTTGAGTTATAATTGTCTAAAAATACAAACTATTAATGAAATATTTGCAAAAACGTAAAAATAAACCTAAATTTGTTTTCCTGGTGGTGCCGTCTCTGAGGGTCACATGACTCACTTTGAAAAGGGGGTTCCAAATTTGAACTCCTCTTTTTTACACTCAGCAAAGATAGATTGCCTATGCATTCTTTTTCCCAAAGAGTAAACTCCATGAGTATGTGTTGCCCTTTTGTGCAGCTGCTTCTACCCGTTTTCCCCCAATCTACACAAACCACAAAGAAAGCACAAAAGCATTAGTTTATGACTTCCGAAAATGATATGTACCCAAAACTTAACCTCCAAAATGCATTAAGGGTCCGTTTGCCAACCCAATTCCAAGCCATGGAAATGGAATTGGAAGGCCAATTTTAATTCCACGGAATTGAAATTAACCTTCCAATTCTAATTCCAAGCCTTGGAATTGGATTGCCAAACGGGCCCTAAGTGTTTGTAAATTGGAGTGGAACTCACATAAGGTACAAGCACTTGATGCATTTGGAAGATTTGTTGGGACACGTAACATTACTAAGATGAGTAACCCCAATAGCAATAATGAATATAAACTTGCATAGCATATCGGTCTCTTAAGCAGGCTCTGAAAAACAAATTTAAAAAACGGACCACTTTTTTAAGTTAGTAACCGAATGATTTTTTTAACCAAATTTCGTGGAGATGATATTTGTATCAAGGCAATTATCTCCAAAAAAAAAATAGTTTACAATTTTCAAAATACGAAGGTTATTTCAAACCAGAATTGGGTGAGATGATGATCAAAGTTTCCACGGTCGAAAATGCATATATTTATCAACTTCGCATTTCATCCGCTTTCGGATTGATTTTTTTGATGAATTATTTGGAGATAATCTCCTCACCAATTCATTCATTTACTAAATTCATAACATAATATTTCACCACTTTATTTATACCCCATTGGTAGATACTCTAATTGAGTTTTGTATTATTAATTTATTCAAAATCATTTTTCATGTAAATATGGATTTGTAATGGAATCTGTAACTCATATATATATATATCTGAAAATAATCTAAATCTCAAATGGGGCTTCAGGCCTGTTTGGTTCAGGATGAAATGTCTTTTGTATCTGGGTGAAAAGTAAAATGGTAAAAAATATTCAGAGAAAAAAAAACACATTAAATTGTAAATAAGTATATACCCTATCTCATTTTATCAAATTTTCATTGACTGCCAAAATTTGGAACAGATGGTACCTTGTCCATAAGCCAATAGCCAACTGTTGGCATGTATTGCACCAAGTACATAACAGCTAGTACAGGCTGCAAGGAAAAGAATGTTGTATTAGCATGAAATAGTAAGTCAGATTTTACATGGAAAACAGAATGCTTAAGGTGCGCATAGTTTTCAGAATCTTACTATTCAAGATTCAATTCAAGATACAGTTAACAATTCATTGCTCAATCGAAAAGAATCGTGTAGCGAATCTTAATGAACATGAATCATAGTGAATCTTACGATTCATGATACACACGGATTGATTTCTACAATTTGATTTGAATATTATAATAGATACTAGATTAAAACAAAGTAAATAGGCCCATAGTGATTTTACAACTTTTGATCAAATCATGAATCACAATGAATTCAAATTTCACTTGTTATTCAATTTTGGTTGTAAGATTAATTGACTCTGTTTTCATTAAGAGCAAGATATAGTTTAGTTTGGAGGCCAATGGTATTACTATCATTTTCCCTTTAGCTCTTTATTCGTAATCATGCATGTTATTGATTATGAATTTATATGATTGATAGGCAATGCATTTATGTCGTCAGTGAGCAATTGGGAGTATCGGTGGGGATTTAACTCAGTGTTTGCCAAGGATAGCGTCTTACTATGAGATGATGTAATCATGCTTCAATATTGGTTACCATTATAGTTTGTTTTATCATATGTGTTTTCTACAAATTTTTACATGATTTACTATATTTATCGAATTTTCAATTTGATTCATGTTTTGCCATTAATAGTGTTAGGATTCGTGATACGATCACGATTTGACAACCAAGGTAGGATCCATGCCCTTTTTGACTTAAAAATCAATACATAGAGGGCCTTAAGGGGAAACACAATGTTAAAATGACATTTAGTGGCAACCAAGTTTAACCGGAAGCGGAAAAAATATGTTCCTACTCTAGGGATTGTGGAAGATATTATTTGTTACTGGGCAAAAGAGTTAAAAATAAGTTTTTTCTTTTTCTTTTTAAAATTTTTATGTCCATAAATTGAGTGATTCTTCATCCAATCATCCTTTTGAAGAATTTAATCATTGCAATGAACAACCCTGTATTCATTCTAAAGTGGCGGGTTTTCTCATGGCTGGTTGTATCCCAAAGCCAAGTGAATGCTTGAGATTTAATCAAACACGCATCTATTCCCCTACTGGTGTGCGTTGGATATCTATATATATCCAAACAGGCTCAAGTACATACCAAGTATACATACCGATTTTTTTAAATAGTAAAAAAATTATTTTTGAGTTGAGTTTTTTGTGCGGTATTTAAACATTTCAAGGGATCCATATAAAAAAAATCAGCTCAAAACAACTTTTTTTGCTATTTTAAAAACATATGTCAAACTTTCACACTTTAAAAGCTGTGAAAGTTTGGCCAACTTTTTTAAAATAGCAAAAAACGTTATTTTGAGCTAATTTTTTTATATGGATCCCTTGAAATGTTTAAATACCACATAAAAACTCAACTAAAAAAATATTTTTTTAATATTTAAAAAAAGATAGGTTGCGCCAGCAAGTACGTATACTTAGTATGTGTGAGAGCCGCTCTCTCTCAGAGAGAGAGAGAGAGATTTTAAATGTTTTAATTTTGGGGTCAGTTTTAAGAATTTAAAATATACAATGTTGAATTTATATATATGAACTATTAATACTCAACCATTTAGAACATTAGACTTTAGACTCCACACTCCATAGACCCAACCTGTGAACACAAACACCCAGAATGGACAAGAAAACTACACCTCTTCTCTCTCTCTCTCTCTCTCTCTCTCTCTCTCTCTCAATATCACTACTGATGCTGTCCTTCAAATATGAGTGTTAGGGCTTGGTCAGTAAAGCTTGATATCAGCTTCTTATTTCTTCATTTCTGTTGTGCTTTGAAAATGACTGCTAGTTTGTGCAGTTGTGTTTTAACTCATTTTTTCAAAAAAAATGAGCGAAGGAAGATTATGAATGTCCACTTTGGAAGCATGTTACAAAACAGGAGAAGAAGGGACAAGGTGGAGGGAGTTGGCGATATCAATGCCATTACTGTGATATTGAATTTGTTGGGTTGTATTATGGGTCAAAGCACATTTGTCTAAGAAGAGTGGTTCTAGGATTAGAAAATGTCCTAAATCAGTGCTGAAATTGTCTTGGAGTTGGCAAAGATACAAAAGGAGTTAGATATGTCCTAAAATTAGGGTACTTGGTTGTTAATCTTATGATGTAGCGTGTTTTTTTGGCCCTTGGAAAATGATAAATGAATATTGTTAGAGTTGGTGATTGACAAATTGATAAAATGACGAATATTATTGTATATTAAGGAATGTATAATATTATAATTTATTTTTATATTATTTTTCTTGCCACAGCCATATCCCATCTCTTTTGAGAATTTTTGCACTGCACCTGCACTCCGCACCTGCATCCGGGCTTTGAATAAGATGTTAGACAGCAACGAATTTTGGATACACAGCTATCCAATTTAAAAACAGGCTAAAATTTCTGCATGTTCTTTATCAGGAAAAACAATCAACAATGATATGAAAAATGTCGCGCATACAATGTACAACACTATTCCAATCACAAAAGTTGCCATCATAACTAAGGCTTAGTTTAGGATTTAAAGTCGGTGTAAAACAATTGTAGCAATATGTGCAAATTGATTCACTAAAAAATAATAATATCGACCGAAAACTAATGTTCTTTCGCTCAATTTAAACAACTGGCCTTGGGTAGGAGACAAAAAAATTAAAAGAAATTTTTTTAAGTAAGTAAAAATAAAAGCTGACCTGATACGATATCCAAACTTCTTTAAGACCATGGCTTGCAGCAATGATTGTAAGCTCTGCGCACCTCTCCGATGACACCCGCTTCTGGAACAAAAGAAAAGGAAAAATTTGATGAAAAGCTATTATATATAGAAAACATTGACCCATTTTTTAAAATAGCAAAAAAACTCATTTTGAGTTGACTTTTTTATGGGTACCCTGAAATGTTTAAAGTATACAAAAAAAATCGACCCCAAAAACATTTTTTTAGTATTTTAAAAAAATAAATCCGTACGGTGCGGACTCATTTTTTAGTCCGCACCTGAGAATTCTCCTATATATATATATATATATATATATGTATGTATGTACTGTTCCCCAGTTCCTATTGTCTTCTAAATTTTGACCAGTTTCATTCAGCTGTAGACAGAACATAATTATTAGTTTTTTTTTCTCACTACCCCTTGAGATAATTCAGTATTTAGAGATAACCATAAATTAGATAGCGTTACAAATGAGTTGATTCGCATGAGCGGTGGGGTGGAGGAGGGGGGGTTATCTCTGACTACCGTAAAGGAAAAAAATATTACCTCAAAAGAGACACTTCAAAATGAAACAAACTATTGACCTTGGAAAATGAATTATCAAGGACTTCCAAAAGATTAATTCTTTATCACAATAACATCTTACCGGTACTCTAAAACCCATATTTACTCCTAATAATAGAGCACCAAAGAGAAGATTGCTCTAAAGGAAATTAGCACAACCATTTTCCAACCAAGTTGGTACCTTTTTTTCAATTAAATTACCAATTCCAAACCCCCTTTATTTTTCTTGGTTTTTACACAATCTTCCGCCCGAGTGAACTGATCCCCCCACCCCCTCTTTGGGGCGACTCGGTGTTCTTGGTGCCACTAGGAATTTTTCCACCACTTCACACCCGTCCCACTAAAAAACCCTCATTCTTTCTTCAACACATTAACAAAAATTTTAAGAATAGGCACATAAGTATAAAAATACGAATGGGACTTAGCACCAGTTGCACAAGAACTACCCACCCTCCCGAGACAAACAACTTCTTTTCCACCCATCAAGTCCTCCTTAACCATTGTCTAAAACAGGACTCCAAAATTCAAAGGAAATCTGGTTCCCAAAGAGAAAATTCCAAATGACTTGACTGTTATTCTCTTAGCTCAAACACAACACAACTTGCCAAGGACTTTAATCAACTAACATCCATATTAACTCACATACCCCATTCTTTTTGACACAGCATATCGACTAACAACAAAAATTCTCTATAATCTTCACTAAATACCCCAACATCCTTTCATCCCCCCGAGAAAAATAAAACTGTATCGTTTATAAATTGAAGATGTGATATTTCTACCCTCAACACCATCATCCTTGCCTTGATCCCATCACATGGGGTCGGCCACATGGATTCTCCTTTTCCATATAAAAGCCATCCACAACCCGGCGACTCCCATCTCTCCCAATTATTCTACTTAATTCATCGATTGCATAAGTAAACAAAAAAGTAGAAAGTTGTCACTTAATTTAATCTCATAGATGCTTCAGTCTTCCATTCTCAAAGATTGAAACATTCAAAATAAAAAATCCATTTCCTCCACTTCTACGAGAATTCTTTCTTTTACAGCACATATTCTTTAATAGCGTGCTATTATTCTACTCACTATATATTGTGTAATTATTTGAACTCAATTATGGTCTACATGATGGAGCAATTCTACACAAACTCAACCACCCCAACTAGTAAAATACATAAATAGCATCACTACAATTTTAATCCCTAACAATGGTGAACCCATTACACATACATTTATATATACACTTTATATACATGCTGTTTTTCGGTTTATTTTACAACAAACAAAGCACTCAGAAAAAATGCAACTTGGAGAAAAGACCGCCCGTGAGGTTCATTCAAAACGTAATTCGAACGACTACTATTGAATTTGGTGCATTACAATATGTTTTTTTTACCGTACCATACGGTTTTGTTCCAAAAAATATGGAATTGGATTACAATTTTAATTACCGAACAGAAACTTTGTGGTTGGTTATGGCGTATCTAAAACCCGATTTATCGATATTGCCGTACCAAAATTATTGTACAAAATACCAATTTAATATACCAAAAACACTATATCATATTAATTAATTTCGATCATTAATTAGACCCATTTATCACAACCATTAATCTTAAAAGAGATCTCAACCACTAATTTTATCCCCTTAATAAAACCTGTCATAATTTTCTCTTCCATCTAGATAATTGGAAGGTATTTCAATTTTTAACAAAGTATAGGTAGATAGTTTTTCAAATTAAGAAAACAAATGCAATCATTAGTTTTGAATCCGGTACGAGCTTTTTCCAGTTCTCAAAGTAATCCTTCTGAGGTTACGTTATATTTTATGTGTGGAGTATAGACAAATATGTAAGTTATTTGATAGTTTATTTGTTAGTTGTTGGAAAGAACCTTTTAGTGTTTTCATTTAAATGAGAATCTTCACTGAAAATGCATAGGTGTCTTTTATTCTATATAAATATTGATATGGTGTGTAGTGTTTAGCTTACACATGGAAGATCAAATCATCCGTCTTGTAGAATATAAGTTTAGTTCACAGTCTTAGATCAAACTGGACACGTATCGGTAGGACCGTATCAAATTATCTTAGTAAGGTCTGTCTTGATAGAATATGAAATAGTTTCGATTTATTGTGCTAGTACACTTTGTGAATGTTGAGCGGGACATCATTCACAACTCATGATTATTATAAGTTCTTAAGCTCTTAATCCGGATATAAAATTAATGGACACGTGCATTAGTTATTCATTACTTTGACTTATCGTGGAGATTGATGATACCCCTTGATGTAGCTTATAAGTTTTGACTGGTGGATTTTATATCCGACATATCAAATAAATTAAGCGGACGGTCTCAAGAATATATAAGATGCAATTAAATATAATTGTCAGGTAATGTAATTTAATCGACGTGTACTTGTAATCTTAATGTAAGGAGATTATTTATCATTTAATAACAAGAATCTCGACATTATAATTTTGAGATAGTGAACTATAAGTGCAATTATTATTCTTTAGTAAAATGAATAAGAATAAAGCTATGTGTACCCACTTTCTTACCCATTTTCCATACCCACTGCATTAAAAATTTATACTGTATTGTTGTGGGTCCCGCCAGAGCATAAAGTACAATCTCTTGTTGCCTTGTCTTATTCACGGGTATGGAAAATGGGTACCAAACTGTGTCAGTGTAGTTGCACTCAATGAATAATAGTTTATAAAATTATGAAATTAACTATAGTGTAATTAGCATTCTTAATTTTATTGAAAGCTGGTGGGTCTCCATGCTAGACTATATAAGCATCCCTTGTCTCCTAATTTTGTATATATATATATATAGTGGTGCCCCCCCACCCATACAGAATATTTCTTTTTTTTGTTCTAAACATTTCAAGGTACCTCCTTAAAAAAATAGGGCCAAAATGATTTATTTTTGGTATTTTAAAAAATGAGTCAATATTTTACAGTTTAAGTAGTTAAAATCATTTTGGCCTGATTTTTTTTTAGGGGTACCCTGAAATGTTTAGACCCCCCCCCCCTCCCCAACACACACACACACAAAAAAAAAAAAAAAAAAAAAAATTTAAATCTCGTAATTTTCCCTTACTTGAGGTGCCCTTATGGGAGCCTGACTCTATATATATAATGATACATACAAAAGAGTGAGAGGGTTGTGCTATTTAACTATGGTTCAAAATTTCAGCATCGGTCCCCGTATCAGACGCTTGATTTTCAATTCCGTCGCGGTATCGGACGATACGCAAAGATACACTCTTTACAGAGCCCAAAAAATTTCGAAAAAAATATAAAAATAAATAATTTAAATAAGAAGAATAATGTCGACCGTTTAGATAAGTTCAAAGCACCCTTTAATATGCATATAGCATAGTCTAATTGATGAACCTGACGTGCGTCGAACCTGTCAGAGCCAATATTTCATAATAAATAATATTAAGTTAAGAAAATAATCTAATGACACATTAAACTTGATAAAGATATTACTTAGAAGTTGCATAGGGCAAGGGAAGAAATAGATTTTTTTTTTTTTTTACATTTGTTACAAATGTTAATGATATTTATTACGAATCTTCCAAATATTATTTACCAAAAGTTATTTGTTTACAAATGTTCATTAACTAACGTACTTATTAAAAATGAAAAAACGTGTTTAAGATTTTTTTACAACAATTTTTTGCAAAAACCTTCCACTTTTTTTTTTACCAAAACAGTTTTTTTTTCTATAAAGATATGTTGTGCAAATTAATAGGGAAAATTTTATATGTACAAAACAATGAGAAAAAAAAGGTTTTTAAGAATTATTGACAACAAATCACAAAATAATTTCTTTCACAAAATAATTATTTGTACAAAATAACAATGATGGTTTCTTCCTTGAAAAAAGTTGTGGCTCTTAAACACTCTTTTCTTCAAAAAAGAAAAGAAAAAAAAACAATAATAGAAGAGACAAAAAAACAACTTGCCTTTTCGTTCAAAGTAAAAGAAAAAACTGATCGGCCTCATCTTTCTTTCCAAAAAAACAAAAAAGACATGAGGATTTCTTTCCAAAAAAAGAAAAAAGAGGCGAGGGTTCCAAAACAAGAAAAAACAAGAGGGTTTCTTTCTTTAAAAAAAAGGCATTAGGATTTCTTACTTGCACCTAAACTCTCCCATGCGTGACCCAAGAGGTTTCTTACACAACCTAAACAAACGAGGGAGACCCCAATAAGAAGCAAAGAAAGGGAGCACTGCCGCCAATTAAGAATGAGAAGAGAGGAGCTTGGCCGACTAAGAAAGAAGAAGAGAGAGAGAGAACTGTGCATCATCCTTTCTTTTACCTTTTGGCAACAAAAATAATCTCACCCAATATTTGGTCAGATTTTTTTTCTTGGTCGATACATCGGGTAATATCTGGGATCGTCAATAAATAGCCGAGATGATGCGATATTTTACTAATTCAATTTTGTTTTAAATGCGACATGGAATCAGAGCGGTGACCCTCGAGACCGAGTTAACTCGGTCGATACGGAGTCAACTCGGTCGAGACTTTGAACCACGTATTTAACACTCAGTGGGGTTTGGGTAAAACGGAATAGTATGGAAGATCTCGAGGCCTCTTTCACAACTCTGACTTATCAAAGGCGTATCTCTCAACCTGTTTTGTCGGAATGGACTCAAACTTTTTTTTTCTGGACGTCTCAGAGGCGGAAAACTACATGAACTTGCAAAAAATCTCATTTAGAGGTCGTTAGGATTTTCAAAAATAAATAAAAGGGAAAAATGCAAAATTGACCTAGAAGTTAGGGATCATTTTTCTACGTAAATTACACGTCAAAAGGCTCCTACAAATATCTAAACACACTTTAGAGAGAGAAATACTCTTGTCTATTTCAAAATTTAAGTCTAGCTCAAATGAGGCTTACATGGGAGTATTAAAAGGGATGGAGTAGCTTAGGCTCTAAGCTAAGACCCTAATTACAAAAATGTCATTACTACTCCTTACCTCTAAATAATAAAGCAAAAGAAAGAAAAATACAATAACAAAATTATAAAAAAAAATGACAAATAATCCCTAAAAAGGGACCCATTTCCATCACTCTCTCCCTCTTAAAACCAAGCTCGTCCTTGAGCATTCAAAAATTGGAAACTCGTGTGGAAATTCCAAAAAAGTGCCAAAAAAACTTGTGGGGGCTTGAAAGTTGAGGAGTGCAGAATCCACAAATTATCTTCTTCTTTTCTTCTCTTCTTCACCCAAATAAGCCCTAGAAGCCTCCTCCCGGATAAAAAACCATGGTTTTGAAGCAGTTAGAAGGGTTTGGAGCTGGGTAGGGCAGCCCAAGTGGGTTTTGAACAGAACTACGGCAAAACCCTAGGCATCCGGGGTCGGTTTGGGGCGCAGAGTGCTGCATGACCACCTGGGGTGGTCAACAGCTAGGATACAATCGGGTTTGAGTTGGGTTGGGTTCACATGGGGTTTTCTTGGGGTTAGATCGACGGGGAAATGGGTCGCGGGACAGGGGTGGAGGATGTGGCTTGGTCAGTGGGTGTTTTTTTGGGCCACGGGGTGGTCGGCGAGTGGTGGGTTGGGTTCGGGGTGGGGAGGGTTGTTTGGGCAAAGCGGGGTTAAGGTTAGAAGAGGGGGGGGGGGGGGGGGGGTTAGGGTTTGTGGTACTTTTTGGGTTATGGCAACCATGGGGGTTGAAGGGTTATGTTTTAGCCCTAAGTCAGAAATGAGTTGCGTTGTTTGTTGCCTCACTCCGCAATTTGTTGCTTCGATTCTCGATTACTCTCCTCTTGTTGTCGTTTGAAAATTATTGCAGTCATTGAAGAGTAGTGTACGATTTTGATAAAAATACACTGATACACCAACACTCATGTGGAGCGACACCCGCTCTGATACCAATTTGACGTAAACTACACTTCAAAAGGGTCCTACAAATATATAAACACGCACTTTAGAAAGAGAAATTGATGTGAATAAGGGTCTTTTTCGTCATTTTTGTTATTTTTAATATTTCTTCTATTTTTAGTATTCATTGTAACTTCCTTTTGTTTAGTATTAGAGGAAGGAAGGTTAATTGGCACTTAAGGGCATAATTGTAAGTAGATTCTTAGCCTATAGACCAAACAACCTCCTCCCTATAAATACTCTCTGTAGCCTCATTTGAGGGATTCTTCCATTATGAGATATTGAGATTAGAGAGAGTTCACAGAGATTTATCTTTTCTTGTTCCCATTTGAAGTCATTTACGTCAATTGTATCAGAGCCTAATCGCTCCACCGGCTGTTGTTGTTGTTGCTGTAATATAAAAACTCGTAAACAACGTCACGTGGGTCCAAGAAAGATGAACACATCCGCGGCAAATCCTTTCGATCAAATCATGGAAGCCCTCAACCAATTGAAAACCCAAATGAATGAGATCGATGCACGAAATCCACCACCGGCAACCACCACGGACCGCCTCCACACTGCTCCAGTAATAGCTCTAAACCCTAACCCTAATTCCCCTACAAACCCGAACCCCTTAAACATCCAAGAAAGCAACGCCACCGAAGATGGCGCTCCTCCACCACCACCCACTAGCCAGACCAACAAAAAAAAAACTACGCAACCATTCCGATCCAAAGCAGTCCCAATCCACCTCCAAACCCGTCGCCCCTGACTCGAGATCCCATCCCGACCCTCGTCCAACCCGCAACTCCCCTATTCCGACCCCAGACAAGGCCGAAATGCCAAAACCAATCCATCACATGCCGGAACAACCCAACCAAATTCAGCCTCGAACACTGCCCGACCCAGTTCAAAACCAACCCAAAGCCATCGGACTACAACCCCCTGCTGCTAGTACCACTTGCGAAGTCGAACGGTCCCAATCCCGACTCAAATGGGCTAGATTCAGTCGCCGACGGCTCTAACAGTTTATTCCGACTTGGTCAACCCCCACCAAGGATCCGACGCACCCACCGAGGGTCCCCATGTTCATCCGAGTCAACAAGACACTCATATGGCAATTCCTTCTCTAATTTGTGTACAAATGGCGCCCCCCATGATTGGAACGTACTCTCCGACAATCGCCAAGACGATTCATGACATCCGGCACGCAAAGGGTTCAATTCCAACTCATCCCCAAGCTAAGGTAACAATTCTGGTGACAAATGAAGTCCATGTGCATCTTAACCCAAATCTTGAACCTCAAAATTTAGAATTTCAATCCTCCGACATTCCCAATACCCTCACCCTCCAAAATTCACCCACTCCTCCTACATACCCTCCTCCACCACCCAAAATATCCACACACCACCATATACCCTCACCACACCTTCCCCACCCCGCGTTCTTGTTTCCCCCCATGCATCTTCACAAAACCCTCACACTTACACCACACCAACTCCACATGACTACCGCTTACCTCCTATCTGCATTTACCCTCGCCATCATCCACAAAAACACCTCGAACCTCCCCACCTTCCCTCCATGCCTCCCGCTCCATCCGTTACCACACCCTCACCTACCCCATTTCGCCTTCCCCACGCTTCCGCGCCCACCTATTCTCCACCCCTCTCCCCTACCCGGTCACCCCACACATGTACCTCACCATCATTCTAAATGGGATGCCTGTTCTGTTCATTCCACACCCGTTGACTCCCATGAGCGGGTACAGGAGTGGATTAGTTTACCCCCACATGATGGCCTCCCTTCACCCAGACCCCACTCCGCTCCAGAGTTTGAGTCACCCCCTCCTACAGAGTGGCGCACCGATGTCTTTTCTTTTGACTCTCTGGGTCCGAAGGTTACTCCCTATGTACCTCTCTCCGAGCACCATTGCTTTTTGTGTTATCAAAAAGGACACCAGATAAATCACTGCCCCTACCGCCAGCCGTTGGTCCCAGCTCCGCCTCCTTCCTCACCACGAGATACCATTCCACCTCATACTCCCCCTCCACCCACCCCGTTACCATTACTAGCTCCCGCCCCTCCTCATCCACCGCCTCAGATACGTCCACAGCGAGCCTTACTTCCCGAACCTCCGCCAGGAAATAATAACCTAGAGGATCCCCTGGCCCTCCAGGGTGGTGATGCCATTACACAGTTGGCACTTCAGTTACTCTCGAGGAGCATGCAGGGTGACATTCGGGTCGATGTCCCGATGTTTGATGGCCACCTACAGCCCGATGTCGTCGTTGATTGGCTTGCCGCCATGGAGCGGATATTTGAGTACAAGCGACTAAAAGGTCGCCAGTGTGTCCTGCTAGCGGCCACCAAATTTCAGGGCTACGCGAATGTTTGGTGGAATGGCTTGGAGCAGCGTCGTGTTCTTAAGGGTCAGCCCCCTATACAGACTTGGACCGAGCTTCGTGACCAGCTGATGACTGCTTTTGTTCCCGCCACCTACGAGCGTGATCTATTATTGCGAGTCCAGTCTCTTCGACAGGACACCACAGTCTTGGAATACACCGAGCGCTTCCAATTTCTTTGTACTCGTGCCCGCCTTGGCGAGAGCGAGGAACAGAAGATCAGTCGATATATCCACGGCCTTCAGAGCTATATCCAGCACGACCTTGCTTTACGTGACGTCACCTCCTTTGCCAAGGCGGTGGAGTACGCCACTAAAGTTGAGTCCTTCCATTAGTCTGCTCCTTCTCCCCGTGTCCACTCCATGACAGCTCCTACAGCACCAGTGACTTCTGCTCCCCCTGTGACTCCGCTTACTACAGTTATTCCAACTCCCACAGTTCATCCTCCTGCACCCACTCATCCCGTCACATTCAAATGTTACAACTGTGGCGTGATTGATCGTAGAGCCTCAGATTGTTCCCTTCCCCGCCATCACGCCCTTCTAGCTTCGGGCGATCCTGAGTTTCTCGAGGAGACACCAGAGATTCCACCCCAGTCAACTCTCATTACTATCCACGATGGTGACACTAAAGGGGGAAGTTTGAGGACGAACTCTTTCAAGGGGGAGAGTGATGTGAATAAGGGAGTTTTTTGTCATTTTTGTCATTTTCAGTATTTCTTCTATTTTTAGTATTCATTGTATTTTTCCTTTTGTTTAGTATTTAGAGGAAGGAGGGTTAATTGGCAAGGGCATAATTGTAATTAGATTCTTAGCTTAGAGGCGAAACAACCTCCTCCCTATAAATACTCTCTTGTAGCCTCATTTGAGGCATTCTTCCATTATGAGATATTGAGATTTGAGAGAGTTTAGAGAGATTTATCTTTTCTTGCTCCCATTTGACGTCATTTACGTCAGAAATACTCTTGTCTATTTCAAAATTCAAGTTTACCACAAATGAGGGTTATATGAGAGTATTTAAAGGGAAGGAGTAGCTTAGGCTCTAAGCTAAGGTCCTAATTACAAAAATGTCATTACCACTCCTTACCTCTAAATAATAAAGCAAAAAAAAAAAATAATAACAATAACAAAAGAAAAGAAAAATGACAAATAATCCCTAAAAAGGGACCCATTTCCATCATTTTCAATTTTAGATCCCGATGTTTCAAAAGTCGCAATGTTAACCCCAATATTTAGAAATTGTTTCAATCAAATACAACGTTATATTGACATTAAAAAACTTAACGGATGTGCTGACTAAGCATTTTATGTGGCAAAATTAATAATATTGCCCAATAAGCGATTGACACCTTGCTCCCTCTTATAATAAAAAATATCATTATTTAACATTAAAGACATCAAAAAACAAAACAAAAGATGAAAAGATATAAAAAGGGGTGTTAGTCACCACCACCCTACGAATCCTCCCCCCCCCTCCCTGTTGCCTCTCTTTGGCCCTTTCAACCTTCTCTCCCACCCATCACCGCCTACCCCCTTTTGCCGCCGCACACCCGTCGGCATCTCGGAAATCTCTCTCTCACTCTCTCTCTCTCCCCCCCCCCCTTTTTTTTGTGTGTATATATAAGAGGTCCTACCTTGGTGCGATGGCAAGTGCCCTCGCCCAAGCTACAGTTGGCCTCGAGTTCGAGACATGGGAGTGGCCTCTCCATATATGGGGGTAATACCAGCTGACATCTGCCTCTCTCAAACCCTGCGGTTAAGCGGGAGCCTTGTGCACTGGGCACGACCTATATATATATATATATATACACGGTCTAAGTAAATATTTACACATCAATTACATACACAACTTTGTACATGTATACAACGATTCATGTATTTATACACTAATCTAATGTGATTATATGCAGTGGCGGATCCGCGAATTTGAGTCAAGTGTGGCGAAAATTTCTAACGAAGCCCGGAGGTTCAGGGGTGGGAGGCCCCGAGCCCCTTTTTTGGGTTGTTTTTACTTTTTTTGCAATTTTTAACCTTAAAGATGTTTGAGGTAGTAATTAACTAAATTTGGATTCCTACTTTGTTCGTGGATTTTTTTAATAATATTTCAACATAATATTACCCTAACGGGTTGTGTGTTGTCTGCTCTTTTTCGTTTAAAAAATTTCTCCATGACTTCATATCTATATTTACAACAATTTCAGTCTGGTTTTGCACACAATCTTGGGATTTTAATTTTAAAATACATTATAAATTTAAACACAATCAAGCAGGAGTTATAAAAAATACATATAAAAAATATACTTGTTTTGCACATAAAAAATACGTATAAAAAATATACTTGTTTTGCACAAAAAATACATATAAAAAATACACAATCAAGCAGGAGTTAAACACAAACACATATAAAAAATATACCTATTTTGCAGAGCAGATCAAGGAGAGGAGAGGGAAGGTCCGATAGGGGCGGAACCGGCGAAAAGGGTTGTTGTTGATTAGGGGAGGTGAGCGGCGGTTAGCGACTGAGCCGGGAAGGGAAGTGAGTGGCGGGGAGGGTCACAGTAAGAGGAGAGGAGAAAAGTTGAAATAGGTATAGGTTATATAGAGTAGGGTTAAATGAATTAACCACCAACACTCTAATAAATTAACCCGCAGATTTTATCAAATATTGATTAATGATTATCGAGTTTTTACTACAATCCAGGCCCCCACACGGGCTGAAATATTATTGTGCGCAATTTAATAAATTGCGCGTTTGATGAAATACACTAGACAATAATCTAGTAATGATTTAATTAATTATTTGATATGCCACCACATGTATTGTGACAAGTGGCACCATAAATATTAGACACTTGGTTCCATAGAGAACATGACCTGTGTCAAGCCCACTTGGGGCACTTTTGCTATAAAAGAGGGTCTCCCCCCTCATTTGATGGATGATGGTCTTGGGGGAAAAATAAGGAGAGGAAATATAGCTCTCCTCCCCCACGCACCTTTGGAGCTCCGTCACGGGTTTGATAGTGACGAGCGAATTTTTATAGTTTCATTATACGGTACATGGGCGTTTGAGAGGCGGTTCGCCGGATTTGGCACCCCCCGCACACCAAAACTACCAAAATTGGGCGTTCGAGAGGCGGTTCGCTGGATTAGGCACCCCCCACGCACCAAAAACCACAAAAACCGAGCTCTCTGGCGTATCATACGGACCCACGAATTACGCAGACTTTGGTTCTGCAAAGACGGATACGTAGGCGCAACCACGTTGCTCAAGTCTAAAACACGCTCAACACGGTGCCTCCTCAAATCTGCACTCACATCTTACAGGTTAAATGTGTTTGGTGCCCGCGTGCGTTGGTATAAACGTGGGTGAATTTTTTTTAATTAATTACACACTTACACCCTCATCTCTGTAAATAATAAGAGGTAACCTTTAAGTTTGAATCTTTACCAAAAAAAACCTTATTTTTTTATTTTTTTATTTTTTTATTTTGAACTGGGGCGGCCCCCCCGCTTCGACCTATGATGGATCCGCCACTGATTATATGTGTATAAGTGTACTTCTGTATATGGATGTGCGTGCATTTACGTGTTTATGTATGTGAGTAAGCACGTGCGTTTTTATATGTATGCATGAAGAGGGGTGGGGGAGCTAGGGGATTTGGAGGTAGGTTCTTAGCTGTGAAAAACATGGGGTTGTGTTTGTGGGTGGGTATCTATGTATGAGAAAAGGGAGGTTTCCCAACTGTCTTGCAAGCTGCAGAAAGATATGGGGGAGAGGGGAAGGAGGTTTTGCGACTGTAATTAATAGCGAGGGTGGAGAATTGTGATGGTGTAAAATAGGGTGTGGTGGTGGTGGGTGGAGGGAAGAGGGGTGGTGGTGAGAGTATATATGTAAATTGATTTATTTTTATTTTTTACTGTTATACTTTTTATTAGGTGATAATTAATGAGGTTATTATTTTTATTTTTTTTAAGTGTGTATTTTTTACACATGGCATTATATTAGTGGATTACTTGCCAACTGGATAGAAATTATGTTATGTCTTTTAACGGAGCCTCAACGGAGGTGTAAAATTGCTCAATTTAATAACTTCAAGGTTAACATTGCAACTTTTGAAACATCGGATTTAATATTGAAAACGATCCCAAACTTCAAAGTCAATTTTGCATTTTTCCCAAAATAAAAATAATTTTGTTTTCGTAACTAACTGTAATCTAACATCATGGAGTGGATGAATCAAAGAGAACTTCAAGAAGTTTGATTCAAGTTTCGACACACAAATTCTCACTTAATGCTTGGAGGATCACAGATTTAAAGATTTGGGGTGAAAACGATTCAAGAACATCAGTTTTCATCTAATCAAAGAGATTGCACTACTACACAGTGTGACACGAAATTGACCAAATCTTTACCGTTCAAGTCAAAAAGAACTGCAAAGGTTTGGGATCTTGAAGCTCCTCCATAGATAAACCATAAACTTAATTTGGAAACCCAAATATTATGTAAATCATACAATCCGTTAATTAAATCCCCAACATTAGTTTATAAGATTAAGTGTTGGGTCCCTAAAACTCGGTCAATAAAAAATGCAATTTTAGACAATTTAGTGTGCCGCCTTTCTTAAAATAAAAGTGTGGATGCTAAAATAACAGTGCAGATGCTAAAATTCAGTGCAAAAGCTGTAAAATAACAGTTCAAATGCTAAAATAAGAACACAAAACTTTAGACAACATACAAAAGTTCAAAAAACAAGGGGTTTTCACTAAAATATTTCTAGAATAGGGACCATAGACTAAATGGCCCTTTAGTTTTTGCATTTGAAATTTGAAAATACCAGAAAAATATACCAATATGTAAAAAATATCAAAAAATAAGAAAACCAAAACTAAAAATACCATGTATATATATATATATATATATATACACAAAAGGACAAAAAATACCAAAAGGTTTGGTAAGAAAATAGGAAACTCAATATACCCCAAAAAAGTAGGTATGGGTATTCGGTTAGGCCAAAAACCGAACAATACCCCACCCGAAAGCATAGAATCTTATATACAGCAGAACAAGACACTCAATTCCTAATGTGGAATTTAATTTTCTAGAAACAACCATTCATGTGGCGTGACTAAACAAAAAACATGGACTTATGGACATATTGACGTAAATGACGTCAAATGGGATCAAGAAAAGATAATCTCTCTCTAAAATCTCTCAAATCACAATATCTCAAAATCAAGGAATGACTCAAATGTGCCTACATAAGGGGTATTTATAGCAAGGAGGTTGCTTGGCCACTAAGCTAAGTATCTAATTAAAAATATGCCCTTAATGTCAATTAACCTTCCTTCCTCTAAATACTAAACAAAAGAGAAAATACAATGAATACTAAAAATAAAAGAAATACTAAAAATGACGAAAAGGCCCTTATTCACATCACTCTCCCCCCCTTGAAAAGAGTTCGTCCTCGAACTCAGAGGGAAAGGCCTTCCGTGTCACCGTCGAGGATCGTAATGAGAGTTGGCTGAGGTGGAACCTCCGGTGCCTCCTCGAGGTACTCAGGTCCCCAGAAGCTAAGAGAGAGCGACGCCGAGAGAGGGAACAATCTGAGGCGCGATGGCCCATCACCCCGCAGTTGTAGTATTTGAAGGTGACCGGATCAGCTGGTGCAGGAGAAGGAACCGTAGTGGTAGGAGCTGCAGTGGAGGGAGTCCCAATAGGTGCAGAAGTCACTGGTGCTGGAGGAGCAATCATGGAGCGGCTACGCGGTGTAGGGGCAGTCTGGTGGAAGGGCTCAACCTTAGTGGCGTACTCCACCACCTTGGCAAAGGAGGTGACCTCACGTAAAGCAAGATCGCGCTGAATGTAGCTCTGCAGACCGCAATGTTTAAAAAGGCGCTCGAGGCGTACGCCTCGAGGCGAGGCGCTGAAAAAAAGCCTCGAGGCTTACGCCTCGATGCGCCTCACGTCTTTTTGCCGAGGCGCGGGAAAAAAAAAACTATTTTTCTTCTTTCATCACAGTCTTTTTTTTTAAAGGTTAAAGTTCTTCATTTTTCTAAAATTGCACTTAACTTATAAAAAATGTTGTTTTAATCTACTAACTCTTATTCTTTTTTTAGTTTAGTCTAGTTTTAAAATTGCACTTAAGTTTGTTTTTCTTTACTAATTTGTTTGAAATAAGTGTATAAATTTGTTTGAAACTATATTTTGTTATAAATATATTGTTTGTTTGAAATAAATGTACTAAATTAACTTCAATATGATTTTTTTTTAAAAGGTTTCTGTTTTTTTATTTTCAACTTAGATTAATATGTTTTCTTTAACTTATACTAACATATTTTAAAGGTTGCTGTTTTTTTTTAATAAACTTAGGTTGATATGTTTTATTATTTTTTTAATAAAGTTACTATTTTTTTAATCTTAACTTGAAAATCAATGTTTTTTAATAAATTTGCTTGTTAAGTTGTATTGATTAATTTATTGTCATATTATAAAATAACCAATATGAGAATGAAGCTAAAAAAATGATTTTGCCAGTACAATTTTGCATTGATTAATTTATTGTCATATTGTAAAATAACCAATATGTTAAAATTGATTTTCTTTTTCTAAAAAGTTATCTCGGGGGGAACAAAAAAATGTCAAACTATGTGAGAAAACCCTCAAGGATGTTTTTTTTGGAGTTTTATTTTATATTTCTTTGTTATTTTATTTTTATGGTTTTATTAGTATTTTTTAAATATTATTTTGCTCTTTTTTTTTTCTTTTCGGTAAGGCTTACGCCTCGAGGTTTACGCATCGCCTCGCCGCGACTAAACGCCTCGCCTCGCCTTTCGCCTTTTTAAACATTGTCAGACCGTGAATATAACGGCTAATGCGCTACTTCTCACTCTCGCCGAGTCGGGCTCGAGTACATAAAAGCTGAAACCACTCAGTGTAGTCCAAAACGGTGGTGGAAGGGACTGAACTCGTAAAAATAAGTCACGCTCGTAAGTGGCGGGGACAAAAGCGGACATCAACTGTGCACGGAGCTCAGTCCAGGAATGGATAGGGGGAAGGCCCTCAATGGCACGGCGCTGCTCCAAGTCATTCCACCAGACACTAGCATAGCCCTGAAACTTGGTCGCCACTAAGAGAACACACCTACGATCCTTCAGCCGTTTATACTCAAAAATTCGCTCCATGGCAGTAAGCCAATCAACAACGACATCGGGCTATAGGTGGCCGTCAAACATCGGGACATCCACTCTGATATCACCCTGCATACTCCGTGAGAGTAACTGAAGTGCCAACTGTGTGATGGCATCACCACTCTAAAGGGTCAGCGCATCCTCATCGAGATCATCATCGTCTGGCGAAGGCTCGGTAAGGCGCGCTGTGGGTGCCTCCAAGGCGGTGGATGAGGAGGGTCAGGAGCTGGATCGGCAGGAGGAGCGGTGTGAAGTGGAAGAGTCTCTCGGGGTGGGGAAGGATGTGGTGCTGGAACTTACGGCTGGCGGTAGGGACGTTGATTCATCTGGTGCCCTTTCTGATAGCAAACAAAGCAATAACACTCGGAGAGGGGGACATTGGGGGTAACCTTGGGGGCCAGAGAATCAAAGGGAGAAACATCAGTGCGCCACTCGGTACAAGGGGGTGGCTCAAACTCGGGAGCGGAGTGGGGGCTGGGTGAAGGAGGATCAGCATGGAGAGGTAGGGTAATCCACTCCCGTACCCGCTCATGCGAATCAACAGGCACGGAGTGAAAGGAACGAGTATCCCACGGGGGTGGATGATGCGGGACATGGAGAGGGTGTCCGGGTGGGGGAGTGGTATGTAAAATAGGCAGGGGGGAGAAGTGGAATGGGACGGGTGAGGGTGCATGGGAAGAAATGGAGCGGGGGGTATGGATGGTATGTGGGGTTGTTCAAGATGTTTTGTGGGTGATGGCGAGGGTAAATGGAGATAGGGGGGAAGGGGTAATTATGTGGGGGTTGAGGGGGTAATGGGGTGGTTGCGGAGGTGGGGAGTTTGAGAGGACAAGAATTCGGGGTAGGGCTGGGGAGAGGGTAAATGGTGGTGTGTGGACATGTTGGGGCTGGAGGTGGAGGGATAGAGGGCGGGGGTGAATCTTGGTGGGTGAAATTAGGGTGAATGTGGGAGGGTAGAAATTCTAGGGTTTGGGATTCAAGATTTGGGTAAAAATGCATGGGGTTGGTGACATTTGTATGGATGAGAGGTGGATTTGATTTTTTTGTGTGCCGGATGTCACAGATCATCTCAGCGACGGTGAGAGAGTAGGTTCCGATAATGGGTGGTGCCCATTGAACACATAAAGAGGTAGGCACAGTGGTGATGGGAGCTGTTAAACAACCCTCGATAGGGCTGTGGTTGTGTCGGAACCCTTGCCCCGACCCATCAGAGGGTCCGGGGACTGCTGGTGGTGGCGGATGATCACTCTGAAAAGGTTCAGTGGACACCCGGCTCCGAAGGAAGTACCCGGAGGTTGGCTGCTGTGTTCCGACTGCCGGCGGGGGATTTCGGATCTGGTCGGAAGGGATTTGTGGCCCGATCGGGCCACTGGTTAGTGTCGGCAGGCGTAAAAGTTGTTGGGGGTGGCCGATAGTTTTTTTGGGGGGGGGGGTTGGGGCCTGTTTTAGGGTGAAATGAATGGGTTGGGGATTTTTTTGGGTGGGTGGGCCAGTGGGTTGTGGTGGTGGAACAGCCTCTTCAATGGTGGTGTTTTCTTAGATGTTTATGGGATAAGGGTTTTCAAGATTAGGGTTTCTTTGTGGGAGAGGTGTAGAATGGGTGGATCTTGGAGAATTAGGGTTTTAGGATGTTACCGGGGCGGTGTGGGAGCGGTCCGTGGTGGTTGTCAGCAAAGAACTTCGGGTGTCCATCGCATCTACTCGGGCCGTCAATCGGTTGATGGCCTCCAAAATTTGATTAAAAGGGTTTGCGTCGCAGGAGTTCATCCTTTCTTGAACCCACCGTGACGTTTACGAGTTTTTGTTTTACAACAACAACAACGAGTGGAGCGACTAGGCTCTGATACCAATTGACGTAAATGACGTCAAATGGGATCAAGAAAAGATAATCTCTCTCTAAACTCTCTCAAATCACAATATCTCAAAATCAAGGAATGGCTCAAATGAGCCTACATAAAGGGTATTTATAGCAAGGAGGTTGCTTGGCCACTAAGCTAAGTATCTAATTACAAATATGCCCTTAATGCCAATTAACCGTTCTTCCTCTAAATACTAAACAAAAGAAAAAATACAATGAATATTAAAAATAAAAGAAAAACTAAAAATGACGAAAAGGCCCTTATTCACATCACATATATATAAATCGACTAATACCCAACCCTCCCACCCAAAACTGTAAAATCTTACATACAAGACACTCAATTCTCAATGTTGAATTTGATGTTCTAAAAACAACCATCACATGTAACGTGACTAAGCCAAACATGTGAAGTTTTGGACATATATATTGGGTGACGTGGAGCATGAACGGCCAAACTAGACCAGGCACATGAATTAAATTGTTTTCTCTTAAATCACGTGCACAGAAGTGCGTGTGTATATATATCCCAAAGTTCATGCAATCTGTACGAGGTAATAAGTCCAAAGTGAAGAGAGGGAAATCACATTTATATTATCATTTGTGAAGCACGGATACTTCATTAGGGTCCCCGCACCGGTATCGGACACGTATTAGATATTCGGATACATGAATACCTGGCCTATACGTAGCCAGATATACAAATATAAATTGGGTTAAATAGACATGTATCGTATATATATCCGCATATCGTATTTTTTTATTTTTTCCAGATGCCGATCGAGGACCTAAGGTTTATTTCCCAAATAAGTCTCTTGTCTCGTGATAAAAAAGAATAGAAAGTCATAAACTAAGTCAATCCATCTCTCAGTAGCTTTGTCACTCTGGAACCCTTGTTGTCACCCTTGAACATGAATGAACATGATCCATAATTAAGCAAGGTTTGAACATTTATGATAATTACTGCCTTCGTGTTTTATGTTTTATACATGTGTTACTAACTTAATTATCCTTTCTTCTCGTAATATTCATAAAGTTGTTAAATTATTATATTTCTAAACATATAAAATTGTATTATATTATCATTTTATTAGTAAATGCTAGCCGTATCGTATCCTTGTTTTTTGAGTTTTGTCATTTCCCCGTCCCGTATCGTATCAGATATGATACCCATATCCGTATTCGTGATTCCTGGATTACCATATTACAAATCATGCTGCCCAAGGGACGAGTCACATTGCTTGCTTCCAATTCTCCATATGGGAAGATCAAACTGATACAAAACAATTGATCTATTTTATCCACTTACTGGCATAGGAGCAAACTGAACCAGCTTACTTTGAAGTTCTATTTATATGAACCGTACGTGACATGAGATATGAGTTTCACAAAACAGGTTTGCCATCCGATATTTAATGCTAATAGCACTACAAAGAATGGCTATAAAAATTCACCTCAACAGAGCCTCTTTCTCCTGAGGTGCTTGTTCCAGGAACATTTGATGCTGCTATCGGCCCAGGACAAACAACTGTCACTTTAATTCCTTTTCGATATAGCTGCAAACAAAGATCAACTTAACTTCAAATTATGAACTAAAGTTAAAACAGTAACTTTAGTTGGTTTCGGAGTCAACTCAGAAGCATTTTGATTCCTACACGACCAAATAGATGGTCTTGTTTTGAAGACAGTCATTTTTTTTGGAATTACTGGTAATTCCTACACTGAGCCGACAACGTTTTCCTTATATCACTATGGCCTTTTCTTGTTTCATTCTTTTGATGATATTAACTTGCTTTTCTTTTTCGTTGTCTAGGTAATCAACAGTCTTTTCATTTTCAAACATAAGCCAGTCTTGCAAGTATTTATTTATTTATTGGGAAAGATCAAGTCTTGCAAATTATATAAGAAGCCAATAAATGTTGTTAAATTTGACCAATTATGTATGTCCCATTTTTCCTCCTCAACAAGAAGGATTTATAGTTATACCTCAGAACGCAAGGTATGAAAGTACCCATTTAAAGCAAATTTGGAACCAGAGTATATGGCTTGACCTGGCGCAGGAGCCTTTCCTGCAGCACTGCTCATCTGCATATAAAATGAATAAAAATTATATAACTTACAAGAAAATACGACGAAAGAAAAAAGGAGCCCAGTGTTTAATTGCATGCAAATAATAGGGTGACACTCCCATCAATTAATATCACTCAAGTAAGCACTTGATTAACAGAATAAACACCACACTTATGTTTAGCCGATATATGTCAAACAATCAACCACAGATCTTATGTTTAAGAACACAATCATGAGTGTTAAACTTCCAATGAAGTTGTGCATATCTAACTTGATAAGTAATTCAAGCCCAGCTAATCACTGAATTACCCTGGAGTGGATACATCTATATGGAAACGAATTTTAAGGGTGTGTTTGCTAGGAGTGGGTGGAAAAACTTGCCCATAAAAAACATTCCATGGGAAAGATTTCTTAACCCCCTCCCCCCAATATGTCCAAAACATGCATTTGGGGGTTGTACTTTAGGCAAACATGGATTAAAAAATCAAGGCAACTTTGGGCAATTAAGCACACCAAAAGTTGGACAATATGGAAACTTTCAATTTTTTCATAGAAATTTGGTCCATCAAACACACCCTAAGAGAAACGTGACACTTTGATGAAATTGAATAACAATTTTGCCAACATACCACAACCAAATGACCCCTCCCCCTCCTTAGCATGGAAGGCACCAGCAGACGTGTAAGAGATATCGGGCCCAACACATTGACATCAAAAGTGGCCTGATTGCAAAACACAGTAATGGAGTTAATCTCGTTAAATTCAGTTAAAGATAAGAATAATAAACAATTACATATGTAACATATGATTTGTTCAACCAGACTTCATCCCGGCAAGACCTGGCTAATAGGCTCAGACAGCCTAAAACATTGTCTTGGGTAAAATCGATTCAAACTGAATATGAAGTTAATCTATGTCCAATATGATCCAATAACTCAACAGGTCTTCATAATGCTGAATAAACTTTTATTGCAAAACATGAATCACCAATCCACTCAAGGTCAAACACGGGGTGGAGGAAGGAAGGACACTGCAGAAATCTTAAAACTCAATATCTTAATCTTACAAATTGTGATTGGAATGAATCAGATTCCAACTGTATTTGAAGTTCATCAATCCAATATATTCCAATAACTCAGCAAGTCACCATAATGCTGAACCAACTTTGAATATTGCAAGACATGAAACTCAGTATCAAACGTAGGGGGTGGAGGAAGGACTCCGCAAAAATTAAAGCTCAATATCTTGGTTTTAAAAACTGTAGTTTTTGCAAAATAAAGATAAAAAATTAAAAGGATTTTTATAGTTTTGGCCCCCTCAAAAAGATTATATATTCGTTGGCCCCCGATTGTCCAACTCCTGAATTCGCACTGAACCCACTCTTAGAAATTTTATTTATAATATATCGGGAGAATATACTCAACCATTAATACAAATTGAGAAAGGTGGGGTTCGAGCCCCTTTTAGTAAAAAAAAATGAAAATGTAATATAGTTTTAAATTGAAATAATGGAAACCCAAATACAATCATAAATCGTATCAAAAGTATGATGAGTTTAGTGTGATTGATGATTTGGCAACAGTTTTACTTCATTTGTCCTTTGTAAGGATTCCATGCCCTTAACTTTTTTCTATATCTTAGCTTTATTGAACTGTTTCTCAGGAAAATAAGTTCGATCTCAAACTAGAGTTTTAATACACCAACTTCGACATGTATCTACGTGTGTGTGATATTTGCTTTCCAGTTATATAAACAAAAACAGATTGGACCACGAGAGACACAAGGTTAACCCTGAAGTTGATGAATCATTAAGGTCTAACTAGATTATGAGATCAGGCCCCACCAACCCAACCTGGGCTATTGGACAAAATTTATATTGAAGTTTTATCAAGATTAACATAATAAAATCTAACAACGGATTTTAAGGGATACCTTGAGACTTTCCTCACTTGCACCTAAAGCTGTTGTTTTCTGCACCAGAAGAGAAATGAATAATTAAAGAAAAGAAAAAAGGGATCATTATCTGCTCAGAGTGCATCTTCTTGATAGCAAAAACAGATCTTAATACATGAACCTAATTGGCAAAATTACTAAGCAAAGCCAAGCTAGATTCTATAAGGGAAGTTAAAAGGTTAGCTTTGAGCTATAGGAATACAAACAGCCCATTTGACATTATCTTTAAATATGCATATTATACTGCAAGAATACCTGTAAATTGTTGATTAATAAATTGTATAATCCTTCATATTCAAGCAACCCCGCTAATTTCTCCTCGAGAATGCTTTACATCATATTAAAGCCGTTTGCCTTACCGTGTGTTATCAAAAGAGTGCATCTGGACGAGGACTATTGTCAAATAGCAGATAGTGTGCAAGGGATGAACCCTAAACCTTGAACCCACAAAGAAAATTCTCTTACTTATGAAATAATAATGACTGAATTATGTAGCCTTCAATTTATAAGGTAAAATAAAGACTGAAATTCCCTAAAATCTGAAAGTTAAATGTATACTTACAATATTAACAAAGATTCTAGGTCTCCTACCATTTGCTACATTGATGGAAGTCAATTTTGTATTTTCTCAGATAAGTTATTACCAAAAGAGAACTGCCCAAAATGGCAAAAAGCCTTTTCAGGGGTGAGTTTTGTCTGTATTGTTGTTTGAGATCAAACAAGATTGGCCGCCATTCGAACCATCACAAGTGTTGTATGAAATCATGGCACCACATCAGTCCCCTCCACTCACTTGAAAAGAACTCGTTCTTTGGTTAGGGTAAGAAGGTTACACCGTTACGGCGGCCCATCCAACTGGTGACACTCCGATAAGAAAATAACATTACAATTTAATGAAATATACATATTGTCAAGCACCTTCACCACATAGCTTTTCCTTCAACAACGCAAAACTAACTTTCTACTCTGCTCACTGAAACTTCAGTTTATAAAGTTTATGTACAACTTGTTGGAATGCAATGCCAAAAAAACCTCCCCCCATCAATGTTCCATCTAAGCATGGGAATAAACAAAGGGGATGGGACCATCAGGCTGGTTTTGGTAAAGATTTTAGTATGTAGCAGCAGACACTTTGACTGGAGTTCCAGTGGCACGAGATGATAGGAAAGGGCGGACAATCTACTAGGTTTTTAAACAGTATTGACTGTAAATATTTTGAAACATAGTCATTTTTTTGCGAAAACAAACAAGGACTTATTGTTGGATACTCACTCAATTGAGGGATTCACGCACGCCCATGATCCAAGATAAAGAGCAACCCAAGATATAACAAGAGAAATACACTCTAGACGCAAAGTGATGAGAAGGTAACGAGCACACACACCAACTAGTCACAAGACAAGGCACGTGGTTCACCAATTTGGCTACGTCCACCTAATATAGCTTCCTTTTTTTGATATAATCAACAAGAGTTACAACTCTCTCAAACCTCACAATTCTCTCAATTGTATATCTCAATGTGTATACAAGAGCCAGAGCTTATAAATGATGAACAATGGAAGCTTTCTTCATGTTCAGTATTTTTGAACCATGGCTCAAAGCCTCCTTAAATAACGAGTAAAAGTGAACAGTACCCCGCTATGAACAGCACCCCACGTATGAACAGTTACCACGAAAATTCAAGCCAAGCATCATAAATCTCCACCTTGGCAAAAGAATTTTGTATCCCCCATGCACCAAAGCAATCATTTAGGAACACCACCACCAATCAACCCCGAAGGCCTCAACAATATAGAACATTAATCAAGTTTGAACAATACTCAAATTTGACCTCCGATACCACCTTCGCCATCATGTCGGTCGGTTTATCCTTGGTGACAATTTTCTTTAAAACAACAATACCCTCATCGATAACCTCCCATATGAATGAAACCTGATATTCATATGCTTGGTCCTCCTATGATGAAGTTGGTTCTTGACCAAGTGGATAGCGCTTTGGCTATCACAATGCACCTCCACACAATCTTGTGTAATCTCCAAGTCACCAATAAGACCCTGAAGCCATAAGGCCTCTTTAACGGCTTCCGTTGCCACCATATACTCTGCCGCCGTACAGACCACTTGATAATGTAAAAACATACCCCGTAGTCGACTGACGCTTGTCCAAATCACCCGCATAGTCCGAATCCACATACCACACACATGACTTTTCCACTCGTTGTTACACAAGTCTCACATCAAGTGATCCACGTAAATACCACAAAATCCACTTCACTGCATGCCAATGCTCTTTGTCCGAATTTGCAACATACCTACACACAACGCTCACCGCTTAAGCTATATCCAGTCGAGTACAAACCATGGCATACATCAAGCTGCCGACCACACTTGCATACGGAACTTAAGCCATATACTCCACCTCATCCTCGGTGCGCGGAGCCATCATAGCCGAAAGTTTGAAGTGTGCAGCCAAGGGAGTATTCACAAGCTTTGCATCCTACATCCACCCGAACCTTGCTACAACCTTTTCTAGGTATTGCCTTTGTGTGAGGCTCAACCTTCACTTCTTCCTTTCTCTACAAATATCCATCCCGAGAATCTTCTTGGCTTTACCTAAGT
Source organism: Sambucus nigra (assembly GCA_949130495.1). NCBI lineage: Eukaryota > Viridiplantae > Streptophyta > Magnoliopsida > Dipsacales > Adoxaceae > Sambucus > Sambucus nigra. Next base: position 23,319,145 of record OX422213.1, on the reverse strand, counting down.
CTTTCGTCTCAAACTCTTGACTCAATTGAGCCTTTACCTTGTCAATCTCTCTCCACCATGCTCGAACAAGTTATGAGCATGTCATCAACATACAAGAGTAAGTAGATGAAATTACCATCCTTGGGCCGCTTGAAATAGTTGCAATGATCAAACTCACTCCGTACCCACTATGAACGTGTCAAATAGCTTGTACCACTATCGAGGTGATTGCTTCAACCCATTCCGCAATTTACACATGATCGTCACCTTGAAACCCTCCGGTTGATACATGTAAATCTCCTCCTCTAGATCCCTATGCAAAAACGCCGTTTTGACATCGAGTTGTTCAAGCTCTAAGTCAAAATGCGCTACCATAGCCAATAGCACTCGAATGGAAGTGTGTTTACCATTGGAGAGAACACTTCAGTATAATCAACACCTTCCCTTTATGCAAACCCTTTGGCTACCACTCTTCCCTTGTACCGAACATCGAAATCTGGAGCCCCATCTTTCTTAGTATACACCCATGTCCTCCCGATAGACTTATTCCCCTTAGGCAACTTCACAAGCTCCTAAGTTTGGTTCTTGGGAAGAGAATCAATCTCCTCACCCATGGAAACCTTCCATTCATCACAATGAGTATTACTAATTGCCTCACGATACGTAGACAGCTCATTACCATAAACCGATAATGCATAAGCAATCGTGTCATCATTGAAGGCATATCTCTCTGTAGTTTTCCGAACCCTCGGTTCTCTTCCGCTTGCCAAAGATGATTGTTCTTGCCGTTGTTGAGTAAATCCCTCATCCGGAGCCTCCACCTCTTCACTTGAAGAATCGATAAGAGTAGTCACGTCCAATTGCACCTTTTCACTCTCATTTTTCACCAGAGAATCTTCTTTCTCTCCCTTTGGCATCTTGAGCATAGACGCCTCACCAAAAGTCACATCCCTACTCACCATTATCTTCTTATTTTTCAACCAACATAACTTGTATCCTTTGACCCCATTGCTTGAACCCATGAAAATTGCCTTTCGAGCTCTCGGATCAATTTTCCCCTCACTAATATGAAAATAAATTGGGCACCCAAAGATATGCACCGCCTCATAAGTAAGATGTGTTCCTGATCAAGCCTTTATAAGAATCATATAATCAATTATGGTATGACAAACGGTTGACAATGAAGCAATCATAGGATAAACCCTCCGCCCAGAATTGCATCGGCAAGCCCATATTGGACAACATACACCTCACCTTTTCAAGTAAGGTTTGGTTGATCCTCTCCGTTACTCCATTTTGTTGTGGCATTTTTCGGACTGTATCGTGCCGAACAATACCCTCCTCCTCCCAATACTTCAAGTAAGGATCATATCGGTATTCCCCGCCGTTAATCGACCTAAGCACCTTGAAACATCTTCTTCCATGTAAGAAACACCCCAAAAAGCTCATCCTTATGTATCATGATGTAGATCCAAGTCCCCAAGAGTAGTCATCAATGAACATCATAAAATAGTGGCTACCCCTCAAAGATGGGGTCTTCTAAGGACCACAAACATCCATATGAATGTAATCAAGTATGTGTAATACCCCGTAAATTTTAATGATTTTAATTATGGGATTAATTGAATTAAATAATGAGATATTTATTTAAAAATTAATCCGGATTTATATAGATAATTAATAGCGTGACGAGAGTTAGTATTTATTGATGGGAATTATGTTAAATATTACTTAGTGAGTAAAATAATATGCGATTATGAATTTATTAAAATTGTCGCAAGTGAATAATACGACAGTTATGGAAATTAAGTCGGGAAGCGCGTGTCAGCCGTGTCGGGACTAAATTTAATGGAATAAAAGTATGTTATGTATAAGTCGCCCATATGGTCATTTCGAGTGTACCAAAGTGTCCGGAAGGGCCGAGATAGTCAGAAAAGTCTACCCGAGGGTTTAGTTTGGGTCCCGGGGCAGTTTTAGGCCAAACCAGCACACCGGGAGAGTATTTCAGTCATTTTAGTTTTTAGAGTAACTAAACCTACGAAAATTCAAGGGTTATATCAAATGAGAGGAGTTGTCTTCTAGGGTTAGAATTCACAAAAGCTAAGAAGGCCATTAGAGGAGGAACATGAAGAGGTTTTCAATCCTAGAGCCACCACCGGTACACCATTTGCACCACCGTCACCACCCACGCGTAGATAGGAAAAAGAGGATTGTCCCCAATACCATCTTCTTCAAAGGATCAGAACTTCTATTAAAGGCAAGTGATTTATCTTGCAAAGATTCAATGCATATAATATACATGATAGTTTAGATTTGAAGACAAACCTTGAATAATTAAAATATTATGAATTTGGAGAATTAAACATTGAATATGGGTAGGTTTTGCATGTAGATGATCTTCTGAAAATATTTGAAAAACGAAATCATAACCTAAGTGTTAGGAATTACGAAATTTATCTGAGATTTATGATGTTCTTGAAGAAAAAAAAAATTGAAGAACTAGGGTTTGTAGAAATATTCATGACAATTAACCCAAGAAATCGATGCCCCATGATGATTTGATGATTTGATAACTTAGTATGATTAATTGGGAGTTTAGGACATTGTAGTGGAGGATTTGAGGTTTAAAATTGAAGAAACCCGTAAGTAAAAATATGCAGAAAACGTAGGTTGATCACTGCTCGATCGATCGATCGATCGATCGACCTATGAATGTGATCGATCGATCGACCCATGAATGTCGATCGATCGACTCCGCTGAAATTTGTGACTTATTTTCCTCTTTAGTTTCGATTCAACCCCAACTTTTAAGAACCCTTAATGTTGATTAATTGAATATAATGGGATTTAGGGAAGGTCAGTAGGGTTATAGTTAAGGCCCGGAAAGTATCATTATGTATGGGATTGAATTGGGAGATTTACGATTGTTTTTCGAATGCGTTACGATTAGAAATTTTATTAATTGGGGTTTAATTCGGATAAATGATGACTTAGGGTTAATACCAGTAGTAGGGGGACACTATAGTACTGAATTAACCTAGGGAATAATTGTGTGACTTCGTAAACCTTTGGGATAGGGAAAGGTACTTGAATTTATACGACGAGAGTGTGGCGTTAATTGAATTTACGTATGATACACAGGTTATATATACAACATATGAGACTTGTAGTATGGTACTAATATTGAACGTATATATACTTAGGTTGTGTGATTACCTATTGTATGGGTTATTATGTGTAATGCATCATACCGTACTACTTGCTATCATGGCTCCGCGCTAGGACAGTTTTATTCTTATGATCCCATCGGGGGAATATGGACTTGTACCTCAGAACCATAGAACGTTGGTACAGCCTATCAGTGAATGATAGTGCAGACGGTCGTAAGGAGTGAGTGGGTATGTGCGTCTCCCTTGTGACTTGGAACTATGATTCGCCTCCATTATGTGTGACTTGTGTTTTTATATGGTTCTAGAGTGATTACGAACCTATAGTCCTTCATGAGTATGTGATATACTGGGACATGATAGCAGAGTATGCATGAACCGTAGCTTAGTCTCGAGGAGCCTTATGAGTATATATATATTATGATAGTGATGTGTATATATATACAGTGGTGATTATTCTACTGTGTTGCTTAGTAGATAAGAAAGAGTACGTCATATAAAATATGTTATAATATTGGGAACTTATATGAGTAAAGAGATACTGGAATTGATTAATAAATATTGGAATTGCAAGAATGTATTATTCTGGTAAAACGGGTGGGCACAATGACTTAGGCATCATAGTAAGAGACTTGATTCAAACTAGTTAAGTGGGATAGCGTAATTTGGATGGGTTAGGAGAATGCGTTAGGCGTGCACAATAGTTAATAGGTGATAATCGCAAGTGAGAGCACGTAACTAGCATGAATATAATATTTATTGTTTAATGCGATTTAAACACTTGCAGTTTTAAAAACTATTTTCAACTCGGGCTCTGACCCGTTTCTTGCAAATTTCTTCCTTTTCTCTCTCTCTCTCTCTCTCTCTCTCTCTCTATATATATATATATATATATATATATATATATATATATATAATACATCAGGTGCCCAGCCACAGGGACATCAAGCTTAGAGTTCCCATCAATTAACGTACTGTAGCTGTTGTGGAAGTTACAGGACCTTGGTATTAGACGCCTCCTCTTATCCTTGACTCATTCGGAGCACTTTATATCAGTCAGGACTTTAGACATTTGTTTTTATTTCAGTTGATGGGATTTATTTCATTTCAAATTATTGTATTTGAGATCTCTACTGAAAGTTTTTACTCCAGACTCAGTTTATTTCATTATGTCATTTTAATTCCTAGGAGATTATTATTGGATGGTGGATGTTTAGTTAATAATTTAATTGCTTGCTTGTTATATTAAAAGATAAAATTTGACACTTGATTTTTTAAATACTAGCTGGTTAGTAATAACTAAAAAGTTTTCGACAGTGATGCTAAGACTGATCCAACTCGATATTCTGTTTTAAATTTAATAAAGGACTGATCACCCGGTATTTAATTAGACGGGGTGTCACATGTGGTATCAGAACATCAGGTTTTAGAGTCTTTGGGATTTGTGCGGCTTTTCACGTTTTCGCGTAACGTTCTTCGATATAGAGCCTTATTATAGGATTGTTGTATTCCTCTACGTATGCGACTTACGCTCTCCGGCTATTAAGTATAGTTGATGTGATTCATATACGACTTCAGTTAGGCTTTATGCACTAAACATTATGAAACAAACGACGAGGATCGTTGGAAAGACTGCGGGAGAAGAGGCGACAAGAAGTATAATGTAGTTTGGTAATAATCACTGTGATCATGATTTAAACAGTTGATGTGGGGATAATCGTTAGGATGCAATAGTTTTCCCCAAGGACCATCACAGGTAATGGTGGCGTAAGTTCAGACTCACTCGGTGTAGTTGTTAAAAGGAGAGAGTCGAAGAAGTTCCCTTTCAGAAGAGTCATCCCCAGGAATTCGAGGAAAGTGCGGAAGAGAAATTTACCAATGGAATGAGGGCATCCAATTGGGATCGCATGTGGGGGAGTGTAGTGACACTCAAGATTAAATTTCGAGCGAAATTTTGCTCGCCGGAGCAGCACTTTGGTGATAGGAGTCAGTCACCACACATACAGAATTAGGCATGAAACAAATGGAAAAATTTTGGGTGCAGTTTGATCGTAAGATCTTCCATCGACTATACAAATAAAGAGGCAAATGGAGTTTCAGAACTTATTAGATAAGTGAGATGGAGACCTACAGTGAGAGAAAGGTTGACTAGTTTAGCTAACATCGTACCCGACAGAAGGGAGATGGATAATGCATAAAGGGTCCGTAAAATATAATGGACTCGTGATTAAAAATACTCAAACGTGCATGGGAAATCCAGTTAAGATGGCAAGTGACGATGTTGTCAGAATCATAAGTGTACGAGCTTACATCAACGCTTCTAGGAGAAGGAAGCCAAAAGAATTGGAGGATTGAGCCTAAGAGCAAGGTTGGATTTAACGGAGCTATTAAAGCACCGCTAAAGGGTATACCCAGTAAGGGACCCATTTACATGTTTCAGACCAGTCAAATTTCTACCAAGTGACGGTGGAATCAGTCAGGACCATTAAGGCCAATGACGAGTTCCAAAAGACTAGCGGAACCAAAGGGACAATGCGGAGTAGAAATCAGGGCCAAGACTACCCGATCCGACTGAAGGACCCACCAACATGGCCAGTGGGACCAAAAATATAAGAATGGCTCAGAAAGGTATCCTATGTGTGGAGACTAGGACCATTTATATAAAACTTATCTACAGCTAGAAAGTGAACAAACTGGCTGGGATGTAATGCCAGCAAAGTATAACAATGGGACCAAAACTTTTGGTATAATAACATGACTAAGAGATTTAGATCCGAAAGTGACTAGCCGGAGAGTGGCAAGCTCAGGTAGGGCCAACAGGGTCCTCAATAATAACAGCAGTATATTCATTCCTCAGGACCATTAGGGCTGAGGGAATGGCAGGGAAGGCCAGCAGGCCAGAATGAAACAAGAGAGTTTTTCTGGAAATTAATACGGTTTTAAAGTGACAGACCACGGAAAGAAAGATGACCCAGAGCGAGGCAAGGGGTAACTAGAGGATGCGATCCTGAATATACAACCATAGCAATAAGTCATGGGTCTAATCCGGCACGAGAGTTATGCTCAGGGACATTGACCAGACAAACTAGATGAAAATGGGAAATAGAACTTTACTTCATCCGTACGAGTATAGGTTACATTTTTTGTGACATGGATGAGTCACAATATTTGATTATTAGCACCAAATCCGAGTTGTGAGTTAGGCTAGTAAGTGCGTTGGCTATATCAGCCATCTTATGAATATGTTCATCGTTTAGTAGCGGGAGGTTTGGTGTCACCTGTGTGGGGAACAGGTGTGTACACTAGGGGGATGTTTGTATCGTGTAAATTATTTTTTTTTACTATTGAGAATCATGAAGTAGAAATTTATTATAACCCTTTGTAGTGACTGAATACCGAGGATATGAACAGTAGTAGAATATGTGATAAGACTATCGTGTTTATTATTCTAAGGTGAAATATATTGTTTTGAGAGGTATCACCTGAAAGAGGGTTGAGCCTGTATGTATTTATATATATAGTATTATATCACAGACTTCGGTGAATATGTTATCTTGTTATATTTGATCCCGGTCATTAGGGACGTTTACCGATGTGATTCAGGATAGGCTGGTTTATTATCAGGTAGAGGGATATGGCTTGTGATTTATTCGTGTTAAGGAACTAGTGTCAATAAGAGCGTCGTAATGTATGTTGTCATTTGTATCACGGGAGTGGATGAGTAGATTTTTATGTTAAGAAACGAAATTTTAGGGTGCGTACGGTGGACTAAGGGCCTAACGAATCTCGACGACTGACAATGTTAGGTAGTAGTGTATCGGGGGGTTCCTTGTTTGGATTTCGCTTTGCTAGACATTCCACGCATGAAACTTAGCAAAGGTCGAAAGTTGGTAAAGGTTTGGCCTTTAGAACACGAGTTTAGTACCTTAGTTATTATAAGTATATGTAGTTATACTAGGAGTTGATGTTTATATTATGATTTAAGGCAGTTAGAGCCGTGTCGTGTATATGTGAGGAACATTGTAGAACGTTACAACACGAGTAAATGAGTGGGGAAAACTTAGAGACAAATTGATTTGTGATTAGTGGGGAAGTTGATTTGAACCTCACTGTATGACCCGACCAAGTATATAAGATTTAATAGGAAACAAAAATATTATAATTAGTGAATTTGTGCCCATAAATGCATGGGATACAAGGTGTATGAGCGCCGTAGCTAGTTGAGATTTTGGCTATCTTTCGCGAGGAAAAGAAGTGGAAAATTACAAAATAAATGTAGACGTATTTGAAAACTAGAGACAATTAAGACGTGTGGAAACAAGGTTATATTAAGGTGGGCCACCAGGAGTAATAATAGTGTTGGTAAGTACAGAGAATGTACATTTTAAAATTTTAAAGGTAATCAAGAGCTACTCTATATAAAGGAGTAACATGACGAGGATTACGTCAAGATCAATTGAAGATGCGAAAGTCTGACGTGGGAAGTCGGGTATAATTGTTAATGTCTCCCACGAAGGGAGTGTAAGGTTTAAAAAGGGGGCTCAGTCGACACCCAGGGAGGAGATCTTTCCCCAGTATAGAAAATGCTATAGCCGTTGGCATGTAAACCCATCAAAATGGGAAGTGTTGGGCAAAAATGGTAAGGCATGGAGTAGTCGCCAAGGAGTATTGGTAAAAACAAAGATGAAATATTTTGATGTAAGGTAATTAAAGCGATTTTTACCGCCGAGATAGTGAGACTGCATGAGTTGCCATCGATATTGTATCCGATGGGGACAAGATTGGTAATTCATTATTGGGAGAGTTTTAAGGAGGCCATGAGTACGGAGTTGGGATTAAGTACGACCTATCTACAAGACGAACGAACAACTGAGCGAACTAATCAGATGATGAAGAATTGTTACGTATGTGTATTTTTGAGTTCTATGGGAGGTGGGGAGCAGTATCTTCCACTGGTGGAGTCTGCGTACAATAACTCATATTAGTTTACTATTGGTGTGACTCTGTTCGAGGAATTTTGCGGTAGGCCTTGTCATTCTCCATCGTGTTAGCTAGAGGTGGGGAGTCAGCAAGCTATTTGAGCCCGAAGTAATCCAGAATACTTCAGCCAGGATTGAGATGATACGGAGTCGTATACGGGTTACTCAAGGGTAGACAGAAGAGCTACGCCAATGCAAAAAGGTTCTTCCGAGAGTTAATGTGGGGGACCAAATGTTGCTACAAGTATCTCATATGAAGGGGATAATGCGATTTGAGGAGGAGAAGTTGGTGCCGAGGTATGTAGGGCCATTCCCTATTATTGAGCGGATTGGGCCTGTAGCTTACAGGATTGGGTTACCGAAGCACTTGCATAGGATTCATGATGTGGTCCATATTTCTTCGATGAGGAGATATCTTCGGGATGACTTAGCCCACACTCTTATTGCTTTCAAGGAGTTTGATATACATCCGGATAGTTCCTTCGAGGAGGGACCAATTGCTAACCTAGACCGTAGCGAAAGGAAATTGAGGTCAAAGATAGTACCGTTAATACGTGTTCAGTGGCGGCATCATAATGCCGAGGAGTCCACTGGGAGCGCGAGGATGAGATGCACGACAAATATTCAGAGTTATTCTTACCGGGTATACTTTTATTTTCCTAACTCGGGACGAAATTTCGTTATTAGGTGGGAAGTATGTAATACCCCGTAAATTTTAATGATTTTATTTATGGGATTAATTTAATTAAATAATGAGAAATTTATTTAAAAATTAATCCGAATTTATATAAATAATTACTAGCGTGACGAGAGTTAATATTTATTGATGTGAATTATGTTGAATATTACTTAGTGAGTAAAGTAATATGCGATTATGAATTTATTAAAATTATCGCAAGTGAATAATACGACAGTTATGGAAATTAAGTCGGAGGGCGCGTGTCAGTCATGTCGGGACTAAATTTAATGGAATAAAAGTATGTTATGTATAAGTCACCCATATGGTCATTTCGAGTGCGTCAAAGTGTCCGGAAGGGCCAAGATAGTCAGAAAAGTCTACCCGAGGGTTTAATTTGGGTCCCGGGACAGTTTTAGGCCAAACCGGCACACCGGCATTTCGGTCATTTTAGTTTTTAGAGTAATTAAACCTACGAAAATTTAAGGGTTATATCAGATGGGAGGAGTTGTCTTCTAGGGTTAGAATTCACAAAAGCTAAGAAGGCCATTAGAGGAGGAAGATGAAGAGGTTTTCAAGCCAAGAGCCACCACCGGTACACCATTTGCACCACCGTCACCACCCACGCGTAAATCGGAAAGAGAGGAATGTCCCCAATACCATCTTCTTCAAAGGATCAGAACTTCCATTAAAGGCAAGTGATTTATCTTGCAAAGACTCGGTGCATATATTATACATGATAGTTTAGATTTGAAGACAAACCTTGAATGATTGAAATATTATGAATTTGGAGAATTAAACATTAAATATGGGTAGATTTGCATGTAGATGACCTTCTGGAAATGTTGGAAAAACGAAATTATAGCCTAAGTGTTAGGAATTACGAAATTTATCTGAGATTTATGATGTTCTTGAAGAAAAAAAATTGAAGAACTAGGGTGTGTAGAAATATTCATGACAATTAACCCAAGAAATCGATGCGCCATGATGATTTGATGATTCTTCTACGATAGAACTTATGTGTTTATGTTGGTATAACAGTTAGTATGATTAATTGGGAGTTTGGGACATTGTAGTGGAGGATTTGAGGTTTAAAATTGAAGAAATCCGTAGGCAAAAATATGCAGAAAAAGTAGGTTGATCACTGCTCGATCGATCGATCGATCGACCTATGAATGTGATCGATCGATCAACCCATGAATGTCGATCGATCGACTCCCCTGAATTTTGTGACTTATTTTCCTCTTTAGTTTCGATTCAACCCCAACTTTTAAGAACCCTTAATGTTGATTAATTGAATAAAATGGGATTTAGGGAAGGCCCGGAAAGTATCATTATGTATGGGATTGAATGGGGAGGTTTACGATTGTTTTTTGAATGCGTTACTATTGGAAATTTTATGGATTGGGGTCTAATTCGAATAAATGATGACTTAGGGTTAATACCAGTAGTAGGGGGAAACTATATTCCGGAATTAACCTAAGGAATAATTGGGTGACTTCGTAAACCTTTAGGATAGGGAAAGGTACTTGAATTTATACGACGAGAGTTGTGGCGTTAATTAAATTTACGTATGATATACGGGTTATAAATACAACATGTGAGACTTGTAGCATGGTATTAATATTGAACGTATATATACTTAGGTTGTGTGATTACCTATCGTATGGGTTATTATGTGTAATGCATCATACCGCGCTACTTGCTATCACGGAGGTTTCCGCGCTAGGACAGTCTTATTCTGATGAGCCCATCGGGGGAATATGAACTTGTACCTCAGAACCATAGAACGTTGGTACAACCTATTTGTGAATGATAGTGCAGACGGTCGTAAGGGGTGAGTGGGTATGTTCGTCTCCCTTGTGACTTAGAACTATAATTCGCCTCCATTATGTGTGACTTGTGTTTTTATATGGTTCTAGAGTGATTACGAACCTATAGTCCTTCATGTAGTATGTGATATACTGGAACATGATAGCAGAGTATGCATGAACCGTAGCTTAGTCTCGGGGTGCCTTATGAGTATATATATATATTATGATAGTGATGTATATATATACACTGGTGATTATTCTATTGTGTTGCTTAGTAGATAAGAAAGGGTACGTCATATAAAATAGGTTATAATTGGGAACTTAAATGAGTAAAGAGATACTGGAATTGATTAATAAATATTGAAAATGCAAGAATGTATTATTCTGGTAAAACGGGTGGGCACAATGACTTAGGCATCATAGTAAGAGACTTGATTCAAACTAGTTAAGTGGGATAGCGTAACTATGATGGGTTAGGAGAATGCGTTAGGCGTGCACAATAGTTGAGAGGTGAGAATTTCAAGTGAGAGCACGTAACTAACATATATATAATATTTATTGTTTAATGCAATTTAAACACTTACTGTTTTAAAAACTATTTTCAACTCGGGCTCTGACCCGTTTCTTGCAAATTTCTTCCTCTTCTCTCTCTCTCTCTCTCTCTCTCTCTTTATATATATATATATATTACATCAGGTGCCCAATCACAGGGACATCAAGCTTAGAGTTCCAATCAGTTGACGTGCTGTAGTTGTTGTGGAAGTTACAGGACCTTGGTATTAGACGCCTCCACTTATCCTTGACTCATTCAGAGCACTTTATATCAGTCAGGGCATATTGCCCATTCTTGTTTAGAGATTGTTACTTCAGACATTTGTTTTTATTTCAGTTGTTAGGATTTATTTCATTTCAAATTATTGTATTTGAGATTTATACTGGAAGTGTTTACTCCAGACTCAGTTTATTTCATTATGTCATTTTAATTCCTAGGAGATTGTTATTGGATGGTGGATGTTAAGTTAATCATTTAATTGCTTGCTTGTTATATTAAAAGATAAAATTTGACACCTGACTTTTTAAATACTAGGTGGTTAGTAAGTAATAAAAAGTTTTCGACAGTGATGCAAAGACTAGATATTTTGTTTTAAATTTAATAAAGGACTAATCACCCGGTATTTAATTAGACAGGGTATCATAGTATGCCCTTCGTGCAATAAATCGCCGTGCCAAACTTGATCCATTTAAGCACCTTGAAACATCTTCTTCCATTTAAGAAACACCCCACAAAGCTCGTCCTTATGTTTCATGATGTAGATCCAAGTCCCCAAGAGTAGTCATCAATGAACATAACAAAATAGTGGCTACCCCTCAAAGATGGGGTCTTCAAAAGACCCCAAACATCCATATGAACGTAATCAAGTATGCCCTTCGTGCAATAAATCGGCGTCCCAAACTTTATCCATATTTGCTTCCCAATCGCGCAATGCTTACAAAGCCCAACTTGTAACTCTTCACACCCTTTAGCAACTCTTGCTTACACAACTCTATCACGGCCTTCTCCCCGACATGTCCCAAATGCATATGCCAAAGCCTAGTGGAATCCAGTTGTGCTCTTCTTTATCATCAACAATTGAGGCATGACATGTTATCGTGCTCCTTTGAAGAAAATAGAGATTTCCCACTTTTCCTCTCATCACCACCAAGGTACCCAAGACAACCTTTAGCATTCCGCCCTCAAGTACAATCTTGCACTTGTTGGAATTTAAAACACCCAAATAAATCAAATTATTTTTCAACTCCGGAACATACCGAACATTCGTGAGAGTCCGAGTCACTCCATCATGCATCTTCAATTTGATCATTCCAATACCCTTCCATCGACAAACATGGTCATCACCTATAAAGTCTTTACCTCTATCCACCTCTTTAAAGGTAGAAAACAAATCTCTAGTTGGGCACATGTGGTAAGAACACCCTGAGTCAAGGATCCACTTGTTTGAAAAGCTTTCCCGTGAAGAAACTATCAACATACTCCCAAATTCATCATCTTTGAAGTGACAAAATTGGCGGATTCCGCCACCGATTTCTTATCATCTCTTACCTTTAGCTTAGGACAATCCTTTTCAAAATGCCCCTTCTTGTTGCACTTGTAACACATGACATTTGTTAAGCCCTTGGTCCTAGAGTTAGACCTAGAGCTTCCTCTTCCACCTTGCTTCTCTCCTCGATCCTACCCCGTACAACCAACACATTGGACTGAGAATTATTCTTCACCTTTTTCCTCTTCTCACTCCCAACAATGTCGAAGAGACATCATCATACTTCACCTCCTCCTTACCATATAGCAATGTGGTACTCAAATGCTCATATGAATCCGGAAGTGAATTTGGAAGCAACAAAGCTTTATCTTTGTCATCAATATCAACATCTAAGCTTAATAAATCGAAGAGAATTTTATTAAACTCATGAAGATGTTCGGACATCAACATACCTCCAATATAGTCAAATCGGAATAGCTGCTTCTTGAGATATAAACGATTCTCTATGCTCGTCGTCATATATATGTCTTCCAATTTCGTTTATATTTTCTGCTTCGATTCCTTCTTCGTCACATAGTATAACACATTTTGTGCGAGATTTAACCGGATTATGCTACACACTTGTAAGTCGTACTCTCTCCAATCATCCTCCGATGCATCATCAGGTTTAGCCGATATGCCCTTAAATGTCTTATGCAAACCTTGTTGGATCAAGACATCTCTCATATGGCATTGCCACATGCCAAAATTAATAGTTTGACCGTCAAACTTCTCCAAGTCAAACCCCACCGTTGACACCTTTGCAACCTTAGATGTAGACATTCTCTAATCTCCGAAATGAGTCTTCAACAAGAAACAATCGGGCCAAGACCAAAATCCCAGTTAGGAATTTTATCAAACACCTTGGGTGCACACAAAGCAAAGACCCTACAAGCCAAAGCTCTGATACTAATTTGCTGTGCGGATACTCACTCAATAGAGTAATTCATGCATGCTCAAATTCTAAGATAAAGAGCAACCCAAGAGATAACAAGAAAAATACACTCTAAACGCAAAGTAATGAGAAATCACACACACCAACTAATCACAAGACAAGATGTACGTGGTTCACCAATTTGGCTACGTACACTCCTTTCTTTGTTATAATCAACAAGGGTTACAACTATCTCAAACCTCACAATCCCCTCAATATGCATACAAGAGCAAGAGCTTATAAACAATGAACAATAGAAGCTCTTTTCTTGTTCTGTGTGTTTTGAACCATGGCTGAAAGCCTCCTTAAATAAGGAGTAAAAGTGAACAGTAACCCGTGTATGAACAGTAGCCGCGAAAATTCAAGCCAAAAATCACACTTATTTGGCTTGAATAACTTGGTGCTCGTTAGAGCATTTCCAATGCAAATGTTTATAATTTTCTTATGTGGAGGTGTGACAAGACAATGTGAATATTATGTGGAAATAAATTAGTTGACACATTATTCTAAAAAAAAATTTCTCCAAAACAAATGTCTAAAGCTCAAATTGTATCAAATGTGGAATGAAATAAACACATTCATAGTTTCATATGAGATGGGATTTTGGATTTAATGCCTATGGATTCTATGTAGCATTCCTTCCCAATGTGGAAGAGACCATCTACATCTAGAGGGTCTCTTCCACATTATGGATAGTCATTATTGTTACATCACTTTCACATTTATTACAGAGGGTTGCATTGGAGATCATTTTTACTCTCATATGTGTATAAATCATGTGTGTATATCCGCATTCCAATCAACATTAGCATTGGAGATGCTCTTAGGATGAAACTAAGGGTAAAAGTAATCAAAGGGAGGACCATGTCTAAAAGCCCTCGAAGGTCTCTAAAGAGGTTGGCTAAAATCTCCATGGCCTACACTCTGCTGGTGCACTCTAATGGCAGAGATGCCCAAGTGACCAAACTTTTGTTAGGCCCTCTGATTATACTTTTGTAAGCCAGACTATTAAGGGAAATATTGGGGAACATCATAGTTCTGATAGCAGAGATGCCCCCCAAGTGACCTCTTTCATCCTCTTCACAAAAAGTATGTTACCCGTCCCGCAGGTAGAATTATAATGTGCCCTTAATGAATCTGGCTTACAAAAGTATGATCAGAGACCTTGCCACGAGGATGGGGAGAGTTAGTCCATATAAAGCCTCTATCAGGGGTGGAAGCAGATGAAACAAGTCAAGCATTAAATAAGTTTTGCTTTGATTGAGGATGCCAGAATAGTGTGGTTGGACTAACCTAGCAAGGTCCTTGGGGTTTGAAGTGCGATCAGAGAAAGGTTGAGAATCATAATCTGAGACTTACAATGGAAAGGCGATGTGACCTCCCAAATGTGCAAGCATCGGTGGGGAGAGTTTTAAGTGCACTCCCATCCGATGCTGGAATTGATGTCCCCAGTAGAAAGGTATTTCCGTAGGTAGATTCGGCAGTAGAGACTGCAGAGGCATCTTTGGTCAAAGGTTAGGACCATGGCATCAGTGAGGGCAAGATGTCCCTCAATTAAAGGTGAAGAATCAGAAGCAGAAGTTGAATAATGGTCAACAACAGAGAGTCCAATGAAGGACTTGAGTTCCTCGATATGCTAAGAATGTCAACTCAAGTATGTTTTACATTGGAAAGGAATGGGGGTTATAGAATCTCAATCCCCGCTGGGATTCGAAGGAGAAGTGGAGTGATCAACATGCTCCAAATACTTAAAATTAACTCTTTAATTCTAGCTTATAGAGGCGGGTGCGGATTAGTCCAAGTGGGTGACCCAAATCCTAGCTGGGGGTGGGACAGTTTTTATGATCTTTGTGGATGGATGATTGGCTCGATGAATATGCTCCATTCGTTTGTTCATGACACCTTTTAGCGATTTGTTTCAAGTTGACCATGTTTGTTCAACATTCTCTATAGCTTGGGGGGAAATATTAGGCTCATCTCAGTGGTTGAGGCTAAATGAGAGTATATTTGTAGTGTCTACGTAAGTATGCCCTTGGGGATCTTATTGTAGCTTTGATCTATCATGTCACCCTACTTGAGATCCTCCATATATGTTGACCTTGTGGTTAGAGAATTTCTATCTAGTCTCTACTGTCTCTCTCCTTCCCAATACCCCAATACATCACTCATAAAACTGAACTAAATATATTGTCACTTTATTGAAGCTCTGTTGTCTAAGTAACATATTGCCAACCCTAATTCGCTTGCCAATCAGCTAGGCTCTTTCTCAAGAAGCCGTTAACACATGGTCCTCTTTAGCCTTTGTGTGGTAGGTGTGTTTGATTTTTCAGCTTGAGGAGGAGTGTTAGAGGGCTTCTCGTTCTTATGTTTTGCGTGAGGTATCATTGTACTTTTCTCAATTTTGTCCTTTAGTGAACAATTTTTTTCTGTACATATATATGCAGCCCGGTGGGTGGGTGGGGGGGGGGGGGGGGGGGGCAATAGCTAACTTTTTTTTGCAACAAGATCAAAATTACCAATAAGCAGTGGATCTAGGGATTAAGGGTTATGAAGGACTTCAGCAACTAGTTAGGAGTTGACTGCTTTTTTTTTTTATATATATAGCATAGTTCACTATCTTCAATAAATGCAACACTACTTGATAATATTGAGACGTATATAGCACAGGTGAATCTTCCATGCTAACTGAATTCCATTCAAAATAATCACCAACTTACAGGACGCTCATAGGCTGCATTATGGATCATATAATCCACACCTGCACTGGCGAAAAAGGACTCGGCTTTCCCTACAGCCTCTCTGAGAATAAATTCCCCGGATGTCAAATCCAAAGGTAAAATCATCACTTCATCAGGTGCATGTTTTCCTGTGTACATGATAGCCACGTTATCAACATGTGGAATTAGAAAGAACACCAGAGTATAAATACAGAAGAACAAACTATAGGCTTATCAGAACTTCTGATGTGCGGCCAAAAAAAATCAGAACTTCTGAGGTAAAAGATACCAGTAAGTTGTTTCTTGACTCGCTCCAATTCAGCTTCATTTCGAGCTGAAAGTATAAGCTTGGCTCCTAAGCTGGCAAGTTGTTTAGCAAGAACCTCCCCTTCACATCCAACAATAAATTATAACATGAAAAAGAACAATCCAAAGTTCTCATATGACAATCTAAATAATAGTCTCATTCAAAGCGTTAATTATAGACAAAAGGCGTAACTAAGGAGTTTGAATATAATCACAGTTCTCTTTCATCTATACTCAATTCAACAAACTCTTTCCCAATTAATCTATGTGAGAGAAGAACAGAACAAAAATACTATTTTTACCAGAAACAACGAAATTATCTTTATATATGAAAAAGTCAAAAAAAAAAATATATATATATATATATATATATATATATATATATATATATCAGTCTCTTCACTTACAATAAGAGATGTTCTTTTGTTCTTGCAAATAGAAATTAAAGATTTTGACGGGTTAGAAAGAAGTTAGTCTTGGTGATTCTGACAAGGTGAAGATCTTACTATCGGATACAGAGATGATTAGGTAAAAGCTAAGATAGATGAGGTTGGATTGGGATAAATGGACTGCCACTTGAATTTTGAAACAATAAATAGTTCCAAAAGATTGGAGATCTATGTGGAGGCTTGAGAGAAATTGGTTTGACAATTTTTGTCACTTTTGCGACACTTTTATTAACAAAAGTGTCACAAAAGTGAAATTGGCACATGCACAGAGATCAGACCCTCTATAATATAAACTACTGAATTTAATCTTAAATGCACAAAAAAGAAGATGAAGAGACACAAGATATACGTGGTTAGACAAAGTCGGTCTAGCATATGTCCACAGGGAAAGAGGTGAGAGATTCTTTATTCACAATAATGATTTTGGGTACTAGAAATTCTAGTTGAGAGACAAGTTGTAGGGTTTACAAAGTGTTGTTCAAGTGGCCTCCCCAAAATTGTCTTTTTATGGTTACAAGGAATTTATTAGTACTAGGATTCCATTGATGACGATCCTCTCCTACGTTAATTAGTTGTAACCATGTTGTTGAGGAGTCATGGACTAATTAAACCCCGTGCTGGCAACATCTATCCTTATCTGTCTTAAAATCTACGTGAGATCTCCTGCAGTAGTTAAATTTGTTAACCTTATGTTACACGTAAAGTTTAGCGTTGGACTAATCAAAGGGCAAAGAGAAGTCAGTTTGTACATGTGTCCTTTCTTGATTGACCCCTCAATTTACCCTCCTATACTTGCCCGCAGAACTTAACTGAGTCGAGCATTTTTAGGAAGACTTGGCCTGGTTATGCGTTGATATTGTCGTGGGGTCAGCTCTATGTACCCCATGGCCAACACATATCCCTCTTCTTGCATAGTGGAAATGCATATTGATGATACCTCATACGCATGATACTTAAGATCTAGGGTTAAGTGGGAAATCAGGGCCCACGCAAGGCCATCATTGCGCATGAGGCGAGTGGTCTTGATCCTTTCGCCACCGCCTCACGTGAATCGAAGAGTTGTTCCTTCATTGTAACTTCTGGTGACTAAAGGGTTTAGGAACATTTTTCTTTACTTCGATTGATGAATCTCAGGCAAACAATTTCTCTCCCTAAATTTCTTCTATCTTCTCTCTACTATTCAACTTTTTTGCACTAAGAGGTTCACGTTTCCATTGTTCTTCAATTTTCTCTTCTTGAGTTCTGAAAATGGGCCGTCAATTAGAGGTTTCCTCTTAAGACAAAATCTGAAAGTTTCCAACCACATATCGCATCCCTAAGACTGGGGAACAGAGTTCCCATAGACCATGAAGATCTCGATAATCTTCAGAGTAGGGACATTGCATTCCAAACGGTCACAATCATTGAGGGTGGAGTCCAATTCCCCCTCAATCATTTGGCGGAAACTCTCCACAACTACAGGCTCGTAACCATTCAATGTTGCAGAAACTTTTCAAGGGTGGTAATGGGTTTAGTGGCCATTACTCGAATCGCTGAGACTAAACTCGACCTTAATGAGATTAGTACAATTAGCCCATTACCACCTTAGGGAACAAGCAGCCACCAAAAGTCTGTAATTCCCAAAGACAAATACAGGGGTCGAGAAGGTGCATTATCCCTGTTACTGAGGGCACGCCTAGAATTTAGTGTATTTTTTGTCGTTTGACTTTTATTATTCCTTTAGTTGCCAATCTGACGTTCGCCACTTTTGTGTTTTGCGGGCAAAGATGATAAGAAACTTCTCATGAATCGATTGTGAATCTTTCTGACATGACAAAAATATGGAAAAAAAAATATCTCTATCAGATCAAGAGGTTTCTTAGAGATCAACTCATATATTACTTAGGTATAGCATCTCCACACAAGGCCCTTCTAAAAACTTTACTACTGTCCCACCCCAAGAGTTTTAGCTGGCGATTATACCAATGAACAGGAGGCTCCAGTTGGCATTCTTATCTTTAATGTTGATGCCCATTGTGTGTATGGCTTTGCTGAGGGCTTCGGGAGATTTAATCGTCCAACTGTA
This sequence comes from Sambucus nigra, assembly GCA_949130495.1. Taxonomy (NCBI): domain Eukaryota; kingdom Viridiplantae; phylum Streptophyta; class Magnoliopsida; order Dipsacales; family Adoxaceae; genus Sambucus; species Sambucus nigra. Next base: position 23,299,981 of record OX422213.1, on the reverse strand, counting down.
ACCTTGTGTAGATCATTAACGAGGACTCTGAGGAAACCTTGTGCGCAAGGGAGTCCGTCTCAGACCAGGCACTCAATCTTCCATCTGAGGTCGGTCCTGGAATGACGAAGCACGGATACTCATCCAACCTTCAGGACAAGGTGAGTAGAGCTTCGTGTGCCCTTGGCACACAAGAACAAAGAAGTTGCCCAGCAGTCTATCAATCTTGTCGATAAAGAAAAGTCGTCTAGTGAAGATTCTGCAATCTTCTCCTAAAGGCAAAGAGATCTAAATAAAAGAGGAGAGGCGTAAAGCCAATTAAACTTATAATCTCCTCCCCCCCGAAAAAAAAATCCGTGTAGGCCAACAAGGCTGAGATGAACAACTAATCGGCCGACTCCAGCCAACCGACCCTACCGGTCAAGCTCTCTCTAACTCCCAACTGAACACTTGCTTGGTTGTATTCAGGAATGCCAAGGAATTTATGACTTTAGCTGACTCCGTGAGGTCGGCTATGGTGTTAGTCAGGCCTGATGCTGCCGGAAAATATGTTAGCTCTAAGGAGCGCTCTGACGAATGCTTCTCAAGCAAGGCACATAATCTAATCTTGGTAAGTCTTCCTTTGGGTTACATTCTTTCTTCGTTTTTACCGACTTGTAACACTTGGCACTTTTTTCTTTTTGATGTGTTTCAAAGGGTGCAAGCAATTCAGGATTGCAACGATCGGCCAAGTTGGGCAAATAGAAAGGGGTCATGTTTGACCAAGACAACATTTCTTCCTTTGGGTTACATTATTTCTCCGTTTTTACTGACTTGCAACATTTGGCACTTTTTTCTTTTTGATGCGTTTCAAAGGATGCAAGCACTTCAGGAATGCAATGATCGGCCAAGTTGGTCAAGTACATGAGGGTCATGTTTGACCAAGCCAACATTATGCACATAACCGAATTGTTTTTCTTACTGCCAAACTAAAGCATACTGAGAACTGCAAAGCAAAACTGGTGATCAACCATAATCTGATGGAGGCAAAGAAGGGCCCTTTCAAGGCAGACCCAACAAAGGCCGTACATGGGTGAATTATTGTCCGACCTATCATAAAAGATCGTACCCAATACATAAGACTCCCGCTTAACTGCGGGGTCTAGGAGAAACGGATGTCGGTTGGCCTTACTCCCATATATGGAGAGGCTGCTCCCATGTCTCGAACTCGAGACCAGCTGTAGCTTGGACAAGGACACTTGCCATCGCACCAATCATACTAAATGAAATTCACCCTTTCCTTAAAATAATTGAGCGATTTCTTCATTTGAGCATGGCAGGCGCTCCTGACCGACCTTCAATACTTGGGTGATTCTAATGACATTATGGGCGACTCGCACCCTTTATAGCCTTATGAGCTTTTCTATGCAGATTTAATGTTGAATAACTTTTCCTCTCAGCAGAGTTCAAAGGTTGTCTCCAACGATCTTTGTTTGGTCATCTTAGACCAATTCATTGTGTGGTAAAGTTCAATTAAGTGGAATGACTTCAAGCCTTGTAGCCGCAATTAGGCACTTGGTTTAGGGATTGCTCCTTTAGTTGAACCTTTATTAGGATTATATAGCGGTTGTTTGATCTTTCCAAACCGTGCTATTTCTTTTAACCGATCTTACGGACGTGTTCGTTATTATGCAAGTATGAACTGAGAGAATATATAAAAATAAATAAATTAAATTTGAAATGCAACACTAGGTTTTCATTAGAAGGAAAATGAATCAATTCACAAACAAAAGTATCTAAACTAAAAAACAATGTTAGGATCCCATGTCACCAACAAAAGCATCTTAAAGGGCCCTTCCCAGTTAGATCCAAGCTTCCCATTGCAAATTCTTCATGATTGACCCTCTGCTATGTAGACAACTTTTGTTCATAAGCAACGAGGTATTTTCTTCTTTCTTCTCCTAGCCCAAGCTCCCTTGCTATTCGGTCATCATTATGCCCAACTTTACAAAGCTCGGTCGTGAGAGTTGCGAGTTGGAAGGTCGATCTCCATGATAATGATGGTCTCCATTCTATAAGCTAAAGTATACGAGTTTCTAATCTTGCTAGTTTCGAGGTTGTCCTGCATGCCCACAAAATACTGTGAGTAGTTCCTTAACCTATTTTCCTTTGGCCTTCTCTGAATTCCTCTCAATTCTGGCAAGATGTGTTTTGTTTGATATCTTAATTTGGTAATTGCTTTGTGGGAATACAAGAGATGAACAATTATTTATGATTTAAAATTTTTGATTTCCTATGCCCAATCCCCATAGGGTGAAAGGCTTCAAATCTCCTGATGGTTGTCCCATGATATGTCTCATGATAGGAGGGTTTTGGCATTTAAGACGTTTATGCACATACTTCATTGCGTCGGTTTACATGCGAGGCCACGCCCTGCGAAATTGTTTTGTAGGCTAAAGATCATCTACCTGCATATGCCCCACAACTCTATTCATGCATTATTCTTATGACTTCACCAACCTTGTTTGGATGTACGTACTTCAATAATGGTCCTATGAAAGACAATCTAGTTTCTGTATAAGTGGCATGCCGAGTTGAGACAAAAACGTATTGGCCTCACCTTTAGTTTACGAGCTTCCTTTGTAATTACAGGGAGATCCCAACTTTTCAAGTATATGATAATCGAACCCATCAAACTTGGTGCTTAGTCGATCTCCGTTTCCATCATCTCTGGCTCAGGCTCCTCAATGTGCTTGGCTTTTCGAAGGATTCTACCTTGATGGTTCGTTTAAAGACCGGGGGGGTCAATGCAAAAGGCCAGTGCACCGGTATAGCTGTCGCAGTTCCTGGGCAACTATTCAACCATAACCGAGTTGAATAACTTGAGATGATTTTTTACCTTGTTAGGGGTATATCATCATTCTTTGATCTCATGCTTCGTACTCTCCATTTATTTCATTTGTCACCAATAGTGAGTTGTATGAAAATGTCATTTGCCCCTAGTGTTGTCACCCTTTGCAAGCCGACTATCATTATTAGACGCCTTGAAGCCCATTCGTACGACGTGCTCAATCACAGCCCTTTAGGGGTGATAAGAACCACTCCAATTATACTTCACTCATTGAATGCCCCATTTATAAAGAGTTTACAGCTTGCAAGTTGATGATCGAATAGCCTTTGCCATCCCATTTTGCATGTTGAACATTTCTAGGAGACGGTTGGGTTAGACGATTTCTTCCTCCAGACTTCCGGCCAATTCTGCTATGAAGTCAATCAAAATGTCCCTTAGGAGCCATTATTGGCTCATAATTACAATCGAAATGCGCCAATTCCCGAGACTACTTTGTCATTATGTTTGTCAAGTCCACTTTCTTTTACACTTCCTTCAAGGGGGAAGAGGTGAAGATAATTATTGTATGAACATCAAAGTAATGCCTCAACTTCCTTAAATTAAAGGACATCGCCAAAGCCAAGGTTAGCTTTTCAATCGGCATATATTGATGTTGAGTATTTGGTAACGTGTACTGACATAATACAACGGCCCTTGTTCACCATTTTTTTGTCGGACTAGTGCCCCATTGGCGGCATATTAACAACCAAATATAAGTCGAGTTTCTCATCACTCTTTGTCGTTGACAAAAGTGGTGGTGAGCGTATGTACAGCTTAATCTCCTCAAGGGCATCGCCGCACTCCTTCGTCCAAATTGTGGTACTTGCTTTTCTAAGGACATGGAAAAAGAATCGACGATTATCAAAGGATATGAAATGAATTGGTTTAAGGCCGCTAGCATCCCAGTCAGTTTCAAGATCCCATTGATAAAGGACGGTCATTTGATCTCCTATAATTCTTTAATCTAAAAGGAATTTGCTTCTATGCCCCTTTGGGTAACCAAATACCTCAAGAATTTGCCCAAACTAACCCCAAATGAGCTCTTTGATGTGTTATGTTTCATCTTATAAGCTCTCTGAGGATTTGGAACGTGTTGGATATATCGGTTATATTATTGCCAGCTTGCTTGCTCTTGATCAACATGTAGCCCATAAAGTTCCTAATGTAAATCTTCAAATGCGGAAGCGTTATTACTACACTACACAACAACTATTAACTACACAACAAAAATAATAACAACAAATAAATTAGACTAACGAAAAGGGTTTCTTTCTCTCTCTATTCTCAATATTCAAGGTTAAGTACAAAATAAGGGCAAAGGGGCCTATTTATAGGAAGAGTTAGCTTGTTAATCAAGCTAATACCCATAATGACCAAAAAGGACAACTAATAACCAAAAATGACTTATTAGTCCCAAACACGCTTGGACACTAATTAAAAGACTAAAAATATAAGAAAATTACAATTAAACCCTAAACTAAAGAAAAAGAAAATAAAAGATAGTCGTCTCCCGTAAGCACAACCACGCGCCACGTGTCGCTACATATCCCATATACATCTTTCTCCCCGTCTTTGAAAAAGCTCGTCCTCAAGCTTGGAGGGTGAGTCATCAATGCCACGTGAACACGTGTCGGTACAAGTGTTATCTTCCAAAGTAAAGCAAAACTCCAAATCAAATCCAACACGCAAATGGATCGGCTGTACTTCTGTTGGACCCATATGGACCTTCAACAAATTGACTAATATATCCGAATCTCAACGCTATCTCCTTACAGAATCTGACCAACCAAAAACTGACGACCACTCCGCCTTCTCAACACCACAAGCACATGGTTGCAACTTGGCTTGGTAGACCCTTGAATCTAACCGGACAGTAACTCTGGTGATCGCACCTTTGCGAGTACGATGGCGAAACAAGACGGCGACATCCCGAAAAGTCGAGCCTCAAAATGGCAAATGGTCGGAAAATGGATCCCAAGTAGGTATATTTCTCATGAAAATCATGTGTTGTGTCAAAAATTGACCGGATTAGAGGTCAACAGGGAGGGTGAGATCGGCGCAAAGTAGGGCAAGTCCGTTTTGGGTTGAATTTACTTGTGGTTGGGCATTAATGAGTGGGAAAAGGGAAAAGAGGAGTGGAGTTGGTCGGAGGAGATCTGAGCAGGGAAGTGTTGATCAGAGGTGGAGGAAGTGGTTGAGGGGTTAAGATTAGGTCAGCGGCTATCAAGAAGGGTGGGGGAGATGGGTCGGAAGAGAAAAATATTGGCCGACCCTTTTCTGGTGTACTTCTGGCAGTGGGTAAGGGCATTGGGATGCCAGCGGGGTTATGGAAGGAGATCGGCGGCTGGAGGAGTGGCCGAAGGTCTAGGTTCGGTCAGCGGGGGGCTAGAGGGTTTCTGGGGTTGTTTCGGAACTTAGGAGGGGTTGTGGAGGGAAAACCATTGCCGAAAATGGGTCTTGGGTCACGCCGGTGGTCGGGAGGATTTTTTTAGGCAGGGGAGGTCGGTGGCAGGGGTAGGACTTGGCCTGTGGGGTTAGGGTTTAGTGGGGTTCTTAGTTAGGGTTTGTAGGTTCTTGAATTTAGGGTTAGGGTTTGAGTAAAAAAAAATAAAGACGGAGATTCATGTAAACGGGGTGGTGGTTGTGTGGCAGTAGGAGGTGGAAGTGGAGGTGGAGGAGGGTGGTGGTGGAGGTGGCTAAAAGGGTTGGTATTCCCCCTTTTAGCGGTGATGGAATTTAGAGTTTCCATCAACCCGATTCTCATTTGAACATTTATCAATCTTTTGGTTGAAGGGTTGCCGGAGTTGAAATCTCAACTCACGATCCGCTTCACGCACCCCGACAAACACCAAGAATAAACCTCGCCCTGATATCATGTAAATCTTCAAATGCGGAAGCGTTATTACTACACTACACAACAATAACAACAAATAAATTAGACTAAGGAAACGGGTTTCTTTCTCTCTCTATTCTCAATTCTCAATATTCAAGGTTTAGTACAAATGAGGGTCATTGGGCGTATTTATAGGAAGAGTTAGCTTGCTAATCAAGCTAATACCGAAAATGACCAAAAATGACAACTAATAACCAAAAATGACTCATTAGTCCCGAACATGCTTGGAGACTAATTAAAAGACTAAAAATAAAGGAAAATTACAATTAAACCCTAAATTAAATAAATAGAAAATAAAAGATAGTCGCCTCCCGTAGGCACAATCACACACCACTTGTCGCTACATATCCCATACACATCAGTTCCATTGTCACGTCGATCTACTTTTTAAACATTTTGGTGACGAGTCGTATATATGTTACGCTAGAGTTTTCAGCCCGAACGGCGCTACCTTCTAATAAAAATGCGCGATCAATCAAATATTGCAAAGCCCCGGTATTGATTACCAGTTAGAATTGGACCATAATGGAATTTGGGTTTATACCGGCACCATAATATCAGATTGCGGAGGAAGATCAGAATTAGAGATTGAAAGAAAAGCAAGGGTAGATCTATAGGGCATACACGAACAAATACTTCACAAGCAATGCATTTATCAAATTCAAAGTGGATTCGGCCGCGGAAACGTTCTAATAATACGGAGAAGAGTAGTGACATTGATCCACAAGAAGCGCAGCAAACTCTTGAAATAGCAGAAGCTAATTTGAAAAAAGCCGAAAAATGTCGTTATAAACGAAGTTTTTTTGGTCATGGCCGATCAATGGTATTTGGTGATAACCCAAATATGAATCCATTAAGCCTGTGCGTTAGTGCCTGACGGTTCCATCCACAACCTGATTGATTCTCAAACGAGGATTTGTGCGCAATCTTCCATTCCTTTTCCCGACGATCAAGATCCAATTTGGAAATTGGATGGAGCCTGCTTGAAGTAGCTTCTTGACTTCATCTTCCATTACTCGTGCCTATTTTAAGGTCAACTTTTTGGGTATTTACTTAATAAGTCGTCTAGCAATATCAACGTGCAACCAATGGCAAGCAACATCAAAGTCGATGTTTGGCAGATTATAGGGTTGCCCCACAAAGATGTTTACATTCTTCTTGAGGAACTGAATAAGTTGTTCGACTTCATTTTGCGACAATTCGGACCCTATACAGAAGAACTCGTCGGGTTGCCACGGCTCTAGAGAAATCACTATTGCTTCCTCTATTACCCAATCTGCAATGGCCACCCTTCGACCCAGGCCAACTTCCCTTTCATTGTTGTTTAGGGATGCCACCGTCATCTTAGTTGATTAGGCGTACCCTATTCGTGGCAAAAGGCACTTTATTGGGGAATCATAACGTCATCGTTTGTGGTAGCCATCTGGGGAGAACCATAATGTTTTCGTTCGTGGTAGCTATGGCTACCACGGCTGATGGAGTGTCCCCTACCCTAGGAAGTGACATATAATTGGGGATTCGTAATGCCTCTTAATACGGATCTCTAATATTATTCTACGTTTGTCATCAATTCCTAAACGGTTGACTGAGCGGTGCGCACTTATGGCCATATATTTGGCAGTTTGTTAGGTGGTGAGATTATTGAGGTTTTCCACAAATGACGTCAAATTGTACGGGGATTAGATCCTCTACGATATAAACTGTTAAATTTGGCCTTAAATGCACAAACACAATGTATATGTGGTTCAACAAGGTTGGTCTTTGCCTACGTCCATGGGGTTAGAGGGGAGAGCTTCTTTATTCATAATAATGACTTCGCTGCTTGAGACGGTAGTAAAGAGTCAAGTCGTTGGATTTACAAAGTGTTGTTCAGTAACCTCCCCATAATGGGATTTTTATAGCTATAAGGAATTGCCTAGTACTAAGATGATCCTCACCACTATCATTGTTGATTAGTTGTTACAGCGATCATTTGTAATTGTCGAATTATGGATTGGTTAAACCATGTGCTAGTAACGTCCATCATTATCTCACCAAGGAATCTTGGGGGTCAAAGTAAGCCTGAATCGGTTAGGCCTATGTTGCACGTGAAGATCGGTGTTCGTTCAGCACCCAAAGTGAATGTATGTTGAACTGAAGACACCCAAAATTAAATACTACGTGACAAATGGGGATCAAAGGCCAAATGACACTTAATTCTTCCTGGTTTAAAGTTTTTAATGCTTTCTTTAAGTCATGATTAATAGTTATTTGTGATCGAATTTTAGAGCTTTTGAATTAAAGATTTGCAAATGTTATTGTGTCACTAGCATGTACCTTGAAGTTGGTGACATGATAAAAAAAATGTAACTAATGTCTTTAATTTATCTAAAGAGTAGCAATGGTAGTGATGGTGAATGATGGAGTGTTGATGATAGCTGCAATAGTTTAAGACTTATCAATCAAGGTCATGAAAATATAGACATATAAATTATGTATATGTATATATATATATTGGGGGGGGGGGGGGGGGGGGGGGATAATCCCCATTTGTTATGCCATATATCACTTTGTTGCCAAAATTTAATGTATTATCACTTTAGATACCTTTCTCACTTTGTATGACATATTAAAAGTGTCGCAGAAAATGAAAACGGTATCCAAATCTAAAGTGATATACAATATAACAAGAGGGACCAAAGGCCAAGTAACCCTCACTTTTATATACTAATGTGCAATGTTGGTTAATGAAACAACTATTCAAACAAATCCAATTGAAATTCATCAATATAAGACCCAAATATAACTTTAACGCAATTATTTTGAATCATACCATAAATCCATAATGAAAGCAATAAGAAAACAAAGCTCGGGCATAAAAGGTGATATAAAACCACGTACCAATTCCACGGCTGGCTCCAGTAATCCAAATCACCTATCCATTTGGAAATAAAAAATACCCAAACAAGATTATACATACATATATATATATATATATATATAGAGAGAGAGAGAGAGAGAAAGAGAGAGAGAGGAGGCCTTCTTACCTGTAGACTCAAAAATGAGTCTGCATGGTGTGGATCTTTTTTTTTAAATATACTCAAAAATGTTTTGGGGGTTATTTTTTTTTGTGCGTATTTCAAACATTCAAGGGTACCTATAAAAAAAATCAAATCAAAATGATTTATTTTGTTATTTTAAAAATATTGGTCAATGCTTGACAGTTTTTGAAACAATTACAAAAACTGTCAAGCAATGACACTTTTTTTAAAATAGCAAAAAAAATCATTTTGAGTTAGAATTTTTTTTTATGGGTACTGAAATGTTCAAAATACACAAAAAAATCACTGCAAAAACCTTTTTTGATATTTTTCAGAAATTAGTCCGCATGGTGCGAGCTCCTTTTAAGCTCGCACCTGAGATTCTCTCTCTCTCTCTCTCTCTATCTATCTATCTATCTATCTATCTATATATATATATATATATATATATATATATATATATATATATATACATATACACACCGAGCAAATCAGGTGAGGACCAGGACCAATATAACAGGTTTACTAACGGATCGCCTCAAAACAAAACGATGTAGCTTTGGGACGGATCGCCTCAAAACAAAACGATGTAGCTTTGGGTGAATATAACGGTGAAATTATAAAAGAAAATCCCTCATTTCATCCAATACTACATCGTCTTGAAGTGTTAGTTAGGTTAGTAAACCTGTTATTTTGGTCGGCATTTTGACTGGTTTTGTTTATATGTATATATATATATATATATATATATATATATATATATACGGTCAGGATCTCCGACGGGTCTAAACGACGGGGTTTTACTACCGTCCAAAAGTCTTGGGACCACTTATGCCTTTTGTCTTATTTTGAGGTTTTTCTAATACGACTTTCTACCCCAAGGATTTCTAAAGTCTTTTAAGCTTATTTTAAAGCCTAATTAATCTGGAAGTCTAAGCGTAGAAGTTTCAGGGCTGCTGCTACTTCTTAAGCTCCTACCGTCACTATCGTATTGGAATTCTGAATAGCGAGGATTATCTATATAAGTAGTTTCTTCAGGGAGTCTAGAAATTGAAATAGGTCTTGATGGAAAATATTCTAGTCTTAAATACCTTATACGGTATCGTGGATTTATTTGTCTAGTTTATTTATATATTTGATTAACAATATTAATTATATCGTTATCTATAAATTCGTCTAAATTATTATCACCATAAGATGACAAAAATCTACGGTATGTTCTAGGGGCAGCTGTCTCTACGTTTTTAAGGAGAGGACGGATTCCTCCGACTCTAATTAAAGTAGTCTTTGTTTCAGCTAACCTTTTACGTCTAACAAATTTTAATACGTCTATACTATCTTCAAGTATCCTAGTGTATTCTAGATATTTTTCAGGTCTTGACAATTCTTCTGCAAAATCTCCAGTTCTTAATTTTTGTCTAAACAGATCTCGGATTCCTGTTCTAATTATTTCTATTCTAGGTACTTCTCTTCCTAACCACTCAATGATTTGGTCTATGTATTTAAAAGTACCACCTGCATATACTAAAGCAGATTCTATAAGTTCTTTATCTTTGGGGTCTGTAAGAGTCCAGTCTTGAATTTCTCTAGTTAAGTCTAAACTTGTTTGATTAACAAATTCTAAAAAGTCTTTAGTGATTTGTAAGCTCATATAAGATTTTTTTCTTAAAACAATAATATGTAAAATAGTTAAGGGTTTGGTTCGAGTTTATACCTTCCTTCTGGTCTGCAATATTTTTATCTTCTTCCCTTTGTCTCTTCAGCCTTGCTACTATTCTTCTCCAGTCTCGGCCTCCTACAACTCTCTCTTTATGTGTCGCACCTCAATCCACTACTTTGGCGGTTGACCCGTTTCCTGCCTGTACGCCTTCACGCCTAACGCCCACCTGGCTAACGGCTCACGGCTAATCGGCACCTGACGGCGGTTCACCAGTATAACACCTCGTGTGCTACACCAGAGGTTCCACACAATAGTTCTCTATGAACAGAAAGTTGAAGACAATTTGGAAAATAATAACAACTTAACATAAGAGATTTCTGGAAAAGAAAACACTTTTATTGCATATCATAAGTAATTACAACTCTCCCCTCTCCCCTAACTATGAGAGGTTTACTCACTCATATACATATCATGTATTACAAGCATAGAAGTCTTGTTATCTCTCACACCCTTCTCTCGATGATTTTCTACAACTCCTACTACTCCCTTTTATAGATCAAGGGAACATACAATGACTGACAACCGGTAAGTAAAAGAGATCCGATTTGAGCATATAATTATTAAAGGTCTACAGTCTTCGAATCTTTGCTTTTTCAACTGGGTCTACAGCTTTGGACATCTTTTAAAAATGGGGGGTCCCTTGAAAAAGGCAGGCCAGCAGGATAGGCGTGCTTGAGTTTTGTCGTCTTTATGATAATGCAGGAGCATTAAAGTCTTCGTCTTTTCTGGTGGTCCCTGTGGGGTAAGGTCTAGGCAAATGATTCTTCAGTCTTTAATAATTCATCTACCACTGAGGGGCTCTTCTTTGTCGTGTCTGTGTCTGTGTCTTCTTTTGCCTTGTCTTGGTTTGGGAGGGTATTATTGAAAAATTCGTCAATAAGGCCCACAGTTCTGAGGCTGGCTGGCAGAGCTATCTCCACTATGTCTTTGGATTCTTTCTTGAGCCTTCCGTTGAATGGCTCATCAGCTTGGATTATCAAGTCTTCTTTGTGGTAGGCAGTGTACCACCTGTCTTCCCCTGTAAATAACTCCATGATTTCAATAGTCTCCATGGCTTGAGAGATCTGGATCTTGGACTTATCAATAATTAAATCTTTAATCTCGTCTTCCGATAGGATCTCAACATCTTCAAAAGTATAATTAGAAAATCTAACAAGTCTAAATCCTTCCACTCTCATTCCTCCACAGGAACTTGGAGCAATCTGATAGATTCTTGCAAATAAAGGAAGGAAATCTTCTACCTTTTTAACATACTCATGGATTATCTTTCCAAGAGCAACAGAGTCTTCTATAGTCTCAATTCTGATGAGTCCAATGAACCCATAGTCTGCTAGGGTTATCTGGGCAATTTCTGCCTTCCTAGCAAGATAAATCTTTGGAACTTCTTTGAAGAAGCCTTTCATTATTAAGGCATCTCCATTGGTCTCAGATAATAACATATTGAAATGTTCAATAATGCTATTAGATTCTTTCAAATAGTCTTCAGTTAATGGAAGATTATTATGACCAAATGGTACAACAATCTTAGTCTTAAAAGTCTTTTTCTGATAACAAAAATTATCAGTGGGTCTAACTTTGGAGGATTCTCCAAGAGTCTGAGCATAAGTCTAATTCTGAGGTCTAGGCACAGTATTACCATTGAGCTGGGTAACTGCGAGTCTTTGGGTCCTCATAAATCTGGCAATAGCTACCAAATTTTGTTTGAACTCAATCCAAAGTCTATTCTTCACGTTCCACCATATGGCATCTACAAGAGTATTTTCGTCTTCTGAGAATTCTCATCTAAATTTGATCAAGTCTGGGTATCTTTGATCGGGTCTGTATTGGGGGAAATACATCTTCCCAATGAGTCTATTTTGAGAAATAATCTCTTGTCTAGATTTTCCAGGGGGAACTAAGATATCATCGAAGTTCTCTAGGATTGGTCTTTCTTGAGAGTCTTGAATATGAGTCTGTCTTTGCGTTACACCAGCATTTGGTCTTACGCTTCTAAGATAGTCTGCAACATTGTCTTTGTTCAGTCTATTTGCTCCAGAGGAACTCATGTCTTTTAAGTCTTCTGTTTGCAACATAAAACATGAAATTATATTAGTGTTAGCAAACATTGGTTCTCGTGATATAATGTCTGGAATGGTATTTTTACTTCCCTTAATATGAATAACAGAGAAGTCATAACCATTAAGCAATTGCTGCCATCTAATAAGTCTATTAGTCCTTGATTTGGATAAATCTAAGTCTCTGAATTTTACTGCATAAGAAGAGTCTGTATAAACAGTAAAATGTTTAGGTCTAAGAAACAACATATATTTTTCTATTGGGTCAATTATTAAATAGTCCCTACTATAAATATATATTTTTTTAAAAGGACATATATTTTTAGTTTAACCCATTTAGTCCCTCAAGCACTCAATATCCTCTTATTTTTAGAGGTCCGCGCCAGCGGCACTCCCTCTCCAAAATATGTGGCAAAGGACTTTTTGAGGCAAAATAAAAAAGTTTGGACTAAATGAGTATTAAAAAATGTCCGAGGGACTATTTGGTATATGTCCCTTTTCTATTGCCCTTACTATTGCTAAAACTTCCTTTTCATGGGCAGTGTATCTTGTCTCTGGGTCTGTGAAAGTTCCAGAACTATGTTTACATAATTTCTTCTTTTTTGTCTGATGATCAATGGCAAAGTATACTGCTCCCCATTGCTTATCAAAGGATCTGTTTCTACTATAAACTGATCTTCTGCATTAGGCAGCTCAAGTAAAGGAATGTTCTTGACTGCATCTTTAATTTGTCTTATTACTTTAAAATCGTCTTCAGTCCAATAAAAGGGATTAGTTTTGTCTGTTCCTTTTAATTTGGATGTTAAGCTTTGTCTTTTTGAAGCAAGGTCTTTAATAAAGTCTGCAGCACAATTTAGCAATCCTAAAAATGATTGTAATTGTTTTCTATCTTTGAGTTGGTCTGGGAACTCAAGAATCTTTTTGGTTATGTGTTCTGTTAAGGATAATTTTCCTTTATTAATATGCATTCCCACAAAGTCTATCTCAGTCTGAAATAATTGCATTTTCCTTTCGGAAATAACAATACCATGTTTGTCTAATTCTAGAATAATCTTTTTAAGATGGTCTACATGCTCTATCTCGGTCTTACTAGCTACAAGAATATCATCTATATAAACAAGACAAAATTCTGAATAAGGTCTAAATATATTATCCATTCTTCTTTGGAAAACTTGAGGAGCATTCAAGTATCCAAATGGCATGACTAGCCATTCATATTTTCCTTGGGGCACACTAAAGGCTGTCCAAGTAATACTATCTGGATGCATCTTAATTTGCCAGAAGCCTGATTTGCAATCAAACTTACTGAATATGATTCTGTCTTCAATTAAATTAATCAGATTGTTCTTGTCTGGTATCTTATAAGAATCAAATTCACAATTCTTATTTAATTGTCTATAGTCTATAACCATGCGTCTTTTTCCTCTTTTACGTTCAGATTCATTTTGAACATAGAAGGCTAAACTATTATGTCTACTTTTACTTTCTCTAATAATGCCTAGCTTAAGCATCTCTTCTATGTCTTTCTTGAATTCTTCCCTATCGTCTTGTGAGTATCCTTTCTAATAGGTTCCACCATTGATAGTGGCGTCTGGGTTAATAGGGATAATTTCACAATAGCTTTGGTCTTTATCCCACTTAGCAATGGGATTTTCTCCTAAGGTAGGCTCAGCTAGTTGCCTAATCTTTTCTTTTTCTACTTCAATATCCATTTTCTTCTGTTTGGATATGGCTTGAATCTGCAATAAGGTCTGCTGGGCTTGATCTAAAATGTCTTGTTGTATAAGCGCTATTTGCTTATAACACTTTAGGTCTGGACACTTACACTCTTTTTGTAAGGGTTTAGTAATATATAGGGCTTCTTGTTGGGTTGTAGGTCTAGGTCCACCATGCTCAGCTGAAGAACTCTGATGTTTTATGGGTCTATAAGTGGGCTTGACCTGCATAAGGTCAAAGGCAGTCTTATGATCTATTAGAGGAGCTTTAATATTAAAGTCTTCTTGGTCACTAATTAATATCTTATCGTTATACTGAGTATAAGGATGATATTTACTAATAAAGTCTTGTCCTAAAATAAGATTTCCTGTGAAACTAGGACGAGGATCCATTATCCAAAACCGATGATTAACGGTTTTGTTGGTCTGATTTCCTAATTTAAAGTAAATAGGAATAGTCTGGAAATATAAGGTAAATGGATCTCCATTAGCCACTTTACCATAGATTTCTTGAGTACTTTCTAAAAAGAAGTCTTCAAGGAAGGCATTAGCCTTACAAATACTCTGAGAGCACCCTGTATCTATAAAGGCTGAAAGTCTTTTAGGATAGTCTTTATGTTGAACAAATAATTCTACAAAACAAGCATGTGGTTTAGTAGAAATTCCTAAATTATTCTTTTCTAAAATAGATATTCCTTTCTGGGGTTTATCTATAAAATCTAAGGGTATTTGGTTTTCTGAACTATCATCAGAATGGTATTCGTCTAAGTCATAGGAAATTCCTTTTCCTTTGAAGTCTTCATTTTCTTGCAATCTTTTGGCTATATTCCTATCAATGTCTTGATAATAGGTTTTAATATCTAAGTCTATTTGAGCGTCATACTCGCTAGTATAGATTGCTCTAAATCTAATTCTCCAACAGTCTTCATGGTAGTGTAGTTGACAAACAATACAAACCATAAATAATTATGTTTGTATAGTCTCAAAACATTCTACGCATCTAAAGTCTTTCTTGCTACACTTCATCTCAAATGTGCAAAAATGTCTTTCGTCAAAGTAACATCTAGGTATATAGGTGAGTAATTCAGGATTACTAACAATCCATCTTTTCTTCAAAAAGGGGCTTAATATACATTTATACCAAGCATCTTCAAAGTCTATATATTCATTATCTAGATCACCTAGATCAGTCTGCATCATATATAAATCTAAGGTATCTTGAGAGTCTTCATACTCATCAGTATCACTATAGTCTTCTGAATCACTGTCTGTGTAAACACTATAGATACTAGTGTTATCATCATCTTCTATGTCTGATATTTCTATAGCATATAAGATATCTAATTCTTGTTGATCTGCATAGTCTAATATTGTATTAATAATTTTAATACTTTCTTTATCTTTCTTATTAGGGCAGTCTTTAGCAAAGTGTCCTTCTTTGCCGCAAGTCCAACACTCTTTGGTGGCAGTCTTAGATTGAGCAACGTCTTTTTCTTTCCTATAATTAGGAACCTTTTTATACTTACTAGTATTCTTCTTAAAGTATCTTCTTTGATTAAATCTATTTTTCTTAGTCTTAGGATTCTTTTCTCTAAAGGTAGTAGATTGTCTAAATTTGTATTTCTTTGGAAATCCTAAAGGTCTAGTCTTAAATTTTCTATGCTTCCATTCTACCTTCTTTTTGAATTTCTTAGATTCACTTCCGCATCCCCATTGGATTGGAGCGATATCTCTTTCGTCTTTGATTGGAGGGATCTATTTGAAAGTTTCTTCTATCAACTTTCCTTGGGTTATATCACGTCTCTTTGATATGATATAGTCTTTGGCGAAATTGATTCTTTCACCAAGGGAGTTATTCTTAACTCCAGCTACACCTGGCCAATTCCTATATTCATTAATTAGGATTTGTCCTATGGCTGGTATCTTTCTAAAGTATTCGTCTTTTAAGGTCTCTCCAAATTCTTTAATTTCGTAATATAGCTGCTCGTAATTATTGCTATATTCATTTATCTTATCTAACTTGCAAATGCTAAGGAGGGCTAACTTAGTTTTTGCTAGGTCTTGTTCATTGATCTGAGCTAGATGTCCGGCTCCAATGAATTCTGCAGTGAACAATTGAATATATTCTTCAATTGATCGTTCTTCAAGGTTTTCCTTTATCTTTTCAATCTTAGCTAAGGAGTCTTCATCTGTAGCCTTTCTTAAACTATCTAAGTAGTCTTTTGTAATACCTCTAATGGATTGCTCAGCGTACTGCTTACATGAACTTGCATCCCATTGTTCGTTAGATGCAAAACACATGTTCATTTGATTACGCCATTCGTCTAAAGCTTTCTTCCTATCTTGCACATTGTCTAGGTTGAGGTATATACCTACTGGATTTATGGCTTGGCTTGCCATAGTCTTAACAGGAGTGAAACTCTTGTCACTAGTTGGGAAGTCTTTTATATAATCAGGTTTAGTCTTAACTACGGTGTTAGAGTATATAGGAATATTTATTCCTATTGGTTTACTAAAAAGTCTAGGAGCATCTTCTAGCCTACTACTATTTCCTATCTCTTGCTTACTAGGTTCTACTTGTGTAGCTGGCATTAGTCTTTGTTCTCCTTCTTCTATTAGTCTGAGGTTTCTAAGAAGTTCTTTAGTATTCTTAGATTCTTTTAATTTTAATATGCGGTCTTGGGCTATCATATTAAATCTTTCTCTTTCTTGAAACCTAACAGAATGACTTTTCTTAAGGTTATCTTTAAATGTCTTCATATCCAATTCTGATGGCACATGTCCAAAGTTTTAGATCCTAGCTTTTTCTTTAACTAAGTCTTTTTGTTCAAATGATCTTCTAGGTCTAATTATCGGAGCTTGTCTAAGTAAACTAGCACTAGTCTTACTACTACATTCTCCTTCTGAAGGATCATTGATTATGGCTTCTCCTATATTCCTAAATCTAATTTCTTCGGTCTGGATATTCTTATTGACAATCTTAGGGGGACCAAACTGGATGGTAACATTTCCAGTGACGTCGTCTTGGTTAATAAACAAAGGTTTATTTTGTATAGTCTTAGTTTCTTGAAATTCTGGCAATTGCCAGAGAGTCTTAGCTTTCTCCTTCATAGGTCCAGTATTCCTAATACTGTAAGTATGATTATAGTCTGATACATTGGTTCTAACTAAGATTTCTTCATTAAGTCTACCGCTAGGAATTCCTGACTGCATTCCTTCATAAGGAAATTGGGAGAACTTCACATAGCTTTGAAATTCTATGTTTATATTAGCGTCTGGGATAATATAGTCTTCATAGCCACTAGCATATAAGATTAACTTAAAATGTTTGGCTGTGTCTACGGTTACTGTAAATGCCGGAATGACATTAAAGTATCCTATGTTGTCTGACATTTCTAATTGGGTTATTCCAATAAGACTTTTCTCAAAGTCCTTCCATCTTTTGTCTACTAAACAGCATAATATGTTAATATTATTCTGTGGTCTATGTAATCCTTGGATTCTTGCTTGAAAGAGTCCAAAGGTTAGGAATTGGAACTTCCTATCAGTTCCTCTAGATCTAAGCCATTCTGAGTCAAATACTTGGAGCTCAGTATAGGATTTGTCTAACACGTGATTTCTACAATGGTAGGTCATGTTATAATTGGGAGTCTTAGGAGTGGTACCTTCTTTAAACAAGTCTATATATCTAACGGCTGGAAGTTGTCCATTATGAATGGAGTCTTCAACAATCTTCCAGTCCACTTCACCCCACTCTTTCCATTGGAGGGGATTGGTGAAATTTCTTTCTTTCCACCAAGTCCTAACATTAGAGGATGAGTCTTTAAGTCTTTGGAGCATATGGTTACTCTGTCCAATATTAGGGATAGAGCTAACTATCTTACTAGTCTTATCTAATCCATCATTTATGACTCGTCTTCCTATTGTATTCCTTTCTCTAGTTTCTATGGAGGAGGATTCTTCAAACTTACAGGTGGTTACCTGTTTTTGTTCAAGTCTTTTTTCAATTCTTTCTAAAAAGTCTGAATAATCTTTTTGTCTTTTTACCTGATTAAGGATTTCTTCTTTAAAATTCTTATTCTCCTTTCTAGTCTTTTCAGAAGTTTCTTCACTATGTCTAGCTAGAGAATTAACGATGGTTTTACCAACGTTAGTGATATAGTCTTTTACTTCGTTATCTTTTTCTAGTTGTTGCATAGTTCTAACTTCTATGGCTTCTACAGTCTTTTCAATTTTATCTAACCTAATTAGAATAAAAGGAGAGTCTATTTCTGCTTGGGAAGGTTTATTATATACGGCCTTAATTCCGTTTATAATTTCACTATATTTTTCTTCTACTTGGGCCATGTCTAGTCTAAGTTCATTAATAATACTATCCATCTTAGATAGATTATGTCTTTCCATATTATTAAGGTAATTAGCTAAATTCTGTTGGAATTTAACAAAGTCTGTGTAGAAGGTAGTTAATCCTTCTGTCTTAGCCTTTAAGTCTAAATGCAAGTCTTTAACAAAGCTACTATTATAGCCTTGGGTAGCTGCTATAGATGTAGAAATTAAATTTAATCTTTCTAATATAAGTCTAGTTGCCTTGGCTGCGTTGGCAATCTCATTTTCATTTATCTTGTAATAAAATCTATCATCATTTATCTTTTCTAAAATTCTTTGATAAAATTCTGACTGAATGGAAAGGTCTTTTGATACTTCGTTCCAGTTTGATCTAACTATCTCCATTAGGAAGATAATTATCAAGTCTAGGGATAAGCTTAGCTTGTTCTTTAGTAAGTTTAATTAATTCACTGTCTTGATTTTTAATTAAAGTCTTAATTTCTAAAATATCTTTGTTAAGGACTTCTATATGATTAGTCTTAATATTTATTTCTTGTAACACGTGTACTAAGTCTATTGGAATTTGATTATCTATGTCTAATAATCTTTTAGAGATATTTTTTATCTCTGTTTCTAAAGTTTGAGTGTCTTTTATTAAATGTCTTAATATAAGCAGTATACACTTATTTTGGCCTATTATGCTATTAATAGCACTGGCAGTAACTTGTCTACTGTCTGCGTGTTTGGCTGGGATATGTTCAATATGTGAACAACCGTCTATGTGTGTGGTTAAACAACCTTCTGAGTCTAAATCAGTTATGGGTATAGGTTGGTAGTCTGGGTTGGATCCAAAAATATCTTGGAAAATGCGAGGGATAAATCCCAAGGGCATTAAAGTCTTTTAAACGTATGTCTAAAAGGAACGTCCTATGGCTCTGATACCAGAATTGGTGTTTGGTCGGAATTTGGTGGTATTTTAATTACTTAAAAGTCTGATACTAATATTGGGTCTTGAATTATAATTCTTTTAAAGGTGTAGTCTTTAAAGGGGGTTTTATAAGATAAGTGGGGACCATACGGGGACCATTTGTTGGGAAAAGGACAAAAGTCCGTTGATAGGTCCGTTAAATGAGTCCGCTCTAGATCCTAATTATATATATATATATATGGAGAGAGAGAAAGAGAGAGGCGCTCATACATACCAAGTGATATACTGTTGGCGCAAGTCATTTTTTAACAATATGAAAAAAATTATTTTTGAGTTGAGCTTTTATGTGTGGCATTTAAACATTTCATGGGAGACCCACGTAAAAAAAATACCTCCAATTAACTTTTTTTTATATTTAAAAAAAAATCAATCAAACTTTCGTATCTTTTTTAAAATAGCAATAAAAAATTATTTTGAACTAATTTTTTTTATATAAGTCCCTGATATGTTTAAACGTTGTATATAAAAATTCAGTCAAAAAATAATTTGTTTTACAATTTTAAAAAAATCAGTATAAATACTTGTTATGTACATAAACCTGTCTATATATATATATATATATAGAGAGAGAGAGAGAGAGAGAGAGAGAGAGAGAGAGAACTTAATCTGAAAGCAAATACATGTAGGTGTATTTTGTACATTACATTACATACCTTATCTTCAATTTGTTCACGGTTAACATGTCCTTTTGACAACAAAGTGAAATCACCTACATGTAAAGCCATATTAAAAAGTGAGCTGATTTGTAAATTTATGTTTCGATATAAATTTGGGCTGTGTGTGTGTATAGGAAAGACAAATACCATCAGCTGTTAGGAATTTAAAGATTAGGGCGAGGAACAAAGCTACACTTATGAAAACCAAGATGAGTATCACCATTTTTAGCTCTGGTTTACGGACCTCGCTTACGGGAGACTGCTTTTATGAGCCACCAAATGGGATTCACGTTCTTTTCATTTCATTTTTTTTTACCTCCTCCTTGATATAAAAGAGAGCGGCTCTCTCGAATATATCTAGGGCTGTAAACGGATATTCGAAAATCCGCATCCGTCCGATATCCGAATCCGAATTTGCGGATATTTATTCGAAAATATGAAAACGGATACGAATATGGATACTCTTTAAAAATATCCGAGAAAACGGATACGGATACGGATAGTACTAGTATCCGACAAGGATGATCCGTATCCGATGCGGAGTATCCATTTTATTGGATATCCGTTTTACCGGATATCCGTATCCGTCAAACATATGTTTAAAATGTTACTAATAATATTAGTATTAGTGTTACTAATAAAATAATATTAAAACAATTCTTAATCGTTTATTCCCAAAACAAAATAAACACATACTCCACTCAAAACAGAAACACCATAAAGTTATTGTTTTATTGGGTATATTATAAAATGTCACGTATTACTATTTAATTGTGTATATTGTTACGGAGTTACACTAAAGTTACAATACACCTTATCACACACAACATACACCGACTAAAGAACATATTCTCCACTAAAAAAAAATAACTTCGTTTCATTTCTCCTTCGTATAAAATAAGAGAAAATAAACTCTCATATGGTTGTTCGTTAGTTTCCTTAATTATTAATAAATGTAAGAGAGAAACAGAAAAGAATGTAAGAGAGAAACATAATAGAATGTAAGAGAGAAACAGAAAAGAATGTAAGAGAGAAATATAATAGAATGTAAGAAAGAAACAAAAAAGTAAAGAGATGATTTTGATTGTAATGAGAACTGAAGTTAACAACATGTATATTATATACAAAATAAAAATGTATATTTATTAAAATAAAAATATCAGTATGTTTTGAAGACAAAAGGTTCATGAGGTTATCATTCTCAATAAATTTGTTTAATCTTAAAGGTGCATATTTATTTCTAATGTCATGGAATGCAAGTGTTATTTTTTTTTGTATGACTTTAAGCTTCTATGGTTGTAAAGTTTGGATGACTTTAAGCCATATTATCATTATGATATGATACTATTATTATGGAATCCATAATTTTTGATGATTTTGTTACATATTTATTTGGATTGGATATTTTAATTGTTATTTTTTGCGATGGCTAAATAATGTAAACGGATACGGATATTATCCGAATCCGAGGTATCCGAGCGGATACGGATCTGGATAGTTGTTTTAACTATCCGGGCGGATATGGATACGGATATGGATAGTACATTCAGATAGCGGATACGGATATGGAAAACATGGTATCCGATCCGTATCCGTCCGTTTATCACCCCTAAATATATCGTTGGGACAAATCATCTTTCTTTAAACATTAAAACAAATATTTTTTAGTTTTGAGTTTTCTTACGTAGTATTTAAATATTTTAGAATTAAGCATTTTGACACAGTGGTATCAGATTATTATTCGGACAGTGTTGAGAGTGGATTGAATTTTGATTTCTCGCACTATCAAAATAATGCTTGGACAGCGAAAACCACGAACTGCGAATGTAGATTAGTCAAGGTGCGCGTAAGCTGTTCCGGACACTTCATGGTATGCTACCAAAATATTTTAGAGGATTTGTATAAAAAAATCAACGCAATATAACTTTTTTACTATTTAAAAAAAATAGATATGTATATTTGGTATTTACTGAAGCTTATATATATATATATATATATATATATATAGCTAGACTCGTTAACATACTTTCTAACAACACACCTATGAACATACTTATTTTTTGACCAAATTTTGTATGCACGATCTCCATAATGAAGAGATCATCTACAAAAATAATTATAAAAAAATTCAACTCGAAAATGGGTGACATGAAAAGTGGGTATATATGAGCATTTTCGACCGTTCAAATTTTTGTCATCATCTCACCCGCTTCCGAATTGAATTTTTTGATAATTTTTTTTTAGGTGATCTTCTTACTATGTAGATCATATATACTGAGTTTGGTTTAAAAAATCCAGTTTTTTACTATTTTAAAAAAATGAGTATGTTCATTGATATATTAAGTGGGGTATGTTGGAGAACCTGACGGTATATATATATATATATATATAGAGAGAGAGAGAGAGAGAGAGAGGGAGAGAGAGGATCACAAGCGGACCAAAAGAATGGACTTAACAAAAAACATTAATATCTATTAATTTTAAATCCTATAGTTTAATTGGTCCGCGCCAGCGGCACTCGAGACCTAAGACCCCACCTTCACACCACCCCCCCCCCCCCCCCCCGTAGCCCCTATGCCACCCACCCCTACCTCGTACCCACCCACCAACCCGAGACCCCGCCTTTATCCCCCCCCCCCCTCAAACGACCCATTTACCCATCTGCTGGAAAACTGCATCATTATACTACATACCCTTTTGGCCTTTCTTCAAACCGACGGCAACCCTCACCATTGCAAACCCCGACCCCCAACAGCAAACTCGAGTTGAACCCAACACCATTTTCGATCGGACTTCAAACCCGAATCAATCCCCGTTTGCCTTCCAGACTTACTCCGGTTAAAACACCCGGCTAACCCACCTTCTCTGGTTAACGACCCACCGCCGACCAACCTCAAAACACACCCAACTCCGATCACATACCTTGGGGTTTCCGGCAGGTGTTGATTCGAATTCGCCAGCGGGTTGAACAGGGATATAGTTGCTGGGTTTGTTGCTGGTAAATGGGTTTCCGGTATGAGTGTTGGTCGGAGGTAGGTGAGTGGTCGTATATGGAGGTAGCTAAGTATGGTTGTTTATGGAGGTTGGAGGTGATAGTTTTAAGTTATAAGGTTGTGGGTTAAACAGGTAGTGATGTTTTGTAATAGCTGGAGTTTTTTCTTTTGCTTTTGGTTATGGAGGTTGGAGAGAGAGAGAAAGTGTGAGGTGGAAGAAGATATGGGCGTGGGGGGTGGGGTGGCGTAGGGGGTGAAGGTGGGGCTTTGGGTCTCAGGTGCCGCTGGCGCGGACCAATTAAACTATAGGAATTAAAATTAATGGGTTATTAGTATTTTTTGTTAAGTCCATTAAAAAGTTCATTCTTTTGGTCCACTTGTGATCCTCTCTCTCTCTCTCTCTCTCTCTCTCTCTCTATATATATATATATATATATATATATATATATATATATATATATATATATATATATATATATATATATATATATTCTCTGATGCGGACCAAACCGTGCGCACCCGGTGCGCAGTTTTGTTATTTTCCTCACGTGGTCCCTAAGACATTTTGTTATTTTCCTTATATGGTCCCCCTCTTGTCCTATATTAAAACCTTATTTTAAGATTATATATTTAAAAGATTTATAATTTAGACCCAAATTGGTATCAAGACCTTAAAGACTTTAGAAACTCACCAAATTCAGACCAAAACCCTAATTCTGGTATCAGAGCCATAAGACGCTCCTTTTCGACTTTTAGTAAGAAGACTTTAATGCCCTTGGGATTTACCCCTCGCATTTACAAAGATATTTTTGGAACCAACCTAGACTATCAACCTATACCCATAAACTGATTTAGACTCAGAAGGTTGTTTAACCTCTCACATATACGGTTGTTCACATACTGAACACATTCCAACCAAACACGCAGATAGTAGACAAATTACTGCTAGTGCTATTAATAGCATAATAAACTAAAATAAGTGTATACTCCTTATATTAAGACAATTAATAAAGACACTCGAACCCTAGAAACAGAGATAAAAAATATCTCTAAAAGACTACTAGAAATAGGTAACTAAATCTCAATAAACTTAGTACAAGTTCTACAAGATATAAATATTAAGACTAATCATATAGAAGTCCTTAACAAAAACATTTTAGAAATTAGAACTTTAACTGAAAATCAAGACAGTGAGTTAATTAAACTTACCAAAGAACAAGCTAAGCTTATCCCTAGATTAGATAGTTATCTTCCTAATGGAGATAGTTAGATTAGACTGGAATGAGGTACCAAGAGACCTCTCCATTCAGACCTTAGCATATTTTTACCAAAGAATTTTAGAAAAGATAAATGATGATAGATTTTATTATAAGATAAATGAAAATGTGATTGCCAATGCTGCTAAAGCAACTAGACTCATATTAGAAAGATTAAATTTAAATTCTACATCCATAGCAACTTCCCAAGACTATAACGGTAACTTTGTTAAAGACTTACATTTAGATTTAAAAGCTAAGACAGAAGGACTAACCACTTTCTACGTAGACTTTGTTAAATTCCAACAAAATTTAGCAAATTATCTTAACAACATAGAAGACCATAACCAATCTATAATGGATGGTATTATTAATGAACTTATATTAAACATGGCCCAAGCAAAAGATAAATATGAAGAAATTATTCAGGGAATAAAAATTATATATAACAAACCTTCCCAAGCAGAATTAGACTCTCCTTTTATTCTAACTCGTTTAGATAAAATAGGAAAAATTATAGAAACTATAGAAATTAGATCTATGCAACAACAAGAAAAAGATAATGAATTAAAAGACTATATTACAAATGTTGATAAATCCCTTGTTAAATCTCTAGCCAGACATAATGAAGATATTTCTGATAAGACAAGAAAAGAGAATAAGATTTTTAAAGAAGAAATCCTTAGTCAGATAAAAAGATAAAAAGATTATTCAAACTTTTTAGAAAGAATTGAAAAAAGACTTGAACAAAAACAGGTAACCACCTGTAAATTTAGAGAACCCCCTCCTATAGAAACTAGAGAAATGAAGACCATAGGTAGAAGAATCATAAATGATGGATTAGATAAGACTAGTAAGATAGTTAACTTTATCCCAAATATTGGACAAAGTAATTGTATGCTCCAAAACTTAAGGATTCATCCTCCAATGTTAGAAGGAGGAGAGAAATTTCATCAATCCTCTCCAATGGAAAGAATGTGGTGAAGTTGACTGGAAGATTGTTGAAGATTCCATTCATAATGGATAACTTACAGCCGTTAGATACATAGACTTGTTTAAATAAGGTGCCACTCCTAATTATAACATGACTTACTATTGTAGGAATCATGTGTTAGACAAATCTTATACTGAGCTCCAAGTATTTAACTCGTAATGGCTTAGATCTAGAGGAACTGATAGGAAGTTCTAATTCCTAACATTTGGACTCTTTCAAGCAAGAATCCAAGGATTACATAGACCTCAGAATAATATCAACATATTATGTTGTTTAGTAGATAAAAGATGAAAAGATTTTGAGAAAAGCCTTATTGGAATAGCCCAATTAGAAATGTCAGACAACATTGGATACTTTAATGTCATTCCGGCATTCACAGTAACCGTAAACACAGCTAAACATTTTAAGTTAATCTTATATGCTAGCGGCTATGAAGACTATATTATCCCAGACGCTAATATAAATATAAAATTTCAAAGCTATGTGAAGTTCTCCTAATTTCCTTGTGAAGGAATGCAATCGAGAATTCCTAGCGGTAGACTTAATGAAGAAATCTTAGTTAGAACCAATGTTTCAGACTACAATCATACTTGCAGTATTAGAAATACTGGACTTATGAAAGAAAAAGCTAAGACCCTTTGGCAATTGCCAGAATTTCAAGAAACTAAGACTATACAAAATAAACCTTTGTTTATTAATCAAGACGATGTCACTGGAAATGTTACCATCCAATTTGGTCCTCCTAAGATTGTCAATAAGAATATCCAGACCGAAGAAATTAGATTCATGAATATGGGAGAAGCCATAATCAATAATCTTTCAGAAGGAGAATGTAGTAATAAGACTAGTTTTAGTTTACTAAGACAAGCCCTGTAATTAGACCTAGAAGATCATTCGAACAAAAAGACTTAGTTAAAGAAAAAGCTAGGATCCAAAACTTTGAATATGAACCATCGAAATTGGATATGAAGACATTTAAAGATAACCTTAAGAAAAGTCATTATGTTAGATTTCAAGAAAGAGAAAGATTTAAAATGATAGCTCAAGACCGTATATTAAAATTAAGAGAATCTAAGAATACTAAAGAACTTCTTCGAAACCTTAGACTAATAGAAGAAGGAGTAGAAAGACTAATGACAGCTACACAAGTAGAACCTAATAAATAAGAAATAGGAAGTAGTAGTAGGCTAGATGATGCTCCTAGACTTTTTAGTAAACCAATAGGAATAAATATTCCTATATACTTAAGCACTGTAGTAAAGACCAAACCTGACTATATTACAGACATTTCAACTAGTGATAAGAGTTTTACTCCCGTTAAGACTATGGCAAGCCAAGCCATAAATCTAGTTAGGATATACCTTAACTTAGACAATGTCCAAGATAGGAAGAAGGCCTTAGATGAATGGCGTAATCAGATGAACATGTGTTTTGCATCTAATGAACAATGGAATGCAAGCTCATGTAAACAATACGCTGAGCAATCCATTAGAGGTATTGCAAAAGACTATTTAGACAGTTTAAGAAAGGCTACGAACGAAGACTCCTTAGCTAAGATTGAGAAAATGAAAGAGAACCTAGAAGAAAGATCAATTGAAGAATATATTCAATTGTTTACATCAGAATTCATTGGAGCTGGACATTTAGCCAAAATCAATGAACAAGATCTAGCAAAAACTAAGTTAGCCCTCCTTAGCACTTGCAAACTAGATAAGATAAATGAATATATCAATAATTATGAGCAGTTATATTACCAAATTAAAGAATTTAGAGAGACCTTAAAAGATGAATACTTTAGAAAGATACCTGCCATCGGACAAATTCTAATTAAGGAATATAGGAATTGGCCAGGAGTAGCTGGAGTTAAGAATAACTCCCTTGGTGAAAGAATTAATTTTTCCAAAGACTATATCATATTTAAAAAACGTGATATAACTCATGGAAAGCTGATAGAAGAGACTTTCAAACAGATCCCTCCAATCAAAGATGAGAGAGACATCGCTCCAATCCAATGGGGATGTGGTTGTGAATCTAAGAAATTCAAAAAGAAATTATAATGGAAATATAAGAAGTTTAAAATTAGACCTTTAGGATTTTCAAAGAAGTATAGATTTACACCATCTACTACCTTTAGGAAAAAGAACTCTAAAACTAATAAAAATAGATTTAACCAAAGAAGATATTTTAAGAAGAACACTACTAAATATAAGAAGGTTCCTAATTATAGGAAAGAAAAAGAAGTAGCTCAATCTAAGACTGCCATCAAAGAATGTTGGACTTGCAGCAAAATATCAGGGATGTAATGCTTTTATATAAGTAAGCATTTACATCCTTACATAATAAATATGACGATTGATTATATAAACCACGTGCAGTATGACCCTTGATGTTGGTCAGCATTCTTCATGTTGATCGGCATTCTTCATGTTGCATTTACATCCTTACATAATGAATATGACGATTGATTGTATAAACCACGTGCAGTATGACCCTTGATGTTGGTCAACATTCTTCATGTTGCATTTACATCCTTACATAATAAATATGACGATTGGTCGACCTTCTTTATGTTGGTCAGCATTCTTTATATTGGTCGACAGGTTTATTATCTGTTCACTAGGATTTTGGTCATGTATGAGAACACGTGTTCACTTCTGATTGGTCCACGTACATGGATAATTTTTTGCATCAACAGAAGCCCCCAATGCTCCATACTTGTGCTTGCGTGAAAGTATGGAGAATTTGATTTCGGAAGTAGCGCGGAGTATTTTCATGATGCTTGGACGGCAACCGACTTTCCACACTTGTAAAATTTTACTGGCATTGTGTGAAGATGGCATTTTTACAAATAATTTGAATTTTAGTGTACCGCCAAAGGGTAAATGGGTATTTTTCATCTTCTGATACAAGAAGTCGTCGGAATGTCAATCGTTGGTACATTTAATCATTACATTCGTTATTTTCAAGGCAACCTATAAAAGGAGGGAGGATTTTATAGGTTTTGTCTTACCCCAAATTTTCTAACTGTAGCAGCCATCTCCGAGCTTTTGTGCGATTGTTTACCATCGCTCCTCCTTTCTTTTGACAATTCTTGTTGAATCCTTAATCTTCTGTTAGAATTCTTTCTTTTTATTTATTTTTCCTTATTTCCTTCTTTCCGAACCATGGTTTATATAGTTGATGCTAATTCTCTAGAGGAATTTAGGGAAGAACATAAAAGTCCTTCCTAGCTTGATTTAGAAATATCTCTTAACCCTATAGATATATACTCTTTAGCCAAGGGTCATTGGATCCCAATTTCATTTATAGTTGAGTGTGGTTTTTTATCTTTCCACCAACCCCCTTTCTTCTTCATTTCTGTCAATATTTTGACATTATTCCAACAAGAGTAACCCCCAACACCTGGAGAGTTATCGATGGTGTGAATATACTGAATAAAATATATGGAACCCATATTGGGATTTCAGAGATTATGTTTTATTATAAATGGTCTATTGCAGAGAAAAACACTTATTAGTTGAAAACTAGACAAGTCAATAAGGCCTTAGTGCTCAATTTGCCTGATTCGAATAAGGGTTATTGGGATTATGATTTGATATTCAAAAATTGGCAACATGCTCCACTTGAGAATGGAGTTGCCTATCATGGTCCCAGGTGACCTCAGACTGGGAATGAGATAGGTTATTATTTAATTGTTTAGCCCTTTTTACTGATTTATTTTATGATATATTCAAATTGTTACTGCTTATTGCTTTTTACAGAAGAACGTAAGAGAAAGTGCCCTAAGCCTGGTGAAGTAAATTTGGAAGAACTCAAATTCTTGTGGGGTCTGAACCAAAGAGCGGGATAAGAGCATACCCGATCAGCTTCTATATTTCTAGAGTATAAAACTTCCATCACTTCTTTTGTAGCTCGACCAATAATTGATGTGCCTTCAATCATAATTGATTTGGAGAGAGATCTAGTGTCTACATCCTCCGCCACCGAGTCTGGTGGTATTGAATTTGCTACTGGTGTCGTTTCTTCTTCCTTTTATTTCGACAAAGGATGATTTTGTAGCTGGTGCCAAGAAACCAGTTGATACTGCTGCCCGAAAGAAGAAAACTGATGTTGGCAATAAACCCCCAGCCAACAAGGGTGACGAGTATCCATTGAAGAGATTGAGGAGGGGTCCTGCCGATAAGCAAGTTAAGAAAGTTGTTGATGTCGATCAACAGGGTTTGGTCGGCATGGTCCCATCTATTATTGGCTCATCTATATTCCTTAGTCCTAGCTTGGTTAAGAAGTTGATCAAGTATGGAACCCTCCCAAACCATAGAGTTTTTGCTGCATTAATGTCCCGATCACAACTATCAACAAGATCTACTCAAAGCTTAGCCCTGGTAAGTTTTCATGTTTGAAGTTGGTCAGATACTGTTCATGTCTTCTCAGACTTGTACTGACTTAGTTTTTTTCTTACAGTTCCTGGTTGATTATAACCAAATGCTGAAGAAGGATGATCTGCTACGTTCTTCTTGGGGAGAAGTATAAGGGGCCATTGAAGGTCTTAGGAAATCTGTAATGGATTCCTAGTAAGCTTTGGAGACAGAGAAGAAGGCCTGGGAGGAGAAAATCAAAACTACTAAAGAAGCACGATAGAGGGCTGATACTGGTTTATCTCTGGCTAACTCGACTGTTGTTCAAGCTGAGCGTAGGGTAAAGGCTACTGAAGGACAAATGACTAAATTGGCGAAAGACCTATCTACCGAGAAGGCCAAGAGAAATAAGTTTATAGAAGAATCATTCAATAAGGGTTGGGATAATGCCATCTATGCTACCTCTGCACAAATTGGGTACACAAAAAAAATTCTTTAAGGAGGGTCGGTCGGCAGCGTTGAAGAAGGTTAGCACTGCTGCTGATTCTGAGTTTTTTCTTAGGCATGACCCTGGCTTTCCCCCCACCTTGATGATGAAATTGAGGATGGTGATGGTTCATGGGAATCCTCTTTGGTGTTTGAGTCTACTGCCTCTTCTGCCAACCAAGACAAAAATATTGTTGACTCAACTATCCCCCTTTTCGAACAAGATAAAGCTCCTATGGACTCAGCTGCCCCTTTTGCCGACCAGGGTTTAAACCCTGACGTTGAAAAGGATAAGAAGAAGGTGTAGACTTGTTCGACTTTTGATTTTTATATTTTGCACCTTTCTTTTGTTTTCTTTTTGTATATGTTATGATGTACTTGTAACATTTCTTATTTATAAATGAAAGAACTTTTTCTTCAATTGACATTTCATTTGTTATTGCTCGGATGTTGATTTGTTCTTCTTTTATTGTTGGTCAATTGTTACTTTATCTTTATAGTTTATGGCCAAGATAGAACAGATTGACTCCACTGACTCTGACCTACCCAAACGCTGCAACAATATGTTCAAAGCTAGTCACTTATATTTGACTGATGAAGAATTAACAGACTTTCTCAGCGCAGATGCTTCTGATCAGGCAAGGGATGCATACACTCATCTCAAGTTTCTTCTTGATCGGGCTGTGGACAATAATGTTGCATACTACGAGATAATTGAAGAATTGCAAGATCACAATGAAGCCAAAGCTTTACTTCATACTGATTATAAAGCCAAGTACAAGACACTGAGTGGAGCTTGGGGACTTGAAGAGAAGTTGGAAAAATATGCCTATGCTTTTAGAAAAAAGGAATTGTTATTGAACCATAAGGTTGATGAAGCTAGAGAAATTACTAAATTTTTGGAAGAGGAAAATAATATGTTGAGCGATGAACTTGGCACCTTAAAATAGTCTTCTGTTACTGGTAACGATGAAGGTGCTTCTTTTCTAGAAGAGGAAAACACCAAATTGAGGGAAGAGATTGAAGCTTTGAAAAAATCCAAACCTCTGCAATCTTCTTAACAGAGAGTTGGCCGACTAACCGTGACAGAGACTAGGACCAAGAAAACTTTAGCTAATCAAGCTGCCCAGCTGAAGGTAAAGAGTCAAGCCCTTACCGATTTGTCCACAAGACTGGAAGCTAAAGACAAAGCACTTGCTAATTGAAGGTGAAGGATGACGTTTTGAAGAAACCTCAACATCAAGTTGAAAGGTTAACCTTTCAATTTCATAAATAACCCAGAAAGGTATGGATGGATGGCTACAATAAAGCTTTGGACCATATAGATGATCAACTCGCTCAAACTCATTGTGAAGGTTATAAATAGGGTTGGACCAGTTGATTGACTGTGATGAAGGTTGGTCAAGATAATTAACTATAGTATTGGCACGATCCTAGTTTCTTATACTGCCAACAACCTTCGTTCAAGTTGGATGTCAACTGGATTCCTATTAAATCGATTCCCCAATGCTTGATATCGAAATATTTAGGTGATTATGAGTTACATGATGAACTTGATATAGTTCGACTTCCTCATCTGATAACACGGCGAGCAGTAGCAATAGAAGGATGCTTCAAGATTTTAACTTTATTAGTTCTCCTTATACGCTGGATGATCCTCCTACTGGTATGGAAAAAGTGCAATCATCTTCCAAAGTTGGGGGAAAATATCCAGTTGAATGATTATCCTATATTTTGTAATTCATTTGAATGTAATATAGTTTGTATGAATAAAATGTGTTTGGTTTTGTCAACTTATGATTATTTTAATCAATCAGTTAACTTGTGATTGTAATGCCATTGGTTTTACTAATAGACTTAGATATATTAATCCAAATTTAGTATTAGTTACCAGTGGTAATGCCATTGATTCTAATAATGTACTTAGATATATTAATCTAAATTTAGCATTAGTTATCAGTGGTGACCAAGTGTATGAAGAATGTATGTTTATATTCAGTATTCAGGAATTTTTACATGTCTTCGTGCATTTAACTTAGTCGGGTAAAACTTGTTTATAACTTTTTTAGTTTTATACAAAGTTTTACACTTCTTGTTCTTGACTTGTTTATACAAAATCATACATGAAGTAATCAACCTATTGTTCGTGATTTTATTTTTACGCAGTCATACATGAAGTAAATTGTTATTGTCGACCAAGTGCTGAGGATTATAATCCTATTTTGACTTGTTTAGTTATTATTTTTCTTATTGTCGACCAAGTGCTGAGTATTGTAATCCTGTTTTAACTTGGTCGGAGTTGAAGATCAAAAGTTATCTCTGTTCTGGGGGGATGTATATCATCACCGTACTCCGAAAAAAATTGAAAAATTAAAGAGACTGAAATAAACTTTTTATTGATACTTAAATAAAAGCAAAAGAGATACAATAATGGGAATCATTTGAATTACTGACAATAATTTCTAAGATATTTGGCATTCCAAGGATTTTTGAATTCTTCATAATCCAAAGTCTCTATCCGATATGTCATTGGTCGGATGATAGCTAATATGCGATATGGGCCATGCCAGTTGGCCTCAAGTTTGTTATTCTTCTGGATAAATTTCTAAAGAACATAATCGCTCTCCTTGAGGTTGGTCGGCTTGACCCTTTTATTATAAAAGTGAGATGTTCCGTGTTGGTAGGCAACATTTCTCAGAGCTGCATCTTCTTGTACCTCCTCTAACACGTCAAGATCTAATCGCCTCGTCAAATCACTAACTAGGGAATTAAAGTTTAGTACCCTATGGGTTGGTAAACCAAACTCTACTGGTACCATGTCTTCAGTCCCAAACGCAAGCATGTACGGTGTCTCTTTAGTTGTTGTTCTCGACGTTGTCCTGTAGGACCAAAGAACAGAGTGTAGCTCATTAATCGAGTTGCCCTTGGCAGCATCAAGTCTCTTATTTAGTCCATTCAGCAAAGTATATTTGTCACTTATATTCGACCATTACTTTGAGTATGGCCTAGTACAGAATGTAGTTTTTTGGATTTTAGAATGGGAAAAATATGCTTCAAACTCCTCGTTGTCGAACTGGGTGTCATGATCTGTAATGAAAACATACTGATGATGTTGTAAATAACACCACCAGATAAAGAGGTAGTAGA
Organism: Sambucus nigra; assembly: GCA_949130495.1. Lineage (NCBI taxonomy): Eukaryota > Viridiplantae > Streptophyta > Magnoliopsida > Dipsacales > Adoxaceae > Sambucus > Sambucus nigra. The sequence continues at coordinate 23,266,530 of OX422213.1, read as the reverse complement.
GCTCAAACAGGCATAACAATGGCAGCAAATAACAACGTAGATATGTAAAAGGAGATGAGGAGAAGAGGAGAAATACACCAATATAATTGGTTCGACAATTGGCTACGTCTACTGTGCAAGTGAGTATAAGTTTCACTATCAGAAGAGGGATCTAAATGCCTTATCAATACAATCACTCAACTTTCTCTCTCTACTGTAAATGCACCAGAATTTGGCTAGGGTTTGTAATTGAGGACCCTCTACAAGGTATGAGAAGACAAGTATATATAGTGTCGGGGGTGTAGTGTACCCCCAGGCATGCAATGAGCATGTATAGGATGGTCTAACCAATATAATGAAGCCACTTGTCACTGTCACATATAGAGGATGGTGATGAATGTTCCCTCACGTGCCAAGAAGATTTGGTCATAACGGTTTGTCCATATGGGATATGCCATGTTTGGATCTTATACTGCTCGTACGGTAGATGCCATCTTGGGGGTCTCGGTCTAGAGTCTTTCATCCTGGTCCCGGTTGAGGTTGAGATGATGTTGATGCTGGAGAAGGCCGATGTCGAGGCATAATATGATGATTTATGAGGCCGAAGATGAGGCTGAGTTGCTGTATGAGAATTATGAGGCTGTGGACGAGGCCAACATCTTTTGTTCCAACCCTTAGGCCGAGGATGAGGTTGAGGCCGAGGCTGAGTTGATGTATGAGAGATCTGAAGTTGTGGCTGAGGCTGAGCTGCTGTAAGAGAGATATGAGGTTGTGGCCGAGGCTGAGCTGTTGTATGAGAGCTATGAGGTTATGGTCGAGGCTAACATCTTCTGTTCTGACCCTTAGGCTGAGGATGAGGTTGAGGCACCATGTGATGATCTATGAGGCTGAGGCCGAAGCTGAGCTGCTGTATGAAGCTATAAGGTTGTGGTCGAGGCCGACGTCTTTTGTTCTGACCCTTAGGCCGAGGTATCAAGTTCACTGCATGATGGCCGAAGTTGCTGCCATGATGTATGAGGTTGCCAATAACAGACTGATGATCTTGCGCTGATAGGTGCAAAGGTAGTCTCGGCTGTAGCAATCAAGCCGAGGTTGATTAAGCCAAGGCCGACCCTTATCTGGACGACCCTACTAATGATTAAGCTATGGCCTACCCTACTGAGGCCGAACCTTATCTGGACGACCCTGCCAATGATTAAACTGTGGCCGACCCTACTGAAGCCAACCCTTATCTGGATGACCTCGCTAATGATTAAGCCGTGGCCGACCCTACTGAGGCCGATCCTTATTTAGATGACCCTGCCAATGACTAATCCATGGCTGACCCTACTGAGGCCGACCCTTATCTGGATGACCCTGCCAATAATTAAGCCGTGACTGACCCTACTAAGGCCGACCCTTATCTGGATGATCCCGCCAATAATTAAGCCGTGGCCGACCCTACTGAGGACAACCCTTATCTTAATGACCCCACCAATGATTAAGCCGTGGCTGACCCTACTGAGGGCGATCCTTATTTGGATGACCCTGTCAATGATTAATCCATGGTCGACCCTACTGAGGTCGACCCTTATCTGGATGACCCTGCCAATGATTAAGCCGTGGCCGACCCTACTGAGGCCGACCCTTATCTGGATGACCTCGTCAATAATTAAGCCGTGGCCAACCCTACTGAGTTCGACCCTTATCTGGATGTCCTTACCAATGGTTAAGCCATGGTCGACCCTACTGAGGCTGCCCTTATCTAGACGACCCTACTAATGATTAAGCCATGGCCGACCCTACTGAGGCCGACCCTTATCTGGATGACCCTATCAATGATTAAGCCATGGTCGACCCTACTGAGGTCGACCCTTATCTGGACGACCCTGCCAATGATTAAGCCGTGGCCGACCCTTATCTGGATGACCCCGCTAATGATTAAGCCATGGCCGACCCTACTGAGGCCGACCCTTATTTGGGTGATCTTATCAATGATATATGAGGCTCTTATGATGACTCGATCGTGAGATGTGATGCCCGTCGTCCTAAGAGACGAGGGTACATTTTGGTCATATCAATTACACCCTAGCCCTTAATCTTCAATGTAGATAGAAGGCTGAGGGATAAAGTATCTTTGGGCCAAGAAGTTAATGAGATGTTGTTTTATGTGGTTGCCGAGGCCGAGGGTGCTTGGGTCATAAGACCTATGATGCTTAAATCCTTCTATGTACTTTGCACAAACTGCTGGTACCGCTATTGGTCGGCCTTAGCCGAGGGGTCATTTATGGGATAAGACCGAGATAATAAGCTAGTCCTTTGGCAGGATGAGGCTATGTTGGTCCATGTCGAGATAATGAGATGGTCTTCTGATAGGACAGTTATTGGCCTCATTCATAACATATATGAGATCACCAAGTTAATGATGTTTGTCTCAGATATGAGGCCACCAAGTTAATGATGTTAACTCTCATGTCACCAAGTTAATAATGTTTCAGATATGAGATCACCAAGTTAATGATGTTTGTCTCATATATGAGGCCACCAAGTTAATGATGTTTTAGATATGAGATCACCAAGTTAATGATGTTTGTCTCATATATTAGGCCACCAAGTTAATGATGTTAACTCTTATGTCACCAAGTTAATGATGTTTCAAATATGAGATCACCAAGTTAATGATGTTAACTCTCATGTCACCAAGTTAATGATGTTTCAGATATGGGATCACCAAGTTAATGATGTTTGTTTCAAATACGAGGTCACCAAGTTAATGATGTTAACTCTCATGTCATCAAGTTAATGATGTTTTAGATATGAGATCACCAAGTTATGATGTTTGTCTCAGATATGAGGCCACCAAGTTAATGATGTTAACTCTCATGTCACCAAGTTAATGATGTTTCAGATATGAGATCACCAAGTTAATGATGTTAACTCTCATGTCACCAAGTTAATGATGTTTCAGACATGGGATCACCAAGTTAATGATGTTTGTTTCAAATATGAGGTCACCAAGTTAATGATGTTAACTCCCATGTCACCAAGTTAATGATGTTTCAGATATGAGATCACCAAGTTAATGATGTTTGTCTTAGATATGAGGCCACCAAGTTATTGATGTTAACTCTCATGTCACCAAGTTAATGATGTTTCGGATATGAGATCACCAAGTTAATGATGTTAACTCTCATGTCACCAAGTTAATGAAGTTTCAGATATGGGATCAGTAAGTTAATGATGTTTGTCTCTACTCATCTTGTCCTTGGCCGAGAAGAGTATAACAAAATGATTTTTCAAATTTAGGTTTACCGAATTACGGTGTTAGACCATGTCCCCTCTCGTCGTTTTGAGAGTGTATGGACGAGACGACCCTCATCCATATATTGTCTTTTCGCCGAGAGGAGCATAAAATGATTTTTGAATTTGAATCCACCAAATTATGGTGTTCTTCTACGTTCCCTCTCGTCATTTTGAGAGTGTATGGATGAGGGTCATCTCGTCCATATACTATCTTTTTGCCGAGAGGGTTTCTCATCAAAATGATGATGTTTTATAGTTTAAGACGAGTTAAATAATGCAACTGAACACTTCGTATAAGAAGAATATAAGAGAGAATATATGAATTTTTTTATTGACCTTTTGTTATAAGACAGATAGTCGATATATATGAGGTAGCGACTACGTTAAAAGTCACTTAATAGAGAACACTCTCCCCAATATGAGATAGCAATGGGTCGTCTTTGTGGATGAAGAGTTGTCGGTCAGTTTTTGATGAACTTTTAATACAGCCGACCCTTTGGAGCAACATCTTATGGTGGGAGGTCGGGGTCGACTTCTCCACAATCGTCGGATTCCTCATCGTTTGTGTTTGTTTGGACATATCGTCTCGTTTGGCTGTACTTTTTCTTGGAATCATTAATATCGACACTTTTGTCAACATATATTTTGAGCTTTCCCTTCTTTAGGAGCTTCTCAATCTCGTCCTTGAGGGCAAAGCATTTGTCAGTTATATGATCGTGGTCTTCGTGAAACTCACACTATTCACTCTGGTCCCTCTTATATGGAGGAGCTCTCAGCTTCTCAGGCCATCTCAAATGTCTATCTTCTTTAATCTCATTTAAAATTATATCAAGACTTACTGTGAGTGGAGTGTAGACGATAAATTTGTCATCAACCGACCTCTTCTTCCTGTCCTTATCCTTAGCTTTATGAGACTTGCTTCCACCAGCTTCATCCTCTTCTTTGGAAGCCATGGATTCCTTGACATTCATGACCTTTCCTGCCATACCTAATAGCTTGTCCATAAACTTCAGAGGGTCTTAGGCAAGCCTTCAAAGTAACTTCCCCTTTTGTAGCCCTCCCATTAGTGTTGTCATAGCGATACTCTCTTCGTAATCTTCCACTTCTAGCTTCTCCTTATTAAACCTTGCAATGTAGTCTCTTAGGCTCTCATTCTTTGCCTACTTAGTGTACATCAGGTGAGTGGTCTTATTTTGAGGTCTTACCCCAAAACAAAAGTTGTGAATGAACCTCTCTGCGAGATGCTTGAAGTTATCAATGGAGCCCTTCGAGAGCGAAGTAAACCACACATGAGCTACTCCTGTCAAAGTGCTAGAGAAGGCACGACACCTCATCTCATATGAGACAAAGTAGATATCGATAGCAGACTAATACATTTCCACATGATGGACTGGGTTTGTACTCCCATCATACTTTGGGGTTACCATTGGCGATATAAACTTTTTAGGTGTTAGGAAACCAACTATCTTAGCTGTGAAAGGTGAGCCTTCAGAGTAGCCCCTTTGCAAAGGGTTTCGACTTCTGAGAATGTCTCATATTTTATCTTTCAGCTTCTGGATTGAGATGTTCCTGGGTCTATCTTCTACTGCTATAATGTCGGCCTGGCCGAGGTTATCATCGACTACTTCCACAGGCCTAACTGAGGGTTCCCTCACCGCTAGCCTACGTTGGCTATTGACCTCCATCTGACCATCGCCTCGACCATGGTTTGGCCGACCTTCCCTTGCAGTATGTGCTACACTTCTTGATCCAGACAATCTGTCTCTTAGGTCACACCCTGGGTCGAGCCTTTCAAAGGCTGACCTTCGACTAAATTTATCAAAGGCTGAGCCTCTTGGCCGACCTTCTTGGCTTACTCGCACTGGCTGCACGATTTATCTTAAGATATTATAAGGCTCCCAATAATCTATCGGAGCGTCTTCCTCAGCCTCTAAATCATCATATCGGTCCTCCGAGCAGGGTTGACCTTGCCTCCCCATGCGTAAATGCCTGGGGTCAACAAAGTCTCTTCGCCGTTAGCGAGGTGGGACCTCCTTTAGTGGTGCCTGTGGTGGTCCCCTGGCATCTTCTCATTGAGGTAAGGCGACCGGAGTGATAAATTTTAGTACTCCTTCGGCTGGTCTTATGAGGACGTTTTGGCTGAAGGCAGCCAGTTGCTCTTGCATAGTCTGCTGGCTAGCTGCCAGTGACTTCAGTGCCGCCGCCACCTCTGCTATCTCTGACTGAGGAGGGGCGTTGCTGGTGCTAGGTCCACTAATAGGAGGTGGGTATTCTGATGCCATAGTCTAACCTTGATTGTGGATGAGTTGTAAACTATAGAGAGCTTAAAAACTCGATAGGAGCTCTTTAAATGGTGGTTCAAACCCAGTAACGGTAGGGTTGGACCACCACTAGAGAATCCGGTGAAGAGTAAGCTAGGATAGGAAGCATATGATTATGCCCAAAGTGCACCCTCGTACTTAGAGACACTAACCTCGGCCAGTTACACAGCCGAGTTGATAAGAAGCTTATGACAACCACCAGCAAGGTCGTCTCTCATAAGGTTGGCCCCTCATAACCTCGGCTCTTCACCAGCCGAGGTTAGCAAAGTTACGGGCTCTAATCAATTGATAACGTCATCATCAGCCTCAACCGACGTTATAGCACCTCATACCTAAACTCGGCCAGCCCTCATGGCCGAGGTCATCATGATTAGAGAAGACAAAACTAGACTTGACTCCACCAATCTCGTACTCATCAAGGCCGAGGTTGCACCAGTCAAGGACGTAGGGCCGAGCATTTACAAGCATATATAAGGTTTGGAACACGTGGACATATCAGTTATAACTGAATCAGTCCCCTCACGTGAGGGAATATTGAGGTCATCATTATCTACCTAAGATCAGCCAGGTGTCACTCTCATACTGGTTTGATCCTCATGCACATTGCATGCTTGGGGGGGATATTACACCCCCAAGCATTATATATAGAGTTCATCCTCTACCTAGTAAAAGGATCCATAATTACAAACCCTAGAAAAACTCTGTTACATTTACAGTAGAGAGAGAAAGCAGAGTGATTGTATTGCCAAGGCCATTAGAGCCCTCTTCTGATAGTGATACTTGCACTCACTTGCACAGTGGACGTAGGCAATTGCCAAACCACTCGTATTGGTGTGTTTCTCCTCTTCTCCTTATCTCCTTCTACATATCTGTGTTGTTATTTGCTGCCATTGTTATGCCTGTTTGAGCTCTACTACCTCTTTATTTGGTAGTGCTATTTACAACATCATCATTTTGGTGTCGTCTGTGGGAACGGGAAGATTCGTGTCTTCCTCTTTTATAGCTTAACCTCACCGAAGACTTTAGTGGTGAACCATGACTCACCCTTCGTGTGAAGTTGTGTCACCATTGAAAGAGGTCCTTTAAGGTATCAAGCTCTCTAATATTTTCATTGCAAGCTCTTCAGTCTAAACATATAGCATCGTAATTACCACCACCTCTTCCACTGTCTGGTGTTGGAGGACCCAGTTCTATCCAGGCACCACCCCAGTCCTAGATGGCTGAGGTGGCAACAGCCTTGAAGTCCTTATCTACTACTCAGCAAGTGATGTAAGAAAAATTTTCCCAGCTCATCCAAAACATAATGAGGCCACCTGAGGTCTCACCGGAGATGATTACTCTGGCGGCTGCTCAGCCCCAACACGAGTCTAGGGGACCACCGCAGGCACCATGAAAGGACCAACCTACTCCTCAGCGGAGGAGGGATGTTACTGACCCTAGGCATTTATGCTTGGGGAGGTAAGGAAACCCTTGCCTTGAGGATATGTACAGCGATATTGAGGCAGAAGATGCTCCTGCAAACTGTTGGGAGCCGTATGAGATCTCAAACAACACTATACGCCATATACTGCAGAGCTGAAGTCAGTGTGAGAGACGAGGTGGTGATGCACAACAAAGAGGGTCAGCTTTTGATCGCTTAAGTATATGGTCGGCCTTTTAGAGGCTCAACCCAGTTAATGATCTAAGGCAGAGGCTATCCAGGTCAAGGAGCATAGTCGACTCACAAATGGGAGGTGACGAACATCGGCCTCGTCATGGACGACCCCCATATGGCCGGGATTATGGTCAGGGGGAAGTCAACAGCCGACGTTGCCCTGCTGCAGGAGAACCCTCGGTCCACCCCTTAGAGGCGGCTGGGGACAACCTCGGCCAGGCCGATATTGGAAGACCCTGGAATGATTCCATTCAAAGGCTTGAAGAGAAGATAGGGAACCTCATAAAAAGCCGGGAACCATTACAAAGGGGGTTCTCAGAGGGCTCCCCATTTATGGTAAGTATTGTCAACTTCCCAACCCTTGCTAAATATAAACCACTGATGGTGTCTCCAAAGTACGATGGTAGTACTAACCCAGTGCATCACATTGAGATATATCAGTCTGCACCAGACATTTATTCAATCCCTGATGAGATGAGGTGCCGAGCTTTCTCAAGAACTTTAACGGGAGCTGCACATATTTGGTTCACTTCTCTTCCCAAAAACTCTGTTGAGAATTTTAAAGGTTTGGCTGAACGTTTTATACACAACTTTTGTTTGGGGGTAAGACCTCAGAAAAAGACAATATATCTGCTCTATGTAAAGCAAGGCAAGAATGAAATCCTCAGAGACTACATCGCAAGGTTCAACAAGGAAAAGTTGGAGGTTGAAGATTACGAAGAGAGCATAGCCATAACAACTCTCATCGGGGGGCTTTAGAAGGGAAAGCTACTTTGGAAGCTTGCTGAAGACCCTCCTAAGTCTATGGTCGAGCTGTTAGCGACAGCGAAAAAGGTCATGAACATAGAAGAGGCAATGGCTGCAAAGTATGAGGATGCGAATGGAAGTAGCAGTGGGAAATTTCAAAAGCATAAGGATGTAAAGAAGAGGGTTGCAGACGATAAGTTTACACACTATACTCCTCTAACTATGAGCTGCGAACACATCCTTAATGAAATAAAGAATGATATATCCCTAAGATGTTCGGAGAAGCTGAAGGCCCCTCTGAATAAGAGAAACAAGAACCTATGGTGCGAGTTTCATCAGGACCATGGCCATCTGACTGACAAGTGATTCGCACTGAAGGACGGGATTGAAAAGATATTGAAGTCTGGAAAGCTCAGAAAAAATGTGGATGGTAGAGCTTCTAAGGGAGGAAGAGACGACTCAAAAAAGAAAAGAAATGACAGATGCCGGGAGGATGCCCCAGCCAGAAGAACTGAGGACTCAGATGATGACGACGATGACCCTGACCTCCCACCAAAAGACGATAATGACCTAGTGAAGAGGGTCGGTATGATTTCTTTTGGTGTGAGCACCATCTGTAGAGGACTAGCAGTAGGTAGTTCAGAGGTAGCTCAACACAAGGCCCATGTGGCAGATGTCAAAGCAGTGGCAAAGACTGAGGTTGTGAACTTGGCCTCTGCAGAGGTTAAACACGAAAAAAGAAAGAAGGTAAATATGGATGCCCTCGTGGTTGGCTTCTCACATCTTGATTTCAAAGGTATCTTAGCTCCTCATGATGACCCCTTGGTAATCACCACAGGGGTACATGGGTGTGAAGTTCAGAGGATCCTCATTGATGAAAGAAGTTCAACAGACGTCATGTTTTGGCCATGTTTTAAGAGCCTGGGCCTCAGCAGAGCTAGGCTTGTCCCTTATCATCATCTCTTGATTGGCTTCAGCGATGAAAAGCTTCACCCATTGGGCATGTATGAGATGGATGTTCGAATGGGAGATGAATGGCCTAAGTGGTTGACCAGAAAAATCAATTTCTTTGTAATGGATGAAAATGTCTTCTCAGCTTACAACCTCATCATATGATGAGTAGCCCTCAAGGAATTTGAGGTCGTGCCTTCAACGGTGCACCAAATGCTAAAATTCTCGACTCCCTATAGAGTAGGGGAAGTGCAAGGTGACCAAGAATTAGCACGTGAATGCTACTTCAACTCTCCGTAAGAGAGAGAGGCTCATAAGAAGGCAACAACCACGTACAACATCGACACACATGATCCTAGAGATGAAACAAAGCTTAAGAAGGGAGAGGTCGCGAAAGAGGTAGAATCTATCGTCCTCGATAAGGACGAGCCAGAAAAAACCATCCAAATTGGCAAAGCCCTAAGACTTGAGATCAAGGAGGAACTGGTAAGGCTGCTGAAGAAGAGACATAGCATCTTTGTGTGGAGCCATGCAGGCATGCTAGGTATTGATCTCGAGATTATGTGTCATAAACTCAATGTTGTAGAAGATGCCAAGCCCATAAAATATAGAAGAAGAATGTACTCAAGGGAGAAGTATGATGTCATCAGAGAAGAGGTTAGAAAGCTTGAAGTGGCCAAGTTCATCAGAGAGGTCATATACCCAGAGTGGTTATCTAACGCTGTCATTGTGCCAAAAGCTAATGGGAAATGGAGGATGTGTGTAGATTTCACCGATTTGAACAAGTCTTGGCCAAAAGACAGCTTCCCCCTACCTCGTATTGATCAGATGGTGGATGCCACAACATGACATGAGCTTATGAGCTTCATGGATGCATATTCCGGGTATAATCAGATCTTCATGAACTCGAAAGACTCAGAGAAGACAACATTCATCACAGATAAGGGGACATATTGCTACAAGGTCATGCCCTTTGGGCTAAAGAATGTAGGGGCTACTTACTAACGTATTATAAATAAGATGTTCGAAGATCAAATAGGCCAGTCTATGGAAGTGTATATGGACGACATGCTGACGAAAATGTTGAAGGTCGATAATCACGTGGCTGACCTTGAAAGAACTTTCGACACCATAGATAGATACAGAATGAAGCTCAACCCGACCAAATGTGTCTTCAGGGTAGGAGTTGTAGAGGTCTTATGATTCATTTACAACCAAAGGGGAATAGAGGCTAACCCCAAAAAGATCAAAGCTTTGCTAGAGATGAAGACCCCCAGAACTATCAAAGACGTTCAGAGGCTAAACGAAAGAGTTACTGCACTTAACAGGTTCGTCTTGAGAGCTACAAATAAGTGTTTTCCTTTTTTTAAAGTTCTTAGAAAAGCCTTCGAATGGGATGAGAAATGCGACAAAGCTTTTAAGGAGCTCAAGTCCTACCTCGGATCCCCCTTACTCCTATCTTGACCAATCCTGGGAGAGAAGTTATATATATATTTAGCTGTTTCAGAGTCAGCCATCAACGCCGCAATCGTAAGAGAAGAGGATGGAGTGAAAAGACCAGTGTACTTCAATAGTAAAGCTCTTCAAGGATCTTAACAAAAGTACCCTCAGATAAAAAAGTTAGCCTATGCCTTGATACATGCATCTAGGAAAATGAAGCAATTCTTCCAAGCCCACTCCATAGTCATCCTCATTGATTCCCCACTCAGACAGGTCCTCCATAAGCCTGAGAAGTCAGGCAGACTGATGACCTGGGCCATTGAGTTAGGAGAATATAACATTGTCTATTAACCCAGGGTTTCCATCAAGGGGAAGTCACTCGTAGACTTTGTAGTCGAGTTTACATGGGAAGAGGCCGAGGTTGATATTAGTCAAAAGGCTGCAGAAGAATCGAACGAAAATGTCTTCTAAGATCCGAACGAGGTTGACTCGAGCAAAGCCAGAAAAGGAATTATTGAGAATGAGAAAGACAGGTACCTCTTCAAGGAAGGGACCATATCAGAGGGAAACTTCTCTTAAGATACAACTATTTGGAACCTCTTCGTTGATGGGTCGTCTTATGAAAGCGAAAGTGGAACAGGGCTGATAGTATCAGCACCAGATGGTACCAACATTGAGTATGCATTGAGGTTCAACTTCAAATCTCCCAACAATGAGTCAGAGTATGAGGCAGTGATAGCAGGTCTCTCTTTGGCAAAGGCCCTTAGTGTCAGCTGACTCCTAGTCCACAGTGACTCAAGGTTGGTTGTCAACCAAATCTTGGGGTGTATGAGGACAAAGATAAAATGATGGCCAACTACCTAAAGAGGGTGAGAAGGATGCTAGAAAGCCTCAAAGAAGTAAAGATGAAGAGGATACATCGATTAGACAACAGCCAAGCTGATGCACTCGCAAGGTTAGCCTCAGTAACAAGGACTATAAAAAGAGCAGTACCAGTTGAGATTATGCCCAAGCCGACCATAGAAGAAGAAGAGGTTGCTAGAACTTGCTTGAATATGAATATGAGAGCATCAAGGATGGACCCTCTTATTAAATACATCAGAGAGGGGGACTGGCAGAGTCGAAGTCAGAAAAGAGAAAACTGAGGTTCAGAGATGCTAAATTCTTAATTGTAGGAGATATCCTGTATAAGAAGGGGTTTCTGCTCCTCTCCTCGGATGTGTTCATCCTTCAGAGGCTCCACCTATCTTGAACGATGTGTATGAGGGCTCTTTTTCAAGTCACATAGGAGGGAGGTCATTTGCTAAGAGGTTAATCACTCAGGGGTACTGCTGTCCGACCTTGGCCAAAGATACAACTGCGTATGTGAAGACGTGTAACAAGTGTCAGAGATTCTCTACCATACCTCACCAACTTATTACTTCTATCATCTCCCCTTGGCCATTTGCAATATGGGGCATTGACCTGGTAGGACCCCTGCCATGAGCTGTAAATAATTATCCATTTTTTAACGTGGCAATCGATTATTTCTCCAAATGGGTAGAGGCTGAGCCAATGAGCATAATCACTGAACAGAAGACGTTCCAGTTCATCTGGAAGAATATCATATGCATGTATGGGATTCCAAACACCCTCATCTCAGACAATGGAACCAAATTTAAGAATATATCCCTAGAAAAATACTGCGAAAGAGTAGGGATCAAACGGTTCTTCTCTTATCCTGGCCGACCCCAGACAAATGGGCAGACTGAGGTCACAAATCGAACAATCCTTGATGGGATAAGAAAGAGGTTGAAAGAGGCCAAAGGGAGATGGATAGAGGAGGTATATGCCGTGTTATGGGCCTACAGGACGACAACAAGGATGCCAACAGGAGAAACTCCATTCATGCTAGCCCATAGCTCAGAAGTTGTCATCCCAACAGAGATAGGACTTCCCATTCGTAGGGTTCAGACCTATGACCCTCAAAGGAATATGGAAGAGAGAAGACTTGATCTTAATTTGATTGAAGAAAGAAGAGAGGATGCATAGATAAGACAGGCAGCCTACTAGTAAAGAACTGTGAGATTTTACAATCAAATGGTGAAGTCAAGGCCCATATCTATGGGGGGACCTAGTCCTAAAGAAGACGTGGAAAAAAGAAAATAAGCTCCACCCTAATTGGCATGGTCCTTATAATGTAGTTGATGAGGTTATGCCTGGTACCTACTGGCTAGAAAACCTTGAAGGAGAACCTTTCTCCAACCCTTGGAATGTCGATCACTTAAAGAAGTATTACATATGATATTGAAGTTCTTATCTTTTTGTAATACATGTACTAGTTTATACAAAGGATGTTAATGAAAAGATAGCAATGTCGCGCTGATACTTGTTTTATTGTGTTGTTAAACATCATTAGTTTGGTGAAAAAATATGAGGGTAAACATCATAATTTGGTGACCTCAGACCTTAAACATCATTAAGTTGGTGAAAATATGAGGTGGAACATCATAATTTGGTGATCTCAGACCTTAAACATCACTAGTTTGGTGAAAAAATATGAGGGTAAACATAATAATTAGGTGACCTCAGACCTTAAACATCATTAAGTTGGTGAAAATATGAGGTAGAACATCATAATTTGGTGACCTCGGACCTTAAATATCATTAAGTTGGTGAAAATATGAGGTGCAACATCATAATTTGGTGACCTCAGACCTTAAACATCATTAAGTTAATGAAAACATGGGGGTAAGCATCATAATATGGTGACCTCAGTCCTTAAACATCATTAGTTTGGTGAAAAAATATGAGGGTAAACATCATAATTTGGTGACCTCAGAACTTAAACATCATTGTCTGATGAAAAACTTATGAGGTGAAACATCATAGATTGGTGACCTCAGACCTTAAACATCATTGTTTGGTGAAAAATTAATGAGGGTAAACATCATAATACGGTGACCTTAGTCCTTAAACATCATTAGTTTGGTGAAAAAATATGAGGGTAAACATCATAATTTGGTGACCTCAGAACTTAAACATCATTGTTTGGTGAAAAACTTATGAGGTGAAACATCATAGATTGGTGACCTCAGGCCTTTAACATCATTAGTTTGGCAAAAAACTTATGAGGTGAAACATCATAATATGATGATCTCAGACCTTTAATATCATTAATTTGGTGAGAGTTTAAGAGGAAAGACATTCAAGCATAACATCGTATAAAACAACAGAATCTGAAGAAGATTGGACTAATGATTTATCATTAAAAAGATGAGTTACAAGTCATAGGCATCAAAAGGCCATCAGAAGTTCATAAAGATAAGAGATACAAACAAAGGAAATCAAAATTATAACTTTGAAAAGATTCACAAAAAGGGCCTATATCTCTATAGCTACAGTGGTTTCGTCATGATCGACGTTTGTCACCTCTGCTCTATCATCATAATGGGTAGCATCTTCAGTATTAGTGACCTCTAGAGGATAAGTCTTGGCTGGAGCAATGTCAGCCTCCTCAATTTCCTACAAGGACTGAGCAAAAAGAGTATCTTTAAAGCCGATACCCACAAAGTATGAAGCGGTCAAGCTCCTAGACTCTTTTTCCCTAGTGGATGACCATTTACCAGTTTCTTTGATACCCCTCTCTAGGTATTCAAAGCCAAAGCTGATAAACTCATCTGAGACCTTGTAGTCTTCAATGGTCTTTTCAGCAGCGTCTTCAACTGCAGCCCTGACCGCAGCATCTACCTTGGACTGAAGGGCATCATCCATGGCCTTCAGGGCTAAGTCATGGTCCTTCTTGAGTTTATACATGTCATCGTCCCTCTGCTTGACAACCCCCTGCAGCCTTTCAACCTCTGCATTCAAAGAGGCTTAAACCTTCTCAGCTTATTGTCCCTTCTCTATAAGGGGCAACCTCTTCAAAGTCCAATCAACGAGGTGATGGTAGGACAAGACACCCTACAGAAGAAGATCAGATGTAAAAAATATGAGCTATAATTTCTAAAAAGCTGAGGTTACACTTGTGAAGAGTAAGTGATCAAGTGAGCAAAAACTGGTACTTGAATTGACTTATGGAGAGCGAACTCGGCCAATAACGGGACATCCAAAGAGCATAAGAAATGCTTATCCTCTTTAGTTATTATTCTGACGATAGCATTGATAGCCTTCAGACTGTGGCCAATGAGGCTATCACTAATTTTTAGCTGAGCTAGACGAGCAGCTAAGGCATCGTCTGTAGAGATGGGGATAGCCCGATCCCGATCCTGAGCTTTACTTTGCCTCGTATGCTATCGGTCGGCAGTGGACTTCCTCTTTTTTATAACATCGACCTTTGAGGTGCCGACATTCTTCTTGATGACAGGTGGGGGTACATTTTTTCCACCCTTTTTCTCCATCAACTTCACAAGCCCTGGCGCAGATATTTCTCAAAGGTCGCCTGATACGCCTGCTAGACGCTCTGCAAAAGATAAGTCCCTAAGTTAGTCAGTCAGAGATATAGAACATAAGAGGTATAGTTTATTTAAGAGAGACTTACGAAGATCTTCCAAGGGACCACCCCCTAAACCTATCTGAGATAGGTAGTAGGGGTCATTAGATGCTCGTATTTAACAAGCCGACCTTTTTCGCCCTGACTGCGAAGGTCTTCAACATTTTTATAATTGTCCTGGCTAAGTCCAGGGTCGGCTTTGGCAGCAAGGGAGACCTTCCCCCACCTCATAGGGGTCCTTGGAATCGACGTTCCAGAGGCCTCATTAGAACCAAACTCCCATGCCTTAAAAATAAAGAAATATTGAGGTTTCCAGTTATGGTTCGAAGTTTGGGTAACCAACAACATTTTCTTCTCTGATTTCCTAGCTAAGAAGTGGTAATAGATAGGATGGTTTTTGGCAGAGGAGAGCACATAACAACCAGTGAAAATCCTAAATGGAAGGTCTGAGTGGTAGATAGCCCTCCAAAGGACAATGGCACCAATCATAACCCTCCAAGCATTGGGGGATAGTTAGGAAGGGGCAAGATTTATATGGGAGAGTATAGCTCTGATGGAAGGGTGGATAGGAAGACAAGAGCCTAATTTGAACATCTATTCATAAACGCAGATCTCTCCCTCTCGTCCATCAAAGGCCCTCTCATCCCTCAGAGGTTTCCTAAGGATGATGGATGAATTTATGGAATAGAGGTACCTAAAAGCAAGAAGGTCATAATCGCTGATGGTACTCTCATGCTCGGTTGACTCAGATGTATCAACATCACTCTACTCATCGTCATCACCGTCCCCCATCAACATCGGCCCGGGCAGGTGCTGGAGCACCACCTGGAAACCTCTGAGCGAATTCGGCCCCAGTGGCAGCTGACAGGGGAATGGCCTCAATGGGAGGTGGAAATGCCACACTTAGCCCTAAGAGTTCAACATTAGAGGACCTGTGGGAGGTGCTAGCACCTTTGTGAGACGAGGCACAACTCAAAACCTCGGCTTCCTCAGGAACCTCGCCTTGCCTAGGAGAATCATCCATAGCCTCTTGAAAAGAGTCTACAGACATGGGGTCTGAGGAGGACGACTCAGACTCAAATATTGGTGCTGGACCCTCAGGAACCCCTACAGGCTCAGTAGACTTGGCTGGCTCAGGGTATATGAACTTCAAAGGTTGAGGAAATATGGGTCTGACAGGAAAGGCCTCAGACCTACGAACTTCCTCTTGGGTTAGCTCTATTTGCCTAATTTTCTCTAAGGTCTTCTCACGAAGAGATGGGAACTCCTCTATGAGTTGGTATAAGGGTATGAGCATAAGTGAGACGATGATGCACTTAAAAGGAAGGAAGAACTTAAACCACAAATAAGTAAACGACTTGAAAGAATTCAATCATAAGATCAAAAAGGGAAAGTTGGAAAGTTTCAAATGAAAAACTTCAAGAACCTTCAAGAACATGGTCGTCGAAGAAGGTGACCAAAGGTTCACCGAAAACCTAAAGTATGGCTATTTTTGGCTGAAACAACCTCGGAGCTACCTACAACTGTCCCTAAACCACTCAACCACTGTTATTCTAGCCCTATAACCACCAATACTGGTGAAAACCCTCGCCGAAAAATGCAAAAGTTCACCAAAAACTCAGAAATGACGATGCTGTAACTAAAAAGGAAAAGAGGAGTGGAAAATAATACCTGGCTAATCGCGAAAGAGAGAAGAGAAGGTTTGGAAGCAAAGAAAGCTCTGAATCACAACAACAATGGAAGGCTTATAGAGAGAGGAAGCTGCAGAACCTAGGTGGGAGAAAATATTAGAAGAAAGAGAAGAAGGAAAGAGAAAAGGGTTTTAAACCTATCCAATGATGAGGCATGAGTCCCAATGCCCCATCATTATCCTAGGGAACCCAAAGGACAAGTCAGAATCATCATACCCTAGGAAGCACGCTACTCACTTCAGTAAGTGACATGTGTTATGAAAATATTAGCACCCAAAGAGACTCGGCCTCGACCAAACACGCGTACCCCTCAATCATCTATTCGCATAGAAGGCTAAGGGCTAGGGGGTGATTGATATGCCCAAAGTGCACCCTCGTACTCAGAGACACTAACCTCGGCCAGTTACACAGATGAGTTGACAAGAAGCTTATGATAACCACCAGCAAGGTCGTCTCTCATAAGGTCAGCCCCTCATAACCTCGGCTCTTCACCAGCCGAGGTCAGCAAAGTTACGGGCTCTAATCAATTGCTAATGTCATCATCGACCTCAGCCGATGTTACAACACCTCATACCTAACCTTGGCTAGCCCTCGTGGTCGACGTTATCATGATTAGAGAAGAAACCCACCAACCTCGTACTCATTAAGGCCGAGGTTACACCAGTCAAGGACGCAAGGCCAAGCATTTGCAAGTGCATATAGGGTTTGGAACACGTGAACGAATCAGTTATAACCGAATCATTCCCCTCACGTGAGGGAATATTGAGGTCATTATTATTTACCTAAGATCATCCAGGTGGCACTCCCATACTGGTTCGATCCTCATGCACATGCTCATTGCATGCTTGGGGGGTACATTACTCCCCCCAATCATTATATATATAGGTGATCCTCTACCTTGTAAAAGGATCCATAATTATAAACCCTAGCAAAAATCTGGTACATTTATAGCAGAGAGAGAAAGTAGAGTGAATGTATTGCCAAGTCCATTAGATCCCTCTTCTGATAGTGATACTTACACTCACTTGCACAGTGGACGTAGGCAATTTCCAAACCACTTATATTAGTGTGTTTCTCCTCTTCTCCTTATCTCCTTCTACATATCTGTGTTGTTATTTGCTGCCATTGTTATGCCTATTTGAGCTCTACCACCTCTTTATCTGGTGGTGCTCTTTACAGCAGCATCACATACGATAAAATATATCGACAGATTATATTCTTCCAGATGAACTGATACACTTTCTTATAAGGCATATCAACCAATGGCTCTGCCTTCACCCTTTTGGTGAAGTAATCCACATCAATAACTAAGTATTTAAACCTGCCTTTGGTGGTCGGCACTGGGCCGACCAAGTCAATTCCCCATATAGCGAACGACTAAGGTGAAGTTATTGGTGTTAAAGCATCATTAGGTGTTCTATGAACGGTAGAAAATCTCTGCACTTATCACACTTTATCGTAAAAGATATACAATCTTCCCTAATAGTCGGCCAGTAGTACCCATGAGTGTTGATGCATTGGAACAAGGATCTTCCAGCTGAATGAGCTCCACAGGAACCTTCATGCACTTCTTTCATCAACTCTTCCACCTCCATTAGATGAACACAACACTGTAAGAAGATCGTCAATCCCCTTATGTATAAAACTCATTTGTCTAAGACATATCTCGCTACTTTATATTAGAGATTCTTGGCCTCTTTAGGATCGGGTGGTAGGGTTCCATCTTTAATATAAGCTTTGATGGGATCCATCCATAAAGGCCACAGATTTATAACAATGAAACTAACCATCAAGTCTTCATAAATACTTTGATTAGCCAAGAGCTCGATTGGGATTGTTCTTTAGAGCTCAATTCTTGTTACTAATGCTAGCCGAACAAGTGAATCGGCTCGGGCATTCTCTATTCTTAGGATCTTATTCATTTGGGCGGCTAGAAATTTGGCGATGACATCCCTAAGCTTATCAAGATACAGAGTCATTAATTATCCTTTGACTCTATACAAATTCAACACTTGGTTAACGACCAGTCATGAATCATTATGAATCAGTACTTGCTCGGCGCCTAATGAATGAGCTAAATCCAGCCTAACTATCAAGGCTTAGTATTACGCCTCGTTATTTGATGCTTTGAACTGAAACCTGAGAGCAAACTCAATATCAATATCATTAGGAGTATTAAATATTATACATGTTCCACTACCAGTAGCACATAAAGATCCATCCACATATAAATTCCATAATAGACATCTTTGTTGAAACTTTATGTTGTTGATGATCTATGCTGGAATATTTTCTTACTTTCCTTCGTATATTTCTGGGCCATTTCCTAAATCCTGGATGATTCGGGTTGATCTACAGCCATATCAGCTTGATTTTGAGCTGAACTCTCTTCTTCGAAGTCTTCTCGACAGATAAGTTTTATTGGTCGGGAACGTTCGGGTCAGTAAATTTAGTAATAAAATCTACCAATGCTTGGACTTTTAATAAAGACCTTGGTTCATAGACAATGTCATACTCTCCTAATTCTATCGCCCAATACATCAATCTTCCTGACTTCTTTCGCTTGTAGAGTGCTTGCCGAAGAGGTAGATCAGTATACACAACTATGGTGTTCGCTTGGAAATAAGGTTTCATACGTCTAGAAGCCTTAATAAGTGCTAAAGATAATTTTTCTAGGCATGGATACCTGATTTCAACTCCTCTAAACGCTTTGTTAGTATAACAGACTGGTTTTTGGATTCTATTACCTGTCTGACCAAGGTCGAGCTCACTGCTGACTTAAAAACAACTAAGTATAAGTATAATTTCTCTCCCAAAACTGGTCAGGAGAGTAATGGTGCTGATCCTAGGTACTTCTTTAACACCCGAAACGCTTCTTCACATTCTGCATTCCACTAAAAGTTTTTCTCAACACCTTGAAAAATGGTAAACACCTGTCTATTGCTCGAGAAACAAATTGATTCAAAGCTGTCACTCTTCCAGTGAGCCAATGTACATCTTTCTTGTAGGTCGGCGATCGCATTTCAATTAAAGCTTTTATCTTTGCAAGATTAGCCTCAATTCCCCGTTGATTAACTATAAAGCTGAGGAACATCCATTCTTGCACTCCAAACACACACTTTGTCGGATTCAACTTCATCTGATGCTTTTCTAACTGATCAAAAGTCTGGCTGAGGTCGGCAATATGATATGAAGTTTTTTTACTCTTTGTCAACATATCATCCACATAAACCTCCATGTTCTTGCATATCTGCTCTTTGAAGACTTTGTTCACCAATCTTTGATACGTTGCACCTGCATTTTTTAGACCAAAGGGCATTATATTGTAACAATAAGTTCCTCGGGGGGTGATGAAGGTTGTACTTTCCCTATCTTCGGGTTTCATTTTTATCTGGTTATAACTATAATAGGCATCGATAAATCTTAAAATCTTTTGTTCCGACATAGCATCTACTAGCTGATCAATTCTGGGCAAGGGAAAATGGTCTTTTGGGCACGCCTTGTTTAAATCGGTGAAATCCATGCACATTCTCCATTTATCATTCTTTTTCTTAAACATTACAACTGTTGACACAAAAATTAGTCAGCTGACGTGGACCAATTAAATGAAGACGTGTCACCTTACGTGGCTAATACATACTATCACCAAGCAACTCAAAGGGTGCAGAGCAACGAGCAAGTGTGCAGAGCAACTAGCAGGTCTGCAGAGCAACGAGTAGGTCTGTAGAGCAACGAGCAGGTGTGCAGAGAAACTAGCAGGTCTGCGGAACAATGAGCAGGTGTGCAGAGCAACGAGCAGGTGTGCAGAGCAACGAGCAGCCTTGCGTGCAGAGTAACTTAAGGCGTGCATAGCAACTCCAGATCAAAGGATAACTATGCATTTAATGTGCGTTAAATGCATATAACAACGCATTTAATGAGCCTTAATGTACATTTCTACTATATCAATAGATGCATACTAGATGACAACACATCGCCTTTTCATATGGATAGCCTCATGGCTATAAATACATGGTAAACCCATCATAGAAGGGGGATCTGACAACTATGAGAGACCATACACAAGATACACCCTTTTTCTCCCTCTTTCTACCACATTGTGCTGTTGTAAACCCCTGAGAATAAAATAACAGTGGACGTAGGCTTCTTTCTTATAGCCGAACCACTTTAAAAATCTTTGTCTCTCATGTGCTTGATTGATTTGCTTTTATCTATTTATCTGTGATCATAAAAATGGGATTCGGTCCAGTTTTTTGCATCAACAGATTGGCGCCGTCTGTGGGAAGAGACATAAATCTTTTCCTCCTTATTAGAAAAGATAGAGATCATCATAAAAAGCTAAGTTTTTCAATTTTTGCGTATAACTAATTATATGTCATACATACATCTTTTGATTCAATCATAGTTTTATATTCATAAATTGTTGGATCTACTTTTATTTATGAATCTGCATAAGAGTAAATTTCATAATCATAAATTTTTGAGAGATTTCTATGCAGACATGTTTATATACATATCTACATGAAATATTTTGATTGCCATCTCATATATTGTCTGACAGGAAATAATCCTCAATGAATTCCTCTCTTATTGACAGTTCTTCCTGAATAAATATATATTTGATTATTAGATTTCGACCATCAGATCTAGATTTGAATCTCTCATCAAAATTTTCATTATAAGAATAAGTTCCCATTAATTCAAACTAAAAATAGATGCCGAAATAGACGACCCAGTAGGTATACGTAATGATAAATCTTCCTCTTATATCATATTGGTGGAAGAAAAAACGTCTAAAACAGATGATAACCACAACGTTTCTATTAAGAAATTGTATAATTTTTACCTTTAGATCTGCACAATTCTGTCATTTTTTTACAATATTTGTGGTTTTGAGATGAATTTCAAGAGATCTTCACTCACTCATCGAATTTCCATGATAATTGGTAGGTATGATATAATTATCCATCTGCAATTAAAAAATAGGAATGCCAAGGATAATTTTTTTCTCTCCTGAAAATGAACCGACATGAATACTGCTCATGATAATTAGAAGAAACCACCTCAAATATGAGGTTGCAAATCTGAGATTGAAACTTCTCTACAATCCTGCTTGGTAAAACAAACTCTACATGTGTGTAAAACTTCAAAATGATTCTCTGAAATATTGACCATATCTTTATAATATAGATCTGATAATTTCGATTTGTTATGCTTTTCTAGTTCTTCCTTATATCTGATGAAGATTGATTTATGGGTTTAATGATTGATTTAATATATCTATTCTTCAATTGACGATGAATTTATCACTGGCCATCAAAATAGACTCCGACGACCTGACTGAGGAAAAAAAAACTATATAATTTCAATTCCAACATTCTACTGCAACAAACGGATATATGCAAATTTTATAATGTTTTGCACTGAACATCAACGAGTTAGTGACACCAGAATTCCTTTAACGCACCATTTGTACAAATTCAGGGTTCTGATCTCTTATATGTTGGTCAGTTACAGACTCACAGATGAGGGTTGGACCAACCGTATTCTACACGCTCAAATCGCGGTGAAGTTATTAATCCCATGTACAAAATATGAAAGATGGGAATCAACATATAAAAAAAAAATCTATGCCGAAATATAGATCCGGTATGACAAAAATTTCAGTCAACGGCAAGGTATTATGACTGGTCGGCAGCAAGATCGATCTTCGTGGTCGGCAATCACTGCTATAACAGCAAGGATAACCCATTAATGTTTGGCAGCAAATTCTGAGGAAACTCCACCACCTAATTCGTAGTCGGCAGAAACTCTTTTTGGTCGTAAATTTCACCGGACCATCATCGTTGGTCGACGGTAGAGTTTGAAGATCCATCAGTAACATTGGTGTTGGTCGGCGATTCTTGTATGACGAACAGACCAGGTCGAAAGCTCCTTTGCAACATTTCAGCACCAGATTTACACAGGTCAGACGCTACCCGACCTTATATAACTTGTCGGGGCAGCTATCATTGCTCAGCAAAGTCAATTGTTGGTTGGCGACATCTCATTCTTGGTCGGAGACTCATACTGTAGGTCGGGGGAACAAATTGTTGGTCGGCGAAATCAAATGGATGGTCAGAGGCACATATTACACAGTTGGAGGTGTTTCCCAACTTCCTATTGTTGATCGGCAATTCTCATATACTTGGTCGGCCGTTATCTAAGTAGGTCGGCATCATATAATTTTGATCGGCCTCACGTAAAATAGGTCGGGAGCAAGATAGAAGGACAAATGTTTCCTGACCATCTAATGTTGGTCGGCACAGGTCGGACGTTCTCCTAAATGCTGGTCGCCACCAAGATCCAGTCTAGTGGTCGGCGACCACCACTGCAACAGCAAAGATCAACCATTATTAGTCGGTGAAGTTCTGGTCGACAATATCTAACACAGGTCGACGAATCTATTGATACTCGTTGGCCGGCGACAGTTATTGCTGGTCGACGATAGTTTGCTCACAACAAATGGAAGAATGAAGGAGTGGAAATTGTGTTCCCCCAGATTCCTCATTTTGACTTTGTCCAAATCATCAACATGGTGTTAAAAAGACAAATTCACCCCTACCATTTATTAATTCGTACCTTTCTAACATAATAAAAAATTTATATACTTCAAAACTAATTATTAAATACTTTGGAAAATCAACTTATATAAATTTTTTTACTATAGTTGAAATAATTTTATTAAACGCCTTACTTATGGCATCTATTCGATAAAAATCTGCTCATATGACACACATTTGGGACAAGGCATATTATTTCATATTTCGAAATTGATATTTAGTTGCCCAGATTATTAATTTTGACAAAGTCAAAATCATCACCATAGCTCCCTACTATTTCCTAATTCACACCTCTCTAATAAAATAAATCTTGTAAAGCTAAATAAAATATAACCCAAAGCTTTACCTTAGAATAAATTTTCTGAACCAATTTATATTTGGTCTTTTACTTAAAATTAAAATGCCTAGCATTTTTATCAAAATTTGCTCACGAAATACACGTGTGGCACCAAAATATTATTTCATATTTTGAAATTTTTATTATTTTATGCTGATACACATCACATATTGTTTGGTTGATAATTATTCTCATGACAATAATTATTTGATCTAGTCTCGACAGGTGCTCGGGCAGCTTATTAAAATTTCATAGGGACGAGATTCAATCCCGATGAAAGCTCTAGTAAACCTCTGGAAACTAGTATTGCTCGACATAAGACAATTTTGCCTCGACATATCAGCCAACATATATTATTTCATTTTTTGAAATTAATATTTTTATTTCTCAAGCATATACCTATCATATATTGATTGGATGATTAAATTATTCTCATGACTAATCAATTCAGCCTACACATATGGTAGAGCAAGTTATTAATTTTTACAGGTACAAGATTCAACGCCGACGAATGCTTGGAAAAAATCTTAAACTTTTGGAAACTATTATCATTGCTCAGCATTATGAAATTTCACCTCAGCAAGGAACTATATATTTTTTATTATTGCTCTGATTTATGCTCAAGCACGAATTATTCTATATATCCCTTGGGATTCATATTGTATATTCATCTCAACATGAAACTCGGCGAGATATTCATTATCATATTCAGCTCCGAGGAAGAACTATAACATTTATTATATTTTACCCCCAACGGATAGTTGGTCGGGGTAATTCTTATTTATATTCAGCATGGAGCTCGAAAAATTTCTTCTCTCTATATATATTCAGCTTCAAGGAGGTCTCCAGCATTTATATTATCTTAATCCCAACAATCTGTCGAGGAGGTCTCCAGCATTTATTATATCTTATTCCTAACTGATGATGCCGGAATCAGCACCACTAGGTAAGGTGTTTCCAAGCTCAATATAAGAATAACAATGGCAGCACAGTTATGTAAAGAGATAAGAGAAAGAGGTGAGGAGAGGAGGAGAATACATCGGTATATAAGTGGTTCAGCCAATCTGGCCTACGTACACTGTGAGTGTGTGTGAGTAATATCACTGAAAGAAGGCACTAATGGCCATGGATACAATCTCTCAAGCTTTCTCTCTCTACTGTAGATTTAGACAGAGTTTTTGCTAGGGTTGAATAACTGGGATCCTTTTGCAAGGTAGGGGATGATCCCTATATATAGTGCCTAGGGGGTGTAATGTACCCCCCATGCATGTAATGAGCATGTGGGTGGTAGCCTCACCAATGTGGGAGTGCCATCTGTCACTGTCATATGTAAGTAACGATGATGAAATATTCTCCCCACATGTGGAGAATAATCTTGTTACAACTGATTTGTGCCCAGGTGTCCTTATCCAAATGTCAACAGATGCTCGCCCGCCATATTGGTGGATGACCTAGGCTTGAAAGAGGCCGAGCTGTAAAGGCTTGATGTTCGTTCAATCCGAGATGTGTCATAGGGAGTCTCGGCCTGATCTCAGCCGAGACATTATGTTGGGGTCGGCCCCAGCCGAGGTTGGACTAATGCCATGCTGACGATTACTAAGGCTTCTTGTGACCTCGGCCCAAGCCGAGGTTGGACTGGTTCCATATTGAAGGTTACCAAGGCTCCCTGTCACCTCGGCCTACCCTCGACCGAGGTTGCCGTACCCAGGTATATGAGAATACTGTTGATGCCTGCGATGCGAGTAGTGTCCATTGGAAATGTAGGTGGTAGTGTCGGCCTGGGCTGACCCTGGTCTGGCCGAGGGATGATATCGTTGGCCCATGGCCTATCTTGGGTCGATCAATACCTCGGCCATCATCTCGACCGAGGTTGGTGTCACTGGGCCGAGGTTACACTTGGGCATATCAATCACCCCCCAGCCCTTAGTCATATGCGAGAGCAAGTGGCTAGGGTATTAATACACCTCCGAGGCCTGTTCGTCCCAAGTCAATACCTGCATGACACTTGTCCACGCTAGAGCGTACTCACTTGGCTGGTGTGTGCTGTCAGCCGTCCTTTGGGGTTCCCAAGGCAATGATGGGCCTTGGGAAGCGTGCCCATGTATTTAAGGGTTTAAACCCTTCTTTTTCCTCCTTCTTCTCCATTTCATTCCTGCGCACAAACTGTTCTTGCATTTCTCTCTCTCTCCAAAGCTTCTTTAATCAGCGCTCTTCTGCAGAGTTTTCTTGCGAGTTTTCTTCGCTTTCCCTCATCATTCCATTTCCAGGTACTTTTTCCTTTCCATTCCCTTTGTTTCTGGTATTTGGTTTGCATTTTTCGGCGTGTTTTTGAGTTTCCCGGTGAGTTTTTAAGTTTTTCGGCGAGCACCATCGTCTCAGGCGAACTGTGTTTGTTTTAGACTTCCAAGTTTGATCTTTAAACTCCTTTCTTTTACAAGTCAATCCTGTTTGTAGTTTTAGGAGTTATTCCTAAGTTTAGGGTCATCCTCTAATGCTCAGACCTTTATACCAACTTCTTGAGGATTTCCCTTCTCTTAGAGAGAAGACCCTAGAAAAGATTAGGCAGATAGAAAGAGCTCAGGAGGAAGCTCGTAGGTCATAAGAGTTTTCTATTAGGCCTATCTTTCCCCCACCTCTCAAGGTGGTATATCCTGATCCCCCTGAGAACTTCTATCAGACAGAGGTCTCTGCCAACCCATTACCGATGTCTGAGTCTGAGTCTTCTACCTTGGACCTCATGTCTGTGGACTCTTTCCAAGAAGCCATGGATTTTACACCTCGGCCTGGTCAGGCCCCTGACCAGGCCGAGGTCTCCAGCCGAGCTTCATCCCAAAATGGCTCAAGCACCTCAGATTCTTCTTCAGAGGTTGAACTTTTTGAGCCGAGTGTGGCTGTGACACCCATTCTTGATGCCATCCCTCTGTCGTCCGTCACAGGGGCAGAGTTCGCTCAGAGATTCCCTGGTCACCCATCTACATCTGCTCCAGCCGACGTTGAGCTTGATGATGATGAAGATGCTGAAAGTGATGTTGACATCTCTGAGGCAGCCGAGTTCGAGAGCACAGTCACCGAGGTGGATCTTCTGTGCTTTAGATATTTATACTCCATTAGCCCTTCCATC
Source organism: Sambucus nigra (assembly GCA_949130495.1). Classification (NCBI taxonomy): domain Eukaryota; kingdom Viridiplantae; phylum Streptophyta; class Magnoliopsida; order Dipsacales; family Adoxaceae; genus Sambucus; species Sambucus nigra. The sequence goes on along the minus strand of OX422213.1, from coordinate 23,239,934 downwards.
AAGTTAAGGAGACCTCTGAGGGAAGAGAGGGCATATCACGACCGAGATGGAGAAATCTGCTTGTACGAGCAGATGTTTAAGTTAGGGTTTCGCCTACCCATTCATCCCATCATCAAATCCATTCTCTCTTACATCAACTTGGCCCCCTCGCAGCTATCTCCCAATGCCTGGAGAGTCATTATAGGGGCCATTATTCTATGAAGGGCAGTCCACCACTCTGACCTCCCAGTTCAGGTCTTTGTTGGTTGTTATGTCCTAACCTCGGCCAAAAACCATCCGAGCTACTATCATTTTGTGGCTCGGAGGCCTGAGAAGAAGATTCTCCAGGTGACTCAGACCTCAAACCATAACTGGAAGCCCCGTTATTTTTTCGCTTCAGGACCATGGGAATTTGGCCCATGTGTACCCTCTTCCACACTTGAGCCGAGGATACCCCTCAAATGGGGCAAGGTCACCATGTCTGCCAGGGCCGATCCTGGTCTAAGTCTTCAGAATATACAGAAGGTGAAGGCCCTGCAAGACCAAGGGGCACATGGTCTGTTTGTCAAGTTCGAACACTTGCTGACCCCCCAGTATCTCTCGGGGACGAGCCTGGGTGGAAGTCCCCTTGTTGACTTTGGTAAGAATTTTTATTTCAAGTCTAACCTCTCATTCATATCTGATTCCTGACCTGTATCTTTTAACTTTTGCAGAGCGACCACAAGACATCCCGGACGAACTGTGGGAGATGGCTGCTCCGAGCTTGGCGAGGCTTGCAAAAAAGGCTGGTCTGAACGCTCCTCCCCCAGCTCCCTCAACATCCAAATTTCAGGCTTCCAAGAAGAGGGCCCCAGAAGCCCATGCCTCTGAGGATCAGAGGCAGACCTTGAGGCAAAAGAAGGCCTCTGATGCTGCAATTCCGATCTCTTCGACTGACATCCTGACGGCTCGTCTGGAGCAGCTGAAGTTAACGGATAGTGTGGTCGGACACAACAGGCAGGCCATGGACGCACTCGCCTCTGTAATGACTGAGGCCGACAAGCGTTTTTACAGAGTTATGGACACCTCCCTGCTGGTTGAGTTCGGCCTTCACAGGGTCGTCCAGGTATGATTTATTCCTTTGTCAAATTTTTATAAGTGCAACATCTGACTTTTCTCCTGCTTAACTTCTTCATTAAATGTGCAGGGAGTGACTGCCATGTATCAGCTATCGAACTGGGCCATGAGGAAGTTGCCCCTTATCCAGAAGTGCCAAGAGGCCGAGAAGGTTGAGAGTGCCCTCAATGCTGAAGTCGACCGTCTGAAATCAGAGCTACAGAACTCTGAGAGTAAGGCTAAAGGGTTGGAAAAAGACATCTCTGTGCTTGTCAAGGACCATGCCAAAGCCCTGAAGGCAAAAGATGACGCTCTGCAGCAGAAGGTCAGCGCGGCTGTGAAGGCTGCCCTCGAAGATGCCTCGGATAAAATTATTTCTGACTACAAAGGCTCAGAGGAGTTCATGGGTTTTGGCTTTGAATACCTCGAAAGAGGTATCAAATTTGAGCAAAAAAATGGGCTGAGGTCAGAGAGATGGCTGTCGGCACTCTAAAGGCCTCTGACTTTGTGGGTCTCGTCTTTGCTGACCCTCAATTTGCTCAGGCGCTTCAAGAGGTGGAGGACGAGGCTGCTGCTCCAGCCGAGACTGCAACTCTGGGAGGGACCGAGCTCGGAGGGACAGACCATGCTGATGACGTGGCCGAGGTTACTATTGCTGAGCAAGCCAATCAGGCCGAGACTGTCAATGTTCCCCCCCTAAACCAGGATTGATTTGTAAATTGTAACAAACAATTTATAATTTGTAATTATTAACTTGTAATACCATGGTATTTTGTAAGGAATATTTGTAACAATGTCTCTGAATGCTACATGATCTCTTCCCTTTACTGAACGCCACATGATCTCTTTTATTATTTTGTTGTAGTGGTCTTGTTTATACTTAGTCAATAATTCTGGCCTTAGGTCTCTTCACCACTGAATTGTAATTAAGCTCCGAGGTCGTCACCTAAGACGTTAGCCCCATAATAAATTTCACCAAATTAATGATGTTAAGAGTCTGAGGTCATCTAACTAAGGTGTCTGAGCTCAGACCTCGTCACCACAGAGTGATGTTATAAGGGTCTGAGGTCATCACCTAAGATTTTAGCCTCATAATAAGTCTCACCAAATTAATGATGTTAAGGGTTTGAGGTCATCTGCCAAGGTGTCTGAGCTCAGACCTCATCACCACAGAGTGATGTTATGAGGGTCTGAGGTCATCACCTAAGATGTTAGCCTCATAATAAATCTCACCAAATTAATGATGTTAAGGGTCTGAGGTCATCTGCCAAGGTGTCTGAGCTCAGACCTCGTCACCACAGAGTGATGTTATGAGGGTCTGAGGTCATTACCTAAGATGTTAGCCTCATAATAAATCTCACCAAATTAATGATGTTAAGGGTCTGAGGTCATCTGCCAAGGTGTCTGAGCTCAGACCTCGTCACCACAGAGTGATGTTATGAGGGTCTGAGGTCATTACCTAAGATGTTAGCCTCATGATAAACTTCACCAAATTAATGATGTTAAGGGTCTGAGGTCATCTGCCAAGGTGTCTGAGCTCAGACCTCGTCACCACAGAGTGATGTTATGAGGGTCTGAGGTCATTACCTAAGATGTTAGCCTCATAATAAACTTCACCAAATTAATGATGTTAAGGGTCTGAGGTCATCTGCCAAGATGTCTGAGCTCAGACCTCGTCACCACAGAGTGATGTTATGAGGGTCTGAGGTCATTACCTAAGATGTTAGCCTCATAATAAACTTCACCAAATTAATGATGTTAAGGGTTTGAGGTCATCTGCCAAGGTGTCTGAGCTCAGACCTCGTCACCACAGAGTGATGTTATGAGGGTCTGAGGTCATCACCTAAGATGTTAGCCTCATAATAAATCTCACCAAATTAATGATGTTAAGGGTCTGAGGTCATCTGCCAAGGTGTCTGAGCTCAGACCTCGTCACCACAGAGTGATGTTATGAGGGTCTGAGGTCATTACCTAAGATGTTAGCCTCATAATAAATCTCACCAAATTAATGATGTTAAGGGTCTGAGGTCATCTGCCAAGGTGTCTGAGCTCAGACCTCGTCACCACAGAGTGATGTTATGAGGGTCTGAGGTCATTACCTAAGATGTTAACCTCATGATAAACTTCACCAAATTAATGATGTTAAGGGTCTGAGGTCATCTGCCAAGGTGTTTGAGCTCAGACCTCGTCACCACTGAGTGATGTTATGAGGGTCTGAGGTCATCACCTAAGATGTTAGCCTCATAATAAATCTCTGATCTAAGAATGAAGCAAGAACTGTCATGGAAACTGATTTTTATTAATATCCTCTTCTCAATAAGATGGTACATTTACAACAAATTCTATGCAACATCATATGTAATATCTCTTCAGATGGTCAGCATTCCATGGGTTAGTGAAAGGTTATCCTTCTAGGTTTTCTAGCCTGTAAGTACCAGACACAACCTTTTCTGTTACTTTGTAGGGGCCATGCCAGTTAGGGTGTAGATTGTTTGTCTTATGTAGGGTCTTCTTTAGCACTAGGTCTCCCACTGCAATGGGTCTTGTTTTCACCCTCTGGTTGTAGAATCTCACTGCCCTTTGCTGGTAAGCTTCTTTCCTGACCTCTGTGTCTTCTCTTCTCTCTTCAATAAGATCCAGGTCTAGTCTCCTCTTTTCCCCATTACTGTCAGGGTTGTAGGTCTGAATTCGATGGGTTGGTAGTCCTACTTCCGTTGGTATGACGACCTATGAGCTATGTGCCAGCATAAATGGGGTTTCCCCTGTTGGTGTCCTTGCCGTGGTTCTGTAGGCCCACAACACTGCGTAGACCTCTTTTGTCCATCTCCCCTTCGCGTCTTCTAACCTCTTCTTGATTCCATCCAAGATGGTTCTGTTTGTGACCTCGGTCTGGCCATTTGCTTGAGGTCGACCAGGAGATGAGAAGAACTATTTAATCCCCACATTTTGGCAATACTTCTCTAAGGAGGAGTTCTTGAACTGGGTTCCATTATCCGAGATGAGCGTGTTTGGGAGGCCATATCTACATATAATGTTCTTCCAGATGAACTGGAAGGTCTTTTGCTCTGTAATTGTTATCATCGGTTCTGCCTCTACCCACTTTGAAAAGTAGTCAATGGCAACTATCAAGAATCTATAGTTGTTGACAGCTCTTGGCAAAGGTCCTACTAAGTCAATTCCCCACACCGCAAACGGCCATGGAGAAGAGATTGACGGCATAGGCTGATGGGGTTGATGAGGGATAGTGGCGAACCTTTGACATTTGTCGCACCTCTTCACATAGTCTGCAGCGTCCTTAGACAAGGTAGGCCACCAGTATCCCTGAGTGATGATCCTCTTGGCTAAGGGCCTTCCCCCTATGTGGCTACAGCAAGAACCCTCATGAACCTCCTGTAAGACCCGGGGTACTTCCATGGGATGCACACATCTGAGGAAGGGCAAGAGAAACCCCTTTTTATATAAGACATCTCCTACCAATGAGAACTTGGCAGCCCTGTATCTCAACTTTCTCCTTTCCAGCTTGGACTCAGGCAGCTCCCCCTCTCTTAGGTATCTGACGAGCGGGTCGATCCATGAGTCTCCTAGATTCACATTGTGACAAGGACTACATACCTCGTCCTCCTCGATGCTTGCTTTTCCTAAGACCTCGATTGGAATGGTCCTTCCCAAATCTGTCTTCATTGCCGAGGCCAGCCTTGCCAATGCATCAGTGTGATTGTTGCTCAATCGAGGCACTCTCTTTAGTTTTGCTTCTTCAAAGTACTTTAGCAACCTTCTTACCTTCTCTAAGTACTTGGCCATCCTTTCATCTTTGGCCTCGTATACCCCCAACACTTGATTGACAACCAACCTCGAGTCGCTATGGAGTAGGAGTCGCTTTACTCGAAGAGTTGTTGCTAATAAGAGACCTGCTATCATGGCCTCATACTCGGACTCGTTGTTTGAAGCCTGGAAGTTGAATCTCAAGGCGTATTCAATGTTTGCGCCATCTGGAGCCGAGAGTATTAGCCCCGCACCACTTCCACTGTCACAAGATGAGCCATCAAAGAAGAGGCTCCAGACGTCTGCATCTGATGAGAAGACCCTTTCTCTCATAACTCCTTTCTCGAAGAGGTATCGATCCTCTTCGTTCTCTTCTATTCTGCACCGGTTCTTACCTAGGACGACCTCTTCTCGGCCTCGAAAGACGTTCGGTGCAGTCTCTTCCGAATTTCTGAAGACACTACGGTTCGTCTCTTCGTCATTATCTAAGCCTTTCTCTGTCTCGGCCTCTTCCCAGGTGAACTCTGCGACAAAGTCTGCGAGGGCCTGCCCCTTGATGGCTGTCCTGGGCTGGTAGGTAAGGTCATACTCTCCTAGCTCAATGGCCCAGGTCATCAATCTTCCGGACTTCTCTGGCTTGTACAAAACCTGCCTCAGTGGGGAGTCAGTAAGGACTACCATGGATTGAGCTTAAAAGTAAGGCTTCATTTTCCTTGAGGCATGGATAAGGGTATAAGCCAACTTCTCCATTCGGGGATAGTTTTGCTCAGACCCTTGAAGGGCCTTACTGTTGAAGTACACAGGCCTCTGGATTCCATCCTCTTCCCGTATGATGGCTGCGCTGATGGCTGATTCAGAGACTGCCAGATACACAAACAATCTTTCCCCCGTGATGGGCCGAGAAAGCAACAAGGGAGACCCCAAGTAGGACTTGAGTTGGTCAAAAGGCTTTTTCATACTCTTCGTCCCATTGGAAGGCCTTTATCAGAACTTTAAAGAATGGAAGACACTTGTCCGTTGCCCTAGAAACAAACCTGTTAAGGGCAACCACTCTTCCCGTGAGTCTCTGCACATCCTTGATACTCCTAAGAGTCTTCATGTCGAGTAATGCCTTGATTTTCTCAGGGTTTGCTTCAATCCCCCTCTGATTAATGATGAACCCCAGGAACTTCCTGACTCCTACCCCGAAGACACACTTCGCTGGGTTGAGCTTCATTTTGTACGAGTCCATGACATCAAAGGTCTTCTCAAGGTCCGCTACGTGGGTACAGGCTTTCAAGCTCTTCGTTAGCATATCGTCCACATACACCTCCATGGTCTTACCTATTTTCTCCTCGAACATCTTATTTACAAGACGTTGATACGTTGCCCCCGCATTTTTCAGACCGAAAGGCATCACCTTGTAGCAGTACGTCCCTTTATCAGTAATGAAGGATGTCTTCTCAGAGTCTTCAGCATCCATGAAGATTTGGTTATAACCTGAATAAGCATCCATGAAGCTCATGAGCTCGTGCCCTACCGTTGCGTCCACCATCTGGTCTATCCTAGGTAAGGGATATCTGTCCTTCGGGCAAGACCTGTTCAGGTCAGTGAAATCTACACACATTCGCCACTTCCGATTGGCCTTAGGCACGATGACTGCATTTGAAAGCCACTCCGGATAGGTAACCTCTCTTATGAACTCGGCCTCCTCCAACTTTTTCACCTCTTCCCGGATGATGTCATACTTCTCTCTGGAGTAGACTCTTCGTCTCTGCTTTATCGGCTTGGCATCTCTGTCCACGTTGAGCTTGTGGCTCATGACCTCAGGGTCGATTCCAGGCATGTCTGCATGACTCCATGCGAAGACACTCTGCCTCCTCCTGAGGAAGCTTACCAGCTCTTCTTTGATTCCTTGCTCTAGGGCCTTGCCGACCTGGATGATTTTTTTTGGCTCGTCCTCATTGAGGACGATGGATTCTACTTCTTCCGCGGCCTCGCCCTTCTTCAATTTTGTTTCATCTCTTGGGTCAAGAGTGTCAATGCTGTAAGTGGTGGTTGCTCTCTTATGGGCCTCTCTCTCTTCGACCGAGTTGAAGTAACACTCCCGCGCCGTGGTCTGGTCCCCTTGCACTTCCCCTACTCCATAAGGAGTCGGGAATTTTAGCATCTGATGGACCGTCGACGGCACGGCTTCAAACTCTTTGAGGGCGACCCTTCCTACGATGAGGTTATAGGCCGAGAAAATATTATCGTCCATAATAAAAAAGTTTATCTTCTTGGTCAGCCGCTTAGACCACTCATCCCCCATTCGTACATCCGTTTCATACATGCCTAAGGGGTGCACCTTTTCACCACTGAAGCCTATCAACGGGTGATGGTAGGGCACCAGCCTTGCCCTGCTAAGACCCAGGCTCTTGAAACAAGGCCAGAACATCACGTCTGCTGAGCTTCCCCCGTCTATGAGGATCCTCCCTACCTCGCACCCATGCACCCTTGTTGTTATGACCAAAGGGTCATCATGGGGGGATAAGATGCCCTTGAAGTCGAGTCTGGAAAACCCCACTACGAGGGTGTCCATATCTACCTTCTTCCTCTTCTGCACTGCGTCAGAAGACGTTAGATTCACAACCTCAGGCTTGGCTACTGACCTGGCCTCTACTACATGAGCCTTCCTGTCGGCTACCTCAGAGCCACCTCCTGCAAATCCCCCACAGATGGTGCTAACACCAAAGGAGATCATTCCGACCCTCTTCACCGGGGTGTTGTCATCCTTTAGCGGAAGATTCGGGTCGTCTTCATCATCTCCCTCCGAATCATCCCTTCTGGCTGGGACATCGCCACGACATCTATCGTTTCTTCTTTTCTTAGGGTCTTCTCTTCCACCCTTTGGAGCTTTGCCATCCACATACTTCCTCAGCTTTCCGGACTTCAACATCTTCTCAATCTCATCCTTTAAAGCGAAGCATCTATCTGTGACGTGACCATGATCCTGATGGAACTCACACCAGAGGTTTTTGTTCCTCTTATGTGGCGGGGCCTTCAGCTTCTATGGCCACCTCAGAGTCCGGTCAGTCTTAATCTCATTAAGGATGTGCTCACAGCTCACAGTCAGAGGAGTGTAATGAGCGAACTTATCATCTCCTAACCTCTTCTTCCCCTCTTTCTTACCCTGGGACCTCCCAATGCTACCGCGGTTTTCCTCCTCATACTTGGCTACCATTGCCTCTTTCGCATTCATCACTTTTCCTGCGGTTGTCAGCAGCTCCGCCATAGACCTAGGAGGGTCTTCCACCAGTTTCCACAATAGCTTCCCCTTCTGGAGACCTCCTATAAGGGCAGTCATAGCTATGCTTTCTTCATAGTCTTCCACCTCCAGTTTCTCTTTGTTGAATCTTGCTATATAGTCTCTTAGGCTTTCACCCTTGGCCTGTTTGACACACAGCAAGTGGGTAGTCTTCTTTTGAGGTCTTACCCCAAAGCAGAAGTTGTGGATGAACTGCTCAGCCAAACCTTTGAAGTTTTCGATCGAGTTCTTCGGAAGAGAGGTGAACCAGCTGTGTGCTGCCCCTGTCAAGGTCCCCGAGAAGGCCTTACATTTCATCTCATCTGGTATCGAGTAAATATCTGCCGCCGACTGGTACATCTCGATATGGTGCACAGGGTTAGTGTTGCCATCATATTTGGGAGTCACTATAGGAGGTTTGAACTTAGCTGGGGTTGGGAACCCCACTATCCTAGCCACAAATGGGGAACCTTATGAGTAACCCCTTTGTAATGGGTCCCTGCTCTTTATGAGGTCCCCTATCTTCTCCTCAAGGCGTTGGATTGAATCATTCCAGGGTTTTCTGTCATCAACTTAGCCGAGGTTATCCCCTGCCACCTCCCTGCGATGGACAGAGGGTTCCCCAGCCACGACCCGTTGGCTGTTGACCTCTTCCTGCTCCCTGGATCTTCTCTCACAGGGTCGGCCTTGGTCTGGCTGAGCCTGCCTATTCCCTCTTTGGGAGCCTGCTGAGCTCCTTGACCTCGATAGCCTCTGTCTTAGGTCATTCACTGGGCTCGGTCTCTCGAAGGCCGACCCTCGGCTCAACCTATCAAAGGCCGACCCTCTTTGCTGGGCCTCTTCACCTCTTCAGCCGACACATCCTTGACTCTGCCCAAGAGGTCGTATAGTGTTATTTGACACCTCATATGGCTCCCAGCAGTCTTCTGGGGCTTCTTCAGCTCCCAGGTCATCATACCTGTCCTCTGGGCAAGGGTTTCACTGTCTCCCCAGGCGTAAGCGCCTAGGATCAGCAACGTCCCTCCTCCGCTGGGGTGCAGGCTGGTCCTTCATCGGCGCTTGGGGTGGTCCCCTGGCGTCAGGATGAGGCTGAACTGCCGCCGGAGTGATCATGTCCGGTGAGACTCCAGGTGGTCTCATCATCATGGTTTGACTGAGCTGGGCAAATTGCTCCTTCATGGCCTGTTGTGTTGCAGCTAAAGATTTCAAGGCTGCTGCTACCTCCGCCATTTCGAACTGGGGAGGAGACTGACTGGAACTAGCCCCTCCACCCCCGGGCGGCGGAAGAGGTGGTGGTAAGTCTGGTGCCATATGTTACCACTATAGAGCTTGAGTTGCAAGTGAGTTTAATACCTTAAAGGACCTCTTTCAATGGTGAAACAGCTCCACGCAGGGGGTGGTTCCAAGTTCAGCACCAGATTATCCGATGAGGTTAAGCAGAAAAAGAGGAAGTGATAGCTTCTCGTTCCCACAGACGGCGCCAAAATGATGATGCCGGAATCAGGACCACCAGGTAAGGTGTTTCCAAGCTCAATATAAGAATAACAATGGCAGCACAGTTATGTAAAGAGATAAGAGAAAGAGGTGAGGAGAGGAGGAGAATACACCGGTATATAAGTGGTTCAGCCAATCTGGCCTACGTCCACTGTGAGTGTGTGTGAGTAATATCACTGAAAGAAGGCACTAATGGCCATGGATACAATCTCTCAAGCTTTCTCTCTCTACTGTAGATTTAGACAGAGTTTTTGCTAGGGTTGAATAACTGGGATCCTTTTGCAAGGTAGGGGATGATCCCTATATATAGTGCCTAGGGGGTGTAATGTACCCCCCATGCATGTAATGAGCATGTGGGTGGTAGCCTCACCAATGTGGGAGTGCCATCTGTCACTGTCACATGTAAGTAATGATGATGAAATATTCTTCCCACATGTGGAGAATAATCTTGTTACAAATGATTTGTGCCCAGGTGTCCTTATCCAAATGTCAACAGATGCTCGGCTGCCATATTGATGGATGACCTCGGCTTGAAAGAGGCCGAGCTGTAAAGGCTTGATGTTCGTTCAATCCGAGATGTGTCATAGGGAGTCTCGGCCTGATCTCAGCCGAGACATTATGCTGGGGTCGGCCCCAGCCGAGGTTGGACTAATGCCATGCTGACGATTACTAAGGCTTCTTGTGACCTCGGCCCAAGCCGAGGTTGGACTGGTTCCATGTTGAAGGTTACCAAGGCTCCCTGTCACCTCGGCCTACCCTCGGCCGAGTTTACCGTACCCAGGTATATGAGAATGCTGTTGATGCCTGCGATGCGAGTAGTGTCCATTGGAAATGTAGGTGGTAGTGTCGGCCTGGGCCGACCCTGGTCTGGCCGAGGGATGATATCGTGGGCCCATGGCCTATCTTGGGTCGATCAATACCTCGACCATCATCTCGGCCGAGGTTGGTGTCACTGGGCCGAGGTTACACTTGGGGTAATTCTTATTTATATTCAACATGGAGCTCGAAAAATTTCTTCTCTATATATATTCAGCTTCAAGGAGGTCTCCAGCATTTATATTATCTTATTCCCAACAATCTGTCGAGGAGGTCTCCAGCATTTATTATATCTTATTCCTAACAATCTGTTGGTCACTCCGAGAAAGTCTCTAGAATTTATTATCAATTACCACCAACTCCGGTTGGTCGGGAACAAACAAAATCCAACTCCGGTTGGTAGATAAAATCCAACTCCGGTTGGTAGATAAAATCCAACTCCGGTTGGTCGATAAAATCCAACTCGGGTTGGTAGATAAAATCCAACTCCGGTTGGTCGACAAAATCCAACTCCGGTTGGTAGATAAAATCCAACTCCGGTTGGTCGATGGAATCAATCTCTTCCAACTCCGGTTGGTCGGGAACAAATCTCCACCAACTCCGGTTGGTCGGCAAATCAATTTACAATCAACTCCAGTTGGTTAAACTAAGCAGGATCATGGGATGAAAGTTGTTTCATTGCTTAGGCCCAAAGAGTGATAAGTCACTATAATTAAACAGCAGGTGGAGCAAGTTTCATTGTCTATGAAAAATAGGACAATTTGTCCTTCTACATATATATATCCATCAGCAAACAACGAGGAAAGAATCTTACAAAGTATTTCCAAGAAAATGAAAAAGCAAACATGCAAAGATCTCAGGAAGTAATTTCACGGAACATTTCCTCAGCCTTATTTTTTCTAGCAAGACCATGGCCAAGAAAGCATTCAAAGTTTATATTCTACACTTGGGGGCTACTACTACAGATTTAGTTATTCATTCGGTGGCACACTCTCATAACATCATGCAGTCAAGCATCAAATTCAACTCCATAAACTTACACGATCGGGGCCCTGACCAATCATCATTCATGAGTTATTTTTTCTTGCTCGGGAATTAGATTTGATATTGAAGTTCATGAGGCATATTCAGGAGTTATTATGCAGACGCTATTGAAGTTCAGGAGGCATATTGAAGTTCAGGAGGCATATTCAGGAGTTATTATGCACATTCAGGAGTCAGATTCAGCATTTACATCACTGAGATCTTTACTACTACTGTCCCGACCAACATTAAAGAAGAAGTTGTATGGAAATGTTTCGAAGTCCACCACTAGCTTGGTACTAATCAGATTGAAGAGTTGGGTTCAAAAGCTAGTATGTTGCTCGACAAAGTAATCAGAAGGGCATAAATCAGAAAAATTAAGCTCGTGAAGTTAGCACTCAGTTGCTCGACACAGGAGGCAGTTGGTCGGCTAACAAACCAATCAATATACTTGAAGATTATGGTAAGCTACAAGCTGCATACTATGGCATGGCTACATCCAAATTCCCAAGGGTGATACATAGCACACGGAGTTCCTTAAAAGAGCGATTAACAACCATCGATCAGCCTGCATCATATGCCATCTAGGAGATAGTCCACTTTATGTTGAACAAATTAAGAAGGAAGATCAAGAATTTCATGAGTACTGAGCAACACTGCAGAATAAATGCTCCATTCTTTCAGTAAACCATCAAGCATGAAGCATTGGGGGCTTCTGTTGACACAAAAATTAGTCAGCTGACGTGAACCAATTAAATGAAGACGTGTCACCTTACGTGGCTAATACATACTATCACCAAGCAACTCAAAGGGTGCAGAGCAACGAGCAAGTGTGCAGAGAAACTAACTGGTTTACAGAGCAACGAGCAGGTCTGCAGAGCAACTAGCATGTGTGCAGAGCAACGAGCAGGTCTGCAGAGCAACTAGCAGGTGTGCAGAGCAATGAGCAGGTCTGCAGAGCAACGAGTAGGTCTGCAGAGCAACGAGCAGCCTTGCGTGTAGATCAACTTAAGGCGTGCAGAGCAACTCTAGATCAAAGGATAACTATGCATTTAATGTGCGCTAAATGCAGATAACAACGCATTTAATAAGCCTTAATGTACATTTCTATTATATCAATAGATGCCTACTAGATGACAACACATCGCCTTTTCATATGGATAGCCTCATGGCTATAAATACATGGTAAACCCATCATAGAAGGGGGATCTGACAACTATGAGAGACCATACACAAGATACACCCTTTTTCTCCCTCTTTCTACCACATTGTGCTATTGTAAACCCCTGGGAATAAAATAACAGTGGACGTAGGCTTCTTTCTTATAGCCGAACCACTTTAAAAATCTTTGTCTCTCATGTGCTTGATTGATTTGCTTTTATCTATTTATCTGTGATCATAAAAATGGGATTCGGTCCATTTTTTACATCAACAACAACGTTGGCCAACCAAGCTGAATACTTTACATCTTCAATGAAATGGGCTTTTTGTAGCTTCTATACTTATTCTTAAATATCTTGATTTTTATATGGACTAAAAACTCTACATATCTTCTTGATCGGCTTGGCATTATTACTGATGTTGATATCATGACAAAGAAAATTGGGATCAATCCCAGGCATATCTTCATGGTTCCAAGAAAATACATTTCTCCGCTGCCTTAGGAACATAATCAACTTGTGTTTAAGGATGGGATCCAGTGTTGAGACAATTTGTAAAATTCTTTCTGGCTTATCATCGTCCAGAATAATGCTTTCAGTTGCTTCCACATTCTGTCCCTTGACCAATTCTGTTCCATCTCGTGGATCTAAACTTTCAACTTCATATTCACCATTACGCTCAGTGGTATCCACCTGGTAAGTGGTAGTCTTCTTCTTCAATTCAGTCAGGTCCTCTTACTCGACTGAGGAGTAGTAAAACTCTTTGGCCACTTTTAGGTCGCCTTTCACAACATCTACCCCAAAATGAGTTGGAAACTTCAAGTATTGATGGACTACTGGCGGTACAGCTTCAAACTTCTTTAATCCTACCTTAACGAGGATCACATTGTAAACAAACTGAACATTCTTATCCATATTGAAGAAGCGTATTTTCTCTGTGTGACTTACTGGGCAGGTCAACACTTCTAGCTTAATTGTTCCCAAGAAAAGCCTATTAATGGCCTATGATGGGGTTCCAACTGGCTGAGGTTAAAGTCCAAACTCTAAAAGAAAAGATAAAACATAATATCGAATGAACTCCTATCGTCAATCAAAATCTGGCGATGATAATATCTTGGATTATGAATTTGACAACTAATGGGTCATCATGGGGATAAAGTACCCCCCAAAGATCATTTTTTGAAAAACCAATCACCAGTTTGTCTTTGTTGACCTTCCTCGGCTGATCATCTTCATTCAGATTAATCCTCTGGATATAGGAGCAAGCCCGAGCTTCGTTCAAGTAAGCTTTTTTTTTGCAGTGTGGTCACCTCCTCTTGCATCACCACCTGTAACCATATGACAATCAAATGCACCAAAATTGATCATAGCTACTGTTGATGTAAAAAATTAGACTATCTCTAATTATTTAACCACAGATAAAAATAAATAAGACAAAGGAATTTTTAAAGTGGTTCAGCCTTAAAAGAATGGCCTACGTCCACTGTTTTGTTATTGCTGAGTGTTTATGAATTCTCGAAGTATGATTATCCTCAAGAAATTCCGGTCCCCTTATAATGAGGATGATACAATGTATTTATAGCCATAAGGCTGTACATGTGAATGGGTAATACATAGCTGTTCAATAAGCGTATACATTTGTATGATAATCATCAGCATTTAATGCACATTTAATCCTCTTAATTGTCTGATAATAAATGCTCTGATCGAGATGCAGCTCAGACCGCCAAATATGCTCGGACCGCCTAAGTATCTCGGCATCCATGAGTTGCTCGGTGCAGTAAAGTTCCTCGGAGAGTACCTACTGCTCGGGGTATTTGAGTTGGTCGGGGAAAATGAGTTTCCTCGAAGTCAAGGTATTGTTCAGATGTGTTTGTTATTGCCATGCAGATTGCCACGTGTCTCCACTTCATTTAGCCATGTCAGCAGACTAAATTTGGTATCAACAGAAGCCCCCAATGTTTCACAGTTCGAGATTGAGGAGTGTGTAACATTCTTCTCGAAATATGGCATGATTAAATGGTCATCCTGGATTTTAGGAGCGTGTTCTTTGTATTTATTTTTCTTTTCGAATTCATGGAATCAGACTTTTTGAATTTTTCTAACTGCTTCGACCTCCGCGCCCTTTTTGTCCTTTTAGCCGCCTGTAGCGTAAATGTCTCCTTTTGTAATCATTATTTTTACCTTTTCCCAAGGTAAGGTATTTAAACTTTGCAGAAAATCATATCGTCTTTTACTTTTTCAAATCTGTATCTTTGAGTTTTCCATTTTCTCTCTCTCTTGTGCGTTCATCCCTTTCATTGTTCGTTGTCAATAGATCCATCCTTTTCCCATAAGATCTTCTTCCTTCTCTTTTATTTCCTTTAATCATCATGGTTTACCTTGTTGAATCGCTTGATAAGTTTCGTTCTGATTTCTCTATTCCTTCATGGGTTGTTCTGGAGCAACTTTCTGAACCTTCAGATTATTTCCGTTTGGCTGAGGGACATTGGTTCCCCAGTCTCTTCATGGCTGAATGCGTTTTTTCTTTTCCCCCAAACCCTTCGTGTCTAGAATTCTGTCAATATTTTTATGTGGTTCCTGCAAGAATAGCCCCCAATACATGGAGAATAGTTAATGGGGTTCATAGATTAAATCAGATTCATGGAACTCGTATAGGAATTCTAGAAATTATGTTTTGTTATAGATGGGCTGTTGGTGACAATACTTTTTATTTAAAAACTAGATTTTTAAATAGGGCTTTAGTGGTCAATCTCCCAGATGCCAATGGGGATTATTTCGAGCATGGTGTTGTTATGAAAAATTAGCTGCATGCTCCACTAACTGGAGATGATGTGTATCAGGGTCTCAGATGCCCTCCCTATGGCAATGAGATAGGTTGTTTTTACTTTACTTTATTTTTGAAATTATGCTTTCTTGGTGTTTGATAAAATGTGTCACTGATATTTTAATTTTCATTTATTTGCAGTTGACAACAAAAGAAGGTATCCAAAAGGGACAAAAGTTAACTTAAAACATCTGAAACTTATCTGGAGTTTGCATCAGACTGTTGCCGACGAGCATATCAGATCAGCTTCATATCTGCTGCAGTATAAGAGTTATACCTCGTCTTTTACTGCTCGTCCGGTGATAAGCGACGTGGAACCAATACCAGCTTCTACAAGTTCTTTACATGAGTCACATATTCCTTTGAGTGAAAGGATGAAGAGAAGAAGAGCTCCTGCCCTCTTCGAGAAATCTGCCTTTGTTGCTGGAGAGGCAAATAAAATCAAACATGATGTCCCAGAAGAGGGGACAAGAAAAATCGATGCACCTCCTCCGGCTGCTCCTGTGAAAGTTATCGAGAATCCCCCAGTGGCTCCGAGCAAGGCCGCTGCTCCAAGCGAGGTTATTGTCATCTCCCCAACTAAGACTACATCTTTAGTCGAGACTGTTGATGCTCCTCTGAGGAGGCTGAAGAAAAGCTCCTCGGTCAATTTGGCTGAATCCATCGCTCAGCCCCCGTCTACTGAAAGTGGTGTTCCCACTTTTGTTGCCCCGAGCTCTGCCATGAGCTCGGTGAAGTCTTGGATCATTCTCGAGATCCAAGGTATTGAAGAAAATCTTTCTCGGGACATGGTTACCACATTAGCTGCTCGTCATATTGCTTCTGTAAGTATTATTGTCCTAAACTTTCATTTTTCCCTTGTTATTTCTGTGCACTGACTTGCTATTATTTTCTTTTCCCAGTTGGTGATTTGTTTTAATACAATTTTAAAGAAGGATGAAGCTATTAAATCTTCAAGCTCCTCGTCAGGTGTAGAGGAAGATTTGGTGGGTCTGACGCAGTCTCTGAAAGATTCTCGTCAGAAGTATGTTGATGATAAAGCTGCCAGGGAGAAGCAGCTCAATTCGACCGAGTAGGAAAGGAATCAAGCTGTTGAAGTCTCCAAGGGATTGGAGAAGAAAATAAAAGAATTAGAAAGTAAGAATAAAAAGCTCGAAGGGAAGCTCCAAAATGCTGGGGAGCTTGAAGGTAAGCTCAAGGTTGCTGAGGAAGAGCTAAACAAGCTTTGTGAAGTAGGTCGTCAGAAGGAATAAGTGGAGAATAAACTGAAGGCTGCCGAGGATCTTCTTTCCGAGAAGCTTTCCTCGGAGAAGGCAAAAAGGAAGTTAGCTGTAAAAAAGTCCTTCAGTGCTGGCTGGGATAAGGGGTGGAATAAGGGTCTGGCTGCCATGATGTAACAAGTGGAATATGGTAGCCACAAATACTTTAGGGATGGCTGGGTCGCTGCTCTGCAAGAGATGAAGGTTGATGAAAATTTTGACCTGTTTCAGCGACACATACCGGGCCCCCCTCCAACTCCTGAAGAAGAAGAAGAAGAGGACGAAGCTGCCTCTGAGGAATCGTCCATGGTGATGGGAGATCAAATTTCTCATCCCACAACTGTCCTGTCTTCCTGCGAGCAACTTCAACCATCCCTTATTTCAAACGAGGAGCTTCCAGCACCCCCCGAGCAACCATCTGCGCCATCCGAGCAACCTACTTCCTCGTCCCAGCCTCCCGAGAAAGTTTTGGGAGACAAGGAGAAGGTGTAGAGTTGTTTGAATTTTTCTCTTTGTTTATTTTTGTCAATTGTAATTTTGAACTATGTATCTCTCTTCTACGATATAATAAAATTTGAAGTTTTGCCTATTCATACTGTTGTCTCTCTTCCTCTTGCTCCTTATTGACTCTTGCTATCTCTTCTTTTTATTAGTTTATGGCCAGGATGGAATTATTATCTGCTCATGATACAACATTGATGAAACAGTGCAACGAATATTTCAAGGCTAGCCATGCAGATTTGACTGATGCTCAGATCGTTGATATACTTGGTCCAAATGCTTCAGAACGAGCAGTTGAAGCCTACCAGTATTTGAAGTGCCTGCTCGACCGTGCAGTGGCTAATAATGTAGCATATTATGAAATGATTGAATACCTCCAGGGCACTCTTGAAGAGCTTCAACAACTATATAAGGAATCTACAGCCCTTTTGCACGAGGGATACGAGAAGAAGTATCAACAACTCAGTGCTGATAAGGGGTATGATAAGTTGTTTGCTGCTTACAATGTGAGGGAGAGAACTTTGAAGGCTGAGGTTGAAGAGCACAGACAGATAGCTGAGTTGTTAGAGCAGGAAAATAATAACCTACAAAGAGAGGTATCTCAGTTGAAGTCTGCAGCTTCCACCTCAAACGCTTTGGTCCCTGTGAACGACGAGGGATTCTCTTTCTTGGAGGTCAAAAATGCCAATCTGAGAGACGAATTGGAGACCTTGAAGAGAGCTGGCCCTTCTATATCTACTCGGGGACGAGCAAGAGCTGCTCAGATTACTGTCGAGGAACAAAGAACTCAATCGGCTCTGGAGAACCAAGCCTTCCAACTGATGGCAAAGAATCAGGCATTGACTGAGATGTCTAAGAAGATCCAGAATCTGGACGAGCAGCTTTCTGCACAGAAGTCTGCTTTGGAGAATAAAGAACTCTTTATAAAAAGTCTTCACGAGCAGCTGGAATGGTTGACTTATCAATTCCATAAGCAGCCCAGAAAATTCTGGCTAGCTGGCTACAATGAGGCTCTCTACCATTTGGATGATCGGATCCAAAATGCGAATAATGAAGGTTACAAACAAGGGTGGTTGAATGCCTTGGGTGTATTGCAATTGGAACAAGGTCACTACTTGTGGGATTACCATAATCCTGGGTTGCTCGACTTACCAGTGCCACCAATCAAACTCGACATGAGCTGGATCTCTGCTCGGGCAATCCCTCAGTGTTTGATTTCCAAATATCTTGGCGATTACAGTCTCCATTCCAATGTTGAGATATCTCATCCCGAGCACCTACTCGATCCACCATCTGTGATGAACATCAGGATGCTCAAGGACCTTAATTTCATAAATTCCCCTTATGCCTTAGACGATCCTCCTGCTGGCGAGGGACCTGTTTCAAAAGCAGAGGGGAAGAAACCCATAGAATAGGATTTCTGATGTAATAATTTTTATTTATTTTATTCTCAATGTACTCTATTTTGGTTTTAATGAAAAGCTTCTATTTTTCTTTGAAATCTTGATTGCCATTGTCTTGTAGATATTTTGTAAAACACTTTACATATGTGTATGTATATCTGTTAAAAAGATAACAACATTGTGTTATTTGCTGGTCAACTAAAGCTGGTTAAAATTTTATTGTCGACTATCCCGAATTTGTGGTAATCATTTGACGATTAACCAAAATTGATGATATTTTGTTTCTCGACCAACTTGGTGGTAATTTAACATGTTACGACTATCAAAAATTTTTGCTTGATCACTTTTTAATTCTAAGCTATACTCATGCTTTAAAATGTTCCTGACCAACTATTGTTGACAGTTTCTTATTCCCGACCAACCGGAGTTGGTGGATTTTTAGAAATATTTTTCCTTCCCAACCAACCTTAGTGGGTATTTCTGGGAAATATTTTTTATTCCCGACCAACCGGAGTTGGTGGATTTTCTTCCCAACAAACCGGAGTTGGCACTTTGGGGAAATATTTTTTATTCCCGACCAACCGGAGTTGGTGGATTTCCTTCCCAACCAACCGGAGTTAGCACTTTTGGGAAATATTTTTTATTCCCGACCAACCGGAGTTGGTGGATTTTCTTCCCAACCAACCGGAGTTGGCACTTTTGGGAAATATTTTTTATTCCCGACCAACCGGAGTTGGTGGATTTTCTTCCCAACCAATCGGAGTTGGCACTTTTGGGAAATATTTTTTATTCCCAACCAACCGGAGTTAGTGGATTTTGCCGAGTAGTGTGTAACACTAGTATTCCGCGAAAAAATTTTAACAAAAGGAGAGAATTGGGTAGAATATCCATATTTTATTCTTACTGATGAAACTGCATTACATCAGAGTTTACATTAGTGATAATATTTGCACAAGTGTTATGCATTCCATGCATTCTTAAACTCCTCCCCCTCTAAAGTTTCTATTCTGTAGGTTCCTGTTCGAACAACTTCTGTAACTCGGTAAGGTCCATGCCAATTTGCTTCCAATTTATTGTGCTTTTGAATCACTTTCTTTAGCACATAGTCTCCTTCTTTCAGGTCGCATTTCTTCACTCTTTTGTTGTAGAACAAAGCTGTTCATTGCTGGTAAGCAGCATTCCTAATGGCTTCTTCTTCTCTAATTCCTCGAGCATGTCCAAGTCTAACCTTCTCATTAAATCGCTGACAGGGGAATTGAAGTTCAGCACTTGGTTGTGACACCCCGACTAATTAAACACCGGGTAGCTACTCCTTTATAAAATTAATTCAAAATGCCAAGTTGGCTCAGTTAACAGCATCACTGTCGAAAACGTTTTATTATTACTAACCACCTAGTATTTAAAAAGTAAGTGCCAAATTTTAATTTAAAGTCTGATTAACATGCAAGTATAATGAAGAAATAATAACACCATTCACCATAATGAAGTAATAGAGTAACCGTAACATGATATAAATAAAACTGGAGGAAAAACTCCTCATAATACAATCTCACAACTGAAGTAAGTGATGAAATACTGAATACTGAAATGAATACATGCCAAAGTCTGAAAACTGAAATGGAAATGTATCTAATAGAACTTGGGCAACATGACCTACAACTGAGGAATAATGAATAAGGAATCCAAATGATATAAGCGTCTAAAAGCAAATCCCTGTAGCTTCCACAACCAGCTACAGCTCATCATCAGAATGGAAATCCTATGCATGGTGACCTTGTGGCTGGGCACCTAAAATGATTTTACAAAAAGATAGATTTGAAAGCAAACGGGTCAGAGCCCGAATGTGGAGATATTTTAAAACCTGCAAGTGCTTTAAAAACATTTAAAACAGTATATGCAAAGTACATGTTAGGACGTGCTCTCACATGATATACTCACCTCTCGTCTAACTGTGCACTCCTAACGTTCCTGTACCCATTCGTGTGTTATCTCATAACTATCTAAAGAGTTTCTAACACTTCTACTCGGTTCTCGTTAAATTTCCAACCTTAATAATTAAATAGAGAGTTCTACTTTAATTCCCGGATTCACAATTATTAACAATACCAAAAAGATCTCTTTTTATCTTTCAAAACATTACCATAATTATACTCACAATTTATTATAGTAAATTCCTTCTCGATTAACCGTATATTTTCACATCATAAATATACAATACAAGCACCCAAAGGCTAAGCTGCGGTGCACACATACTCTGCTATCCATCCCGGTACATCACGTACATAAGGATTACAAATTCCGAATCTCTCAGGAATTGTTGGAATCAACACCACACACATAAATGGAGGCGAACATAATTCAATCATATCCATGGTCACGTACATACCTACGCTCCATAGTCAACTGGCTTATTAACTCACAAATAAGTCATTCTCTTGAACTATGTCCTCTAGGCACCAATCTAAATCCGGGCAACACAAGGATAAGAAGGTCCTAAGCGAACGTAACCTCCGTGATAGCAAGTATGGTAGGTATGTCATACACATAAGATTATATACTAAGCATTCACACATCTTAGATATTTCAATATTAATAAGGGTATTCTCTACATCATTATACCATTATTCCCAATTCATATATTTCAAGTATCCCGACAATATATAAATTAAATAGTCGACACGTCTCACGTCGTAATATTTTAAACTTAAAACCTGTCTCGAATAGACTATTAAGTTTCCATGATTCCCTCATATAACATCGCTATACCTAAGGTCCTTACTTTTGCCCCAAATCTTATTTCATCAAATTATTCAAATTTGTACTATTAACCCAAATATTAACTCACATAACGAATTTCATTAATTTAGAATAATTCCTCAAATTAAATTCTGATTAAAGTCCAATCTCATAATCATGCCTACTGGTCTTCCTTAGAGTTTAAGGGTAATCACAATGTCTCCAACAAAATTATCCAAGGGTTATCATCATTAAAATTCAATTAAGGAAAACTTTATTCATTCTGGGAAGGTCGATCGATCGACCTTGACCTTCGATCGATCGATTGTGGTCGATCGATCGACTGATGAATGTCGATCGATCGATTACACAGGTCCGTTACGGACTGCTTCGTTTTGCATTTACAGTTTCGTCCCAATTCACCATTTTTAAGCATGAAACTTCAAGATAAGGTCACTATAACGTTATACTAACATCCTATATCAGTAATAACATTCTAAATCCCATAATTCATCATTTAAAGGCTTACTTTGGATTAAAACTACATCAAAAATTTCCCAGATTTCTTCCATTCAAGAACATCATTAAGTTTCTTCTAATTCTACCTTTTGATCATCAAGGTTATATTTTCAACATATAATTTCGTCCAGAATATACTACATGCAAATCCTACATAAATCATGGCTTTTATCTTTCAATTCACGGGTCTAATTTAACTCCAAAAATCAATTTCGAAAATTCCTAAACATGGAAACATATCTTGAATTAAAAGGGTTTAAATCACTTGCCTTAATTATCTCAGAATTTGGTGTAGAATCTTTGTGACAAAGTTGTTCCTTCTCTCTCTTTTCTGCAGAATTCTTCCCTTCTCTCTTTCTCTCAAGTTCTTCTCAAGGTTCCCTTCTCTCTCTCTCTCTCAAGCTTTTCCCAAGGTTGAAGATAATGGAGAATGGAGGTGTGAAATGGTTTGTGGGAGTTGAATTGCTATATCAACTTCTCCCGTAGCCCATAATGACATATAGTGGGGTTAGTGGGTTAAGTGGGTTAAGGAAATAGTCAGCTTATTAATTCCATTTTCGTCACTTTTTAATTCCCAAAAATACAAATTACCAAATTACCCCTTAAGATGTCGGTATGGCCCACAAATATCCCGGGACCCAAACTAAACTTCCGGCTAGTGTTTTCTGACTATCTCGACCCTTCCGGACGCGTTGGCGCACTCAAAACGACCATACGGTTAATGGAACTAAAATTCACTTTTTAATTATGTAGCACAATATCATGACGTGGCGGTCACACGCGTCAAGTAAAATTCCCAAATTGCCGTATTTATATCTCACGACAATATCAATATTACCAATATTCATATAATGCCAAGTATGCACATTATAATAAAATACTAACTCACATCTCGTTAATATTATTATCCGGATTAATTTCCAATTAATAAACATTTAATTCAATTAATCCCCAAAAATAAATAACGCAGAAAATACGGGGTATTACATACTCCCCCCCTAATAACTGAATTTCGTCCCGAAATTCGGAACTAGAAAGTACCTGGTAAGAATAAATCTGGATAACGTTCGCGCATCTCATCCTCGCGCTCCCATGTGGACTCCTCGACATTATGATGTCGCCACTGAACACGCACTAACGGAACTATCTTTGACCGCAGTTTCCGCTCACTTCGGTCTAGAATAGCAATAGGCCCCTCCTCGTAAGAACTATCCGGCTGGAGATCAATATCCTCCACAGCAATGAGAGAATGAGCCAAATCATCTCTAAGGTATTTCCTAAGCGAGGAAATATGAAACACATCGTGAATCCGATGTAAATGCTCCGGTAACCCAAGTCTGTACGCAACCGGTCCAATCCGCTCAATAATAGGAAATGGTCCCACATATCTCGGTGCCAACTTCCCTTTCTTCCCGAAACGCATAATCCCCTTCATAGGAGATACCCTGAGCAAAACCTGGTCCCCTACTTGGAACTCTCTGAAAATCTCTTTGCGTCAGCATAACTCTTCTGTCTGTCCTGAGCCACCCGAATGCGACTGCGAATCAATTCTATCCTTGCCGAAGTATCCTGAATCACTTCCGGCCCAAGTAGTTTGTTGTCCCCCACCTCCAACCAGCATGCTGGGGAACGACAAGGTCTACCGTACAATGCCTCAAATGGAGCCATGCCAATGGTGAACTGATAGGAGTTGTTGTAAGCAAACTCCACCAGTGGAAGATACTGCTCCCATCCACCCTCAAAGTCAATGGTACACATACGTAGCATGTCCTCCAACATCTGATTTGTGCGCTCGGTCTGTCCATCGGTCTGCGGGTGATACGCCGTACTCAACCGCAATTCCGTGCCCATGGCCTGCTGAAAACTTTCCCAAAACCGTGAAACAAATACCTTGTCTCGGTCAGACACGATATTTAAGGGCACCCCGTGAAGTCTCACTATCTCTGAAATAAAGAGCTGGGCATACTGTCCCGCAGTGTAATCTGTCCTGACGGGTAGAAAATGAGCGACCTTCGACAACGTGTCCACAATCACCCAAATGGAGTCGTGCCATCTCTGCGATGTAGGCAACCCCGTGATAAAGTCCATAGAGATGCTCTCCCACATCCACATCAGGACCTCTAATGGCTGTAACAGTCCTGCCGGTCTCTGATGATCCACTTTTACGAGCTGACAAGTGGCGCATTTTGAGACAAACTCGACAATATCTCTCTTCATCCCGCTCCACCAATACTGACGTCTCATGTCTTGGTACATTTTGTCCCCTCCGGGATGTATCGCGAACCGTGAGCCGTGCGACTCTGCCATCACCTCATGCCGCAATTCCTCCCCTTCTGGAACCACCAATCTCCCATTGAAGCGTAATCCCCCGTCTGAGCTAACGGTATAGGATTCAGCTCCCTCTGCTAATAATCGAACTATCTGCTCCTGACAGAACGAGTCATTTGCCTGTGCCTTCACCACCTTCGTGACAATCTGCGGTGTAACAGTCATCACAGACATGAATGATCGGGCCACTGCATCCTGGTGTCCCAATTCTTTCCACTTGGCCTTCCACACATCTGCCACCTCATCTACCGGTATACGACTCAACGCGTCTGCCACCACGTTAGCCTTCCCCGGGTGATACTGGATATCGAACTGATAATCCTTCACGAATTCAAGCCACCTCCGTTGCCGCATATTCAACTCCTTCTGCGTGAATAGGTACTGAAGGGACTTGTGGTCCGTGAACAATCGAAATTTCTCCCCCAACAGGTAATGTGTCCAAATACGAAGGGCAAATACCACTGCCGCTAACTCCAAGTCATGGGTAGGGTAATTCTTCTCGTGAGGCTTAAGCTTACGGGAAGCATAAGCTATGGCCTGACTCTCCTGCTGCAGTACACCTCCAAGTCCTTGTAAGGACGCATCGGTGTAAACAAGGTACTCAACTCCCGGTCTCGGCAATGCTAACACAGGTGCTGAGGTTAACTTGTCCTTCAGTTCATCAAATGCCAACTGACAGGCATCACTCCAAATGAATGGCACACCTTTACGGGTTAGGTGTGTCATGGGACCCGCTATCGTGGAGAAACCCCGAATAAACCTCCTGTAGTAACCTGCTAGGCCCAAGAAACTACGGATCTCTGTCGGTGTCGTGGGCTGTCCCCACTCCCTCACCGCGGATACCTTTCCCGGATCAACCGATATTCCCCGGTCGGAAATAATATGCCCCAAAAACTGAACCTCCTTCAGCCAAAACCCGCACTTCTCATATTTTGCATATAACTCATTCTGGCGCAGTGTCTGTAAAACTAGCCTCAAGTGCTCGGCATGCCCCTCCTCTGTCTGGGAGTAAACCAAAATATCATCGATGAAGACAATGACAAACTGGTCTAGGAAATCCCTGAACACCCTATTCATCAAGTCCATAAATGCTGCTGGAGCGTTGGTCAAACCAAATGGCATAACCCGAAACTCGTAGGAACCATATCTCGATAAGAACGCAGTCTTCGAGACGTCATCCTCCCTGATACGCAACTGATGGTAACCAGATCGCAAATCAATCTTTGAGAAGTAAGAAGCTCCTCTCAATTGGTCAAATAGGTCATCGATTCGAGGCAACGGATACTTGTTCCGTATCGTGACCTTGTTTAACTCCCGGTAGTCCACACACAACCTCAGTGAACCATCCCTCTTCTTTACGAACAACACAGGGGCACCCCACGGTGAAGTACTCCTCCGAATAAACCCCTGACCCAACAACTGCTCAATCTGATCCCGTAACTCCCTCATCTCAGCTGGAGCCATACGGTACGGTGCTCGTGCTATAGGTCTCGTATCGGGTAACAAGTCTATAACGAAATCTATCTCTCGACTGGGGGGTAGGCCTGGTATCTCCTGAAACACATCAGAATACTCCTTGACGACTGGGATCGAATCTAAAGGAATTACAACCTCCTTAGAGGTATCCTCCTCAATGTAATATAAATGAGCGGTCGAGCCTCCCTCTGGGCGAGGCATCGCCACAACAAACATCTTTTGCCCCGGAATGGCAAAAACAATGCTCCCACCAAAGCAATCAATCATTGCTCTATGATCAGCGAGCCAGTCCATACCGATAATGACATCGTGAACATGCATATCTAGTACCAACATGTCCGCAGGTAATACCAAACCACCAATCTCTACCCCCACTCCCCGACATATAAAGAATATAAGTGACCCATTCCCCAAAGGTGAGTCGACACACGTAACTGTGCTCTCCGCTGTGGCTAACAATCCTAATGCCTTTGCGAAGTGTGTAGCTATAAAACAATGTGTAGCACCCGTATCAAATAATACCCGACCCATAGTGCCATGGATAGGAAACGTACCCTCAATCGCGGGCGGTGCCTGTGGAACTGCAGCCTGGTGGACGTTGTAAACACGTCCATACTGTAGCTGCCCCTGCTGCACAGGAACTACTGGAATGATCTAAGCTGGAGCTGGGAGGGCTGGTGGAAAGAGTGGCCTCTGTGGCTCCTGTCGAGCACCCTGCTGCTGCTGCTGTGGGGCCCGGCCCTTATCAGGACACTCCTGACGTTTGTGACCAATCTTACCACAAATGAAACATTTCCCCGGGAAGTTCCCTCCCCTCTGCCCTTGCTGTCCCCGGCCCTGGTGGCCGTTACCATTCCTCCCTTGGCCCTGCTGAAACTGCTGATGTTGGCCATTTTGACCCTGCTGGCCCTGATGACCGTTATGACCCTGCTGGCCATTTCGGAATCCTCCCTGACCGTTCCTGAAACCTCCTGAACGGAACCTCTTTTGATCCCCCTGCTGAGAACCCTGCTCTACCTGTCTCTGCCCCTGAAAGGATTGTGCCCCACCGGTACCATGTCCTCCAGTCCTGCCCTGATGGCTAGACTCCCCCGATCTCTTGCCCTCGGCCATATGAAAACGGTGGTCCTGGCAATGTAACAATCCAGCGTTAACCACATCAGAATACGTGGCCAACGAAAGGTTCCCTAACAGATGCTGACGGATCCTCCATGTCAACCTGTCGGTAAATTTCTCAATCTTCTTCTTCTCTGACGGTATCTCATCAGGAACGATATTCAAAAGATTAGTGAACTCGGCCTCATACTCGGCCACTGTCTTGCCCTCCTGCTTCAAACTCATCAATCTCCTCCTCATTTCCGTGTGAACTGCTGACGGAAAGTACTTGCGGTCGAACCGCACCCAAAACTCATGAATAGTGAGAGTATCCCTCTCCTCTACGGTGGTAATAGACTCCCACCACTGCAATGCAGATCCAACTAGCTTAAAAGTAGCTAACACCTGCTTTTGAACATCCGTGCACTCATACATCCTTAAGTGCCGCTGTATATCCTTCCTCCATTGGCTCGAGACTACTACATCTGAGCTGCCTGCAAACTCTAGCGGATGCGCTTTCTGAAAAGCGTCACGTACGCGCTCCCAAGTAGACGGGAATGAAGTTGCCTGAACTGGCGCGGCAACCGGCGCCTGAGGCGGTGCCTGCTGAACAACGGCAATGACGGCATTTACCGCTTGGGCTACAATAGCTGCAACCTCAGCGGCGTTCATCATGCCCTGAACCGGTGCGGGCTGTGGTTCTGGCGCCGCATTCCTGGGAACTCGTGGTGCACGTCGTGGAGGCATTCTGAAATAAGAATAAAGTCTATAAGTTCGCAGTTATAAACTTTAAAATAGCTGAAGAACGTAGCATAAACAAAAGAATACAACAGTCCTAAAGTATAGGGCTCTATATCAAAGAAAGCTCAGCGGAAACATAATAAGCCGTTCAGATCCTAAAGGACACTAGAACCTGATGCTCTGATACCACCTGTGACACCCCGACTAATTAAACACCGGGTAGCTACTCCTTTATAAAATTAATTCAAAATGCCAAGTTGGCTCAGTTAACAGCATCACTGTCGAAAACGTTTTATTATTACTAACCACCTAGTATTTAAAAAGTAAGTGCCAAATTTTAATTTAAAGTCTGATTAACATGCAAGTATAATGAAGAAATAATAACACCATTCACCATAATGAAGTAATAGAGTAACCGTAACATGATATAAATAAAACTGGAGGAAAAACTCCTCATAATACAATCTCACAACTGAAGTAAGTGATGAAATACTGAATACTGAAATGAATACATGCCAAAGTTTGAAAACTGAAATGGAAATGTATCTAATAGAACTTGGGCAACATGCCCTACAACTGAGGAATAATGAATAAGGAATCCAAATGATATAAGCGTCTAAAAGCAAATCCCTGTAGCTTCCACAACCAGCTACAGCTCATCATCAGAATGGAAATCCTATGCATGGTGACCTTGTGGTTGGGCACCTAAAATGATTTTACAAAAAGATAGATTTGAAAGCAAACGGGTCAGAGCCCGAATGTGGAGATATTTTAAAACCTGCAAGTGCTTTAAAAACATTTAAAACAGTATATGCAAAGTACATGTTAGGACGTGCTCTCACATGATATACTCACCTCTCGTCTAACTGTGCACTCCTAACGTTCCTGTACCCATTCGTGTGTTATCTCATAACTATCTAAAGAGTTTCTAACACTTCTACTCGGTTCTCGTTAAATTTCCAACCTTAATAATTAAATAGAGAGTTCTACTTTAATTCCCGGATTCACAATTATTAACAATACCAAAAAGATCTCTTTTTATCTTTCAAAACATTACCATAATTATACTCACAATTTATTATAGTAAATTCCTTCTCGATTAACCGTATATTTTCACATCATAAATATACAATACAAGCACCCAAAGGCTAAGCTGCGGTGCACACATACTCTGCTATCCATCCCGGTACATCACGTACATAAGGATTACAAATTCCGAATCTCTCAGGAATTGTTGGAATCAACACCACACACATAAATGGAGGCGAACATAATTCAATCATATCCATGGTCACGTACATACCTACGCTCCATAGTCAGCTGGCTTATTAACTCACAAATAAGTCATTCTCTTGAACTATGTCCTCTAGGCACCAATCTAAATCCGGGCAACACAAGGATAAGAAGGTCCTAAGCGAACGTAACCTCCGTGATAGCAAGTATGGTAGGTATGTCATACACATAAGATTATATACTAAGCATTCACACATCTTAGATATTTCAATATTAATAAGGGTATTCTCTACATCATTATACCATTATTCCCAATTCATATATTTCAAGTATCCCGACAATATATAAATTAAATAGTCGACACGTCTCACGTCGTAATATTTTAAACTTAAAACCTGTCTCGAATAGACTATTAAGTTTCCATGATTCCCTCATATAACATCGCTATACCTAAGGTCCTTACTTCTGCCCCAAATCTTATTTCATCAAATTATTCAAATTTGTACTATTAACCCAAATATTAACTCACATAACGAATTTCATTAATTTAGAATAATTCCTCAAATTAAATTCTGATTAAAGTCCAATCTCATAATCATGCCTACTGGTCTTCCTTAGAGTTTAAGGGTAATCACAATGTCTCCAACAAAATTATCCAAGGGTTATCATCATTAAAATTCAATTAAGGAAAACTTTATTCATTCTGGGAAGGTCGATCGATCGACCTTGACCTTCGATCGATCGATTGTGGTCGATCGATCGACTGATGAATGTCGATCGATCGATTACACAGGTCCGTTACGGACTGCTTCGTTTTGCATTTACAGTTTCGTCCCAATTCACCATTTTTAAGCATGAAACTTCAAGATAAGGTCACTATAACGTTATACTAACATCCTATATCAGTAATAACATTCTAAATCCCATAATTCATCATTTAAAGGCTTACTTTGGATTAAAACTACATCAAAAATTTCCCAGATTTCTTCCATTCAAGAACATCATTAAGTTTCTTCTAATTCTACCTTTTGATCATCAAGGTTATATTTTCAACATATAATTTCGTCCAGAATATACTACATGCAAATCCTACATAAATCATGGCTTTTATCTTTCAATTCACGGGTCTAATTTAACTCCAAAAATCAATTTCGAAAATTCCTAAACATGGAAACATATCTTGAATTAAAAGGGTTTAAATCACTTGCCTTAATTATCTCAGAATTTGGTGTAGAATCTTTGTGACAAAGTTGTTCCTTCTCTCTCTTTTCTGCAGAATTCTTCCCTTCTCTCTTTCTCTCAAGTTCTTCTCAAGGTTCCCTTCTCTCTCTCTCTCTCAAGCTTTTCCCAAGGTTGAAGATAATGGAGAATGGAGGTGTGAAATGGTTTGTGGGAGTTGAATTGCTATATCAACTTCTCCCGTAGCCCATAATGACATATAGTGGGGTTAGTGGGTTAAGTGGGTTAAGGAAATAGTCAGCTTATTAATTCCATTTTCGTCACTTTTTAATTCCCAAAAATACAAATTACCAAATTACCCCTTAAGATGTCGGTATGGCCCACAAATATCCCGGGACCCAAACTAAACTTCCGGCTAGTGTTTTCTGACTATCTCGACCCTTCCGGACGCGTTGGCGCACTCAAAACGACCATACGGTTAATGGAACTAAAATTCACTTTTTAATTATGTAGCACAATATCATGACGTGGCGGTCACACGCGTCAAGTAAAATTCCCAAATTGCCGTATTTATATCTCACGACAATATCAATATTACCAATATTCATATAATGCCAAGTATGCACATTATAATAAAATACTAACTCACATCTCGTTAATATTATTATCCGGATTAATTTCCAATTAATAAACATTTAATTCAATTAATCCCCAAAAATAAATAACGCAGAAAATACGGGGTATTACATTGGTGTGTTGGGAGACCCAACTCGACAGGTATAACAGCTTCACTTCCAAATGCCAGCATATATGGAGATTCTCCAGTTGCTTCTCGGGGAGTAGTACGATAACCCCACAATACTGATTGTAGCTCGTTGATCCAGTTTGCTTTTGCATCATTAAGCCTTTTCTTCAAGCCATTTAACAATGTTCTGTTTGTCACTTCAGTTTTTCCATTGCTTTGGGGATGGCCTGGTGCCGAGTGGATCTTCAAGATATTTGACTGATGACAATAGGCAGCGAACTCCTCGTTGTCAAATTGTGTTCTGTGGTCGGTGATGAATGCATGAGGAAGACCATATCTACAAATGATGTTTTTCCAAATAAATTGGTACACTTTTTTGTATGTCATGTCGACAAGAGGCTCGTATTATACCCACTTAGTAAAATAATCCACTGCGACGATGAGATATTTAAATCTTCCTCTAGTCGTTGGAAGTGGCCCGAACAAGTCAATTCCCCACATGGCAAATGGCCAAGGGGAAGTAATGGGTGTCAACAATACTTGTGGAGTTCTTCGGATGGAGGAGAAGCGCTGACACTTGTCGCATTTCTTGGCATAGGCTATACAATCAGCTCTCATCGTTGGCCAGTAGTATCCTTGCGTCATTATTCTTTAGAGAAGTGTCCGACCTGCTACATGGGCTCCACAAGACCCTTCATGGACTTCTTCAATCAAATCCTTCACCTCGGCGGGATGTACACACCTCTGCAAGCCAGCTATGATTCCTCATCTGTATAGAATACCATTAGTCAATACATAATGAGCAGCTTTAAACTTCAATTTCTTGGCCGCGAGTTTATCAATCGATAATTCTCCCTTCTCAATATATGCCCTGATGGGATCCATCCAAGATGGCCTTAAATCAAGGGTAATAAAATTCATCGTCAGCTCTTCATCTATGCTCCGACCAATTAAAATTTCAATGGGGATTGTTCTTTATAGCTCGGTATGAGTAGCCGATGCTAATCGAGCTAAAGCGTCTGCTCTTGCATTCTCCATTCTTGGTATTCTAACCAGTTGAACAGTAATAAATTCCGATACCAACTCCATCGCCTTTGCATAGTACTTAATCATCAACTCTCCTTTCGCTGCATATACACCGGGCATTTGATTTACATTCAACTGTGAGTCACTGCACACGATTACCTGCTCTTCCTTCATGATTTTTGCCAGACTAAGACCTACAATCATCGCTTCATATTCAGCCTCATTATTAGAAACTTGAAATTGGAAGCGCAAGGCATATTCTATGTCGATCTCGCCTGGACTTTTTAATACAATCTCGGCTCCACTACCCGAGGTGAATGATGAGCCATCCACATATAGGTTCTATACAGGTATTTCGTCCTCAAACTTCTTATTGGACAAAATTCCTCGATGGAATATTTGTTGCTCCTTTATCTCCATTTCTACCACACCTCGTTGCTCGTTGACCTTCTCCTCTTGCTCTCCGACCAGCTTAAGTTGATCGGGGTTTAAATTTAATGATTCTGTAACATCCACAGGTTGGTCGATGCTCAGCTTTTGCTCCTCGGGGGTATCAGGATAAGTGAACTCTGCTATAAAATCTGCTACTGCTTGCCCTTTCAATGACGATCTAGGCTCATAAATTATATCATATTCACCGAGTTCTATTGCCCAATACATCAATCTACCTAATTTTTCTGGTTTGTGAAGAGCTTGCCTCAACGGCATATCGGTATATACGACTATGGTATGAGCCTGGAAGTATGGCTTCATTCTTCTACTCGCTTCGATCAGTGCCAGTGCTAACTTTTCCAGCTTCAGATATTTGATCTCCGCTCCTTGGAAGGCCTTACTAGTGTAATAAATTAGCTTTTGTACTCCATCCTCCACTCTTATTAATGCCGAGCTAACTGCATTTTCCAAAACTTCTAGGTACAAGTACAACCTTTCTCCCATCACTGGTCTGGACAACAGTGGAGGTGCTCCTATATATTTCTTCAATTCTTGAAAAGCTTTCTTGCATTCTTCATTCTATTCAAAAGTCTTTCAGAGCGTTTTGAAGAATGGGAGGCATCTATCAGTTGGTCGCGATACAAATCTGTTAAGTGCTGCTACTCACCTTGTAAGACTTTGAACTTCTTTTTTCGTCGTTGGAGATCGCAGCCCTAACAGAGCTTTGATCTTTTCAGGGTTTGCTTCAATGCCTCGTTGATTGTCGATGTACCCGAGAAACATGCCTTCTCGTACTCCAAATATGCACTTGGTCGGGTTCAACTTCATTTGATATTTATCTAATTGATCAAAGATCTGGCCTAAGTCAATTAGATGGTTAGCAGCTTTCTTGCTCTTTGTCAGCATATCGTCAATATAGACCTTCATATTGCAACTGATTTATTCTGCAAACACCTTGTTCATCAGCCGCTGATATGTTGCACCTGTATTTTTTTAAACCAAAAGGCATAACATTATAATAATAAGTACCCCTAGGGGTAATGAAAGAAGTACTCTCCCTGTCTTCAGGTTTCATTTTTATTTGGTTGTAACCAGAATAAGCATCCATGAAGCTCAGCAGCTCGTGGACCGAGGTAGCATCCACTAGTTGATCAATTCGAGGCAAGGGAAAATGATCCTTTGGACATGCTTTGTTGAGGTCGGTGAAGTTTACACACATCCTCCATTTGTTGTTCTTTTTCTTCACCATTACTACATTTGCTAACTAGTCTGGATACTTAACATCTTCAATAAATCAAGCTTTCTGGAGCTTCTCGACCTCCTCCTGTATAGCTTGGTTCTTCTCGGGACTGAACACTCTTCTTCTTTTCTTCACTGGCTTGATTTCCTTATTCACATTGAGCTCGTGACATAAGATATTTGGGTCTATTCCGGGCATATCTTCATGACTCCAAGCAAAAGTTTATTTTCTACTTTTTAAGAAAACTATCAACTCCTATTTTAATGAGGGATCTAACGATGAACCTATCTGAGTTGTTCGTTTAGGGTGCTCGTCGTCCAGAATGATGTTTTCATTGGCTTCTACTACCTGACCTTTCATGAGTTGCGACTCATCTCTAGGGTCCAATGTTTCAATTTCTGCACCCTCATCCACCTGCTAGGTAATAGAATTTTTCCTAGATTCCTCTAATTCCTCCTGCTCGGTAGATGAATAGTAGCATTCTCGAGCTACTTTTTGATCACCCTTCACAACTCCTACTCCAAAATTAGTTGGAAATCTTAGGCATTGATGTACCGTAGATGGTACTGCTTCGAACTTCTTCAATCCTACCCTTCCCATGATGATGTTGTAGGCTGATTGAATATTCTTACCCATCACGAAGAAGCGTACTCTTTCTGTTTGACAAGCAGGCCATGTACCAATGAACATATCTAACTTGATCGTTCCAAGTGGAAAAACTTTCTCGCCAGCAAAACTGAGGAGGGGCCTAAGATAAGGCTCCAACTGGGATAACTTTAGATTTATGCTGTCAAAGCACGAGTATAACATAATATCAGCCGAGCTACCATTATCAACCTGTACTCTCGAGATCATTACTTCCTTCATTCTCATTTTGATCACCAATGGGTCATCATGAGGATACAACACACCTGCGAGGTCATTTTTTGAGAAACCGATGACCAATTTTTCTTTGTTGACCTTCCTCGGGCGATCATCTTCTGCCAAGTTTATTCGTTGAAATATGAACAGGCTTGAGCCTCATTGAGGTAAGCTTTTATTTTTGCAGTAAGGTCTCCACCTCCTGCATCTCCACCAGTAATAACATTACAATCGAATGATCCAAAACGTATTGAAAATACTTCACGTTCTGGCTGCCTTGGTCTTTTGGGAAGATCGGGGTCATCTTTTGGATCATCCTCATGGTCTCTTTTCTTGTTCTCCTCTGCTCGATGAGGAGATCTAGATCTCTCTCTTACTCGGTCGTTATTTCTTCTTTCATTTCTATGATCAACGTACTTTGCCAGTTTTCCTCGTCTAATGAGTGCCTCGATCTCATTCTGAAATCATGATCCTTGTGGAACTCACAATATTTGGCCTTATTCCTTTTGTCAGGGTCTGACTTCATTTTCTCTGGCCAGTTTAACTCCTCGCTGTTCTTGATTTCTTCTAAAACATGGTTGATGTCTACCTTCAAAGGAGTATAATTTTCAAATTTCTTTAACACCTCCCATG
This sequence comes from Sambucus nigra, assembly GCA_949130495.1. Classification (NCBI taxonomy): domain Eukaryota; kingdom Viridiplantae; phylum Streptophyta; class Magnoliopsida; order Dipsacales; family Adoxaceae; genus Sambucus; species Sambucus nigra. The sequence goes on along the minus strand of OX422213.1, from coordinate 23,205,106 downwards.
ATGGATTTGTTTTTGAGTGCTTATCACCACCATTATTTTTATGTTCTTTTTTTTTTTGCCTTATCACCCTCCACCTTGGTTTCTTTGGTATCCATATTCTTTTTTGCATCCATATCCTCCTCGGCATTCATGATCTTGGCCGCTTTTGCCATCAATTCCGACATGGTTCTAGGTGGATCTTTAGCCAAAGTGTAGTACAACTTATTGGGCAACAACACACTCATCAGAGCAGTAATCGCTGTCTTTTCCTCGTAATCAATAACTTCGAGTTTCCCATTATTGAAGCGAGTTATATAATCCCTAGTGCTCTCACCTACCTTTTGTCTAACACTTAACAGGTGTGCTACTCGTTTAACAGGCTTTGCTCCAAAATAGAAATTTCCAATGAAGAGCTCGACGAGTTGAAAGAAAGTTGAAATCTTACCCCGAGGAAGATTAGTGTACCATATTTGAGCAGATTCTATAAGAGTTCTCGAGAATGCCCTGCATCTCATCTCATCTGGCACAGCATAGATGTCGGCAGCAGCTTGGTATTGCTCTATATGAAGGATAGGGTCAGTTTTTCCATCATATTTTGGAGTCACAACAGGTGCTTTGAACTTTGATGGTGTGGTAAAATCCATAATTGCTCGGACAAAAGGTGTCCCTTGGACAAAAGTTCTTTGTAGAGGATTCTTGGCCTTGGCCATTTCCCCTAATCTATCCTTCAACCTCTGAATAGAGCCTTTCCACCCATCATTTCCTTCCTCGGACTTACCGGTTCGAGCAATTGATCGTATTGAAGTAGCTTCCTGGGACCTACCTTGTCGAGCAGTTGGTTGTGATTGGGCAGAACCCTCTCTTAGATCAAATGGTCATCGAAAGTTTCTCGACACGGCCTTAGGAGGACTTTTATTCTTCCTAGGGCCCAATCGATCAAAAGGAGAAACCCTACTCAATCTTTCCAGTGCACTTGTCCTTTCTGGGGAGAGAGTGATATGTTGTTCAGTATCTGTGGCTCGTACTGACGAAGTTCGACCCGATTGATAAGAAAAATCTTCAGATCTATCAGTGCGATATGAATCGCTTTGCCTAATGCGTGAAGAAAGTAAATGAGTATTTCTTTGACCACTTTGTTGTCCTGAATAGGTTGATGCTCCACCTTGGATGGTTTGCATGAGTTGTCGCATTGTTTCCTGCATGGTTGTCTGGCCTTGAGCCAAACTGGCCATGATTCCAGCCAGATCTTGGATATTTGGAGGAGCCAAACTGGCTATAATAATCAGCATTTAATGCACATTTAATCCTCTTAATTGTCTGATAAGAAATGCTCTGATCGAGATGCAGCTCGGACCGCCAAAGATGCTCGGACCGCCTAAGTATCTCGGCATCCATGAGTTGCTCGGTGCAGTAAAGTTCCTCGGAGAGTACCTAATGCTCGGGGTATTTGAGTTGGTTGGGGAAAATGAGTTTCCTCGAAGTCAAGGTATTGTTCAGATTTGTTTGTTATTGCCATGCAGATTGCCACGTGTCTCCACTTAATTTAGCCATGTCAGCAGACTAAATTTGGTATCAACAGCTACCTCATATTCTGGTTGCTTAGGCTTTTTCGATGGGTATGGATCATATTCGTGATTTTTTTTCCCGTTATCTCTAGACTTGTATAAAGAATTTAACCTTCTTCTAGGTTCTCTATTATCACGTCGATCAATAAATTTATTGAGTTTTTCTCGACGGATTGGGGACTCTATCTCATTTTGCAAAGCGATGCAATTATCCGTTGTATGACCATGATCCTAATGGAATTCACCATATTTGGATCTATTCCTCCTGTTAAAAGGTTCCCTCAACTTCTGATGCCATCGCAAATCTTTATTATGATTGATTTCTTCGAGGATATGTTGAATGTCAACACTAAGTGGAGTGTAGGTTCCATACTTTTTGAGCTTGTCTTCTTTCTTCGGCTTCTACTCCTTCGGCTCTTTTTACTCCTTATATTCAGGCTTTATATCAGGCTTCGTGGCAGGACTCTACTTTGCAGGCATCACTTCTTTGACATTCATTATCATTCCTGCTTTCGTTGTGAGTTCAACTATAGTTTTAGGAGGACCTTTTTCTAGAGTATAATATAGTTTCTCGAGAATCAAGACACTCATGGGAGCAGTGATTGATGATGCTGAGATTTAGCACCACCAGATAAGTGATAGTGAGCTCAAGCAGTAGCAGCCATGGCAGCCATAGAGATGTATAAGTATATAGAAGGGGATGAGTATAAGAGGAAATTAGACAATGATGTATAGTGGTTCAGCCAATTTGGCCTACATCCACTGTGAGTGTGTGATCCACTAAGTATGGGCACTAATGGACTTGGATACAATGCACATAACCCTCTCTCTCTTTCTACTGTGTGTCTACAAGTAGAGTTTTAGCTAGGGCTACTGTTCATGGATCGATCCCTTGTAGGGTTGTAGGTGACAAGTATATATAGGTCTTGGGGGGTGTAGTGTAGCCCCCAAGTAAGCATGGTGCATGTGAATGATGATCTAACCAATCCCCTGTTGACACCTGTAGATGCCAAATGATGACATAATATTCCCTCACGTGAGGGTGTGATTTGGTTATAACGGTCTGCCACGTGTCATATGAGCCTGACGCGCACTGTTCCACGCGTGTCCCAAACCACGCGCTGTCATGATATCACCCTCGGCCTATGAGCCGAGGCCGAGGGCAAAGTTTCTTCCGGTAGTGAGTCTGGCTTGATTCTGGCCTCGTACTGTCGTACCCTCATAGGGTCGTCCGGAGCCTGGGGAAGGGTCGGCCCCTTGTAGGGTCGGATGGAGCCTGGTGGAGGGTCGGCCCCTCGTAGGGTCGGCTGGAGCCTGGTGGAGGCCAGCTGGGGCCTGGTGAAGGGTCGTCCCCTCTTAGGGTCGTCCGTTGTGGAGGCAATCCTCATCTAAGCCGAGGATATAAACGGGTATATCAATCACCCCCCAGCCCTTAGCCATAGGTGCTGCTGAGATGGCTGAGGGATAGTGTTTTAAATGAAATGCATGTATGATCAGTTAGATGAGTGACACCTAGGCAGATACTCATTGCTGTTTCAGTTCCCAAGGTCATGGCGGCTGCGCAGTACACTTGGGGCCTTGTGCCCTAATTATACCTTTCTTGGTAAACGGGTCCACTCATTACCAAAGTATTTAAGAGATTTTCAAACTCTCTTTCCTTCTTCTTCTTCTTCTTCGCGCCCAAGCCTTTTCTCTCTCTAGAACCAGTTCCCATTGCCATTTCAGCCTCCGATTTCCCAGGTCTCAGCAGCGTTCTTGCCCTCTCCTCATCAGGTAACCTCTTTCACCCAGCGTTTTCTTTTGTCTTCATTTCTGTTTATTTTTTAGGGTCTTAGGGCAGCACTTTCTTTTGAGTTACCCCATAACTTTTTCTGGTGTCATCTCCGGTCACTGGTTCTTTGAACGTTCTTGACGAAAACCTTTGAGTTCTTTGTTTAATCCAAAAGTCAAACTTGGTCAATCCCCCAAGTGTTTGTAGTTGAATTAGCCAAGTCTAGTATAATTTCTCTAAGTGTAGGGTCTTCCCTTTAATGCTTAGGAGGCTTTACAACCTAGTGTCTGAATTCCCACCCTTGAGAGAAAAACTCTTTGCCGAGATCAGACGAATAGAGGAAGAGGAAGAGAGGAGACGAGGGGCCGACCCTAATTGGGTACGACCCATCTTTCCCATTCCTCTTGCCACCATAAGACCATCTGAACCCTCTGAGTCTTGCGGGTCGTCGTCTCGTCCATCCGACACTCCCAAACCAAGTGAAATGGACGAGAGAACCTTCTCTCCAACTGGTGCCGGGACGTCTGGTAGAAGGGACACGTCTGATCTTAGCCCTCCCCGAGAGGCCGAGGGTACGATCCCCTCTGAGGCTGTCCCTGGGACAACCCTATCCCCCAATGCCTTCCAAGTGGCTTTTCCTCAGGGTCCTCCTGCAGGTGATGAGGGGGAAGGGGGTGAGGACGAGGACGACGATACAGATAATGAGGTTGATACCTCCCATGCCTCGTCTTTTACCTCCTCTGTTAGGGATAGGGACCTTCTGATATGGAGGCATATTTACGGAGTGCCCTCTGGGGTAACTATGAGGGTTCCCTCTGAGGCTGAGAGGGTTTTTGAGGGTGAAGAGGGAGAGGTTGCAGTCTACGAGCAAATGTTCAAAGTAGGTGTCAGACTTCCCTTCCACCCTGCCATTGTAGATATTCTGTCGGCTCTGGGCGTCTCCCCCTCTCAACTTCCACCCAACTCTTGGAGGACGATTCTGGGTTACATTTCCTTGTGGAAAAATTCTTTCACTGATGAGCCCTCGTCCGACGTATTCTTGGCTTGCTATAATATCACCTCTTCATCTAAACAGCCCGGATATTATCATCTAGGAGCGAGAAGGTCTGAGAAGAAACTTCTCCACGTGGCTCAAACTTCCAATCATGATTGGAAAAAGAGATTCTTCTTCATATCTGGGGCGTGGGAGCGCTCCGCCGAGGCGTCCCCTTCTGCCGATGCTCCGAGGGTCCCTAACAAATGGTCTAATCCCTCCATGAAAGCTAGGTCAGACCCCGGACTTAGCCTGGAGGAAAGGGATATTGTTGAGTATCTGAGGGGACGAGGAAGAGCGGGTGAGATCCCAAAGTTCGAAGATTTGATGACCCCTCGATTCCTTAAAGAAGCTGGTCTGAGGGTCGGCCCTTTGACAGAACTATGTGAGTTACACTGAATATTTTCCCTTATTTACTTATTTTTGAAGTGTTCTCTCTTTATTTCTGAAATTTTCTGACATGTCGTCCTCTTATCAGGTCGTCCTGCAGGTACACCAGACTACCTCTGGGAAATGGCTGCCCCAAGCCTTCTTGCTGGTTTGTCAAAGAAGAAGGGGAAGGAGCCTCAGCAAGCTCCAAAGAAGACGAGAGCCTCAGGGCCGACGGTTATTGAGCCGACAGCCGATGGCCGCAAAAGGAAGGAGCCTGAGGCTCCTGTTGAGCATCGGCCTGTTCTTAGGACGAGGGCAAGGGTCGAGGCCTCTGAGGGGGCGACCTCTTCGTCCAGCATGGGGGCCTTTTGGTCTCAAAATCTGTCCCATCTGAGGGCCGACCCCTCATCTCTTATTGCCAACCTGAGGGTAGCCAAGGCCTCGATGTTCTCTGCACCGTCGGCCTCTGACTTCGAGTTCTTGGCAAGATGCCTCCAGCCAAAGTGTACGACTACGGTCTGCACTCCCTTGCTCAGGTATTGGTCTTGACCTTCTTTAATTTCTCTCACTAACTGTTACCTCGGCCCCTCTTGATATTTCTTCATTTTTCTTGCAGTCTGTCTGTGCCTTGACCTCAACCACCAAGTCCAGATCGAGGGGGTCGGTACGTCTGAAGATCATCCGGTGTTGGTAACTGAGGAGACCATTCCCATTGATGTTGAGGCCCTGCCCTCCGATGTCGTCCCATAGGGTGGCTGCCTGTAGCCTATACCCTCATTTTTGTATTTTTGTTCAAAGGCCTTGTCAAAACACTTGATACTTATGTTTTATTAATACTAGTCTTTTCCCTTCCATAATTGTTGTCTTTAATTCTAGTATGGCTTGCTCATTGTTGATGCTACTAACCCCTCCCTCGTCTTTTTTGAGGACCACTGTGGGGTCGTCCCCTCATGTCGCCTCATTATAGCCGAGGGTTCAAGTAACCAAATTAATGATTTTTAAATGAAGTCTACCCTCGTCTTTCTTGAGAACAGTGGTGGGGTCGCCCCCTCCACTGGTCCTCATTATAGCCGAGGGTTCAACTTACCAACTTAATGGCTTTAAATTAAGTCTACCCTCATCTTTCTTGAGAACAGTGGTGGGGTCGTCCCCTCCACTGGTCCTCATTATAGCCGAGGGTTAAAGTTACCCAATTTAATCTATCCTCGTCTTTTTTGAGGACCAATGTGGGGTCGTCCCCTCATGTGGCCCCATTATAGCCGAGGGTTCAAGTAACCAAATTAATGATTTTTAAATAAAGTCTACCCTCGTCTTTTTTGAGGACAGTGGTGGGGTCGTCCCCTCCACTGGTCCCCATTATAGCCGAGGGATCAACTTTCCAATTTAATGGGTTTTAAAGTTTTCCCTCGTCTTTCTTGAGGACAATGGTGGGGTCGTCCCCTCCACTGGTCCCCATTATAGCCGAGGGGTCAACTTACCAAATTAATAGATTTTAAAGTCTTCCCTCGTCTTTTTTGAGGACAGTGGTGGGGTCGTCCCCTCCACTGGTCCCCATTATAGCCGAGGGATCAACTTTCCAATTTAATGGGTTTTAAAGTTTTCCCTCGTCTTTTTTGAGGACAATGGTGGGGTCGTCCCCTCCACTAGTCCCCATTATAGCCGAGGGGTCAACTTACCAAACTGATGGATTTAATTAAGTCTTCCCTCGTCTTTCTTGAGGACAGTGGCGGGGTCGTCCCCTCCACTGGTCCCCATTATAGCCGAGGGATCAACTTTCCAAATTAACGGATTTCCGTAGATGTTTCCATGCGTGCTAGGACTGATAACAGGATGAGGGAAACACTGATATTTATCATTAATTTTTCGAGTGTTCTGTTGGAGCAACTCTCATTACAATTATGGTCTATCAAGACCTTATAACACTACTGATAGTATTTCTTCAAATGATCTGCGTTCCAGGGGTTGGAAAAAGGTTCCCCTTCTAGGTTTTCTAGTCTATAGGTCCCTGGGACAACTTCATCGATGACCCTATATGGGCCATGCCAATTAGGATGGAGCTTGTTGGGTTTTTGCCAAGTCGTTTTGAGAACCAAGTCTCCTACTGCGATAGGCCTCTGTTTCACCCTCTGATTGTAAAACCTTGCAGTCCTCTGCTGGTAGGAATCTTGCCTTATCTCAGCATCCTCCCTTCTTTCCTCAATCAAGTCCAGGTCCAGTCTCCTCTCTTCCGTATTTCCCTGGGGGTCGTACATTTGGACCCTATGAGTGGGAAACTCGACTTCGGTGGGGATGACCGCTTCTGATCAATAAGCTAACATGAATGGGGTCTCCCCAGTAGAGGTCCTTACTGTCGTCCTGTACGCCCACAACACTGCATATAACTCCTCGACCCATCTTCCTTTTGCCTCCTCAAGCCTCTTCTTAATCCCATCTAGTATTGTCCTGTTCGTAACTTCGGTTTGCCCATTGTCCTGAGGTCGGCCTGGGGTGGAGAAAAATTATTTGATACTTACCCTCTCACAGTACTTTTGCAGAGAGGCATTCTTGAACTGGGTCCCGTTATCCGAGATGAGGGTGTTGGGTAGACCATATCTGCATATCACATTTTTCCATATGAACTGGAAGGTCTTCTGCTCCGTGATCGTGACCATTGGCTCGGCCTCTACCCACTTTGAAAAGTAGTCAATTGCTATGATGAGGAACCGATAGTTATTGACTGCCCTCGGTAAGGGTCCTACCAGGTCAATCCCCTACACTGTAAATGGCCATGGGGATGTGATGGAGGTAAGGGGCTGATGAGGTTGGTGAGGGATGGTAGCAAATCTTTGGCATATATCACACTTTTTAACATATGCGGCAACATCATTCCCCAAGGTCGGCCACCAGTAGCCTTGGGTGATCACCCTCTTCTCCAAGGATCTACCCCCAATGTGGCTTGAGCACGACCCTTCATGCACATCTTGCAAAATAGAAGGGACTTCTGAGGGATTCACACACCTAAGTAAGGGGAGCAAAAACCCCTTTTTGTACAACGTGTCTCCGATGACAGTGAACTTTGCCGCCCTGTACCTCAGCTTCTTCCTTTCTTGCCTTGCTTCTGGCATCTCACCCTCTTTAATGTATCTGATAAGGGGATCCATCCACGAAGCTTCTTGGGAAACACTTAGGCAATTGCTAGGTGTTCCCTCAGCGTCCTCAATGGTCGGTCGGAGCAAAATTTCTACTGGGACCGTCCTCCTGATGTCTGTTCTTGTTGCCGAGGCCAGCCTAGCAAGGGCATCAGCGCGGCCATTATCAAGCCTAGGTACCCTCCTTAATTTCACTTCTCTGAAGCCCTTCAGTAATGACCTCACCTTCTCATGATACCTTGCCATCCTTTCGTCCTTAGCCTCGTAGGCTCCTAGTATCTGATTCACGACTAGTCTTGAATCACTATGGACCAAAATCTGGCCGACACTAAGAGACTTGGCCAAGGAGAGGCCTGCTACTAAGGCCTCATATTCAGCCTCGTTGTTGGAGGCTTTGAATTTGAACCTTAGGGCGTATTCGACGTCTGTGCCATCGGGTGCTGACAGTATCAGTCCAGCACCACTTCCGCTATCACAGGAGGACCCATCAACGAAGAGGCTCCACGGAGTCTTTCCTTCTGAAAAATTTCCCTCAGAGAGGGACCCCTGTCTAAAGATGTATCTACCCTCTTCATTTTCAGTCGCTTTCCTTCTTGCGGTACTCGTCTCAGCCCTATCTGCGGGTGTGTCTGCGGGTCTGTCTTCTGTATCCGTCTTCCCGAGGGTCTCACCCTCGGTCTCATCATCTTCCCAGGTGAACTCAGCCACGAAGTCTGCCAATGCCTGCCCCTTAATGGCTGTCTTAGGCTGATACACAATATCGAACTCCCCCAGCTCTATAGCCCAGATCATTAGCCTTCCTGATTTTTCAGGCTTGTGTAGGACCTGCCTAAGAGGAGAGTCAGTAAGGATGACCATAGTATGGGACTGGAAGTACGGTTTCATCTTCCTTGAGGCATGGATCAAGGCGTAGGCCAACTTTTCCATCCTCGGGTATCTTTGCTCTGCCCCCTGGAGTGCCTTGCTGTTAAAGTATACAGGCTTCTGTATACCATCCTCGTCTCTCACAATGGCTGCGCTGATGGCAGACTCTGAGACGGCGAGGTACACGTAAAGTCGTTCACCCTGCACGGGTCGTGACAGCAGCAAGGGAGACCCCAAGTATGATTTTAGCTCCTTGAAAGCCTCATCACATTCTTCACTCCATTCAAAGGCCTTCCTGAGGATCTTGAAAAATGGTAGACACCTGTCTGTAGCCCTCGACACAAATCTGTTCAAGGCAGCCACTCTCCCTGTGAGCCTCTGAACGTCTTTGATGGACTTGGGGGTCTTCATCTCAATAAGGGCCTTTATCTTTTCAGGATTGGCCTCGATGCCTCTTTGATTGACAATGAACCCCAAGAACTTCCCCGCTCCGACCCCAAAGACACACTTGGCCGGATTAAGCTTCATCTGGTACTTGTCCATCGTATTAAAGGTCCTCTCCAGGTCTGCCACATGATCCTCTGCTTTCAAACTCTTGGCCAGCATGTCTTCCACGTAGACCTCCATAGACTTCCCAATTTGGTCTTCGAACATTTTATTTATGAGGCGCTGGTACGTTGCCCCCGCATTTTTCAGACCGAAGGGCATAACCCTGTAGCAGTATGTACCCTTGTCAGTGATGAAGGCAGTCCTCTCCGAGTCTTCAGGGTTCATGAAGATCTGGTTGTACCCTGAGTAGGCATCCATAAAACTCATGAGCTCGTGGCCTGCAGTAGCGTCTACCATTTGGTCAATGCGGGGGAGAGGGAAGCTGTCTTTGGGGCAGTGCTTGTTGAGGTCTGTGAAGTCCACACACATCCGCCACTTCCCGTTGGCCTTTGGGACAATGACTGCATTGGACAGCCATTCAGGGTAGATGACCTCTCTGATAAATTCAGCGTCTTCTAATTTTTTGACCTCGTCCCTGATGACCTCATATTTTTCTCTGGAGTAAATTCTCCTCTTCTGCTTCACCGGCTTCACTCCCTCTACCACATTGAGCTTGTGGCACATGATTTCAGGGTCAATCCCTGGCATATCTATATGACTCCAGGCGAAGACACTTCGCCTTCTCCTCAGCAGTTTAATGAGGTCTTCCTTGATTTTGGGCTTCAGAGACTTGCCAACTTGGACGGTTTTTTCCGTGTCATCCTCATCGAGGATGATGGATTCTACCTCTTCCGCAGCCTCTCCTTTTTTCAGCTTCGTTTCATCTCTGGGGTCTAGGGTATCAATATTATAAGTGGTTGTAACCCTCTTGTGTGCCTCCCTCTCTTCAGCGGAGTTGTAGTAACATTCTCTCGCCGTCGTCTGGTCTCCTTGAACTTCCCCCTCCCCGTAAGGGGTTGGAAATTTGATCATCTGGTGGACCGTAGACGGCACGGCTTCAAACCCCTTGAGGGCCACTCGCCCCAGTATGATGTTATAGGCCGAAAACACCTGCTCATCCATCACAAAGAAACTGACCTTTTTGGTGAGCCATCTCGGCCACTCGTCTCCCATCCTCACGTCGGCCTCATATACCCCAAGAGGGTGAACCCTTTCCCCACTGAACCCAATCAGTGGATGATGGTAGGGGACGAGTCTAGCACGGCTGAGACCCAAGGCCTTGAAGCATGGCCAGAACATGACATCTGCAGAGCTACCCCCATCTACCAAGATCCTCGGCACCTCGCATCCGTGCACCCTAGTAGTGATGACGAGAGGGTCATCGTATGGGGCTAAGAGGCATTTGAAGTCCAACCTTGAAAACCCTACTATCAGTGTGTCCATATCAACCTTCTTCCTCTTTTCTGACTTGACCTCCAGGGAGGTTGCGTGCACCGTCTTCGTCAATGCCTTTGCTTCAGCCACATGGGCCTTCCTGTCAGCGACCTCAGACCCTCCTCCTGCAAGTCCCCCGGAGATCATTCCCACTCCGAGCGAGATCATATTGAGCCTCTTGACAGGGCCGTGGTCGTCTCTCGGCGGGAGGTCAGGGTCGTCCTCATCATTAGAGGGGTCGTCCCCTCTTTTTTGAGGACCTTCTCTGCAGGCATCGACTCGCTTCTTTCTAGGGTCGTCCCCTCGGCCCCTCTTGAAGTCGTCTTTGTCGACGTACTTTCTGAGCTTCTCTTCCTTCAGCATCTTCTTAATCTCGTCTTTCAGAGCAAAGCATTTATCCGTCACGTGGCCGTTGTCTTGGTGAAATTCGCACCACAGGTTCTTATTCCTCTTGCCGGGGGCTGCCCTCAGCTTCTCAGGCCACTTCAGCGTCCGATCACTCTTTATCTCATTGAGGATCTGTTCACAGCTGACCGTCAGAGGGGTGTACCCCGCGAACTTATCATCCATGGTTCTCTTCTTCCCCTCTTTGTTCTTCTTGGGGTATTTACTCCCACTTGCACCTCCTCTTTCGTCCTCATACTTTGCAGCCATCGCCTCTTCGGCGTTCATCACCTTTCCTGCTGTTGACAACAGCTCGGCCATCGTCCTCGGAGGGTCTTTAGCAAGCTTCCATAACAGCTTCCCCTTTTGGAGTCCTCCAATCAGGGCTGTCATAGCTATGCTCTCCTCATAGTCTTCCACCTCCAGCTTCTCTTTATTGAATCTGGCTATATAGTCCCTCAGACTTTCACTCTTCCCCTGCTTAACATAGAGCAGGTGGGTGGTCTTCTTCTATGGCCTCACCCCAAAGCAGAAATTATGGATGAACAGGTCGGCCATCTGCTTAAAGTTTTCAATGGAATTTTTTGGAAGAGACGTGTACCAGACATGCGCAGCCCCTGTCAAGGTACCAGAGAAGGCACGACACCTCATCTCATCTGAGATAGAGTATATGTCTGCCGCCGACTGATACATCTCCACATGGTGGACGGGGTTGGTACTCCCGTCATACCTTGGGGTGACCATAGGTGGCTTGAATTTTGATGGCGTGGGGAAGTTGACTATCTTTGCCACAAAGGGTGAGCCTATGGTGTATCCCCTCTGAAGTGGGTCTCGGCTCTTCAATATATCACCAATCTTATCCTCTAGCCGCTGGATTGAGTCGTTCCAGGGCCTCACAGGGTCGGCCTGGCCGATGTTATCCCCTGCTGCCTCTCCGAGGTGGACAGAGGGTTCTGCTGCAGCAGGCCTGTGTCGGCTGTTTACTTCCCTTTGTCCATCATCTCGTCCTCGGGGTCGGCCATCTGCGGCCTCCCTCCTGGATCTTGCAGCACTCCTTGGCCTGGACAACTTCTCTCGTAGGTCATTTACTGGGCCTAGCCTCTCAAAGGCCGACCCCCTGCTCAAGCGATCAAAAGCAGAGCCTCTTGGGCGACCATCAGGGTTCGGTCTCCCGCACTTTCCCCTACTGTCCTGGAGGGGTCGCACAGTGTTGTTAGAGACCTCGTAAGGTTCCCAGCACTCTATAGGAGCCTCCTCTCCCTCCAGATCTCCATACCTATCCTCAGGGCAAGGGTTTTCTTGCCTCCCCAGGCGTAGACGCCGGGGGTCAGCAACATCCCTACGCCGCTGAGGGGGTGGAAGGTCTTTGCGTGGTGCCTGGGGTGGTCCCCTGGCCTCATGCTGTCCTGGAGCTGCTGCCGGAGTAATCATCTCAAGCGAAACCCCTGGTGCTCTTAGTATGTTCTGGCTTAGAGCTGTGAACTGCTCCTGCATCATCCGCTGGCTTGCTGCCAGAGACTTTAGGGCTGCCGCCACATCAGCCATCTCAGACTGAGGCGGCGGCTGACTGGAACTGGATCTTCCCCCCTCATCCGGCGGGGGAAGTGGTGGTGGTGGCATCTCAGGTGCCATGTGCTTGAGCTATGAAAAGTTGAACTGAAGAAAATACTGGTGAGCTTGGGAACCTTAGTGGGTCTCTTTCAATGGTGAAACACCTCCTCTCAGGGGTAGTGTTGGTTCACCACCAGAGTGCCCAGTGAGGTCAAGCTGTACAAAGGAAGAGATGTCTTCTCGTTCCCACAGACGGCGCCAAACTGATGATGCTGAGATTTAGCACCACCAGATAAGTGATAGTGAGCTCAAGCAGTAGCAGCCATGGCAGCCATAGAGATGTATAAGTATATAGAAGGGGATGAGTATAAGAGGAAATTAGACAATGATGTATAGTGGTTCAGCCAATTTGGCCTACATCCACTGTGAGTGTGTGATCCACTAAGTATGGGCACTAATGGCCTTGGATACAATGAACATAACCCTCTCTCTCTTTCTACTGTGTGTGTACAAGCAGAGTTTTAGCTAGGGCTACTGTTCATGGATCGATCCCTTGTAGGGTTGTAGGTGACAAGTATATATAGGTCTTGGGGGGTGTAGTGTAGCCCCCAAGTAAGCATGGTGCATGTGAATGATGATCTAACCAATCCCCTGTTGACACCTGTAGATGCCAAATGATGACATAATATTCCCTCACGTGAGGGTGTGATTTGGTTATAACGGTCTGCCACGTGTCATATGAGCCTGACGCGCACTGTTCCACGCGTGTCCCAAACCACGCGCTGTCATGATATCACCCTCGGCCTATGAGCCGAGGCCGAGGGCAAAGTTTCTTCCGGTAGTGAGTCTGGCTTGATTCTGGCCTCGTACTGTCGTACCCTCGTAGGGTCGTCCGGAGCCTGGGGAAGGGTCGGCCCCTCGTAGGGTCGGCTGGAGCCTGGTGGAGGCCAGTTGGGGCCTGGTGAAGGGTCGTCCTCTCTTAGGGTCGTCCGTTGTGGAGGCAATCCTCATCTAAGCCGAGGATATAAACGGGTATATCAGTGATGGTTATTTTTGCCTCATAATCAATCACCTTTAATTTCTCAGTATTAAAGCGCGTAATGTATTCCCTGGTACTTTCCCCCACTTATTGTCTTACTCTCAAAAGATGGGCTACTATTTTCACTGGCATAGCTCCGAAACAGAAGTTACTAATGAATAGCTAGACAACCTGATTGAAGTCGATAATTTGTCCCCAGGGCAGGTTATTATACCATATTTGGGCTGAACCCGTAATGGTATTTGAAAATGCTCTGCACCTCATTTTATCAGGAACTGAATAAATAGTTGCAGCTTAATATTGCTCAATATGGAGAACAAGATCAGTTTTACTGTCATATTTGGGGGTAACTACAGGAGCTTTAAATTTATATGGAGTAGGAAACTCCATAATTTCCTGAATAAAAGGAGATCCTTTAATGAAGCTTTGTTATAAGGTATTTTTTGCCTTTGCCATCTCCCCTAGTCGATCTTGTAACCGTCGGAATGATCCTTCCATAAAGGGTTGCCTGCATCCGATCTATGCGAAGTAACTCGGCTACTCAAACCACGTGTCTGTGCTGAACTCTCCTCTTGAGAGGTCTGCTCGACGTGTATAAATTATCGGATTCTTGATCTTGATTTGACCGAGGCTTCTTGCTGGTCGACCGTATATCGAGTGATCCTTGATAATTTTCTGGGAGGGTTTATATTAGCTCGAGGTCCCAGTCAATCAAAGGATGAAGCTCTGCTTAGCCTTTCCAAGACACTTGGCCTTTGAGGAGAAATATAGCGAATATCATAGGGTTTGTGGATCTGAGTAATGAACATGTTCCTGGGTGATTAGACCTGTCTCGTGAAGTTCTGGAATAACTATGCCTGTTGAATATTGGAGGTAGAGGCGACATGTCTTGTTTGGATAAGGTTGGAGATTTAGCTTGAATAGACTGGTCTAGTTGCCTCACCATTTACTGCATGGCCTCTTGTCCTCTGACAGTACTAGCAAGGATTCCAGTTAAGTCTGTCTCCATAGGCTGAACAGATAGAATAGGCCGGTTGCCTTCATTTCTGGCACTGGACTGAGGGTCGTTCATCTTGTCTTGAACAAAGGTATAAGAGAGTGAGAACGGTACTTAGAAACACATTCCCACAGACGATGACAATATGTTGATGTAAAAAATAAACTTGATGTAATTTTATAATCACAGATAAAATATGTAATGTGGTGACAATTATTATGCAACACAAATAAATATGAAAGAGGTAATGACCAAGAAAGAATAAATAAAATGCCAAACACACAACAACAGGTGTACGTGGTTCAGCAAAGATGTGCCTACGTCCACGATGGTGCAGTCCGTATTATTTCTCTATATTCTGAAGAATAAGTACAGAGAATACAACTTGTCCTTTGCCCCGGACCTAGTGTTTAATTTATACATGTGTATGCTAGTTCGTGGAGATGATGGGTTCCTTCATATTAGCCATTTTCCCTATCCTTTCCCTTCATGGGGTTATGCTCCCCTATAACTTCTCTTCATGGGATCGTGGGGAGAGACCGGGTCAATATGAAAGATAGAGGGCCTGGATTTTGGGCCGCCAAAACTGGGCTACTTGTCCAGGCCCATGGTTCTCAATTCTGGGTACCTACAATTGCCCCTAAATTTGTTGGGCCATGTTTATGGGTCCAATGAATTTAAATGATCAGCCATTACGGCTGATTTGTGATTTTTTGAAAACTGTGAAGTTGCTTTGGCGGCACCCGCTTCGTTATCCGTGCGCTATGATTAGAATTGAAGGCTTGTTGGAATAAGGCGTATTTCCTTTTCGTCGCTTCAGCTTTTCCAGCAATCTTCTATCTTTTGAGAACTTTTACGCTTTGTACCTTTTGCTTTCGATCTCTACTCTCGTTGCTTCTTCGCCATTTGACCTGATCTTCTGTCTTGTAAGTCTCTCGTGCTCTTTGCATTTTCTCTTTGGTTTGTAGTTTTTCTTGTATTTTCCAATGGCGAAGATCGGAAATAGGTCAGTCACGGAGTTTAGAAAATTCTACAACATTCCTGAGTGGGTAGAGATTTGAGTGTTGTGCCTCGCCTCCTAGGAACATTGAATTCACGTTTAGAGGATGCACATTGAATTCACGTTTTGTTGCTTTCCCAAGGGGACTTACCTTTCCCCCTAATGATCTGATTCTGCATTTCTTTAGCTATTTTAGTATTGTACCTGCACAATGTTCGCCCAACGTATGGAAAATAGTGAACGGCGTGCATAGGATAAATCAATTGTACGACACAAGGTTAGGGCTTGCCAAGGTCTGCTTTTGTTACTCCTTTTCTCGAACGAGTTCAGGTGTCCTGTACCTTAAGGCTAGGAGCCCTGATAGGGTATTGGTAGTAAATTTACCTGATTCCCATAAGGACTACTGGCAAGAAGGTTTTCTTGTTAGGAATTGGTAGTTCTCCCCCCAATATGAAGGGTCGAGGTCTGAGAGGTTCACTGTTCCCTTTTATGGGGAAGAATATATAGGTAGATGTTATATTATTGTTTCAACCTTTGCTGACTTGTGATTTTTCTAACCTCTCTTTGCTTTTTCTTTCACAGCGAGGACAAAGAATTTGGAGCCTGCTCTCAGCGAGGTCCGTATCTCAGAACTAGTGAAAGCTTGGAATATTAGGGAGCCTCTGGGTGACGGCGAGCATCCTAGGTCTGCTGCTTTTTTGCTTTAGTACAAGAACACAGGCTCTAGCTTCATAGCACGACCTGTGGATAGTGTTCCAGAGTTTGGCTCTTTCGGAGAGATTACGGCTGAGCCCATCCAGTTGGACGAAGAGGAGAGCAGCTCGGAGAGTGAGCCTGCAGGCGCTGTGAGTAATTTGGGTGTAGGGAGTGCTGACAGTAGCAGTTCTTCTGAACTGGATTCCGAAGCTCAAGACTCGTCGAGCACTACCAGCAGTTCGGGCGGAAAGATGCCTCCAAGGAAGAACCTGATCAGAGATGATGACGATGACGACCATGTGCTCCTTGCACAAAGGTCGAAGAAACAGAAGACTGCATCTGGGGTTGTGGTTACATCTTCTCGGCCTTCCTCTCAGGAGCAAGAGAGGAAGAAGAGAGAAGAAGAGTAGGTGAAGGAGAGGGAGAGAAAGAAGGAGGAGCAGAAGAAGGTGGAAGAAAGGAAAAGGGTAGAGGAGAGGCAGAAGAGAGAGAGCGAGAAGGAGGAGGAGAAGAGGAGAGCTGAGGCAAGGATGAAGGCCGGCCAGGCCTTAGTTCCAGTGTCTGCTCTGCCTGAGGGAGCTTCTGTGGCGACCTCCCCTCAGCTAGCTCCGGCCCTGCTTGAGAGAGCTGTCCTCCCGGTTGATCGCCAAAGGGCAATAGGTTCGGAGCATCTGGCCCTTAAGGCTAGTCAGAGGCTTGCTCTGGTATGGTTTATTTTCTTCTCGTGTTTTGCTGACTTTTTTTGCTTTCTTCTTCTTATATCTTTTTCTCTTTTCTATCTTTCTTTTATCTGTAGTTGGTTAATGTGGATGACTATATTCCTGTTACCTCTCAACTAGGTAGGACTCTTGGTCCTAATGCAAGCCCTGCAGTTCGCCAGGCCTTTGCTAGACTTTGCAGGTTTGCTAAGTCAAGGAACCAAAAATATAAGGACCAGTCCGAGCTAGTGGCCAAGTTGAAGGACAGGCTCCAGGAGATGGAAGAAATCGGTGCTTCAGTGCAAGAAGAAGTCAGTGCACTGAGAGCAAGGTTGCTGGAGGCCACCGAGATTAACCAGGTCGGGGAGTTCCTGCAGCAAGAGAATGAAGACTTGAGGAGGGAAGTCCTAAGGCTTAAGGAGCATTCGCCGAGCATTGTTTCGCCAGTCCTACAAGGTTCTTCTTCGTCGCGAGCTGCTCGGCCTCCCCTCCCGCGTGCTGGTAGGAGTGCCAGGGGTAGGAATAGGGAAGTCGAGGAACAGCATGAGAGGGAAATGGAGGAGCTGCGCGGCGATGTTCGGCGAGCTTATGTGACTGCTGCTGGGCTCCAGAGGGACGTCACCCGACTACGTCATTTGTTCAAGAACGGTCCTCGACAAGTGTGGTCCGATGGCTACGATCAAGGCTGGCTGGAAGCTCCGACGTGACTATCAGAGTTCGAGGAGCTTTCCTTCATCAGGGGGTGGTTTAGTGCCCTCAAAGAGCTGCAGGTCCCGAGGAACTCGACGTTGTGGTATCGACACGAGATGTCCTCATCTATTCTGATGCCCAATCCATTCAGGCGGGATGATCGATGGATCCCCATTGATGCTATTCCCCGACAACTCTTGGAATTGGACTCAAATGAGGTCGTGGAGGAGCTCGCCCCTGTTCCTGATGATGGAAGGAGAGCTAAAGTTGCTGATTATCTTGCTCGGAGGCTTCCACCTTCTTGAGATTTTGTTACTCTTTCTTTTGATTTTTTAATAATTGTAAATGCTTTGGGCGAGCTTCGCCGACTAAACATGTATTATCATTGTTTGTATTATAAAAGATTAATGAAAAGTTCGAGTTTTGGGCGATTTTGCCGACTAAACGTGTTCATACAATCCTTTTATATTTTTGCAGCTTCACAATCCTTTTTATTTTGTCATGTGAGTGTCCGCCCAGTCCAGTATAAGAATACCATTGTGCCCTCACTTTACCTTTTAGGTTGTGTCGTCACACTCCCTTAGGCCTAAGTAGGGCAATTGGCGAGGACACACCTGGTATTGGATGTCTTCATCCGGTCAGGATTTTGTTTAACCAAAGTAGGTTTGATGCCTAAGAATACTCTGTAGGGCTTCATATATTGCCATGGGCAATGCTAAGAGGTCTGTCGTGCTTTATGACGATGACCTGAGGAGGGGTGTTCCCCTGCTATGTCAACCATTATGCCTGTGATTTGGAAGGGATGTGTAATAAGATATAACTGTTACCAATTAGAGAGTGATCAACTGAGAGATTTTCATTGGTGAATTGAGAAATTAACTGTCCTTTCACATAATAAATACAATAAAAGATCTAACAATAGAACTCCTAAAAATAGAATTTCTTGAGATTAGCTGCGTTCCATGCTCGTGGTATCTCTCTACCCTCCATCGTTTTCAAATGATAGGCACCTCGCAGGTCGTCTCTAATTATCTTATAAGGTCCTTCCCAGTTTGGGCCCAGTTTACCGTCTGATGGCTTCATTGTGTTTCCTAGGACCTTTCTTAGAACATAGTCCCAACTTTGAATTTCCTCGGATTGACCCTTTTGCTGTAGTGCTTCGCGAGCTGTTGCTGATAGCTTGCTAGTTTTACTAGGGCAAGTTCCCTCCGCTCGTCGGCCAGGTCGAGTTCAGCGAGCAAAGCTTGATCATTTTGGCCTTGCTCGACAAGGTCGGATCTCATTGTAGGCAATCCTGCTTCTAGTGGGATAACCGCCTCCATACCATATGCTAGTGAGAATGGTGTTTCTCCTGTTGCTCGCCTAGGAGTCGTTCTGTATGCCCATAGGATATGCGGTAGCTCGGTTGTCCACGCGCCTTTGGCTCTCTCTAACCGCTTCTTCAATCCAGCGATCACTGTCTTGTTGGAAGCTTCAGCTTGTCTGTTGCTTTGAGGGTAGGCCACCGAGCTGAAGTGGGGCCTGATCCCGTGTTTGTTGCAGAAGTCCTGAAAAGGGCCACTCTCGAACTGCGTTCCATTGTCAGTGATGATGGTTCTGGGGATTCCGAATCGAGTGATTATATTTCTCCATACGAACCTTATCATGTCAGCATCTCGAATGTTCGCCAGTGGTTCTGCCTCGATCCACTTGGTAAAGTAATCAGTTACAACCAACAGGTATTTGCGATTGCCGGCAGCGGTGGGCAGTGGTCCCACGATGTCCATTCCCCACTGGGCGAAGGGCCAGGGACTGGTCAGGGATTTTAATTCGCTGGCGGGCTGGTGGACCATGGGAGCGTGAAGTTGGCATTTTAGGCATTTGCTGACATATACTGCGGAGTCCTTTTGCATGTATGGCCATCAATAACCTTCCTTCATTGCTCGGAAGGCTAGAGACCTTCCTCCGACATGACTTCCACAGATTCCTTCGTGAAGCTCATGAAGCACTGCCTTGACATCGCCTGGGTGGACGCATCTAAGGTAGGGGCCGGAGAAAGATCTTTTATACAAGTTGCCTCCTGTGGATAAGTGAAAGCGAGCATCTTTGACTCTTATCTGGTGGGCATTTCTCTTATCCTCTGGAAGCGTTCCGTTCTTTAAATAGTCTTTCAAGGGATCCATCCAGCTGGGGGCTGATTCCAATTGGAGTATTGGTTTTGCTGTTGCTAGCTCGCAGTTGGGGTAAATGCTTGGGCACCTGAGGAAATCGATAGGGATGATCCTTTTAAGGCTAGAATCAACTGCCGAGCTCAGGGCTGCTAAGGCATCAGCATGGCTGTTTTGCCCCCTGGGAAACTGTTGTATGTTGATCTCTTCAAAGCTCGTCATTAAGTTTTTTACCAAGGAGAGGTAGGCTGCCATTCTCTCGTCCTTCGCGTTATAGTCTCCACTTATCTGATTGGAAACTAGTTGCGAATCACCGAATACCTGCAAATGCTTTGCTCCCAGAGTTTGTGCCTTTTGAAGACCTGCTATTAAGGCTTCGTATTCTGCTTCGTTGTTGGAGGCTGCAAATCCCAGCCTGATTCCTTGCTCAAGGACTGTATTTTCTGGAGTGATGAGAACAATTCCTACCCCTGCCCCCTTTGAGTTGGAGGCTCCATCAACGAATAGTTTCCATCTTTCCACTGTAGCCTGGTTGTTTTGTTCTGTTGGCTTAGGCTGGTCGAAGGGTTCTTCGCCTGTGAATTCAGCTATGAAATCAGCAAGGATTTGACCCTTGATAGCTGTCCTTGGTTGAAATTGGATGTCAAATCGGCCGAGCTCGACTGACCATTTAGACAGTCTGCCCGATAAATCCGCCTTCCTTAGGACAGCCTTGAGGGGGTGTGATGTAAGGACGATGATCGTATGAGCTTCGAAGTAATGCTTCAGTTTCCTCGAGGCCATTACTAGGGCGAATGCGAGCTTTTCCAATGGTAGGTAGCGCTGCTCGGCATCTAATAGGGTTTTGCTCGCGTAATAGACTGGATGTTGGATTCCTGTAACTTCACACATTAGCGCTGAGATGACAGTGTGACTGCATACAGAGAGGTAGAGGTACAAAGAGTCCGTTTGCTGTGGTATGACAAGCAATGGTGGAGAGCTTAGGTAGGACTTGAGCTCGTCTAATGCTCGCGAGCAATCTGGGGTCCATTCTACTGTTTTGCTGCCCTTCAAGAGTTGGAAGAAAGTCTTGCATCTCTCGGAGGATTTAGAAATGAAACGATTTAGAGCAGCGAGCATTCCAGTGAGCTTCTGTACATCTCGGACTGTGCGAGGAGGTTGCACTCGGTTGATTGCATCAATCTGGTCCGGATTAGCCTCTATGCCTCGCTTGCTGACCAAATACCCAAGAAACTTTCCCGACTGGACACCTAAGGAACACTTGCTCGCGTTGAGTTTCATTCGGTACTTCCTGAGGATTTCTAAGGTACTTGACAGGTCCGAGAGGTGATTTTCCTTCTCCTTGCTCTTGACGAGCATGTCGTCGATGTAGACCTCCATTGTGTCTCCCATTTGATTCTTGAACATTTTAGTAACTAGCCGCTGATAGGTTGCCCTTGCATTTTTGAGCCCAAAAGGCATGACCTTGTAACAGTATAAACCAACTGTCATGATAAACGCCGTTTTGTCCTGATCTGGGGCATGCAGGGGAATCTGGTGATATCCTGAGTACGCGTCCAGGAAACTCATTCGTTCGTGGGCTGCGGTGGCGTCTACTAGTTGGTCTATTTTCGGAAGAGGGAAGCTATCCTTGGGGCAGGCTTTGTTGAGGTCAGTGAAGTCTATGCAAACTCTCCACTTCCCGTTGCTTTTCGGAACTACAACTGGGTTGGATAACCATTTGGGGAATTGCACTTCCCGTATGGATCCTGCATCCAGTAGCTTCTCGACTTCTTTTTCTATTGCTCTGGCCTTCTCGGGGGCAGTTCGCCGTGCCTTCTGCGCTATCGGCTTGAATGTGGGATCGACGTGCAACTGATGGCAGACCATATTGGGATCGATTCCTGGCAGCTCATAGGGTTCCCAAGCGAAAACATCTATGTTGCTTCTGAGTAAGGTTGACAAATCTTTTTTCTCTTGGTCAGTGAGTGACGCTCCGATCAGGAAGACTCTGCTGCTGTCGCCTTCTTTAGCCGTCACTTCAACCAGGTCCTCGACGACACGCTCGGAGGGGAGGAGCCTGGTCTCTTCCACTCCCGGCCTTCCATATTTTAATTGCTATTTATAAGGAATTGTACCTTCCTCCACTTTCTCACTGGTTTGAACGACTTTTCTCTCTGGCTTTGGTCGGATGGCCGCTATGAAGCACTTCCTTGCCATCGCCTGGTCGCCATGTATCTCCATTACTCCCCGCTCGGTGACATATTTGAGTTTCTGGTGGTAGGTCGAGGAGACTGCCTTCATCGCATGAAGCCATCCCCTGCCGAGGATGGCTTGATATGGTGAATCAATGTCGACCACCAAGAATTCGATCATATTGGAAACATTTCCAGCGCGCACTGGCAGTACTATTTTGCCCAAAGGCATGGTCATCTTCCCAGCGAAGCCGACCAGAGGGACAGTGGTTCCCTTTAGGTCGGCGATGTTCAACTTTAATTTCCGGAATAGGTCGATGTACATTACTTCGAATGAGTTTCCTTGATCGACGAGCAGCCCGCCGATGTCAAAGTTGGCTATCCTGAGTGTAATGACTAAGGCATCATGATGTGGGGTCCTTACTCCCATAAGATCTTCATCCGTGAAAACAATATGCTTGTTGTAGTTGATATCCTCTGCTCGCCGACGTTTTCCTGACTGTGATTTTGCTGGGTCAATCTGAAAAGCTTGCATTACCGTTGTCAGTTTTTTTACCTCCATTCGAGCTGAGTTACCTTGGATTTGCTTGACGTCAGATACTCCGTGGATTACTGCGAATTCGTGTCCAGCGTCATCTTCCAATACGTTGTCGGGTTTCGTCTCTTTGTGGGCAGCCACTTTCTCTACCTTCTTTTCCACAAAGTCATTCAGATGTCCGGACTGGGCCAACTCCTCGAGGTGGGACTTAAGAGCCTTGTAGTGCTCGGTTTTATGCCCTCCCTCTTTGTGGAAAGTTCATCTTAATGCATTGTTTCTTTTTGAGGGGTCTCCTCCCATTTTCCGGGGCCATTTGATGAATGGCTCATCCTTGATCTTCGCGAGAATTTTGTAAATTGGCTCTTTGAAGACGGTGTTGACCGCCTGGAATGATTTTGTAACGTCAGGGTTCCCTTCATTTTTGGAGCCATTCTTGCCCCCACTCTTTCCTCCTTTTTTCTGGTTCTCTGCTTTCTCACTTCCCTTGGTAGTGAGCCTGGCTCGACCGTTTTCTCCTACATTAAGGCGGGTGACATCTTCCACCTTTGCGTATTTCTCAATCCGGGCCATCAGGTCGTCAATGGTCGTAGCCTCCTTCTTTGTCAAGGACTGGTAAAGGAGGGAAGAGCTAGGTAGCCCAATTTTGAATGAAGCCACTGCCACCTCTTCCGCGCAGTCCTCGACCTCGTTGAATAACTCCCAGTATCTCTTCGCGTAGTCTCAGAGTGTCTCCTGAGGCGTTTTCTTCATTATTAATAGAGCATCCATCCTTTTGGGATGGGAGCTGCTGGTGATGAACCGGGCCGTAAAGAGCTCGGCCAGGGATTTGAAATTTCTGATAGATCGGTGAGGGAGTTTCTCGAACCATTTCTGGGCCGCGTCATGGAGGCTTGAGGGGAAAATACGGCACATCAGTGCATCTCAGTGATTCCAGAGGGTCATGGCTTGTCGGTACTGCCTGACATGATCAATGGGATCAGTCTTCCCGTCGTAAATCTTGAACCTTGGAATGGCAAACTTCTTGGGAGCCTCTTCCTCTTCAATTTCCCTCGTGAAGGGTGACTTCATCTGGGTCTTAAGGGCTCTCCTGGCGAGTTCTCTGGTCGACCTGGTGCCGCGGTGAGCTGGATGTTGGTCCATTTCTCTGCGGACCAGGTTTCGTATGTTGTCGTCGCTGTGAGCAGGACTCTGGTAGCGGCGAGCTTTTCTTAGTTGTTCACGGAGGTCGTCGTCTGAGTCGCCACCTTCGTCCCCTGGATATTGCCGCCTAGGGCTCCTTCCTTGGCTGCGAGATTTGCTCGCCTGAGGGCTAGGAGTGCGATAGGGGCGTCTCCTGGTATCAGGACTTAGTTCCTTCTCCAGTTTTTCCAGTCTTCTTTTCAAGCGAGCATTCTCAGCCTCATATCTGCGAGAAGACTCCCTCTGCTCGTAGAGCCTTTCCTCGTATGCATCGATCAATCTGGATATCTGCGTGGACCTTGCTGGTCCTTGACTTTCTTCTGAGGCTGGCCTTTCTAAGCGACCCCCTTGATCTGAACGTCGGACTTCAGACCTAATCCTGCGAGGAGCAGGTGTCTCTTGAATGTCTCCTGCTTGAGGAGCATTGCTGCTGTGACCAGACATCTTAGATTTTTTCTTGGCGTGGGCTCTTCTCAGGGAAAGATGAACGCTTCCCACAGATGGCGCCAATTGTGGTGACAATTATTATGCAACACAAATAAATATGAAAGAGGTAATGACCAAGAAAGAATAAATAAAATGCCAAACACACAACAACAGGTGTACGTGGTTCAACAAAGATGTGCCTACGCCCACGATGGTGCAGTCCGTATTATTTCTCTATATTCTGAAGAATAAGTATAGAGAATACAACTTTTCCTTTACCCCGGACCTAGGGTTTAATTTATACATGTGTATGCTAGTTCGTGGAGATGATGGGTTCCTTCATATTAGCCATTTTCCCTATCCTTTCCCTTCATGGGGTTATGCTCCCCTATAACTTCTCTTCATGGGATCGTGGGGAGAGATCGGGTCAATATGAAAGATAGAGGGCCTGGATTTTGGGCTGCCAGAACTGGGCTACTTGTCCAGGCCCATGGTTCTCAATTCTGAGTACCTACATGTAACAATAAATAAAGAAAGATAATTTTAAAGTGGTTCAACTATGTTAGAAAGCCTACGCCCACTGTTATTTTATTGATTTCAGAGGTTATAGAAATCTAGGTACTCTTGTAGATAATAATATCCCATAATCCATTCCACCGTGCCTTTCATGAAAGGTATACAATGTATTTATGAAGGTCGAAATATCAAGGGATAGAATTATTTTATAGAATTAAGCATTTACATCCTTACATAATAAATGTGACGATTAGTTGTATAAATCACGTGTAGTATGACCCTTTATATGATGGCGTTTCATTAGTCTTGTTGGTCGGCCTTCTTTGTGTTGGTCGGCATTCCTTGTGTTGGTCGACATTCTTCATGTTGGTCGATAAATTTATTATCTTTTTACTAGGATTTTGGCCATGTAGGAGAACACGTGTTCACTTCTGATTGGTCCACGTAGGTGGATAATTTTTGGCATCAATAACAGGCATCCAACTCGATGGCTGGCAATGGAAGTTGAACTCTTCTACCGATATCCTGTGGCAGAGGAATACAAGTTTGATTCCACAAACCCTATCAGCATCGAGGCGCTGAAGAATGATCCAAAGTCCATTATTCAACACATAGTCAATGCTTTAGATGTGCTCAACTATCAGGGACACAACCTTGATTACAAGTAACTCAAGAGTTTAAGTCCAGATGCATTACAAAAACTTGCCCACTACAAAGTGTTCATGGTAAGTTTTGAGGATTATTCGCTTTGTAAGGTTTTTATTTTCGATTAACATAATTTACTTCCTTCTTTTTTAGAGTGGCATGGCGACCACATTTCTTCGAGAGAAAGCTCTAGCAACTATAACCCATGCTCATAATTTCGATAAAGAGAATCAAGTGAACCAAGAAATCCATCAGTAGTGTAATACTTGGAGCCAAAAGGTGATCACTTTATGGGAGGAGGCCACCAATGCTGAGAACAAGCTGAAGGAGACTGGTGATAAGCTGAAGGAGAAAGATGACCAACTGGTTGAAAAGACCTTAGTTGCTATGTCTTCATCAAACATGTCATAGGCTTACGAGTTCAACAATACAACGCATAACCTAGGACTCAAGTGTTTTGTCCTAAATTAAGCCAATTACAAATAAATTGACTCGATTAGAAATTTGCTCTTACAAATCTCCCCCTTTGGCTATTCTAGGACAAAATCAAAATAAAAATCCATGGGTCGTCAAGCTCTCTAAAAAGACTCAATTTTCAACCCTAAAACGAAAAGGTACAGACGCTCAATAGACACATACGCTGAGTATCTTTGCACATCTGTGACCTTTGCCGCATGTTGTAAACCTTCAAACTTAAATGCACCTTCAAATGCAAAGATAATATAATACGTATAAAATCTGTATAAGAATAACATTCTCCGTATGTCTAACAATATCAACCTAGGTAAAACGTCTCCCTCTAAGATAAATACATCCTAATTATGAAAGGAAATATACCATGTCTCCCCCTTTTTATTCAGGAATAGACAAACTAAGACTGCATTAAACTATTTGTCTCTCATAAACCAAATCTCCCCTAAATGTTTGAACATATGATACCAAGGGAAATAGGGAGGAAATAATAAAATTATGATACGGTGTAAAGTGCAACAAAAACACAACATTGTAATACAAGAACAAATAATCCAAACAATGATCAACTCATATCAATATGTGACACCCCGCTTAATAAAATACTGGGTATCAGTCCTATATCAAATTAATCAGGAATCTCATTTGGTTCATTCTTAGCATCACTATCGAATAACTTTTTAAAACTTACTAACCACCTATTCATTAATTAAGACGGGGCCAAAATTTTATCTTTTAATAACAAAGTCATTTAGTACAACGGACAACTAAATAGAACCATAACATAATAACAAAATCTAAATATTCAAGCAAATAACTGAAACAAAGTCTTGACAAATTAACCATCGGTTAAAATTCAAAATGAAGTACGTCCGACATATAGTATATAAATCCCATACAATATGACTGAAATAATCTGAATAATTACAGTGAGTAACATGCTTGAAATAAGACTGAGATAGAATTCCTAAACTCAGAATAAATGAAAGAGGCGGGTACTCCAACTCCTACAACATCCACATATGGCGCAGCTGCGTAACCCTAGAATATAATCAAGTATGGCCTCCATGTGGCTGGATACCTAAAAGGTTTTGAAAATATTTTATAGCAAGGGTTAGAACCCAAATCATTTTGAAAATATTTAGCAAGTGATTAAAATGCAACGATTTAAAATGCATGAATACTCTTCATATGTAAGCCAGTGTCGTACTCCCTTGAGGACCTTCTCACTCTATATGTAGAACTATAATACAACATTCACACATATGTCGTATATATATATGTATATAAATCCATCCTTCCGAGTAATACCTCACCGAATGCTTCTCTAAAGTGCTATCATCCCAGGTCTACTCCGTCCCACCTAGATTCCCGAGACAGCTAAATACCACCGAGTTGGAACATAAAATATAAGCGTAGTGGAGGCGGTCATATTTTCCCGAGTGTGAAGACAATCATCTCACATGCGTCACCTCTATTGGATGCTATGACCTGGGGATTATACTCTCCCTACTCCTCAAGCTAGGGGGATTCACCCACATCGTGCAATCTCTTGTGATAGTATTAGAGGGGTATGCATTCCTATAAATATTATTCACACCAATATTTATAAAGCACACAAATATATATACAACACAATATATATATATATATATATATATATATATATATATATATATATATATATATATATATATATATATATATATATATATATATATATATATATAATTAATCTCGACTACTCCGTGCACAATTACCGTAACACTAGACTGAAATATCCAAGTCTATATACCGACTTGTAATTTAAATAAATCCCACATTTATATATTTATCACTTAAGTTCTGTAATCCAACTAAAATACCCAGACTCCTTCGGTCTGAAATTTCATCTCTCAGAATTTAGTCCTCAAAATACCCATATTCCGGTTAACATCCCCTTTATTTTTAATATTCCATAATTTATTATATAACCCTATAATAAATTAACCCGACCAAGTCCGTGCCTAAGCACTTGTAGCACTAACCCAAAATATCCGAGTCAGTTTCCCGACTCTAAACTTTAATTAACGTTCCCATTAATTAATTGGTTATCATGGCGTCACTCAATCAAAATACCCGGACACAATCCCTCGGTCCGTAATTCTCTCCTTAGAATTTATCACCAAAATTCCCAACTACTAGGTCTCACTCTTTTGTCTCTACAAAATTAATTATACCCACCTCCTATTTAAATCATTAAATAGAAAGGAATAAAATCTCCTTACTGAAACAACTTAAGCGCTCAAGCCTGTCTTCTGGCTCAAAGTAAAAAATGAAACAAACTGGGCCTGGCCCACCACGTCGCTCGAACGACGGGTGATGTCACGCGAACAAGAGCCCAGGTCGTTTGAGCGACCGCCTGGATTTCTCTCTCCTCCTTATCTTTTCCAATGTGTCGTCTGCAATCGATGTTCTTCACTATAATAAACCAAGAATTTCCTACAGTTCTTTCCTTTTACCAAGTCGTTTTCTACTAATTTTAAATCCAAGTCTCATGATAACAAATCGTCGAGATTGGAAACCTTAATAGTTTTCGTCCTCTCACAGTATATAACATTCTCTTCAGAATTCACCCCTTAGAATTTCATGATATTTGCTAAGACTCTGTCTCCAATTGATTTCACTTAACATCAATTCGACAGTCTAATATTTAGGTTTTATAATCACCAGACTAAACCGCCTATTGTATAATTTTATAAGATTCCCTTAACATAAAATTCATACGAGATGTTCCATACATTAAAATCCAATTGATGTATTGACCCAACCAAAAAATAATAAATTATATCACACCCACTATGATATGAATTGATTACCACAATTTTACATTGAAGCAAATTAACCACTTGCCTTAGGATTCGTAGGGTCTGAATCCTTTGGTGTAGATGATGATTTGATAAATAACACACACACTTGTTTTTTTTTTGCTCCCAAGAGTTCTCCAAATTCTCTCTCTTTTCCCCTCTACTCAATCAGGGTTTCTTAAATGAGTTGTTGCTGCCACATCCTCTCACTTTTAGGTTATATTAAGCCAATCCCATTTTTAGGCTTGTGGGCTTTATTAAAGTGGCTCAAACACTCCCATGTGGGCTTGGTTATGGCTAAAAATACCCCGAGACTCATTTACCGCCCCGGGTACTCTTTTTCGACTATCTCGATCCATCTGGAATCAACCGTGCACTCATAATTGTCATCTGAATTGTTTTACTAAAAGTTCTTATCTCCACCCCAATATAGTCTATACCCGACTTCCGGTTGAGATAAATTAATCCCAAGTCACTATCACTCATCCTGACGTAAATAAATCATTACTATTCACTTAGTAATTTAAATTTAATAAATATTAACCATTTACTCTCCAGATTAATATATAAATAAATATTAATAATAATTAATTCATTAAATTACGACACATAAGTAATTTAAAATTAGCTGAATTAATTAAATATTAAATGCACAAAAATACGAGGTGTTACATACTTCCCCCCTTACAAGGAAATTTCGCCCTCGAAATTAGGTCATACCTGCGGCGAATAACTCATGATACTTTTCTCGCATGTCATCTTCCCTCTCCCACGTAGACTCATCAACGCTGTGATGACCTTAATATAATTTTAATTAGTGGTATCACTTTAGAGCGCAACTTGCTCTCACTACGATTCAGAATAGCTACGGGTTTCTCCTCATACGAGACATCTGGATGCAAATCGGTCACCTCAAGTGGAACATGCCACAATTTCTCACGCTCCTTCGACAATTCTCCGGCGATGCCACATGAAACACGTCGTGGATACGCTGTAGATGCTCTGGTAACCCAATCTATAAGCTACCGATCTCACTCTCTCAATGATAGGGATAGGCCCTGCAAATCTCGATGCTAGATTCCCTATCATGCCAAACCTCATGACCCCTTTCATGGGAGATACCCTAACCAACACCTGGTCATTAATGTCCCACTCAATGGTCTCCGACCATATAGTGCCTCGAAAGACGAGCCTATGCTCCTCTGGCTCTACTGTCTCTATGTTAGAAAAGACCCACCTTTATGGGTGTCCATTTTAATGTTGCCAAACTCGTGACTCTCTTAGGGTGAATACCCGCAACAATTCCCGACTACTCATGTCAGACTTCAAACCCTTAACTCACGGTGACGTAACTCACCTTATGTTTCCGAGTTATCTGAAAAAGACGCGATTTACTCAATTACTACCAATGGACCATAAATCTTTTTGACTCCTAGGAGATCGTTACTCCCTACCTTTCTCAACCAAAGGTTGATGACAAAATTCCCTGATAATGTCTCAAAATATGTCATGCAGATATTAAACTGTTACGACGTATCACGCGTAACTCTACTAGTGGTAATTAATACTCCCAATCACCCAACAATATGGAATTACGCATTTCTCGATTCCTCCAATAACCTAGTTTCTTTCGTCCACCATTGACTTAAGGGTATGCGACTCCATACCCCTCGCCTCCTGATACTTCCGATCAGAGGTGGGACTGAAAGGTCTTATCCCAATTCACAATAATTTTAGGTAGCACCTAGTTTCGTTTCACTTCTTTCTTCAAGCGAAAAGTTGGATATATTGCTTGATAGTATATCCCACCCCAAAATAACAAATATTCCACCCTGGTCAATCCATTCCGCAAACCCGATGGAAACCTTGACCTTTCCGCAATTTTGGGTGTCCCAAATATGAATTTCACCACTCATGCTCATCATCCCCATCACTGGGAACATCAAAATTACAAAAGCCTAGTTGAAAACCTCGGATCAACCTTTTTCCATCCCTAAATGGTGTAACTTGGGGACAACTCCACTATGCATTATTCACCACCGATCCCCACACTGAATGTTTCACATTGCGAGGTACATCTTACTCCCCCTCTTTGGAATATGCCTAAAATCATTACCCTTACATTTACTCCCAAAACTTTTAAGCATCTAACTAGGTGAGACTATGCTCCACCCAGGGCACTCATACACCCTATAGCCCGTGCATATTTGCACAAACCTCAGAACATCACATACGTAACATATGTATCTCAAGTTCGGCCCCCGCATTCTCGGCGTGGCTATATCATTCGGGTATTTTCGATTACCCCCCAAATATTATTCAATTATTCCTGATATTTCCCCACCCTTCAACTTGAGGTGCAAAAATTCTTTTCAGTGTTTCTTTTGCAACACTTCCCGGCTCCACCGACCCTATTTCTTAATAGCTCTCCGGTCAATGTGTTTTCTCTACGCGTTCAATAATTATCATTTAATCCGATGTCCTAGAATCCAAAGACGTTTCTCCACTCCCGACGTTTATTAAGGCTTATGCGTATAACATCTTACAACAAAGTCCAAAAGAGCTTTTCCCAATGCACTATTCATCAGCATTGTCGATCTAATCATTTACTCCTGAGTCTAATCATTTACTCCCGTGTATCTAAAGGAGTCATATACTACTGCGCTCGCACTATAACTAAGTCCTCAATGCTAAGTTGATAATGAGCTAAATCTCTCCACACCACGGTAACCCGACATACTGTAATACCCCGTATTTTTACGCATATTTATTTTATTATGAAATTTTGGAAAATGGGGATTAATTAATTTGAAGGCAGAAAATTTAATTTATAATTAATCCAATTTTATGGTAATAATTACTAGCGTGAAGAGAGTTAGTAGTTATCGAAATAATATTATGGCCAGGATCAGATACATGACAATCGTGATATAATTATTTGGGACGCGCGTATGAGTCACGTCACCGGTATGTATTTGGGGGTTAAAAAGGTAAATTATATTTTTTTTAACTCGAATGACTATTTTGAGTGGGCCAGAGTATCCGGAAGGGTCGAAATAGTCAGAAAACATTACTGGAGTGTTTTATTTGGAGTTTGAGGCATTTTAGCCCAAAACGACACCCTAAAGGGGTATTTTGGTCTTTTGGGATTTTTGGATAATTAAATGGACGAAAATTGGGTTTAATTAAAAGCATTGTGGGTTAGTGGTCGTCAGTTTTAACTTACGTGAGAAAGAGAGAAAAAGAAAGAGAGAACCAAGGAAGAAGAAGACTCCATTGGAGCCCTAAGCCAAGAACTCGAGCTTTCACACTAAAAATTACACTAGTACGTAGATCGTGTCAAGAGGATCGTTCCCATACCAATTTCAGTCCAAGAATCAGAGTTCATTCCGAGGCAAGTGTTTATCTTGCTCCTCTTTTAGCATATATTGTTCCTGTTAATTTAGGTTTGATGATATAAACATGGTGCAATGAAAACTTAGGTTTAATTAGACTGAATTGTGAATAAACCTAATAAATTGGAGATAGGTATTCATGTAGAGGTTTTGACCTTGGTTGGACTATTAAAATCTGGGAATTTTATGTCTTAATCACGAATTATAAGAAGAGTTTTGGACAATTAAAATTCTAGGTTCATATTTAAGAGACTTATTTGAAATTAAAGAGATTCTTTAATTCCAATTGATTATATAAGGATTTGACCTTTAATTAGTATTAGAAAGTATCTTAGGGTGAATTGGAATAGTGTAGGAACATTACATTAAGATTGGGATGAGTTTGGGATGATATTGAAGTATGAAAATTTGAGAAAATCGAATTTGGAGAAGGCCAGCAAAGGTCGTTCGAACGAGACTTCTAACGAGATTTCCAACGAGTTGCTGAGTTTGTTCGAAGTGGGAACTTCGTTCGAACGACCTCGTTTGATCGATAATCCTGAAACTTCTAACGAGATTTTAGAATGAGTTTTTAGGGTCCGTTCGAGTTAAAAACCGTCCTAGGGTTATCCAAGTGAGTGTATTAACCTATGTGAGTAACGGGATGATTAAATTCCAAAGTGTTAGGGAATTAAGGGTTTAATGGTCCTCGGGGTATTGAATTTTCGTGAAAATCTAGGAGAGAATGTAAGTCCTAGAGAGGCTATATATATACGGATATCGTGGAGAGTAATGGAGATAATATTACTTACGGATTATAGTATTTGGGTTATGTGATTACCTATTAATGTATATAAGTTGTGTGCATGCTTATTACTTGGAATATCAAGTGTATGACATACCTAGCTACTGACTATCGAACGGGGGTTAACGCATTGTGGACGACTATATCTTGTGTCCCTTCGGGGGATTTCTGGTCGTACCACTAGAGCATGGAACCTAGGTACGGGCTATCTGTGAGAATGATAGTGTTGACGGTCGTATGGGTGCGTAGGTATGTGCGTTACCCATCGGCTTGGGACTATGTTCGCCTCGAATATATGTATATATTTTATTGGTTCTTGAGAGATTGAACCAGTTGTCCTTTATGCGTGAGTGTTGTAATGGGACTAGATAACCGAGTATGCCTAGCACCTTTTTTTTTAACCACGGGTGCTGTAAAAATATATTTGTATATATACATAGTGAGATATTATATATGTATACTGCGTCCTTATTCTGTGTTTCTTGTTGGCTACTTTATTAAAGTATATACTTAATGGGTCACCAGTGGGGAATAAAGAATACTATGAGAATGAGTTATAACATCCTTAAACCTATTCCTAAATAATAATAATATATTGATTTCAGGTTATTTAGATATGGTATCTGGCGTAGTGATTATCCTACATATATTCAGGTAGAGTGATGAGACTAGTGTGGGCAGTTAGACTCGCTATGTGTTCACATTAGATGAGAGGTGAGAATCTCCATTGAGTACGCTATGTTAACATGGATAATATATGTGCTAATTAAATCAATTTAAGCACTTGCTGCATTTAAACTATTTTTTACTCGGGCTCTGACCCGTTTTTCTGAAAATCTTTTTTTTTATTCTATTATTTTAGGTGCTCAGCCACAGGGACACTAGATTTAGGAGATTCTATTCATTTGCCGAGGTGTAGCTGCTGAGGAAGTTACAGGATATTGTTAGTAGACGTTTCTGAGTCTATTTCTCCTTATCCATCAGTCATTTCATTTCAGTTGGACATGTCATCCCTTTTATTTTACATTTAGAGATTTATAGCTGTTTTTATTTTATCATTAGACTTTGATGTCATGTTATTGGATTATTGTATGGAATTTTGACTGGATGTGCTTACTCTAGTTCTTTATTTTACTTCAGTTAGTTCTTACCTTATACTATTGTGATGAATGGTGATGTTTAGATATTACCCTTTAATAATGATGGTTAATAACAAGATAAAATTTTGACACCAACCTTTTTAAATATTAGGTGGTAAGTTTTTATTAAATTAAAATTTGAGTTTTCGACAGTGATGCATTATCTGAACCAACTTGATATTCTGAAATTAATTAATTAAGGACTGATCACCCTGTAATTAATTAGGCGGGGTGTCACAGGTGGTATCAGAGCATCAGGTTCTAGTGTCCTTAGGATCTGTATGGCTTGTTATGTTTCCGCGTAGCGTCATTTGATATAGAGCCCTATATTTTAGGATTGTTGTAATCTTTATGCATTTTACGTTCTTCAGCTATTTTGAGATAATAACCATCAGGACCCCGTCCCGAAATAGTAGTGGGGAACGAGTGTCTTGACATGCCACCAAGGTAACATTTATTCCGACTTAAATTATTTCCTTAATTAAATGCAACGGAAATACAATTACATGGTTATGAATCGTAAAATACCGAAATTAAAGGAATTATGTCATCAAAGCTTTCTTAAAGGAAACTTCATTTATATTATATGTAACAACGAGTTACTACTTAAGATGAAATTTAAAACTAATTACAAGAGAGACAAACATGCTCTATATGATATAACAAACTTTTTACTTAAAATAACAAAAAGAGCTCTAAAAGCAGAATCTTCAACACAGTCCTTTTATGTTCCCTCCACGAGCCTACTTATTTCCTGAAAAATGGTTAGTTATACAACATCACCTAAAAGCTGAGTGAGGTTCAATCTCTAGACATTCCAAGGTTTTATTCAGAAAATTGATACCTATTCAAATCCAAAAAGCAGACATATACATATATGGATAGGAATTTGCTATATAAAATTTGAGATGACAGTATATAGAAATGAATAGCACAAAATATAACAGATACGACAAATCAATTTGCAATATCTTTTTCCTTCAATCATATCATTTTAATGGCCAAGTACACTCAAATACAGTATTATTCCCCGATAGTTGAGGGTCAATCGAACTTGTTCGTCACAACGCCTTATTTAGGGCACACCAGCGATAACCCAGCTGGGAAGGTCAGTCAGTAAGAGAGGTCCCTTAGGCCGAATCGTATTTCTAATATTCAATATAATTTTCAAAACTCTTTTTAATCGGTATGTCTATATGGACAAATATAAACATATCACAAGGAATCAATCATCGGTATCAGATGAATTTTGAGGATAAAATAAGTTCACCAAATATATATAATTTGCATAATATCATATAATTAAAATGCACAAGGAATGTCAGAGTACTCACCTAAAACAAAAGTTCGAAGTTATAGAAACAGAGTCTTGGATCGCTCGTTAATCTTAAGACGAAACTTCTTCTTAATTTTTCCCCGCACTTTCTCTCACTGTTTCTTTGTAAGATTTTGGTATAATTTCGTGTAATGGCTGATCCAAGGGCTTTATTTATAGTTTCCCAAAGTTATTTGGGTGTTGACACGTGTCTGGGTGACTAAGCTTCCAGTTTGGCGAGTCAGCATTGACGTGTCGCGTAACGGAGTTGTATTGAAGTCTTTATTCACCAAACGACGACACGTGTTTTAGCCTTTCCTATATTCATGACATGTGTTTTGGTTTTTCATTTAAAGAAGACACGTGTACGGTGGAGGTGTCCAAAAGCAAGCACGAGGTGGAAAGGTAGTAAGGGTATAAGGGTCATTTTACACATGAAGGGTGATTTAGTAATTTTACACGATACATTTTCAATATTTCTTCGAGGTCCTTGAAAATATTTTATTTACAAAATGGTCCTTTATATATTTTCATTTTAGATCCTGAAACTTTCTTTATTTAAAGTCAAGTCCTAAAGTTTCATAAAATTAAATTTTCTACCCCAAAACTTATCATTTAGCTTATGTTATGCTATAAGACTTTGATTTAATCCATTTTGATGAATAAGGAGGTTATTTAAAAGTGTTTAAGTCGTCCTAAGTCACCTCTCCTTGGTCCAATCAAAGTATGACACGTGACAACTATGTAAGACAAAATATCATTTAAGGGTAAATGACTACTTACCCCTTGTTTATAAAAAGACGATATCTTCTCACTTGAATGTCCGTTTGATGCAACGTTTGTTGTGATACAAAACTAATTCATATATATATAACTTTTTAGTTTTTACCTCAAGTCAATTGTTATCTTATAATGGTCAAAACTAGTCTCTAATATGAACATTCCTACCGAAAACTTTGAAATTTTATGTTTGTAACTAATTTGATATTTCATGATTTATGAAGGGAGGATTTGACTAAAATAATAAATTAACATTATTCATATCACATATTAAATAATACAACATTTAAAACGATATATATGAACATATAAAAGTTGGGTCATTACATCCTGCCCTCCTTATAAATGTTTGGTCCCCAAACTTTACTTACATTAATTTCCAAACAAGTATGGATATTTCTCCTTTATTTCACCTTCCCGCTCCCACGTTGCTTCTTCAATGGAATGATTATGCCATAAAACTTTGACCAATGGAATTACCTTGGTTCGTAATATTTGATCTTTATGGTCCAAAATTTCTATCGGATGCTCAATATATGACAAATCTTCTCTAACTTGAAGAGGTTCATGACTTAGGATATGCGTTGAATCTGGGGAGAATTTCTTCATCATTGACACATGGAACACATTATGCACACTAGAGAGTTCAGGGGGTAAAACTATTCTTTATGCAACAACTCCTATCCTTTCAAGGATTTCAAAACGTCCTATGTATCTTGGACTCAATTTCCCTTTCTTTCTAAATTGGATTACTCCCTTTGCTGGTGATACTCGTAAGAACACATAATCTCCTCTTTGGAATTCCAACTCTCATCGATGATTGTCAACATAACTCTTTTGACGGCTTTGAGCAATTCGAAGTCAGTCTTGTATCAATTTCACTTTCTTTGTTGTGATCTGGATCAATTATGGTCCCAATAATTTTCTTTCTCCAACTTCTACCCAACATGCAGGGGAACGACACCTTCTTCCATAGAGTGCCTCATACGGAGCCATTTGAATACTTGCTTGATAACTATTATTATATGCAAATTCTACTAACGATAAATGATCATCCCAATTCCCCTTCAGATCAAGCACACATGCCCTAAGCATATGCTCTAAGGTTTGAATGGTTCTCTCAGATTGTCCATCTGTTTGAGGATGAAAAGCGGTGTTGAAATTCAATTGTGTTCCCATGGCTGCTTGTAGGCTTTTCCAAAAGTGAGAAACATATCTAGGGTCACGATAAGAAACAATTGAAACTGGGGTTCCATAAAGCCTAATAATTTCCCACACATACAACTTAGCTAACTTTTCTAAAGAATGGTTAATCTTAATGGCAAGAAAATGAGCAGATTTAGTTAACCTATCAATAATTACCCAAATAGAGTCATTATCATTTGAACTCCTTGGTAAACCTGTCACAAAATCCATAGTAATATGTTCCCATTTTCACTCAGGGATAGGAAGGGGTTGCAGTAATCCTGATGGCTTTTGATGTTCTGCCTTTACTTGTTGACAAACGAAACACTGAGATATAAATTCTGCTATCTCCCTCTTCATATTATTCCACCAAAATACTTCTCGAAGATCCTTATACATTTTTGTACATCCGGGATGAAATGTGAATATTGAGTAATGACTTTCCTAAAAAATTTGCGTCTTTAGTTGGATATCACATGGAACACACACTCTATTTCCAAACCTCAATTTATCATCTCGTATTGCAAATTCAGTTCTCTTACCCTCGATGACTTATTCTCTAATCTTCTTCAGTTGTGGGTCATTTACTTGTGCAATTTTGATCATTTCCATCAACATGGGTTGTACTTGTAAGTTTGCAATTAGTCCTCCTTTACTATAGATACGTACATCTATTTCCATACTTCTCAAATCCCTTAACAAAGGTTCCTGATTTGTAATGAGGCGTGATAAATTTGTTGTAGACTTCCTACTTAAAGCATCGGCTACTACATTAGCTTTCCCCGGGTGATGGTGAATATTTACATCATAATCCTTCATCAATTCTAACCACCTCCTTTGTCTCATGTTCAATTCTTTCTGAGTAAATATATACTTCAAACTCTTATGATTGGGATAAATCTCACAAGTCTCACCATACAAATAATGTCTCCAAATCTTAAGAGCAAAAATTACAGCTGCTAATTCAAGGTCATGGGTTGGATAATTCTGCTCATGGTTTTTTAACTGGCTCGAGGCATAAGCTACTACTTTTCCACTTTGCAATAGGACACATCCCAAACTGTAAGGACAATTTGTCCATCTTTATGTATATGTTATGTCATACGCCGTTACAAGATTGTTGGTTGAAAAGATCACATCGTCATCAACAAAATCCGAAGATCAAAAGAAGAAAGAATTTGGGAATCAGACCTGGCCGGACCGATCCGGTCCAGAAAAAGAACCGATCCGGTTTACCGGACCGATCCGACCATCTACCGGACCGATCCGTTTTGTCAGACTCCAGTAGCCACCGGATCCATAGCGAA
Source organism: Sambucus nigra (assembly GCA_949130495.1). Taxonomy (NCBI): domain Eukaryota; kingdom Viridiplantae; phylum Streptophyta; class Magnoliopsida; order Dipsacales; family Adoxaceae; genus Sambucus; species Sambucus nigra. Next base: position 23,166,629 of record OX422213.1, on the reverse strand, counting down.
CCGATGAAGGCAAAAGTCCCGGACCGATCCGATGCCAACCAGACCGATCCGGTTTCAGAAAAAGAACCGATCCGACTTACCCGGACCGATCCGCCTAATCGACCGGACCGATCCGGCGAGGATAATCACTGCCAGATCGTGCAGCCGATTTTGAAGGGTTTCGATCCCTTATTTAAACCACGATCAGCAGTTGGTTTTCTTAAGACTTATACACGATTATCAGAGCATATCAACCCTAAAGTCTTCACCTATTGAGTCCTATGATTCTAGGTTTTTAGATTCACACATCTTCCATATCTATGTGAATCAAAGTTTGGTAACCCAAGAACACCATTACTGTTGTTCAACCCTTGTGAAGTGGACCGCTTCTTCCTCTTCATTGCTGCCCTCCTGGAAAGGGAAAATTCCAGCCGCCGACATAGGAACCGACACCTGCGGGTATTTCTGTGTCACACTGTTTCTAGCCGTTGCTTTGAAGGTTTACCGAAGACACCGTGCGTTACACTTGTGGGCGATTATCAGGTTGTATGTAAGTCAATGGTCTTGTAAATTCTTTAAAGTTCTAGAAATAAAAGGTTTTGCCCTTCGGGGATTTTTCCTTAACTTTGTGTCGCATGCTTTATATTTGATGGGTTGATTTAGATGCATGTTTAAGGGTTGAATTTATTTGGTTTAAAAGTAGACGCTAGTTAAATAAGGGTTACTTGGAAACTTGCGAAGTTAATCAATTATCACGCATTCTCAAATTGGTATCAGAGCAGGTTGCGCTAATTTATCGCGTATTCCTATTTTCCGCAAAATCGTGTGATATTGATTTTTTTAAAAAATCTGTTTTGTGAAAAATCGCAATTTTTCCTATGGAGCACTTATATAATCAGATGCCTATTTTTGACGGGTCAAATTATGCTTATTGGAAAGCCCGTATGAGGTCGGCTTTAAAAGCCATTGATGAACGGGTATGGATTCTTGTTGAAAGAGGGTGGACACCTCCCTCCGTCACTGTTGAAAATGTGACAAATTTAAAATCTGTCACGCAATGGACCGAAGATGAGTTTAGATGGTCTTCCTTTAATTCTAAGGGATTGAGTGCTATTTCTGCTTCCATCACTCCGGATGAGTTCAAACGCATAATGACGTGCACCACGTCAAAGGAGGCATGGGATGTTTTGCAACTTACCCATGAGGGTACGAACGCTGTTAAAGAGTCTAAATTACAAAATTTGGCCACCCAATTCGAGACTATCACCATGTCTGAGTCCGAATGCTTTGATGAGTTTTTTGCACGCTTGTCGGACATTGTTAACTCTAGTTTTAATTTGGGTGAGGTAATTGATAACACGCGTGTCGTTAAAAAGATTCTGAGATCTCTCCCAAAACGCTTTATTCCGAAAGTCACTGTTTTGAACTCGTTGGGAAATTTGAAATCACTTAAGTTGGAAGAACTTGTAGGAGATCTTCAAACCTATGAGATTGACATGTTTCCCAAAACCATTAAGGCTAAGGATAATGGGATTGCTTTAAAGACTCATTTTCAGAAAAAGAAAGAAAAAGTTTTTGAGTCCAAGTCTGAATGTGATTTTGACTTAGATGACTTGGCCCTGTTTGCAAAAAATTTCAAAAGAATTCTCAAATTCAAGAAAAATGGAAATTTCAATGATAAAAAGAATGTTGAGAAAAATTCTTCTGAAAAAGAAAATGAGAAAGATTCCAATGACCCTCCTAAGAAAGACAGTGAGAGATGTTTTGAATGTGATGGTAGGGGTCATAGAGCGTTTGAGTGTGCCAATCGTCTGAATAGAGAGAAAGGTAAAACTGTCCTAAATGCTACCCTCAGTGATGACAGTGATGTCGAGTCGGTGGACTGTGGAGATAAGTCACCGCATGAGCGTAACTTCACCGCGTTCATGGCAAGTCATGTGAGCACCTCCAATGCTTCTCACGACTATGAGGATGCTTCTTCACATGGATTCCTCGACAGTGAGAGCGAAGAAAGTGAGGGGAAAGATGAAGGAAGTGAGAGTGATCTTCATCAGACATACGCTGAGTTAGATTCTGAGTTTCTTGAAACCAAGAGGTGTTACAAAGCGTTAGTTCCTAGGATCACCGCCTTAGAGAAAGAATTTGAAGAGAGAGAGAAGGGTTGTGAGAATCAAAAGGAGAGAGAGAAAAAATTTGGAGAGATAAGGTGTTTTGAGTGCGATGGGATAGGGCACAAGAAATTTGAGTGTCCCACTATTCGTAGGAGAGAGCGCAAGAAGATTGCCATGCCCACTTCTCCAAGCGATAGTGAGGATGAGAATGGTGATGACAGGTTAATCCAAAATGCCTTTAGAAAGTTGTTCATCGAGACCATGGAAACAAAAAGGTCAAATAGGATCCTAGGTCTTAGAATTCGTGAGTTAAAGGTAGAAAGTGATGAGCTAAAAAGAGAAAAAGGTGACCTGTCCAACACGGTGTCTAGTCTGATGACACGTGTATCCCATCTCGAGGATGACCTCAAACAAGCACAGGAGGTCCAAGTCACATTAGAGACTGCTCCCGAGCCTATATCCACCATTGTGAGTGAGTCCCATGGGTGTCCGTCTAGGAATATTCTCCCCAAAATTGTTGATAAATTACTTCCTAGACCGGTTTATGTTTGCTCCCACTGCAAGAAACGAGGACATCTTAGGGAATTTTGTTCTAAGTTGGGTTTTGTGCCATATCATGCCACTTCACACATTCATGCACATGCACCCACTCATGATTCTTTGCCTGCTCATTTTGATAGAGAGTTTGCACATATTCGCGAGCAAGTGAAGTTTTTGATCAAGACTACACATGATTTAGTGGAGTTGGTTCAAAAGATGCCTCCATCTTTAGAAAACTCCACCGTTACTCCTGGTTGAGATCTTGTCTTGATTGCTAGCATAGGTTGTTTATCATGTCATTTTTTTAAACCTATTGCTAGCATGTATCATTAGTTAGTTTTTCATTTTTTAAAAAAAAAAAAAAAATACAAAAAGATTTTCTGTTTAGAAAAATTTTCAGAAAAACTCAAAAAGATTTTATTTTGATAAAATTTTTGAAAAATTCAAAAAGAGATTTGCCTTTTATGGATGAGCATTTAAGATAGCCAAGTCACAACTTCATTCCATATATCCATGTGACTGTTTGATAGAGATTTGAGAGGCTACATCATTTCATCCATGTGCTTAACATTGATTGGAGTCCTTGAGATGTAATTAGTGATATTTCCTACATGCTTGACTCCTATATCCTTTTTTGCACACATGCACGGCTATATTTGATTGTTGCACTTGTCAATCTCATGTTGGCTTGAGTGTTTCCATCTCAATCCTGTCTATACAATGTATAAAATGCGATAAAACTTGACAAGATTGGATTGCATGTAAAAACCGTTTGGTGAGACTGTGCGCATATTTGCATAACGGGGAGGGGCTGCGAAAGTTGATTTTAATCCTTTGCGCAAAAGCCACCGTTAAAAAGGACCTAAAAAATGGAGGAATTTTAATATCCGAGGTCCTAAGAGGTTAAAAGAGCCCGAAAAAATTGTTAAGGCAATCAAAAGCAATTCATGCCAAATATGGGCCATTTAGGTTTTCACCACCAATTCTCCAAAGTTTGAGAATTTAGTATACCTCTATTCAAAATGTAAATCTGAGGGAGTTTGGAGATTGAAAAACGGGTTTGCACTTCCTTGAAAGTCCTGAAAACGCATGAAAATCATTTTGGACGTTATTGGTGTCGAAATCACTTTGAGCTTTGATTTGTAGATTTGATAGTCAATGTCATATATTTCCAATCTTTTACACCAAAGGAAGCATTTGAGTTCATTCGTTAGGAATATCCAATATTCATCGTGCACATATGTCATGTTTGTATGCTTTGATTTTCCTATCGAATTTTGATCACACCCTTTCTTTTACGCTTTCACCGACTTGGTTATTTTATGTTCATTCATGGTGTGATTTTATGCCTTGTGACATCCCGGTACTTGATTGCTTGATTTATTTCTCTCATTTGTCTATTTGGGAACATCATAAAAAGGGGGAGAATGAATTATCGGATTTTGGGGGAGTTTTGAAATTTGAGGTTCATCATAAATCTGGTATTTGAAATTTGAGGTTCATCATAAATCTGGTATATATGCATATGTTTATTATCTCATTTCAAACTTGATACGTCACTTGGTATTTGCTTTATCTCATGTGTGTAGGTACATCCTTGATAATTCCATGATACACACCCTGATGAGATAAGCGTGAAGATTCCTGAAGAATTGAAGAACAAACGATGCAGTCTTATTCACTTGTACTCTTTCAGTTTTGGGTTCATGGAAGGGTAGATTTGTATAGGAAATTTCATATTTGATAATTCGGATTTTTTATGTTTGTTCCGGCATAGACATAGGGGGAGATTTGTAAGGACAATTTGTCCATCTTTATGTATATGTTATGTCATACGCCGTTACAAGATTGTTGGTTGAAAAGATCACATCGTCATCAACAAAATCCGAAGATCAAAAGAAGAAAGAATTTGGGAATCAGACCTGGCCGGACCGATCCGGTCCAGAAAAAGAACCGATCCGGTTTACCGGACCGATCCGACCATCTACCGGACCGATCCGTTTTGTCAGACTCCAGTAGCCACCGGATCCATAGCGAACCGATGAAGGCAAAAGTCCCGGACCGATCCGATGCCAACCAGACCGATCCGGTTTCAGAAAAAGAACCGATCCGACTTACCCGGACCGATCCGCCTAATCGACCGGACCGATCCGGCGAGGATAATCACTGCCAGATCGTGCAGCCGATTTTGAAGGGTTTCGATCCCTTATTTAAACCACGATCAGCAGTTGGTTTTCTTAAGACTTATACACGATTATCAGAGCATATCAACCCTAAAGTCTTCACCTATTGAGTCCTATGATTCTAGGTTTTTAGATTCACACATCTTCCATATCTATGTGAATCAAAGTTTGGTAACCCAAGAACACCATTACTGTTGTTCAACCCTTGTGAAGTGGACCGCTTCTTCCTCTTCATTGCTGCCCTCCTGGAAAGGGAAAATTCCAGCCGCCGACATAGGAACCGACACCTGCGGGTATTTCTGTGTCACACTGTTTCTAGCCGTTGCTTTGAAGGTTTACCGAAGACACCGTGCGTTACACTTGTGGGCGATTATCAGGTTGTATGTAAGTCAATGGTCTTGTAAATTCTTTAAAGTTCTAGAAATAAAAGGTTTTGCCCTTCGGGGATTTTTCCTTAACTTTGTGTCGCATGCTTTATATTTGATGGGTTGATTTAGATGCATGTTTAAGGGTTGAATTTATTTGGTTTAAAAGTAGACGCTAGTTAAATAAGGGTTACTTGGAAACTTGCGAAGTTAATCAATTATCACGCATTCTCACAAACCATTTTTAGAAGCATCACTATAAATCACAAATCCCCCAGTTTCGGAAGGAATAGTCAAAATTAGGACAGTTACTAATCGATTCTTAAGTTCTTGGAAACTATTCTCAACTTCTTCAGACCATTCATATTTCACCTTCTTTTATGTTAACCTAGATAGAGGTTTGGCAATAATGGAAAATCGTTCAACAAATCTTCTATAGTAGCCGGCTAATCCAAGGAAACTACGAATCTCCGTCACATTAGTTGGTCTAGGCCAATCTATTATAGACTTGATCTTTTGAGGATCAACCGACACTCCCTCCTTAGAAATGACATGTTCGAGAAAAGAGACACTAGGCAACCAATACTCACACTTCTTTAATTTCGCATATAATTCCTCCTTCCTAAGGATTTGCAACACTATCTCTAAATGCTTTTCGTGTTCTTCAATACTTTTAGAATAAAAAAGGATGTCATCAATGAAAATAACCACACACTGATCCAAATATTTCCTAAACACTCTATTCATCGTATCCATAAAAGCGGCTGGTGCATTAGTCAGTCCAAATGGCATCACAAGAAATTCATAGTGACCATATCTAGTACGAAAAACTGATTTTGAAATATCCTCCTCCTTAATCTTCAATTGGTGATAACCTGACCTAAGGTCAATCTTAGAAAATACTTCCGCACCTTGTAGTTGGTCAAACAAATCATCTATACGAGGCAAGGGGTATTTATTCTTAATGGTCACCTTATTTAGTTCACGATAATCAATACATAACCTCATCGTCCCATCCTTATTTTTAATAAATAACACTGGAGCACCCCAAGGGGATACACCTGGTCTAATAAAACCCTTATCTAACAGATCTTATAATTGAACTTTTAATTCCCTTAGTTCTAAAGGTGCCATGCGATATGGGGGTTTTGAGATTGGCATAGTTTCGAGAATAAGGTCAACTGTAAACTCTATTTCTCTACTAGGAGGAAGACTGGGTAATTCATCAGGAAAAACATCTGGAAAACGTTTAACTATAGGAATATCTTCTAACCTAGGCTCTTTTGTTTGCAAATCAATAATACTTGCAAGAAATCCTTGACATCCCTTCTTAAGAAAACTACAAGCTTGCATTGCAGAGATAATATGTATGGGAGATAGGATGCCAGTTCCTTCAAAACTATATTCTGGATGGTTAGGAATTTGGAAAGTAACTCTCTTCTCAAAACAATCTACCTTAGCATGGTACGATGCTAACCAATCCATCCCCAAAATGACTTCAAAATCTCTTATGTCTAAAATTATCAAATCGGCAAATAGTTTATGACTACTAACATCTATAGGGCAAGACTTATATACTAATGTTCCCGTCAATAACTCACCCGAAGGAGTAGAAATGTGTATGCTATGATTCTAGGGTTCATGATTAGTAGGAAAACAATTAACAAAACGTACAGACACAAATGAATGGGTAGAACCAGGATCAATTAAAACTTGAAAAGGTTGTGCACGTATAGAAAGTGTACCTGACACTACCGTGACACCCCGACTAATTGAATACCGGGTAGCTACTCCTTTATTCAAATTAATACAAAATGTCAAGTTGGTTCAGTTCATAGCATCACTGTCGAAAAACATTTTAACAATTACTAACCACCTAATATTTAAAAAGTGAGTTGTCAATCTTAATTAAATCCGATTTACATACAACTAAAGTAAATTAAGAAATACTGATACCACAACCACATCACAGTCGCAATAAGATAACAATGTAATAAACTGAATCTGGAGGAATACACCTCACAACAATCCGAATACCGAAATAACAAAATACAAAGCCTGAACCATTAATTAATTACAACCCAAATTCTAGAATAGAACTGAATAAGTAAGACGTCTCTAAAAGAAAAGGGGCGATATGCCCTACAGATGAGTAAATCTGAAGTAGAGTCAAGATAGAAAGTGGAGGCGTCTACTATCGAGGTCCTGTAACTTCCATAGCAGCTACAACACGCCACTGGGATGGATCTCCTATGCTTGGTGTCCTTGTGGCTGGGCAACTAAAAGGGTTTTTACAAAAAAATAGATTTGAAAGCAAATGGGTCAGAGCCCGATTGTGAAAACAGTTTAAAATACAGCAAGTGTTTAATGTCATTAAACAGTGAATATAAAATACATGATAGTGCGTGCACTCACATGAATTCCTCACCTCTCAACTAAGTGTGCACTCCTATCATACTCGTACCCGTTCCAGTTATTCCCATATCTAACTAGTCCAATACACAATCTAACATTTCTATACGATTACCGATTCAATTCCCGACATCTTAATTTAAATAGAGAGTTATATTTTTCTTCTTAGTTCTAAAAATTAGTAATACTCGTCACTAGGGATTTTTCCATTTTTAACTCTACAAAAATGTTGCTATTATTCCCTTACATTTATACAGTTCATTTCAATTAACAGTATATTATTCTCATCATAAATATACAATACTGGCACCCCGAGGCTAAGCTAAGGTGCACACATACTCTGCTATCGAATCCTGGTACATCACGTACATAAGGACCACGTATTCCGAATCTCTCAGGAATCGTTTCGACAAGTAACAAACACACACAATGGAGGCGAACGTAGTTCACATCACATGGGTCACGCACATACCTACGCTCCCATGATCAGTAGACTTATTAACTTCTCAATAAGTCCTTCTCTGACCTATGTCCTCAAGGTACCAATCTAAATCGCCCCGTAGGCACACAAAGATTAGATGACCCTGATCGAACGCCGACCTCCCGTTATAGCAAGTATGGTAGGTATGTTATACACAATTGACTACATATACCAAGCATTCACACATCTTAGATATTTCATAATATTAATAGAGGTATATTTCTCATATTTATACCGTGATTTAATGTTGTACGTTTACAAGTCCGCTATTAATACACATTAAAGTTGTCAACTCTTCTCACGTCGTAATTTTAGGTACTCGTTTCCTAATCCATAAATGTCATCAGGTTTACTACACAATTCTAAGTTTTACTCCTCAACGTACTCCAATCTCACAATTATACCTACTAGTCAATAAGGGAAGGTTAGTACTCCATTAAATAAGTCTACGGGAAGTTTGAAATAAATCAAGCCTAAAAAGGCCATTATGTCAACTCGTTAGAAGTCTCGTTCGAACGAGGTCGTTCGAACGAATGGCTTCGAACGAACTACCAACTCGTTAGAAGGGATACTGTCATCTCGTTAGAAATTCGTTCGAACGAGGTCGTTCGAACGACCTGGGCAGGTCTTCTAACGATATGGCAGAATACATCCAGAAATCTCCCAATTCATTTTTCTTCATTCTTCTCTTATCTAAATCCACCCTAAGACCATACAAATTACATTGTAGTGTTTGTAAACTATTTTTAGTCACCCTAGGTCATTCCTTAACATACTTTTGGGGTCAAATCTTACAAATCAACATGTCAAAATCATAAATCCCTAAATTTTACCCCAAACCCTATGAACATGAATCCAAAATTTTATTATGCCTAAATACTCATCATAAATCCGTTTTTAAATCATCAAGGTTAAGTTTTGAATACAAAATTTCGCCCATAATCAATCTACATGCAATTTCTAAACAAGATTAAAGGTTTCTAAAACAATCCCATTGGGTTTTCTCCAAAATATTCACAGCATAAGGTTTCTACACTAAACATGGAGGAAATATTCATTGCAATTAAAAATATCAAATCACTTGCCTTAAATTCGATGTTCTGGTTTGTTGTTGATGATTAAGGTTGGCTTTCTCTCTTCTTTTCGGTCACAGATCCTTTCCAATTGTGATGATGGGGAGATGGTTTGGTATAGGTTCTCTAGCCTCTCTTCTAACTTCTCTCAAAACTTTCGTAGCCAACTCTCTTACTTTTGGCTGATAATGGACTTAATGGCTTTCCAAATAATATATAATTAACTTCTAAAATTCGTGGGTTTTAATCCATTAATTTTTAAAATTACCAAAATACCCTTCTAGGTTGCTGGTTTGGCCTAAAAATGCCCCGGGACCCAAACTAAACCCCTGGTTAGTGTTTTCTGACTATTTTAACCCTTTCGGACACGTTGGCGCACTCAAAATGAGCATTCGGTTGATAAAAATATAATTCACTTTTTAATTTAAATAATTTCGTTCCTGACGCTACTGACACGTGCGTCCAAACTAAATTCTCCAAATTATCGTATTTCTGACTCGCGACAATTTTAATATTTTCAATACTCATATATTACCATATATACTCAGAAATATTCAATTATACATCGTAATCAAATACTAACTCACATCTCGCTAGTATTTATATCCGGATTAATTTCCAATTAATTCTCATTTAATTTAATTAATCCCTTAAATAAAAATAAATAAAATTACGGGGTATTACAACTTCTGCATTAGAAGCCTTTCCATCGAAAAGATTAAAAACTCTACCTTATCTTCCGTGATCCTTGTTGTCATTAAAGGTCTTTGTTGGCGCCTTCCCTTTGTTAGGGCAATCTTTCATTTTATGTCCCTTTTGGCCACACCCAAAGCAACTTCCCGTCTCCAAGTAACATGGTTGCCCTCTATGAATATTACCACATCGTTGGCATCTATCACCATTAAAGGGTTTGTTTACTAAAGGTTGTCCTATATTAGGTATAGTCCTAAAGGGTTTGTTATTGGGGTTCCTTCCTCTTTGTTCTCCAAACTTTCTCTTCCCCTCTCTAACCTTATTATATTCTTCACTATCCTTCTCAGCTACTGTTTCCCTAGCCACCACGTCATTATATGATGTCAACTTCAAGATCGAGATTCGACTACGAATATTCAACCTCAACCCAAGTTCAAACTTCTTGGCTTTCAAAACATCGATTATCACAACATGAGGTGCAAAACGGGATAACTCAGTAAACTTTGCCTCATATTGACTAATCGTCATATTTCCTTGAACCAGACTCATGAAGTCAACAGCTTTTTGGTCTTGCACCATTTCGGAAAAGAATTTCTCCTAGAATATCACTAAGAAGTCATTCCAACCTATGGGATTATTCCTTTCCCATGTATTCTCTTAGTCATTCTCCACCAATGTTCGGCTTCACCTTCTAACATGAATGTTCCAAATGAAACCCGTTGTTCATCTGTACACTTAAGAACATCGAACATCTTTTCCAGTTGCATTACCCAATTTTCTGCTTCAATGGGGTTAGGAGTACCTTTAAAAGATGGCGGGTTCAATTTCTTCAACTGTTCAATATTATAACTACTTGGTTCAATATTCCTTGGTGCTCAATTATTCACCTGATGCTCCACAATTCTTGATCGACTTTCCATTTCCTTGTATGCACCTTCCATTCCTTCCCTATTTGAGCCACTAGTTCCCATAGTTGATCTCATCTTGGTCATTTTCTACAATCATGGCCAAACATAAGACGTATTATACTATCTCAAGATTGCAAATTAGAAAAAACAATTGTATATAAACAATTATATGTAGACTGTAAGACATATGGGGGGTTATCACATAAGTCGAATATTTAATCCTATATCCTATGTATGGAAACCTTAAAATCCATAATGTTCGAAATTTATGTTCAGTAGTCTACGGGTTCATAACCTATGCTCTGATACCACCTCTGTCACGACCCCGTCCCAAAATAGTAGTGGGGAACGAGTGTCTTGACATGCCACCAAGGCAATAATTATTCAGACTTAAATTGTTTCCTTAATTAAATGCAACGAAAATACAATTACATGGTTATGAATCGTAAAATACTAAAATTAAAGGAATTAGCTTTCTAAAAGGAAACTTTATTTATATTACAGGTCACGACGAGTTACAACTTCAGATGAAATTTAAAACTAATTACAAGAGAGCCAAACATGCTCTATATGATATAACAAACTTTTTACTTAAAATAACAAAAAGAGCTCTAAAAGCTGAATCTTCAACATAGTCCTTTTATGTTCCCTCCACGAGCCTACTTATTTCCTGAAAAATGGTTAGTTATACAACATCAGCTACAAGCCGAGTGAGGTTAAATCTCTAGACATTCCAAGGTTTTATTCAGAAAATTGATACCTATTCAAATCCAAAAAGCAGACATATACATATATGGATAGGAATTTGCTATATAAAATTTGAGATGACAGTGTATAGAAATGAATAGCACAGAATATAATAGATATGACAAATCAATTTGCAATATCTTTTTTATTCAATCATATCATTTTAATGGACAAGTACACTCTAATACCGTATTATTCCCCTGTAGTTGAGGGTCAATCGAACTTGTTCATCACAATGCCTTATTTAGGGCACACCAGCGATAACCCAGCTGGGAAGGTCAGTCAGTAAGAGAGGTCCCTTAGGCCGAATCGTATTTCCAATATTTAATATCATTTTTAAAACTCTTTTTAGTCGGTATGTCTATATGGACAAATATAAACATATCACAAGGAATCAATCATCGGTATCAGATGAATTTTGAGGATAAAAGAAGTTCACCAAATATATATAATTTGCATAATATCATATAATTAAAATGCACAAGGAATGTCAGAGTACTCACCTAAAATAAAAGTTCGAAGTTATAGAAACAAAGTCTTGGATCGCTCGTTAATCTTGAGACGAAACTTCTTTTTAATCTTTTCTCGCACTTTCTCTCACTATTTCTTTGTAAGCTTTTGGTATAATTTCGTGTAATGGTTGATCCAAGGGCTTTATTTATAGTTTCCCAAAGTTATTTGGGTGTTGACACGTGTCTGGGTGACTAAGCTTCTAGTTTGGTGAGTTAGCGTTGACGTGTCGCGTAACGGAGTTGTATTGCAGTCTTTATTCACCAAACGACGACACGTGTACGGTGGAGGTGTCCAAAAGCAAGCACGAGGTGGAAAGTTAGTAAGGGTATAAGGGTTATTTTACACATGAAGGGTGTTTGAGTAGTTTTACACGATACATTTTCAATATTTCTTCGAGGTCCTTGAAAATATTTTATTTACAAAATGGTCCTTTATATATTTTCATTTTAGTCCCTAAAACTTTCTTTATTTAAAGTCAAGTCCCTAAAGTTTCATAAAATTACATTTTCTACCCCAAAACTTATCATTTAGCTTATGTTATGCTATAAGACTTTGATTTAATCCATTTTGATGAATAAGGAGGTTATTTAAAAGTGTTTAAGTCGTCCTAAGTCACCTCCCCTTGGTCCAATCAAAGTATGACACGTGGCAACTATGTAAGCAAAATATCATTTAAGGGTAAATGACTGCTTACCCCTTGCTTATAAAAAGACGATATCTTCTCACTCGAATGTCCGTTTGATGCAACGTTTGTTGTGCTACAAACCTAATTCATATATTTATAACTTTTTAATTTTTACCTCAAGTCAATTGTTATATTATAATGGTCAAAACTAGTCTCTAATATGAACATTCCTACCGAAAACTTTGAAATTTTACGTTTGTAACTAATTTGATATTTCATGATTTATGAAGGGAGGATTTGACTAAAATAATAAATTAACATTATTCATATCACATATGAACTAATATAACATTTAAAACTATATATATGAACATATAAAAGTTAGGTCATTACAATAACTGTAGACTTATGAAATTCTTCTCTCCTTTCAGATGCCTCCTAGACGTGCACATAGAGTTCCAGGGATGCCCAACCTGAGCCTCAGCCTACACCAGGTCAGGGTAGGATGAATGCCACTGAAGTTGCCGCCATTGTAGCTCAAGCGGTAAATGCGGTATTGACAGTTGTGCAGCAGGCACCACCTCAGGCACCGGTGGTGGCTCCAGCTCAGGCCTACGCCTTCCCGTCTGCTTGGGAACGTGTTAGGGATGGATTCCAAAAGGCGCACCCTCCAGAGTTTACAGGGAGCTCCGATGTAGTGGTAGCAAGACAATGGAAGAAGGATATCCAGAGACACTTGAGGATGCATGAGTGAACAAAGGTGCAGAGTCAGATACTGGTCACGTTCAAGTTAGTGGGAGCAGCACTGCAGTGGTGGGAGTCTATTACCACCACTAAGGAGAGAGACACACTCACTATTCGGGACTTTTGGGTGCGGTTCGACCGTAAATATTTTCCCTCGGCTGTCCAGACAGAGATGATACGAAAATTGGTGAATTTAAAATAGGAGGGAAAGACCGTGGCGGAATATGAGGCAGAGTTAATTAGCCTTCTGAACATTGTACCGAATGAGATCCCAACTGAGGAGAAGAAGATTACGCATTTTATGGATGGGTTGACATGGAGGATCCGCCAGCACTTGATAGGAAATCTCTCTTTATCCACCTATTCTGACGTGGTTAATGCAACACTACTCCACTTCCAGGACCACCATTTTCATCTGATCGAGGTTAAGCGAGTAAGAGAGTCCAACCAGCAGAGCAGGACATGAAGAAATGGTGCTAGTGGGGTACAGGCAGTTTAGGGTCAGCCTAGACACAGTGACCAAGGTTCCTAGGAAGGGGATCCTAAGAGGTTTAGGTCAGGAGGTTTTAGACATGGGCAGTGAGGGTTTCTACATAGCCAGCAGGGTCATCACGGCCATCAGAGCCATCAGCAGGGCCAAAATGGCTAAGAAAGGGGTGGTAACGACCATCAAGGCCGGGGATAGCAGGGACAGAGGGGAGGACCCTTCCCAGGGAGATGTTTCACCTATGGTAACACTAGCCACAAATGTCAGGACTGCCCTCAGAAGGGTAGAGGTCAACAGCAGCAGCAGCAGCAGCAGCAGCAACAACAACAAGGTGCTCGTCAGGAGCCCTAGAGACCGTTATTTCTCGCAGCTCTCCCAGCACCTCCACAGATGCCAGCACTGTCACCTATCCCAGCTGCCCCACTTTAGCAAGGCAGCTTATGTACGGACGAGTCTACAATCTTCACCAGGTCGCAGCTCCGCAGGACCCACCTGTGATTGAGGGTATATTTTCTATCCAGGGGACTTTGGGGCGCATTTTATTTGACACAGGGGCCACACACTATTTTATTACCACGGCGTTTGCATGTACTACGAGATTATTTTATACAGTAGAGAGTACGGTCACTTGTGTGGATTCGCCGTTAAGTAAAGGTTCCGTTATTTCTTTTATTTGTCGGGGAGTGGGTATAGAGATTGGGTTATTTTACCCGCTGACATGCTCGTATTGGATATGTCCGAGTATGACGCGATTGTAGGTATGGTTTGGCTTGTCAGGTATAGGGCTGATGGCACGAGAAATCGCTCACTTGTCATTCTCGTACCAGCAAGTCGAGAGTAAAGTGTGTAATAAACAAGTAAAGCAAGTAAGGAGACATGAACACAAGATATATAGTGGTTCAACCTTTAAAATAGGCCTACGTCCACTGTGTTGCACCGTTCTCATTAGATTCATTGTTTTTTACAATATAATTATGCCTAAAGAGGCATACAAGTATGAGAATAAACGGAGGATACATGATAATTGATGATCCCGGAGTGCCGGAAAGGTCCCTGCAATTTGGATGGGCGATTCTCGATTTGAATGCAGGGGAAGTGTAGAGAGAATAGGTACTGTATAAACTGCTCCGGTTGTATGGAATCGATCGCTTATTTCGAGGTGTAGTCCTCCATTTATAAGAGGTATGTGAGTTATCACATGTCCTGAGCACGTGACGTAAGTCCGGAGTTGTTGTAGTAGAAAGGGATGCGTCCTATAAGGCAAGCACAC
This sequence comes from Sambucus nigra, assembly GCA_949130495.1. NCBI lineage: Eukaryota > Viridiplantae > Streptophyta > Magnoliopsida > Dipsacales > Adoxaceae > Sambucus > Sambucus nigra. The sequence continues at coordinate 23,151,498 of OX422213.1, read as the reverse complement.
ACTGACGTACCCGCAGGTGCCGCGCCCTATACATGGTAGGGTCGCGACCTGTATTTTAAGGGTGAATGTCATGCCCAGTACACGAAGGATCGCACACCGAGTTCAGCAGGGCCGCACCCTATATTGAGGAGGGCCACAGCAGGATGCTATATTTATTTTATCAAGGGCCATGATTGATTATTTTAGTAAGAGTATAGTTTTTGCCATACTCGGTAAGGAGATGTTCCTGGTGGCGATGCCTCGCTCTGAGGGAGGACATCCACTCATTTATACAATATAGAGGAGGTGACCTCTAGGGAGGTGGTGGTACCACTTGCTCGAATCCTGTTATTCAAGAGTTTATCGATGTGTTTCAAGAGATTTTGGGGTTACCACCGAGTAGAGAGATAAACTTCATCCCTGATTTAGCACCCGACACTAGATTGATAGCCCGCTCACCTTATCGTATGGCTCCAATAGAAATGAGTGAGTTACATGACCAGATTGAGCAGTTGTTGGGGCAGGGATTTATTCATAGGAGTACTTCGCCGTGGGGTGCCCCCATAATGTTCGTTAAGAAGAGGGATGGATCATTGAGGTTATGTGTTGATTACCTGGAGTTAAATAAGGTCACGATACGAAACAAATATCCGTTGCTTCTAATCGATGACTTATTCGACTAGTTAAGAGGCGCGACCTTCTTCTCAAAGATTGACTTGAGATCGGGATACCATGAGTTGTGTATCAGGGAGCAGGATGTGTCGAAGACTGCCTTCTTGATGAGATATGGTTCCTATAAATTCAGGGTTATGCCTTTTGGGTTAATCAATGCCCCAGCTGTGTTTATGGACTTGATGAACAGGGTGTTCCGAAAGTTCCTGGACCAGTTCGTCATCTTCTTCATAGATGGCATTCTAGTTTACTCGCAGATCGAGGAAGAGCATACCGAGCACTTGAGGCAGGTTTTACAGACACTGCGTCAGCATGAGTTGTACGCAAAATATGAGAAATGTGGGTTTTTGCTGAAGGAGGTCAAGTTTTTTGGGGCATATCATCTCTAATAGAGGGATATCAGTGGATCCGGGGAAGGTGTCAATGGTGAGGGAGTGGGGACAGCCCACGATACCGACCGAGATACGCAGTTTCTTAGGCTTAGTCGGATACTATAGGAGGTTCATTCGGGGGTTTTTGAAGATAGCAGGTCTGTTGACACACCTGACTCGCAAAGGGGTGCCGTTTATCTGGAGTGACGCTTGTCAGTTAGCCTTTGATGAGTTGAAAGATAAGTTAACCTCAACACCAATGTTAGAATTACCCAGGCCAGGAGTGGAGTATCTAGTCTACACTGATGCGTCCTTATTAGGACTTGAAGGTGTACTTCAGTAGGAGGATCAGGCTATAGCATATGCTTCCCGTAAGTTTAAGCCTCATGAGAGGAATTACCCCACCCACGATTTAGAGTTGGCGGCAGTAGTGTTTGCTCTTCGGATTTGGAGACATTATCTCCTGGGGGAGAAATTTCTCTTGTTCATAGATCAAAAGTCATTACAGTATCTCTTCACACAGAAGGAGTTGAATATATGTCAGCGCCGGTGGCTTGAATTTGTGAAGGTCTATCATTTTGATATCCAATACCACTAGGGAAAGGCTAACGTGGTAGCAGACGCGTTGAGCCATAAGTCGTTAGGGGAGGTGGTCGATGTGTGGAAGGCGAAATGGAAGGAGTTAGGGCACCAGGATGCGGTGGCTCGATCGTTCATGTGTGTGATGATGATTACGCCCTAGATTATTACGAGAGTGGTATAGGCTCAGGCAACTGATCCTTTATGCCAAAGTCAGATAGTGCAACTTCTAGCAGAGAGGGGCGAATCTTATACCGTGGGTTCAAATTGGGGTCTACGTTTCAATGGAAGATTGGTTGTCCCAGAGGTAAGACTTGCGATACGAGGTGATGACCGAGTCGCACGGTTCACGATTTGCGGTACATCCCGATGGAGATAAGATGTACCGGAATATGCATAGACAGTGCTGGTGGAGTAGGATGAAGAGGGATATTACCGAGTTCATCTCGAAATGTACCACTTGTCAGTTGGTAAAGGTGGACCATGAGAGATCGACGGGACTTCTACAACCATTAGAGGTTCCTATATGGAAATGGGAGAGCATTTCTATGTACTTCATCACAGGATTACCTACATCGCAGAGGGGTCACGATTCGATATGGGTAATAGTGGATCTGCTGACCAAGGTAGCCCATTTTCTGCCAGCCAGGAGAGATTACACTATGGGATAGTACACACAGATATTCATATCAGAGATAGTGATACTCCACGGAGCGCCTCTTAATACCGTGTCTGACAGAGATAAGGTGTTTGTGTCTTAATTTTGGGAATGTTTCCAGGAGGCGTACCACTGAGCACAGTCTATCACCCGCAGACGGATAGTCAGACCGTGGGAACAAATCAGATGTTAGAGGACATGTTGTGTATGTGCATCATTGATTTTGGCGGAGGCTGGGAGCAGTACCTTCCGCTGGTGGAGTTTGCCTATAACAACTCCACCAGTTTACTATCGGTATGGCTCAATTCGAGGCACTATACGGCAGACCTTGTCGTTCCCCAGCATGTTGGTTAGAGGTGGGGGCTACTTGGTCCGGAGGTGATTCAGGATACTTAGGCAAGGATAGAGTTGATACAGAGCCGTGTTCGGATTGCTCAGGATCGACAAAAGAGCTACGCTAACGCCAAACGATATTTTCGAGAGTTAAACATTGGGGATAAGGTGTTACTTCGGGTGTTTCCTATGAATGGAGTTATGCATTTTGGAAAGAAGGGAAAGTTAGTGCCTCGGGATATAGGGCCATTCCCCATTATCGAGAGGATTGGGCCAGTTGCTTATAGACTTGGGTTACCGGAGCACTTGCATAGGGTCCATGAAGTGTTCCATATCTCTTCGCTAAGGATATTTATTCGAGATGATTTAGCCCATACTCACATTACGTCAGAGGAAATCGACTTATAGACTGATAGCACCTACGAGGAGGGGCCGGTTGCTATCCTAGACCGTAGCGAGAGGAAGTTGAGGTCGAAGATAGTACCACTAGTCCGTGTTCAGTGACGACATCATAATGTTGAGCAATAAACTTAGGAGCGCGAGGATGACATGCGTGAACATTATCCAGAGTTACTCTTGCCAGATATATTTCCATTTCCGAATTTCGAGACAAAATTCTGTTATTAGGGTGGAAGTATGTAATACCCCGTATTTTTACGCATATTTATTTTATTATGAAATTTTGGAAAATGGGGATTAATTAATTCAAAGGGAGAAAATTTAATTTGTAATTAATTCGATTTTATGGTAATAATTACTAGCGTGACGAGAGTTAGTAGTTACCAAAATAATATTATGACCGGGATGAGATACACGACAGTCATGATATAATTATTTGGGACACGCGTATGAGTCGCGTCACTCATATGTATTTGGGGGTTAAAAAGTTAAATTATATTTTTTAACACGAATGACTATTTTGAGTGCGCTAGAGTGCCCGAAAGGGTCGAAATAGTCAGAAAATACTACTCAGGTATTTTATTTGGAGTTCGGGGCCTTTTAGTCCAAAATGACTCCCCGGGGGGTATTTTGGTCTTTTGGGACTTTTGGATAATCAAATGGATGAAAATTGGGTTTAATTAAAAACATCGAGGGTTATTGGTCCGTCAGTTTCAACTTACGTGAGAAAGAGAGAAAAAGAGAGAGAGAACTAAGGAAGAAGAAGACTCCATTGGAATCTTAAGCCAAGAACTCGAGCTTTCACACTAAAAATTACACCAGTGCATAGATCGTGTCAAGAGGATCGTTCCCATACCAATTTCATTCCAAGAATCAGAAGTTCATTCCGAGGCAAGTGTTTATCTTGCTCCTCTTTTAGCATATATTGTTCCTGTTTATTTAGGTTTGATGATATAAACTTGGTGCAATGAAAACTTAGGTTTAATTAGACTGATTTGTGAAGATACCTTATAAATTGGAGATGGGTATGCATGTAGAGGTTTTTCCCTTGGTTGGACTATTAAAATCTGGGAACTTTATGTCTTAATCACGAATTATAAGAAGAGTTTTGGACAATTAAAATTCTGGGTTCATATTTAAGAGACTTATTTGAAATTAAAGAGATTGTTGAATTCCAATTGATTCTATAAGGATTTGACCTTTAATTCGTATTAGAAAGTATCTTAGGGTGATTTGGAATAGTGTAGGAACATTACATTAATATTGGGATGAGTTTGGGATGAGATTGAAGTATGGAAATTTGAGAAAATTGAATTTAGGGAAGAACTCGGCCTGTTCGGAATTTTCGTTAGAAGACTAGCCCAGGTCGTTCGAACGAGACTTCTAACGAGATTTCCAACGAACCTTCTAATGAGTTGCTGAGTTCGTTCGAAGTGGGAACTTCGTTCGAACGAGCTCGTTCGAACGAGAATCCTGGAACTTCTAACGAGATTCCAAAATGAGTTTTTAGGGTCCGTTTGAGTTAAAAACCTCCCTAGGGTTATCTAAGTGAGTGTATTAACCTACGTGAGTAACGGGTGGCTTTAATTCCAAAGTTTTAGGGAATTAAGGGTGTAATGGTCCTCGGGGTATTGAATTTGGGTGAAAACCTAGGAGAGAATGTAAGTCCTAGAGAGGCTATATATATATATATATATATACGGTTATAGTGGAGAGTAATGGCGATAATATTACTTACGGATTATAGTATTTGGGTTATGTGATTACCTATTAATGTATATAAGTTGTGTGCATGATTATTACTTGGAATATCATGTGTATGACATACCTAGCTACTGGCTATCGAACGGGGGTTAACGCGTTGTGGACGACCATATATTGTGTCCCTTCGAGGGATTTCGAGTCATACCACTAGAGCATGGAACCTAGGTACGGGGTATCTGTGAGAACGATAGTGTTGATGGTCGTATGGGTGCGTAACCCATCAGCTTGGGACTATGTTCGCCTCCAATATGTATATATATTTTATTGGTTCTTGAGAGATTGAACCAATAGTCCTTTATGCGTGAGCGTTGCAATGGGATTAGATAGCCGAGTATGCCTACCACCAGGGATTTCTTAACGATGGGTGCTATATAGATATACTTGTATGTATACATAGTGAGATTTTATATATGTATACCGAGTCTCTATTCTGTGTTTCTTCTTGGCTACTTTATTAAAGTATAAACTTAATGGGTCACCAGTGGGGAATAAAGAATACTATGCGAATGAGTTATAACATCCTTAAACCTATTCCTAAATATTATTAATATATTGATTTCGGGTTATTTAGATATTGTATCCGGCATAGTTATTATCCTACATATAGTCAGGTAGAGTGACGAGACTAGTATGGGTAGTTAGACTCGCTAGGTGTGCACATTAGATGAGAGGTGAGCATCTCAGGTGAGTACGCTAAGTTAACATGGATAATATATGTGCTAATTAAATAAATTTAAGCACTTGCTGTATTTAAACTATTTTCTACTCGGGCTCTGACCCGTTTTTCTGCAAATATTTTTTGTTGTTCTATTATTTTAGGTGCTCTGCCACAGGGACATCAGACTTAGGAGATTCCATTCATTTGCCGAGCTATAGCTGGTGAGGAAGATGCAAGATATTGCTCGTAGATGTTTCTGTGTCTATTTCTCCTTATCCATCAGTCATTTCATTTCAGTTGGACATGTCGTCCCTCCTATTTTACATTCAGAGATTTAGAGCTGTTTTTATTTTATCATTAGACTTTGATGTCATGTTATTGGATTGTTGTATGGGATTTTGACTGGATGTGTTTACTCCAGTTCTTTATTTTACTTCAGTTAGTTCTTACCTTATACTATTGTGATGAATGGTGATGTTTAGATATTACCCTTTAATGATAATGGTTAATAACAAGATAAAATTTTGACACCAACCTTTTTAAATATTAGGTGGTTAGTTTTTATTAAATTAAAATTTGAGTTTTCGACAGTGATGCATTATCTGAACCAACTTGATATTTTGAAATTAATTAATTAAGGACTTATCACCCGGTAATTAATTAGGCGGAGTGTCACACATACCCTGAAATTTCATCAGTTGAATCCCTAAGCACCAGAATCCAATATAACTAGACAACTGTACTCTCTAAAGTCTACTTCAAAAAATACCGCCGCCAGCTCACCCTCTTTCAGGTGAGACATCACAAAAAGAATATACATCCTGACCCGGGACAGCGAACACGATAGTCTTGCGATAACCGCCCACCGTGTCTAACCTGTCCGTACTCAAGATAAAATTATAAGTGCATAATCACCTCTCATCATGGGATTACCTAAAAATATACCCTCTCAGTGTCCCCACCCGCTCCCCTGCTGGGGAAACTAAAGAGAACCCCGCTACTCAACGATAAATGTTTACAACTATAATACTATTTATGATACCTCTATTAAAACCATTCCACATGCAAATTTAGTATTAACAAACTACCACGACTCGTTCATGTCACACAAAATAGACCCCAATCACTCCGGGAGAAAATTCGTAGTTTTAATCGCCCATAACATTGGCAGCTTAAACGGATCCTAGACATGACACTCTCGTCCTAACCGAACCAAAACTTCTATAACTGTTTCCCCTGCTAGGCATCCCGTTCTTGTCCCCTGACACTTTGCAGAAAATATCCACGCTTGTGTTTCTGTTCTTTACACATAAGACTCGTTGTGCCCTTCCCCGTTTCTATGGCCCCATTGGCCATGTAAGGGTTTTCCTTCTCGTGGATATGGTAGTCTTAACCCTGACTGCTACCTCTATTGTTCCTTTGGCTCGGCTGGTTCCATGGGACTTGTTGATGGCCTTGACAACCCTGACTGAACCCACTGTCACTTGGTAAAAATTTGTTTAATCTCGATCATTAATTTGGGTCCTCTATTAGGTATCCCTTCCCTTGGTGCCTCACTAGCACTGAAAAATCCAGTCTTACTCTTTGATTAGATTCTCTAACTCACTAGCTCCCTTTTCACGAGAGCATTGATTTAAATTTATAAATGTACAACCTTTATGACAACGACACCAATCATCCTATTTAAATCTCCTATCCACACTTTTATATTCTGTCCACGGGTCTATTATCAACTTATAATTCCTTCTTGATTCTTCGTATCCCTCTCATCAGGTATGAAGTTTGAAATTTTTGTTAACTTTCCTTCACATTCAGCCACTATTCGACCATTCTGGAAAAAGTACTGAAATCTCCCTTGCCTCTTTATTTAAACAACTGGTGAGAGGATTCGTAATAATTTACACCCCAAATTCCTCATCATTCATGGTAATTTTCTACGGATATGGTGACTGACTCCCATCAACTTACGCTGCTCCTATGAGCAAACATTTTTGCCCAAAAATTTGACTTTAGTACATGTGATCCCAATTGGATGTTCTCTTTCCATTAGTAAGTCACCCTTTCACACTTTCCTCGAATTCTAGCAGATTGTTCTTCTAAAACAAAAACCTTATTCTACCCTCGTCACTGTCGTATGCACTTGGCGGGTCTAACTTTGCGCCATAGTTCTTCACAACAGTTCTTGGGGCAACTACTACACCCCAACGGTTACTCCAATGTTAATTATTCTAACAATAATCATGGTGACTCCTATCACGTCATTGTTCCCAGAATTCTCTATGGCTTTTGCTGAGTCCTCCCTTCCGCAATCCTTCTAACGTCCCATGCTTGTCGTTCTGTAATGTTCGAACTGCCACACTCAATCGAAATCGTATATGAATCACATCAACTATACGTAATTAGTAGGAAAACTTAAGTCGCATGTGTAAAGGAATGGAACAATCCTATAATAAGGTTCTATATCAAAGAATGCTAAGCTGAAACGTAATAAGCTGTACAGATCCTAAGGACACTAGATACTGATGCTCTGATACCATCTGTGACACCCTCCCTAATAAAATACCGGGTGATCAGTCCTGTATCAAATTAAACAGGAAACTCATTTGGTTCATTCTTAGCATCACCGTCGAATAAATTTTTAAAACTTACTAACCAATTATTTATTAATTAAGCCGGTGCTGAAATTTTATCCTTTTATAATTAATTCATTTAGTACTACGAAAAACTAAATAGAACCATCACATAATAACAGAGTCTAAACATCCAAAATTTTCATATCTGATTTAATGTTTTCACCAATAATTTATAGATCTATCAAACGAATAGAATTTGGGATCAACTGGTGATGATCTTAGGATAAAAAACCCATAAATATAATGGTGAATAGTGACTTTTTGGATCTAATTTTCTGGGTTGAAATTTTATCTGGAAATCTCCAGATCTGATGAACAAACATAAATGAATATGTATTGGTTAAATTTATAAGATCAAAGTCCCATAAAATTATAAATGTGAATAGTGTTTGTCACCCAAAATTATAATTAAACTTTGATAAAACTCATAGACTACCTAAGAACTGAGTTGAAGATGAAAAAGGACAAACCTAACTCAAACCTCTAAATGATAGGTCCAGTTCTGATCTGAGTCATATTTGTGTCTATTACTAGGTTATCAGCGAGTTCACTAATGAAAACAAATTAAGTTAATCTCGCGTTTCTTATAGACGGAGCCAGATTGATGATACACAAAAATGGTAATTCAAAAATATGAAGGTAACTCAGTGAGTCGTACTAAGAACTCGTTATGGGCAAGAGTGATAAATAATAAGTAAATTAATTAGGTGTAGTAAACAAGAACAAACACACATAATTTTAGAGTGGTTCAACCCAACTGGGCCTACATCCACTGTCGAGTAGTTCATTTTCCACTATATAACTGAGGTGAGTTACAACTTATAAGAGTAGAAATAATCACCCTCTCTAGAGTGATTTATACATAGTTTTAGTACAAAATGAATGACTTAGTTTGTAAGTAACAATACAACTCTAATTCTAGGTGACTTGGGGTGTAGTGTGCACCCCAAGTCATATGGAAAATGTCCAGTCTATTTCCACCATTGGATGCGTACCATCTGTTCTTTTAAAATGTGCTTGGAGAATGTGCTTATTCTCCCCATGTGCGATGATGCCACCTGTAGCCACTTTTTGGTCTTGGAATGGAGAAATTACCCTTTATGGTGAATTCTGGAGGTTCATACATTTTCGTCTGATTTTGCCCGACCCTTGTGAGGCCGATCCTTCTGAGATAGTCCATTCAAGGGCGACACTTAAAGGCCGATGGGGTAAAATCTTTGTAATAATGAGGAGAGATCATATATGGGATCATTAATTTTTTGGTTCACACTTCTCAACCGAAAAGGTCATGATATTGCACTATATATTATAAGTAATAACCTTATTTTTTTACTTTGTAATTTCTATTGCAATAGTTTTTTATGAAAATATTTGGAAATAAATGAGATGTTGAAATTATTTCGGAGATTACAATAATATTTTATAGCGCTAGTTTATATTACACACACACACACAATGAGAGAGAGAGAGAAGGAAATAAATTAGATAAATAGAAAATGATGAATAATACTAATTGGGGGGGGGGGGGGATTGGAAGTGAGTAAAAAACAAACGGGGTAGAAAGAAACCACTTCAAGGGTATTGAGGAATAGAGATAGAGTGTAGGTTAAATAGTCCATTGATGTTGTTGGCAAAGGAAAATTTGGGTCTCAATAAAAGCTAAAAAATGAATATACTCATGTTGCACAAACACATCTTTGTAGAAAAACCGACTGGGTAGGAAAAATCCTGAAGTGTAGAAAAACTAACTGTAAAGGGTGATAAATTGCAAAAAAATTAGGTGAAAGAAAGGAGAGATGACTTGCGTTATATTTTTTTTCCTCTGCTCAATTTAAAGATACAGTTGGGGGAGGAAAGGAGACAGAGGAAGATTATGTGCCAATTTTTCTTGCTTGGGAATTTTGAAGCGAGAGTTGGAAGGTGTTTTTTATTAACTTTTAATGGTGAGTTGATGGTCATTGAATATTAAAAGCTAATAAATTTATGTTTGTTTTCTGGCTCATAATATAGATGGAAGTTATAATTCATTTTTTAAACATTAAGAGGCAATTCAACCGATGAATGATCAATGCTAAATGTTGAATTTTTTAATGAAGTTTAAACCTTATTATTTTAACTAAATGACACTAATATAACACACCTTAGTAAATTATTGAAAATGCTATGTAAACAAACTTAAATAATGATGTAAATGAAGTCACTACCAGAACAAAATATAACTGTCATTCATTCTTACTCATGAAGATAAAGTCCTATATTAGGATAATATCATGGGGCAGTGGTCCTTACTCACTTACTCATGACATGATCAATATAGAGCACTAAAAATATCTAAGAACAAGTATAATAATTATCCTTTATCCCTCATGCTATCGCATCACCCCCCGAGAAGAGTTCGCGTTTCTTTTGATTATCTTATTACCCATGAGATTGTAATAATTTGTTCACAATTTATATGACATTTAAATTTTCATATTATCTGACTTTTAGACTACATGTTAATTACTTAATCAATTGAATTAATTATGTGCGGTTAACTCGTACTTAATTATGGTAAGGGAAAGAATTTCAATAAAACTTTAGAAACAAGGGGGAGAGAGACACAGAGAGAGAGAGGGAGTCGAATCTTTTTCTTTGCATATACTAATATGGATCCAAAAAAATAAACATGTGCACACTATGAGAAGTGCACACAGTCGAACATACGCGCATTAACAATCGAACACGATTTTTCTTAAAGAAACTCATGGGAAAAATATTATTTACCAATCAAAGTAAAAAATGTTGTAGTTTTGTTATGGAAAGAACGAAATATATTAATTAATTTCTGCAAGGCACGTTCTTCGAACGCTTTCTTTTAGGCAAAATTTCTCCCCATCCGGTTGAGACAGAACCAGAACCGCGAGTACATTATGGGTTTTATAGAATCGGTCCTGAGGATACAATGCAGTGTATGGACAGTTGTTTGATTCAAACTATGTACTGTTTGATCAAATAGAGAACACTCTGAATTTGTAACTTGATAATGCCAAAGTATAGAGGACGGAGAGAGGAGAAACTAGCAATTTTCGGTGTCCAAAACAGAGGCCTGGAACTCTTTTTATAGCCATTTCTGTGACTGTTCTTCAACAGTCACAACTCTTCATGGAGTGACTCAGCAACTGCTGGATCATGCCTGTTTGGAATAGCTGCGATCTAACGGTTCAGATTAGGCATCCCATCGTAAGCGAATGGACATACCCTACACAAAACTCTACGAGTTCATCTAACGGTTTAGATCAAGTCGCTTCGAATTTTAAACACTTTGATCGGATCGTTTAATCACAACCGTTGATCTTTTTTACCTCATCAAAACTTTAGGCTCCCATGCTCTAAGCGACGATGCGAAGTGTCAAAGCGCGCAATGCGCCCTAAGTCACCCAATCGCCCTTTCGCGCTTATGCGCTTACGCATGTCGTGATTGGTGGTGCTTAAGCACCACCGCGATGCGTAGGATCATAGCCTCTTATTTGACTTGTCAACTAAGAATCTTAGTTGTCCTTTAGTAGATATACCACTACTTTTTGTAGTATTCTTCCAATGTGGGACAATATGGGATTTTGAGCACTCCCATATCTTTCACACCCATTTGCTCATGTTTCTATCTTCTAAATTAAAACCCAAACTATGTTTAAAATAAAACACCAATAATATAATAAAATATTAACAACTAAAAATAAAATATCAATAAATATTGGAATTTATCCAACATTCCCCCACCAATTTCAATATACACAAGAGAGCAAAGCAAAAAGACAATAAATAACTTTTGGCATTATCGCTAAAATCTAGTACATAAATGAGAAGTGTCTTTCGGACTTGAACTTCCATATAGTGAAAATAATTCAAAGCTTCATCAAGGTGCTGTGGTGAACGTATCTTGAACCAATGACCTTTTGAGACTAGCCGGAACTATCACACATACCGATTTATGAATTTATAAGTGTTCTTCTAGCATTCACTTTTATGACCTTGTGCTAATCCTGATTTCACGAGCGCTTTAGGATCGGTCTTGATTCCATAGAAAGCGGCCACACTTTCGACACTCGTATAGGTAAATCAACTTTAGTGATTCTGCGAGTCACACTTATATGATTTATTAAGAAGTGACCTTCATCCTCTAACATGCAGAAAAACAACACTAGGCACATAGGAATGGAACTTTTTGTATAAAATTCCTAGTGTTCCATAACTATAATTTAACTTGTTTGTACCTCATTGAACTCTATCTATATTTTCAAGATATGAGTTGGGTTCCTATTAAATGTAGTTGTGTTATTTAATAGACCTTAGTCCCATTCCTTTTGAGGTGATATATATCATCTCCCTAACAAGACCTTTAGTCAGAGGATCTGCTAAATTCTTGTTGGTTTTAATATAGTCGACTGTAATTACTCCTTCCTTGAGTAATTTTCTTATAATTTGATGCCTTAGACTAATGTGTCTAGATTTTCCGTTGTAAGTTTTGTTCAAAACTTTATAAATTGTGGCTCGGTTATCACAAATTATCATAATAGAAGGAGATGGATTTTTCCATAAAGGAGTATCATACAACACATTTCTAAGCCATTCTGCTTCTTTACATGCATTTGCTAGGGCTATAAATTCAGATTGCATTGTTGAATCTGATACACATGTTTGTTTCTTGGATCCCCAAGAGATAGCTGCTCCTCCTAGCGTAAAAATCCAACCAGTAGTTGGCTTGGATTTTGATTTAAGATTATTCCAACTTGAATCACTATATCCTTCTAAAATAAATGGATATCCTACATAATGTAAACAATAATCCAAAGTCCTCTTCAGGTATCTAAGCACCCAAGAAATTGCATTCCAGTGCTCTTGTCCCGGATTACTTGTAAATCTACACAATACACTCACTGCATAAGCAATGTCTGGCCTAGTGCAATACATGGCATACATTAGACTCCCAATAATACTAGCATATTTAAGTTGGTCCATAGCATGCCCAGTATTTTTCATTAATTTGATGCTAGGATCCACTGGTGTAGCAGCTGACTTAAGTTCAAAATGATTATATCTTTTAAGAACTTTTTCTATATAATGAGATTGAGATAACGCTAAAGAATTATCCTTTCTCACAATTTTGATTCCTAAAATCACATCAGCTTCTCCAAGATCTTTCATATCAAATTTTAATGAAAGAAACCTTTTGGTTTCTTCAACATATTTGAGATTAGACCCAAATATTAACATGTCATCCACATATAAGCAAATAATAACACCAACACCATTTTCAAGTTTACTATATATACATTTGTCGGCATCATTAACTTTATATCCATGGGATATGACAATATTATGAAACTTCTCACGCCATTGCATAGGAGCTTGTTTAAGGCCATAAAGAGATTTAACCAATTTACACACTTTCTTTTCTTGGCCAGGCAAAACAAACCCTTCGGGTTGTTCCATGTAAATCTCTTCTTCTAAATAACCATTTAAAAATGCAGTTTTAAGATCCATTTGATGAATAACTAAATTGTGAATAGAATCAAGAGATATTAATATCCTAATGGAAGTGATTCGAGCAACAGGAGCATGCGTATCATAGTTACCAATTCCATGTTTTTACTTATAGCCTTTAGCAACTAGTCTTGCATTAAATTTATTTATAGAACCATCCGAATTTAATTTTCTTTTAAATATCCATTTGCACCCAATAGGTTTAGCCCCGGGGGGGGGGGGGGGGGGGGAGATCGGAAATACCCAAGTTTGATTTGACAAAATTGAGTTCATTTCATCATTTATTGCTTCTTTCCAAAATACAGCATCCCTAGATGTTACCGCTTCATGAAATGTGGTCGGTTCATCTTCTACATTAAGAACAAATTTAGTTTTGTTCTTAGTCTCATTTAAATCCCCTTTAACTAAATAAATAACAAAGTCAGGCCCAAATTTTTTTTCAGTTCTTTGTATTTTACTCCTTCGTGGTTCAACGTCATTCGTTGTTTTCGAAGAATAAATAGGTTGTGAATTTTCTTCTAAATTTGAGGAGTCAACAGTCGGATTATTATTTTCTAAACCTTGATTCAAAGTACTAAACTTTGTTAGATGTTCAAAGAATTGCACATCTACCGACTCAATGATTTCTTGAGTTTCAAGGTTTAAAAATCTATAAGTCATACTGTTACTAGAGTATCCAATAAAAACACATTTGTAAGTCCTATTTCCTAGTTTAGGTCTTTTAGGTTCGGGTTTTCTTACATAAGCAAGACATCCCCAAACTTTAAGACGTCTAAGATTAGGCTTACAATTAAACCATAATTCATATGGTGTAATATCCTTATTTTTCAATGGAACTCTATTTAAAATATAACATGCGGATAAAACAACTTCTCCCCACATCGACAAAGGTAAACCAGAACTGATTAACATTGAATTTATCATTTCAACTAAAGTCCTATTTTTCCTTTCCGCCGTTCCATTTTGTTGTGGCGTATATGGCGCCATAACTTGATGGATAATCCCATGAGTATTACAAAATTGTATAAACTCACTCGGGTAATATTCACCACCCCTATCGGATCGTAGGACTTTAATTTTCCGATTTTGTTGAGTTTCAACTTTTGCTTTAAAAATTAGGAATTTCTCAAAAACTTCATCTTTACTTTTAAGTAAATATGTATATGCATACTTAGAGTAATCATCAATGAAAGTTAAGAAATATTTATTTCCACCACGAGTCATATTACTCTTCATATCACATACATCACTATGAATAAGATCAAGCATTTCGGATTTCCTCTCAACAGATTTGAACGACTTTCTAGTTATATTCGATTGAGCACAAATTTCACATTTAGAAAGGTTATCAAATTTACAATCCGAGATTAAGCCGAGATTAGTCATATTTTTTATACTTCTATAATTCACATGACCTAATCTACTATGCCATAAAGAAATTGACTCAACCATATAAGCAGAACTAATATCATTGATTACATTAATTTTGATCATGCCGTTACAAGAGTACCCTTTGCGAATAAATTGGCCATTCTTAGAGAAAACAAACTTATCAGACTCATACACTAGTTTGAAACATCTCTTATTGAGAAGGTCCCCAGACACAAGATTTTTGCACATATCAGGTACATGAAGTTCATCAATTAGAGTAAGTGTGTTTCCAGAAGTTAGTTTCAATTCCACTGTGCCTTTTCCAACTACATTGGTGCGAAGATTATTTGCCATCTTCACTTCTTTTCCATCAATTTCTTGATATGTTTTGAATGAAGAGCGGTCTTTGCATATGTGGACCGTTGCGCCGGTATCCAACCACCATCCACTTTCATTATCAATTGAATTTGCTTCGCAGACAGTAGCAATAAGATCTTCAACATTGTTGGTTTCCTTAAACCCTTATTTTTCCTTAAATGCCTTCTTTTTAAGACGACATTCTCGAGAATAATGGCCCGTTTTATAACAGAAGAAACATTTTCCCTTCTTTTTCTTATTTGCACCTTGGTTCTTGAATTTTGAATCATTATTTGCTTTAAATTTTAAGTCTTTGGTAATCTTGGATTTTTGATCCTCAACCATATTAGCTTTTGAATGACCCTCACCTTGTTCATCCTTCTTTTCTCGAATACGAGTATCATCTTCAATACGAAGGTGACGAAGAAGGGATTCCACAATATAAGTCTTTTCATCATGATTAATTTTCTTCTTAAAGCCATTCCAAGAGGATGGAAGTTTTGAAACAATCACCCCTACTTGAAATTCATCTTGAAGATTAATATCAACAACTTTAAGGTCACCAACAATTTGTTGGAGTTTATGGGCTTGTGCAACGACAGATTTATCATTACTCATTCTAAAATTCATATAGTTTGAAATTAGAAACTTACGGTTGCTCGCTTCCTCGTTTTGACACTTTGTCTCCAAAACCTTCCATAATTCCTTTGCCGTCGGAATCATTCGATGAGCGCTATAAGCAGTTTGAGACAAAGCATTGAGGATGTGTCCTCGACACATAAATTCGTCTTCTTTTCTCTTCACACGTTTTTGCTTTATTTCTTCGGTGTCTTCGGGTGTGGGCTCGGGAATTTGTTCAAGGTTATCAACTTGAATGTATGTAAGTTTTAATGATGTGAGGAAGAACATAATTTTCCCTTGCCAATGGGTGGAATTTTCGCCATCAAAACGGTCGAGTCGGATTAAGTCTTGAGTCATGACTTGGATAGATTGTGCCACAGTTCCTTCCATTTGAGTGGAGTAATAAGAATAAATTTTGCCTAAAACTGTTGTAGTTTTGTTATGGAAAGAACGAAATATATTAATTAATTTCTGCAAGGCACGTTCTTGGAACGCTTTCTTTTAGGCAAAATTTCTCCCAATCCTATTGAGACAGAACCAGAACCGCGAGTACACTATGGGTTTTATAGAATCTGCCTTCAGGATACAATGCAGTGTATGAACAACTGTTTGATTCAAACTATGTAATTTTTGATCAAACAGAGAGCACTCTGAATTTGTAACTTGATAATGCCAAAGTATAGAGGACGGAGAGAGGAGAAACTAGCAATTTTCGGTGTCCAAAACAGAGGCCTGGAACTCTTTTTATAGCCATTTCTGTGACTGTTCTTCAACAGTCACAGCTCTTCATGGAGTGACTCAGCAACTGTTGAATCATGCCTGTTTGGAACAGCTGCGATCTAATGGTTCAGATTAGGCGTCCCATCGTAAGCGAATGGACATCCCCTACACAAAACGCAACGAGTTCATCTAACCGTTTAGATTAAGTCGCTTCGGAATTTAAACCCTTTGATCGGATCGTTTAATCACAACCGTTGATCTGTTTTACCTCGTCAAAACTTTAGTCTCCCACGCTCTAAGCGATGATGCAAAGTGCCAAGTGCGCGTCAAAGCGCGCAATGCGCCCTAAGTCGCCCAATCGCCCTTTCGCGCGCCGCGTGTCGCGCTTACACGCTTACGCGTATCGTGATTGGTGGTGCTTAAGCACCGTCGCGACGCGTAAGAGTTTGATAGATATGGTGAAAGGTTAAAGGGAGGTTAGAGGAGAGGCAAAATAGTTTTTTTAGATACACATGCAAGGCGTCGAGAGGAATAGTGAGTCTGCCTTTGAGTATCTCCAATAGTCTATTAAATTTGCAAAATAAAAAAAGTGACACATTTGATTTTAATTATGCTTTTAGCGGATTGCTAAAGTTAACAATATAAACCTTTACAGTGGTTTATTTTTTTCATTAATCAAAATTGACAGTACAATTTAAAACTACAAAGATTTAGCCCATTTTCAATGATATCATCTCTACAATAAGAATAAGAAAATTCAGAGCGTGGAAGAATTGCACATGGAAGAGAATAAGGTAAGAACCTTTAAATTAATATTTCCATTTGGAATCTTATTTAATGCATATATCACCTTAATAAAGTGTTTTAAAATAAGTACATAAAATACATGGTGAATTAGTCATTTGATAATGTATAATAGGGCAAAGCAGTGGCAAAATGGCCTCCCCCAAAAAACAACCCATATTAGCCCGATCATTTATATATGGGGCCCATTTTAAAAGACATGAGTCGAATACGGGGACCACATTTAAAAGTTAGAGTCAAATATGGGGCCCATATTTGAAAGCGACGAATCAAATATGGAGTCCATTTTCAAAAGGTACAAGTCAAATATAAAACCTATTTTTAAAAGTTATGAGTAAAATATGTTTTTTTTTTAAATATACTTGGAAATGTAATATTTACTCGGGTAGAAAAAATGGGTTGGCCCAACCCATATTTGATCCGCCCATATTTGGCCCGCTCACATTAGGCCCAACCCATAATTTTGCCACTACTAAGGGCAATTTATAATTTTTATTAATAAGATAACAATCGTCAATTTCCATCCATTTTAGTGAATGTCTTGAGTAAAATTAAATGGTGGACAAAGTCTAGTTATAGAACTATATTACGTGCAAAGTCAAATACCATTTATTTCATATGTTCGTTATTATAAACTTAATATTTTTGAAAGCATTCACTAATAACTATCAAACAAGATTTATATTCAACATTTAATGCTTTGAAAAAATGATGATTTTTACTCATTTTACATTGGGGTGCAAAACGGGATAGTGTATAATTTTAGTGTAAAAGCTACCATACACATAGAATTTACACTAAAATTATATATTATTGTTTAATATGCTCTTATGAATGTAAAGAATAACTCGAACCCCTTGTTAATTAAGGCCAATCAAGCTATATAACCAAGGGATAAAGAATAGGAAAAACTAACAACCCACCAGAAGCCAAAAGAAACAAGAATAATAGTCACAACTAATTATTGAAGAGTCAAAATTTACTACTCAAAATAATCAAAAACCCTTTTGATCAGTATATCTGATAATATCAATAAATTATGCACACATGTTCAAAAAGTAATAATTCGTTAATAATATTTTTCTATAATTTCACCTCATCTTTTGTCAAATTAACCAAGGCACGAATATGAAAATATTTTTGAATACATCATCCGATCAACAAAACTATAACAACTATGTTATACAGAGCCATTTAGGTGCCGACCTTAAATAACAAATCTAGAAATTGACTAGTTTTTAAAGTAGTAAAAAAAAACTCAACCAAACTTAGTGGAAATGATCTCCGCATTGAGAATATCATTCACAAATAATTTCAGAAGTGGATGAGATGATAATCCAATCTTTCAATGTCTGAAAAGGCACATATTTATGAATTTTGCATTTCAATTAGTCCTCGATTTAATTTTTCCGTGAAATTATTTGTATATCATCTCACTTTAGAGAGAACCTCAACCCAATGTGATTGAAAAATTCATTTTGTACTATTTATAAACATTTGTCCATTTTTTGGTCTGTTATTCAAGTTTCGCACCTCAACAAATCTGCTACTTTATATATATATATATATATATATATATATGTTTGTATTCCTCTCATGTGTAATTGTTCCATGAGTGAAAATGACACCGGATAATGAAAGAGAAAGAGATAACCCAAGTGTTAACTCAGGTAACACACTCAAACTCTAAGGAATCCACCAAAGATAGGGATCAACACTCGTCCCCAATTGGAATCCACCAAAACATTATGAGAAAAATAAGAAGAATCAACTTCTTTGACAAAAGTCTGTTTATAATCTCAAATCAATTTATCCTTGTTTCATACATCCTCAAACCTTGTATATGTGCTTGGAACAAACCTTAAACAATGGGTAATTAAGAGATATTAAAGAGAACATTGAATAACCTAAAAGTTAGAAAACTAAAAGACTAGACCCTTGGACTCAAAACTAATATTCCATGAAACTAGTCATCACTTCAAATGCATTACATTATATGTGTACGTTAAATTATAAGGTTCGATATATACCAATGAAAGTTTTGGATGTTATATTTTCAATGAGCTTTGAATCACGTCATTTGTACTTATGAGAAGGGAGTTATGACCTTTTTACTAAAGGGTGTTTTTTCTACCACTATAATTCGAAAATGGATTGTTGAGTTTCTTTAAGCCCATTTATTGAACCATGAAACTTGTAGGGCTTGTAGTAATATCAAAGGTTTATCCTTCATCATTGTCCCATGGTTGAAAAATATTCGACCTCTAATTGAACTCACCTTCATCATCATTGTATTGTTAAAGATCTGATATATTGAAAGTTGCTGAAATGCCATACTCTCCTGTAAGTTCAATCTTGTAAGCATTATTCCCTTATCTCTCGAGGACCTTAAATCGACCATCAACCCTGGGATTAAGCTTCCCATGTTCCCACGAGGAAATATTTCCTTTTGAATATGAATCCACACCAAATCACCTTCTTTGAATTCATCTTGCTCATGACGCTTAATTGCTTGACTTCGATATTTGTCATTCTACTTAATTATTTTCTCACGCACTTGCTCATGTAAATTTTTGATATACTTGGCTATCTATTTTGCACCACCACTCAATTGGTGAGGTTTTGGATGTGGATCTAAATCCAATAGATTAATTTGGATTTCTTTCATACGTAACTTCAAATGGACTAACATCCATGGTTTGACTTGAATACATGTTGTAAGCAAATAATTCTTATACTAGGATAAGATCCCACTTATAAATGTTACTTCCCACTAAACTCCTCAATAAATTTCTTAAGATTTGATTCAAAACTCCAGTTTTCCCATCAGTTTGTGGACGATGAGATGAACTCGATTGCAAACTATTCCCAAGCTTTCTCCACAGAGTGCGCAAAAAGTGACTCACAAACTTCGAATCTCAATCATAAGTAATGATCTTTGTAATATAATGTATCTTGACAATTTCATAAAAGTAAAGATTAACAACATGAGATGCATCCAAGGTCTTGTTACATGGCACACAATGAGCCATTCGATAGAAACGATCAACAACCACCATAATTGAATCTTTATTCCTTTGAGTCTGAGGCAACTTAACAAAAAATTCTAAACTTACATCTGTAATACCCCATTATTTTGAGGGTTATTTATGAATATTATACAAGATTTCAGTAATATTATTATTTTATTAATCGGGAATAAAATAATTTATTTTGGTTTGAAATCGAATCAAACATTTAAATTGAAATTATTTTTGGACATTTTAAAATGGTTTAAATATATAAACTAAACAATTTTTAATTAAAGGGAAATATAGTAATATGCGTTAGCTTAGGCTCCAAGCTAGGGTTTGAGAGAGGGGTTATATCAGGCATATTATGGGTGATTATAAGGAAAGGGAGATGAAAAAGAGAGGCAAAAAATGAAGTCCAAAGAGGAAAAAACGAGTGGAATGAGAGGAGCCAATTTGGAATGTTTAGATCTTCTTTTTGAGTGCATTCGAATGAGATTTGAGAAAAAAATCCAAAATACATACCTGACTCAATTTTTCATGTAGAATCCAAATCTGAAGTCGGATTGGCAGTTTAGATAATTTATGGATCTGATTATTCTTGATTTTTAAAATAGGCCTATTTGAGGTTATTGTAACAACCCGCCTAAAATAATAACGGGTGGCCAGCCCTA
The DNA here is from genome assembly GCA_949130495.1 of Sambucus nigra. NCBI lineage: Eukaryota > Viridiplantae > Streptophyta > Magnoliopsida > Dipsacales > Adoxaceae > Sambucus > Sambucus nigra. Next base: position 23,130,371 of record OX422213.1, on the reverse strand, counting down.
TACTATATTAAATCAGGAGTTTCAGATGGTCCAGTCTCAACATCAACTGTCGGTACTATATAATGTAGGACTAACTACCCGAAATCATATAAGCGGGATGTTAAAATTAAATAAAATGTGCAAGAGACAACAAACTAATACTATAACACCACCAAAAGAAAAGGACGATGCATGAAAGAACTAAGATAAAGGAAATGCTAGAAATAAAATGAAATAAATAAATACAATCGAATGTACTACAAAAAGTAGACCCGAATAAGCTGTCGGGTCACATCCAATACAATAACTGAAATGGAATAGATATAAACATGTATATAAATATCCCTTGGGTACAAACCCGATGTACAACATGAATCCTACCTAGAATTTTAAAGAAGTAGGAAGCGGCTACATGAAACGTCCCGCAACAGTCCGCACCTGTCATGGCTCCAAAGACTCTGGATAGCAGGTCATCCGGCATCCATGCGGTGGGATACCTGTGGTAATATATATATATATATACAAGCAGGAGAGAAAAGTAAACAGGTCAGAGCCCCGATTGTGAAAAATATTTAGCAAGTGTGTTAACCGTGCATAATAATTATCGGTGCACTTATTTCATAATTAAAGTGGAACCGCACTCTCGTGGAACCCCAACTCACCTCTCATCTAAAGGCGCGCACCTATTCGCGTCCTCAAGTTTTAGTTAAATTACCCCCATTGTTATTATGACAACCTAACTTATCATAGGCCTAGCCTATACCCATGAGAGCTACTTTCCCGTCATAATGTAAGGATCCACCCTTATTCTAATCCTAAAAGATTATGATTACAAACAATTTTGCCATAATAGGCTCAATGGATTTCGATTTATAATCTAATGAATTATAATTCTTAATACGTTGCCCCTATATATATATATATATATATATATACATATATATATATATACATATATATAGGTTAAAATATAAGAATTTATTTCTAAATATCATGCACATGGATTATTGGCAAAACTTCTCTCTAATCTCGCAATTGTGCTACGTTTCGTGCGTGGGGAGTCTCGCAAAGCGAAATCCAAACAAGGAACCGCCCCGTTACACTACTCCTGACAAGGTCAAGACCAGAGATCCATTATGCCATATATGATTTCTTCTCTCAAATCTCGACATTGCACTATGTTTCGTGCATGAGGTGTCTCGCAAAGCGAAATCCAAACAAGGAACCACCTCGTTACACTACTCCTGGGCAATGTCGATCCTAGAGATCCATAATTCTTAACATACAATTTACTACTACCATTACTACTAAAATTTTAACTACAATATGAAAACAACTAAAAAGCTCCAATAATATCCTTGGGATGATGTAACCGAAGTATTCCTTAAATGCGATACATCAACCCCTAAATAATCTGGTACACCATAATCATCCAAGATGTACCCCATAGAAATACCATATCCTTTCACCTAGGATATATAAATATATATATAGGTATTTTATTCTCACCATATATATACATGCCATCATCCATACCCATGACCAAGTGTACACACCATATATGACGTACAATGGCCATGCACATATAATACCCGGCTATATATATAGCGCCGATAAAACTGCATCAATAATATCATCTTCCCAGAGTCCGGCTCAAGTAACAACTGGGGACCACCTGGTGGGGATCAACGACACCAACCTCGTGATAACTCACACACACGCCGTCCCGGGAAGCGGTCATAGATCCAACCGGCAATGAGACGAAACATACCCACCACGTCTCACCCCAAAATATATATCTATCGTATAATAACACACGGGGCGACTATTGTAACAACCCAGATTTTTGAACGACTATTTTATATTATTTTGCCCGATGGGCTAATTTTATAAAATAGGGGATGTTGGAGTAAATATTATTTTCCGTAATATTAAGGGATAATATTTACTATGTTTTGTCTATTTACCGTGATGAGAAGGTAAATAGCGTTATATTGTGTATTATTGCGTCGTTATATGTAAAACGACGGTTATGACCTATATTTAAATTTTGGGTATAATTAATGAAATAAAATGAGATTGGAACACAAAACTAGTTCACACTTTCTCGAATGGCAAAATAGGGGGTGCGGTTGTTTTTAGAATAGTCGAGATAATCAAAATAAGTGCCACGTTGGATTTTTGGAGTTTCGGGCACTTTTGGGGTGTTATGACTCAATTATGCAGATACGAGTCATTTTAGTGGTGTATTGGCAATTAAAGTGGGGAATTATGTTTTAAAACCCGTATAAGTTCCCTCACCCATCTTATTTTCTCATTTTTCATGTTAGAAGCCAAGAGAGAGAGAGAGAAGAGAGAGTTGGGAGAAATGGAGAGAAAAAGAGAAAATGGAAGATTTGGGCCGGATTTCCGTCGCTACCGGAGGTGATCAGAGACTACGAACCTTGAGGCAAGTTTTCTATTTGCTAGTATATGATTTTATGTGAATAAATTGTGTGATTGTTAAGTAAATGGAAAATTTGGAGAAAATGTTAGGTTTTGTAAGATTTTGATGTTTTAACCTTGGATCTTGTTGTTGTTATGATTTAAGTGATTCCAAGGGTTTATTTTGGTGTATAAATTGTAGGGGTTAGGTTGTGGGGTGATTTGAGTAAAGAAATTTTAAGAATAAAGGGTGTAGGTTTCGGTTTTGGCTTTGAAGAAGAAGGGTTTTTCGTGGGTCTGTTAGGCGCGGTCGACCGCGGTCCCAGGACCGGTCGACCGGTCATGCCAAAACGAGCTTACTGCTTTCTTTGGTATGCAAACTCCTTAAGGGACGGTCGACCGCGGTCCCCTTACCGGTCTACCGGTCCCCTATTTTTCACTTTTATTTTCGTTAGTTTCTTCTAGCTTCTTCAATTTATGATAGGAGCTTAGGAACCTTCCTTTGGGAAGTACTTATGAGTCCTAGAGGGTTGTTATGGGTAGACTAATGTCCTAGGATAAAATTGGATGATTGGGCTTACCCCGAGGGCTAGTTGTTTAGGTTAATGTCCGTATAGAATTAGAGATTTACCGAAAGATAAAAATTGGAGATAAAATGCGAAAGTTGAAACTCTTGGGAGATACTCCTTGAAGGAGGTTTACTTTGAGGGTTTATGAAATATTATGAACTCTTGGAGACTAGTTTGAGGATTTTGGTACTTCGGGTCTTAACTATTAATAAAAATATGGCACTAAGAATAAGAAAAACATATGATAATATGTGGTATTAATGAGTAAGTACAACTGATTTTGAGAATGTAAAAGTGGAAGTTTTCAAAAGGAAAACGTAATGATTTTCATAAGTGTTAACTTATGGTTACACACCTCCCTAAATTGCTATCATAAGGGAAGTTGCGTACGTGTGGTGAAGCCCCCTGACTAATGAACGCAGGGTGGATATAGTCCCTAGGCCATATGGGCATTTGTTATACTGCGCTGATTAGGAGATTCTGGGTGTGGTCTTGACTTTCCCGCAGGCAATATGGCCGCTTCCCGACGTTGGTAGGTTCCCAGGTTGTCTTGTATAGATAGGCCCTGGAAGATGATAGACATTTAGGGGCGCGTCCAGTGGGGAAACCCGGAGGGACGGTCTTAGATTATTAAAGCAATTCATGATAATGAATTGGCTTTAATTACATTTCCTGGATGGAAGAAGGGAAATGGGATATATGGTACAAAAGTATTTTTATGCTAATAAAAATGACTTTTGAGTTACACTTCCTGGATAGAGAAGGGAAGTGGAATTTTATGAAAAAGGTTAAAGCATTTTCATGTTAATAAAACTTGCTTTAAAAATGTATTCTTCCTGGATGGAAGAAAGGAAATAAAATTGGTAAAGTAATTGTATAAATGAGATTAATTGGTAAACATTTGCTAAAATGTTGTACCATTTATGTATATTACTAAGGAAAGAAATAGGAATGGTACATAAAGAGTTATGATATTGAAATGGTAAACATTTAATAAAATGTTGTACCATTTATATATATTCCTAAAGAAAGAATTTGGAATCTTTTAGATGGTAAATGGATTTACTTTTATTTCCGTGAGTAGTTGTAGATGATATGCACACACTTACATATATATTAATTATGTGCTTAGGGTCTAATGGATTCTCAACGATCAACCTTGCCTAAGTAGTAGTGTATCGGGGGGGTTCCTTGTTTGGATTTCGCTTTGCGAGATACCCCACGCATGAATAGGGCATAATGTTGAGACTGGGGATAAGTTAGCCCTTAGTACTTTGGGTTAACTGGAACATCATTATGATATTGTGCTAGGTTGCTTTTAGACTGAGAGGTGAGAAATATTATTGTTAATTGCGAGAGAAATACGCACTTACATGTCATGCATTTTAGTCACATGGGAATCATATCAAATCGGGTCCTGACCCGTATCTATATTTCTTTTTTTTCTGCATATATTCCTTGCCGTACAGGTGCTCTACCGCATGGACACCCGTATTTACATTTCCATTCCAGTAATCACGGAGCTACAGCAGATTGCGGATGTTGTAGGTTACTTGTATTATACGCTTCTTTCTATTGTACTCTTGTTATGTTTAGTATATTTATTCGGGCGTGTTTTGCCCAAGGTATTGCACTCATTCATTATATTGTAAATATTGAATTGTAATACTCGATGTACTATTTGTATTGGTCTGTTCACCGACAACTTATTCGGTGATATATATTATATTGTCACTCTTTATACATTGGCTTTTGATATCCACCGTTTTTATAAAGGGGATTGTCTAAGTTTTTTTTTCTTTCCTTTTCAAAATTTTAAATTTGACAGCCCGTTTTCTAAAATGATTGGTGGTTATCTCATACTATTATGTTGATCGACAGTGATGCTGAGAATGGACCATCTATGATTCCTGTGATTATTAGAGTATTGGGCTGGCCACCTATTATTTTAGTAGGCGGGTTGTCACAGATGGTATCAGAGCATTAGGTTCTAGAGTCCTTAGGAATCCGTACGAATGTATTGCATCTTCTGCGTTTCTTTTAACTTGATATAGAGCATTAGGATTAAGATCGTTGATTTCTCTTGTGAGATTTCGTTCATCTGCTAGGTTATGAGAACCCTGTAGACCTTTTGCGCGTTCTTGTGATATTCGTAGGTCGTCAGATGAAGGGCGTCATGGAAGGCCGTTGTGAAGGCGTTATGAGATGGGATTATTAAGAGCTATGAACTGTAGTCGGGGATTAGGGACTCTTTAGAGGTCACTCCCTTTGTAGCATTATCTTATATTGCTACCGTGACTACTAAGTATAGTGGATATAGTTTTTTCAGGTACTGCTGCAAGTAGAGAGTAGTGCTAAGCTTGGGACTCCAAGCGACGTTAATTTGAAGACGAGAAGTCCTTAACGAGGACCACATGTTGAAGTCCGGTTGGATAGAGGAGGTGTAACCTTTTTCGGTGGAAGTAAAAGGCCCGAGAGTTTGGCCTAGAGTGAGGTATAGAGGTGCTCAGGTGTGAAGATTGAAGGAAAGTCTTTCACTGGTAGGAGTGAGATTGAAGTGGCGAGAAAGGTAGTCGCCATATTTTGGTGGACCATGAGGTTTTGCCCATAGAGAAAACCGTTAGGTATTTTCAATAGCGAGTTTCTCTAGGATGTCAGGAAGGATGAGAAAGTAGATTCTCAGGTATTCACACAAGGTTCGGTTAGAGGCCGACATTGAATAGAGGGTGCTACAGTTAAGGAAACTGTGTACCAAAATAAGGGTAATACAAAGACAACCTTTCAATGGAAACGATGGGCCCACAAGTAAGTGTTTCTAACACTCTTGGAGAAGTAGTGTTCATGGGACCCCATTGGTGGAACTCCACCTGGGGAAGACTCACTGAACTAAGGCCGGGAGGCTCGTAGTATATTCTCTTTGCTAAAGGAGTTAAGGAGAACTACGCAAGTGATCACTAGGATAGCTAGAAATGGAAGTAGTTTAGTTCGGATGAGGCTAGCATAATGTGACTATGACCTTTAGTAGTGGCCCAGGGATTGGCAAGTAGGTTGGCGGAAAATTTTCACCGTAGTTGAGAGTGGAGAATATCCTTATGATAAGATGGAGTAGTATATATTTACCCTAGATTCGGGTGTGTGTATCGAGCTTGTAGTATTATGGATGTAAATATAGTGAATGTATTTATATAACTTTCAGGATAAGGAAGTTTTGTGTTTTCTTTCACTCGTTATGGGGCGAGTGATGATATGGGTAGTATGTGCTACTGGTATCATATGTGATACGAGTAGAGATATGCTTGGTTTGGTGGGTGCAATAGCGAGCGAATAAATCGCGAGGCTATCCTATTCCTACTTCTAGAGAAGGACTAGTTGTTCTATAAGATCTCTCCTGGATACAGGTTGAGATTTTATAGAGGTGGTTTACGGGGTGTAGTTAGTTTTCATTTTATTTTTATTTTTATTTTATTTGTCTTTCTTTATTTGTTTTGATTGCTTGCTTACTTCGTTTGCCTTGATTGTGTATGATGTTGCCTGACCTCAACAACCAACTAGTTAAGGGGATTGTGTGGAGGGGTTCCTTGTTTGGATTTCGCTTCGGTGAGATGCTCCACGCACGAACCTTAACGACGTTGGGAGTGGAGAGATGCGCATTTTCCTTTCTCTTCTTTTCTTTTTACTTTTCTGTTGGTTAAGATTGGGTTGGAATGGTTTAGCCAAAAATCACGTAAATGAGTGGTTAGAAGGCTAAGTTATAGTGCGTGATATGAGCACTGTGATAATTTTCCTCTGATCGATGTTGGGAAGACTATGATATGAAAGTCGAATTGAGACCTATGGTTATGCCTTAATGAGAAGGCCATCTATAAAAGATATATATATGTATATGGATTAAAGTGTTAGTGGCATTTTACAGAAACTAAATGCCAGGTTGGCAAAATTTTAAGTTCTGTGATGGTAGGACTTAGGAGTAGAGAAGCATTTGTAGAGTGACGAGTTAAGATTCTAGCGATCCCGATCATGTGTCCTGGACCGTTACTTCTCGACGAACGACGATGCAAGGTTGTAGTGTAATGGGAGGGTTCCTTGTCTGGATTTCGCCTCGGCGAGACGTCCCACGCACGAAACTGAGAGAATGTCGGGAGTTGGGAAAGGTCTTGGACACTAGGGATATAATTAGGATAACACTTATACGCCTAGATCTAGATAGATAGATTGACTTTAGGATTTTAGGACGCAATGCCCTTAAGGCATGTAATATCGTTTAAGGAAGGTGGAAGGGAGTTGATCACAATAGGTTTGTGGGTTAACACTAAGGGGGATTCGGTCCCTAGGACGAAGGAGTATAGGATCTTAAGCGATTCGGAACGATAGGCTTTAGAAGGTGGAGCCTTTTCTAGATAAAGCGTTACGTTGGTAACCTATCTTTCGAGAAGTTGAAGTATGGGTTGACTTTTACTCCTGCACTCGTGTTGTTATGATCGAAAGTGGATTTGACAAACGAGTCTTTGCCAGGAACGGGAAGTAGTAATATCGGAGCATGAGCCCCTTTATTTATGCGTCTCACAGACTCAAACTCCGTGAGAGGTATTATCCCTCGCTTTAGAGCTCGTAGCGGTAGTTTTTGCCTGAGTAGAGGCACTACTTCCTGGGAAAGAATTAGGTCTTTCACGAACAAGAAATTGGTGTTCGTAAAGGACTATCAATTGGATATTCCCTTTCTGCTATAGAAATGCGAATGGGAGTAGTTAATGCACCAAGTAGAATGAGTTTCATCGGAGGTACGCTTTAACAAGGGCGTTCATGTCCGTGATTAACCAACTCAACTACTAGTGGGAAGAGACTAGTGGTGGGATGAGGAAGAAGTGGAGTAGTAGCTTTTCAGAATCAAAATTCCGTACGATGGTTCGGATCAATTCTTGCGAGGAGGGTACCAAGAATGTGGTCTAGTGTAGTTATTCCCTAGCAGGGGTATAACGTGATTCGGGAAGAAAAGCAAGGTATGCCGAGATGTGTAAGTATCTCCTTCTGTAATAGAAGGTAGGATCGTTAGTTCACGAGGAACGGTTTGGTGCTATGTTAGAGCCCGGAGAATGTAGACTGAGACCAATAAGTGATAACCTTCGTTCAAGTCCAAATAGTGACGTCGGGCTATCAAGGGGTTTGCTAGGAATGATAGAACGATAGTTTAGTAATATACCTTTTATATGATTAAGGTTATACTGTACGCCTAAATTTTGAGGGCAAAATTCCCCTCTAAGGGGGGGGGGGGGGGGGGGGGGGAGTATGTAACAACCCAGATTTTTGAACGACTATTTTATATTATTTTGCCCGATGGGCTAATTTTATAAAATAGGGGATGTTGGAGTAAATATTATTTCCCGTAATCTTAAGGGATAATATTTACTATGTTTTGTCTATTTACCGTGATGAGAAGGTAAATAGCGTTATATTGTGTATTATTGCGTCGTTATATGTAAAACGACGGTTATGACCTATATTTAAATTTTGGGTATAATTAATGAAATAAAATGAGATTGGAACACAAAAATAGTTCACACTTTCCCGAATGCCAAAATAGGGGGTGCGGTTGTTTTTAGAATAGTCGAGATAGTCAAAATAAGTGCCACGTTGGATTTTTGGAGTTTCGGGCACTTTTGGGGTGTTATGACTCAATTATGCAGATACGAGTCATTTTAGTGGTGTATTGGCAATTAAAGTGGGGAATTATGTTTTAAAACCCGTATAAGTTCCCTCACCCCTCTTATTTTCTCATTTTTCATGTTAGAAGCCAAGAGAGAGAGAGAGAAGAGAGAGTTGGGAGAAATGGAGAGAAAAAGAGAAAATGGAAGATTTGGGCCGGATTTCCGTCGCTACCGGAGGTGATCAGAGACTACGAAACTTGAGGAAAGTTTTCTATTTGCTAGTATATGATTTTATGTGAATAAATTGTGTGATTGTTAAGTAAATGGAAAATTTGGAGAAAATGTTAGGTTTTGTAAGATTTTGATGTTTTAACCTTGGATCTTGTTGTTGTTATGATTTAAGTGATTCCAAGGGTTTATTTTGGTGTATAAATTGTAGGGGTTAGGTTGTGGGGTGATTTGAGTAAAGAAATTTTAAGAATAAAGGGTGTAGGTTTCGGTTTTGGCTTTGAAGAAGAAGGGTTTTTCGTGGGTCTGTTAGGCGCGGTCGACCGCGGTCCCAGGACCGGTCGACCGGTCATGCCAAAACGAGCTTACTGCTTTCTTTGGTATGCAAACTCCTTAAGGGACGGTCGACCGCGGTCCCCTTACCGGTCTATCGGTCCCCTGTTTTTCACTTTTATTTTCGTTAGTTTCTTATAGCTTCTTCAATTTATGATAGGAGCTTAGGAACCTTCCTTTGGGAAGTACTTATGAGTCCTAGAGGGTTGTTATGGGTAGACTAATGTCCTAGGATAAAATTGGATGATTGGGCTTACCCCGAGGGCTAGTTGTTTAGGTTAATGTCCGTATAGAATTGGAGATTTACCGAAAGATAAAAATTGGAGATAAAATGCGAAAGTTGAAACTCTTGGGAGATACTCCTTGAAGGAGGTTTACTTTGAGGGTTTATGAAATATTATGAACTCTTGGAGACTAGTTTGAGGATTTCGGTACTTCGGGTCTTAACTATTAATAAAAATATGGCACTAAGAATAAGAAAAAACATATGATAATATGTGGTATTAATGAGTAAGTACAACCGATTTTGAGAATGTAAAAGTGGAAGTTTTCAAAAGGAAAACGTAATAATTTTCATAAGTGTTAACTTATGGTTACACACCTCCCTAAATTGCTATCATAAGCGAAGTTGCGTACATGTGGTGAAGCCCCCTGACTAATGAACGCAGGGTGGATATAGTCCCTAGGCCATATGGGCATTTGTTATACTGCGCTGGTTAGGAGATTCTGGGTGTGGTCTTGACTTTCCCGCAGGCAATATGGCCGCTTCCCGACGTTGGTAGGTTCCCAGGTTGTCTTGTATAGATAGGCCCTGGAAGATGATAGCCATTTAGGGGTGCGTCCAGTGTGGAAACCCGGAGGGACGGTCTTAGATTATTAAAGCAATTCATGATAATGAATTGGCTTTAATTACATTTCCTGGATGGAAGAAGGGAAATGGGATATATGGTACAAAAGTATTTTTATGCTAATAAAAATGACTTTTGAGTTACACTTCCTGGATAGAGAAGGGAAGTGGGATTTTATGAAAAAAGTTAAAGCATTTTCATGTTAATAAAACTTGCTTTAAAAATGTATTCTTCCTGGATGGAAGAAAGGAAATAAAATTGGTAAAGAAATTGTATAAATGAGATTAATTGGTAAACATTTGATAAAATGTTGTACCATTTATGTATATTCCTAAGGAAAGAAATAGGAATGGTACATAAAGAGTTATGAGATTGAAATGGTAAACATTTAATAAAATGTTGTACCATTTATATATATTCCTAAAGCAAGAATTAGGAATTCTACTATTAAATGGTAAATGGATTTACTTTTATTTCCGTGAGTAGTTGTAGATGATATGCACACACTTACATATATATTAATTATGTGCTTAGGGTCTAATGGATTCTCAACGATCAACCTTGCCTACGTAGTAGTGTATCGGGGGGGTTCCTTGTTTGGATTTCGCTTTGCGAGACACCCCACGCATGAATTGGGCATAGTGTTGAGACTGGGGATAAGTTAGCCCTTAGTACTTTTGGTTAAGTGGAACATCATTATGATATTGCGCTAGGTTGCTTTTAGACTGAGAGGTGAGAAATATAATTGTTAATTGCGAGAGAAATACGCACTTAACTGTCATGCATTTTAGTCACATGGGAATCATATCAAATCGGGTCCTGACCCGTATCTATATTTCTTTGTTTCTGCATATATTCCTTGCCGTACAGGTGCTCTACCGCATGGACACTCGTATTTACATTTCCATTCCAGTAGTCACGGAGCTACAGCAGATTGCGGATGTTGTAGGTTACTTGTATTAGACGCTTCTTTCTATTGTACTCTTGTTATGTTTAGTATATTTATTCGGGCGTGTTTTGCCCAAGGTATTGCACTCATTCATCATATTGTAAATATTGAATTGTAATACTCGATGTAATATTTGTATTGGTCTGTTCACCGACAGCTTATTTGGTGATATATATTATATTGTCACTCTTTATTCATCGGTTTTTGATATCCACCTTTTTATAAAGGGGATTGTCTAAGTTTTTTTTCTTTCCTTTTCAAAATTTTAAATTTGACAGCCCGTTTTCTAAAATGATTGGTGGTTATCTCATACTATTATGTTGATCGACAGTGATGCTGAGAATGGACCATCTATGATTCCTGTGATTATTAGAGTATTGGGCTGGCCACCTATTATTTTAGTAGGCGGGTTGTCACAACTATGACCTGGGGAATATCCACACCCTGCTCTATATGCCAGGATGCTCACCCTCTGCGCGGTAACTTCCCAATGATAGCAGGAGCGGGGTATGCTTAACCACATAAGTATATATATCGCTCACATGCGCAATATACATACATCCATATGATCCCATCATATGATCCAATATAGCAAAACCATCATATACGGTTTAAATATCCATACCATGTATGTCCACAACATAAATATATCCATATATTCATATTCATACATACATATATGTACATATATATTCACACATCGCTATATCATTATATATACAGACTAATTCTCGTTCATATGTATAAGATATATAAACCCGGCTATAAAAATACATAATCCTCAATATACAAGCCGTCACCCCAATTTCCATTAATTGTAATTCGATATGTGAATACAATCCCTCACTTGAAACATATTCAATCATTTTTCCTATGATGAATAGTCTCCCAAAACCATATGTATATATCTATACATATATATTCAACATTAGGGTTATCACCTAAGAGTATGTGTAGGAATCCATCACTACACATTTCACCTCTAAATGTGAAAGCACATAATTTCCTTTAGTACTATCTAACCATAGGCATACACATGACTTAATGGTCTAAAACCTCAATTTATTCCAACCTTGTTTCAAGTATTGGAATCTCAATGGTCATATCCCCATAGTTACATGTAAACTATCCTAACTAGAATTTTTGCTACAGCTTATTTTAGTCGATAGTACAATCCCAAGCCGTTCCCAATTTTACCTATGGTTCAATTTATTTTATGAACCCTTACTCCTGTCGGGTTATCATTTGTTCCTTAGTCTAAACATTTCTAAGGATAGGAGACCCCTCACTTTCTAAGAGTTCTCAACCTCACATCATATATATACCTGTATCTATAATTGGTATTCCCAACCTCAAAGAGGTTTCCCCAATATCCATATGTATCTCCAATACGTGCATGGGTACATTTCTCCCAAATTACCCGAAGGAGTCCCCAAAAATCCTAATATATGAGAAACTCCTTCAATGTCTCCAAGAACATATCTTTACATCGTAAGAGAGGGCCCCTAATCAATAAACCCAACCAAAAAGGGGTAGAGGTCATCCTAGAAAAACCTATAAACAACCCCTTAAGGAAGCCCCTAAGAATAAACTCCAAAAGAAAAGGGGAAGAAAGAAATCCAAGTTTTGTGCTAAAAACAGGGGACCGGTCGACTGGTCACAGACCCCCGGTCGACCGCGGGTCAGAATTTTGCCTACGAAGGAATGCAGTAGGCTTTTTCCTTAAGGCGCGGTCGACCGGTCCCCAGACCGCGGTCGACCGGCCATACCAGTTGCCTTGGCCGATTTTCCATTTTCAGCAAACCCACGAAATTAATACCCTAAAACTTTCATTTTAACCTCCAAATCTTTATCACAACATGATTCTAAGCCAATAAATCAACCTAAAGTTGATCCCAACCATTTCTATTCTACTATATCCAAATTCAAACATTGATTTCAAGATTAAACCCAAAAATCAGGGTTTTGGTATTAATACCCAAAAATCCATTTCTTTAACCCATAAATTATGAAATGAAATACACAAATAGCTATTTATCAAGATTAAACAATTGCCTCAGATTTGTAGAGGTTGAATCGTCCTCGATGTCGCGGTTGGGCCGGAAATCTCCAAGCTTTTCTTCCTCTCTCTCTCTCTTCCTTTCTTCTTCTTTCTCTCTTCTTTCTCCCTCTAGGGATTTTTCTCTCTTTCTCTCAAATGAGAAATGGCTTCATCCGTAAGCCTCATAAACCTGTAAAACAAAATCCCTATTTTAAATGTTAATACACACTTTAAATGACTCGTTTACTCCAATTCAAGTCAAAATAACTTAAAAACATTCCGGAGCCGAAATAAGACCCAATGACAGTCATTTTGACTATCTCGACCCTTCCGGGATCGATGGTACCCTAAAAAATATCATCTGGAATACTTTGAAATATTCTCTATTTTTGGGCCTCAATTCCCAAATTTTGAAATTCTCCAATTTAATTAAATTTTATTTTCCCAAAATTTAATTTCTCAGTCTCCAAAAATCGAGGGTTGTTACAGTTATCTCGTGTTGGGGCTAGAACGTGATTTGATTATTTTTGCGAGAGGAACGTGATGGTGCGATCAGATTTTGAGACTGGATTTATGTGGCGATTCATGCAATGGTTTTAAGGTATGGGATTTTACACAATATGCTCTTTAAATCCCTCGAGTGTTATTCCGTTGATTTCATGTTTAATTGAACTCATATTTGAATTGTTAAAATTCTTTGAAATCTGGAGAAATAATTGTTGAATTATTTTGATTCATGTGGCATCATTATATTGTTGTTGAGAACGTTGTCGTGGGATTTTAATATGGCACTGATGTTGGGCACCCGCCAAAATTCCTGCTTCCTGGGCTATGTCTTGATAAAGGATATGCGGATGGGGTGAGGCCTGGTGACCCATTGATATGTTGTTGAGAAATTTATTGACAAATGCTTCGAGATTTGCATTTGATTTGAATATTCGTACTCTTGTTGTTACGCTTTATTCATTGTTAATATATTTGTTGAGCATCTTTACTGTCGTTTTGTGTACTTCCCCATATTTTCTTTTAGTGGCAGGCTAGCGCATATTGGGGCGCTATGGATTAATTGGAGATTTTTTTATCTTGGATATGTGATAACCCGCCTACTAAAAGAAGAGGTGGCCAGCCCGATACTATAATAATCACAAGAATTATTGATGGTCCATTCTTAGCATCACTGTAGTTAAAATAATAGTAGGAGATAATCACCAATCATTTTAGAAGCTGGACTGCCAAATTAAATTTTATAAGTAAAAGAAAAGCACTTAGGCAATCCAATTTGCAAAAACGGTGGATACCAAAAATCAACGAGTAATAGAATATAATATGCATAAAGTAATAACCGAATAAGCTGTCGGTTAACAGACTAATACAAACAGGTAACACCGAGTATTACAATTTAATATCACATTATAATAAATTAGTACAAAGCATGGGCAACACGCTCAAATATATAAACTGAACGTAACTAGAGTACAATGAATAGAAGCGTCTATAGAAAATATCCCACAACATCCGCAAAATGCTATAGCTCCAAGACAACTGGAATGGAGAGGTTAATAAGGGCATCCTTGAGGAGGAGCACTTGAACGGACAAGGAGTTCATGCAAAACAAAGAAATACAGACGAGTCAGGGCCCAATTTGATATGATTACCATGTGATTAAAATGCATGACAGTTAAGTGCGTAACTTTCTCTCGCAATTAACATAAAATTTCACACCTCTCAATTCTAAAAGCACAACCTAGCGCAATATCAATGACAATGCTCAATGATCATATAAGCATGGGAGAACTCATCTACATTTACTCAAGGAGACAACATTTCAGTTATTCACAATTCTACTTACACTGTTCCTTTTTCTTTTTAGGAGATACATATATGGCAATTCATTTTACAGAATGTTTACCAATTCAAATTCATTTCATAACTTTCTATTTCCCTTCTTCCATCCAGGAAATGTAATTAAAGCAAGTTTATTATCATAAAATTCTTTTTTATATCATAACTTCCCATTTCCCTTCTTCCATCCAGGAAATGTATTTAAAGCAAATTTATTATCATAAAAGACTTTAACATCAATACTGTCCCACATTATTAAGAATAGTTATATTTCATATCATATAACGTTTCCAAGACCGCTCGTCCGGGTTTCCCCACTGTGCGCGCCCCTAAATGGCTATCATCTTCCAGGGCCTATCAACAAGACAACCTGGGATCCTACAACGCGAGACGTCGGGAAGTAGCCATATACCAGCGAGTGAGTCATAACCACACCCGGAATTACCCCACATCGCTAAATAAACATATAATAACCGGTCATATGGCCGAGGACTATATTCACCCTGCATTCATTAGCCAGGGGACTTCACCTCACGAGTGCAACTTCCCTTATGATAGTGATTTAGAGAGGCGTGTTTATGTAAATTATCATTTACGAAAATCATTTATTTTTCCATTTAAAAACATTCACATTTTTCATTCTCAAGACTATATATTTTCAATGATGAAATACAAATTTTAGAATGTGCATTTCTTATTTTCGTAGTCATATTTTATTAATGACTTAAGACTCGAAGTGCCAATATCCTCATACTAGTCTCCAAGAGTCCAAAACAATACCATAAACCTCAAAGTAAGTCTCCCTCAATAATAGTCTCCCAAAAGTCCCAACGTTATCATTTTTACCTTATATTGATTTTAGGTTAACTTATATTGATTTTAGGTTAACTTCCTATATCATACGGAATATTAACCTCTCTAAACTAACCTTAGAATAAGCCCAAATAACCCCATGCTAGTCTAGGATATTTGTCTACCCAACACGAACTTCTAAAACTCTTTATTACTTCGCAAAGGAAGGTTCCTAAACCTTGAACCTAAAAGAAAAGACTCAAAACAAAACTTGAAAAATCCCTCAAAAATAGGATTTCCGAATCGATTCGCTTAGGGCCGAATCGATTCGCCCAAAACCGAATCGATTCGCCCAAAACCGAATCGATTCGCTGTGGAAAACCAACCTACTGTCCCAGCCCTAATCGATTCGGCCTTAGTCCGAATCGATTCGGTCTCCCAGACGTGTATCCTCCCCTGTAACTGAATCAATTCGGCCTGGCTGAAATGCCCAATTTGGGCTACAAGTTGTATGAACCCTAAAATCCCAAATCTTCCATTTTTTCCAACCTCAACAAAAACTAATTCTACTAAATTATTCCTACACATTTACTAACTAATTTATTTTCCTCAAAACAAATTAAACTACAAGATTAAGGGTTTAAACATCAAAATCATCAAAAACCCATTTATTGTTAAAATCTCCAAAAACTAACTATACATGCAATTTATCATATTAAATCATGATCTAGCAAGTAAGAAACTTGCCTCAAGTTTGTAGTCTCGGATTCTCTTCTGGTAGCAATGAATTCCAGCTCCAATCTTCCATCTCTCTCTCTTTTCTCCATTTCTCCATTTCTCCCAAGCTCTCTCTCTCTCTCTCTCTCTCTCTCTCTCAGCTTATAACATAAGATAAGGGATAAAAGGGTTTGGGAGACTTAAACGGGTCTTAAACATAAATTCCCCTCTTTTAACTGCTAATATACCATTAAAATGACTCGTAATTACATAATTGAGTCATAACCTGTCAAAAGTGCCCGGAACTCAAAAATATAACTTGGCACTTATTTTGACTATCTTGACTATTCCAAAACTAACCGCACCTCTTAAATTGGCATCCGGAGCAACGTATAATATTTTTGTGTTTCAACTTCATTTTATTTCATAAATTATGCTCCAATTTAAATATGAGTCATAACCGTCGCTTAACATACAACGACGCAATAAAACACAATATAATGCTATTTATCTTCTCATAACAGTAAATAGGCAAAACATAGTAAATATTATCCCTTAAGTCACGGGAAATAATATGTACTCCAACTTTCTCTATTTTATAAAATTAGCCCATCAGGCAAAATAATATAAAATAGTCGCTCAAAAGTCTGGGTTGTTACATACTCCCCCCCTTAGAAGGGAATTTTGCCCTCAAAATTCAGGTGTACCAAATACCCATATTAAGGGCATACTATTCTAAACTATCATTCTATCATCCTTAGAAAACTCCTCGGCAGTGTGGCGTCCCCATTGGACTTGGACTAAGGTCATCACTTTCGATCTTAGTCTACACTCATCGTGCCGTAATGTAGCACCTAGTCGTTCCTCATGAACTATCGATCCTACCTTCCACAATGGAAAAAAATGCCTACCTAACTCGGCACAAGTTGCCTTTCCTTCTAAACCACGTTATACCCTCCCTCGGGGACATCTACACTAACACTTAAATCGCTTAACCCTAACACTACTTAACATCTATTCGCATTGGCGTAGCCCTTAAAAGTGTACGGCTCAAAGAGCCCAATCACTTAAGAAATATTCCTAGACCACTCCAAGTCCACGAAATTTATTGTCCGCTGGTTCCATCCAACGAGTATGCGAATTACTCAGCCGACTACACCAGGCCACAGATGGTGCCATCCTATAGAAAAATGATACGAATTATTTTACGGAAATTCAATCCATAAAAGCTACTACTCCCATCCTTCCATTAAGCCTAAGGCACACATTCGAGGTATGCCTTTCGGCATTAGGTTAACTTTCTCCGTTCATTCATCCACTTACGGATGGTAGGTTGTACCCAACATCAATTTGGTTCGCATTACTTCCTGGAAAATTTTCCAATACTTTGACACGAAAGTCTAGTCTCGGTCCATCACTATTTTGATAGGCACCTCATACAATTCCATAACTTCTCCATAAAGAGCGGGGCATACTCCTCTGCAAATAGTCCGCCCATATCAGTTGGATAAGTAGCGATTGGTCTAATGATCAACAGTTTTCTCAGATAGGATCATGAACGTTACGGTGCCGACAATTTGATAAAAATGTCCATGGATATACCCTTCTCACTCCACACTACTCTCTTCACACTAGTAGGTGAATTGGTAAATCACGGACATGAATGCTCTTGATATAGCGTCCTCTTGGTTAGGCTCGTTCCACCTGGCTTTCCATGCCTTCACTAGTATCCCCCACGGGTTTTCTACTCGGCGCATCTGTTACCCCACTCGCGTTCCTAGGTGATAATGAACACCTAATTGACAGTCCTTTACGAACTCCAAACACCAAAGTTCCTGCCCAGGAAGTAGTGCTTCTATTTATTTAAGGCGAATACTACCGCTACGAACTTTAAATCAAGCGTGGGATAATACTACTCACAGAGTTTAAGTTTGTGAGAGCATAAACAATGGGTCCATGCTCCAGTATTAATACTTCCCGTTCCTGGCCGAGACTCGTTCGTTAAATCCATTCTCGATCTTAACAACACGAGTGCAGGAGTAAAAGTCAACTCATCCTTTTGACTCCCCGAAAGCTATGTTACCGACGTAACGTTCTTTCTAAGAGAGGCCTCACCTTGGCCTAGCGTCCCGAATCGCTCGAGATCCCATACTTCTATTTCTAGGGACCTAATCCTTCTTAGAGTTAACCCCCAAACTTACTCGTGGCCAACTCCCTACAACCTTCCTAAAACAGCGTCACATTCCCTAAGGGCCACTCCTCCTAAAAATCCTAAGGTCGATCTATATCCTATTTAAGTCGTGTAAGTGTAATGCTAATTATATCCCTAATGTCCAAGACCTTTCTCAACTTTTGACATTCGCTCGGTTTCATGTGTGGGATGTCTCGCTAAAGCGAAATCCAAATAAAGAACCCTCCCGTTACACTACTACCTCGCATCGTCGGTCTACGAAATTGATTGCCTTGATAATTTGATTTGCCTTATTTAGAGGCTATAACATTTCTAAATTTCAAAATCTTTTTTAAATGACTCGGCCGCCTTAGACCAACCACTTTTGACAGTTTCTGTCTTCACTTAGCAGCCGCCGGCCCGAGAGCTGCCTCCACTTTGTTGGCCTAGACAACTATGATTCCCGCCCAGATTCAAACCTCTGGGGATTTTTCCGACCTAAATAAAATCCACCCATTCTTATCCAATCTATTACCACCCCACCGGATCTCATCGGCCACCACACCCCCACTCGGGACTGCACCAACGAGACAAAGTAATTACCTTCGTGATGCATCGAGTTTGAAATGATATAAGAATAAATTAATCAAAAATCAAATCTCCCCCATAATGCAAGAAACTCCCCCATAATTCATTCTCCCTCTTTTTATTTGTCCGAAATAGACAAGGAAACGAATAAACAAAAATAAGCATGGAGTGTAACGACAAATATTCATAGCAAACATGGATCAAACTACGCTCACGCAAAGGAGTAACCCAAAATCTTTCCACAAACTATTTTTGATTTTTTTAAATTTGTTCATACAAAAGTGCAAAAATAATTTTACCAA
Organism: Sambucus nigra; assembly: GCA_949130495.1. Lineage (NCBI taxonomy): Eukaryota > Viridiplantae > Streptophyta > Magnoliopsida > Dipsacales > Adoxaceae > Sambucus > Sambucus nigra. The sequence continues at coordinate 23,110,947 of OX422213.1, read as the reverse complement.
AATCACACCATGAATTTACACTAAGACAACCAAATCATGAAAACGGAATGAATGGGTGTGAATAATTCAATAGAAAAATCAATGCAATCACGCATAACATATGTGCACAATGAATATGTGTACTCCTAACGAATGAATCTCAAAATCATCCCTAGGTGTCGAAAATGTGAATTTAGATGACATCGTCTTAATCATATCAACAAATCAAAGTCATACATGATTTTCACACCAATAACGTCTAAAACTATGTAATACTTATTTATGACTTTGTCAGGACGTGCAAACCCATTTTATATTCCATCCAACTCCCTCATAAATAATAATGCTTTTTCCTTTTCTTTTGAGGAGATGAAACAAATTAAATTGGCCCATTTTTGGCATATTTTTTTATTGTCTTTAAATTTTTTCAGGCTCTTTTCAACCTCTTTGGAGTTTGGCTTCTATTTTTGCCAAATTTTTATTTTGGCCCAATTTAAACGGTGGCTTAATCGCAAAGGATAATTGATTACCTTTCGTAGCCCTTCCCCATTTTAAAAAAAAATCACACAAACTCACAAACAACGGTTCTTACATGCACTACTTTTATTGTCAACTTTTATCGCATTTGGTTTGTTTTAAATAAAAAATTGAGATGAAAACACATCGACCAACATGTGATAGGCAAGAACAATAGACAACCAAATCCATGCAAGTGTGCATTAAAGGAACTCACGAGTCAAACATGTAGGCAGTAACCACTAATCACATCTCAATGACTCCAAACATTGTAAAGCACAAAAACAAGATGATTACGCATATCAAAACACTATCAAACAATCACATGGATATGGAATGAAATTGTGACTCAGTCATCCTAAATGTTCATTCATATATTTATCAAAATAAAATCTATTTGAATTTTTCAAAAGTTTTATCAAACACAAAAATCTAATACAAAACGTACACAAGTCATAATACTAACAAGAATATATAATGAAGCACAATTAGTGTATGACAAACATGCGAACACAATCATCTATATGATATGATATAGCAAGAGAAGAATCATGTGAAAGCAATCGAGAATCAACTAGTCTAAAATATAGTGCCTTTAAAAGTGATTTCCTAACCCAAATAGGTGTGAAACGACACATAGGGGTTTTGGGAACCCAGGGAACACTTGGTTTACAACTTCCTGGGACCTTTTCGAAGATCGAAGAAAAACGCCTAAGGTGACCTTTTCTTCCACAATCTGAACATGTGTAAACGGGTGGAATGACACCTATGGGATGACATTTTCTAAATTCCTTGGGATTTATTGACCCTCTAAAACAAATAATGGTCTTGGCTTTAATATTTGAAACATGAGAACATGACGAGCCACTACCATTTCTACCAACACTACTCGAGTGTGTCAAATCATTTTTTATCTCATAAATTTTTTACTCAAGCAAAAAATTAGACTCTTCCAATTTTAGGGACTCCTTCTCTAAATTTTCAATTATTCCTAAAAGGTTATCACGTTCTTCCTTACAATACATACACTTATCCCTAAGAGTCTCTTCACGTGCCATAAACTCATCGATTAAAATATTTTTATTCTCTTTGGCACAAACAAAAATCCTTGAATTTTTAAATCCTTCAATTCTTTTTCTAAAAACAGGACTCTATCATCACTCTCCTTTTTGGACAATTATAGTTTTCTAAAGTCGTGGTCCAAGGCAACAAATTTCTCACGATAAAAATCTCTTTGATTTTGCACCATTTGCAAAAGATCCTTAGAGGATTTAAAACGACAATTTTTTTTTTCCAAAAAATCAATTATTTTTGCACGCATCAAATTCAAACTATTTAAATCATCAAAAACTCTGACAAGTGTCATCAAGGGGAGGCATCCGATTACATAAGTGCTGCATCGGAAACATTGCAATTTTTCACAAAATAGATTTAAAAAAAAATCAATATCACGCAATTTTGCAAAAAACAAAGATCACTCGATAAATTATAGAAACCCGATCTGATACCAATTTGTAAATGAGTGCGCGATACTGATTAAACCGTTTCACAAATTTCCAAGTTAACCTTATTTAATCGGTGTTAATTTTCAAACCAAATTAATTCAGTCCCTCAACATGCAACTACGTGTGGATGAATCAAACCAACATAAATAATTGCTGACACACAGATTTCAGGAAAAATCCATTTCGGGCAAAACCGTTATTTCACTATGAAATAGTAAATCACAACTTACAAAGATTATAATGAAATCTACAATGATCACTCCTCGGAAAAATCACATAGGCGCGTAGCCTAGAGTCAACAATGGAACAACCACAACAGTCCACATAAACACGGACTCCAACTCAGCCAGGAACACCCTCGAGCACTCCCAATCGACATGCAGTCGTAGTCAGCCTAGAGATAACACTCCACAAAGAAATAATTTCACCAAAGTTGGTTCTTGGGTTCCAAAATAATTCACATAAAGATTGGGACGCTTTTTGAATTGAAAACAAAAAATATTAAACCCTTAAATGAAGAAGACAAAGAATTCTGTTGGTTTGCAGTTTATGCAGAATAAAAAATATCAGGTCTTCTTAATGAAAACGGAGTGGTTTAACACGCTATTTATAAAAACGTTAAGGCGACGCATCTCTTAAATGAAAAGACCATCTCGCTCGAATGATGACACGCGTTGCTTGAACGAGCTTCGCGCGACATTATCCTGTCGCTCGAATGAGCTGCTCTGTCACTCGAACAACATAGGAAAACATAATTTTATTTTGCCAGTAAATACTCCACCTCAAAACTTTAAAAAATACTTTTGACGAAAAACTCCGCTCTAACACTTAGAAAATATTTTAGAAAAATTATCCCAACACTCTAAGTGAACTATTAAGGTACTAAAACATATCCTTAATAAATAATTATCATAGAGGCTTGAATGTTGAAGAACTTTGATATTTGGATCCGTCTTGATGCATGATTGATATTGAATAAGTCTTCGACGGTTGTAGACGTATAAGACATACTCAAATGTAAGCTGGACAATAAAATAATGTCTTTACAATCTCCAGCCTATTCCGATCAAAATAGGCAAAAAAATGTTACCACTTTGAGAGAACGACATCAAGGTCAAACTGATGCATGTGAAACCAAATATTTCGAAGGTGTGGCCATCCATCTCCCGATTAGCGTGCGCCGGGGGAGGGGGGGGGGGGGGGTTCTCGTGCCATTTCATGGAACTTTGACCATCATTAATTGGGTTCATGTATAGAGATACAGTCGACAACCTATTTTTTACAAAACAGGGAAAAGAAATGTTGTCGCCTCGAGAGAACGGCATCAAAGATATACTGATGCCATTAAAGCCAATTATTTCAAGGATTCAAGGGCTAAGTTATGGAATGATATGGTGTTAGACACCCATACCTACCTTTCGGTCTCTCATGGTCATGTATTATTCTTTTCCTTAATAACTCCATGAAGTGTGTGCATCTATATATAAATGGAGAGTGGAATTACTCGACTCGCGTCATGGATAAAGGCATAATGAGATCATCCTTAGGAGTATTTCCAAAATAGTAACTAAAAATATAATGTCTACATTTGTCTGGTTACTGATAGTTTATAGAAAGACGATGGTATATGTTGGACAAAACACAAGCATGAATCACAAATATAATATGTGGAAATAATAAATGAACAAAAAATAGGAACAGAGGACTCAAATATTGAATTTTATCAGAGACGCCTACGTAACCTAAAAAGGCATCAAAGTCCACGTAGTTCGCATGCAACATGGGGGTGGGGTTTATCCCATAAATCCAATCGTGGACTTTATTATATGTGTGCGTGTGTGTGTAGAAAAAGGATGTTTTGGTCTGAAAAAATGTAGTGGTGAATTCCCATTTGGAATTTACAAGCAAACCCTCTTTTTCTTATTTTTGGGTTTTTATAGAAAATATAGTTAGTGAAATACTACTAACAAAGATGAAATGAAAAAGTAAGAATTCAATAACTAATGCAAAAATAAGATAATTTCAAATAGAGAGTGAAAGGTTTGGACCTTCTTAAAAAACTTTAAGGTTGGTCTTGATTGTTAAAGGACTACTCTTGCAAGTAGATGGAGGTGGTAGGAGGAGAGGGGATAGGATTTGATAAATTCGATAAGGAAAGGATGGGAATGGAATGTGGGGGAGAGGTTTCAATATACAAACTATGCTCACTTCGAGAGAATATTGCTGAGATCACTGAGAGGGATGTTTCTGAGGTGCCATTCGAAATGAGCTCATGATCCCCTTATATAGGGTCAAAGGGGTGCCAATCGACATTGTCCTTGGCATTCCTATCAGCAGGCAAACCCAGACACACTGTCAATAGGTAGGGAAATGGATTTGCCATTCGGGAATCTAAGGAAAAATTTTCAAAAAAATGGTCGTAAAATGCAATCCGTAAGTCAAAATCGTTCACGAGATGAATCTTTGGAAACGGTATTTAGATCCCTTCAAGAATTCATTTGTTTGATCCCAGGTTTGAGAATTGACTATTACCAAATGGGGCTCGAAAGCACCCAAGGGTATTTTAGACAAGAGGTAAAAAAATCATTCATTTGACCCATAAGGTCAATTCATGCACGAGACAGACTGTTAGAAAGGTTATGCAAGGATATTCGATGTTCCAAAAAGCTTCACTTGGTTCAGAGAGTTAACCTTGGTCAAATGGGGTACGAAAGCGCCCACTGACCCTTAGAAGTAAACCAAGACGTACGTCCATATTATAAGGATGATTCGCACACGGGGTAGACCATTGGTAAGGATATTTAGAGCCCTTAGAATATTCATCCAGTCTCATTTGAGCTTAAGATTTTACCGGAGTCAAATGGATCCTAGGAGCACTTGGTGGCCTTCAGTGCAATTTTTGGGCTAAAAATGGTCCGTTTGTCCGAACCATAAGGCTAATTTATACACTGGGTGGACCATTAGAAAGGAGATTCGGGGCCCTTAGAAGATTTATTGAGCTTCCACTCAGGCGAGAAAGTTGATTGGGATCAAAATGGAGCTCGGGAGCACCCGGTGGCCTCTAAATTAGTTTTTGACAGTAAAACGGATCGTTCGTTTGAATCATAAGGCAAATTTATGCATGGGCTATACCATTGGAAAGGGGATTCAGAGCCCTTTGATGATTCATTGAGATTTCGTTCTGGTGAGAGAGTTGACTGATAGTCAAATGGGGCTCAGGAGCACCCAGTGGGCTCTAGATCACTACTCTGAGTATGAGTTGGGTTTTTTGGTGAAGGAGGAAGTACTAGGGACCTAAGGAGATGCTTAGTAGTATCTTAGAATATGATGTCTACAAACCCCCTCAACGGGTGAGCTTGAAACAAGTAAAGGACGTTGAATAAACACCACATGGATGTTTGGAAAAGTGGTTAATTCTGCGGACCAAAGGGGTGAGGATGACCAATTTAGAGGGCCGAAGTCGATTTTGAGGACCTAAGGTTATGTTGGGGGTGATCGATTCTGCGGGTCAAGGTCAATTCTCAGAACCTAAAGTTGTAGAGACCGATTATGCTGGTTGAGGTTAATTCTAGGTTTATGACGATCAATTCTGTGGGTCGAGGTCAATTTTCTAAGAACCTAAAGTTATAGGCATCGTTTCTATGTGTCGAGGTCAATTTTAAGGACCTAAAGTTGTGATGATTGATTCTGCGGGTCGAAGTCAATTCTAAGGACCTAAAGTTATGACGATCGATTCTGCGGGTCAAGGTCAATTCTGAAGACCTAAAGTTATGACGACCGATTCTAAGGGCTGAGGTCAAGTCCGAGGACCTAAAGTTTTGACCATCGATTCTACGAATCGAGGTTAATTCTAAGGACCTAATGTTGTCATGACCGATTATGCGGGTCGAGGTCAATTCCGAGAACCAAAAGTTATGGCACATGGAGTTGTTCTCTTAGGTCATTTTTATCTTATCTTAAGGATGTAGATGCACCTATTTTTCCGCTTACGATCATGTTGTTTTGAGATTCTTCCGAGGAAGGTTTTACCCTTGAGACATCCATTTGAGGATTACGCTATTTTAAGAGGGGACATCTTTGCTGGGGAAGTAGTGAGGGATTCTGATTGCAAGCGCATCTTGAATTTCCAATGGTGGATGGATTGAGAAAGTTCAACCTCAAAATTTCGTTAAGAATTGGGAAGGTATTATTTTTCAATCTTACTATGGAGGAATTAGGTTCCGCTAGGGAAGACTTGAAATTTGAGATTTCGCTAGGGAATTATAGTTGGACTTGGGATGCAGGCGTAATGTTAATTATATTTGTGGAATATGTTTAGGGTTTATGCTGGGGATAAAAGCATAATATTAATCCCGCTGGGGGTTTTAGGGAGTCGATAAGGGGTTTAGTGTTTCCCAAAAATGGTTTTCCTGATGAAGAAATGTTCCAATATTTGTTTGGCATTTTTGGGAATTTAAAAAAAAAAATGGATTTTTTTGGCATTTCCTAGCATTTTCTATACAAATTTTTTAGGGTCTACCGATCAACATGTTGTTTGGGTTTCCGTTTGACAATGTCACAGACTACTGGGCTTACTTGGGCAGAGGAATAGGTAGGTGCTGATTGATATGTGCAGGGGTCTGCCAATCGGCATGCCATTTGGTCCCCTATAAAAAGGGGGCGATCCCTCCTTATTTTTCATCTCTTCAAACCTTTGAATCTTCTTCTTCCTCTCTCTAAAAACCAGTCCAAACTCCTTTCTTCTTTAAGACTTCAAATGGATGGCTCTTCCAGTGCGGAATACAAATTAGAGTGGCTGAATATTAACGACTGGGCTGGCCTGGAGTGGCAGTCTAAGGTGCCCCTTGCCTTGGGTAGTGAGAATGCCTTTGATATTTTTGAGCCAGTAGCTGAAGAGAGCTTCCTTTTTTGCAAAACTGCACACCACCATTCATCTAGGGTGAGGAACCTTAGTGGCAGTGTAAGTATGGTAATTTTGGTATTCTTTTATTTTTCTTTGTTTTCTTGTGTCGATGAAAGGTCTTTTTTTTCTCTTTTGCTTTGGCAGACTGGCATAGCTCCTTCGAGCATGCCTTCTAGGGGGACAAGTGGGTTAAATGATGGTTAGGACCATCTTCCAATGGTGGTGCACTAGATGTTTACTTCTATTAGTTTTATCCATTTTGGCAGAGGCCTTAGACGAGACACCGCATTCTACTGCAGTGTTGTGTACTTTGGGAGAGAGGTGCTGGGTCACTACCCACACCTTTCATTTGGGTTTCGGGGAGATATATGTTACTCCTATCGATGTTCAGCAGATACTGGGGATATATTATGAGGTTATGCAGATAGAGGTGGATCGTACTATGAGAGTGACACCGAAGGTGGTTCAGGTGGCATTGGTGGATGTGGGTAGGATCATTTATAGGGATTCTACTTGCATGTCTTCTCTTCGAGAAGTGCTCTTGAGTATGAGGATAGACGAGACTGACGGGCGGCAGGTGAGACAGATGTCCTAATTATTTATTTTACTTTTTTGGGTGGTTTTCTGGTGACACGAGTGGCGATGTCGTTCATATCTAATTTTTCCTATTTTTAGGATATTTTCTGACGTCTCGTTCGATGATTGGGGGAGCTTGACTTTGGCAACCCTTTATTCTTCTTTGGATTCATTAAGCTAGTGCAGCCAACAGACTTTTATAGGGGCCACTTACCTTTTAGTGGTAACTTTCGCATTTCTTAATATCCCTAAAGGATGAGTATTTGGGGGACTTTTGCTGGATGTATCGGTGGCAGAAGTGCTATAGGCGGTCGAATCAGTTCTTGTCCCTGGCGGCGGTGTGGTAGCAATGAACACATTGACGAGCAATTAGGTTATTTCGTTTTTCTTTTGAATCCTCCTTTGGAATTTTCTTTCTTTGCATGGATATTAATCTTTTGTCGAGGATTGCAAGTAACCTTTTACCCTTGGGGGATGGCTCCTCAACATACGTGGATGACAGGTATGCATGCGTAGATGCGATAGTTAATGGAGCATGAGTTCATGTATGGCTAGTACTTAGGAGAGAGGGTGGTGCGGAAAATTATGGAGTATGAAGTGATGGTCCCATCATCGGTGCCCCCGATGTATATGAGGAGGGTGAGGGAGATTTATTTCGAGGCTTGAACGACTGTGATGGTTGGTGAGGCTTACACACTCTACACAGACACAAAAATAAGCTATGACTACCTAAACTTCATGATGAGATGGTTGATGCCATCTTGAATTTATGACGTGGTGAACAAGCCTTCGCTTAATACGACTTTGTGTAAGGATACCAGCAAGTCGATGGGATCTTCCCACAGCACGGTTGGTGGTACATCATCGATGGTAAAGGAGGCCCTACCGATTTAGGTCACTCCCCCTTCTTATAATTTTCGACTGAATAGCGGGGGGACACTAAGGATACCGCACCATCCTAATGCAGTAGGGCCAGGGCTAATAGGGCTTGCTAATAATGTCCTTCAGCCCGAGGTATACTTTTGTCTTTTCTTATCTTGTCTCTTTTGGTTCTTGCTTTTCTTTTTTACTAATTGATTGGACTTTTTCTTTTATGCTTGTTGTATGTTCGGGTGCCGACCACCTGACTGAAGGATATCACAGACCGGGTGGCCTCTACGACTTCTTACATCAAGGACTCTATTACTTCTTGCTTGGTTCCATTTTCCACCTCGGATGAAGGATAGGATTCTGGAAGTGGAGGTTCTACCTCTCGTCACCGAGGGATGCGTGTTTGCTACAGGGGTGAGGGTTTGAAAGAGAGAGACTGTGGGTTCAGGTTGAGTTGTTTTCTTCTTTTCGTTTACCTGAAAAATGTAATCATGCAATGGTAGCATATATATTTAAAGGATATTTTTATTTCTTCTTTCCTTAATGACTTATTCTATATGCACTTTTACTTTGCTGATGAAACTGTAAAAATCACAGGTTGTATATTTAGAAAAGGATAACTTAATTAACTTGAGAAATTAGTTTATTTTGGTAAATGATAAGTAAAATTGGATAAGTAAGAAGAAATAACCCAGGGGTTTTAAATTAAGTATTTTTTTAGAATTTGATTTTAACAAAAAGGAAAGATAAAATCTTTTAAAATAGGGGGTCGCCAATCGACATACCCCTTGTCCTACCTATCAGCATATGGTTCAAGTCAAATCACTCTAAGGTTTTAATTACACTTTCCTACAGGTTAGAGTACTTTATAGAGAAGGAATTCATTAGGACTCCTTAGATACCTTAGTGGGTGTGCTTAATTTCTTGGCTCGGTACTTTATCAATTTTGGCCTATTTATGGGGAACCGAGTCAATTGATTTGTGGAGCATAGAGACCAATGACTTCGTTGGTCAGTGCCATAGTGGGGAGAACTGCAGCCTATTCTGGATCTGAAAGAGTATCAGTTATGAGCGATTAGTGGGCCTGCGGTAGACTTTATTCTATTTCCCTTGATGACTTTTGCGTCATTTTAGGTGGGAGAAAATAGTGCCTCCTCGGACACTAGACTTCTTTTCGGTGGAAGACTTGACTAAATCCATGCGCATGAGGTTAGGTTCTTTATGGGAGAGTCATCGGTCGTTGACCCGTCCATCTTAATCTGTAGGAAGAGTCTGGCATGTGTTCGGGGACTATCTGAAATGGTTATGGACACATATGGTGGCTAAGAAGCTGGCAGAAGAGACCGACCATAGGTGTCTTCTTCTTTTTGACACCATGGAAGGAGGGGTGTGGGTTTTTCCAAGCTGGTCAGGGCATACTGGTCCATGGAGCGTATATGGAATATCAACCACGCAGGGGAAATTTAGGGATCTCGAGGGGATGATGATGATGAGGCTGGGTCTTTTGGAAGCTATGGATAAGTTTTTGTGAAGCTAAGATTATTTTAGGTGAAGCTTTTTAGGTGACTTTTGTGAAGATTTTAAGCTATTTTTGTATTTGAGGTTTTAGGTATAATTTTGTGAAGTTTGGTTAGACTTGTTTAAAAATAGTTAGGTCAGCGAAAAGGGGTGGTTGGTTTGACTCCCTTTGCTGATACTTCGTGTAATGGTACCAAACTTACTTATTTCAAATAAAAAAGATTTTGATCATATTGTTGTGCCTCTTGATGAGTTTTACAGTTGAGTTATCTTTACCAATCGCTAAGGCATACATAATCCTTTTGTTCTTATAAATGATAAAATTAACCACTTTTCTTGGAGGTTAGAAAAGAATAGCATTTTGTGAAAAAGAAGGGGACCTTGCCCATGTCAGGTGTATGAGATGCATATGTACCTCTAGGGGTTTTGAAAAAAATTTAAGTTCTAAGGAAAAAGTTTTTTTAGAGGATCAGGCCCCACGTAGTTCTGGGTAGAGAGATATAAAGAGAGTTTTTTAAATATAAAAGAGACATGAGAAAAGTGGTAGCGCGTTGAGATTTTGGACTAAGGGTAGAACTTCTTGAGATGGTCCAGGTTGACTAGACGTACCATCTCTTCTCCATCGATGTCAGTAAGCATAGAGGTGCCTCCTGAGAGAATTTTCTTTATGATGTAGGGGCCACTCCAGTTCAGTTTGAATTTTCCTCCGAGGTCCTAAACAGGTACTATGATCTCCTTATGGCAAACGGTCTTCTTTCTATAAAACACAGTCCCTGAGTCTTTGATTGAATGATCACACTATCTGCAAATTGTACCCTTGTATGTGGTATAGAGACTTCAACCTCTTTTCATCCAAGAGTAATAGTTCGTCAAAGCATCTCTGATGCCATTCTTCCTCGTTGACTTTGCTCTCGAGCATAATGCGTAAGGAAGGTATTTCTAGCTCAATGGGTAGAACTGCTTCCATGTTGTATACCAGAGAATAAGGGGTTATCCTAATTGATGTCCTGACAGAAGTGAAGTAGCCCCAAAAGGCGTAAGGGATCCAATCGTCCCAATTTTGATAACTCTCGATCACTTTACTGATGATGGCATTGAGGTTTTTGTTGGCGGCTCTGACTGCACCATTGGTTTGGGTTCGGTAGGAAGAAGATTTGTGTCTCTGAATCTCGTATTCATTAACCAGTTCTGTGACCTCAGCTTTGAAATGTAACCTATTATCTAATATTAGCTCATGGGGAACCTCGTATTGGCAGATGATGTTCTTTCGGATAAACCTGGCCACTTTCTTGGCATTTAACACTATGTATGACTCAACTTTGGCCCATTTGGTGAAGTAATCAATGGCGACTAGGATGAACTCATGCCCATTTGATGCTTGGGGTGTGACGTTCCCTATGATGTCAATACCTTAGGTGGAGAACGGTCAGGGATAAGTCATGTTGTATAATTCCCGAGGGGGTAAGTGCTGGAAATTGGTAAATTATTGGCATTTAAGGCTTCTTCGAATGTAGGCAGTGCAATCCCGAACCATGGTGGTTCAATAATACCCTTGACGAATAATATTCTTAGCAAGCATATGACCATTCATGTGGGGTTCGCGTTCCTCCCAATGGATTTTTTGTATCATTTCTTCAATGTCAGCCCCTACAATGCAGTGCAAATAGGTTTTATAAATGTTTCTCTTGAATGTGCTTTGTCGCAAATGATGTACTGGGCAACCAATTTGTGAAGGGTCGCATGGTCTTTCTTGTTGGAATCTACGGGATACCTACCATGCCTGAGAAGGTGCCAAATTTCATATTACTAAAACCCGACCATATCAGAATCTTTCTCTTTGACGAGCTCAATGTGGTAGAAGTGGATTGGCATAGCTTATTTTCGGACTAGGAAAGGGGCCATCATTATTCCCTCGGGCATGTCGACCATGGAGGCCAGGGTAACAAGGGCATCAGTTAAGCTGTTCTTTGCACGGGGAAAGTAGTGGAAGGTGATATCTTAAAATTGGGAGGCTATCTCTTCTAGGTGGGCGTGGAAGGGTAAGAGATTTTTGTCTCTCACTTTCCATATTCTAAGGACTTGGCCTGTGATGAGAGTAGAATCCCCATGGACATATATGTGTTTGATACCTTTCTTGAGGGTAAATTTAAGTCCTACCGTGCATGCCTAGTATTCAGTCATATTATTGGTGCAGGGAAAATTCAGTTTGATGACAACGGGAGTGTGAGATTCATCGGGGTTAATCATGAATATCCCAATGTCGTATCATTTCTTGTTAGCAGCGTCGTCAAAGAACGTTTTCCATCGAAGGTCCTCCTGAGTGGTGTAGAGAATATATTCGTCTAGGAATTTAGAGATCCAAGTGTCGACCTTTTCCATGGAGGTAGTTAGCAAGGTAATCGGAGATGGCTCTCCCTAACATGGATTTTTATGTGACATACACGATATCAAACTCAGTTAGTAACCTCAACCATCTGGCCATTCGTCTTGACAGGGTGAGTTTCTCAAGAAGGTATTTGATAGGATCCATTCGGGATAAGTCTTATAGGAAAAGCGAACATGTAGTGCTGTAACTTTTGGATAACCTAGATCAAGGTGACACACACTTACTCTAAGGCAGTGTAGTCACCTCGTACCTGTATAATTTTTTACTAGCATAGCTGATGTCCATCTCTTTGTCTAGAAAAACCTATTGTAGTATCTATTATGGTCAAGTACAACAGTAGAGGAGAACTGGGTACAGAGGTATAAGTGTCAGAGGTCGGGTAAGGTATTGCTTGATTTTATCGAAGGCTTCCTAAAATGCCTCATTCCAGACTTTGGTAGAATCCTTTCGGAGGAGTTTGAAGATGGGTTCGCAAATAGAAGTCAGCTGGATGATGAACTAGATGATGTACTATAATTTTCTCAAGAATCCTCGAACTTCCTTATCTGTTCGGGGCGGTGTCATTTCGAGTATAGCTTTCATCTTGGCAGGGTCTGCTTCAATTGCATTATCACTAACCATGAATCCCAAAAGCTTTCCTTTTATGACATCAAAAATGCACTTTTGTGGGTTTAGCCGCATTTGGTATCACCATAGTCATTCGAAGAACTTCCAGAGGGAGGGAATGTGAACATCCTGAGTCTTTGACTTAATAATCATATATTCTACATAGACTTCGACCTCTTTGTGTATTAAATCATGCAAGGTGATTGTGGAAGCCCTTTGGTAGGTAGCCCCAGCATTCTTGAGCCCAAATGGCGTAACTATGTAACAAAAGATTCCCTAGGGGGTGATGAATGCGATTTTCTCCTGATGGTCTGGGTGAATCTTGATATGATTGTATCCGACGAATCCATCAACGAATGACTTGAGGGCGTGGATATTCGTATTTTCCACAATCATATCGATGTCGGGAAATGGTTAATCATCCTTTTGAAATGCTTTGTTTAAATATCAATAGTCGATGCACATGGGGACTTTTTGTCTTGATTTCGGTATAGGTACAATATTGGCGAGCTATGTAGGATATTCGATCACCTTAATGAAGCCTAAGTTTAACTGCTTGATTACCTATTCCTTGATTTTGAGTGACCATTAAGTATGGAGCTTTTGTACCTTATGTTTGATCGACTTACATTCTTATAGAGTCAGGCATGTTGTCATAAGACCATGCGAAGACGTCCCCAAATTCCTTCACCAGTTCTTCAAATTGTGCGTGCTCATTCTCGTTAGGGGTCAAATTTATCCTAATCTCGTGCTAGTGGCTACTAGAATTGAGATTGATAACAACAGTTTCATCCTCATTAATTTAAACTCACTTATGTTATTTGTTTTTAATCTCATTAAAATCAGTTAAGAATTATTCATTTGCAAAATCATCATCAAGAGTCTGATTAGAATCAAGACAATTAATGTAAGGCACAACAAGATACTAAAAATCCTTATTTATTTCACTTTTGGGAAAAACGATGTTGAGAACCTCGTCAAAAGAGGTCTCGATTACATTATTATAAGAAAAAGAATGAATAATAATAGATGAAGAGATTGGGTAAATAACAAGGTTGGGTTGCATCTCAGCAAGTGGGACTTGTATAGCATCCCAATTGAGAAGAGGCTCATTAACAACCTTAATCAGAGTGGATATGTTTGATAATGTAGTGCCTGAATGGATCATACATAGGGCCATCCCCAGTGTTTGTAGGTTAAATAAGTCTTCAGAATCACTTTTGTTAGAGACCTCGGCAATGGATATGGCTTTCTCAGTGGAAGGTTGCACTTTATGCTGGAACTCTTTGGCCCAAGAATAGTTTTCTTAAAAGAAGATTTCCATACGTGAATTCATCTTCTTATTAACATGGTCATACCATAGTTCAGGAAATCCACAGAAGGAGAAGTCTTCACCCTCTTTGATGAATCTTCCATTCAGATAATCCCTCGAAATAGTGTTGGCATCTTCTAAACTCCTTTTCAGTTATGGTTGGTGGAGCGTCTTGTGTTCTTCTGGTGAAGGCTGATAACCCAGGCCACATAGGATTAAGACCTCTTTTTTTGGACTATAGGCTCAAGTATCCCTTGTTGTTGTCTGTCCATCCCCCCAGTCTGGCCATGAAATGCATATTCTTAATCATTTGTATCACATTGACATTTCTATAAGGGCTATGTTCCTGACATACTCGATATTTGAAATTATCCCTTATTGGAAGGGGAAGTGAATCAACCCTAAAGCCGAAGAAAATAATATCATCCGTCCCATGCTGTATTTCGAGTTTCAGATTGCTAGTGCTGGCATTTTATGTACTATTATCATCCCCCAAGATGGTGATGACTTGACCTTTGGCGAAGAATTTTAATTTCTGATGATGGGAGGAAGATACCCCCCAAATGCTATAAAGCCACCATCGACCAAGAAACAGGTTGAAGCATTCAGGTATGTCAATAACTCAAAACTTAGTAATGATATTGATAGGGCTAACCCCTATTATGAGTGTTATGGATCCCATCACTTCCTTGTGAGTATTATCATAGGCATGCACTGTGTCAAAAGTAGGAGTAAGGTAAATTACTTTTAACTCCAAGTAATTGAAGGTTCTTAGTGATCAAACATTAAGGGAGGATCCATGGTCGACGAGTGATAATGGGACTGTCTTTCCCATCACTTCAACGGAGATATTGAGGGTATAGTTGTGGTCTGGTTTGACCTTCGAAATTTCTTCTTTGAAGAAGAAAAGGAGTCTAGTGGTGGTCAAGGATCCAACCAGGTTTATATCTTCTTTTGGAGTGGTGGAATGAGGGACCGTGGGCTCATTAAGAAGCTCTATCAAAGCATTTTTGTGTATTTGGGAGGTAATGAAAAGTCCCCATTAGGTGATGTCGGCTTGAGTCTTTTTGAGTTGGTCAAGGATCTTGATCTCTTCCACGATCATTTCTGGCATGATAAGTACTTTGACAAGTCCCTTTCCCTTATCCATTCTTGATGGAAGAGGATTTAGACCCTGGTAGTGTCTTCTTGATCTGATAGTGTGATTTATGGAGGTGGGGAAGAATAAGAACCCCATGACTTCATCTATTTCTAAGTGAATGGATACTTTACTGATTTATCCTAACAAGTCATATAAAGATATCATTCCACACATGCTAACTATTGGATTGACTTTTCCCTGACTCAGTTCATGATCTGAGTTGTCAAATTCTTCCCCCCATTCGATGGAAACAATGTCATATTGCTAAGAGAAATCGATACATTCCACGACCTCAATGGCTTCCTCATATAATTCCTCCCACTCAACGGGGAGGTGTAAAAGTGAAGGGCCCAACTGGCTTTGAAGCTTTAAAGTAGTGAGTAGTTTGAACATGCTGCAGACCTCGTTAGTATATTGAAACATGTCTTACATGATCAGTACTATGTCATTTAAGCTGACTTCATTAATGGGGGTACCACCCAATAATCAGATTCTTGAGCCCATTTTTGGTCTTCTATGAACAAGTGACTGAATTTCTGACAGCCGATGTCATTTTGGCGAGAAATTTCAGCCTGAACTCTAAGTGTTGGTTTAGTAACTCCATATATCTCCCTTTGGATTGGGTATGAACGATAATGCAGGACCTTATGAGGAATGACTGATCTTGGTCAGTGAAGCAGGTAGGGTGCATGATAAAACATGGGCAAGCTTTGAGTGGTTTGTGTGAGATTACGGGTATGATGGGAACTTTATAAGGCATAATTTGGGTAGATATATCGAATTTCGGGTTATTCTTTCGAAATATGGAATTTGTGTGGGTTGGAAGTGGGTTATGAGTGGTGTTGGGTTTAGGATTGGATGGTGGGGCGATGTTATCCCTATCAATTAAACCTTGGACCATATTTTGAAGATGAAAGCAGTGGTCGATTTTATGGATAGAAGAATGGTAGAAATCACAATGGGCATCGACCTTGAAGTTCTTAGGAAGTGGGTTTGGTAATGGACGGGGGTCCAAGTGTTTGATGAGGTTTCGTCTTGACACAGATTGGTAGACTTTGGATAAGGGAGCATGAAGCTCGGTGTATTTCCTTTATGGAAAGATTAGGGAAGCTTTTCGATGCCTAAAAGGTAGCAAGCTAGGAGATATTATTGATGGTTAATATAGTAGTATTGGCAGGATTTTTTTACTTTTTTGGAACGAATTATCCGATCACCTTCTTCGGATCAACTTCTACCTTGGTAGTACTTTATTCAATTTCCACACCCGCTTCCTGAGAGCTCAAAAGTATGGATAATACTAACCTTCCATAGTTGCTTAGATATGGGGAAGGAAATTCTTCTTTACTCTGCTAACTTGTTCTTCTTCGGAGGGCCTATTGGTCATGGTGGTAGATTTCTCTCTCCACCTTGCTATGAAGATACTGAGAGTTTCCCTAGGGTTCTTCTTGATAAGCTCTAGATCACGATGTGTAACCTCTAGTTCTTTATTATACTTGTACCATGACATGAATTCCCGAACGACATCTTCCCAACTACAAATTTTGGATTATCAAGGGATAGGAACCTTCAGATGGAGCTGTGGTTGATTAATTATTGAAACGTATGGGCCATTATCTCTTCATAGGTGCCAATAAGGGTCATGGCTTGGTAATAACTATGAAGGTGCACAATTAGGGGCCCACTCCCCCCAAACTTATCGATGGATGGCATCTTGAACTTATCCGACAATATTGCTTTCTGGTAGGGATACATGTGGGTGTAGTCCATGTAATTACCAGATATCTTAACTTGGTCAAACTTCTTCGACAACTTCTTGAGGTATTCATTGATCTTGTTAATTCTTCCTCATTAGGATCAACATATAATGGCAAGTTAGCCCCTGGCTGGGCAAGGTTTGGCATAGGGAGTTGAATTGGCGGCGACCCATTAGCAGGTGGGGCATACTAAGCATGATGATATTCTTCTAGGACCCAAATAGGCTCGGGAGCGGGTGGACCCATGGTTTGTGTAAAGAGTAACCTAGTTTCACTGCATCTCATGGACTTTAATTTGAAGGTTGTCAATCTTGACATTGAGTTGGACTAGGACTGCCATTAGATCAGGCTGCACATTTAGTGCTTGGTCGACATTTTTTGTGAAGAGATGTTAAAGGTAGATTCCAAACTCAGATGAAGTAAGAGAGGAACTAGCAGAGCTTCGGGGCAGTTTGACGGAAGACCAAAGCCAATAGGGAGCCATACCAAGAATCGAGTATGTGATCGACCTGAGAAGGAAAATTATTGGAATTTATTTTCGAAAAAGGGAAGGAAGCATTTTTTTTTTAGTATTTTTAAAAAGAGGAAAAATACTTTTTGACATTTTTGGTAAAAAGGAGGAAAAATATTTTTGGTATTTTTGATAAAAAGGAAAGAAAATGTTTTTTGGTATTTTGGTTGAGACAAGAGTTTCAATATGATTATTATTATGTTTTTACTTGCATTAGGTTTACTTAATTGA
The DNA here is from genome assembly GCA_949130495.1 of Sambucus nigra. Classification (NCBI taxonomy): domain Eukaryota; kingdom Viridiplantae; phylum Streptophyta; class Magnoliopsida; order Dipsacales; family Adoxaceae; genus Sambucus; species Sambucus nigra. Next base: position 23,093,139 of record OX422213.1, on the reverse strand, counting down.
AAAAAAAGCCAGAAAAGACCCAGCCTAGGACAATTAGGTTTGAAAAATAGGTAAGATATGGTTTGACTTGTTTCCAAGCTCATGGACAGGGTCTTGTTTTGAAAAAAGATGAAATAGTGCAAAAAGTCAGGCGGCAAACTAAAGTGGAATATCGACAGAGTTTCGTATGGTAACCGACAAACTAAATATAAGTGCCCTAGGTTTGATGCCTATATGAGGTTTATGGAGTTGCTGGGTTAGTTGAAGGGTTCCCCCCTTTGGCTTGACTTCCATGATATACTTTTTGATGGGCAATCAGTACGTGTGGACAAGCCATTTGATATATCTAAGTGTACATGAGTTGCCTCACTATATACCTCGTGGGGACAATACGTGTGAGAAAGAATTTGATATACTTGACGTACATGAACGAGCTCCCTTCTATATTCCTCCCGTCGTGAGTTTGGTCAAGAAGTATAATAGGGGGAACCATTCTATATACATCGAAGGTACTAGGTTAATGGAAGTGAGAGTCATATTGCGTAGGCTAACTGCGACCTGCCGGACCAGCGCCATAATATTTTGGTCAATATCCATGCTCTTGGTGATGTAGTGTGCAAAATGAATGATTCGTGATCAGTATATTATGGAGAGAGTCTTTTATTTGTCATGATGAGTATAAGAAGCACTATACTAAAAGGGAAGAATGTACAAGTATCATGAAAAATAAATCTATTATGGATCATGAAGACTACACTAAGCATGGATACGTGTGAGTGAGTGATATGTGATTACTACAAGTGAGTGTGTGGTAGTGAGCATAAGCATGGATCAACTATAAGTGGCATGTGATATGTGCAAATGAGCATGGATACATAAACGTGTGATAAGTGGAGGTGTGTGCTAGCAAAACCTAAGCATGGATATTCTAAGTGGTGTGTGAAACGTGTAAGTATAAGTGATCCCACATACAAGTGTAAGTAGTTTGAGGTAAAAGGTGAGTGAGAAGTGATATAAACATAAGGTAGATATATACAAGAAGTAATAGTCGATAAAGGGAACATACAAGTAGGTGCATACGCACACATGTGAAAAATGATAATACCCATGTAAGAATAGAGTCTAGCCCTCTTAAAATGCAATCCCCAACAGAGTCTCCAGGTGGAAATCCTTCTCCCGATCGGCGTACACGGGTGGGGGTCGGGCTCTCGATCCCTTTCGGGGTGATTCGTCCACCGTCAATTAGGGTTATGTATAGAGATATAGTCACCAACCTATTTTGAACAAAATCGGCAAAATAAATATTGCCGTCTCGAGAGAACGGTATCGAAGATATACTGATGCTTGTGAAACAAATTAGTTCAAGGATTAGGGGGATAAGTTATGGAATGGAAAGGCATTAGGCACCCATCCCTCCCTTTCGGTCTCTCATGGGCCTGTATTATTCGTCTCCTTAATAACTTTATGAAGTGTGTGCGTGTATATATAAATGGAGAGTGAAATTACTCGACTCGCGTCATGGATAAAGGCGGAGTGAGGTCACCCTTAAGAGTGTTCCCGAAATAGTAATTAAAAATATAATATGTACATTTATCGGGTTACCGATCGTTTATAGAAAGACGATGGTATATGTTTAACAAAACACAAGCATGAATCACAAATATAATATGTGGAAATAATATATGAACAAAAACAGGAATAGAGGGATCAAATCTCGGGGGTTAGGTTTATCCCATAAATCCATCTAGGGACTTTATTATACGTGTATGTGTCGAAAAAGGATCTTTTAGTGTGAGAAAATGTAGTGGAAAATCCCTGTTTGGAATTTACAAGTAAACCTTCTTTTCTCATTTTTGTTTTCTTTATAGAAACTATAGTATTTGCAATACTACTAATAAAAATTTGGGTATTAATGTTTGTGAACTAACAAAGATGAAATGTTAAGGTAAGAGTTAAATAACTAATGCGAAAATAAGAGAATTAAATTAGAGAGTGAAAGGTTTGGACCTTCTTCAGAAGCTTTAAGGTTGATCTTAATTGTTGAAGGGATGATCTTGCAAGTATATGGAAGTGGTAGGAGGAGAGGGGATAGGATTTGTTAAATTGGGTAAGGAAAGGATGGAAATGGAATGTGGGGGAGAGGTTTCAATATGGAATCCATGCTGACTTCGAGAGAATGTTGCTAAGATCACTGAGAGGGATATTTCTAAGGTTCCATTCGAAGTGAGATCATGCTCCCTTTATATAGGGTCAAGGTAAGGGGGTGCAGATCGGTATTATCCTCGACATGCCTATTGACAATCAACCCCAGACACACTACCGATAGGTAGGGAAATGGATTTGACATTCGGTAGTCTAAGGAAGATTTTTCGAAAACACGATCAATAAATTCAATCCATAAGTCAGAATTGCTCATGGGATGAACCATTGGAAAGGGTATTCAGAGCCCTTTAAGAATCCATAGTCCGCTCCCAGGTTTGGGAATGGATTGTGGTCAAACAAGGCTCAAAAGCACCTAACAATCTTTTAGACAAAAGGAAAATAGGTCTTTCATTCAAACCATAAGGCTGAATCGCACATGGGATGGATCGTTAGAAAGGTTATGCAGGTCTCTTTGATGTTCTAAAGATCTTCGTTCGGTTTAGAGAGTTTACCTTGGTCAAATGGGACCCGAAAGTGCCCCCTTTGGAGTAAAATGGGTCATTTGTCCGTATCGTAAGTCTAATTCATGGATGGAGTGGACCGTTGGAAAGGGTATTTAGAGACCTTCAAAGATTCATTCAGTCTCGTTCGAGTTGAAGAGCCGATGGGAGTCAAATGGAGCCCAGGAGCGCTTGCTGGCCTCTAGATCAGTTTCCAGAGGAAAATAATCCATTTATCCAAATAGTAAGGCTGATTTGAGCACGGGATGAACCCTTAGAAATGTAATTCAGGGCCCTTAAAAGATTCATTGAGATTCTACTCAGGTGAGTAAGTTAATTGGGGTCAAAACGGGGCCCGAGAGCGCCCGGTGGCCTCTATATCAATTTTTGTCAGTAAAAACGAACAGTTCATTTGAACCATAAGTCAGAAAGGATATTCATAGCCCTTTGAAGATTCATTGAGATTCTTCTTGGGTGAGAGAGTTGAACGATAGTCAAACGGGGGCTCGGGAGCACCCGGTGGCCTCTAGATCAGTACTCAGGGTATGACCTGGGGTTTATGGTGAAGAAGGAAGTGGTAGGTACCTAAGGAGATGCCTAGGAGGGTCCTAGAATGTGGTATCTACAAAAGGTTTGGGGACTAAGTTAGGAAATGAGAAGGTGTTAGGCACCCATTCCGCCCTTTTGTTCTGTCGTTGGCGAATGTTAATCTTCTTTTTTTTAAACTTCGTGATCTGTCTATACATGTGTATAATATTAGTGATGGGAGAATGGAATTATCCAACTCGTGCCATGGAAGGGAAGGAGAGGACTCATCCTTAGGAGTGTACCCCAAAATAATGATAAAAATATGATGTAAGTGTTCACCGAATAACAAATTGATATGAAAGAACGAATGCTTACATCAGAAGAGATACAAGTATATAGGAGTCAATAACTCATGAAATAGTTATAATAAGATATGGGAGATATATAAAATGGGGAGGACTCGAATCTCGGGATTGACCCAAGAGGCCTTCCTATCCCAAGGGGTATCAAAGTCCACCTAGTTCAAAAATAGCATAGGGGTGGGGTTCAACCCATAAATCTAAATGTGGGACTCCACTTATGTCTATGTGAAGAAAATTTGTTTTAAGAGTGACGACGTAAAAATAAAAGTCCCGCTTTTGGAATTTACAGATAAACCCTATTTTTGTCTTTTTTGGGCTTTTTATGAAAATAGATTATGTTTAATGATATGCCCCAAGTGTGACCTCGGCTCAGAGACACCAACCTCGGCCGAGATCATGGCCGACACTAGATAATCCTTGGCCATGCGACATCAGCCCTCGGCCATAGCAAGGTCGTCCCAGGCCGACACTACCACCAGCCTCTCTAAAGGACATTGCATACATCATAAGGATCAGCAGCACTCTCGTATACCTGGGAATGGCAACGTCGGCCGGATATAGGCCGAGCTCGCAAGAAGCCTTACCAGCAACCTCATCAAGACATCAATCGATGCTCCAAGCATAAGCTAGCTCAACCTCGGATAATGCCGACACCTATCCATTGTCTCGGATTAATATGAGCCGAGACCTCCATGGCCACCTTGGATGGAACGAGCACCTAGACTTACCAACCTCGGCCTCTCCCAGGCCGAGGTCATACACCAAGCACGATAGCCGAGCATCTGCTGACATTTGGATAAGGGCACGTGGACACAAATTAGTTATAATAAATCATTCCCCTCACGTGGAGGGAATATTTCATCATCATTCTCTACATGTGACAGTGACAGATGTCTTCATCAGATTGGCTTGATCAACACACACATGCTCATTGCATGCATAGGGGGTACATTACACCCCCCAGGTACTATTTATAGATGTCATCATCTACCTTGCAAAGGATCCGAAATTGGTAACCCTAGCTGAAACTCTGTCTAAAACACACAGTAGAGAGAGAAAACTTGAGAGACTGTATCCATGGCCATTAGAGCCCTCATATAGTGATATATATCATACACTTGCACAGTGGATGTAGGCCTAATTGGCTGAACCACTTATATTTCGGTGTAAACCTATTCTCCTCACCTCCTTCTACTATATGTGTGTATCTTCTATATACCTCTATCTTGCCATTATTGACATGGAATAAGAGCTTACACTCACCTTGAAGGGTGGTGTTGTTTTCAGCATCATCATTTTGGCCCCGTCTGTTGGAACTTAGAAGCTATCTCTTCCTCTTTCTTCAGCTTAGCCTCACCAGAGACTCTGGTGGTGAACCAGGCACCACCCCTTGTGTGGAGTTGTTTCACGATTGAAAGAGGTCCTTTGACGTACTAAGCTCATCTTCTAGTCAAGCTCTATAGTGTTAACGTATGGCACCAGAATTACCGCCACCTCTTCTGCTACCCGGAGGTGGAGGGCCTAGTTCAAGTCACGCGCAGCCCCAGTCCGAAATGGCGGAGGTAGCTGCAGCCTTGAGGTCTTTGGCTGCAACATAACAAGCTATGCAAGAGAAATTCGCACAGCTCAGCCAAACTATGATGAGGCCACCTGGAGTCTCACCAGATATGGTCACTCCGGCGGCTGTTTATCCTCATCCAGACGCCAGGGGACCACCCCAGGCGCCAATGAAGGACCAACCTTCACCCCAGCGGAGAAGGGATATTGATGACCCTAGGCGTAAGCGCCTGGGGAGGCAAAGAAACCCTTGCCCAGAGGACAGGTATGACGATCTAGAGGCGGAAGAGGCCTCGGAAGACTGCTGGGAGCCGTATGAGGTGTTGAATAATATTTTACGACCTCTTCAGCAAAGTCAAGGTTGTGTCGGCCGAAGAGGTGAAGAGGCTCAACAAAGAGGGTCAGCCTTTGATCGGTTGAGCAGAGGGTCAGCCTTTGAGAGATTGGGCCCAGTGAATCACCTAAGACAGAGATTGTCGAGATCGAGGAGCGCAGCAGGCTCTCAGAGAGGAGACAGGCAGGGTCATCCAGATCAAGGCCGACACTATGAAAGAAGAGGCGGGGAACAGGAAGAGGTCAACAGCCGACGTGCCGCAATAGGAGAACCCTCGGTCCATCCCATGGAGGTGGCTGGGGACAACCTCGGCCAGGTCGATGGCAGAAGACCGTGGAATGACTCTATCCAGCGCCTTGAGGAGAAGATAGGAGACCTCATTAAAAGTAGGGACTCATTACAAAGGGGTTACTCAGAGGGATCTCCATTTGTGGCTAGGATAGTGGGCTTCCCAACCCCAGCTAAGTTCAAGCCTCCTACAGTGTCTCCCAAGTATGATGGCAGCACTAACCATGTACATCACATCGAGATGTATCAGTCGGCAGCAGACATCTACTCGATACCCAATGAGATGAAGTGTAGGGCCTTCTCTGGGACTTTAACAGGGGCAGCACATAGCTAGTTCACCTCCCTTTTGAAGAACTCAATTGAGAACTTTAAAGGCTTATCCACAACTTCTGCTTTGGGGTGAGACCTCAAAAGAAGACTACTCACCTGCTGTATGTCAAGCAGGCCAAGGATGAGAGCCTAAGAGACTACATAGCGAGATTCAACAAAGAGACATTGGAGGTCGAAGATTATGAAGAGAACATAGCCATGACCGCCCTCATAGGGGGTCTACAGAAAGGGAAGCTTTTGTGGAAACTTGCGGAAGACCCCCTAGGTCTATGGCGGATCTCCTTGTAACCGCAGGGAAAGTAATGAATGCGAAAGAGGCAATGGCCGCCAAGTATGAGGATGAGAACCGCGATGGCAGTGGAAAGTCCCAAAAGAAGAAAGATGGGAAGAAGAGGTCGGGTGATGACAAGTTCGCTCACTATACTCCTCTGACTGTGAGCTGCGAGCACATCCTCAACGAGATTAAGAATGACAGGACTCTGAGATGGCCAGAGAAACTGAAAGCCCCACCATATAAGAGGAACAAAAACCTATGGTGCGAGTTACACCAGGATCATGGCCATGTCACGGACAGATGCTTCCCCTTGAAGGATGAGATTGAAAAGATGCTAAAATCTGGAAAGTTGAGGAAGTATGTGGATGGTAAGGCTCCTAAGGGTGGAAGAGATGACCCTACGGAAAGGAGAAATGACAGATGCCGTGATAATGTCCCCGCCAGAAGAGACGATGATTCAGAAGGTGATGATGAAGACGATCCGGATCTTCCGTCGAAAGATGATAACACCCCGGTGAAGAGGGTTGGTATGATCTCGTTTGGTTTTGACACCATATGCGGAGGATTTGCAGGAGGTGGCTCTGAAGTAGCTGATAGGAAGGCTCACGTAGAAAAGGCCAGGTCAGTGGCCAAGCTTGAAGTTGTGAATCTAACGTCTTCCAATACAGTGCAGAAGAGGAAGAAAGTAGACATGGACACCCTTGTAGTTGGGTTCTCCAGACTTGACTTCAAGGGTATCTTAGCCCCCCATGATGACCCTTTGGTCATAACAACAAGGGTGCATGGGTGCGAGGTGCAGAGGATCCTCATAGACGGGGGGAACTCGGCGGACGTGATGTTTTGGCCTTGCTTCAAGAGCCTAGGTCTTAGTAGAGCAAGGCTGGTACCCTATCATCACCCATTGATAGGCTTCAGTGGCGAAAAGGTCCACCCCTTGGGCATGTATGAGATGGACGTACGGATGGGTGATGAGTGGCCTAAGAGGCTGACCAAGAAGATAAATTTTTTCGTCATGGACGAGAACGTATTTTCGGCCTATAACCTCATCATAGGAAGGGTGGCCCTTAAAGAGTTTGAAGCTGTGCCGTCGACGGTCCATCAGATGCTAAAATTCTCGACTCCCTATGGGGTAGGGGAAGTGCAAGGTGACCAGAACACAATGCGAGAATGTTACTTCAACTCGGCCGAAGAGAGAGAGGCCCATAAGAGGGAACCACCACTTATAGCATTGATACGCTTGACCCAAGAGATGAGACAAAATTAAAGAAGGGAGAGGCCACGGAAGAGGTAGAATCCATCATCCTTAATGAGGACGAGTCGGAAAAAACCGTCCAGGTCGGTAAAGCCCTAAAGGAAGAAATCAAGGAAGAGCTGATAAACTTCCTCAGGAGGAGATAGAGTGTCTTCGCTTGGAGTCACGCAGACATGCCCGACATCGACCCTGAAGTTATGAGTCACAAGCTGAACGTGACCAAAGATGCCAGGCCAATTAAACAGAGATGAAGAGTCTATTCCAGGGAGAAGTACGACGTCATCCGAGAAGAGGTAAAAAAATTAGAAGAGGTTGAGTTTATAAGAGAAGTCACATATCCGAAATGGTTATCAAATGCAGTCATCGTGCCCAAGGCCAATGGGAAGTGGATAATGTGTGTTGATTTCACTGACCTGAACAGATCTTGTCCAAAATACAGCTATCCCTTACCTCGGATAGATCAGATGGTGGATGCTACTACGGGATATGAGCTCATGAGCTTCATGGACGCGTATTCACGCTACAACCAGATCTTCATGGATGCTGAAGACTCAGAGAAGACAACCTTCATTACCGACAAAGGGACGTACTGTTTCAAAAGTGATGCCCTTCGGCTTGAAAAATGCAGGGGCAACATACCAGCATCTTATTAATAAGATGTTCGAAGAGCAAATAGGTAAGACTATGGAGGTGTATGTAGATGATATGCTAACAAAGAGCTTGAAAGCTTGCACTCATGTAACGGACCTCGAGAAGACCTTCGACATTATAGACTCATACAGAATGAAACTCAACCCCACGAAGTGTGTTTTTGGAGTAGGAGCTGGGAAGTTCCTAGGATTTATCGTCAACCAGAGAGGGATTGAAGCGAACCCTGAAAAAATCAAGGCTTTGCTTGACATGAAGACACCGAGGAGTATCAAAGATGTCCAAAGACTTATGGGGAGAGTGGCTGCCCTTAACAGGTTTGTTTCTAGGGCAACAGACAAGTGCCTTCCATTCTTTAAGGTGCTGAGAAAGGCATTCCAATGGGACGAAGAGTGAAAAAAAGCCTTCAACCAGCTCAAGTCTTATTTAGGGTCTCCCTTATTGCTATCTCGGCCTGTAGCAGGGGAGAAACTGTACGTGTATCTGGTAGTCTCCGAATCAGCTATCAGCGCAGCCATAATACGGGAAGACGCTGGGATCCAAAAGCCTGTATATTTCAACAGTAAGGCCCTTCAGGGGGCCGAACAAAATTACCCTCGCATGGAAAAGCTAGCTTACGCCCTAATACATTCTTCGAAGAAGATGAAGCCTTACTTCCGGGCCCACTCCATGGTTGTCCTCACTAACTCCCCACTAAGATAGGTCCTACATAAACCTGAGAAGTCCAGGCGCTTAATGACATGGGCCATTGAGTTAGGGGAGTACGATCTTACCTACCAACCTAGGACGGCCATAAAAGGGCAATCCCTCACAGACTTTGTCGTTGAGTTCACATGGGAAGAGGCCGAGGCAGAGAATGGCCTAGAGGGTGTTGAAAACAGTGGTGTCTTCTGAAATTCGGAAGAGACGACACCAAATATCTTCCAAGATCAGGAAGAGATCGCATCCAACGGGGCCAGGAACCGAGTTGCGGAGAACGAGGAAGATCGGTACCTCTTCAAAAAAGGAGTAATGACAGAAGGGGTCTTCTCATCGGGTACAGATATTTGGATCCTCTTCGTTGATGGCTCTTCTTGCGATAATGGAAGCGGTTCAGGGTTGATACTCTCAGGTCCAGATGGTGCCAACATTGAATACGCTTTGAGATTTAACTTCCGAGCTTCTAACAATGAGTCCGAGTATGAGGCCATGATAGCAGGTCTCTCATTGGCAAAGACTCTTCGTGTAAAGCGACTCCTACTCCACAGTGACTCAAGGTTAGTTGTCAATCAAGTACTGGGAATCTATGAGGACAAAGGTGAAAGGATGGCCAAATATATGAAAAGGGTGAGAACGATGTTAGAACATTTTGAAGAGGCAAGACTGAAGAGAGTGCCTTGACAAAGTAACAGCCACGCAGATGCATTGGCGAGGTTGGCCTCAGCAACGAAGACAGATGTAAGAAGGACCATTCCCATCGAGGTCTTGGGGAAGGCAACCATTGAGCAAGAAGAGGTATGTAACCCTTGTCATAATTTGAACTTAGGAGACTCATGGATGGACCCCCTCGTCAGATATATCAGAGAGGGAGAGCTACCTGAATCCAAGTTAGAGAGGCGGAAATTGAGATATAAGGCTGCCAAGTTCTCGGTAGTAGGAGACGTCCTGTACAAGAAAGGATTCCTGCTACCTCTCCTCAGATGTGTGCACCCCACGGAAGTTCCTAGGATCTTACAGGAAATTCATGAGGGTTCTTTCTCTAGCCACATAGGGGGAAGACCCTTGGCCAAAAGAATCATCACACAGGGGTACTGGTGGCCAACCTTGTCCAAGGACGTTGCGGCCTATGTGAGGAAATGTGATAAATGTCAAAGATTCTCCGCTATCCCTCATCAACCTCATCAGCCTATGATGTCAATCACTTCTCCATGGCCATTTCCAGTATGGGGAATTGACTTAGTAGGACCCCTTCCAAGAGCTGCCATCAATTATAAATTCTTGATAGTTGCCATCGACTACTTTTCAAAGTGGGTGGAGGCAGAGCCGATGATAACGATCACAGAGCAGAAGACCTTCCAATTTATTTGGAGGAATATCATATGCAGATACGGCCTCCCAAAGACTCTCATCTCGGACAATGGGACCCAGTTCAAGAACTCCTCTTTAGAAAAGTATTGCCTAAGAGTGGGAATAAAGCAGTTCTTCTCATCTCCTGGCCGACCTCAGGCAAACGGTCAGACCGAGGTCACAAACAGAACAATTCTCGATGGAATCAAGAAGAGGTTAGAAGATGCGAAGGGAAGATGGACTGAAGAGGTCTACGCTGTGTTATGGGCCTACAGAACCACGACAAGGACACCGACAGGAGAAACCCCGGCCATGTTGGCACATGTCCTAGAGGCCGTCATACCAACGGAAGTAGGGCTCCCAACTCATAGGATTCAGACCTATGACCCTGATAATAATGGGGAAGAGAGGAGGCTAGACCTAGATCTTATCGAAGAAAGAAGAGAGGACGCGGAGGTCAGACAAGCAGCCTACCAACAGAGGGCAGCGAAATTCTACAACCAGAGGGTGAAGTCAGGACCCATTGCAGTGGGAGACCTAGTGCTAAAGAAGACCTTATAGAAAGCAAACAAACTCCACCCAAACTGGCACGGTCCCTACAAAGTGACAGAAGAGGTTGTGCCTGGCACTTACAGGCTAGAACATCTAAAAGGAGAACCTTTCGCTAATCCATGGAATGTTGATCACCTAAAGAAGTATTACATATGATGTTGCATAAAGTTGTGTAAATGTACCATCTTATCATGAAGAGGTTATTAATAAAAGATCAGTTCCCATGGTGGTCCTTGCTTCATTTTGCACTTATGTCAGAAATTTATGAGGATAACATCTTAGGTGATTACCTCAGACCTTCATAACACCATTCGGTGGGGACGAGGTCTGAGCTCAGACAACATAATGAGATGACCTCAGACCATTAACATCATCAATTTGGTGAGATTAATTATGAGGACAATATCTTAGGTGATGACCTCAGACCTTCATAACACCATTCAGTGGTGACGAGGTCTGAGCGCAAACACCATAATGGGATGACCTGAGACCCTTAACATCATTAATTTGTGAGATTAATTATGGGGACAACACCTTGGGTGATGATCTCAGACCTTCATAACACCATTCAGTGGTGACGAGGTCTGAGCTCAGACACCATAATAGGATGACCTCAGACCCTTAACATCATTAATTTGGTGAGATTAATTATGAGGACAACATTTTAGGTGATGACCTCAGACCTTCATAACACCATTCAGTGGTGACGAGGTCTGAGCTCAGACACAATAAATGTTTGACCTTAGACCCTTAACATCATTAATTTGGTGAGATTAATTATGGGGATAACATCTTAGGTGATGACCTCAGACCTTCATAACACCATTCAATGGTGACGAGGTCTGAGCACAGACACCATAATGGGATGACCTCAGACCCTTAACATCATTAATTTGGTGAGATTAATTATGGGGACAACATCTTAGGTGATGACCTCAGACCTCCATAACACCATTCAGTGGTGACGAGGTCTGATCTCAGACACCATAATGAGATGTCCTCAGGCCATTAACATCATTAATTTGGTGAGATTAATTATGGGGATAACACCTTGGGTGGTGGCCTCAGACCCTCATAACACCATTCAATGGTGACGAGGTCTGAGCTCAGACACCATAAAGGGATGACCTCAAGCCCTTAACATCATTAATTTGGTGAGATTAATTATGAGGACAACATCTTAGGTGATGACCTCAGACCTTCATAACACCATTCAGTGGTGACGAGGTCTGAGCGCAGACACCATAATGGGATGACCTCAGACCCTTAACATCATTAATTTGATGAGATTAATTATGGGGACAACATCTTAGGTGATGAACTCAGACCTCCATAACACCATTCAGTGGTGACGAGGTCTGATGTCAGACACCATAATGAGACGTCCTCAGGCCATTAACATCATTAATTTGGTGAGATTACTTATGGGGATAACACCTTGGGTGATGGCCTCAGACCCTCATAACACCATTCGATGGTGACGAGGTCTGAGCTCAGACTACTAATTTGGTTTAAGCAGACACCATTGCAACAAGACCAAGAGTTAAAATATCACATGACATTCAATAAATCAAAAGAAGATGATCCTCCTCGGAGAATAATACAATCAGAGATTATAAATATTCAAAGATTACAAAGATTGGAAAAGTAAGAACCATGCTCATTCAGAAATTATAAATTTTTAGGGATTACAAACATGCTTCACAATGTCAGGGGTTACAAACAAATATTCAGAGATTCTTTTTAAGGGTTTGAGGGAGGAATGCTGGTGTCTTCGATTTGGTTAAGCTGGACGACGTTGGTCACTTCGGTAACGTCATCATCGTGGTCTGCCCCTCCAACCTCTGTGTCGTCCAATGTGGCAGGCGTGGCAGCCTCCTCCTCAACCTCCTGAAGGGCCTGGGCAAGCTGAGGATTAGCAAAGCCAAGGCCTATGAAGTCAGAGGCTTTAAAAGTGCCAGCCTCCTCCTCCTTGACAGCCTCCCACTTAGTAGTAGCCTTGATACCTCTCTCGAGGTATTCAAAGCCAAAGCCCATAAACTCATCAGAACTTTTGTACTCGGCTATTATCCCCTTAGAGGCATCATCGAGGGCTGCCTTCACGGCCTAGCTGACCTTCTGCTGCAGAACATCATCCTTGGCCTTCAGAGCCATAACATGGTCCTTGTTAAGCCGAGAGATGTTCCTCTCCAACCCTTTCACCTTCTTGTCAGACTCACCCAACTCAGACTTCAGGCGGTCAATTTCTGCGTTCAAAGTACTTTAGACTTTCTTGGCCTCTTGACCCTTCTAGATGAGGGGTAACTTCCTCAGAGTCCAATTTGAGAGGTGGTGCATAGCTGCCAGGCCCTGCAAATTTTGTGATCATGAATGAGTCAAAGACAAATCAGAGGTTACACTTTGAAATTGCAAAGAAATATGGGGTCATACCTGAATGGATATGTGGATGCCGAACTCAACCAGCAAGGGAGTATCAAGTGACCGAAAGAAGCGCTTGTCGGCCTCGATCATTGTAGAGCCGAAAGCATCTAGGGCCTGCAAACTATGGTCGACTATGCTGTCAGTAATCTTCAACAGCTCTAGACGAGTCGACAAGGCGCCTGCTAAAGAGATGGGGATGGCAGTATCAGCACTCTTTTTCTTCTGCCTCTGATCCTCAGGGGCATGATCAGTTGGAGCCCACTTCTTCGTGGCTTGGGGCTTTGAGGCAGAGGGACCTGGGGGAGGAGCATTAAGGCCTGCTTTCTTTGCAAGTCTCGTCAAGCTAGGTGCAACCATTTCCCAGAGTTCGTCTGAGATATCCTTTGGATGCTCTGCAAAAATTAATAGATTTGAGTTAGAAGATCAGACATAAATAAACTCAGAGGTTCAACTTCAAATAGAAAGTGCTTACCAAGCTCGGAAAGGGGACTTCCACCTAGATCTGTCTCAGAGAGGTAGTGAGGGGTCATCAAGTGTTTGAACTTAACGAACAGACCATGTATCCCCCGATCTTGAAGGGCTTTCACCTTCTGAAGGTTTTGCGGGCTCAGGCCAGGGTCGGCCCTCGTAGATATTGTGACCTTACCCCACCTCAGGGGCATCCTCGGCTCTAGAATGGACGAGGGAGCACATGGGCTAAATTCCCATGGTCCAGAAGCAAAAAAGTATCGAGGCTTCCAGTTATGGTTGGAAGTCTGAGTTGTTTGAAGCATCTTTTTTTCAGGTTTCCGAGCTACAAAATGATAGTAGCTTGGATGATTTTTGGCTGAGGAAGGGACATAGCAACCTAAAAAAACCTGAACTGGGAGGTCTGAGTGGTGGACAGCCTTCCATAAGACTATGGCCCCTATTATGACCCTCCAGGCATTAGGGGATAGTTGAGAGGGGGCCAAATTGATATAGGAAAGGATAGATTTGATAATGGGATGGATAGGCAGACGAAACCCCAACTTGAACATCTGCTCGTACAAGCAGATCTCGCCATCTCGGCCATAAAAATCCCTCTCTTCCCTCAGAGGTATTCTTAGCTTTATGGAGGGAATAATGGAGTACAGATATCTGAAGCAAAGAAGGTCTACTTCAGTTACAGTACTCTCGATCTTGTCCGCCTCATAGACGTCGACATCGCTTTCAACCTCATCATCATCTAGCTCAACGTCGGCAGGAGCAGATGTTGATGGCTTACTTGGGAACCTCTGAGCGAACTCGGTACCGGTGAAGGCCGACCGAGGAACGACATCAAGTGGTTGTGGAATGGCCACACTCAGCTCAATAATCTCAACCTCTAAAGAAGAGGCCGAGGTGCTCGAGTTATTATGGGATGAGGCCCCACTGGAGACCTCGGCCTGATCAGGGGCCTCATCTTCCCGAATTGAGAAGTCCATGGCCTCCTGGAAGGAATCCATGGACATGGGGTCTGAGGTGGAAGACTCAGACATTGGTATAGGATCGACAGGAACCTCTGCCTGATTGAAAGACTCCGAGGGATCAGGATATATCACCTTCAGGGGTGGTGGAAAGATGGGTCTAATAGGGAATTCTTGTGACCTACGAGCCTCCTCCTGTGATCTTTCTATTTGTCTGATTTTTTCTAAAGTCTTCTCTCTAAGGGAGGGGAGCTCCTCAAGAAGTTGGTATAGGGTTCTGAGCATCAGAGGCAGACACTACACTTGGGGAGACTTCCTAAACTACAAACAAGATTGGCTAATAAAATAAAGGTGTCTAAAGATCAAATTACCCAAACCTAACAAGAACAGTTCGCCTGAAACTATGGTGGACTCATCGAAAAACTCAGAAACTCACCGAAAAACACAAATAGAAAGGAAAAAGCAGAGAAAATGGAGGCAAATGAGGGGAAGAAGATACCTGAAGATGAAACGAAAAGGGAAAGCGAAGAAAACTCGAGAAAGCACCACCAAAGACCTCTGCAGAGGAATCGCGAAGAGCGCCTTTAGAGAGAGAAATCATTGGAGTGCAATTGTGCAGGAGAGAGAATTGAGGATGGAGGGAAAAATGAGGGTTCAAAACCCTTAAATATTCAGGCGCGATTCCCAAGGCCCATCATTGCCTTGAGATCCCCAAAGGCAACTGATGGCACACGCTTGCCAAGCAAGCCATACTTTAATATTAGACAAGTGTCAAACAAACATTGGCTCATATTAAAAAGGCCTCGGAGATGTGAAAATCCCACAGTCACCTGCTCTCACATGTAACTAAGGGCTGGGGGGTGATTGATATGCCCCAAGTGTGACCTCAGCTCAAAGACACCAACCTAGGTTGAGATCATGGCCGACACTAGATAAGCCTTGGGCATGCGACATCAGCCCTCAGCCATAGCAAGGTCGGCCCAGGCCGACACTACCACCAGCCTCTCCAAAGGACATTGCATACATCATAAGGATCAGCAGCACTCTCGTATACCTGGGAATGGCAACCTCGACCAGATATCGGCCGAGCTCGCAAGAAGCCTTACCAGCAACCTCATAAGACATCAGTTGATGCTCCAAGCATAAGCCAGCTCAACCTCGGACAATGCCGACCCCTATCCATTATCTCGGATTAATATGAGCCGAGACCTCCATAGCCACCTCGGACTGAACGAGCACCTAGACTTACCAACCTCGGCCTCTCCTAGGCCGAGGTTATACACCAAGCACGATAGCCGAGCATCTGCCGACATTTGGATAAGGGCACGTGGACACAAATCAGTTATAACAAATCATTCCCCTCACGTGGAGGGAATATTTCATCATCATTCTCTACATGTGACAGTGACAGATGTCTTCATCAGATTGGCTAGATCAACACACACATGCTCATTACATGCATAGGGGGTACATTACACCCCCCAGGTACTATATATAGAGGTCATCATCTACCTTGCAAAGGATCCGAAATCGGTAACCCTAGCTGAAACTCTGTCTAAAACACACAGTAGAGAGAGAAACCTTGAGAGACTGTATCCATGGCCATTAGAGCCCTCATATAGTGATATATATCATACACTTGCACAGTGGATGTAGGCCTGATTGGCTGAACCACTTATATTTCGGTGTAAACCTATTCTCCTCACCTCCTTCTACTATATGTGTGTATCTTCTATGTACCTCTATCTTGCCATTGTTGACATGGAATAAGAGATTACAATCACCTTGAAGGGTGGTGCTATTTTCAGCATCATAATTTAATACTACTAATAAAGAGTACAGATTAGTAGATGTGACATAATGAAACAAAAGAAAAAAATATAAATAAGATGAATAACACTAAAATGGATAAACTAAAGAAATGGGTTAAGAAATAGACCTCCTTATGGATGCTTATTGCTGACATTCGAATGAAAGCGTGCTGATTTTGAAGTTGTATGGAAGCGATGTAGAGAGGTGGGGTGAATTACTAAGTGGGTTTAGGAGATCAGGTAATAGAATATGGTAAAATGGACTTTTTGAGAAAGGGAAAGGCTCTGATTACGAGGATAATGTTCTCTGATTTTCTGAGAGGGGTCCCCTTCCAATGGCGAGGTCATGGCTTATTTATACGGGAATTTGGGCCAAGCGGGGTGCCGACTGGGATGTCCCTTAGCCTGCCTATCAACATGGTGTTTGCCTTTTCTGGCAAGGAAAAGGAGACCCTGTCAATATTCAGGGTCCCTAACATGCCTAGAGGTAATTCGAAACGATTTTTCGAAAAAACAATCATAAAATGCAAACTATTAGTCCAAATTGCGCATGGGGTAGATCGTTAAAAAGGGGATTCAGAGCCCTTTAAGAATCCATTGAGCACTCTCGAGTTCAAAAGTTGACCAAAGTCAAATGGGTCTCGAAAGCACCCGATGGTTTCTTAGATGGAGGTTTTCGGTGGAAAATAAATCATTAGTCCAGACCATAAGGCCGATTTGTGCACGGGATAGACCGTTGTAAAGTTAATTTAGTGACCTTCGTGATTTAATTCAACTTCAATCAATTTAAAGAGTTAACCAAGGACAAATGGTGGTTAGAATCACCCAATAACCCTTTAGAGTCACGGATCATTTGTTCAAACCGTAATGCTGATTTGTGCATGAGATGGAATATTAGAAAGGGAATTTAGATACCTTAGAGGATTAATTGAGCTTTACTCAAGTTTGAGAGTTTATCAGAGTCAAACGAGGCACGGGAATGCCTAATGGCCTTCAGATCTATACCTAGAGTAAAATAAATTATTTTTCCTAATCCTGAGGCCAATTCGCACACAAAATGAACCTTTGGAAATGGGATTCATAGACCTTCAAATATTCATTGAGATTTGATCAATTTTGAGAGCTGATTAGAGTCAAACGGTGCTCGAAAGTGTCGATGGCCTCCAAATCTGTACTGGGAGTATGACCCAGGATTTATCGTGAATGGATGAGTGCTAGGGACCTAAGGAGGTGCTGGGGGGGTTATAAGATGAGGTGCCTACAGAGCCCCTCGATGAGAGAGCTTGGAACAAATGAAGGTCATCAAAAGGTAGACATTACACTAATGATAAAAAGGGATTAAAGTCAATTCTGTGGACTATAAGGGATGAAGGTGATCAATTTAGAGGGTCGAGGTCAATCCTAAGGACTAAAGGATGGATAACCGATTCAAAATGTCATGGTCAATTCTGTAAACCTTGAGTTATGACGATATATTCAAAAGGTTTAGGTTAATTCTACAGACCTAAGGAGTGTAGTGACCGATTCAGCGAATCGAGGTCAATTCTACGAACCTAAGGAGTGTTGAGGTCAATTATGTGGATATAAGGGTGTAGAGATAGATTCAGTGGGTCGAGTTTAATTCTGCAGACCTAAGGATTGTTACAATCGATTTTGTGGACCTAAAGGGTATAGAGATCGATTCAGTGGGTCGAGGTCAATTCTGAGGACCTGAATATGGGGATGACCAATTATGGGGTCGAGGTCAATTATGAGGACCTGAAAAGGGAGGAATAATTTTATGGGTTGAGTTTAGTTCTGAGGACCTAAAGAGGGGGGTAAATTCTGTGGACCTAAAGAGGGATGATCAATTCTACCGATTGAGGTCAATTCTGCGGATCTGAAGAGGGACAACCAATTCTGCTAGTCGAGGTCAATTATATGGACCTATAAGTTATAGTTTGTGGGGAATAGGTCTGTTGGGGAAGGTGTTGACTTGCGATTCCTGTGGGGATTGTGTAGACTATGGTTCCGTTGGGGATTGTGTAGCAAGTTTAGGTGCGAGTTCACTTTTAGTTCCTATTGGGGAGTACTTTGATGATAAGAGTGTATGGTTGATTAGGTTGAGATTTTTGAGAGAATGTAAGGGGATTAGTGCTCTAAAAGGGATTTCCTAGGAAACATAATGATTTATATTTTTTCAGGGATTTTATAGGAACTTTTGGGAACTTTTCAAGCAATTTTCGATTTGTTATAGCTTTTCTAGTAGGTGGGTTTGGGGAGGTACCTATTGGAATAGGTAATCGACTCTTGGGCTTATCAAAGAAGGAGAAAGGTCATACCAACTATCATGGCCAAGGGGTTGCCGATCGGTATGCCCCTGAATGTTCTATAAAAGGGGGCAACCGTTGCTTATTTGTCATACCTTCAAATGATTAAATCTCTTACTTTCTCTCTCTAAAATTCGTTCCCAAGTACTTCTTCAGGACTTCAAATGGCGAGTAATTCTAGCACTGTTAATAATGAGTGAATGTTTATTGATGTTGGGTAGGCCTGGAATTGCAAGTTGTGGTGCCGTTTATATTGGGAAATGATAATGCCTATGACTCTTTTGACTTGGTAACTGATGAGAGGGTTTTATTGCGCGAGCCCGCACACCACTTTTTGGAAAGGGTAAAGAACCCAATGGCTATGTGGTTTTGCATTTCATTTTCTCCTTTTATTTTATGGCCAATAAAGGGTTTGAATTTTTTTTGTAGATTAATACTGCTTCTTCGAGCATCCGATCTCGGGGGTTGGCTGGGTTGAAGAATGTTTGGGACCATCTTCCGGAGGCTATACGTTGAATGGTGTTATTTATCGAGTTTGGTCCTTTGGAGGGTGCCCTGGAAGAGATGCATTATCATCTGTAGTGTTATGAGAACTTGGTAAGAGGTGGTGGGACAGGACCCACACGTTCCATTTTAGGATTGGGTCACTAGGGCATCAAGCACCTAGCGAGGCTGGATCGCGTGGGGTGTCATATTGTGGTGGATCATACTTTACGGGTCACAAAGGAGATAATGCGATCTTCACTGGGAGACATCGGTTGAATCTCTTCGAGGGATTCTATCCGTATTTCTGTGCTGAAGGAGATGTTACTGAAGAGAAAGATTGATAAGACAGATGGGCAGTAGGTGAGACATGCCGCTCGTTTATTTATTTTCTTTTTCTTGGAGGATTTATGGCGATGCCCCCTTTATTCTTCGTTGGATGCATTCATTCGGTGCTATCGGCAGACTTTTACAGGACCCACTTACCTTCTTTAAGTTTATTTTACTTTATTTTCTTACAATCTTCTTTGGGTTTTTTTCCTTTGAGTTTTATCTTTTTACAGATGTGGTTTTATGAGGTTATTGGTCTCAATTCGGGGTTTATGTCCCTAAAGGAGGGAGGGTTGGGAGACTTCTGCAGGATGTACCAATGATGAAAGTCGAATAGGTGGTCGGACCAATCCTTATCTTTAAAAGACGTAAAGAAGGTGCAGAATGACATGTCTAATGATAAGGTTAGCTTTTGATTTTTTTTTGAGTTTTTTGGCATCTTTTTTTTAGTAATTCCCGATTCTTTATTGGGATATAGGTGACCTTCTGCAATTGGTGTATTTCTTCATGGGTCACGGGGGTTACGGACTTGTACGTGCAGATGAGACAATTGTTAGTGCATGAGTTTGGGTACGTCTGGTTACTTGGGGAGAGAGAGTTGGGAGGAAGATTGTGTAAGAAGAGGTGGAGATTCCCCCAGAATATATGAAATGGGTGAGAGAGATGACGAACAATGCCACAATGGCAGTGATGATGGGCAACCCCTACACCTTCTACACTGATACAACAGTGTGTTATGACTACCTGGATTTTGTGAGCAATCTGTTGATGCCTTCCTGCATTTATTATGTGTATAACATGACTACACCTACCACTTCTTCGAGGAGGGGTGCCAGAACACCGATGGTGTGGCCCATAGAACATGAGGTGATGTGTCTACAGCGACGGAGGAGGCTCCGCTTATTCAGGTGACTCCTACCTCTTATCACTTCAGGTTGAGTAGTGGGGAGACATTGAGGGTTACCCATTTTTCTCATGCATCGGTAGCCTGGTTGACGGGCCTTACTGATGAGGCACTTTGACCTGAGGTATACTTCTCTTATTTATCTTTTTTCATTACCTGTTTGTCAATTTATTTTTCTTTTCACTTTACTGAGTTGCTCGACTTTTTTTGTTTGTTGTTTTCTTCCCCTTTACAGACTATGGGGGTGTAGATAAATTGGTTGCGAGATATTGGAGTCTATGTCTATTTACGTTAAGAACTCATACGTTTCCTGTGTGGAGTCATCTGCTACTTATGATGAGGGTTCTGGCTCCGGGAGTGGAGGGTCCACCACTCGTCATTGGGGGAAGCGCGTGCGCTGTGGAGATTGGGGTTGGTTTAGAGAGGTATTTTGGAGGGTTTGGATAGTGTATAGTTGTATTTTTTTCTCTTTTTATTTTTCTTTTATTTTCTTGTACCTGAAAAAAATGTAATAATGCCAGAGAAGAAGTATATATGAAAAAAATGAATTTCTTTTTGGTATTTTTCTTGATTTAGTGGCTTATTCTATGTGCACTTCGATTTTCTGCTAAGATTTTTTATTTATTTGCAAAGACAGAGATAAGTATGAAAATGGTTTTGAAGAAAAATATTTATTTTATGAAAATAGGAGTAGTAAAAAGGAATAACCCCGGGATTAACTTTTTTCAAAGTAAGAACTTTTGGAAATTGATTTTGGGCAAAAGGTGGAAAGGAATTTTTCTAAAAAGGGGATTTCTGATCGACATACCCATTGTCCTACTTATCGACATTAGGGTCAAGTCCAATAAGTCCTCTGGCTTTGATTGCACTTTCTGCATACTTGAAGTACTTTGAGGACCACCATCCCCATTCTCTATTTTTTATCTTTCTTCTCTTTCCCAAATGGATCTCTCGGTGTCTAAGGTATTTTCTTCCTACCCTAATTTCTTAGATGCCATGTGCCTCTATAATGTCGACCATGAAACCTTTAGTTTGCGTCGGGTCTCTTTATGGTGCAACTGTGATATAAATTGGAATATGATGGAAGCGGTGGTATAATTCTGGTACTCGAAGATCACGTTTTCTGATTTGGCATAGACGATGCGTGACCTACTTATGAGGAGTTTTTAGCGATATTAGGTGTTAGCCCCAGTGCAGCAGAAGACATGCCCGACTTGTCTCATTCTCCCCAGGTGTCTTTGGCTGAGTTACTTTATATATCTCCTTTAACGGCTCGATTATTATTCCACAGAGGGAATATCTCCCTCCTTATGGTTATGAACTAGGTGTGCCAGAGGGATTTCTGTTATGTTAGTTTTACTAGAGATGATGCCTTGGGTCTGAATGCTAGGCTATTATTGGTGATGAGTAAGCTAACAGTCGATCCTCAGGTGGCCATGATAGTGGCTTGGATGTCTGACTGATGTATTCCTGCGATGGTGGTTCTAGCAAAGATCTTGAATAATCTTGATGCTTGAAAGGAGGGTCATTCTGACTTTTTGCGGGGGAGACCAATGACGCTGTTCATGTGGCTTTCAGAGAGGTTTTGCCTAGTGGCCCCTCCTAAGTATTCCCTATCGGGTGCCCTTAACTTCTTCATCGGGACCTTCTTTAGTTTTATCCCTTCAATAAAGAACTGGGTTAACTGGTTCATGGAGCACGAAGCCTGGTGTCTTTACAGGTCTGCGCCATAGTGTGGGGACTTGCAGCCCATGTTACAGTTGGGAGAGTACCGATATGTGCGGTTGCTTGGTCGTCGCCATACTTTCTTCTATTTTCCTTAGTAGCTTCTGCACCAAGTGGAGTGGGAACAAATAGTACCTCCTCGCATAACCAACTTCTTCCCGATAGAGGACTTGACTAAATCTTAACAAATGATAGTGGGACCTTAGTGGAAGTATCACTGACTGTCTACCCATCCATCACAATTTTTTGTAAGGTTTTAGTGTGTCTGGGGATTATCTGAAATGGTTGTGAAAGAGGTTAGTTGGGAAGATTTTGCAAGTGGAAACTAGGCAAAGGTGGCTTATGGATTCTGATACCATAGAGGAAGGTATTGTGGTTTCGGAAAAGCTTATGAAGGAGTGCTGCAGCTTGGAGAGCATATGGAGAATCAATTAGAATTATTAGACTTAGGACCTCCAGGAAAAGGCAATAATGATGAGGCATGGCCATCTGGTAGCTGAGGGCGGTATTTTTAGCTGGGGATTTTTATTTGAGGGTGATTTGGTGAGGAGTTTTGTGTTGATGTAAGTATAGGTGTAAGTTGTATGTGTTTTGAATTTTTGTGAGAAGCTGGTTATTTGGTAAGGACTGAGTAGGTTATTTGTAGTTTTTTAGGGTAAATGTTGGTTGGTTTTGTAATTGAAAGGGGAGTGGTATATTAGACTCCCTCTACTAATATTTTGTGTATCAACTGCCTCCTTTATTTAAAAAAAGGGATTTTGATCATATTTTGTTATGCCTTTTAATGAATTTTTATGTTTGAACCATCTATACCAATCGTTGAGGCATACATGTTCCTTTTGTTCATGTAAATGATGAGATGGACAACCATTCTCATGGGTTATAAATAATAACATTTTGTGAAAGAGAGAGGACCGTGCCCATATATGTCGTATGGGCTTCGTACGTACCTCTGTGGGTTTTGAATATTTCACAAGTTTATTATGAAAAGCATTGTTTTGAGAGGATCAGGTCCCATGTAGTTCTGGGTAGGGGAAATGAACATATTTGTTTTAGAATAGAAGTCCATATTGATTGGATGCATTATCTCTTCTCCATCAAAATATGTGAGCATAGCGGCACTGCCTGGCATGATCTTTTTCACGATGTAGGGACCGCTAAAATTGGGTTTGAACTTCCCTCCTGGTTACTAGATAAGTTTTATAATTTCTTTGAGGGTAAGGTCTCCTTCTCGAACACTTTGGTCTTTGACTTTCTTATTGAGTGATCGCACTATCTGGCGATGGTAACCCTGTATGTGGTATAGAACCTAAAGTTCCTTTTCATTTAAGAGTGAAAGTTCATCATGGCTATAAGGACAAATTTCCAAGTATAGTCAATTTGCATGTATTGGCATTATTTCAGACAAAATCCAATTTGAGTCATGGATAGATTTTACTTGTCACGATTCCCACATAGTTTATGATGGGTTGTTTTGAAGATGTGGTAGCCAAGCTTCAAGATAGATCATGTCATGTTTATTGGTGCACGTTTCTCGTCTTCATATCAGAATGCATTCCGAGATACTCTCCGGTATGAACGCATAATGTTTATGGAACTTGAAAAATGTTTTAAGGATGTTATTTTATTTAAAAATGATTTAAAAATGTTTGTACTTCGTTTTTCTGAAGATAACTTTATTTTTTATGAGATAAATATGTTTTAGAGTCATGTTGATCTTTCCATTCTGTTTTGGAAGATCAATTAACATCTACAGTCATTCTAACGACATGCAGTTATCGTTCTAATGAGATTTCCAAATCGTTCAAACGACATGCCAATATCATTCTAACGATTTGCCTACTTAAGTTTTTTATAAGGCATGTTTGACTCAGAATTTTGAGGGTGCAAAACCAAAATTACATAACAAATAGTTACAATTTTTTATACTGGCTTACAAAGGTTTTTCAAGTCTAAAAACATCCCTTGTATTTCAAGATCCGATCTCTCATATACATATGCTATAGAGATCTTGTGTTTTGCACCATCTAGAGTTTGTTCATACTTTGAACACTTGTTTCGTTGAGTTTTGCAGTGAAGAAGTGGAGGATTTCGTGTTCTGAATCGTAGACGGTTGCCAAAGCATCATCGATTAATACAGAGGCACACATGGACTCGTGTATTGTGGACCTGACATGGAAGGATTTCTGCATTGCACTGTGGAGGAGTGGTTGAATCATATAAGAGAGTCAAGGCTTGTGGGGTATCGAGTCATTGAGTAAGTCTACTATCCGTACTTTGTAAAATCGGATCATAGTGATTATCTGGCTTGGGTCGTCTGAGGTTTTTTCCCTTTGTGGTTTCCTCGTACATTGGTATTATGGACTTACTTTATTTTAATTGCTTAATCACCTAGATGCTTGTTTAGTATTAACAAGATAAAATTGGGTTAAGTAAAATTGGTTCACAAAATTTGGTGCAAATTAAAATTAGAAAAAGTTTGTTATTTTAAAAATTGTTTTCACCTAAAGCACACATAAGAAAAAGGTACCTATAATCAGATCTAGAAACACTTATTTATTGTGTAGATACTTGATTTTGTGCTTTTTGGTAGTTGTGTTTTTTTTCTTTCAAGTGTGTTTTTCTCTCGATGTATTCTCAAAGTTTTAACGAATTAAATCTTTTGATTTTGAAGTTTGCAAAACGAATTGAAATTCTTGAAGAAGAAAATGCTCATTTTAAACATATGATTGAATATTTGAAAATGTTTCAAACTCAAAGTGTATGATTCGTGAGAAGTTTGTTTCTTTGTATGATGAATATAATTCTTTGAAATTGTTCTAGGAAGAGAGTGATAATAGAGTCCTTGTTCTAGAAAAATATTTAGAGGACTTTAAGAATTCTAGGGTTTATGCCATTGATGACAGTGTTTTGATCGATGATTATAAGGCACGTGAGAACACTCTTAGGGATATGTTTGCTCACATTTATGTGGAGCAAGATAATCTTCTAGGGGTAATTGAAAATTTAAAGAAGGAGTCCCTAAAATTTGAGGACTCTAATTCTTTGTTTGAGTCCAAAATTTTAAAGTTGCAAAATAATTTAAAAGACTCGAGTAGTCTGAATAGTGATGGTAGTGGATTATCTTGTTCTAGTTCTTCGAATGTTAAAGCCAAAATCATATCATGTTTTAGAGCGTCAATCACATACCAGGGTGTTAGAAAAGGTCAACCTAAAGGTCCCGTTTCTCGTCGAGTTTACATATGTTCGCATTATGGTAGGAAAGGTCACCTTATGCGTTTTTACTATGATCTTAGAAAATACCTTAGGAAGTTTAAGTGTAGTGTCCCGTCAGTTCCTAAAACCCGTCTTATTAGGTATACACCTGTTTGAGTTAGGGAATCTGTTTTGGAGATGTTAAATGCTAGGTTGGTTGATTATCATTTTCTTTCACATGATACTTCTCATGCAAAAATCTAAAGGATGATTATGTTAGCCATGTTTGTCATACATTAGTCTTTGAGTTATAATATATATCTTACTAGTGCTAAGACATGTGTATCTCTTTGTACTATATTTTTTCTTTTATTGAGTCTTATTTGAAAGTTACAAAAAGATTTGTGGTTTCGTATATTTTTTTGAAAATACAAAAAGATTTATTTTTTTGGTAAAAAATATTTTTGAAAACATAAAAAGATTTTCCATTTATTTTTGTGTCATGAGTTTACATGTTTGATATAACATATTTTTGTGACTAGACCCCCATTATTTCATTATCCACGTGGCTAGGACATTTGATGATAATATTAGATACGTTGAATGATCTTAACCATTGACTAATGGGGGTGTTTCGGAGTTGGTTTGCATTTGGATTCGACTTCATATATATGTCATCGCACACACATGCACGAGTTTATATAAACGTTTAACTTCTCATGCATATTTGATTTTGGTGAGACGTTATCCTCTCAATTTTGTCATCTATCCATAATTAGACTAAGCATGAGGTGTGCATGTAAGAACCATTGCCGTGAGGATTTATATTGCTTATATTGAAAAATTGACGATTGTTCACGAGAAAGGGCTGCGAGAGTATAATAAACTCATCATGAAAGCTACCGTTTAAAATAGCCCGAGAAAATATTAAGGCAATAAAAAGAATCATATGCCAAAAGTGGGACCTATAGGATTTCTATAAGGTGAGAAAAATAGAAACCTCAAAATAGGTAGAAAAAGGAAATATGAATATTTGAGGGTGTTTGGATGGAAATACAACAGTGGGTTTGCACCATGAATCTTAATGCTGAAAAATCGTATCATGACGCTATTGTTTGCAGAATCGTCAAAATTCCATACTTGTGTTCATGTTGTTTGTTTAGTTCATTTAGCTCAAAATATTAATTGTCACATATGGCAAAAATTTGGTTTGATGACATTTAGCTATCAATTAGAGCTTCTTGATCATTTTGATGTGTCCATATTATGATTTATTTGTTGTAGTTCAAGCCCATTTATTTCGCATCCATGTTGGTGCACATTGATACTATGTTAGCATGCAACTCATACTTGTTTAATTTTTTGATTTGAGTCTGCTTTTCTACTGTTTCCTATTTCCAGTTGCTATTTGCAAGAAATTTTTTCACTGGGCAAATTCTGCATATTTTTTAAGCTGGAAAACAAAAGTTTTTTAAGTCGTTCAAACGATTTCTGGTTGTCGTTCAAACGACATATCCATGTCGTTCAAAAACTGGATCAAACGACCTATCTCGCGAGGTGTTAGAAGTGTCAGGTATGGTGGCTAGAAGGGTAATTTTGACTGTCATTAGATAGTTTCATCACGTGACCACACACTATTTTGGGTTGTTTCTTGCATAGCTCGAACGAGATCTTATCTCGTTGAAACGATAGTACATTGTCGTTCGAACGACCTGAGTTGACTTTTTTTAGTCTTTCATTCTGTTTGTGAACCTGCTTCATATGTATGTTTATTTTACACTGTCTAGGTACATCTGAGTTATTTTCATGCAGTTGATTGTGATTATTCACGCCTGATTCTTATACTACATTGATTCGTTTAGTCACATCATTTTTTATAGTTATGATTCATTTGTATGACTGTTTGCTAGCTACGATTTGGTATATTATGATTCGTATTAGCTGGCTTTCCATGTTTACCTAGATATGCTTCATCTGATTTTTCTCATGCTAGATATTCATTAGTTTATCTTTTTCTCTGGTTGTCTATTGGAGACAAAAAGATGGAGATATTGTATGTGATGTAGTTTAAGTTTTGTTTAATGAACACATTTGTATATCATGTTTTGATCATATTTTTTACATATTGATATCATTGATTTAAGCTATATTATTTATGTATTCTCTTTGGTATCATATTGTGGCCATCCCCGATCCTCGTCGCGGGAGGGCACGTGAAGGAGGATCCTCGGGTCCCGCACGTCCCTCTCGGGAGCGCTTCGGCCGGCATAGTTTGAGATGAGGTGTAAAAATGTAGAGAGATTTAGAGTCGCCAGTATATTTTACTCAAAACAGATAAAAGAAAAAGAGGAAGCCATCCCGAAGGACGACATCCAAAGACATACTGGTGCATACGAAACCAAAATGATTCGAGAAGGGTTCGGAGGCTAAGTTACGAAATGGAAAGGTGTTAGGCACCCATTTCGCCCTTTCGGTCTCTCATGGATGTTTGCTATTTTCCTTTTTTATTTTCCCCGTGATATGTGTGCATGTGTATATATATAGTGGAGATAGGAATCCTTGACTTGTATCATGGGAGAGATAAAGCGAGTCATCCGTAGGAAGGTATAAAAATAATATCAGAAAATAAGATTTACGCGATTACCCTTACGTTGATCGTTATAATGGAACAATAATGCATATGGAGTAATACGTCACTAAGAACAAGTGTATAGAATATAAGAAAATTGGATTTAGAGAAGACAGAGAATGAGAGAGAAAGTGAGAATAGGACTCGAGTCTCGGGTTTTACCCCGAGACGCCTACGTAGCCTATGAAGGCATCAAAGTCCACGTAGTTCGCATACAAAACGAGGGGTGGGGTTTATCCCATAAATTCAAATGGGGGATCTCTTATTTGTGAGTGTGTATGTGCGTGTAGAAAAAGTGTTTTAGTTGTGAGAAAAGTATGAGAATCCCTATTTGAAATTTATGAGCAAACCCTCTTTTTCTTGTTTTTTGGGTTTTATTTATATGAAAATAATAGATGTGCAATAATACTAAATAAAAAGTATATTAGGATGTGTGAGATGAGATAATAAAAGTGCTAGGTAATAAAACAAGTTATTGCGAATTTAAGAGAATTTGAAGAGAAAGATGAGAAAGTTGGACGTTCTTGAAGATCTTGAGCTTGACCTTGAATGTTGGAGAGCAACCCTTGCACTTGTATGATGATCGAGAGTGGCTAATTCACCAAGTTTGATGAAAAGTGGAAGTTAGAAAGGGATTTGGATGTTGAAATCGCGTTGTCTTCGAGAGAGGTTTTTAGGATTCGCCGAGAGCAATTTCTATCATATCTGGGCTCTTCTTTGCAAACGAGGTGAAGGCCTTCTTTTATAGGCCCAGGTCACTGCCGATCGGCATAGACCTGGTCCTGCCTATCGGCACCTGCCGATAGGTAGTGTGTTTCAGGCCTTTTCGGAATATTGGTTGTCGAGGGCAAACCGTTAGTCAAAATCGTGCACGCGGCAGACCGTTAAAAAGGTCATTCAGAGACCTTGAAAGTCCTTTGGATCGCTCCCGAGTTCGGGAGTTAACTTTGGGTCAAATATGGCTCGGAAGCGTTTGTCGGTCCATTGGACGGGGAATCATTCGAACGCAAACGGATCGTTCCTCCGCACGGTGTGACAACTCGCGATCCGAGATAAGGGGTTGCCAGCCCGATACCCAAATGTAACAGGAATCATGAATGGATATCATCCTCAGCATCAACAAAAATAAACTGAGTATACGGGAAAACCACCCAATAAATCAGAAAACGGGTTGCTAAAAAGTTTAGAAATTTAAAACCAGTTAAGAAAATTAAATTTAAACAACCCAATCTGATAAGCAAGTGGAATTCCACAAGAATATATATAATACATCTAACACGAATGTATGCAAAAAGGACCGAATAGGCTGTCGGTCCACAGCTACATACAACACAGTACAACAGTTTAATATCTTACATAATACATTCATTAAACAAATACAAAAGTTTGGGCCACACGCCCGAGTGTAAAACCCGATCATATCTAGAACACAAAGAAGAGGGCGTCTAATTCAATGACCTGTAATAATTCGCAAAATCTTACAGCCCAACAAAAGCAAAGAAATAGGAATAATCACAACGGGCGTCCTTGCGGTGGAGCACCTGAGCGGATACAATTATATACACAATAAGGAAAATGAACCGGTCAGGGCCATCACCAGAAGAAATAAAAAGCATGATAAAAATGAACAGTTATGCATGAATGATAAGGATAATAATATGGCATGTTATCTAGCATGTTAAGCCTACATTACAATTTAAGGAAATTTAACTAAATGATGAAATAAAATGTCATTTACATAAGAGAAAGAAAAGTAAATAACTTAAATTTAAAGCCTTTCCTCATTTATCAAATTTTCATTATCTTTTATATTCCTTAATAGGAATAAAACCATTTATTAACTTCCATAGTTAATTATCTTTCCATTTCATCTTTCCATTCCTTAATAGGAATTCCATTAGTATCAAGTGCTCTTTATGGAACATATCTCATTCCCGTGCTCTTTATGGCACGTATCCATGCTCTTTATGGCATATAACCATCAAGTCCCACTTGATGCAGAAAAGTTATATTCATATATATATATAACGATTCTAAGACCGCCCCTCCGAGTTTCCCCACTGGGCGCTCCCCTAAATGACCATCATCTTCCAGGGGCCTATCAAACAAGGCAGCCTGGGATCATAACGCAACGTCGAGAAATGACCATATGCCTGCGGGAGAGTCAGGACCACACCCGGAATCCCCTCACCAACGTAGAAAACATATAAAAACCCCGCATATGTCCTAGGACTATATCCACCCTTCATTCACTAGCCAGGGGGCATCACCAAGTGCGCGAACTTCCCTTATGATGTCATTTAGAGAGGTGTGTTTAAGTAAATTAACATTTACATTTTTAATCTCATCATCATATTCAATATTCATTACCAATTTCCATTTCCATTATCCATGTGATTGGTTCTTTTTATTCGAACCTAACATCATTAAACAACTGGGTTCATTTTATTTGAACCAATCATCTTTAACACATTTTGGGTTCATTTTAGTTGAACCTATCATCTCTAGACGTTTGGGTTCATTTTATTCCAACCTAATCTCATCGAATATCGTCATTAATATTCCTCAAATTTCAAGTTTCGGCTTAGTCTCCAAATGATCATTATGATCCTACAATTCCCAAAGTTCATATAATTTTGATAAGCCCTTAAGTCTCCAAACATGGGCATTTAACTTCCTAACTCCAAAAAGTTTAAATAAAAGAAGAAATGCCTTAACATTTCTTTAAACACCCCGAAAAATAAACCCCAGATGACCCAATTCTAATCTAGGGTGGCAACCAAACTCAACTAATACTCTAGGACTCTAAGTTTACTTCTTTTAATAAGGTTCCTAGGTCCTAAGCCTAAAGAAAAAGATAAAAATTTAAAAGGAAAATGACTCAAAACTGCAGGAACCGAATCGATTCGCCCAAAGGGCCGAATCGATTCCCCCTGCCAAATCGATTCGCCCTGAAAGCGAATTGGTTCGGAAGACAAATCCAACATTTTGCATACTGCCAAATCGATTCGGCCTTAACCCGAATCGATTCGGGTACATAGATCTGGGAAACTTCATCTATGCGACTCGATTCGCCCTAGGGGCCGAATCGATTCGCCCCTGCGAAATTGCCAAGAATGGCTATGGAGTTCTAAACTCCAAATTTCTCCCAACCTCAAAACCAACCAAACCCAAATAATATAATGCAACTAATACACCAAAAATATGTCTAGTTACCATTATTTACAATATTTATCATCCAAATCCATTTCCAAGGGTTAATACCCATAAATCCAACAAAAACCCTAAAATGTTAAACCATAACAATTCAATAACTATCAAAACTAATTAATCCACTTAAATCATATAATAGCAAGTGGGTAACTTGCCTCAAGCTTGCAAGAATCTGATTTGAAGAAGAAGAAAGCAACAATCCAAGCTTGAATCTCCAAATCTCTCTTTTTCTCCCAAAGTTCTCTTCCTCTCTCTACTCTCTCTAGGGCTCAATTTTTATAAAATGGAAGAATAGAAATGGGGTTGGGGAATTAAAACGTGGCTTAAGTCTAAAAATCCCACTTAAATGTCTAATACGTGATAAAATGATATGCACTACACATTTAAGCTATAACCAGTCAAAAGTGCCCGAAATACTAAAATGCAATATGGCACTTATTTTGACTATCTCGCACCTACCGGGACTAACTACACCCTCCAAACTATCATTTGGAAATTTTATAAATCATTTTTAGTTCCGGTATCTCATTAAACCAAAATGTAATTTTAATTCTTATGACACAATAAATCACCACATGGATATTTTTACCTACTCATCAGGTAATCCTATAACATTTCAGTAAATATTAACCTTTTTCATATTAAATTAATATTTACCCAACATCCATCATTTTATAATTAATTACTACACATAGTAAATAAATATAAAATATGCGATCAAACGTGAGGGTTGTTACATACTTCCCCCCTTATGAGGGAATTTTGCCCCCAAAATTCAGGTATACCTAACAAAAAGAAATGCGGATACTTTTACCGCATGTCATCTCTGTGATCACATGTCGATTCCTCGACACTATAGTGACTACATTGCACCATAACCAAAGGTACTACCGGTGGTTTCAATCCCCACTTCCCACGCTCTAAAATAGCAACCGACTATTCCTCATAAGAAATGTCAAGTTGCATCTACTTCGAAAGAAATGTGCCTAAGGGCACCATCACATCTCTTGTACTACTATACAGGAGAGATATGGAACACGCCATGAATTTTGCTGCAAGTGCTTCGGTAAAGCAAGTTAATAGGTTATCGGACCCACCTTAACATATATAGGAAAGGTCCAACGTAACGCGGTGCAAGTTTTCCCTTTTCTACTCAAAATGATTACTGCCCTTCATAGGCGATACTCGCACCAACACTTGGTCCATCGACCTCAATCTCCACATGCCTTCTCCCCGCATCGACCTAGCTCTTATGTCGATCTTGGTTATACGAATGCGATTCCGAATGAGCTCAATTTTCGAAGAAGTATCTTGGATCATTCCATATCCGAGAGACTTATCATCTCGCACCTCTAACCAACAAGCGGGAGATCCACAAGACCTACCATACCAGGCTTTATAAAGCGCCCTCCCGATAGTGAATCGATACAAATCATTATAAGAGAATTCAACTAGTGGGAGACATCGTTTCCGACTACTCTTAAAGTCAAGCACGCACATAAGGAGTATATCCCCCAACATATGGTTTACCCTTTTGGTCTGGCCATCTGTTTAAGGATGACAGGAAGTACTAAACTTCAATTCGATTCCCATGGCTTCTTAGAAACTTGCCAAAAGTGAGAAATGAAAATCATGTTTCAGTCGAAAACTGTAATCAAAGGTACCCCACGCAATACAACAACCTCACCATGCCCGACCACTACTACTGGCGGCGCATAACTTGACACATTAGTCGTTACTCGGATGTAACGAAACCTTAGAACTATGAGATTCCTCCATATCTGCCCTTCTTAAGTCCTTCTCATCCGGGACAAAAATTCTCTTATGGAAACGCACCCCTCCCTAAAATCAATAGAGCAGGGTTCTGTTCCCTAAATCAACAGCTTGTATATGTGGTCTTAACCACCCCTGTCTCTCCTACGACAACTTGCAACAAAAAAATGTGGCTCGCACAAAGGATCAAATTCTGCCCAGGAAAGAGTACCTTCCCCTACCTACACAACGGTCACCCCCATGATGAATTTTAATTCAAACATGGGATAATACTTCTCACAAGTTTAAACTTATGAGGCGCATAAACAACAAGTCTATGCTTCAGTATTATTACCCCCTATCCTGGCAGAGGCTTGTCAATTGAATCCACCCTCGAGCTTAATAACATAGGCTCAGGAGTGAGAGTCAATTCACCCTTTTTAGCTCCCCAAAAGACAAGTTACCTCCGTAACACTCTAACTACGAGAGGCCTCATCTTTTTCGGCCTAACCAACCAAACTTCTCGAAATCTCCCACTTCTCGTTACTAGGAAACAATCCCTCTTAGAGTTAACACACAACTTATTCACGGTCAACTCCCGACAACCCTCCTAAACTAACGCCACATAAACTAAAGGTCTTATGTCCAAACAATCCTAAGGTCTACCTACCTATACTATCCTAAGTCGTGTACACCTAATACTAAGTATATCCCTAGTGCCCAAGACCTTTCTCAACTCCCGACATTTGCTCGGTTTCGTGCATGGGACGTCTCGCCAAAGTGAAATCCAAACAAGGAACCCTCCCGTTACACTACTACCTCGCGTTATCGGTCATCAAGATATACAGGTCTAAGACACATGTTCGGGACCGAAAAGATTCTACTTATATAGATTACCATTTAAATAACTGAAGATTTAACAAATCAAACATTCACTTTTCAAAAAGACTTATAATTATATACCCCACAATATATATATACCTTTTCAAATAGCCTTCTTATCAAGGCATAACCCGAAGTCTTAATTCGACTTCGCATCCCAGTCTCCCTTGCATCGTTCAGAGGAGAGAACTGTATACAGTGCTTCTATTTCGCACTTTATTAGACATTAATCACTCTTCTACGTGATTCTCGGCTAAACCTTTCCACCCGTCTCTTAACCAACAAAATAAAATAAAATAAAATGAACTAAAAGAAGAAAGAATAACATCTCCCCATTCCCAACGTCGTCGAGGTTCACGCGTGGAGCGTCCCGCAAAAGCGGAATCCAAACAAGGAACCCCTCCTATACGCTACTACTCAACTTTGTCGATCGTGGAGATAAGGCATACCAATCACATCATACCCGACCATGTCAAGGACGAGTAAATCGGCCTCAAAGCACAAAGTACCACAAGAAATCCCTATAAGTTTACAAACAAGGAAAATGAGCGAACCATCACCCATAAAACTCAATGATAGTAAAAATACTCTCAACAGATCTTATCAAATCTGTAGTCTGAGAAGAGCTTATAAAACAAATGAGCGCGTAACACCCGCATCGAATAACACATAACTCAAGTACCTCCGAAATAAAAACTTATCCTTAATAGTGGGCGGTGCTAATGAAGCTGGAGGAAGTATAGCCTCCTAAATTTGATAAACTCTCCCATACAGTAACTGTCCCTGCTGTATGGGAATAACCGGATCAGGTGCCTGAGGTGGAAATTGAACATATGGATGCTACGGAGTCCTAGGAAATTGACCCCCAATCCATCGAGGACACTTCATTGAAGTGACCTGCCTCCCCACATAGGAAGCACCATCCCTTCATATCCTCTCGACCTCGACCCCCGTTATTTCTAAACTGGGTAATGCCTTGGCCCAGATGGTCTTTACCTTCATGACCACCCCGACCTACATGTTGTGAAGCACCCTTACCGTGCCTAATGTTATTTCCACCCGCAATAAACCCTCCAAAACATTGTCTCTTAGACGAAATCCCTTGTCAAGGGTCCCTCTCTTTCTGCTTACTACCCGAAGGTTGGGATGAGGGAAATGCTCCTCCTCCAATCCCAAGTTATCCAAGCTTTCCTGCTTGCCCCCACGACAGTAGCTTTCTTGCTACTCGGTGTATATAATCGATGATCATGGCAATGGGGTGAGGCTGCATTCATAACCTCACCAAAAGTTTATAAAGCTGGATTACCCAGTAATTGTTTCCGGATTCTCAGTCTAGACCTCACATAAACTTCGAGACCTTCCTACCTTCCGGAGCCACTTCATCTAGGATAAAATTCGCCAACCGTATAAACTCCTCTACATATTCCGCCACAGATCTCTCTCCTTGCACAACATCCTAGAGCTTCTTTCTCATCTCCCTATAAACTGCGGGAGGAACGTACTCACGATCGAACAAAGCCCAGAACTCAGTGATCGTCATTGTGTCTCTCTGCTTTGGTGTGGTTATTGTCTCCCACCAATATAACGCAGATCCGATTAGCTTAAAAGTGGAAAGGACTTGTTTCTCTCCTCGCTACATTCCATCATTCGAAGGTGGCGTTGTCTGTTCTTTTTCCATGTATTGGCTTTGATAACATCCATGCCTCCCTCAAATTCCGGGGATTGCCCCTTTAGGAAGGACTCTCTAACCCTTTCCTACAAAGAAGGTCCCATTGGAGCTTGAACATCGTGAGCCCATTGTTGAGTCTGTGGAAAATTATTGGACCACTGCGGTCATAGCGGTGTTAACCGCTTGAGCTACTATGTTTGCTACATCCGCAGCGTTACGGTCCCTTGTGGCGGCGGTGGAGAATCTACCTCCTCTTCTACAACCCTATTACGTCTCGCTGGGTGACCTCTCTAGGTGGCATTTGAGAAGAAGCAACAATAGAGTTAAAATACTATTTGAAACTATCTATCTTACAGAAGATCGCAAACATAGACAACTACACAGTCCTAACATTAGGCTCTATATCAAACAACGCTACGGTAGAACGTGACGAATCCACATAGATCCTAAAGACTCTAGAACCTGAGGCTCTGATACCATCTGTGATAACCCATGATCCGAGATAAGGGGTGGCCAGCCCGATACCTAAATGTAACAGGAATCATGAATGGATATCATCCTCAGCATCAACAAAAATAAACTGAGTATACGGGAAAACCACCCAATAAATCAGAAAACGGGTTGCCAAAAAGTTTAGAAATTTAAAACCAGTTAAGAAAATTAAATTTAAACAACCCAATCTGATAAGCAAGTGGAATTCCACAAGAATATATATAATACATCTAACACGAATGTATGCAAAAAGGACCGAATAGGCTGTCGGTCCACAGCTACATACAACACAGTACAACAGTTTAATATCTTATATAATACATTCATTAAATAAATACAAAATTTTGGGCCACACGCCCGAGTGTAAGACCCGATCATATCTATAACACAAAGAAGAGGGAGTCTAATTCAATGACCTGTAATAATCTGCAAAATCTTATAGCCCGAAAAAAGCAAAGAAATAGGAATAATCACAACGGGCGTCCTTGCGGTGGAGCACCGGAGCGGATACAATTATATACACAACAAGGAAAATGAACCGATCAGGGTCGGGTTCTATATGATCACCAGAAGAAAAAAAAAGCATGATAGAAATGAACAGTTATGCATGAATGATAAGGATGATAATATGGCATGTTATCTAGCATGTTAAGCCTACATTACAATTTAAGGCAATTTAACTAAATGATGAAATAAAATGTCATTTACATAAGAGAAATAAAAGTAAATAACTTAAATTTAGAGCCTTTCCTCATTTATCAAATTTCCATTATCTTTTATATTCCTTAATAGGAATAAAACCATTTATTAACTTCCATAGTTAATTATCTTTCCATTTCATCTTTCCATTCCTTAATAGGAATTCCATTAGTATCAAGTGCTCTTTATGGCACATATCTCATTCCCGTGCTCTTTATGGCACATATCTCATTCCCGTGCTCTGTATGGCACGTATCCATGCTCTTTATGGCATATAACCATCAAGTCCCACTTGATGCAGAAAAGTTATATTCATATATATATAACGATTCTAAGACCGCCCCTCCGAGTTTCCCCACTGGGCGCGGCCCTAAATGACCATCATCTTCCAGGGGCTTATCAAACAAGGCAGCCTGGGATCATAACGCAACGCCGGGAAGCGACCATATGCCTGCGGGAGACTCAGGACCACACCCGGAATCCCCTCACCAGCGTAGAAAACATATAAAAACCCCTCATATGGCCTAGGACTATATCCACCCTGGATTCACTAGACAGGGGGCATCACCAAGCACGCGAATGTAATACCCCGTATTTTCTGTGATATTTATTTTTGGGGATTAATTGAATTAAATGTTTATTAATTGGAAATTAATCCGGATAAAAATATTAACGAGATGTGAGTTAGTATTTTATTATAATGTGTATACTTGGCATTATATGAATATTGGTAATATTGAAATTGTCACGAGATTGAAATACGGCAATTTGGGAATTTTGTTGAGACGCGTGTGACCGCCGCGTCATGGTATTTTATTATTAAATTAAAAAGTGAATTTTAGTTCCATTAACCGTATGGTCATTTTGAGTGTGCCAACGCGTCTGGAAGGGTCGAGATAGTCAGAAAACACTAGCCGGGAGTTTAGTTTGGGTCCCGGGGCATTTTTGGGCCATACCGGTAACTTATAGGGGCATTTTGGTAATTTGTATTTTTGGGAATTAAAAAGTGACGAAAATTGGAAATACAATCTGACTTCTTCTTTAACCCACTTAACCCACTAACTACACTAAGAGACATTATGGGCTACGGGAGAAGTTGAAATACAATTCCAACTTACCAAAAACCAAACACACCTCCATACCTCCATTGTCTTCAACCTTGGGAAGAACTTGAGAGAGAGAGAGAGAGAAGGAAAGAATTCTGCAGAAAGAAAGAGAGAGGACAGACTTAACTTCAAGATTCAACACCAAATTCAGAGATAAATTAAGGCAAGTGGTTTAAACTCATTTGATTCAAGCTATGTTTTCCATGTTTAGGAATTTTCGAAATTAATCTTGGGAGATGATTTAGACCCATAAATTGGAAGTTAAAAGCTTGGAAATATGTTAGGAATTGCATGTAGTAATATTCTGGACGAAATTTATGTTCTAAACAGAACCTTTGATGAATTAAAAATGGAGTTAGAAGAAGTTTAATGATGTTCTTGAATGAAGAAGAATTCTGGAAATTTTTGATATAGTTTCGATCTAAACTAAGCCTTGGAATGATGAATTATGGAATTTAGAACGTTAATACTGCTGTAGGATGATAGTATGATGTTATGGTAACCTTGTTTTAGAGTTTCATGCTTAAAAATGGAGTTTTGGGACGAAATAGTAATTGCAAAACGAAGCAGTCCGTAACAGACCTGGTGCGTTCGATCGATCGATGTTCTTCAGTCGATCGATCGACCACCATCGATCGATCGAAGGTAAAGGTCGATCGATCGACCTTCCCAGAATGAATAAAGTTTTTCCCTAATTAAATTTTAATGGTGTTAACCCTTGGATAATATTATTGGAGACATTGTGAATACCCTTAACCTTAAGGAAGTCCAGTAGGCATGATTATGAGATTGGACTTTAATTGGAATTTAATTTGAGGAATTATTCTAAATTAATGAAATTCGTTATGTGAGATAATATTTGGGTTAATAGTGCAAATTTGAATAATTTGACAAAATATGGTTTGGGGCAGAAGTAAAGACCTTAGGTGTAATGGTGTTACATGTGAGAATAATGGGAACTTAATAGTCTATTTAAGATAGGTTTTAAGTTTAAGAAACTACGACGTGAGACGTGTCGACAATTTAATTTCTATATTATCGGGATACTTGAAATATATGAAATTGGAATAATGGTATAATGATGTAGAGTATACCTTTATTATTATTGAGATATCTAAGATGTGTGAATGCTTAGTATATAACTTTATGTGTATGACATACCTACCATACTTGCTATCACGGGAGGTTTACGTTCGCTTAGGGCCTTCTGATCCTTGTGTTGCCCGGATTTAGATTGGTTACCTCGATGAACATAGGTCATTGAAGGACTTATTGGGATATTAATAAGTCTGATCATGGGAGCGTAGGTATGTGCGTGACCCATGTGATGGTGACTGTGTTCGCCTCCACTATTTGTGATGTTGTTATCTGAACAATTCCTGAGAGATTCGGAATATGTGATCCTTATGTACGTGATGTACCGGGATGGATAGCAGAGTATGTGTGCACCGCAGCTTAGCCTTTGGGTGCTTGTATTGTATATTTATGATGTGAATATATACGGTTAAATGAGAAGGAATTTACTATGTTGAATTGTGAGTATAGTTATGGCAATGTTTTGAAAAGATAAAAAGAGAACTTTTATATATAAATGGTTTTGTTAATAATTGGGAATCCGGGAATTAAAGTAGAACTCTCTATTTAATTGTTAAGATTAGAACTTAAACGTGAACCGAATAGTAGTGTTAGAAACTCTTTAGATAGTTATGAGATAACACATGAATGGGTACAGGAATGTTAGGAGTGCATAGTTAGACGAGAGGCGAGTAACTCATGTGAGAGCACGTCCTAACATGTATTTTGCATATACTATTTTAAATGTTTTTAAAGCACTTGCAGGTTTTTAAAAATATCTCCACATTCGGGCTCTGACCCGTTTTCTTTCAAATCTACTTTTTTGTAAAACCATTTTTAGGTGCCCAGCCACAAGGACACCATGCATAGGATTCTTACTCAGATGACGAGCTGTAGCTGCTTGTGGAAGCTACAGGGATTTGCTTTTAGACGCTTATATCATTTGGATTCCTTACTCAGTATTCCTCAGTTGTAGGGCATGTTGCCCAAATTCTATTAGATACATTTCCATTTCAGTTTTTCAGACTTTGGCATGTATTCATTCAGTATTCAGTATTTCGTTATTTACTTCAGTTGTGGGATTTTGTTGTGAGGAGTTTTTCCTCCATATTTATTTATATCATGTGACGGTTATTCTATTTACTACATTATGGTGAATGGTGTTATTATTCTTCATTACACTTGTTGCATCTTAATCAGTCTTTAATTAAAATTTCGCAACTTACTTTTTAAATACTAGGTGGTTAGTAATAATAAAATGTTTTCGACAGTGATGCTATTAACTGAGCCAACTTGGCGTTTTGATTTAATTTAATAAAGGAGTAGCTACCCGGTATTTAATTAGCTGGGGTGTCACAGGTGGTATCAGAGCATCAGGTTCTAGTGTCCTTTAGGATCTGAACGGCTTATTATGTTTCCGCTGAGCTTACTTTGATATAGAGCCCTATGCTTAGGATTTATGATATCTTTGGTGAGATTTTGTTCTCCTGCTTTAATACATATGGTAGTGAATCTTATTTACGATCAGGTGTATTCGAGTACCGAACAAAGCAGTACGTCAGGCGAAGACAGATGGGTGAACAGCAGGAGGCAAACTTATATTGAGAATAATTGATTTATTTAAAGAAGGATGACCGTAGTTGAAGTCACTGATACTATGGCACGGAAGTCCTAGATGATACAGAAGGCTAAGACGCAACCTGAGACTTCAGGGTAGGGCTATAGTAGGATTGGGATCAAATTAGACACATCCAACAAGGTTGGAATGGGAGAGAAAGAATTTATGTAACATTGAAGAGAACCAGCAGTGGAAATACTCGAAAGGAGAAGACGGCATGTGCTAGCCAAACGAACGCAAAGTATCCAAAGGCTTGGACTTGTGTCGGAGTATGGCTAATCGAGAGTGAAAATTTGAGAAAAATTTTCTCATCTCGCGAGAGCGGAGCTTCTATGAGGAGAAACAATCACCACACTTATAAGTGGGATGTAACGTCGAGAGAAGGCGTACACGAATGGTTTGACCATAAGTTCCGTGATCAAATGTTTAGGGTGAGAAACGAATGTCGTTCTGAACTCACACGAGAGGTCCGGACAGAGGTCACTTTGTGAGGAGAAATATAATTATTTAGTGAACCCTACACCGGGTGAAGTAGGTGAAACGGAGAAGGTGATATTAAAGGGAGAATTTACATAGGAGAATTGCTAGTCCTTCTGGCAGAACTCTGCTTGGATGGTTAAAGCAAATGGTATTGGCACATAATGTTAATTGGGAGGTAAACATCCCCGGGTGGGGGAGGCACAAGAATCGAGAACTTTATATAAAGTAAGACTGGGGAAGACTGGTGTTGGAGAAGCACCACAATGGGAAGACCCAATGGAGAAACCGTTAAAATAATTCGATAACGAATTACTACCAAGCGATGGTAATTTCAGTAAAAGAGGTGGAAAACTAGTAGCGTGATCCTTAGGGCCGTCAACACTAAGGGAACAACAGAGACAGTCGTCTGAGTCGAGACTACCAACGTCCGAGAGATGGACCACCTTAACATGATTGGTGAGACAAGAGATAAGAGGAGTATGTGTAGAGGTATTTCTGTGGGGAGTGAAACCCGTGCGTTATAAAAAATTTTCCCGATACAAGAGTAGGGATCAAGGTATTGTGCCTGGCGAGGGCAACAATTATTGAAATATTCGGTGTGGGACAGATATGTGTGGTATGTCCAGGAACCATTTGAGTAGCCGGGACGATTGATAAAATAGAAGTATGAGTTACATTCTCAGATGATGATGCATGTTGCTTGTAGCGTGAATGAGTTGCTACATTTGTCACTATTGTTATTTTCACTTGAGAGTCGAATTTAGTGAGTATATCAGTAACTTTATTATATATAAGAACATTTTTCCCTGATAGCGTGGGGGATTTACTTTTATTGTCATCCGCGGAGGATGAATGGGTATATTAATAGCGGTGTTGCTTTATTGATATTACTCATTTTAGTGCTGTATTATAAGAGTATGTGATGATATTATTTATGGTTTTATTTATATAATTATACCGATAGTGTGCTGGTATTGCAAGTTTATTGGGATTGCCACCTTGGGGTAGCATGTTTTGTTCTGGCGAGGCCCCATCTGTGAGAGGGTCGGACTCGCAATTGTACATTTGTATATAGGTATATATATACATATATTTGAATATGTTGTGATTTCAAAGTGGTATAATGGTCTCGGATATTGAATCCCATTATGCGTAGGGATTTCATTATTATGAGTCGTATGTAATTGATTTTCTAGTCAACAAAGAGTTAGTTGGTTTTTATAATTAACGATAGAGAGGTAGTAACAAAAAGAGTGCATTGTCTTATTCCCCGTTAGAGATTTGGGAGTTTATACTCATAGTTGTATGTCTGGGGACGGGATTTTGAGAACCCCGATCTTAGTTACGTGGTGTATATGGAATGTGATTATCATCAGTGTCAAGAGAAAGTGTCATTCGAAGGGAGATCCTTGTTTACGTATCATTGCGGCAAAATGTAACTTTGTTGACAAACGAGAGTGTAGGGGTACATACTATGGACAGGGCTTAATGGATTACGATGACCAACAATGTTAGGTAGTAGTGTATCGGGGGGGGTTCCTTGTTTGGATTTCGCTTTGCGAGACACTCCACGCATGAAACTTAGCGTAAGATTGGTAGTAAGGAGAAGTGTGGCCCTTTGTTCATGAATTGGATACCTCTATCGATACGGGAGTATGTAGTTATAACGGGAAGTTACAAGGAGTAAATTATGTTGTAAGGCCATTAGAGCCAGTTGTTAGTAAATTACGATGTAAGTACTAATAATATTAGTTTTG
Organism: Sambucus nigra; assembly: GCA_949130495.1. Taxonomy (NCBI): domain Eukaryota; kingdom Viridiplantae; phylum Streptophyta; class Magnoliopsida; order Dipsacales; family Adoxaceae; genus Sambucus; species Sambucus nigra. The sequence continues at coordinate 23,050,371 of OX422213.1, read as the reverse complement.
GTACGGCATGTTGAGGGACGCATTGAGGATAAGGAGAATTTAGGATTTGTAATTCAGAAGCGATTGAGAACGCCCAAGTGGTATAGCACCGTTGTATTTACAGTGACGATAAAGAGTTTGAGATTTGTATGAAGCGTATATAATGTTTAAAAACCGTATAGTTGGGTTATAAGGGGCAGAGACACCTTGAATTGCTAAAGTGTAAATCAAAGGAAGAGGGAACATGGACGGGCGAGATTATTGCTTATGAGGTTAAACATCATAAGAAAAGGTGTAAGTGAATATCATGTGTAGTCAGTGTAGCACGTTCAAATTTGGAGATTTATTTTATTTTCGAGGTAGTTGGATTGTTGTAATTATTTCGAGAGATCTGTTGTATTAAATTGAGGATGAGAATAGTGGTTTCTTGTTTTATTGTGGGATTTGGATGCTGTATACCTTGTTATTTGTGGGTTAGTTTAGTTTATCGATAGTAGCGCATCGTTCCCTCTCCCCGAGCGGGCGGGGTGTTTTTTTTTCCCATCAATCGAATGTTGAGGGTAACTCAAGAGTAAATAAGATGAGGATGTCAATCAGGTATGAAGTCTAGTTATGTACAAAGTAGTGAAAAGGGGTAAAGTTCCAAACTTTTGGTATTCGTCGGGAGAATAAGATCATCAAGTATCTTTGAACGGGGGAAAGTTTATGTGAATATCGGCATTGAAAGAGGGATAGTATATAGTAGACCAGTTAGGGTTAGATGAACCACCAAATAATTTTGTACCAAGTCGACGATTCCAAGAATGGGAGGGTCAAGTGGAAAAAGTGAGAAATGGTTATGTGGTACATGTTGTCCAGAAGGAGAGAAATGGTTATATACTTGGGGTAATTTACACTATTAGATAGTGAACACGCCGATACGTAATTCGACGTAGTGCTATTTAGAACTGGGATGAAATCCCTGATATCCACATTCAAGTGGGGTGACTATAAGTAGTGAGAAATAACGATTCAAACCGAGGTTGTATCACCTAAAACCCGAGGTGCAGGCGCAAGGTGACTAACAATTGATGGATTGTATGAAAGAAATTTCGGATCCATGGCGATATTTTCAATTCCAAATCGGGTATAACTAGTGAGGTACATTGTAGACATGAGGAGAAGATATTACCAAATGGTAGCGTTGGGGGGGGGGGAAGCACCCGTATATATTTATGGTGGTCAAGGTACTTATAAAGATTGGTGTAACACCAACAGGCTGAAGTGGTTTTCCGTGTGTAAAGGTCACAACGTCGGGAATAGAGATTCAAAGAGTGGGCAAGAGTAGTCAGATATGTTATTGATTCCTTCCAGAATGCGTGTCTCATGTTTTGATAAAAGCGGGAATAAATGCCTGGTGAGGTGCGGACTCATAAGGTTATTGAGACAAGATGGCCAATGATGTATAAGGTATTTTACTAAAATGTTGTTTAATAAGCACAACGCGAAGTGCATTTATCGAGATTAATCTGATAAGGTATCAAGTATGTTAAACAAACTCATTGTGAAACGAGGGTTTTAGTTATTTGGACTTCTCTTTATAATTGTTTTGAACACTGGAGGATACCCATTTTTTCAGGCGTACCTTATTTTTCCGAATTTCGGGAAGAAATTCAGTTATTAGGGGGGAAGTATGTAATACCCCATATTTTTTGTGATATTTATTTTTGGGGATTAATTGAATTAAATGTTTATTAATTGGAAATTAATCCGGATAAAAATATTAACGAGATGTGAGTTAGTATTTTATTATAATGTGTATACTTGGCATTATATGAATATTGGTAATATTGAAATTGTCACGAGATTGAAATACGACAATTTGGGAATTTTGTTGAGACGCGTGTGACCGCCGCGTTATGGTACTTTATTATTAAATTAAAAAGTGAATTTTAGTTCCATTAACCGTATGGTTGTTTTGAGTGCGCCAACGCGTCCGTAAGGGTCAAGATAGTCAGAAAACACTAGCCGGGAGTTTAGTTTGGGTCCCGGGGCATTTTTGGGCCATACCGGTAACTTATAGGGGCATTTTGGTAATTTGTATTTTTGGGAATTAAAAAGTGACGAAAATTGGAAATACAATCTGACTTCTTCTTTAACCCACTTAACCCAATAACTACACTAAGAGACATTATGGGCTACGGGAGAAGTTGAAATACAATTCCAACTTACCAAAAACCAAACACACCTCCATACCTCCATTGTCTTCAACCTTGGGAAGAACTTGAGAGAGAGAGAGAGAAGGAAAGAATTCTGTAGAAAGAAAGAGAGAGGACATACTTAACTTCAAGATTCAACACCAAATTCAGAGATAAATTAAGGCAAGTGGTTTAAACTCATTTGATTCAAGCTATGTTTTCCATGTTTAGGAATTTTCGAAATTAATCTTGGGAGATGATTTAGACCCATAAATTGGAAGTTAAAAGCTTGGAAATATGTTAGGGATTGCATGTAGTAATATTCTGGACGAAATTTATGTTCTAAACAGAACCTTTGATGAATTAAAAATGGAGTTAGAAGAAGTTTAATGATGTTCTTGAATGAAGAAGAATTCTGGAAATTTTTGATATAGTTTTGATCTAAACTAAGCCTTGGAATGATGAATTATGGAATTTAGAACGTTAATACTGTTGTAGGATGATAGTATGATGTTATGGTAACCTTGTCTTAGAGTTTCATGCTTAAAAATGGAGTTTTGGGACGAAATTGTAACTGCAAAACGAAGCAGTCCGTAACAGACCTGGTGCGTTCGATCGATCGATGTTCTTCAGTCGATCGATCGACCACCATCGATCGATCGAAGGTAAAGGTCGATCGATCGACCTTCCCAGAATGAATAAAGTTTTTCCCTAATTAAATTTTAATGGTGTTAACCCTTGGATAATATTATTGGAGACATTGTGAATACCCTTAACCTTAAGGAAGACCAGTAGGCATGATTATGAGATTGGACTTTAATTGGAATTTAATTTGAGGAATTATTCTAAATTAATGAAATTCGTTATGTGAGATAATATTTGGGTTAATAGTGCAAATTTGAATAATTTGACGAAATATGGTTTGGGGCAGAAGTAAAGACCTTAGGTGTAAAGGTGTTACATGTGAGAATAATGGGAACTTAATAGTCTATTTAAGATAGGTTTTAAGTTTAAGAAACTACGACGTGAGACGTGTCGACAATTTAATTTCTATATTATCGGGATACTTGAAATATATGAAATTGGAATAATGGTATAATGATGTAGAGTATACCTTTATTATTATTGAGATATCTAAGATGTGTGAATGCTTAGTATATAACTTTATGTGTATGACATACCTACCATACTTGCTATCACGGGAGGTTTACGTTCGCTTAGGACGTTCTTATCCTTGTGTTGCCCGGATTTAGATTGTTTACCTCGATGAACATAGGTCATTGAAGGACTTATTGGGATATTAATAAGTTTTGCTGATCATGGGAGCGTAGGTATGTGCGTGACCCATGAGATGGTGACTGTGTTCGCCTCCACTATTTGTGATGTTGTTATCTATGCAATTCCTGAGAGATTCGAAATGTGTGATCCTTATGTACGTGATGTACCGGGATGGATAGCAAAGTATGTGTGCACCGCAGCTTAGCCTTTGGGTGCTTGTATTGTATATTTATGATGTGAATATATACGGTTAAATGAGAAGGAATTTACTATGTTGAATTGTGAGTATAGTTATGGCAATGTTTTGAAAAGATAAAAAGAGAACTTTTATCAATAAATGGTTTTGTTAATAATTGGGAATCCGGGAATTAAAGTAGAACTCTCTATTTAATTGTTGAGATTAGAACTTAAACGTGAACCGAGTAGTAGTGTTAGAAACTCTTTAGATAGTTATGAGATAACACATGAATGGGTACAGGAATGTTAGGAGTGCACAGTTAGACGAGAGGTGAGTAACTCATGTGAGAGCACGTCCTAATATGTATTTTGTATATACTGTTTTAAATGTTTTTAAAGCACTTGCAGTTTTTTTAAAATATCTCCACATTCGGGCTCTGACCCGTTTGCTTTCAAATCTACTTTTTTGTAAAACCATTTTTAGGTGCCCAGCCACAAGGACACCATGCATAGGATTCTTACTCAAATGACGAGCTGTAGTTTCTTGTGGAAGCTACAAGGATTTGCTTTTAGACTCTTATATCATTTGGATTCCTTACTCAGTATTCCTCAGTTGTAGGGCATGTTGCCCAAATTCTATTAGATACATTTCCATTTCAGTTTTTCAGACTTTGGCATGTATTCATTCAGTATTCAGTATTTTGTTATTTACTTCAGTTGTGGGATTTTGTTGTGAGGAGTTTTTCCTCAATATTTTTTTATATCATGTGACGGTTATTCTATTTACTTCATTATGGTGAATGGTGTTATTATTCTTCATTACACTTGTTGCATGTTAATCAGTCTTTAATTAAAATTTGTCAACTTACTTTTTAAATACTAGGTGGTTAGTAATAATAAAATGTTTTCGACAGTGATGCTATTAACTGAGCCAACTTGGCATTTTGATTTAATTTAATAAAGGAGTAGCTACCCGGTATTTAATTAGTCGGGGTGTCACAGCGAACTTCCCTTATGATGTCATTTAGAGAGGTGTGTTTAAGTAAATTAACATTTACCTTTTTAATCTCATAATCATATTCAATATTCATTACCAATTTCCATTTCCATTATCCATGTGATTGGTTCTTTTTATTCGAACCAAACATCATTAAACAACTGGGTTCATTTTATTTGAACCAATCATCTTTAACACATTTTGGGTTCATTTTAGTTGAACCTATCATCTCTAGACGTTTAAGTTCATTTTATTCGAACCTAATCTCATCGAATATCGTCATTAATATTCCTCAAATTTCAAGTTCCGACTTAGTCTCCAAATGATCATTATAATCCTACAATTCCCAAAGTTCATATAATTTTGATAAGCCCTTAAGTTTCCAAACATGAACATTTAACTTCCTAACTCCAAAAAGTTTAAATAAAAGAAGAAATGCCTTAACATTTCTTTAAACACCCCGAAAAATAAACCCCAGATGAACCAATTCTAATATAGGGTGGCAACCAAACTCAACTAATACTCTAGGACTCTAAGTTTACTTCTTTCAAGAAGGTTCCTAGGTCCTAAGCCTAAAGAAAAAGATTAAAAGGAAAAAGGAAAATGACTCAAAACTGCTGGAACCGAATCGATTCGCCCAAAGGGTCGAACCGATTCGCCCTGCCGAATCGATTCGCCCTGAAAGAGAATCGGTTCGGAAGACAAATCCAACATTCTGCATACTGCCGAATCGATTCGGCCTTAACCCGAATCGATTAGGGTACACGGACCTGGGAAACTGCATCTATACGAATTGATTCGCCCTAGGGGCCGAATCGATTCGCCCCTGCGAAATTGCCAAGAATGGCTATGGAGTTCTAAACTCCAAATTTCTCCCAACCTCAAAACCAACCAAACCCAAATAATCTAGTTGAACTAATACACCAAAAATATGTCTAGTTACCATCATTTACAATATTTATCATCCAAATCCATTTCCAAGGGTTAATACCCATAAATCCAACGAAAACCCTATAATGTTAAACCATAACAATTTAATAACTATCAAAACTAATTAATCCACTTAAATCATATAATAGCAAGTGGGTAACTTGCCTCAAGCTTGCAAGAATCTTATTTGAAGAATAAGAAAGCAACAATCCAAGCTTGAATATCCAAATCTCTCTTTTTCTCCCAAAGTTCTCTTCCTCTCTCTACTCTCTCTAGGGCTCAATTTTTATAAAATGGAAGAATAGAAATGGGGTTGGGGAATTAAAATGTGGCTTAAGTCTAAAAATCCCACTTAAATGTCTAATATGCGATAAAATGATACGCAGTACACATTTAAGCTATAACCAGTCAAAAGTGCCTGAAATACCAAAATGCAATATGGCACTTATTTTGACTGTCTCGCACCTACCGAGACTAACTACACCCTCTAAACTATCATTTGGAAATTTTATAAATTTTTTTTAGTTCCGGTATCTCATTAAACCAAAATGTCATTTTAATTCTTATGACACAATAAATCACCACATGGATATTTTTACCTACTCATCAGGTAATCCAACAACATTTCAGTAAATATTAACCTTTTTCATATTAAATTAATATTTACTCAACATCCATCATTTTATAATTAATTACTACACATAGTAAATAAATATAAAATATGCGATCAAACGTGAGGGTTGTTACACATGGTAAGTCTGAATCGTGCACGGGGTAGACCGTTGGAAAGGTTAGGAGATGTACTTAGACATTCCAAAGAGTTTGACCCAGTTTGGGGAGTTAACTTTGGTCAATCGGGACCTGGAAGCATTCGGTGACCTCTTAGAGTCAAACAGATCGTTCGTCCGCATGGTAAGTCGGAATCACGCACATAGGGGACCATTGCAAAGGGGTTTTAGTGCCCTTCGAAGATTCATTCAGCCTCGGTTGAGCTGAAGAGTTGACTTAGGTCAAACAGAGCCCGAGAGCGCCCGGTGGCCTCTGGATCAAGTTTTGGACGCAAACGAAACATTCGTCCACATGGTAAGTCAGAATCGTGCACGGGATAGACCGTTGGAAAGGGATTTCAGTTCCCTTCGAAGATTTATTCAGCTTTCGTCGAGCTGAAGAGTTTGACTTTTTGATCAAACAGAGCCTGGGAGTGCCCAATGGCTTCTCGGTCAGTACTCGGGGTATAACCTAGGTTTGTAGTGATGAAGGGAGGTACTAGGGACCTAAGGAGAGTTAGGGAGGAACATAATGGGGTGTCTACACATATGTTTTGCTCACATGTTTAACAAATGATTTGTTTTACAAATTGGTATTTCATTATGTTTTATATCATTTTTACATTTGTTTTACAAATTCGTATTTCATTATATTTTATATCATTTGTACCTCCTTACTTCACTTGGTATTTGTTATTTCGTGTATGTAGTGATTATTCAGAGATTGGAGATTTTGTGACTACATCACATGAAAATAAGTTTATGCTGTCGGTTCGATATTGTTTACTAAATCCTGTCCTGGATTTTTTTGGGTTTATGAGATGGGATTTAGATCATTCGGCTTGACGGCCCGACTTAGGCATTTCACTATTTTGATTTTGTCACAAAATAGCCAAAGGGAGAGATTTGTATGGACAAATTTCCAAGTAGAGTTAAATTGTATGTATTGGCATTATTCTAGACAAAATCCAATTTGAGTCATAGATAGATTTTACTTGTCACGATTCCCACATAGTCTATGACGTGTTGTTCTGAAGACGTAACGACCAAGCTTCAAGATAGATCATGCCATGTTTATTGGTGCACGCTTACGTCTTCATATCACAATGTATTCCGAGATACTCTTAGGTATGAACGCATAATGTTTATGGGACTCAAAAAAAGTTTTAAGGATGTTATTTTATTTAAAATAATTTTGAAACGTTTTTACTTCGTTATTCTGAAGATAACTTCGTTTTTTCTGAGATAAATATGTTTAGAGCCATGTAGATCTTTTCCTTATGTTTTGGAAGATCAAACGACATCTAAAGTCATTCTATCGACACATGGAAGTCGTTCAAATAACATGCAATTCTCGTTCGAACGAGATTGTCATATCATTCCAACGACATGCCAATATCGTTCTAACGATGCGCCGACTTAAAGTTTTTATTTAAGGTGTGTTTGACTCCGAATTTTGAGGGTGCAAAACCAAAATTATATAACAAATAGTTACAATTTTCTGCACTGGTTTACAAAGGTTTTTCAAGTCTAAAAACATCCTTTGTTTTTCAAGATTCGATCTTTCATACACATATGCTATAGAGATCTTGTGTTTCACACCATCAGGAGTTTGTTCATACTTTGAACTCTTATTTCGTTGAGTTTTGCAGTGAAGAAGCGGAGGATTTCGTGCTTCAAATCGTAGATGGTTGCCAAAGATGCATCAGTGGATACCGAGGAACACGTGGGCTTGTGTGTTGTGACATGGCATGGAAGGATTTCTACTTTGCACTGTGGAAGAGTGGTTGAAGCATAGAAGAGAGTCAAGTCTTATGGGGTATCAAGTCATTGAGTAAGTCTACTAACTGTACTTTGTAAAATCGTATCATAGTGATTGTCCGGCTTCGGCTGTCTGAGGTTTTTTCCCTTAGTGGTTACCTCATACATCAGCGTTGTGGACTTTACTTTATTTTACTTTCTTATTCACCTAGATGCATGTTTAGGATTAACATAATAAAATTGGGTTAAGTAAATTTGGTTCACAAATTTGGTGCAAATTAGAATTGGAAAAAGTTTGTTATTTTGAAAAATTATTTTCACTTAAAGCACACATAAGAAAAAAGGGGCCTACAATGGCGGCTCTGATTCTATTCTTCTTTATTGACCATGCTTTCAATCATGACACATAGAGAAAACACTTCTAGTTCCACAAGGATAACCGCCTTAATGTCGTATACCAGAAGTACGGGGTAGCCTTAGTGGGTATTCTTATAGAGGTGTGGTATCCCTAGAGAGTGTATGGGATCCCTTCGTCCCACTCTCTACAACTTTTGGTCATCTTGCTTATTATGGTTTTAAGGCTTTTGATAACAGCTTTGACAGCACCAATGGTTTGTGGTCAGTAAGAAGAAGACTTGTGCTTTTGAATTTTATACTCGTCAACCAGTTTAGTGACCTCAGCTTCGAAGTGGAGGCCATTATGTGATACGAACTCATCAAGAACCCTGTATAGGTAAATGATATTGTTTCTTATAAACTTGGTCACTTTTTTTTGCATTTAACACTGTGTATAACTCAGCTTCGACCCATTTTGTGAAGTAGTCAATGGCAACTATAATGAACTGATGCCCGTTAAAAGATTTTGGAGTGACCTTCCCTTTGATATCTATCATGCTATACAATTCTTGAGGTGGCAAGTGTTGGAGGTTGGAAAATTGTTGACATTTGAGGTATCTTCAAATATAGGTACTGCAATCTTGAACTATGGTAGTCCAATAGTACCCTTGACGAATGATCTTCTTGGAAAGTATATGATCATTCATATGGGGCTCGCGTTACCTGCAATGGATCTTTTGCATCAATCCTTTAATATCAACCTCTCTTATGCATGAAAATGGGTTTGATCAAAGTTTCTCTTGAAAGTGCTTTATCACAGATGATGTATTGGGCAACCAGTTTGCGAAGGGTCCCACGGTATTTCTTATATGCATCTCGGGGATACCTATTATGTTTTAGGAGGTGCCAAATATCATAGTACCACAAATGAACCATGTCAGAATCTTTTTTGGTGATGAGATCAATGTAGTAACAGTGGGTGGGTGTAGCCTATTTCTAAACTAGGAAAGAGGCCATTATTATTCCCTTGGGTATATCGACCATGGAGACTAGGGTTACGAGGGTGTAAGCTAGGCTATTCTTTAAGTGATAAAGGCAATAGAAGGTGACACATTTGAACTAGGAAGCAAGATTTTTTAGGTGGGCGTAGAAGGGGAGGAGTTTCTCGTCCTTGACTTTCCATTTTCTGAGAATTTATTTGACGATGAGGATAGAGTCCCCATATACATCTAGGTGCTTTATACCTTTCTTGAGGGTGATCTTGTTCCTACAGTGCATGCCTCATATTCATTCATCTTGGTGGTGAGAGGGATGTCTAGATTTATGGAAATGGGGTTGTGGGAGTCATCACGGGCGATCAAGACTATTCCAATGCCTTACCATTTCTTGTTGGCAGCTTCATCAAAGAATATATTTCATCTGAGATCCTCTTGAGAGGTGAAGAGAATGTCTTCATCCGGGAATTCAGAGATCCAAACATCAGTTCCTTCCATAGTATAATCAACAAGGTTGTCGGAAATGTCCCTCCCCTTCATGGTTTTTGGCGTGATGTACACAATATTCAACTTGGCTAGCCGCATCAACCAACTATCCATTCGACTTGATATATGAGGTTTTTCTATTAAGTATTTTATGGTATCCATTCGAGATACTAGTCTGACGGGAAATTTAAGGATGTAGTGCCATAATTTATGCATGACCGAGAGTAAGATGACGTACCTTTTCTCCAAAGCAGTGTAATTGACTTCATAGCCAGCTAATTTTCGACGAGCATAGTAGATGGCTCTTTCCTTACAGGATTCTTGAATGTATTGGGATAGTAAATCCCCTGCTACATTATCAGTAACGGTCAAGTATAGGAGGAGGGGGAGACATGGCTGCATAGGCATGAGTACCAGAGGTCGTCTAAGGTATCGCTTGATTTGGTTAAAGGATTTTTGGCAGGCGTCATTCTAGACTTCATTTGAATCCATCCAGCGAATTTTGAAAATGGGTTCACGGTATAGAGGTCATTTGGCTGATAATCGACTGATGCATTGCAATTTATATAGTAATCCTCATACATCTGTTTCCATTTGAGGTGGTGGAATTTTGATCATGGCTTTTATCTTGGTGGGGTCCTCTTCAATCTCTTTCTCACTTACTATGAATCTAAGGAGTTTCCCCTTAGTGATGCTAAAAATGCACTTTTATGGGTTAAGCCACATGTAGTACTGCCATCGTGGATCGAAGAATTTTTTAAGGACGAAAATGTGACCTTCTCGAGTCTTGGACTTGATGATCATATCGTCAATATAAACCTCGACCTTTTTGTGAATAAGATCATGCAGGATGGTTGTGGAAGCCCTTTGGTAGGTAGTCCTAGCATTTTGAGTTCAAATGTCATGATGGGGTAGCAAAAAGTTCCCCGGGGGTGATAACGGTAGTTTTCTCCTAATGGTCAGGGTGCATCTTGATATGGTTATAACCAATAAATCCATAGACAAGCGATTTAAGGGCATAACTGACTGTGTTATCCATGATTATGTCGATGTTGGGCAGTGGATAGTAATCTTTTGGGGATGCTTTGTTCAAATCTTGGTAGTCGACACACACGCGAACTTTTCCTCTCGACTTTGGCACGTGGATGATGTTAGTAGGCCATGTAGTGTATTCGACCACACGAATAAAACTAATGTTTAGTTGTTTCACTTCCTCTTCTATGACCCTAAGGGACCATTCCGTTCGGAGTTTCCTTAACTTCTACTTGACTGGTTTGCATTTTAAGAATATCGAGATCTCATGCTGAGCTGTCTTTGCGTCAATTCTAGGTATGTCATCATAGGGCCATGTGAAGATGTCTTTAAACTCTTCCATCAGTTCTTCAAATTACGCTCACTCATGCTTATTAAGGATGGACCCTATCCTAATCTTGCACTGGTGGCTACTAGAACCGAGGTTAATAACAACAGTCTCATCATCATTAGTTTGAACGCAATTATGATGTTTATTATTTTCATTATTGAGACTAGTTAAGAATTGTTCATTTACAAAATCATCATCATCAAAAGTTTGATTAGAATCAATGCAATTAATGTAAGGCACAATATACTCTTCATTTATTTCTTTTTCAGGGAAAACAACGTTGAAAATCTCATCAAAAGAGGCCTCAGTTACATTTACATCAGGAAAAGGAGAAATGGAAACAAGTGCAGAGTTTTCTTGGGTAGGATAAATAATAGGGTTTAGCTAGGTTTGAGCAAGCCGGATTGGAATAGTGTTCCAGTTTGAGAGCGGTACATCATTAGTCGTGATCTGGATGGATGGTTCCAATGGTGTAATATCTAGGTGGATCATGCAGAGACTCAGCCCTAGTGTCTATAGGTTAGAGGATTCCTCGGAGTTGCTTCCTTTGGAATACTCAGTGATTACCATGTATTTCTGAATCAGAGGTTCTACTTCATATTTCCAGTCTTCATCTTAAGTGAGGAAACCTTCGCTGTCAGATTTGCCATTTGAACTTTCAAAGTCTTCACCCCAATCGGTGGCAAATATGTCTTCCTTCCAGGAGTAATCAATGCCCTCGACCACCTCTACAACTTTATTATATAAGTCTTTTCCTTCATTAGGGAAGTTTAGGAGTGAAGGGACCAACCTTCCCTGAAGTTTGAAAGCCATGAAGAACTTAGAGATGCTATAATTTTTTCCTATCTAGTGGAACATATCAAACATGATCTGTACAATGTCATCTAGACTGATTTTCACAATGGGAACCACCCTCTAACTGGGTGCAAATGGCAATACAGGCTCTTATAAGGAGTGATAGAGCTTGATCAACAAGGAATGTAGGGTACAAGAGATGTTATTTATTTCGGTTCCATGTTATGGAAGAGGATTGTGAGTGGTGTTTTGCTTGGGCTTAGTTGGCGGGGTGATGATACCTCGACTTATCAAGCCTTAGATGATATTTCTAAGATGAAAGCATTGGTCGGTGGTGATCTGTGACTTGGTAAAAGTCATAGATGGCATCATGCTTGAAACTTTTAGGGAGTGGGTTAGGTAATTATCGGGGTTTAAATAGTTTGATGAGATTTCGATAGGGGAGCATGGAGCTCAGTGTACTCTTTTCTGACAGGGTTATGTGACTTTTTGGTGCCCAAGAAATTATAGGTTGCGATATATTATTTATGGTTTAGACTAAGGCATTAGTGGGCTTTTCATACTTTATCGGTGTTAATTGTCAAGTCAGCTTCTTCGATCTAGACTCCACTTTGGTGACACCTTCTTTGATTTCTACACTGGCCTCTCAGAGGGCTCAATACTGCGGGTAATACTGTCCTCCCATGGATGCTCGGATATGAGGCAAGAAGTTTTTCTTCACAATGATCACTTATTCATCCTACAAGAGGCTATTAGTCATAGTGGCGAATTTCTCTGTCTACCTTCTAATAAAGCTACTTGATGATTCCTCGAGGTTTTGCTTTAGCAGCTCTAGGTCCCTACGTGTGACCTCTTGTTCTTAGTTGTATTTGTACTGATACATGAATTCTCGGGCTACATCTTTCTATCTATATATTCTTGATTATTTGAGAGATAGTAACCATTAAAGAGCACTTTCTTTCAAGGTTTGCTGAAATATTTAGCCCATTATCTCTTCTGAGGCACTAAGAAGTGTCATGACTCGGTGGTAGCTACGTAGGTGCACAATTGGGGGCCCGTTGCCTCGGAACTTCTCCATGTTTGGTATTTTGAACTTTTCTAAAAACTTATCCTTAGGGTAGGGAGACATATGCGTGTTGTCCATGTTGTTCTTGGAGATTTTGACTTGGTTAAATTTCTTTGATAATAGTTTGAGGTCCTCATTGATCTTGTTTAGTTCCTCTTCTTTGGGATCCACGAGTACCGAAAGATTGGCCCCTAGCTCAAAGGAAGTGGCAGTTCATTCCTCTGAGAGTTAAGGTGATTAAAGGAGACCACATTGTGTTTATTGGGGGAGGCATGTCAGACGTCCCCTACCTCTTGGTCCTCTACTTGCTCACGCTCATCAATAAAAGTATCATAGTAACCATTAATCTGTGTGCAACAAATAAAATGTAAAGAAATGAAAGAGATGAATAATCACAAAAGGTAAATTAAGTGCTAATAATAACTCTTCATTAGCAAAGCCATCCAAGACAACATAGTCCAAAGGAGGAGATGAGGGTTTCTCAGTGGAATACATCCTATGTAACCTATGCGATTGATGCATTTAAGGGGCATACTTAACATCCTCCTCCTCCTCCTCCTCCTCCTCCTCCTCCTCCTCCTCCTCAATCACTTCAACAGTTGGGAGAAGGGCCCTTGCTTCTGATTTGGTACTTTTTTCCATTTATGTTGGTTGGGGGAGTGAACAAAACCCTCGAGAGACCATTTGTTGCTCAATCACAACTCTATTAGTCGATGAACCTTGATCTTATTTGCTCATCAGATCATAAAACCAATTTGAAATTGTTCTCACTAAGTTGGGATCAATATGAATCTCTGGAAGGGAGGCTCCCGGGGGATCGGTAGCAGTGATTTTCTTCTTACCTTTATAGCTTCCCTAGTTGAAATACCAAGGGGTGTCTCGTCTTCTATATCTAGTTACAGTTTCCTCAACAAGTTGAAAGGTGGAATCACCTTTCTTCTTCTTCTTCTTCTTCTTCTTCTTCTTCTTCTTCTTCAAAATAGCTTCTTCCATAGGTGCCAGTGGAGGAAGATCGATGGGTATTGAATCATTGACATTACTCAGAGGAAAATTAGATTGGTTGATTGAATAAGTCTTTAACCCAAGCTCAGAAAGAGGAAACCTCTCAACAGTTGGGTAAACTGATTGATGCAAAATGGCCTTTTGGAATCTACTAAGTTGGTTACGCCAAAATACATTAAGGAAGGTAAAAGATCTACCACCTCGAGTTCTCTTTGAAGGAATTGCCAAATTGCCTCTATACTAATTTTATAGAGTGGCCACGGCTCTAGTAAGAAAGTTCCTATAAGCCAAAGAAAAACTGGCAGGTTTCTCGAGGTGTTATGGCTTGATAGCGATACCCCTAGTCATACTCAAATTGGGGGGTCACAAGGGGGAATTAATAGAGAACTAGGATGCCCACTCAGTGAATGAAGGAAGGTAAGAAGGAATGATGGTTAGAAGAATATGTGAAGAAGGGAAGTTACGAGCATAATCCTCATCGATCTCTGTCACTATCCGAGAGGCCTCATTAAAGAACTTGTTAGTGAAAAATTAGTTAACACCAACGTAAGGATGAAAATAAAAGGCCTTGACATCATTGATCTAGGTGTTGAAGGGATTTTTGTATTGTTTATGGTTCCAGTAATAAATACAGAGAACTTTTATGGCATGAGAAATAGGAAGTAATAAGCCAGGGTCATAGTCCGAGAACCTGGCATAAAGAAAAGCAGTAAGCAACATGTGGTTGACATAATTGGAGACATCAAACCTCCCGATGGACCTCGTCCAATCAGCATGTACTCGATCCAACCAATTTTAAAGCGAACCCAATGTGACTGCAACCAAAGGGATTTTTACACCCAAGGACATTTGAACGACCATGTTGATCAAACCCTTCCTTGGGCAGTCGTGTGGATTCCCGGGCACAAAAATTCTTGATAAGGCCACCCAAATATATGCTGCAAGCTCTAGGTCACTTTTATACCCTTATCTAGTAGGAGGTATCTGGGCAACCTGTTTGATTTAGGGTTGCTCTTAGCTGCTTCCCTAGCCTTAGAAACTACTTTGTCTTCCATGAAATAAAAATAACAAATAAGCTCCGACAAGGTGGAGTTATTAGATTTCCCCATATATTTCTCGATGATACCTTATAACCTCTTTCGTATGGCTGCCTCTTCCTTCGAGATAGATTCCTCAAAGAATGTTTCATTTTTAACCACATCTTCCCCCAACAACTTACATATATAAGCTCCCCCAAGAAGACACAAACGTATCAGACTCATGGATCCATCAAGAAATGAACAGTCTCAAGGTGTTTTTATTTTTGGCAAGAGTTAATTTTCCAAACCATATGGATGATGATCGTCCCACTTGAGACAACTTAGTCGCATACTTGCCATAGATACAATTTGTTCATGCACCCAGGCCATTACAGTCACCCCCTACTGACTCAAATTCAATGTTGGATTAGGGAAAGTCTCCACGTTCAATCCTAAACCAGGTTACACTTACACCAGGGATGTAAGCCCAGTGTTCAACCTCATCCTCCTCATCCACAAGCAGGTGGGGGGATTATTTGGAAGTCAGAAGATGGAGGAGCTTGTCCGCCATTGTATATAAATGGTCATCCTCCCGAAAGTATGGAGAACGATAGTATTTGTCAAGCTGAGTTTGATGGGCATGGGTTATTAGGGATACACTACTTGCATTGGGATTCTTCTAAACAATAAGAGCCACTGCAGAAGTGATGTTAAGGGTTGTAAGGAAAAAGAAGATGATTTGGAGAAGAATAATGACAGGGGTGGCTTTCTCTCTCTAAAGACAGTGTTTGCCAAATAAAAAAACCATAAAGGTAAAAAAAAATTGAATAAGAGAGGCCTTTTATATGGGGAAAAACTTTGAATTTGAAACGGGAGAAGTTAGTCTCATGTGCATGTTTACTGCTAATGCAATGAAGACATTTGATTTGGTGATGGTCAAGGTCTCTCACGTGGGTTACACGCGCTGACCCTATTTTGCCTTGTGTAAAGCTAAAAAGAAGGAATGCATGTTCATTTAATGTGAGGCGACATCCAAATAATAAAGGTTTAGCTTAGGAGGATTGAACAAATAATCCCACGAATCTCTTTTCTTGTGGAAACAAATAGTTTTGGGGGAATTTCAAAAACCATTGTATTTCCCCAATGAATAAAAATAGATTTATCATAAAACATTTTTATCTCTGAGAAAAATTCAGGATCAAGTTTCCAGTTCGCTCGAGCAAAAGCTCACTTGGAGGGAAATGAATGTCTGGTCACTCGCACATACCTATATACAAATAATTGTTGATTCCATAGTTATTTCTTTGTTTGTCTGAAATAACCCCTATCTACATCTTACTCAAAGAAAAGTGATGGTATTTCGTACAGATATTTCTTTACAGGTAAACAAATATCTTTTCGAAGGGGAAAATGTAGGGGTAGTCTAAGATTGAGTTTGATCGACAAACTAATCCTCCATAAATATAGGATTGATGATAGGAAAAAAGAAGATTTTTTGAAAGAAGATCATTCATATGGATTATGGTCGTTCGAAGGACTTCCCATAAAAGTTACGCTCAATCGAGAGATATGGAAACACATTTTTGTAATAGGAATTATGATGTACATGTATTACCTCCTATTATTGAAATACTTAAATATGTTTTGTAATGATTCTAAGGTTAATCGACACCTTCGAAGGACCATGTCTGGTAAGACATGGGAGAGCTCACATGCTCTAACGTAAAACCTCATTTTGGGAACCTTTCAGGGACTTGGTTTGGAGGATTGAGAACAAGAAGATGTTGGGAAAGCAATACAAATCTCTTTGACATACTTAGGCAAAAGCTCTGTAATCACAATAAATGGCTGCTCGAGATATCATCTATTGAGGGACCTTTCTCGAAGGACCTAAATTTCAACAGTTGTTCAAAGTTATTCCTTTAGTCTCTCATAAATAGTTCTAGATTGATCGAATAACCATCATCCAACATACCACATTTAGCTGATTAGATAGCTCACCTCATGGTTATTGTTTCCCACATTTTATGATGCCATGTTCCTGACATTTTGGGAATTAGAGAAAAGTAGAACTTGAGTGAGTTTCTATCTTGAACCAGCAACCCATCAAAAAGAATGTCCCATCAGCCATCTTAAGTTGGACCTTTTTGCCAAGCTATCACATCTCAATCAATGTAAAGGAACTCTTGATAGCATAAACAGTGTTCTCGCCAAAATATAATATCTCATGCATTTAAAGCAATATATTTATCATTAATTGCATAGTATTCCCAGCATTAAATGAGGTCAGAACATTTAATAAGTGAAAGGTCACTCGATTGACCTTACCCTTATATAAATACTTACATTTATCTTCTTTAAAACATGCAATGAAATACATGCCTCTATATGACTGCAGTTTTGCATAGAAAACATGCAATGAAATACAATATTTAACACAAATTAGGCATGCCTACACCTGACCATACATTTGAAAGAAAAAAGAGTTAAAATTATTAGAGACTCTCAACTGGTGGTTAACCAGGTCATGAGGTCTATAGGATAAACGTGACCGGATATCAGGGTACTTAGGACTCGTGCATCACCTCATCTCGAGGATCCTAATATTTTACATTAGAAGGGTCTTTCGAGCAAAAATTCAGAAGAAGACCAACTTACATGAGTAGTCTCATTCGATGAGGTAAATCCTAATATCCTGCTTATTACTTTGGACCAATCGAGCATCACCCAACTTCATATCAACACTGATAAGGTCGATCAAAGCTTATACTGGATGACTTCCATCAAAGCTTACACTGTCCTGCCCAAAGGCAAACTTCAGTCCAGGCAGTTGAAGTCTTTAGCTTTGAGATACTATATGGAGAGGGGGTATTATTAAAAAATGAGTATTGATCATCACCTCAATGATGACTTAGTCCGACAGAATCTAGTTATGTCCTCAGAGATCTCCACGAAGGTATTTATGATGCCCATGCATCCGTTAAGACCTTATCCTACAAGGTCTTTGAGTAAGGGTACTTTTAGTCGATATTGGGGAAGGAAGTCAAAGATTTATCCCGCATTATGACAAGTGTCAAATGTTCAATTTTGTTCCAAAGTAATCATCCAAGAATATGGCCTCTATATTAACTCCATAGCCCTTTCGCTCAATAGGGAGTGGATTTGGTAGGCCCCCTACTTCTCAGTAAAGTCCAAAAAAAAGTTATGTAATGTGGCTATTGATTACTTTACTAAGTGGGCTGAAGATGATCCCTTAGAAACTATCTATAAGAAGAAAATCACCAGCTTCATCTAGAAGAACATCATTTATAGGTTTGGCTTGCCCTAAGTCATCATCTCTGACAACGAAAAATAGTTGGATAACCCAGTCTTCAGGGAATTCTACTCAGACTATGACATAACCAACCACTATTCATCTCTAAGACATCCTCTGGACAATGGACAAGTTGAAGTAACCAACAGAACCATCTTTCACATCTTGAAGAAGATATTAGATAAAGCCAAATGTATATGGACTAAAGAACTGACGAGTATCTTGTGAGCTTACGGAACCACGGTGAAAGGTCTAATTGGAGAAACTCCATTTTCCTTGACCTTTGGCACAGAGGCAGTTCTCCTAACTGAGATCGAAGTACCTATATAGAGGGAAACTCAATTTGAACCAAGGGATGATAATGAAGGTCTTTAGATGAATTATAGAAAAGATGAGAAATTTCACTGTTAAGGGATTTGGTCTTATTAGAGGTCACCTTTGTAATAAAAATCCGAATGAAGGAAAACTTGGGCCTAAATGGGAGGTCCCTATATAGTGGTCAGAATAACAAGGATAGGGTGCTATTACTCAAATACATGAACGGATTCTAACTTCCACACCAATGGAACATTAAGGACCTAAGAAAAACATTATCAATGATGTGACTTGGCGATTGAAATGAAATGAAAAGAACTTATTTGGCTACTCATGATATGTGAATGCATTGTTAAACACTTGGCTAGAGTCCATACATCCTAAGATTAAAATCCTAAGGTTCTAACCGACCCAACAAGAGTTTCAAGGCATCTATCCTTGGCTCAAACCAACAGTCAAAGGTCTAAGGACCCAAAGAAGATTAAAAGTGTAAGGGCAAATTTTCAATCGAATCGATTTGTAATATTGGCTTAATTCTAGACAAAACCAATTGAGTCATAGGATAGTTGTTATTGATATCCTTCCAAGCCTATGATGTTTTAGGTTCTAGTTGAAGATGTAGCGGCCAAGTCCATAGTGAAGATTTCATCATTGCTGGTTTATGCCATGTTTCACGTCATCAACATTTGGATTCCATAGTCTCAAAGGTATGATCACATTTAATAATTATAGAGTCTTGGGTATATATTCATGGGCGTTTTTTTATTAAATTTTTGTCATAACGACTTTTCATATTTCTCAGAAAATCATTTTCGAATTTTGCATAAAGGTTTTGGCTTGAAAAGTGATTTTGGGTTTTCTGAATTATCGTTTGAATGGCATTTTTCTCATTCAAATGAGGTGGTTCAAATGAACATCGAATGAGGTATCAATTGAATTTTTGTCATATTTTTCCTATTTTTTTCGTTTGAACTTTCGCTCTAATGACATCGTTTTAATGAGATATCTAACGAGAGTTTGCATTTTTACCCTATTTTCTCGTTAGAACCTCATTCGAACCAAGTTGTTCGAAAGACCCAGCGAATTTTTTGTCTAGTTTCGTCAGTTTTTCCTTTTATCTGCATTATTCCCCACTAACTCTTTACCTAATTTAAAATGTGCGGGAACCACCATTTTTGAATGACTTTTGAGAGATTCTTTACCACTTTTGAGAGCAAAATCCTTCAATTCAAAAGACCCTCTTTGTGTTTTTTTTCATGATTTAATTTCTACCAACACACATGTTTACACCCATATTTTTATTTTGATCCAAGTCCTTTATATATACTTGCTTTGAGATCAATTTGGCATCGGGTTTATTCTCATCCCAAGGAGGAGAAAAAGTTTACTACGGAGGTTTTCATTCTTAGTTCATGGTGTGCGTACGAAGGAAAGGCCTTTGTATGTTTTGCCAGTAGCCGAGCCCCATCGGTTGATTTTGAGACGTTAGTAGACTCCAACGTTATCTACTAGGCGGAGGTTGAAGAATGAAGGAGCGTAAAGGATTGAAGGGATTCGAGTCGTTGTTATCTAGTAGTGGATTTGTACGCTGGGTCGTACGAGGTTTTTCCCATTGTGAGTTTTCCTAGTACATCACGCCTTATGTGTATGTGTTTATTTTTATCTTGCAAAATCTCACTTAGATTCATGCTAGGTTAGTCAAGATAAAAATTGGTTCAATTACAACTTTAGTGTAATTTTGGTGCTAACTAAGTTTGGGTAATTTTCACTTAATTCAAGTCAAGAAATTTAATTGGAAAATATTCATGAATGTTTGCATGGCATATGAAGAACTTGAATTGGGTTTATTTAATTTTTGTTTGAAAGAAAATTAAATATCTGTTTAGTTATGTTTAATTTTAATTTTGTGGAAATTAAAATTTGGGAACTTTAATTGTTAAATTCTAAAGAAATTTTTAAGTTTGATATATTTAGTGAACCATCTCATATTTTGATTCTCAAAATTGGGCTATCAGGTGGTATCAGAGCATATAATTTAAGAAACGCTATTGGCCGAATTTTTAAAAAATAGAAAATATATATCCGGTGTAGTTGTTTATTAATGGAATCGGGCTGCGAAAGGAAAAATTACTTTGCGTGAAAATCCACCATTGAAATATGGCCTAAAAAATGTGGCTTAGTTAAAATTAGCCAAGGCCAATGTAGTTGTGTTTGATATGAACAATCAAAAGAAAAGAAAAGAAAAATAATATTATGGTTAAAGATGTTTGGATGGATATATCAACGGGTTTGCACAATGACAATGCATCCTAGTTATGCTATTTTTTCCATGACTCTATTGGTTCGTAGAATCATCAATATTCTAGGCTTGTGTGCATTGTGTATGTTTGTTCTGTGAGTTCACTTTATATTATCACATGAGGTTATATCTAAGTTGATAAAGTTTTGCATTCAAATAAGAACTCTATGAACATGTTTAAGTGATTGGGTCTTAATTCTTTTGTTTCTAGTTCACACCCCTTCACTTTCGTTTACCACATGTTATTTAGACACATTTTTTCCATATGAGTGTGGAAAGCTTAAGGTATTTTGTTTCGTGTGTGGTGTTTATACCTATGCATATGTGCATGTGCGTTATTGGTATCTTTTGTGTGTATGTATATATATATATGGTATTTCATTTGTTTTTGATTCTGTACCTTATTATCTAGTCCATGTATGCTTCTTGTTGTTATAGGTATCCAGGTTGTTGCGACGTTTTAGTTGGAATCATTTTTGTCTATCGCATCTTAGTTGGTATCTATTGCTATTTTTGTGGATTAGTTGATGGCTCGTTGTCATATTACTCCATTGTTCTTGTCACTTTATTCACCATTGCATTTCATACTTGTTCTTTCATTATAACCATTGTTTCATTTAGGGGGAGTATTTGATTTACTTGGGAAGAAATAGGTTATTTAATGCATTTTAATCTTTATCTATTCGTGTACAAAAAAGGGGAGAAATGTTATCTAAACCTTTTAATATGGGAGATATATCTTGGGGGAGACGTTGCTTTCTTAAGTAGGTAATGTTAGACAAAGTGGGAGTATTTGATAAATTATGTTATTTATCTTGTTATATTCCCTATGCATTTAATGGTATGTTTGAGTGTGCAGGATTTCATCTTTAGTGGCATCATTTTAAAGCGCTAAAGTATTTCATCTCATGTGTCTTGTCAAGCGTCTGTAATTTTTTTTTTTTTGGGGGGGGGGGGGGGGGGGGGCGGGGGGAGTTGTGTCCTTTAAGAAAAGCTTGACGACCTATAGGATTTTGTTTTGGGTTTTGTCCCGGAATAGCCAAAGGGGTAGACTTGTAAGGGCAAATTTCCAATCGAGTTAATTTATAGTATTGTCTTAATCCCGAACAAAACTAAATGATTCATAGGATAGTTATTTGTGGTATCCTTCCAAGCCTATAACGTTTGAAGTTCAAGTTGAAGACGTAGCGGCCAATTCCATAGTGAAGATTTCATCCTTGCCGGTTTCGTGCCATGTTTCATGTCATCAACATTTGGATTCCAAGGTCTCTAAAGGTATGAACGCATTTAATATATATAGAGAGTCTTGGATATATTTTTATTGGTGTATTTTTACTAAATTTTTTTCATAACGACTTTTCATATTTCTCAGAAAATCATTTTTAAACTTTGCATAAACGTTTTGGGCTTGAAAAGTGATTTTGGGTTTTCTGAATTGTCATTCGAACAAGGTATCAAGTGAAATTATGTCATTTTTTCCCTATTTTTTCGTTAGAACTTTCGTTCGAACGACATCATTCGAACGAGATATCTAACGAGAGTTTGCATTTTTACGCTATTTTCTCGTTAAAACCTCGTTCAAACCAAGTCGTTCGAATGACATTCAAAAGTCATTCAAACGACCTGGTGGTTTTTTGTGCAGTTTCGTCAGTTTTTCCTTTTAACTGCATTATTCCCCTCTAACTCTTTACCTGATTTAAAATTTGCAGGAACCATCATTTTTAATGACTTTTAAGAGTTTCTTTACCACTTCTAAGAGCAAAATACTTCCATTCAAAAGTCATTTTTTTCATGATTTAATTTCTACCAATACACATGTTTACACCCATATGTTTATTTTTACCCAAGTCCTTTATATATACTTGCTTTGAGATAATTTGGCACCGGGTTTATTCTCATCCTAAAAAGGAGAAAAAGTTTCCTACGGAGGTTTCAGTTCTTGGTTCTGTGACACCCCACTTAATAAAATACCGGGTGATCAATCCTAGTCCAGATTAAAACAGGAATATCATATGGTTCATTCTTAGCATCATTGTCGAAAACCAATTTAATTACTAATAACTTATTAGGCTGGCGTCAAAATTTTATTTAACTAATCTTTTTAATCAAATTATCCAAGTAAAACAATCAAACAGTTTATACAAGAACTAAAATTGAAAAGAAATAAGATAACCGAACACTCGGTACAACATATAATACAACCAAATCAAAGTGCCACAAATTAAAATGAGGTAAAAGAATAGATTAATATATTTGGGCCATCAACCTGAATGTTACTACAATACCTCTTATCTAGATCACAAGGATATAGGCATTTAAAATAATCTTGCATGCACCCACAGCTGCTGCAACAACATCTGACTCGAAAGAATCATCATCCAGGTGTCCCTGTGACTGGGCACCTAATATATATACATATATAGAAAGAAAGGGTAAATAGAGAAATGGGTCAGAGCCTGAGTTTTGAAAATATTTAGCAAGTTCATCAAATGATATATTTTTAAAATATGAAATCTCTCATATTTAAATTGGTATCGTACTCCAATGAGATACACCTCACCCCTCCTATAATAGCGCACACCTATCGCATACATTTTAACCAACCCAGTTAAGCTGCCATGCCTAACTAATCTCTTTCAGACATCCTCTAAGTCCTCATAACTATCACCTACCCCACGTGATACGATAAGTGTTATACCGTAAGCTAACACCTAAGCTTTAGTTGGTATAATCATCGATTAGGTATATATATATATATATATATATATATATATATATATATATATATATATATATTCTAAAACTTTCACTAGTTTAAAATACCATTTTCACTTTAGTATATAAAATCTGATATATATAATTCTCACTTTAATATACAAATCACAGTTAAAATCTAGATAAAAATCTCCGAAAATGAGAATAAAATCTTATTCATCTTACACTTTACACAAGTCTAAGTTATATGATATCTCATCTTCTTATACGAGCAATATACTATACACAACAAGTATATTTATACCTATATCATAACCAAAAATATAATAATAATCCCACCGAGCTATAACTCAAGGATGCAATCTCTACAATGCTATCATCTTCCAGAGAATTGCTCACATATCATCCCGGGTTACCAGCAGTCGGGCTCTCACACCGACTTGGTAAAAACCAAATCATAACATATGGAAAGAAACCATAGTTCCAAACCCCGAAAGTGAGACGAATCATACCCAAGACGGATCACCCCTAATAATAATCACACAATATAAATAAACGAACGCTTTGGAATGAGGACTATTCTCTCCTGCTCCTCAAGCTAGAAGGATCACCCACATCGCGCAACTTCCCATGATAGCACTAGAGAGGTATGTAGCACACAAATATATCATTCATACACACACACACACACACACACACACAACACACACACACACACACACACACACACACACACACATATATATATATATATATATATATATATATATATATATATATATATATATATATATATATATATATATAGTGTAACAACACCCGTATATATAATATATTACTTCTCAATATGCCCTTGCTATAATTGCCAAACTCTTATTACGATGGCCAAAATATACCGAATGTTCCCATTCGTAATAGTATATAAGTATTCACAGGCTTAAAATACTAAACCTATAAGTATTCTCTTACTTAAGATTTAACTCGCACCTTAATCACTTTTAAGTATTTTATATAAACCCGAATATACCGATTCGTAATAATTAAATAAGTATAAAAGCTATTTATCTTAATTCCATAGGTATTGCATCACCTATAATAATAGTCGTCAATAGACGTACCAGATAGCCGCTCAATCCTCTTTAGCCCATATCCTAAATTCCATCCTAATTGCATTCTAGGATTCACTCAAATATAATTGGCCCATATTTATTCTCTACATATAAATATATAAACACACTTACCGAAGACTTCTCTTGAATGCTGCTCGTCCTAAGCATCCATTAAGTCCATACCCCGGATTGTACACTCAACTAATCCAAGGTTCCCTCTTTCATCCCAAGGTTTACTCACCCTAAATTCCATTATCTAGGAGTCCTAATATCACATCTAGAATCCCCTACAATAATCTCCAATTTGCAATTTAACTCCCCCTAAACTTAAAGGAGGAAAACTATCAAATCCTGCTAAGGCGAATCGATTCACCCCTAATGCGAATCGATTCGGACCAACGAATCAATTCGGTCTAAATCCGAATCAATTCGGTCTCAATTCGAATCAATTCGGCATGAGACAACCTTACAGGTCTCCTTATGCAAATCGATTCGGTCTAGACCCAAATCGATTCGCCTTATTCGGAGCTCACTGTTTGGGCGATTTCATCTTCCCGAAAACCCCAAATATCATCCAACCTCCATTTTTTGGTTTCCAATCTCAATCAACAACACTATAATCATCCTATCATTGATTTATGACTAACACATCAATTAATTCATGGGATAGAATAATTTCTCTAGGATTTAAACCCTAAATCCAATTAAACTCTATTTTATCATTTCTTCCCATTTCTAACCATTTATACACACCATTAACATGGGTTTAACACTAGAAGTCATCAAGAGTTAACAATACATCAATTTGTAAACTCAAAATCAATTTTCCCAAATTTATTTCAAAGGTTTTTAACCCTAAAGATCATATAGTTTACCAACTATAATATGAGATACACAAACTCAATTGAATAAAGAAAGAAATGCTTGCCTCGTGGATAAAATCCTACGACCTTGAGTCGAATCCCGCGGAGTTTGGCCGAAAATCCCCTTTTCTCTCCCCTTTCCTTCTTACTTTCTTTCCTTCTTCTTTTCTCTCTTTTCTCTCTTTTCTCTCTTTTCTTTCTCTCCTTTCTCTCTCTCGTGCCTTATAAGAGAGAAAAGGAGTTTATCTCCTTATTAAACCCAAAAATGACTCGTTTACTCAATTGTGAGTCTCTACTAGTCCAAAAGTCCCCGAAACCTAAACACTACCCTCAGATACTCTATTATGACGTGTAATATTTTCCGTCGCTTTACCCAACTGCAACATGATATAAAAATATTCTGACTAATTTACTTAGTCCCAAAAGTAGATGTAACACACATCGGTAATAATCTAACACTCATAAATCCCAAATTACTATTCATAATAATTCCTCTAATTATCAAATTACGCCCACTTATGTAATTTTAATATCTATAAAAGTAAGGGTTATTATAGGTTCGTGGTGTGCATACGGAGGAAAGGCCTTCGTATGTTTTGACGGCAGCTGAGCCCCATCGGTGGATTTTGAGACGTTGGTGGACTCCAAAGTTATCTACTAGGCGGAGGTTGAAGAACGAGGGAGCATCAAGGCTTGAAGGAAGTCTAGTCATTGTTGTAAGTTCTCTTGTCGTGTCTTTGTAAAGATACCTTACTTAGTAGATTTGTAGGCTAGGCCGTTCGAGGTTTTCCCATTGTGGATTTTCCTAGTATATCGCGCCTTGTGTGTGTGCACTTTTTATTATCTTGCAAAATCTCTCTTAGATGCATGCTAGGTTAACCAAGATAAAAATTGGTTTAATTGCAACTTTAGTTTAATTTTGGTGCTAACTAAGTTTGGGTAATTTTCACTTAATTCAAGTCAAGAAATTTAATTGAAAAATATTCATGATTGTTTGAATGGCATATGAAGAACTTGAATTAGGTTTATTTAATTTTTATTTGAAAGAAAATTAAATATATGTTTAGTTGTGTTTGATTTTAATTTTGTGGAAATTAAAATTTGGGAACATTAATTGTTAAATTTGAAAGAAATTTTAAGTTTGATATATTGAGTGAACCATCTCATATTTGGATTATTAAACTTGGGCGATCAAGTGGTATCAGAGCATGTAATTTAAGAAACCACATTCTCAAAAAGAATTAATAAGGATTTCATCCCCAATTCCATTCCAACTGACTAAGGTCTAAGGACTAATGACATTCAGTTATGAGAATTTCTCGCCATATGTATCAAGTCCATGCATCCTCAAGCCAATATTCAACGGTCTAATAACCCTAAAAAACTAAAGAAATTACCACATCTTTCATCCTTGATTCCATTCTAATTAATTAAGGTCTAAGTACCCATGACTATAAGTTTTGAGCATTACTCACCACTTGGGCTGAGGTCCACGTATCCTCAAACCAATAGTAAATATTCTAAGGACCCAAAATAGACAAAAGTAATTACTAATATTTTCATCCATGATTCCATTAAAACTGACTATGGGACCATAAACAGTGAGCTTAGAGGACTTTTATGCACTTAAGAAATATTTTCAAAAAGGAAAAATTATAAAAATTACAAAGACCATAGAAAAACATCTTTTTAAACCACTCTTTTTGAAAAATCCAAGTATCAAGGGCCTCTTTTAAATATAAAAATTGTTGACTTGGATAAAACTTCCATTTAAAAAAAATAGGGGGCCAAGTGTTCGAGTGAAATTTTTTTTCCAAAACTTCAGTTTGATAAGAAAAGCTGCAAGGCCCACTATATAGAGGTCTAAAGACACCCATGATTTAAAGGTCTCGTGACCTATTATGGAACTTCAGAATGTCCTCTTTAATGGGAATAAGGTTCAGAGGCTTTTCAGCCTAGTATGGATTTCAAATATTCCCTATGTATAAAGGTCTTAAGACCCTTTGTGGGACTTCAAGTTTTAAATTTCTTAAGTTTAGAGGTTCTATGACCTTTATGGGAATTTCAATTTCAAATTTACCAAGTTCAGAGATATAATGACCCTTTTTTAGGACTCTATATTTCAAAATTTATATGTCCAAAAGCCTTGTGTGAATTATGAACCTATATATTTTAAAACACTTGAGTCCATGTGACAACCCGCGATCCGAGATAAGGGGTGGTTAGCCCGATACTCAACCGTAACAGGAATCATGGATGGATATCATCCTCAGCATCAACAATATATATGGAGTATACAGGAAAACCACCCAATAAATCAGAAAACGGGTTGCCAAAAAGTGTGAAATTTTAAAAATGCAGTTATGAAAATTAAATTTAAACAACCCAAATCTGATATGCAAGTGGAATCCCACAAAGATATATATACTAAAACGAATGTATACAAATGGACCGAATAAGCTGTCGGTCCACAGCTACATAGAACATCGTACAACCATATAATATCGAATGTAATACATTCATTAATCAAATACAAATGTTTGGGCCACACGCCCGAGTTTAATACCCGAACATATCTAGAATACAAAGGTGAAGGCGTCTAATTCAACATCCTGTAATAACCCGCAAACATCTTACAGCTCGTCAAAAGCAAAAGGATGGAAAAATCAAAACGGACGTCCTTGCGGAGGGGCACCTGAGCGAATACAATTATATATATATACAACAAGGAAAGTAAACTGGTTAGGGCCGGGTTCTATATGATCACCAGAAGAATAAAAAGCATGATAGAAATGAATAGTTATGCATGAATAATAAGGATGAAATGAAATGGCATCTACATAAAAGAAAGAAAAGTAAATAATTTAAAACCTTTCCTCATAAATCCAATTACCATATCCTTCTTACATTCCTTATTAGGAATAAAACCATTTATACGGTTAAATCAAGAAGATATAATTTCCTTTCACTTATTAACTTTTATAGTTAATTATCTTTCCATTCCTTAATAGGAATATCATTAGTATCAAGTGCTCTATATGGCACATCTTTCATTAATCTCATTCCCGTGCTCTTTATGGCACATATTTATGCTCTTTGTGGCATTTATCATACGCTCTTTGTGGCGTTTATCAACCATCAAGTCCCACTTGAGGAAAAATAGTTATATTCATATACATATAACGATTCTAAGACCGCCCGTCCGGGTTTCCCCACTATGCGCGCCCCTAAATGACCATCAACTTCCAGAGCCTAACAAAAGACAACCTGGGCACCTATCGCAATACGTCGGGAAGCGGCCATGTGCCTGCGGGGTAGTCAAGACCACACCCGGAATCTCCTACCCATCGCAGAAAAATATATATACATAACAACGCTCACATGGCCTAGGACTATATCCACCCTGCATTCATTAGCCAGGGGGCATCACCTCACGAGCGAACTTCCCTTATGATGTCATTTAGAGAGGTGTGTAACAGTAAATTAACATTTACATTTTTACATTTTATTATCATATTCATTACCAATTTCCATTTCCATTACCCAAGTGATTAGTTCTTTTTATTTGAACCTATCATTATTAAACAACCAGGTTCATTTTATTTGAACCAATCATCATTAAACCATTTGGGTTCATTTTATGCGAACCTAATTCCCATTGAATATTGTAATTAATATTCCTCAAATTACAAATTCCGACTAAGTCTCCAAATGATCATTATGATCCTATAAATCCCCAAAGTTCATATAACTTTGATAAGCCCTTTAGTCTCCAAGTTAGGGCATTTAACTTCCTAACTTCTAAAAGTTCGAATATAAGAAGTAATGCCTTAACATTACTTTAAATCTCCCCGGAATAAACCCCGGATGAACCCGTTTCTAGTCTAGGGTAACGTCCAAACTCAACTAATACTCTAGGACTCTAAGTTTACTTCTTCCAAGAAGGTCCCTAGATCCTAAGCCTGAGGAAAAATATCAAAATTTAAAAAATGAAATTGACTTAAAACTGCATGAACCGAATCGATTCACCCCAAGGGACGAATCGATTCGCCCTGCCGAATCGATTCGCCCTTAAAGCGAATCGGTTCGAAAAACAAAAATTTAGTTTCTGCAATTGCCGAATCGATTCGGCCTTAACCCGAATCGATTCGGATACATAGACCTGGGAAACTGCATCTATGCGAATCGATTCGCCCAAGAGGCCGAATCGATTCGCCCCTGCGGAATGGCCAAGTTAGGCTATGGAGTTCTAAACTCCAAATTTCTCCCAAACCCAAAACCAACTAAACCCAAATCATTTGTTGCAATTACTACACCCTAAATACATCTAACTACCAACATTTATCATTATTAATCACCCCAATCCATTTCCAAGGGTTTAATACCCATAAATCCAACAAAAACCCTAACATGGTTAAACACAACAAGTTCACAACTATCAACACTAATTATTCTACTTAAATCAGATAATAGCAAGTAGATAACTTGCCTCAAACTTGCAAGGATCAGATTTGATGAGGATGAGAGCAACAATCCAAGCTTGAATCTCCATATCTCTCTCTTTCTCCCAAGGCTTTCTTCCTTTCTCTCTCTCTCAATTGTAAAAATGGAAGAATGGGAATAGGGGTGGGAAATAAAACGGGGCTTGAGTCCTAAAAGCCCACTTAAATGACCAATACGCGATATAATAATACGCGACTACACTGTAAAGCCAAAACCAGTCAAAAGTGACCGAAATGCCAAAATGTAATATGACACTTATTTTGACTGTCTCGCACCTACCGGGACTAACTACACTATCCAAATTATCAATTGGGAATTTTATACTTCATTTTACTTCCGGTTTCATTTTAAACAAAAATGTCATTTTATATCTTATGACACTATAAATTAACACATGGGCATTTTTACCTACTCACAAGGTAACTACACAACATTTTAGTAAATATTAACCTTATCATATTAAATTAATATCGACTCCACATTCCG
The DNA here is from genome assembly GCA_949130495.1 of Sambucus nigra. Classification (NCBI taxonomy): domain Eukaryota; kingdom Viridiplantae; phylum Streptophyta; class Magnoliopsida; order Dipsacales; family Adoxaceae; genus Sambucus; species Sambucus nigra. The sequence continues at coordinate 23,019,640 of OX422213.1, read as the reverse complement.
ACATTTTATAATTAATCACTACACCTAGTAAATAATATAAAACAGGCTTTCGAACGTGAGGGTTGTTACAGTCCAGAGGTTTTAGGAACCAGTGGGGGTTTAAGGTCATAAAATTCCTATGTTCTAAGTTTCTTAGACTCTCAGCGGAACTAAAATTCTATTCCAAGTCTTTTATCCTTGACAAAACATGTTTCAAAGGCCTTAGGAGACTTATTGGAGCAAATTTTAATTGTAAAATTTTAACTTAAGGTCATAGGACCCTTCGCAATTTATCTTTTGGCCTTTACACCTAAAATTTTATAGGGCTAAGTGTTTATTCAAAAAATTTGTGCATGTAGTCCTAAAAAGTACAAATACTAGAGATTTTATGGTTTTAAGGTATAATGATCCATTCCAGAGCCTCAGTCTTGAATTCATGAACTGTAAAAGTATATGGCAGAGGTCTTACGAGCCTCATATCTATTTCAATAAAGTTATTATTCAAGCCATGTTACTTTACCAAGAAATCTTAAGGTGCTAAGGGTAGTACTACCTATTAGAAGACCTCAAACCAATGAACGTTATGCAAAAACTTTCTTATCAAAGAAAAAGTGAAGCAAGTACAAAGCAAAGAAAATCACTGCAGAAGTTAAAAATTCATAAATCAAGCCATTGTCATTATGATTGCCAATGATAGAGAGCTGTGATTTTAGAACAAAAGTCCCACTACCCAAGATTGTTAAAAAGAAAATAAAAAAATTATATAAAAGCCTTCTCAAGGATTTAGGTCAATAGAGATTTCCTTCACGGGGGCTACACTTTCTGATGGGTGTTAAAATTGCAAGTGACCTCAAACCTATAGGTGCTCCCCTATCGATTATAGGGAGGTCAAAGGGGATGAGTCTCAAAATATGAGATTAATTTAAAGTGTTTCAGACCATAGATGACGGCCTTACATCCATGGTTAAAGGTGTTTTATTGTATAATAGATTATTAAAAAGTTATTACAATCTATAATACCCCTTAGAGTTTGGCCAAGAGAGTATAAGTTCTTGCGATCTTTGTCAACAATACAAAGGACCTTAGGAGGTAAATGATGGACTTATCTAAGGGTTGTTGAGTACTGATTTACCACCCAATAGGATATATAAAATACAAGAGAACTGGAAATTAATAGAGTTAGAATTTTAATCTGTCAATAGTGGGCTGAGATACTATGGAATAAGGAGTAAAAACTAACAAATTCTAAATCTCTTAGCACTATGGGAGTGTGATCTTATCAATGAGTTAATATCTTAATTTCTCAAGAATAGTTGCCATTGAATAATTCATCAGCCTTCCTTTTATATGCTTACTCTAGGAGAGAGAATGAGTGGACTGTCACAACATGGTTGTGGTGCCTTTGAGGTATGATATTCAGTAAGGCAGTGGAGTCTGGGCCATTCATGTGATGTAAGGTAATTATTGATACTATCAAATATGGATGGGAGCTTTCGATTCAAGTAGGCTTGAGTGGAGACCGCAAGTGGAATAGTGTTTTTCTTTCCACCTACTCGGCCAGACTATTTGAAAAATCTCTGAGGGAGGTCCAGGAGGTCTGTAACTGCCTTGAGACTAGAATGAGTTGGTTTTGAGGTACCACGTGATGATACACCTTGGTAATGATGGTTAGGTGAACTTAAGAGGTCATTTCTCTTTAGACGGAGGTCTGTTATGACGTTAGTCATGGAGGAACTCTGGTCATGTGGCCTCTAGGATTTACTAAGGACGTATGGTGGAATGACTGATATTTTCAGGATGTAAGAGGGATGACAGAGGTTTGGTACAATATTGTGGCCTTTTCTTAAGCCCATCAGAGATCTTGGGGACCAAGAAACAGTTTGTCTGAGGTCAAAGGTTAGCCTTGGAACCTCTGTTCTTGCTTGAGAGTAGTTGAGGGGACATAAATCCTTTCATACACCAAGTGTTAAATTGGGTATCATCAGTAGCCCCTTAATTCTTCTTACAAGGATTACAAGGGGAGACACTTCATGCTTTATGTAAGTGAGGGGTAGTGAAGTAACTAACCTTTGATATTTTTATAATAATTTGATTGCCTCGGGAAGGCACTAACATGTGGTTGTGGACAAGTGTTAGGGACTAAGAACACTAACGTGTTTGAGGGGATTAAGGCATGTGGTCTTAGAACGTTAGGCCTTATATAGTTTGAGTCCAAAATGAAGCGATCCTCATATAATTAAAGTCTAAAGATTCTACAAAACATGCTAGAACAAAAATAAAATAAAAAGAGGAATGAAAACTTTAACTAAATACACTAGACAAAAATAAAAAGGAAAAAAATCAACCCACTATATACAACCAACAAGTTTAACTTCTAACTAACTATTCACTAGAATTTGAGATTTTTGATGGTACACCCAAAAAATGCTTTGACATTAGGGGATTGATGGAGGGACTTGATTAAAAATTATGGATCCTAAAAAATAAGAGTTAAATTTGAACAACAAAAGGCATGCAAAGGGAAGGGAAAAATAACCATCATCAATAAAAAAAGAATTGGCGGATGATGGGTTGTTTGAATTTAACAAGGGACAACGGGACCAAAAAAAATGAATTTTCTCCAAAAGGTTTTTCAAATGGAATTGGAGGGGGGGGGGGGGGGGGGGACACAAGGAATAATCCCATTATGGAATTGTTTTTTTCTAAAAATCATTCCTTGACTATCAAAGTCCTCAAAACTATCATTTGATTCTTTTGGTAATTGTAATGGTTCGATAACAATGAAAGAAATAGTGACAAAAAAAATTTGATATAAAGAGATGGCTCATCATGGCTCGAAGATTTAATTTCAAAGAAGATAAGATCATTCTCAATAAAATTATCTTCAAAAAATATTTGAGGTGAAGAACTAGTTTCAACCTCATCTTTATTTTTTTTAAAAGAAATCATTTTATTGCAAACGGATACTACATCCATTTCCTCATCACTTTCGTTATCCATTATGAGTTGGGACAAACGAAGCATGTTTTGTTCCAAATTAGGTATCCTTGATCCAAAAACATTGTATTCCTCAATTGGTTCAACAGATTCTTCATCTTCTAAAGTTTCATGAGAAAAATCGTCGTTGGTTTCAAATAACGCATTTAATGTTATTTCCAAACAACGATGTCTCTCACAATAATAGTTATCGAATTTTTCATGTTTTGACTTTGCGAGTACGCACAAAATGAATTCGAATGTATTGAAACTTAACTAAAAAGAAAAAATTGAGATCTAATACCGCAACTTTTTTCAAAATTTTTAATATAACACTTTTGAAAGTTATTGTTATAATAGTTCAAAGAAGTATTATCAAAAGAGTTTTTACATAAAAATTGTAAGACTTTTGTGGATTTTTGTCATGAGAATAATTTTCGGATGTCCTTAGATCCTTTTTTTGATTTTTTAAATACTCAACAAAAGTCATAGGCTTTTTATTTTCCTCCTTTTGAAAGTAATCACCAAAACTCATAGGTTTGGGGGAACTTCAAAAATTATTCGAAAGTCAAAATTGCGAACCATTACAATCACTAAAAACTCTAAAGTGAAACATACTTACCCAAAAAGGCTCTTCAATATAAATTCCACAAAGTTGTGTGCGAACAAGAATTCAACATTTTTTTGTGCTCAAATGTGCACGTGTATAAAACAAATTAAAATAAAAAGAACAATATAAAAATATGTAAAAAATACTAAATCAATAAAATTATATAAAAAAACACTACTTTAGGGAAACGATGCCATTTTGATTAAGTGAAAACCAATTTGTCGTGTAAGGACACTGTCGTTGATTAGTTTCCACCGCGATGCAAAAAGCCTAAACTTCTACCACACTTGTGTTATAAGTTTAGTGGCGAGATTGGGTTTCGAATCCACAGAGAACATGTTTAGATATCAATTGATTTATTACTTCACAAATAAAAGTGTAAATTATTATCTTTGGTTTTAAACAATTTATACTACATTAATCTAGACATGTATTTAAGGGACATTTACACTTTGGGATAGACTAGTTCTCCATATTTTCTCATTGGGGTACACTTATTTTCGTATTTATTCGTTGGGTTTACACATGCAAGGTCGCAAACATGACGCATAAGTGATATATACCATTGAGTTTCCTATATGCAAAACGAAGAAAAACTAACCCATCAAAACTAGCATAAACCATCATACCATAACAAAGCAACCAATTAATCCATGGTGAGTTCAACAATCTTAACCTAATTAAACTTATCTAGAAAGTATAGTAAAACATGGAATGGAAGAAAGAAATAAAGAAAGAAGAAAATAAATGAAAGAAACTAATTAACAAAGCTTTACAACTAAGCTAGAAAGATCAAATTAAAGGAAGAAGATAATGAATAGTAATATACAAACCAAACCCTAGGAGAGAAAGGAGAAAAGATCTCAACAATAAACCTAAAATATCTCAAATTCAATATATCTTATGTATAAAACTTAACTTACTGTAAATAGTAAGTCTATAAAAAAAGAAATTGTAAAGGTACAAATATTTGTAAACTGGGATGGTCGATCGATCAGCCTAATGGATCTATCGATCAATCTTGCAAATTCCATCCCACTATCTTCAGTTGATCACAAAAGAAAAGGGGATCGATCAATAAAGCTAAGTGCCTGATCAATCGATTGATGGAAAAAATGCCTTTTTTGGATAGTTCTTAAAAAAATTAAAGTAGTTCGATCGTTCAATCGATCGATTCTTGTTTCCTGGTCTCAATTTGCTTTAAAAGGTAAAATGATGCACTTCATGAAAAAGATTTAACTTCATTATTAGGACTCAAAATGACGTTCGTTTGGAGGCCACACAAAGATAAATCGACATAATACACTCCAATAGAGTTCTGCCAATTAGGGCATGAAGTATTAAATGATGAAAATGCCCTGAAGTTTCACCTTGCGATGATACTTTCCCAAAACACAACCAATTGCTTCGCTAAGCATTCCCATACCTACAAAATCTCAAATAAAACTTACACAATATATACATAAAAAAGAAAGGTTAACCAATATAAGGTCTTAAATATAAGAATTAAGGAACACAATAATGCTAGAATACACTAGAATAAAAGGGAAATAATATACAATATTAGTGACTAATCACACCCCTTGACTTATATATAACTTGTCTCTAGTGATAAAATAAAACGAGAACCAACCCAATAGAGTGAGAAAATATAGAAAATATATTTGCATAAAAGATAGAATACCCCTTTCGCGGGTATACAGTTGCATTTAGCATATGCAATAAGCTATGAAACAACTAGGTTACCCTAGTGGATGAGTGCTGTCTTGTGAATGTTTTTAGGGATGAAACCCACAAACATAGTATGCCCAACCAACCAATAAGACATGATCAACAACAATGGAAAAAAATTCAACAAGTTATTAACAAAGCAAATGAGAATTTACCCAACAGGCTAGAATTATTAACATTAGTAGAACAACTTCACCATGATTGAAACCTCAAATGTGGGAGGAAGAGCGAGCACAAGAGAGGAAAAAAATAACTTGGCAAAACTTCTATAATTTAGATAAACATTAAAGTGTACATGGATCAAACCTCTCTGGTGATTACACTTAACAAATGAAAACATTCTAAAGGGGGTGTAACATACAAGGGACATACATGCATAATGAGTAAATGTAAAAGGAAGTAAGGCCTCACACATGTCATTATTGAAAAAGTATATATATAAAATGAAAAATTATAATCTCATGACAGGATACTGCTTATTAAAGGAGGTGAAACGTACTTTAACATATTTTGTATCACTTTCTCCCTAGGATCAAATATGAGTTTAAAGGGTTGTATTGTAGGTCAGGCTAGGGTGTACGAAATAATGGGATATCTACGGACTTAAAGTGTTCGGGGACAAAACTTGGGTATTTTGTATCTCTTTTAACCTAGGATCAAATATAAGTTTCAAGGGTTATAATGTAGGTTAGGCTAGGTTTTACAAACGTAATGGGATATGTAAGGATTCAAAGTGTTCGGGGATGCTCGGGATAAATTGAACGTGTGGAAAATTTAAAATTGGAACAGAAATTGCATAACAAGCAGAGGATGTGACAATGGAGTATGACTAACTTTGTTGTTCTCTAAACATAACTTCGGGACTCTTATATGTTTTAATCCCTTTCTTTTTCTTTTTTTTCTTTTCTTTTTCACTTCTTTTTATTTTCTTTTCTTTTTCCAATTTTTTTTCTCGATAATAAAAGCCTACTCATATGCTGAATTGCAACCATGGAACAAAAACATCATTAAATTCCAAGCACAATTCCAAAAAAAGTTATGAAAGGTGTATCTATGTGTTGATGCCAAAAATTATCCACCTATGTGGACCAATATGAAGTGAACACGTGTCCTCCTACATGGCCAAAATCCTAGTCAGTAGTTAATAAATCTGCCGACTAATATAAAAAATGCTGACCAACACAAGGAATGTCGATCACCACAAAGAAGGCTAACCAACAAGACCAATGAAGCATCATCATACCAAGGGTACATGTGGTTTATACAACCAATCGTCACATTTATTATGTAGAGATTTAAATGCTTAATTATATAAAAGCATCCCATCCATTGACATTCTGATGCTTGACCTCTGGGTCACTATAAATACATTGTATACCTTTCATCAAAGGCACGGTCGAACAGATTCTGGGATACTCTTGTCTACAAGAGTACCAAGATTTCTGTAACCTCTGAAATCAGTAAAACAATAGTGGACATAGGCTTTCTTACATAGTTGAACCAATTTAAAAACTCTATCTCTTTATTTATCATTACATATTTTATCTGTAATTATAAATTTAGATCAAGTCTAGTTTTTTACATCAACAGATTGGCACCGTCTGTGGGAACGTGTTTCTAAGTACCGTTATCACTCTTAAATACTTTTGTTCAAGATAATATGAATAACCTTGAGTCCAGTGCCAGAAATGAAGGCAACATGCCTGTTCCATCTCCTCAGCCTATTGTGACAGACCTAACTGGAATACTTGTAAGTACTGCCAAGTATAAGAGGCCATTCAGGAAATGGTGAGGCAACTGGACCAGTCTATTCAAGCCAGATCTCCAGCCTTATCTAGACAATAGGCAATTCTATCACCACAAAGAGAAATGACGCCTCCACCTCCAAGATCCAGCAGGAATAGTTATTCCTAAACTTCACAAGATAGGTCTTATCATCTCGGAGAAAGTTCATCACTCATGTCCACAGAACCCTATGATATCTACTCTCTTTCTTCTGAAAGGCCAAGTGTCTTAGAAAGGCTAAGCAGAGCCCCGACCTTTGATGGCCTGGGACCCCGAGAAATAAAAACCCTCTTAGAGCGTTATCCAGCAACACCTGACATACGGTCGACCAGCGATAAGCTTAAGTTAAATCATGATCAAGCATCCGACGATATGTACGTGCCGAGAAGATCTCTCAGGAGGAGAGTTTAGTGCAATCACATGGCTAGAGTAGCCAATCTATTTCACATAGATCGAATACATGTAATCCTTCATGGAAAGGATAGTTCCAACGGTGGGAAGATAGGCTAGGGGAGATGGTAAAGGAAAATAATCCTTTACAATGGAGGTTCGTTAAAGGATCTCCTTTTATTCAGGAAATTATGGGGTCTCCTTCTCCATCTAAATTTAAAGCTACTATGGTTACCCCCAAATATGACTATAAAACTGATCATGTTCACAATAATGAGCAATATTAAGCTGCAGCTGATATTTATTTAGTTCTTGATGAAATGAGGTGCAGGGCATTTCCAAAAACCATTACAGGTTCATCCCAAATATGGTATAATAACCTGTCCCAAGGATAAATTTCTAACTTTAATAAAATTTTCAAGCTATTCATTAAAAACTTCTATTTCGGAGCTGAGCCAATGAAAAGAGTAGCTCATATTTTGACTGTAAGCCAACAAGTAGGGGAAAGTACTAGGGAATACATTACATGTTTTAACAATGAGAAATTAGAGGTGATTGATTATGAGGAGAAAACAACCATCACTACTCTTATGAGTGGCTTGCTTCCCAAGAAACTATATTATACTCTAGCAAAAGATCCTTCTAAAATAATTGTTAAACTCATTGCGAAAGCAGAAAAAATAATGAACGCCAAAGAAGTGATGGCCATAAAATAGAGTCCTTCCAGAAAGCCTGATACAAAGCCTGAAAAGAAGGAGTAAAAAGAGCAGAAGCTAAAGAAATAAGACAAGCTCAAAAAGTATGGAACCCACACTCGATTGAGTGTTAACATTCACCATATCCTGGAAGAAATCAAGCACAATAAGGATTTGCAATGCCCTGAGAAGTTGAGGGCACCTCCTAACAAGAAGGATAGATCCGAATATTATGAATTCCATAAGGATCATGGTCATACAACAGACAACTCCATCTCTTTGAAAAATGAGATTGAATCCCTCATCCACCGAGGAAAACTCGATAAATTTATTGACCGGAAAGATAGTAGAGAACCTAGAAGAAGGTCAAATTCTCCATGCAATTCTATAGATGATAGGAAAAGAAATCGTGAATATGATTATAAAGATGATTGAGACTGGTCGAAGAAGCCCAAGTAACCAGAACATAAGGTAGCTATGATAATTTTTGGTTCATTTGATTGTCACATGATTATAGGTGGCAATGCAGGAGGAGGTGATCACACTGCTGAAAGTAAAGCTTACTTGAATGCAGCCCAAGCTTATTCCTATATCTAGAGAATTAATCTAAATGAAGATGATCGATCGAGCAAGGTCAACAAAGACAAACTGGTGATTGGTTTTTCAAAAAATAATCTCTCTGGGGTACTTTATCACCATGATGACCCATTGGTTGTCAAATTCAGGCTATTATAATCGCCAGAGTTTTGATTGACAATGGCAGTTCAATTGATATTATGTTTTATCCTTGCTTATAGAGTTTGGACATGAAGCTCATCCAGCTGGAACCCTATCACAGGCCATTAATAGGATTTTTTGATAAAAAAGTTTACCCTTTGGGAATAATCAAGCTAGTAGTGTTAATCGACACCTGGACAGTAAGTCGCAGGCTTCTTTATGATGGTTAAGGTCATTTAATCTTCCTATAATGTGATCCTAATAGGATAGGATCGAATAAGTTTGAAGTCGTACCGTTAATAATCCATCAATGTTTGAAGTTTCCAACTCATTTTGGGGTAGGTGTTATGAAAGGCAACCAAAAAGTGGCCAGAGAGTGTTACTGCTCCTCAGCTGAGCAATAGGACCTGCCTGAATTTAAAAAGAAGACTACCACTTACCAGGTGGATACCACTAAGCCTAATGGTGAATCTGAAGTTAAAACTTTAGATCCCCGAGATGAAACAGAGTTGGTAAAGGTACAGATTATGAAAGCAACAGAAAGCGTTGTTCTAGGATATGATAAGCCAAAAAGAACTACGCAGATCGGCTCAACACTGGATCCTGTCCTTAAATACGAATTGATTATGTTCCTGAGGCAGCGGAGAAATCTATTTGCTTGGAGACATGAAGATATGCTTGGGATTGATCCCAATTTCCTTTGTCATGAGCTCAATATAAGTAAGGATGCTAAGTCGATCAAGCAGAAACGTAGGGTATTTAGTCCAGAGAAAAATCAAGCTATTCAATAAGAAGTAGAGAAGTAACAAAAAACTCGATTCATTGAAGATGTGAAGTATCTAGTCTGGTTAGCCAACATTGTAATGGTTAAGAAAAAGAATGATAATTGGATAATGTGCGTGGATTTCATCGATTTAAATAAAGCGTTCCCGTATTTTTGTCATATTTATAATTTAATTGATTCGGGGAATTTAAATGTTGTATTTAAATTATGTGAGTGAAGTAATTTAACTTGACTGAATGAGAAATATGATTATTAAATATTAATCAAAAGGTAGATATTGATTAATATTATAGTATGAAATTTACTAAGTGTGAATAGTAAATAATTGCGGATTATTGCAATACGATAAATTGAGTGATATGTGCATATTTTATTCTATCTCAATTGGGAGTCGCGTGTAGGCTAAATTGAGGTTCAGAAAGGAAATATATTTTTAGCTACTCGGATGATAATTTAAAGGTCACGGGTGATCCCAAATGGACCAAAATAGTCAAAAAAGTGTACCCGGGAATATTATTTGGGTTCTGGGTTAATTTTATACTAAACCGGCACCTATTAAGGGAAATTTAGTCATTTAGAAAATACAGGTTAATGGATCAACGAAATTCTAAGTGTTATATCTGATGTTTAAGAGTTGAGACTTGAGTTAGAAATAGTTAAACCCAAAGAGAGCCGTTAGAGAGAAGAGACAAACCAATTTTCACGGCTTAGGAGTTGTTCTTCAAGGATTAGACCTTAATCTTGCATCCTAAGCATCTAAGGACTGAAGATTTGAAGAGAGAACCATCAATCCATCAGTAACACCACGATTTCAGACCCTACAAACCTAGAGACAAGTTTTTTATTGCAATTATTTTGAAGTTATAATACCCATGTTATGAGGGTTTCATGAATTGATGATATAATACATATTCTTGGAAGAAAAAGTTATTTTTTATGAATGTTATGGGTAGGGGTTTCATGTAGTGTGATTCAGATACGTAGAGGATTGATAATCAGTAGATGAGTAATTATCAAAACGAATTAAACCTGGGTTTGAGGTTAAAAATTGAAGAAGGACATGGAAACCTAGGGTTTTGAGGATTTTATGATTTAATCCATTCTTGATTAATTATTGTGATGATTTGGTGTAAAAGTCACGTTTGAATTGGTCCTAACACATATAGAAATGGTTAGGAATAATTAGTTTAAAGTTTGGTGAAGTTTCATGAGTGTTGATGCAAAAACCTAGACTATCCTAATTAATTGATCACACATAAAAATAGATAAAAGAGATAAAGAAATTTTAAAGTGGTTCGGCTATAAGAAAGAGCCTACATCCACTGTTGTGTATTTCCTTGGGCTTGTTCGATTGCCTCTTGTCTCGTTCTTCTCATGTCCCCTGGTTGTAGGGTTTACAATGTATTTATAGCCATTTGAGGGGTGTACGAGAGTTGGAATATTAAAGGATGGAATGCCTTTAGAACATAGGCTTTTACATCTGTAAAATATTAATAACGTTTACAACTGTTGACGATTTACTCTCATTATTGGTCGGTCTTCTTGGTGTTGGCCGGTCTTCTTTAACCTATTTATCGACATTCTTTCAGTTGGTCGGTAACTTTCCTTTGCTGACTTGGATTAATGCCCAGATGGATGACACATGTTTCTACATGATTGGTCTATGTAGCAGGATAATTTTTGGTATCAATAGAAGCCCCAATTGTTTCATGCTTGAGGTGTTTACAATAGTATGGAACATTTATCTCTTAAAGTTGCTCGGGAAATAATTTTAAGTCTTGGTCGGGTTACCGACTTCCCATACATGTAAATTTAATCACTTTAACTATCGACACATAATGTGGATGGTATTTTTGTAATTATTCACAACTTTAGCGAATCATTTTTGGATAAGTATTCTTTTTTGTCTTTAGCTGCCAACAGTTCGATCGACGTTTCCTTTTAATCATTACTTTTCTAATTTTCAAGGCAACCTATAAAGGAGGTAAAAGCCACGATCGTCTCTTACCTCAAACGTTTTGAGTTTTTTTTACCGTTGTAGCTTCAAGATTTCTCTCTCTCTTATACGATCGCTCCCTGTTCTTCAGTTCTTACTGAATCCTTAAATTCTGTAAGAATCTTTTTCCTTTATCCACTTCTTCTTCATCAATCATGGTTTATCTTGTTACTTATCTTGATGAATTTAAAAATGAATGGAATATTCCTTCATGGCTAGAACTAGAACATCCCAATTTTCCCGTTGATCTTTTTTCATTAGCTGAAGGTCACTGGTTTTCCTCTATTTTTATTGTTGAATGTGGGTTCACCTTTCCTCCAAACCCCTTTTGTCTTGAATTTTGTCAGTATTTTGATATCATCCAAGCTAGTGTAGTCCCCAATACCTGGAGGGTAGTTAATGGGGATTTTAGATTAAACCAACTCCATGGGACCCATATAGGGATCCCAGAAATCACGTTCTGCTATACGTGGGTAACTAGTGATACCACTTTCTATTTGAAAACTAGGACTGTGAACAGAGCATTAGTAGTTAGCCTTCCTTACTCCAATAGGGATTACTTCTAACATGAAGTAGTTGTTAAAAATTGGCAACATGCTCCTTTGACTGGGAATGCTGAGTGCCAGGGTTTTAGGTGCCCAATAAGTGGCAATGGGATAGGTTGCATTTGTTTATTTGTATTTCTTACCATATTATGCTAACTTCTAGTACTAATGTATACTTTGTTGACTTCAAATTGTAGTTAATCAAAAGAAAAACTGTCCCAAGGAGAGTGACATCAACCTTAGAGAGCTAAAGTTTATCTGGGGCATTCATCAGAAAGTTGGGGAAGAGCATAGTAGATCAACTTCATACCTTGTTCTAGAATAATAATACCATCACCTCCTTTGTTGCTCGCCCAATTATAGTTGCACCGTCTCTTTTAATCAACATTGACCAAGACCCCATTTCCACATCCTCTGCCACTGCATCTAGCAGTGGTGAACTTGTTGTAGTTTTTTCTTCTTTAGATTCAGACCTACCTCTTGCTACTGCCATGGGGAAGAGGAAGTTTCCCAATATCTTGGGTGATATATCTGCTACTGGCTCCTCCAAATAAGCTGCCGATGGAGCCAAAAATAAAGAGGATGCTGGGAAGAAACCCCCATCTAATAAGGGGGATGTTGGGAAGAAGCCCCAATCTAATAAGGGGGCATGTTGGAAAGAACCTTCCTACTGACAAAGCTAATGAAAGTCAGCTCAAGAGGCTGAAAAGAGGACTCCCTTCTAGGCTGGTAGAAGGGTCTTCAACCAACATCGAGAAATAAGAGTTGGTTTATTTATCTGCTTTTGGTGCCAGACAATTAATAAAGTCTGGTACTTTGTCAGACCATAGGGGTGCTACAGCTGCATTGCCCCGATCAAGGAGTTCTGAAAGGGCTGCTCAAATCCTAGCTTCGGTAATTTCCTTTTCCTTCTTTATCTCTTTATTTGATATTTTTTATATTAACTCACCTTGTTTTCTTTTTGCAGTTTCTTATTGACTTCAACATCTTGCTAGAGAAGGATGATGCTTTGCGTTCTTCTTATCAGGAGGCTGAAGAAGATTTTTATATGCTTAAGAAGTTATTTCTTGATTCCCAACAAGAACTGACCAATGATCAGAAGAAATGGGAGGAAAAATTGAGAGTTACAGAAGAAGATGCAGTGGTTGCTCAGGCCAAGTTGTTATTCTGCAGAAATATTTGAATGCTAAAAAAGCCAAAACCACCAAGCTGTAGAAGGATTTGGATATTGAGAAGGCTAAGAACAGGGAGGCTGGCTTTAACAGGGGCTGGGATACAGCCATTGGGGCTGCTTCTTTGCAAATTAACTTTGTGAAAAAGAAATGCTTCAAGGATGGTTGGTCGGCAGCCCTGTTAGAGTTCGATATCCTGTGAGATTTTAAACTTTTCCTCAGACATGATCGAGGGGCTCCCCCCAACATGGATGAGGATATTGAAGATAATGGGGGTTCAAGTGAATCCTTGATGATGTTGGATTCTGTCGACCAACATCAAATGGTTGACTCTTCTGCTCCTCCATCTGATAGCCATTTGCCTCTGCCTGCTCCTGCTTCTACTTCTGCTGAACCTACGCCAAACATGAAGAAGGTGTAGATCTGTCTGAGAAGATTTTGCTTTTATTTTCTTCTTCACTTGTAACTTTAATTTTCTTTTTGATGATGTATTTGTACTTAACAGTTTATCAATGAAAAGAAATATTCTTTCTATTTTTCTTATCTTTTATCCATACTTTATACCATGTTGTTGATTGGATATTCTTCTTGCTTTTGATAGTTCATGGATAAACTGGAATACTTATCTTCTACTGACTTCGAGCTACTCAAGAGATGCAAAAAGATTTTTAAAGATGGCCAATTGTCTTTGACCAAGGAATATCTACTGAAGTTTCTCGGTGAAGGTGTGTGTGAGCAAGCCAAGGAAGCCTATCTTCATCTGAAATGCCTTACTGATCGGGTTTGGCCAATAATTTTTCCTACTATAGAATGATTGAAGAACTGCAGGAGGAGCGTAAAGAGGACAATTCTCTTTTGCATAATAGCTATGAGAAGAAGTACAAGGCTTTGAGTGAAGGTTAGGGCTTTGAACAGAAGTTGGAAAAATTTTCTTCTCACTTTCGAAGACAAATTTTTTTCTCAACTGTGAAGTAGAGGAAGCCAGATCCATTTCCAAGAAATTGGAGGAGGAGAACAATAATTTAAGAGATGAGATAAATGACTTGAAGTCTTATTCTCCTACTGTTGCTACCACTGACGAAGGTTATTCTTTCATAGTGACTGAAAATTCTAGGTTAATGGAATAATTGGAGGAACTAAAAAAGACTAAGTTTGTATCTTCTTCCCGAGCAAGAATTAAACCTGGCCAAGGAACTACAAATAAGGCCAGGTCTCAAAAAAACCTTGCTAACCAAGCTGCCCAGCTGAAGGACAAAAACTAAGCAATTATTGAGATGTCCCAGAAGCGTCAAACTTGTTCTAAGCAACTTACGACTCAGTCTTCTCAACTGCAAGCTAAGGATGGATTGATGAAGAAATTGCATCACCAAGTTGAGAGGTCGACCTTCTATTTTCATAAAAAAACTAGAGAGATCTGGATGGAAGGGTATAATGAAGCTTTGGGGCATTTTCTTGCTAGGTTTAAATAATCCCAGAATGAAGGCTACAAATGAGGTTGGATCGATTGTCTAACAGTATTGAAGGTAGAACATAATAGTCCTTCCTGGAAATGGTATGATCATGGGTCGTTAGACCTTGAAGATTCTCCATTTAGACTAGATTTTAACTAGATTCCTTCCAACACAATTCCCTAGGCCCTGATTTCTAAATATTTGGGAGACTATGAGTTGCAGGATGAGCTGGAAATCATCTGACCTCCTCATCTATTAGATCGGCCAACCAGCAGCAATAGGAGAATTCTTCAAGACTTTAATTTTATTAATTCTCCTTATACTTTAGATGATCCTCCGTCTAGCATCGATCCAGTTTCCAAAGTTGAGGGGAAACGCCCTAATTTCCTGTATTTCTTTTGTAAACACAGTTATGTAATCATTATTCAAATGAATGAGAAAACATTTGATTAACTTATCTTGTTGATCTCTGAATGTGATTGTTTTCTGAATGTGAATGATTTCTTCTTTTTCATTAGTTCTATTGACACACTTAGGTTAAAATATAAATTTAGTATCACTTACCAATGAATACATAGGTTCTAATAGCATATTTAGATTAAAATCTAAATTTAGATCTAGTTACCCATGTGTCTCCAAAGGTTTCACTAACGTACCTAAATGCTTAGGTTTTCTGTATTAGTTACCAGTGGTGTGACCAGGTGTATGTGGAATATGTGCCTACATTCTTCTTGAGGAATATTCACAACGTTCTTCCTACACTTTGCCGAGTAGGATAAATATCTTGTTTCATCCTTATACTTGTTGACCGTTTTGAGGTCGTAATAACTTGTTTGGTATGATGCCAATCAAGTTTCGCTTGTAACGAGAAACTTATTGCTTATGTTGACCAACATTAGGCCTATTTTGAGAAGACTAATCTCATGCTGAGCAACATTTTGAAGTTTTTCTGGCAAACTTTTATGTTTATTCAGGATCAAGTACAGTATATAGGTAGTGAATAACACTAGTACTCCCCAAAAAAATGGAAAAACAGAAATTGGTGGAAAGATAATTTTTCTGATACTAGAAATTGATATTGAACTGAGTATACTTGATTACATTACTGGTAATATTTTCTAAGATGCTCAGCATGCTAGGGATTCTTGAATTCTTCCCCCTCCAAAGTCTCAATCCTATAAGTTCCAGGTTGGATGACTTCAGAAATACGATAGGGCCCATGCAGTTGGCCTCAAGTTTATTATTTTTTTGGAGCACCTTCTTCATCACATAATCTCCCTCCTTTAAGTTGGCCAGCTTCATCCTTTTATTAGAAAATCGAGTTGTTCGCAGCTAGTAAGCTTCATTTCTCAGAGCAGTGTCTTCTCACACCTATTCTAGCATATCCAAATCCAACTGTTGCATTAGATCACTCACAGGAGAGTTAAAATTCAAAACTCTATGGGATGGAAGACCCAACTTAGAAGGTATGACTACTTCAGTCCCAAATGCTAACATGTATAGGGATTCTCCGGTTGCAGTCCTCGGAGTTGTTCGATACGCCCATAAAATAGAGTGTAGCTCGTTAATCCAGTTTCCCTTTACATTATAAACCCTTTTCTTCAACCCACTTAGCAGATTTCTATTTGTAACTTCAGTTTGCCCATTACTCTGAGGCTGTCCTGGAGTAGAGTGTAATTTTTAGATGTTGTACTGAGCACAATAAGCTGCGAATTCCTCATTGTCAATCTGCATTCCATGGTCGGTGATGAAGGCATGAGGTAACCCATAGCTGCAAATGATGTTCTTCCAAATGAATTGGTAGACCTTCTCATAAGGGATATCTATCAATGGCTCTGCCTCCACCCACTTTTTAAAGTAGTCCACTGCAATAACCAAGTACTCAAATCTTCCTCGGGTCATCGACAATGGACCAACTAAGTCTATTATCCACATGGAAAATGGCCAAGGTGAAGTTATTGGGGTGAGAGAAGCCTGTGGAGTCTTGCGAATGATGAAATAACTTTGGCATTTGTCACACTTCTTAGCAAAATCTACATAATTTGCTCACATAGTTGGCCAGTAGTATCCTTGCCCACATATTTGCTGCAGAAGTGTTCGTCCTGCAATATGAGATCCACAAGATCCTTCATTTACTTCTTGAATTAGGTATGGAACCTCTACTGGATGAACACAGCGCTAAAAATTTACTGTCAATCCTCTACTATACAAAACTCATTTGTCTAGCACATATTTGGCATCTTTATACTTCTACAAATTGGCTTCAACCATGTCTATTGGAAAGGTTCCTTCTTTAATATATGCTCTGATGGGATCCATCCAAGATGGCCCCATGTCTACAATAAAATTGATCATCAAATCATCATCTATATTCCTATTGTCCAAAATCTCAAGAAGAATAGTTCATCAGAGTTCAACTCTGGTAGTTGAAGCTAGCTAAGCAAGAGCATCTGCTCGAGAATTGTCTACTCTTAGAATTCTATTCATCCGAATAGGTGGTAATTTTGCTATTACCTCCATTGATTTGGACAAGTATCTGACTTTAAATTCACTTTTAGCTCCATATAATCTCAAGATTTGATTTACTACTAATTAAGAATCACTATGTTCCACAACTTGCTCGCCATTCAGTGATTGGGCTAGACTTAAGCCCACAATGAGAGCTTCGTATTCTACTTCGTTATTTAAGGTTTGGAATTGAAATCTTAAGGCATATTCAATATCAATATTATCAGGAGTGTTAAGTATTATACCTGCTCCACTGTCGATTTCATAAGATGACCCATCAACGTACAAGTTCCATATTGGGAGATAGTTAGTAAATGCTTGGTCTATAAAAATCCCATAGTGGAATGTTTTTCTCCTGGATTCATGACACTTCTTTGACATCTCTTTTGTTCGAGAAGTGGAGTCCGGTAGGTCGACAATGGCCTCTCCTGGTAAAGGTTCCTCGAGAGGTTGACTATCAGCAACTTTATTTTCTCCTGATCCTTGCTCAGCCTCCTGGTTTTGTTGCTCGGTAAACTCGAGGTAAGTGAATTCAGCTATGAAATCTTCTATGGCTTGGACTTTTAGAGGAGAGCTTGGTTCATAGATAATATCATATTCCCCTAATTCCACTGCCTGATACATTAATCTTCCAGACTTCTTTGGCTTGTGTAAAGCTTGCCTTAGTGGCATGTCGGTGTATATTACTATGTATGGGCTTGAAAATAGGGCTCCATACGTCTAGATGCTTGAATTAATGCTAGTTCTAACTTTTTTAAGTGAGGGTACCTGACTTCTACTCCCCGAAAAAATTTACTGGTGTAGTAAACAGGCTTTTTAACTCCATTCTCCTCTCTAATCAAAGCAGAGCTCACAGCTGATTCAGAAATAGCAAGTACAAGTACAATTTTCCCCCCATAATTGGTCGAAAAAGAAGTGGAGCTGACCCCAAATACTTCTTCAATTCTAAAAAAGCATTCTCACATTCTTTGTTCCACTCAAAACTCTTTTTGAGTATTTTGAAAAATGGTAAGCACCTATCTATAGCTCGGGACACAAACCTGTTCAGAGATGTTACTCACCCAGTTAGCCTTTGCACATCCTTCTTACAAGTCGGGGACTGCATCTCAAGTAATGCCTTAATATTGTCTGGGTTTTCTTTCATTACCCTCTGATTTACTATGTACCTGAGGAACATTCCTTCATGTACTCCAAATACGCATTTTGTCGGGTTTAATCTCATCGGATGCTTCTCAAGTTGATCAAAAGTCTAGCTGAGTCGGTAATATGGTTAGAGGTTTTTTTTCTCTTTGTAAGCATGTCATCTACGTACACTTCCATGTTTTTGCCTATCTGATCTTTAAAGACCTTATTCACTAGCCTTTGATACGTAGCATCTACATTTTTCAAACCAAAAGGCATAACATTATAACAGTAAGTTCCTCGGGGAGTGATGAAAGAAGTGCTTTCCCTATCTTCAAGCTTTATTTTGATATAATTATAACCAGAATAAGCATCCAGAAAACTGAGCAACTCATGTCAGAGGTTGTAAGGACACAAATTTTCAATTGAGTCCTTTGTTGTTTTGGCTCAATTTCGGACAAAAGCGTTTGTGTCATAGGATAGAGTTCTTGACCATCCTTCAAGCCTATGACCTACTAAATTTGAAGACATAGTGGCCAAGATTATAAAGCTTCATCAAATGCCGTGTTTATTGTGACTCGTTTCTACGCCAACAACATTTGTTTTATTTACTCCTAAGGTATGAATGCATTATATATTTATATAGGAGCTTGGAATAAGTTTTATTGGGTGTAATTTATAATTTTTATAAATTAATTTTAACGACTTTGTTTTACTCAGAAAAATATTTTTTAGAACATTCCATAAAAGTTTTGGGCTTAAAAATCAATATTTCATTTTTCTGACTCGTCGTTCGAACCACACTAGAATCTCGGTCGAATGAGATTGCCAGGTTGTTCGAATGAGATTTCTGACGATTTTTCTTTTTTCATTCTGGAACCTCGTTAGTAATACCGTTCGAATGAAAAGTCATTTGAACAAAAAAGTCGTTCGAACGAGTTTTGGTGGGAATTTTTTTTGGCAGTTTTTGATGGTTTTCCCACTTTTCCACTACTATTCCCCACTATCATTTTCCAAATTTGAGAAGGTGCGGGAACCAACTTTTTCATAACTTTCCATCTCGTAGAGAGAGTTTTAGAGAGCTTGAATTTCAAAAGAAAAAGTTCATGCTTTAAGTTTTTTTGTTTTCAAGAAAAAATCCTTAAACACTTATGTTACACCAACTGTTGTTTTAATCCATGTTTCAATATACATATGTACTTTGCTTGGAGTATTGGCAGCGATTTTTACTCTACCATTTGAAGAGTTCGTTTGGGTTTCCTTATACATCCCATAAAGAAGAAGTACGTGTTTTAGTTGCGGCATTCTCATGTGGTGAAAGACACCATATGTGGTTGACGGTTGTTTCCTAGAGCCTCATTGGTGGATTTCAAGGTTCTGGTGGAGTCCGAGATTGTCAACTAAGCGGAGGTCGATACAAGAAGGAGCATCGGGGCTTGAAAGGAGTCGAGTTGAGTGTTGTAAGTCTTTTTTCTTGTACTTGTAAAATACCATACTTAGTGGACTTAAGGCTAGGGCCGTCCGAGGTTTTTTCAAGTTGTGGGTTTTTCCTCGTACATCGCAGCGTAATGATTAATTGTTTATTTTATCTTTTTCAAAATCACCTAGAACTCATGTTTAGGTAAAAAGATAAAATTTGGTTTATATCACTGCTTGTTTAATTTGGTGCTAAATTAATTTGGGTAATGTTTATGTTAATTTAATTCAAGTCATCACTTAATTTGATAAAATGGGTTTGGCCTAATTGTGGTAATATTGAAAATATGACTTAGGCAAATTTCTAGGACTTGGGTTAAATTGGTTTAAGTGAAAAATTTATTTGTTAAGTAATTTAATTTCACTTGGTTTAATTTTAATTTGAAAGAAATTAAAATTTGGTGTTTGTGTGTGTTTAATTGACCCATCTCGCTTCCGCATCTTTAAAAGGAAATTGAATTATCTTTTTGTTATAAGATTTTAAAATTGGGGTCCTATACTTTTCAAATTGGTATCAGAGCCAAAATGATAAATTACTTCGTTAAAGATCTTTTAAATATTTTTGGCTAAATTACGCGTATTGGAAAGTGCAAATGAAATCGACACTAAAATCTATCGACGAGAGAGTTTGGATGTCTGTTGTTAACGGGTGGTCCCCACCTAGTCATTTAGTAGATAATGAGAGTTCTCCCAAACCGACCGATAGATGGAGTGAGAGTGAATTTAAACTTTCTAATTTTAATTGCAGAGGTTTAAATGCCCTTTTTAGCGTGGTCACACCGGATGAATTCCGACGCATTATGACGTGTGAAACCGCTAAAGAATCTTGGGATATTTTACAACTCACTCATGAAGGTACTACTGTCGTGAAATCTTCTAAACTATAAAATCTCACCACTTAATTTGAAACCATCAAAATGAATGAAAAAGAAACTTTTGATGAATTTTATGCTAGAATTTTCGACATTGTTAATTCATCTTTTAATTTGGGAGAGACAATACCCGATAACCGAGTAGTAAAGAAAATTTTAAGGTCCCTACCCGATAGATTTATTTCAAAAGTGACCATTTTAAATTCTTTACCAACTTTAGCCTCTACGAAATTAGAAGAGCTCGTAGGTGATTTACAAACCTATGAACTAGACATGTTTCCCTCTAAAAATGAAAAGAAAATAGAAAATGGCGTTGCTTTAAAAGCCTGAAAAGAGGAAAAACAAGTGGTAGAGAGTGAAAGTGATAGTGACCTGGAAGATATGGCCTTGTTTGCTCGAAAATTTCAAAAATTTAACAAAGATAACTATAAAAATGATTTTAAGAAATTTGAAAAATCTAAGCATGACAAAGCCGAGAAGATCCCTAAAACTTCTAATGAAAATGTAAATAGGGACGAGTCAGATAAGTGTTTTGGTTGTGAAGGGTATGACCATAGGTCTTTTGAGTGCCCCACTAAACTAAGGAGAGAGGGTAAGCAACCCATTTTATATAATGCGACCCTTAGTGATAGTGATAAGGAAGAGGGACCCAATTCCCCACTAAGCCCAACTTTGTGTCTTTTACGGCTAGTCATGTGAGCACCGATAATGAATCTTCCCACGAAGATATTCAAACACATGACACTTCCAAGGTCAATGTTTATGATTCCCTTATTTTTTATGGTACTGAGAGTGAAGAAGAGAGAGAGAATGAAAATGAAGAGGTTGATGTGAGTGAACTTCAAATTGCTTTTCAAGAATTATATGAAGAATCTATTAAATTGAAAAGAGCTAATTTAAAGTTAGAAGCTTGTTTAAAAGAGTTTATCAAGGTCGTTGATGAGAGTGTGTTAGTTAAAGAACTTAGGACACGAGAGAGATCTCTTCGAGAGAAGATAGAATATATAGAAGGCGAGAGAGATAGTCTTAGAGGTTTAATGGAATTCTTGAAAAAGGATATTCTCTAGTTTGAAGAGAGAAATGTTTTATTAGAGTCTAACATTTTAGAATTAGAAAATAAATTAAAAGACTAGTAAAGTCAAATTTAATTTGGAGTGTCGTTCGAAAATATTAGATAAAATATTAGGAACGGTCCAAATTAAAAATGACACTTGTGGTTTAGGCTTCGATAATTGTAATGAATAAACTCATAAAACCAAAACCAATGTTTTAGGAGAATCTCCTAGAAAAGCCTTTAGAGATCAATCCTTAGGTATCAATTTTCGACGTGTTTTTACTTGTGCTCATTGTGGTCGAAAAGGTCATCTTAGAAAAAAAAATTTGATCTTAAACGAGGTCCTAGAAAATCTCAATGTAAGGCAACTGCAGTAGCCAAGATTCCTACACCCCGAGATGGTCATTCATCATTAGTTTGGGTTAGGAGATCCGACTTGGTAGCTTTACAAGATAGGATTTTTAATTCTCATTTACTTTCACATGAAACCTCCCTTGCTAAATCTAAAGGTTGAATGTGTTAGTTTTATTTGCATACTTTAGCTTTGTGCCTCATGCTATATCATCATGCTAATTGGATGCTTGTTTAATCATTTTCTAGTCTATGCTCCATGATTAATCACATGCTAGAATAATGATTTTTTTTATCTTTTGTATTATACTTCTTTCATTTTAGTTTGCATTAAATGAAAAATACAAAAACATTTTTGTTTATCATTTTTGTTTCACCTTTTAGTAATTTAGGCTTAATGAAAAATACAAATGATTTTTGTTTATCTTTTGAGTACATATTTTTTATTTTGGTTAAAAATTTTCAAAAACTCAAAAAGATTTTTTTTGTGTGTATTTTAGTTTGACACACTTTATGTGGCATATACATGTGTTAGAATCCCTTCTTTTACGCTTCCATGTGGCTAGAACTTTTGTTTCGATTGTCAATCCTTATTATGTTCTTTGCCATGCTTACATGGAGTAGTTGGATTATGTGTTATTATAATGGATTATATTTTTATATTCCCTCCTTTACACACATGCACGAGCTTTTTGAACCTTAACTTCACATGTTATATTTCAGCTTTGTGAGGTGTTCTCCTACCAATCTAGTCATCTACATACTATGATCTAGGAGGACTAGTTCATGTCAAAATCCGTTGCACGTGAGACTTATGTGAGATATAAAAAAAATGATATATATGAATGTGCACGGGGAAGGGCTCCGAAAGGATTTATTATCCTTTGTGAATAGTAAGCCACCGTTTGTTTAGACCTAAAAGAAATACGTGGTCCAAAGGCCTAAAAATAGAATATGTCATTAAAAAGAAAAATAATTGCCAAGGCCTATGTTTAATTGATTTATTCATTCAAAAGATTATCATAATATGCTAATCGAGGGAGTTTGGATGATATGTCAACGGTTTGCACAATGTCCGTTTATCCTAGTTGCTCTTTCAATTTCATGACTCTATTGGTTTGTAGAATCATCAAAAGTCTAGGCTTGTATGCATTGTGTATGTTTGTTCATTGAGTTCAATTTATATTGTCACATGAGGTTATATTCAAATGTGATGAAGTTTGCAATCAATTGAGAACTCCGTGAACATGTTTTAAGTGATTGGGTCTAAATTTAACTCTTACTAGATCACACCCCAACACTTCCGTTTCCATATGACACATTTTTTCCATACGAGTGTGAAAAGCTTATTTTATTTTGTGTCATTTGTGTGTTTATATTTATATATGCGTGCATGTGCATTATTGGTATATTTAGTCTATGTATATATATGAGATTTTTCTATCTTTGCCTTTCTTTCTAGTCTATCTAGGCTTTAATTCATAATTAGTATCTATCTTGTTGCATTCTTTATTGATATCACATGCTTAATACTTTATGTATACTATTGGTATCATTTTCTTGCATCTTAGTTGGTATCAGTTATTGTTTGTTGGATTAGTTATGATTTTGTTTCCCACGTGCTTTAATGTTGTCATCACTTTACGCACTATTGCATGTTTAGCTTGTTATCCCATTCTATTTATCCCTTGTTTAGTTAAGGGGGTGTCTATGCTTTAATTGGGGGAGATAAGTTAATTTTTGATTCTTTAGCCTTTGTCTATTCCTGAACAAAAAGGGGGAGAATGATAGGGGGAGAAATGGTATCTAATCCTATTGTAATCGTATCTTAGTTCAGGAGATTTAACTTGGGGGAGAGCGCTATCTTCTTAGGTTGATCATAGTTGATAAAAGGGAGAATTGAATTTAGGGGGAGTAATTACTGAATTGCATTTAATATTTTGATATTCCCTATGCGTTTGATAGTTTGCATAAGTGTGCAGGAATTCTTCTCAATGGCAACTTTCATTATCGGCAAAGATATTGATCCTTGGGTTGTTTGAGTCAATCTATTGTATTTTTATTTTGGGTGGGACATTTTTATTTGTCTAGTAGAGCTTGACGGCCCTTTAGGATTTTTGTTGATTTTTATCCCGGAATAGCCAAAGGGGGAGATTTGTAAGGACACAAATTTCCAATTGAGTCCTTTGTTGTTTTGGCTCAATTCCGGACAAAAACGTTTGAGTCATAGGATAGAGCTCTTGACCATCCTTCAAGACTATGACCTACTAAAGTTGAAGACGTAGCGGCCAAGATTATAAAGCTTCATCAAATGGCGTGTTTATTGTGCCTCGTTTCTATGTCAACAACATTTGTTCTATTTACTCCTAAGGTATGAATGCATTATATA
Source organism: Sambucus nigra (assembly GCA_949130495.1). Classification (NCBI taxonomy): domain Eukaryota; kingdom Viridiplantae; phylum Streptophyta; class Magnoliopsida; order Dipsacales; family Adoxaceae; genus Sambucus; species Sambucus nigra. The sequence continues at coordinate 22,995,037 of OX422213.1, read as the reverse complement.
TTTATATAGGAGCTTGGAACAAGTTTTATTGGGTGTAATTTATAATTTTTATAAATTAATTTTAACGACTTTGTTTTGCTCAGAAAAATATTTCTTAGAACTTTCCATAAAAGTTTTGGGCTTAAAAATTAATATTTCATTTTTCTGACTCGTCGTTCGAACCACACTGGAATCTCATTCGAACGAGATTGCCAGGTCGTTCGAACGAGATTTTTGACGATTTTCCTTTTTTCATTCTAGAACCTCGTTAGTAATACCGATCGAACAAAAAAGTCATTCGAATGAGTTTTAGCGGGAATTTTTTTGGCAGTTTTTGACGGTTTTCCCACTACTTTTCCCCACTATCTTTTGCCAGATTTGAGAAGGTGCGGGAACTAATTTTAGAACCAACTTTTTCATAACTTTCCATCTCCTAGAGAGAGTTTTAGAGAGCTTGAATTTCAAAAGAAAAAGTTCATGTTTTAAGTTTTTTTGTTTTCAAGAAAAAAATCCTTAAACACCTATGTTACGCCCACCTGTTGTTTTAATCCAAGTTTCAATATACATATATATTTTGCTTGGAGTATTGGCACCGGTTTTTACTCTACCATTTGAAGAGTTCGTTTGGGTTTCCTTCTACATCCCATAAAGAAGAATTACGTGTTTTAGGTGTGGCATTCTCATGTGGTGAAAATCACCATGTGTGGTTGACGGTTGTTTCCTAGAGCCTCATTGTTGGATTCCAAGGTTCCGATGGAGTCTGGGATTGTCAACTAAGCGGAGGTCGGTACAAGAAGGAGCATCGGGGCTTGAAAGGATTCGAGTCGAGTGTTGTAAGAATTTTTGCTTGTACTTGTAAAATACCATACTTAGTGGACTTAAGGCTAGGGTCGTCCGAGATTTTTTCCCATTGTGAGTTTTTCCTCGTACATCGCGGCGTAGTGATTAATTATTTATTTTATCTTTTGCAAAATCACCTAGAACTCATGCTTAGGTAAAAAGATAAAATTTGGTTTATATCACTACTTGTTTAATTTAGTGCTAAATTAATTTGGGTAATGTTTATGTTAATTTAATTCAAGTCATCTCTTAATTTGATAAAATTGGTTTGGCCTAATTATGGTAATATTGAAAATATGACTTAGGCAAATTTCTAGGACTTGGGTTAAATTGGCTTAAGTGAAAAATTCATTTGTTAATTAATTTAATTTCACTTGGTTTAATTTTAATTTGAAAGAAATTAAAATTTGGTGTTTGTGTGTGTTGAATTGAACCATCTCGCTTCTGCATCTTTAAAAGGAAATTGAATTATATTTTTGTTATAAGATTTTAAAATTGGGGTCCTATACTTTTCAGAGTAGTGCCCACAAGCTGATATATTATGGGTAAAGGAAAGTGACCCTTTGGGCATGCTTTGTTAAGATCTATAAAGTCTACGCACATCCTCCACTTGTTATTTTTCTTCTTAACCATAACTACATTGGTCAACCAATCTGGATATTTCACCTCGTCAATGAAGGCTTCTATCTGAAGCTTTTCAAATTCCTACTGTATTGCTTGGTTCTTCTCGGGGATGAACACTCTTCGCCTTTGCTTCACTAGCTTGATTTCTTTATTGACATTGAGATCATGGAAAAGAAAGTTAGGATCAATTCCTGGCATATCTTCATGACTCCAAGCGAACACATGTTTTCTCTATCTAAGGAAGCTCACTAATTCCTATTTAAGAACATGATTCAGCGTTGTTCCAACTTGAGTAGTACGCTCTGGTTTGTCATCATCTAATACAATGCTTTCTGTTGCTTCTACAATCTGACCTTTACTAGTTCTGTCTCCTCCCTTGGATATAAGGTTTTAACCTCAGGTTCTTCTTTAGAGGTATCCACTTGGTACGTAGTGGTTTTCTTCTTTATTGCTTCCACCTCTTCCTGCTCGACAGATGAATAGTAGCATTCTCGAGATAATTTATCACCTTTCATGACTCCTACACCAATGTTGGTCGGGAATTTCAGCATTGATGAATGGTAGAAGGCATTGCCTCAAACTTCTTCAGCCCAACTCTTCCCATAATTATATTGTACGCTGGATGGACATTTTTATCCATTACAAAGAAATATATTTTCTCTGTTCGGTTGGCTGGCCATGTACCAATCATTACTTCCATATTAATGGTTCCCAAAGGGAAGACTTTCTATCCTACAAAACCTATTAGTGGTTAATGATAGGGCTCTAACTGGCTGAGCTTAAAGTTCAACTTACTGAAACAAGGATAGAACATGATATTTATCGAGCTACCATTATCTACTAACACTCTAGAGACAATGATATTTTCCTTTCTGATTGTAATTACTAGAGGATAGTCATGGGGGTATAATACTCCTGATAGTCCATTTTTATAAAATCCTATTACCAACTTGTCTTTATGAACCCTCCTTGGTTTGTCTTCCTCGACAATGTTAATTCTCTATATGTACGAGAAAGTTTAAGCCTCATTGAGGTAAATTTTTCGCTCTGCTGTATGAATTCCCCCTCCTGCATCTCCACCCGTAATCATTTGGAAATCAAAAGAACCAAAACTGAGTGTGAATACCTCGCGTTCTTGTTGACGGGGATTTTTTGGCAAGTCGGGACCATCATCATAGTCATCTTCATGATCCCTTTTCTTCCCTTCTCTAGGTTGGCATGTGGATTTTGATCTGTGCCAAGGTCCCTCATTATTCTATCGATCAACAAACTGATTCAATTTTCCTCTTCGAATGATAATTTCAATCTCATTTTGAAGAGAAATGCAATGATCCGTCGTGTGACCATGGTCTTTATAGAACTCGCAATATTTAGTTTTGTCCCTCTTAGTAGGGGAACTTCTCAACTTATCAGGCCAATGCACATCTTTGTTATATTTGATCTCCTCCAAGATATGATGAATGCCCATGGTTAGTGGAGTGTAGTTGTGATACTTATTGAACTTTGCTATAATTCCTTTCTGTTTTGACTCCTTGTGCTCCCTGGAATATTTGTGATCATTCGTGTCATTTTTGTCCTCAACTTTTACTCCCGAGCTCCTCTTGGCTGCCATTGCTTCCTCGGTATTCATGATTTTGGCTGCTTTGGCCATTAATTCTTCCATGGTATTTGAGGGATCTTTAGCAAGTGTATAATAGAGTTTCTCATGGAGTAATCCACTGAGAAGGGCTGTTATAGTAGTTTTTTCCTCATAATCCACAACCTCCAGCTTCTCATTATTGAAATGATTGATGTAGTCCTTGGTGCCCTCTCCTTCCTTCTATCGTACACTAAGCAAATGTGCCACCCTTTTTACAGACTTGGACCCAAAACAAAAGTTGCTAATAAATAGCTTGGCCAACAGGCGAAAGGTAGAAATTTATCCCCGGGGAAGGCTATTGTACCAAATTTGGGCAGATCCAGTAATTATTCCAAAGAATGCTCTACACCTCATTTCGTCGGGAACCGTATAAATATCAGTTACTACTTATTATTATTCTATATGGAGGACTGGATCAATTTTCCCATCCTATTTGGAGTTACTACTGGAGCTTTGAACTTTGCTGAGGTAGGGAAATCCACAATTGCTTGCACAAAGGGAGATGCTTTTACAAAGCTTCTTTGCAGTGGGTTTTTGGCCTTAGCCATCTCTCCTAGCCTATCCTCCAATCTCTGAATAAAACCTTTCCAAGCGTTGTTACCATTATCAGACCTACGTGTTGGTGTTTTGTTGTTCGCTGAACTCTCCTCTTGGTATTACTGCTTGGCTTAAGCAATACATCGGGCGTCTGATATAGACTGGGCAGACCTTTCCCTTCGATGGTATGGTCATCGAGTGTTTCCTGACATTACCCTAGGAACATTTCTATTCCCCCTGGGTCCCAAATGATCAAGGGGAGAAGCACAAATTAGCCTTTCTAAGGAGCTTAGCCTTTCTGGAGAGTAGGACTATGTATTGAAAGATTCTGATGCCCTGGATAGTGAATTTGATCCTAGACGATAGGATATGTCCCTTGTAGTTCTTGACTGACTTTGCCTTCCACCTCTTAGTGATGGCGGTGGCATATTTTCATGGTCAAACGGGGCGGGTGCTCCTACTTGAAGAGTTTACACAATTTGCCTGATAGTGTCCAGTATAGCCTCTTGGCCTCTTGCATGACTGGCCAAAATTCCAGTTAATTCATTCGTTGTGGGTGGGGCAGAAGTGACAGTAGGAATGCCATCTTTCCTGAGACTTGATTTAAGAATATCAGCCATTTAGGTGTTTGAGTGAATGAGAATGACTAGAAATACTTTCTTATAGATGGTGTCAATCCATTCATGCAAAAAACTAGATTGTCCTAACTAATTGGTCAGAGATAAAAATGGATAAAAAGAGACAGAATTTTTAAAGTGGTTGGGCTATAAGAAAGAGCCTACGTCCACTGTTAAATTACCTTAGGCTTGTTGAATTACCTCTTGTCTCGTTTTTCTCATGTCCCTTGGTTGTAAGGTTTACAATGTATTTATATCCCTTTGAGGGTGTACAAGAGTTGGAATATTAAAGGATGGAATGCCTTTAGAACTTAGGCATTTACATCTGTACACTATTAATAACGTTTCAACTGTTGACGATTTGTTGTCATTGTTTGTAGATCTTCTTGGTGTTGGTCGATCTTCTTGGTATTGGTAGGTCTTCTTTAACTTGTTGGTCGGCATTCTTTCAGTTGGTCGGTAAATTCCCTTTGCTAACTTGTATTAATGCCCATATGGATGACACGTGTTCCTACATGATTGGTCAACGTAGCAGGATAATTTTTTGTATCAATAGAATAGGGTTTAGAGGTATATTAATGATGAAAAACGCATGAAGAAGACGAAGTAGCCAAATCTGAACCATTTCGAATCGATTTGGACAAGGGTAAATCAATTCGGGTAAGGTGAATAGATTCGACCTAGGGCAAAACGAATATGTTACCCAAAAAAATGAAAATTTCCCCTTTTTGCCTTAAATCCCCAAATCGTTGTTGTGATATTTTTGAGGACTTGGGTAAGGTAATATTGAGAGATGTAAAATTATACAATAGGCTTATGATGGGGCTATGAATTGGTCCTATTGAGAGGATTAAGAGGAGAACAAAATTGGGTTTATTTTGTGCCGTAAATTATCCGAGAGAAAGATAACGAATTATGGGGAGTTTGCGAATTGAATTGATGAAGTAGACCATTAGGGTGAGTTAGGCTTAATTATTGAAATTTTATAAAGAGGTAACTAGGACCCTTAGAGTTGTGTGAATACTCATGAATACAATAAGTGGGATAACTCCTAAAGAAATTTAGTACGGTTAGTATACGAGAGAAATGTACTATGCATAAGAGTGAATACCTAGTTTGTGTGAATACCTATCATATGAATATACTTAGGCGGTGTAAATACCAAAAGTATATTAGATGTATTGCGATCGAAGGAATATTCGAACCAATACATGAATGTTCGCTTTGGGGTGGAGGGCTATTCGGACCAATATCAAACATAAATAATATTAGGGTCGATGGAACATGGACCAATATATATATATATATATATATATATATATATATATATATATATATATATAACATTTACATTAGGGTCAAAGGAACATCCGAACCAATGAATCCTTAATGTGTGATACTAGGATATTATAGTGAAGTATATATTTATTTGTATATATTGAGTGGGAAATATATACTGTGCGATTTATCTACTTATGTGTGACAGTAGACAGTTAGATAAAGTACATCTAATGAGAATAAATTAAGTCGAGAAACTTAATTATGATTAAGCTAATAACATATGAGCATGTTAATTGTGATTGTGGACATCAATATGATAATTAAGTACGAGAAACTTAATGTCGTAATTTAAAAGATAACATGTGAGGAATTTTACTTATGTTGATATTAACACATGAGAGATGTTAATAAATTAATGTACTGTATGGGCGATACATGAACTTAGAGGTGTAGATAAGTTCGGTTGAATACTTTAGTCTAATTAGATTGGGAAGCATATCTAAGTGGGCTAAGTATAGAACGTTAGGCGTACACTATAGATGAGAGGTGAGGAAAACTCAAGAGAGAATGTACGTGAACATGTGTAATCAATAACCGAATTTTAATGTAATAAACGTTTGCTAAATATTTTCAAAACATTTTGTGTACTAACACTTGCTATAAAATATTTTCAAAACTTTTTAGGTGTCCAGCCACAGGGACGCCAGGCGTGACTTCATTCCAGGGACTCAGAGTTGTAGTACTGTGGATGCTAACAGGATTTAATTAGACGATTCGCCCATTCAGATCTAGTGTAGGATCTCATTTTATATTCCATGTATGGACATGTTATCTGTTGATAGTTTTCAGTCATTTAGTTCTTTTATTATGTTGGAGTATTTTGTTTTGAATTTTTGGTCGATGGTTTATTCGAAAAACCTTTATTCATTTATATATATTGTGATGGTTGGACTCTAGTATATTTGTGAATGTTTAATGTAGTTTTTTGCAGTGTTCTCTTATCTGTTTTAAATAAATATAAAATTTAGCACCGGTCTAATTTATCTTAGGTGGTTAGTAATTAAAAAAGTTTTCGACAGTGATGCTGAGAATGGACCATATGGGAAACCTGTTTTAATTTAATAAAGGCATGATCAATCGATGTCTAATTAGACGGGGTATCACAGATGGTATCAGTGCATTAGGTTCTATTGTCTATAGGATCGATACGTCTTACTACGGTTTCAACGTATCTTTATTTTGATATAGTGCCCTATTTTTAGGACTGTTGTTTTATCTTTGACTACTTAAGATGTCATGCTTATGCTATTAGATTTTTGTATAAACTGTTTACTTATACAATTTAATTCTATTTCAGTATGCCGCCAACGAGAGAGCGATCTGAGAGGGCATAAGCCATAGATGAGGTTAGGGAGGACCCTTAAGATCAGCAGATACCGCCACCACTCCCACCAGAGATGATTTCTACTACTCAAGTGGCAATGATAGTGACACATGCCATTGATATAGCTATGAGGGCGATGTTGTTCCACTTCCCTCAGCCTCATTCACAGTAGCCTGCAGCACCAACTATTCAACCCCACAAAGGGCAACCCACTTGGCATAGCATTAGGGAGACCTTTCAAAAGGGCCACCCGCCCGAGTTTGAGCGCGGCACGAATATAGTTGCTGCATGCCAATTAAAGAAGAACATTCAGCACTATCTGTGCATATTAGATTGTAGTGAGGTACAAAGATAGATGTTGGCCACCTTCAAATTAGTAGAGGCAACCCTTCAATGGTGGGAGTTAGTGACCACCGCTGAGGAGAGAGACTCGATGACTATTTCAGAGTTCTGGATGCAGTTTGACTACAAGTGATTTTTTCCTGCAGTTGAGTCAGATATGAGGAGGAAGTTCGGGGAGGTATGTCAGGATGACCACTCAGTAGCTAAGTATGAAGAGGAGTTCACCCGCCTGGATAACTTTGTGCCAGACGAGGTGAGCAATGAGGAGAGGAAGAAGACTAAGTTCATCAATGGGTTCGCCTGGAGGATCAGGCAACATTTGATTAGTAATCCTGCGTTCATGACTTACACTGACGTTATCAATGCCATACATGTACACTGTTAGGATTATTGCTTCCATGCGAAGGGAAGCAAGAAAGGAGCAGAAACTAGCCATCAGGGAAATTCATGTGGGAGTAGTGGTAATGGGGCACCACACGAGCAGCAGCAGGCAGCGGAATAGCAGGGGCAAAATTCCCGATAAGGGAACTCAGCCAAGAGATTTAGCTATGGTGGGCACATATTATATAGACAGGGCTAGTAGGGTCCCCAGCAGCAGTAGGTTCCTCAGGCCAGTCAGGGTGAAAGGAACCAGGGGGAGGCCAGTAGGGCCATGGGTAGAGACAGTTCTAGGGTCAATGCTTCGCATGTGGACAACAGGGTCATAAGAGTAGGTCTTTCCCACAACGAGATAGGTTTCAGCGACAGGTTGCTTAACAGGGGCACCGGGCTCCTTTAGCTCCAGCTCTAGCTCTAGCACCACCACCCACCCCACAGCAATAACAGGGCTAGATGCATTATGGACGTGTGTACAATATTCGAGATATATCGATGCCTCAAGCACCATAGGCACCGCATGTAGGAGAGGGCATGTTTCCTATTCACGGGCTTGACGGTAGGATTTTATTTGATATTGGAACATCACATTCTTTTATTGAGGCTAGATTTTCACGAGCAGCAAGTTTATTAGAAATAGTCGACAGTCTTCTTATGTGTGTCGGGTCACCGATGGGAAGTGGTTCGCTAATACATTCGATATATAGAGGAGTCGATATTTTGATTAGGAGGCTGAGTCTAGCGACAGATCTCCTAGTGTTAGACATGGAGGGGTATGACATGATTCTAGGCATGGATTGGTTGGTGAGTTATCGGGCGATGGTAGATTCTTATGAGAGGACTATTGTGTTCTCCATCCCTGGCAGGAGATGTTCCTAGTGGTGATGCCTCTGCTTGAGGGAGGATCGTGCACTCACCTATACTGCATTGAGGAGGAGACCTCGTAGGAGATAGTATTACCTTTAGCCTCAATCCCAGTGGTGAGAGAGTTTGAGGACATGTTTCAGGACATACTTGGGCAGCCACCAAGCAGGGAAATAGAGTTTATCATCGACTTAGCACTGGGGACCAAACCAGTTTCCAGAGCACTATATCGCATGGCTCTTTCAAAGATGTGGGAATTGAGAGAGAAGATTCAACAAATCTTAGGCCAAGGTTTCTTTTGGCATAGTACATCTCCTTGGGGGTGCTCCAGTGTTGTTTATGAAGAAGGGGGATGGTTCCCTTCGCTTGTGTGTGGATTACAGGGAGCTGAACAAGGTGACGGTACAGAACAAGTATTCGTCGCCTAGGATCGATGATTTATTTAATCAATTAAGAGGGGATACTTACTTCTGAAAGATCGATTTGAGGTCCAGATATCACCAGTTCCGCATCTGAGAGGAGGATGTACCTAAAACCGGTTTCTTATCACGGTACGGGTCGTATAATTTTAGGGTGATGTTGTTTGGTCTCACTAATGTGCCTATAGTATTCATGGATCTCATAAGTAGATTATTCCAGTAGATTTTGGATTAGTTTATGATATTCTTCATCGTTGATATCCTCGTTTACTCGCGTACGGAGGAGGAGCACGCTGAGCACTTACATATGGTTCTGCAGACATTACGGGACCATCAGTTGTACGCCAAATTTTTTAAGTGTGGATTTTGGCTTCAAGAGGTACAGTTTCTTGGCCACATTATGTCCGATAGGGGCATAACTGTTGATTCGAGTTATGTATAGGTAGTGAGGGAGTGGGGGAAGCCCACGACACCAACCAAGATTCGCAGTTTCTTGGGGTTGACCAGATATTATTGTCGTTTCATCAAAGGGATTTCAAAGATTGTTGGGCCTTTGACGAACTTGACTCGTAAGGGAGTACCATTTGTGTGAAGCGACCATTGGTAGTTGGATTTTGATGAGCTAAAGGACCGACTGACATCAGCACCAGTACTTTATTTACCCAGGGGAGGATTGGAGTATCGGGTTTATACTAACGCATCCTTGTAGGGACTTGGGTGTGTGTTGCAGTAGGAGGAGAGGGCGATAGCTTATTCTTCTCGAAAACTAAATCCCCACGAGAAGAATTACCCGACCCACGAGCTTGAGTTGGTAGCGATCATTTTTGCGTTGAGGATATGGAGACATTACCTATTAGGGGAGTAGATTACATTATTCACGTATAATAAGTCACTTCAGTATCTATTCACACAGAAGGAGTTGAACATGAAGTAGAGGAGGTGGCTAGAATTAATGAAGGACTACTAGTTTGATATAAAGTATCATCCTGGTAAGGCTAATGTGGTTGCAGACGCATTGAGCTGACGACCTACTGGAGAATTAACAGAGGTATGGAAAGCGAAGTAGAGTGATCTTGGATAGGAAGATGAGGTTGCCATAGCGTATATGGAAGTTATGACTATCACTCCCGAGATCGATATACCGGTAGTGAAGTCACAGGCAGAGGATCAGTTATGTCAGGACAGTGTATGACAGTTATTAGCTGAGGGTGCAGAGTCTTACTCAGTCAGCTCAGAGGGAGGCCTACGCTTTAATGGAAGATTGGTAGTGCCCGAGGATGAGGATTTGAGACATGAAATTATAACTGAGTCTTAAGATTCCAGATTTGTGATACATCCAGGTGGGGATAAAATGTACCAGGATATAAGGAGGCAGTACCGGTGGGCCGACATGAAGAGAGACATAGTAGAGTTTGTCTCAAAGTTTGTTACTTGTCAACTTGTGAAAGTTGACCATCAGAGGCCTTCGGAGATGTTACAGCCATTTGAGAATCCTGTGTGTAACTGGGAGAGCATCTCGATGGACTTTATTACTGGGCTACCTACATCACAGTAGGGTCATGATTCCATATGGGTGATAGTGGATCGACTGACCAAGGTGGCTCATTTTCTGCCAGTTAGCACAAACTACGAGATAATGCAGTACACGCATTTATTCATTTTAGAGATTATTAAGTTATACGGGTCCTGATTAATATTGTGTCTGCTATAGATAAAATTTGTATGTCACACTTCTGGCAGAGCTTCCAGGGGGACATGGGCACATATTTACGATTGAGTATGACGTACCACCCGTAGACAGATGGGCAGACTGAGAGGTTGAATCTGAAGCTTGAGGATATGCTGAGGATGTGCATCCAAGATTTTGGGGGAGGGTGGGAGAGATACCTCCTATTAGTAGAGTTTGCATATAAACTCTTACCAATTTACTATCGGTATGGCACTGTTTAAGACATTATATGGGAGGACTTGTCGTTTGCCCGCTTGCTGATTAGAGGTGGGGGACAACAAGTTATTCGGACCTGAGATGATTCAGGAAATTACTGGCAAGATTGAGTTGATTTGAGGACATATACGGATAGCTCAGAATAGGCAGAAATGTTATACCGATGCCGACAAGAGACATGTGGGGTTAGAGGTTGGCAACTAGGTGTTTGTTCGAGTATCTCCTATGGAGGGGATAATGATATTTGATAAGGGAGGTAAGTTAACATCGAGATATATGGGACCATTCCCTATTATATAGAGGGTGGGACCGGTAGCATATAGACTGGGACTTTCAGAGCATTTTCAGCGAATACACGACGTGTTCCATGTGTCATCACTGAAAAAGTACAGGAGGAGTGAGAGAGATTTCTAGCACATTCCACTTGAGGAGATTGATTTGCAGCGAGACATCTCATATGAGGAGAGGCATGTGGCTATTCTAGATCACGGTGAGCATAATCTGCGATCCAAGGTAGTGCCATTAGTGCGAGTTCAATGGGGACACCACAATACTAATGAGTCGACATAGGAGTAGGAGGATGACATGCGAGAGAACCCGAGTTATTCACCGCAGGTATGTCCTTATTTCGAGGACCAAATTCCTCATAGGGGGGGGGGGAGTATGTAACACCCCGTATTTTTGGCATATTTATAATTTAATTAATTCGGGGAATTTAAATGTTGTATTTAAATTACGTGAGTGAAGTAATTTAACTTGACTGAATGAGAAATGTGATTATTAAATATTAATCAAGAGATAGATACTGATTAATATTATCGTATGAAATTTATTAAGTGTGAATAGTAAATAATTGTTGATTATTGTAATACGCCATAGTGAGTGATATGTGCGAACTTTATTTTATCTCATTTGGGGGTCGCGTTTAGGCTAATTTGAGGTTGAGAAAGGAAATATATTTTTAGTGACTCTTATGATAATTTAGAGGTCACGGGTGATCCCGAATGGGTCAAAATAGTAAGAAAAATGTACTCAGGGATATTGTTTGGGTTCTCGATCAATTTTAGACCAAACCCGCACCTATTGAGGGAAATTTAGTCATTTGGAAAATACAGGTTAATGGATCAACGAAATTCTAAGTGTTATATCTAATTTTTAGGAGTTGAGACTTGGGTTAGAAACAGTTAAACCCAAAGAGAGCCATTAGAGAGAAGAGAGAAACCAATTTTCACGGCTTAGGAGTTGTTCTTAAAGGATTGGACCTTAATCTTGAATCTTAAGCATCTAAGGAGCGAAGGTTTGAAGAGAGAACCATCAATCCATCAGCAACACCACGATTTCAAACCCTATAAACCTAGAGACAAGTTTTTTATTGCATTTATTTTGAAGCTATAATACCCATGTAGGAGGGTTTCATGAATTGACGATACAATACATATTCTTGGAAAAAATAAGTTACTTTTAATGCATATTATGGGTAGGGGTTTCATGTAGGGTGATTCAGATATGTAGAGGATTGATAATCAGTAAATGAGCAATTATCAATACGAATTAAACCTAGATTTTATGTTAAAAATTGAAGATGAACATGGAAACCTAGGGTTTTGAGGATTTTATGACTTAATCCGTTCTTGATTAATTATTGTGATGATTTGGTGTAAAAGTCACGGTGGAATTGATCCTAATGCATGTAGAAATGGTTAGGAATTATTATTTTAAATTTTAGTGAAGTTTCATGAGGTTGAAAGGTATATTAATGGTGAAAAACTCATGGAGAAGACGAAGTAGCCAAATCTGAACCATTTTGAATCGATTCGGACAAGGACGAATCGATTCGGTTACCCAGAAAAATGAATATTTCCCCTTTTTTCCTTAAATCCCTAAATCATTGTTGTGAGATTTTTGAGGACTTGGGTAATGTAAGAGTGAGAGATGTAAAATAATACAGTAGGCTTATGATGGGGGTATGATTTGTTCTTATTGAGATGATTAAGACGAGAACGAAATTGGGTTGATTTTGTGCCGTAAATTATCCGAGAGAAAGATAATGAATTACGGGGAGTTTGGGAATTGAATTGATGAAGTAGACCAATAGGGTGAGTCAGGCTTAATTACTAAAATTTTATAAAGGGGTAACTAGGACCCTTAGAGTTGTGTGAATACTCATGAATACGATAAGTGGGATAATTCGTAAAGAAATTTAGTACAGCTAGTATAAAGAGAAATATACTACGTATAAGCATGAATACCTAGGTTGTGTGAATACCTATCGTATGAATATACTTAGGCGGTGTGAATACTTAAAGTATATTAGACGTATTGGGGTCGAGGGAATATTCGTACCAACACATGAAAGTTCGATTTGGGGTCGAGGGCAATCCGGACCAATATCGAACATAAATAATATTGGGGTCGATGGAACATCCGGACCAATATATATATATATATATATATATATATATATATATATATATATAAGGTTCAAGGGCTCCGGACCAATGTGAATGACATGAGAAATTGGGGTCGAAGGAACATCCGAACCAATGAATCCTTAATGTGTGATACGAGGATATTATAGTGAAGTATATATTTATTTGTATATATTGAGTGGGAAATATATACCGTGCGATTTATCTACTTATGTGTGCTATTAGACAGTTAGATAAAGTACATCTAATGAGAATAAATTAAATCGAGAAACTTAATTATGATTAAGATAATAACATATGAGCATGTTAATTGTGATTGTGGACATCAATATGATAATTAAGTAAGAGGAACTTAATGTAGTGATTTAAAAGATAACATGTGAGGAATGTTACTTATGTTGATTATTAACACATGAGAGATGTTAATAAATTAATGTACTATATGGGCGATACGAGAACTTTGAGGTGTAGATAAGTTCGGTTGAATACTTTAGTCTAGTTATCTTAGGTAGCATATCTAGGTGGGATAAGTATAGAACGTTAGGTGTGCACTATAGATGAGAGGTGAGGAAAACTCAAGAGAGAGTGTACGTGAACATGTGTAATCAATAACCGAATTTTAGTGTATAAACGCTTGCTAAATATTTTCAAAACATTTTGTATACTAACACTTGCTATAAAATATTTTCAAAACCTTTTAGGTGTCCAACAATAGGGACACCAAGCGTGGCTTCATTCTAGGGACTCGGAGTTGTAGCACTGTGGATGCTGACAGGATTTAATTAGATGATTCTCCCATTCATATCTAGTGTTGGATATCATTTTATATTCCATGTATGGACTGGTTGTCCGTCGACAGTTTTCAATCATTTAGTTCTTTTATTATGTTGGAGTATTTGGTTTTGAATTTTTAGCCAATGGTTTATTCGACAAACCATTATTTATTTTTATATATTGTGATGGTTGGACTCTAGTATATTTGTGAATGTTTAATTTAGTTTTTCACAGTGTTCCCTTAACGTTTTTAAAGAAAGATAAAATTTGGCACCGGTCTAATTTCTCTTAGGTGGTTAGTAATTAAAACGTTTTCGACAGTGATGCTGAGAATGGTCCATAAGAGAAACCTGTTTTAATCTAATAAAGTCCCAATCAACTGATGTTTAATTAGGCGAGGTGTCACAGATGCCTATTCTGGTTATAACCAAATAAAAATGAAACCTGAGTACAGGGAAAGTACAACCTTCATCACCCTACAAGGAACTTATTGTTACAATGTAATGCCCTTTGGCCTAAAAAATGCAAGTGCAACGTATCAATGGTTAGTGAACAAGATCCTTGAAGAATAGATAGGCAAGAACATGGAGGTTTACATAGATGATATGTTGGCAAAGAGTAAAAAGATTCAGATCTTATTGCCGACCTCAGTCAGACGTTTGATCAGTTGGAAAAGCATCAGACGAAGCTTAATCGGACCAAGTGTGTGTTTGGAGTACAGGAAGGGATATTCCTAGGCTTCATAGTTTATCAAAGGGAAATTGAGGCTAATTTAGAAAAGATAAAAGCTTTAATTGAAATGCAATCGCCTACCTACAAGAAAGATGTACATAGGCTCACTGGAAGAGTAACAACCTTAAACAAATTTGTTTTTCGAGTAGCAGACAGGTGTTTACCATTTTTCAAGGTGTTGAGCAAAATTTTTGAGTGGAATGCAAAATGTGAAGAAGCATTCCAAGAGTTAAAGAAGTACCTGGGATCATCACCATTTCTCTCCCAACCAATCGTGGGAGAGAAATTGTACTTATATTTAGTTGTTTCTGAGTCAACAGTGAGCTCGGCCTTGGTCAGACAGGACAATGGAATCTAAAAACTAGTCTACTATACTAGCAATGCATTCATAGGAGTTGAAATTAGGTATCCACGCTCGGAAAAATTATCTTTAGAACTTATTGAGGCGTTTAGACTTATGAAACCCTATTTCCAAGTGCATACCATATTTGTGTATATTGATCTGCCTCTTAGGCAAGCACTCTACAACCCTGAGAAGTTAGGAAGATTGATGTATTGGGTGGTAGAATTAGGAGCGTATGACATTATCTATGAACCAAGGTCTTTATTAAAAGGCCAAGCTTTGGCAAATTTTATTGCATAATTTACTTATCTGGAGGTTTGCGGCCAACAAAACTTTCCTGCCAAGCAGACTTCGAAAGAAGAGAGCTTAGCTCAAAGGAAAGCGAATATGGCTGCCGATCAACTTGAGCCATCCAAAATTCAGGAAAAGTCCCAAAAATATACAGAGGAGAGTAAAAAGGTATTCCAGCATGGATCATTGATAACAGAAAGTTTCAACCATAATGTTCCGTTGTGGAATTTGTACGTGGATGGATCTTCATGTGCTACTGGCAGTGGAGCAGGTATAATACTCAATACTCCTGATGATATTGATATTGAGTATGCTTTAAGGTTTTAGTTCAAAGAATCAAACAACGAGGAAGAATATAAAGCCTTGATAATTGGGTTGAATTTAGCTTATTCATTAGGCGCCGAGCAAGTAGTGGTGCATAGTGATTTACAGTTGGTCGTTAACCAAGTGCTGAATTTGTATAGAGTCAAAGGAGAATTGATGACCAGGTATCTTGCTAAGGCCATGGAAGTCATTGCCAATTTTTTACTCGTCCAAATGAATAGGATCTCAAGCATAGAGAATGCACAAGCTGATTCACTTGCTCGGCTAGCATCAACAATAAGAATTGAGCTCCGAAGAACAATCCCAATTGAGCTCTTGGCTAATCGAAGTATTGTTAAAGAACCGATGACTAGTTTAATTGCTGTAGATCTGGGATCTTATTGGATGGATCACATCAAATCTTATATTGAAGATGGAACCCTACCACCCGATCCTAAAGAGGTCAAGAATATAAAGCAGCGAGATATGTGTTAGACAAATGAGTTTTATACAAAAGGGTATCGACGATCTCCTTGTAGCGTTGTGTTCATAGAATGGATTTAGAAGATTTGATTAAAAAAGTGCACGAAGGTTCCTGTGGAGCTCATTCAGCTAAAAGATCATTGCTCCAATGCATCAACACAAAGGGATACTACTGGCCGAACATGAGGGAAGATTGTACAGCCTTTGCGAGAAAGTGTGATAAGTGCCAGAGATTCTCTACCGTTCATAGAACACCTAATGCTACTTTAACACCAATAACTTCACCTTAGTCTCCCGCTATATAGGGAATTGACTTAGTCGGCCCACTGCCGACCACCAAAGGCAGGTTCAAATACTTAGTTATTGCGGTGGATTACTTCACCAAATAGGAGGAGGAATAGCCATTGGTTGATATGAATTATCAGAAAATATATCACTTTATCTGGAAGAATATAATTTGTCAATATGGTTTAAAATATGCTTTCATTACAGATTATGGCACCCAGTTTGACAACGAGAAGTTTGAAGCATACTGTGCCCAGTCCAAAATCTAGAAACTGCATTCTACACCAGTCCATCCTCAAAGTAATGGTTAAAAAGAAGTGACAAATAAAACTTTGTTGAATGGGATGAAGAAGAGACTTGATGCTTCCAAGGGAAACTAGATTAATGAGCTGCACTATGTTCTTTGGGCCTACAAAACAATGCCTAGAACAGCAAGTGGAGAGGCACCATAATTTCTTGCATTTGGGATGGCCATGGTACTAATTGAGCTCAGCCTACCAACCCACAGGGTACTGAATTTTGATTTCCCAGTTAGTGATTTGATGAGGAGACAAGATCTTGACATGTTAAAGGAGGTAGAGACGATACAGCTCTGAGAGATGCTGCCTACCAACACAGAACTGCTCGCTTTTATAATAAAAGGGTCAAGCCGACTAACCTGAAAGAGGGTGATTATGTTCTTAAAAAAATTATCCAGGAGAATAATTAGTTTGAGGCCAACTAGCATGGCCCATATCATATATCAGCCGTCATCTGACCAGGGACTTATCGAATAGAGACTTTGTATGGTGAAGAGTTCAAAAATCCTTGGAATGTCAAACATCTTCGAAAGTATTATCAGTAATTCAAAGGATTTCCATTATTGTGTCTCTTTTGCTTTTATTTGAGTATCAATAAAAGTTGATTTCATTCTCTTTAATTTTTTAATTTTTTCGGAGTATAATGATGATATACATCCCCCACAATAAAGATAACTTTTGATCTTCATCTCCGACCAAGTCAAAATAGGATTACAATCCTCATCACTTGGTCGACAACAAAAATTTACTTCATGTATGACTCTGTAAAAACAAAATCTCAAACAAGAGGTTGATTACTTCATGTATGATTTTGTGTAAAACTTCGTATAAAACTAAAAAAGTTATAAACACGTTTTACCCGACTAAGTTAAATGCAGGACGCCATATAAAAATTCCTAGATACCGGAATATAAACATACATTCCTCACAGACTTGGTCACCATTGGTAACTAATGTTAAATTTGGATTAATATATCTAAATGCATTAGCATAATCAATGGCGTTACAACTGGAAACTAATACTAAATTTGGATTAATATATCTAAGTGTATTAGTAGAACTAATGGCATTGCAATCAAAAGATAATTGATTGATTAAACTAATCATACATTGACAAAAATAAACACATTTTATTCATACAAACTGTATTACATTTAAATGAATTACAAAATATAGGATAATCACTCAGCTGGACGTTTTCCCTAAGATTTGGAAGATGATTGCACTTTTTCCATGCCAGCAGGAGGATCATTGAGCGTATACGGAGAGTTGATAAAGTTAAAATCTTGAAGCATCCTTCTTTTTCTGTTGCTCGGCGTGTTAGTCAGATGAGGAGGTCAAACTATCTCAAGTTCATCGTGTAACTCATAATCCCCTAAATATTTTGATATCAAGCATTGAGAAATCGATTCAACAGGAATCCAATTGACATGCAACTTGAACGGAGGTTATTGGCAGTCTAAGAAACTAGGACCATGATAATACCAGGGTTTTCTATCTTGATCAACCTTCATCACAGTCAAGTAATTGGTCCAACCCCATTTATAACCTTCACGATGAGTTTGAGAAAGGTGATAATCCATCCATACCCCTCTCGGTTGTTTACGAAATTATAAGGTTAGCATTTCAACTTGATGTTGAAGTTTCTTCAAAACATTATTCTTCACCTTTAACTGAGAGGATTGGTCGGCAAGGGCTTTGTCTTTAGCTTCCAGTCTTGTGGACAAATTGGTAATAGATTGACTCTTACCCTTCAGCTAGGTAGCTTGATTAGCTAAAGTTTTCTTCTTAGTCCTAGTTTATTTTACAGTTGGTCGGCTAGCTCTTTATTTGGAAGATCATGCAGGTTTGTATTTTTTCAAAGCTTCAAGCTCTTCCCTCAATTTGGCATTTTTCTCCTCTAGAAAAGTGGCATCTTCATCGATACCAGCAACAGAAGGCTATTTAAAGCCCCCAAGTTCATCACTCAGCCTATTATTTTCCTCTTCCAAAAGTTTATCAATCTCTTTGGCTTCATCAACCTCAGTGTTCAATAAAAATTCCCTTTTTCAAAAATCAGAGGCATATTTTTCCAAATTATCTTCAAATCCCCAAGCTTCACTCAAGGTCTTGTACTTGGCTTCATAGTCGGCATGAAGTAAAGCTTTGGCTTCATGATGCTCTGCTTGAAATTCTTCGATCATCTCATAGTATGCAATATTATTGGACATAATACGATCAAGAAGAAACTTGAGATAAGTGTATACATCCCTGGTCTAATCAGAGCATCTGCACTGAGCAAGTCTATTAATTCTTCATGAGTCAAGTCCAAGTGACCAGCTTTGAATAGATTGTTGTAGCATTTGAGTAGGTCAGAGTTAGTGGAGAATTTTTTTCCATCTTGGTCATAAATTAGAAAGATAAAGCAACAATTGATCAATAATAAAATAAGACAGAGAAAAAGCAGAGCAATAACAAACGACAAAGTTTTTTCATTGATAAATACGAAACGTTACAAGTACATCAGAGCAGAGACAAAAATAAAATAAAAGAAAGGTGCAAAATATAAATATCAAAATCCGAATAAGCATACACATTCTTCTTATCCTTTTAAGCATCAGGGTTTATACCCTGGTCGACAGAAGGGGCAACTGAGTCCACATGAGCTTTATCTTGTTCGGCAGGAGGGATAGCTGAGTCAGCAGTAGTTTTATCTTAGTCGGTAGAAGGGGCATTAGACTCAACCACCAAAGAGGATTCCCCCAAACCATCATCATCCCCAATTTCATTATCAAGGTTGGGGGGAGATCCAAGGTCATGCATAAGAAAAAACTCATAATCCTCAATAGTGCCAACCTCCTTTAATGCTACCAACCAACCCTCCTTATAGAATTTTTTCTTTGCATACCCAATTTGTGCAAAGGTATCAAAAATGTCTTTATCCCAACCCTTGTTTAAGGATTCTTCCCTAACCTTATTTCTCTTGTCCTTCTCGGTATATAGATCTTTTTCCAATTTGGCCACTTGTCCTTCAGCAGCCCTTACCCTGCGCTCAACTTGAACAATAATCAAGTTAGCCAGAGTCAAAGCAATATCATCCCTATGCCGTGCTTCTTTAACAGTCTTTATTTTCTCCTCCCAGGCCTTCTTATATGTCTTCAAAGCTTGCTGGGAATCCATAATAGATTTTTTAAGACCTTCAAAGGCCTCCTCTACTTCTCCCGAAGAGGAACGTAGTTGATCGTCCTTCTTCGGCATTTGGTTATAATCAACGAGGAACTGCAAGAAAAAATCCAAGTCAGATAAGACATGAACAGTATCAATCCAATTTCAAATATGAAAACTTACCAAGGCTAAGCTTTAAGTATCTCTTGTTGATAGTTGTGATCGGGATATTGACGCAACAACAACTCTATGGTCTGGGAGGGTGCTAGACATAATCAACTTCCTAGATAAGATATGACTAAAGGCTACAGATGAGCCAGCAAAAAATAGGACCATGCCGACCAAACCTTATTGATGGGCATCAAGAACTTTCTCAACCTGCTTATCGACAAGACCTCTCCTCAGTCTCTTCATCACCCTTATTGCCTAGGGGCTTCTTGCCAACACCAGTCTTCTTCTTCTAGGCAGCAATATCAACTGGTTTCTTAACACGAGTTGCAGAGTCATCGTCTAAAATATTGGGAATTATCATTTTTCCCATGCTAATAGAAAGAGGAAGGTCGGAATCAAAGGAAGAAAAATTGGCACCAATAGAAACTTCAATACCACCAGAGGATGTGGCAGAGGATGTGGACACTGGATCTCTCTCCAAATCAATTATAATTGAAGGCACAACAATTGTTGGCCGAGCAACAAAAGAAGTTACAAAACTTATATATTCTAACAATACAGAAGATTACCGGGGATGATATTTTCCTGTTCTCTGATTAAGACCCCACAAGAATTTCAGCTCCTCCAAATTTACTTCAACAAGCTTGGGGCACTTTCTTTTACGATCTTCTGCAACAAAGTAACAAGCATTAATAGTTAGTACACATCAAAAAGGAGATTAGAAAAGAAGCAAAAAAAGTGACATCACAACCTATCCCATTCCATGATTGAGGGCACCTAAGACCCTGATAGGCTACTCCACCCTCAAGTGGGGCATGTTGCCAATGCTTAACTATTAAAGCATGACTCTAATAATCTTTATTGGAGTCAAGAAAATTCAACACAACAGATTATTAGTCGCTCTGGTTTTTAAATAATATGTATTCTCCCCTGCGATTACCCATTTATAAAAGAACATAATCTATGAAATCCTAATGTGGGTCCCACAAATTTCATTCAATATGTTCACACCATTGACAATTCTCCAGGCGTTGGGAGCCACTCGTGCTAGAACGACGTCAAAATATTGGCAAAAATGAAGAAGAAAAGGGTTTGGTTGAAATGAAAAACCACACTCTAAACAAAGTGGGGATCCAATGACCTTCACCCAATGAATATACATCTAAAGGGCCATAGGGAACT
Source organism: Sambucus nigra (assembly GCA_949130495.1). NCBI lineage: Eukaryota > Viridiplantae > Streptophyta > Magnoliopsida > Dipsacales > Adoxaceae > Sambucus > Sambucus nigra. The sequence goes on along the minus strand of OX422213.1, from coordinate 22,973,755 downwards.
TCTAAATCGACCTGAGAGGGAATTTTATGTTTTTCCCTAAATTCCTCTAGTGAATCAGCATCAACTATATAAACCATGGTTCAGAAATAAGGAATTGAGGAACAAAAAAGAAAAAGAAAGAATTATTATAGAAGATTAAGGATTTAGTGAGAACTATCAAAAGAAAGGAGGAACGATGGCAAACAATCCCATAAAAGCTCAGAGATGGCTACTACAGTTAAAAAATTTTGGGTAAGGCAAAACCTACGAAAGCCTCCCACCTTTTATAGGTTTCCTAAAAAAGAATGAATGTAATGATTAAATGTACCAATGATTGACATTCCGACGACTTCGTGTATCAGAAGGTGAAAAATACCCATTTACCCTTTGGTGGTATGATAAAATTCAAAATTTTTGCAAAAATGCCATCTTCAAACAGCGCCAGTAACATTTTACAAGTGTGGGAAGTCGACTGCTGACCAAGGATCACAAAAATACTCCGAGATACTTCTAGAATCAAATGGTCCATACTTTCACGCAACCATCAAGCATGGAACATTGGGGGATTCTATTAATGCCAAAAATTATCCACCTACGTGGACCAATCAGAAGTGAACATGTGTCTTCCTATATAACAAAAATCCTAGTCAAAAAATAATAAATATGTCAACCAATATGAAGAATGACAACCAACACAAGGAATGCCGACCACCACAAAGAAGGCCAACCAACAAGACCAACGAAGAGTCATCATACCAAAGGTTTCACTACATGTCGTTCATACAACCAATCATCACATTTATTTTGTAAGGATGCAAATGCTTAATTATATAAAAGCATCCCATCCCTTGACATTCCGAACCTTGACCTCAGGGTCACTACAAATACACTGTTTACCTTTCATTAAAGTCAAAGCCGAACGGATTCTGGGATATTTTTTTCTACAAGAGTACCTAGATTTCTGTAACCTCTGAAATCAATAAAACAACAATGGACGTAGTATTTCTTACATAGTTGAACCACTTTAAAAACTCTCTCTTTATTTATCGTTACATATTTTATCTGTGATTATAAAATTAGATCAGGTCTAGTTTTTTTACATCAACAATATGGTTTAAAACTTTAATGTAAAGTTGGTTAAGGGAATTTAGTTTTTGAAATATAAGGTTAATATTTAGGCTCAAAGGGGTTGACTAGGTAAATATATAAGGTGAGGTCAAGGTCAATATGGGATAACTAAAAACGAGGGCCTATGATCCTCTCCAAAGATTTATGTGATTCTCGGGCCAAAAAATTGTTAGAAATCATGCTCAAGTTACATTTATTAAAATGAACGATCAAATAATAAATAGTGAGATTACCGACGACTTTAACATTTTCAAGAAGGAAAGAGCAATGTATAAACACTCATAAATAAAATAAAATAAAATAAAAAAGCAATGCAACAAAAGATCACTGAGTTATAAAAGCCTTAAACTGCATCACTAAACAAGAAAATTGCACATGCTCATGGTTCAAAGTTCAATTAATGAAGTTTTTAATAATATTAATGATTCAGGGATCAAATATAATAAATTCTAAAATCAAGAAGTTACATTATTGAATTATCTATTGGACCAGGCATTTATTTAAATGATCATCGAAAGCAAGGTAAAAATACCCAATAAAAGGGAAAAAGAAAAAAAATTGTAATTTTTTAAATTTTTACAACAAAAGCATGCTTGGAAAGAACATGAGATTCAATCAATGAAACTACCCATTAATGGTAAGAATAACCCACACCTCCTAGATTAAACCTTGCATTGTCCTCAATGTGAATTAAGAACAAAAGTCAAAGAGAGAGATAAAAATACCACCCAAAATGGAGCGATCCCCATATAGTTCGAATCCAAAGATTATACAAAACATGTTAGAACCAAGATTAACAATAAAGAAGAACAAAAACATTAATTAGTTATACTAGAAAAAATTATAAAAGAAAAAAATCAACCTAATATGTACAGCTAACAATTTTAACTTCTAACAAAATATAGACTAGAATTTGAAATTTTTTATACTCCACCCAAAAAATGATTTGACTTCGAGGGATTAATGGAAGGACCTCCTTAAAAAACATAGATCCTACAAAAAAAATTGAACAACGGAAGGCATGCAAGGGGCGAGGAAAGAGAACCATCACCAATAAAAAAAATTGGCAGATAATAGGATATTTGGATTCAACGGGGGCCAAGTACACATGGGACCCAAAAAAATGATTTTCCTCCCAAAGGTTTTTCAAATGGAATGGGAGGTGGGGAACAAATAAGTAAGAATTCCATCATGGAAAGAATTTCTACAAATCATTCCTTGATAAGAATTGGACCAATGGTTCGATAATGGTGAGGAAAAAATTCAATCTGAAAAGATGACACATTATTGCACGAAAATTGAATTTCAAAGAAGATAGGATCATTCTAGATAAATTGATCTTTAAAAAATATTTGAGGTGGAGAACTAGTCTCAACCCTTATATTTGTTTTTTAAAGAATGAATCATTTTTTTGCAATTTGATACTTTATCCATTTCCTCATCACTTCCATTTTCCGTTACGCGTTAGTCTAAGAGAAGAATGTTTTATTTCAATGTAGGTATGCTTAGTCCAAAAGTCTTGGATTCCTCATTTGGTTCAACACATTCTTAATCTTCCAAAGTGTCAAGAGAAACATCATTGATGGTTCAATTTTCAAATAATGAATCCAATTATTTTTCCAACAACGGTTTTCGTCATGATAATAGTTATCGAATTTTTCATTTTTTTGAGCTTTCAAGTGTTCACCAAATGAATTCGTTGGTAGGGTTAACTTCACCAAAAAGAAAAAAAATTGGGATCTATTATCATAACTCTTTTCAAAATTGTTAGTACAACAGTTTTGAAAATTATTTTTATAATAGTTCGGAGAATTATTATCACAAGAGTTTTTAACAATGTTTATTGTAAGAATTTTGTGGCTTTTTATCATGAGAATAATTTTTGGACATCCCCACATACTTTGTTCAATTTTGTGAATACTCAACAAAAGTAATAGCCTTTTTATTTTACTCCTTCTGAAAGTAATCATCGAAGGTTTTGTGGAAATTCAAAAAATATTCAAAAGATCAACAAAAACTCTACAGTAAGACATGCTTACTCAAAATGGCTCTTTATTAGAAATTCCACAAAGTTGTGTGCGAACAAGAATTCAAATTTTCTTGGCAGTCAAATGTGCACATCAATGAAATTCTAAAAAACCTTTTTCCCCGACAACGACGCTATTTTAATCAAGTTAAAACTGAGTGCTCGTGTAAGGACACTTTCATTGATTGGTTTTCCACCTTGATGAAAAAAACCTAAACTTTAACTACACTTGTTTTATAAATATCGCATTGAGGTTGGAAAGAATGATTTAATAATTCAATTGATTTATTACTTCAAAAATAAAAGTTTAGAAAATGATCTTTGGTTTTAAAACGTCTTATACTACAATTTATCTAAACAAATATTTAAACTAGTTTAATAGACAAGAATGAAACTATAGGTTCAGAATCATTTCTCTCATGACAGACTAATGAACATAAATGGTAATATGGAAACAAAATCACTTTGAATATTAGTATCCATTTGGACAATTAATAAAACCTAGATTTATCAATGTAAAGGGGATATACTAATTTACTTGTATCTTAGGTCAAACACATAAATTCACTTTTTATCAAATTTTATCTTAATTTAATTTAAAGTGAAGATTAAATATTAATTGAAGCTAAATTCCAAACCAAAAAAAAAGGAATAGAGTAAAAATCCCATTTGGGCAAAACCTTTAATTCAGCACTATTAAAAAATTTGATAGATACGTAATGGCTTATAAATTACTTAGAGATCCACTACGTACAACATACAAGGATTTTCAAATCTTCAATGGAAAATGATGCAGTCCAGCGCCGCCCACAGCAAGTATCTCTTGCCTCGGTATCCACCAATCAGCCTCAGGAACATTCCATTCCTTTATTCTTCAGTAATAAAGCTTCGACTCCACAAATTAGTAGTAGAGAAAACCTCTACAAGAGTTTTGAACTTTGATTGTATTCTTCTTGATTAGAAAAAGTGATCCTTAAAGA